>JACGCM010000779.1:0-2400000 GCA_014058105.1 Kingdonia uniflora | reverse complement strand
ACTACGACCACATAATCAATCATTTTGCCATATTTCTTATACCGCTCGGAGTACTGATGGACTATCAGCAATAAGTCTCTATAGACCGATAGTTCAGGAACTCTGATTTCCAATTCCATGTCTAAGCCATGAATTAATGCTTCATAATTTGAGACATTATGCGATGCTTCAAAGTTTAATCGAATTGAGTTCTCAATTTTATCATTTGAGGGTGTAATCAGTACGATTGTAATCCCTGACCCTGTGACTCCTGCTGATCCATCAGTAAGAAGTCTCAATTCCTTTTGTGTGACCCACTCAGCTCATTCTTTGTAGGGCTTTGAAGGTGGATCATCTTCAAATTCTTCTATTTGATCTGGATCGTGTTCTTCCCTATCTGGATCTTCTACTGGGAAGTCTACTAAAAATCATCCACTGCTTCTTTTTTTTATGATATTCTTTGTTTGAATTTGATATCGTTCTCCTCCTAACATACTGACCATTATTGTACTCTGCATGCTTTCTCCTTTTTAGATAGCACTTCCCGAAGAGGATAGTAGGTCATGACTTTGATCGAATAAGCCTAAAAATAGTGCTTGAGTTTTTAGGAAGTGTAGACGAGTGTGAGGAGGAGTCGCTCTATCTTAGAATATCTTATTTCTGTCGGTATAAAAGCTATGCTTATGAAATACACTAGCTTTTCCATTTTTCCTTCTAGACGAAAGAGGACCAATCAGAGAGAGTTTTCTATAGTGGCGAGGTAGATGATTAATTCCTCATTCTTGATTGTAGTATTCATTATGGGAGATTTTCCAAGATATGTTTTAAGTTCTTGGAAAGGTGCTTTACATTCTTCTGTCCATTCGATTTCCTTCTTTTGTCGACCTTTACCCTTTCTGGTGGATTAATGAAGCAACATAAACAACCATCGACATCGATATGAAGACATGGAGACAAATCTGCTGATAGTTGCCATCTTATTAGCATATTTTTATACATCATTCTTTGTTTGTGGAGATGACATGTTGATTAAAGTTTGAATCTGATCTGGATCAGCTTCGATTCCTTTGTCACTGATGAGGTATCCTAAAATTTTTCCAGAGTATACCCCAAATTGGCATTTATCTGGGTTGAGTTTCATTCTGTATGACCGCAAGATGTTGAAAACTATATTAAGATGTGTTATATGATCTTCCTTCTTTAAACTTTTTCAGAGCATATCATCGATGTATACTGCGACTATTTTCCCTAAATATTCCTTGAACATACTTGTTATAAGCCTTTAATAGGTTGCTCTATAATTTTTAATACTGAATGACAGGATTTTATAAAAATAAAGGCCCCTTTCAGTGATGAAGGTGGTTTTTTCTTGATCTTTATCTAAGAGAGGTATCTGGTACTATCGTGAAGCAACGTCTATCATAGATAATAGCTCGTGCCCTATTGTGAAGTTTAGAATTTGATAAATTATGGGAAGAGGGAAACTATCTTTCGGTGTATATTTTATTAAGATCTGTGAAATCTACAGAAACACAAACTTTTCTTTTCTTCTTTGGAACTGCTACAATGTTTGGGATCTAATCCACATATTTGGCTTCTCGAATGAATCCGACCTTGATCAACTTATCATTTTCTGTGTTAACCTCGTCTTGAAGATGAGGTAAGAGTCTTCTTTGTTTCTGTTTGACTGCTGTATCTTTATCTTTAATACTTAATTTATGACAAACTTTAGCTGGGTCAACTCCTTTTATTTCTTGGAAAGTCCAGGCGAACACGTCTCTGTTTAATTGTAGGAATTGTATTAGAACTTCTTTCTCCTATCGAACAAGCTTAGAAATAATATATTTTATTATGCCATGCTTATTGATCTCAATAAATTCTGTAGGTTCGACTGTGGAAAGCAGATCCTCAGTGTGACCAGCTTTCTGTAATTGCCATGAAGTAAATTTTTTGGATGTATTAAGTATGGCAGATATGGTATTTTTGCAAGCTCGAGAGAGTTCTTGAGATTTTGCATTGATGATATAGAAAGTAACGTCAAGAGTGGTGAGTCCAGCAGCGATCGGTATGATGATCTTTCCAACTCATTCTTCTTTAGATCCGTAAAAGCCAGTGATATCGATGTCGCTTGGTACAACTTTGTCTGCTAGTTCCATTTGCTGGATTGTGCGCTAAAAAAAGATTTCTATACCACTGCCTATATCTATCATAATGGTATGCTTGACAAAGTTCTTTATCTAAAGCATAATAACCAATACATTATGATGTAGGAACTTGACATGACCTATGTCGCAATCTTTAAATGAAATTCTAGTTTGCCGATTGCTTGATTCGAGAAGGAGTTTAACTTCTTTATCCTAAACCATAAGGTCGCAGTACTCCGCTAACCTCCTCATCTTGAATCTGGCTGAATTGTTGATCTGATGGATCTTGATCATGTAATTATGGTAGAGGTGGTATATGTATTTTTCCCCAGATTGATCTTCGACCTGAATTAGCTAGACTTCCTTCTTATAGCTTCCATTCTTATATCCTTCCATATCGATAATGTATTTGTGCATTTACCCATCATTGAAAATGTACTTCAACAATCTCTCTACGACATAGCAGTTGTTAGTTTCATGATGTGTTATCTTATGGTGCATTCAATACGGTTTGCCTCCCATTAGCTCTAGAGGTTGATCCACATGAAAGAACTTGTCTTTCTCAAGTATAGGCTAGATCGCTGAGATCCTGAAATTCATCTTTGGAAGGACTACTTTGGGTAATAAGTTTCCTTTTCATGATTTGCATTTGTCAAGTTTAACTCAGTTTTTATTACCCTGCCCATCTTTGTTGTATTCACTATCTCTCTCTATGTTTGAATGTATTAAGCCTAAAACTAATATATACATATTGTTGTCCCTAAGAGGAATCAAAAGACTAAAATTGGCACCGTCTGTGTTCACGCGACTTAAACCTTTATCCATACCGTACGGCGATGGTGGTTTCTACACGAAACCAAATGCAAGAGAAAGCTATGGCATAAATGCAAGCCATGCTATTACTATTACATGAACAAATGCCAGCAAAGGAGGACAAAATCTGCCAGCTCCAACTGGCCAATGATGAACTACGCGACACTCTCATCGCTGGACATCAACCGTCGGCTGGCGACCCATTGGCATCCTCATCAGTTACCGAGTCTACACCCCACGATGCGACACCCAATAACGACACCCACCAACGGTTGACCCGAGTTTATGGGCAAGTCTGCGAACACTAGCCCACACTAGTTCATAACCCGTACCCGCCACCCTGAGGAATGACAATGCCCCCAGTCATCCCTTGCCCCCCAACACTGCCGCCCCTTATATACCATATAGGAGGCACACGACCACCTCAATAGCGACCCATTTACCAGCTCAGCCGCAATAACCCACCCCCATCGGGTCGTTACGCCCCACAGTACCAAGGTATGGGTCCCCTCGTACCCGTAACATACTTCAGGGCCTGACACGGTAACTACTATGATAAGACCCCAATAGTACCAACTGTACAGCCCCGATGACTTTCCTACTCACCCGATTATGGCTACAACTTCATCTCCATGTTCAAGTAACTCTCATTGGTATTTTTCAAAAAGTACCTACACAACCAGCAATCCAAGAAGCAGTTAGCATAACTATTTTCTCTGAAGCAGTAGGTCGGGGAAACCATCAGCTCCTTCCTGTCAAGGTTTAAGAGCGAACTAACCCTCATCGAGTGGGTCGATGGTCCGACCGTTTGTCTTGCTTTTATGAGCGCTGTAATGGCCTAATTTTGTAAGCTCAAAGTGGCTTAGAATTAGCTCTTACACCATTGTACCTATGAAAAAAATCAAAATAAAAAACAAGAAATGAGACATTTGTTTAGCATGGAAAACCTATGAATAGGTAAAATAAACTACGACCTCGAGCTGAGGATTTTTGTAATAGTAACATTTTATTGCTTGAGGGTGGTATCTTATTATAAGTGATTTCTTGACTTAGAAATGCTTGATCTTGTGAATAAGAAGTTAGAAGTTTTGAGAATCTAGAAAATATAGTTTTCTTGGTAATTTATCATGTAATTTTCTGGTCCTTGTCTTTTTTGGAACTTTTTCTTTATATAGGCCTTCTCCAAAGTTCTTTATCGTGTTGAAGCACGTTCTCTGAACAATGTGGTTAGTAGCGGTTGACTGAGTAACTACTGCGTTCTTGAAGGACATATGGCTTTGACTTGTTTAGTTTTTTCTAATTGAGCTCGACCCACGTCTTTCATAAGTTTGTGAAGTAGGTGGCAATGTTGACTAGAGGAGTCATATGGAGAATGCGTGGATCTGTTATGGAGATAGTTCAAGCTGGAGATAGTTCAATTTAGGTAAGATCAAGGGGTAGGCCCCTACAATCACCCCCTCACAACCGAACTCACGAGTGGCTTTGGTTGAGAAAGATTTTTTGGGTATATGGGTTGGAAATATGAATAATGAAGGAAGTAATGATGGTGTTTGACTGCATAGAAATTGAGCGTGTAATGGGGAGATGTACGTGCATTGAATGTCTTATGGGTCTATTGATGTACGTGATAGTTAGGGCCTGAAGTGTTTCGTTTGTATTGAATGATGATGCTTCGGAAAGTGTTCCTACACAATAAATGTAGGGTTATATAAATAGTACCTATATCAAGGTTTGTGGCAAAGTACGTTTGTTCTGTAACAATATTCTCTAAAATTGTTGAAGATGGTGAAGACCCATAGAATGGATCTTGAGGAGAGAATTACTTCTGAAATGCAGAGGTTAATGTTGAAGTATTTTGGAGATCAGTCCTTGGAAAATCCGACTCCTATTCCTGTTCCTCCGACGTATCAAGGAATGTTGAAAAACAAAGCGGCAGAAGCTGAGGAAGAGTTTTACTACAGATAGAGGTTTTACCACGTTATCTTGATAGGCAAGCAACATTGGGTTTGTCTCTGCATTCTTGCGGAAGACAAAGTTGGGGTGACAGATGCAAGGATAGGCATGACTGCAGTGTAGTTACGCTGATATCTTACGCTCGAATGGATTCTAAGGTTGGGCCCTCTTCATCTCTACCAAATCCACAAGGGTGGTGGTTTAGAAGAAGCGGCGATGGTAGTGGAGGAGGAAGATAGAGAATGGAAGTCTGCTTCTGTACTTTCATCGCTATTTTATGCTGAGATGGCCTTTAGCCTGAAGAGTATGGTTCAAGCACTGAGTCTCCTGCTTTCATAGTCTCCATTTAAAGTTCGTCTGAACTTTGACCAAAATCATGGGAGGGAGGATACTCATTGTTTCTAATGTCTGCTTTGCTTTTGGATGAAAAATTACTGAAGTAGAACGAATTAAAGGATTTGATGTTTCAGAGTTCCTGAAAGACTTGTTAATTGTAAAAGCACTTGAAAAACTTGTTATCTGTAAAGTATCTAATGTTGAGTACTTGAAAGACTTGTTTTCTGTAAAAGCAATTGAAACACTTATTATCTGGAAAAGCACTTGTAAAACTTTTTATCTATAAAAACACTTGTAAAACTTGTTTCGTGATGAATAAAATTTTATTATCCAAACTTTGTGTTGATATAAAATAAAATAACTCCTAAAATCGAGCTGTATGATAGGAAGACTGTCGAATATTGTATGAAATGAAATTCATAAGATCAGAAGGTACATTTTTTATTTTTTGCTATAATCGAACTATATAAATTTGTTTCTAAAGTAAAAATATTATTGTAAGTGTCAAATATGATTTGACCTGTTTCCTTAAATTGCGGGGGAGATGAAAGTACAAAAGTTTCAGAATGATAAATTGATCTCGTAGAGGTCATTTTTGAATATAAAATTTGGAAAGAATAAGCTCGACATGGAATAGGAAATGACGGAGGTCGATTGGGAGAGATATGTTCAATTAACTTTACCAAGATATCAGGGTTTCTATTATGAGATAATAGGATTATATCACAACACTTGGGGGATTGGTAGTAAAAATGTATAAATAAGGGATAAATGAATTCTAAGTAAGGGGAGGTAAATAAGAATGGTTTGGACTCGAT
The DNA here is from genome assembly GCA_014058105.1 of Kingdonia uniflora. Taxonomy (NCBI): domain Eukaryota; kingdom Viridiplantae; phylum Streptophyta; class Magnoliopsida; order Ranunculales; family Circaeasteraceae; genus Kingdonia; species Kingdonia uniflora. Next base: position 2,393,957 of record JACGCM010000779.1, on the reverse strand, counting down.
CTGAAAGAATTCGTTAGGCCACTGAGGGGCGGTTGGCTATAAAAATAGCCAAAGTGTGGGAGCGAATTTTTGGATTATTGGATTATGAGGCTAAGTTGCCAGTGAGGGAGGTGCAACTAAAAGGCTTAAATGGGATTAGGAGGGAACGTGAGTATGAACATCATTTTTATAAAGAGATGTTTCGAGAAATTATGGTACATTCAGCAGCTCGTAAAGTTTATGTGAGAGAGCTTACTATAAAAGAGATCGAATTGGAAGATGTGAGGATTGCTGGAGGATATTTAATCAGATGTGGTTCCCCAGGTCTCAAGGTTTCTTTAGGTATAATTATATGTGAAGAAAAGAAAAAGAATAGAAGTAGGAGTAGAATGTATATATGTAATCATATGAGTTTGAATAATTTCAAAGAAGTAGAATGAGAAGAAGAGTTAAATAGATCCTCTATTATTGCGAATGCAGTTTATGATTGTTGTGAAAAACGAATTTGAAAATATTTAAAATTTGGTTATTGAAAATTAGTTAGGAGAGCTTCGAAAATGATGTCATTGCTGCTATAAGTAGAAGAAGCGAGCATAGATAAAGCAGGGAGCTTCTGATTTTGTCCCTTGCATAAATGCTGTGAAATCTCAATTACGTGTAAGCATGAGTCATCATGAGTGTTGTTAGGTCAGAAGGAGATTTAGAAAAGAGAGATAAAATAGATTAAAAGGTAAGGCAAAGGGCAATGATGGGAAAGCGTTTTCACCAAATATTTGCAAGACGTCTAACATGGATATTGGAAGGGATGACTCGGTTCCAAAAGTGAGGATGGCTCATGCAAGGCTCAATAACTACCAGCTGTTAGAGAGAGAAAATACAAATACTACTTCATCATCATCATTCAAACATTTCTCAACTTCTGAAAACTTGAAGAGCAGTGAGAGAGGAAGGAAGAAAAGAGGCAAAAATAGCAGTGAAACTCGTGAGGAGTTAATTGATAGTGATCAGCAGTCAAAGTGCAAGAGAGTTGCTAAGACTGAGTCACAAAGGTGGTTATACAAGGGTGTTGTGAGGGAAAGATTCGGCGCTCCCTCGGATTCGCATTCCGACATAAAAGGTTAGTAGAGGATTTATGTTGTACGTATGTGTTTTTTGAAGATCATATGCTTTATTTAGGCAAATCTAAAAATCACTATGCGTTATATGATGTATGAAAGATATTTGTATGCGAAAGATGTATATGCAAAAGATAATGATAGTTACCTGGACCTGTATGTAGGTTGATCGTAAGGAGAGTTTGTGTATTTTAAAAATCCTTTTCTGTAGTCGATATGGTAAGTTCTCTTGTAAATGAGGCATCGAGCTCAGGTCGGTCGGTTGAGTCTGAGACTGAAATATCTGAAAGTGAGGAAGAAATTGGTATTGATTGTAGCCTTCTAACACTTCTCGAACACTCGAAGGCTACATCAAAGCCAACCTAATGACTCAAAGCCTAGTAAGTTAATAATCAAGCCAATAAAATCTTCTGAGACTATTTGAACACTCGAAGGAAACATCGAACCTGAAATACTTCGGCCATGGGCGTACATGGTCGAAGGGGAACATGTCAGGCAGCCAGCTCACCAGACAAAGCACTAGAGCACAACAATCAACAACTTCGGTGCCAGATCCAACAACTACACTGTCAGAACCAGTAACTACAGTATCAGACTCGACAAATTACAGCTTCAGAACCGACTCTGGGTACAAGTCAGTTGTCCCCAGAGGATCCAGATGTAACTTGACCTCCCATAGTAACTCAGCCCATCCTATGTTCTATAAATAGGTGGGAGGAGGGACTATGAAGGGGTTAGAAAATCTCTCCTGATAGACCTTACAAGTTTACCTTCAAATAGCAAGCGCTAGCGTATCGAAGAATGTTGCAAACTCACCTACCAGGAGAAGCTACACGCTTTTTTTCCAGTATCGGGCCTATACCCTCGACCCGAGGTATATTATTTATCGATTATGACACATCGCATATTCATTTCCCCCATTCTGACTCTTTAGTCATTATGATTAAGGTTGACCACCTCCTGTTCCATACCATGCTCAACGACACGGGAAGCGTAGCTGATGTACTATTCCTTCAAACTGTTCAAGCCATGCAAAAAATAGACCTCATCACCCTGGCCAATATTGAACTCTAAGGCTTCAACGGTGTTACTGAAGTTGCTGTCAGACGCATTAGTCTCTCGGTAACCATAGGGCCAGTCACACTCCAAACTAGCATTCTTGCCATCGACAAAAAATTCGAATACCTCGGCATCCTTGGCTGCAACTGGCTCCATGCCATGTGAGCTATACCTTCAACTTACCACCAAACCCTTCGTTTCACTACCCCTTGTGGTATGTGAAACATTAAAAGGCTCCCAGTATCTTGCCTGCTCATGCGAGCATCCAGTGATCGATCATACCAGAAAACTTATCAAACAACAATAACAATCAATGTCTCTCTCCACCGCCATACCTTCGACTCCAGCTACCACACCCATCGAACCCACTATTTATATCAAACTCGACGGTCCTGATCGAGAGACATTCATTGGTACTTTTCTAGATAAGACCAAAAGTCTCAAACTCAACAACTTCCTTCGAGCAAATAAATATATCTTATCTTGGACTTTCCAAGAGATGCCCAGAGTCGACCCTACTTTGGCATGTTATCACCTTGACCTCTTCCCTCACTCTACATCAGTAAAGTAGAAGAAGCGTACGTTGGCCCCATGACTTCGCGAAGCCGTCAACCTCGAAGTCGACAAACTCCTAGCCGCGGGATTCACTGGGGAAGTCAAGTATGCTGACTGAATATCCAATATCGTTGCGGTCCCTAAAAAGAACGGCAAGATCTAAATTTGTGTCAACTTCATAGATCTCAACAAACACACACTAAAGAACAACTTCCCCCTCCCGATCATTTCAGTACTCCTGGATGCCACAGCCGAACATGAGTGACTATAAATGATGGACGTGGCTTCGGGTTACAATCAGGTACCCCTCCTCCCCGAGGATCAACTTAAAACTTCCTTTATCACTAAACAAGGCCTTTATTATTTTAACGTCATGCCCTTTGGCCTTAAAAATTGGGGTACCACTTACCAGCGGCTTGTCACCACCTTGTTAAAACCTTTGCTTTGTAAGTTGGTCAAAGATTACATCGACGACATGTTATGCAAAAGCCTCCAAAAATACACCCACATTCAAGACTTAACCTAAGTTTTCTCGATACTTCGAATATATAAAATGAAACTTAACCCAGAATAATGTCAGTTTGGTATTTCGTCCAGTAAATTCTTAGGCTACCTAATCAACAAACGAGGTATTGAGATCGACCCTACTCATATTCGAGATATGCCTTCCCCCCGAACAAAAAAAAATGTCCAAAAGGTGGCGGCAAGATAGCGGTCCTCAACTACTTTATTTCAAAATCGTCAGACCGTTGTCCTTGGCTTTTCTCTCTCTTACTCGACCAAGGCGCTCACAATGCCAAAAAGAAAAATAACCCATAAATCAATAGGACACCTAACTGTGACCAAGCCTTCCTCAAACTTAAAACATACCTTAGTTGACCACCCATCATAAGTACCCCCGTCAAAGGCGAAATACTTCCTTTATACCTTATGACTACCAACACCTCTATTAGTTCGGTCCTCATTCGACTCGAATCCAACATCGAGAAACCCGTGTACTTTATCAGCAAAACTCTGATATCTGTAGAGACTCAATATACAAAACTCGAGCGTTTGCTCCTCACCCTCGTCTATACTACTCGAAAACTCAAACCATATTTTCAAGCTCGCACTATTTGAGATATCACAAATTACCCCCTTAGAGAAGTACTCAGGAAGAAAGAAAAATCTAGACGGGTACAGCAGTGGTCCATTTATCTTGGCGAACACGAGATCATGTTTGAGAAGAAGATATCCCCAAAAGGCTAAGCAATCGTTGATTTCCTTATCTACTTTCCGGTCGAAGATATCGACTGGGAGGGACATGAAGATGATCTACCCGAAGACCAACCTGAATAGAGCAACCTTTGGAACCCTAACACAGGTTGGCGCCTCTTTACAGATGGATCTGCTGGACTTAACGGTTCATGGATTGGTATTGTCCTGGTTACTCCCACCAATGATTGATTTGAAAAAGCCGTCAAGATAGATTTTATATGATCTAATAACGAGGCCTAGTATAAAGCCTTGATCCATGGCCTCGAACTCACAATCGAACTCGGTGTACCTAAACTTATAGTATTTACCGGCTCCCAACTCGTTCAAAGACAGTACACCAGTAAAAATTAGGCCAACGGTCGCATGGCTGAGTATGCTGCTCTCGTCCGCCAGCCCATGGATCGCTTTCTCGAAAAAATCTTCTATTACTCAATACCCTCGAGGCACAAAATGGACATGCCGATGCGCTCGCCTACATAGCAGCCATGTTAGGCCAGTCCGAATCTTAAACACTCCATATCAAAGTACTCGAATACCTATGTATCAACCAGATAGAAGTCAATACCATTAATACTGGGGGCGAGAGTCTCAATCCAGAGGACTGGTGAACACCATTTCTTGCTTACATCAATAGCTCTGCCCTCCCAGATGACCCCAAAGCCAAACGTTCGTTATTAGAAAACTACCATAGATATACCATCCTCAAAGGTGAGTTATATCGCAAATCCACTAACAGTGTCCTCCTTCGGTGCATCTCTCAAAACGAAGCCACTATAATTCTTGCTGAACTTCATGAAGTTACCTACGGTGCTCATACTACAGGTCAATTTATGGCCCTTCGAGCCGTATCCCAAGGCTTATCCTAGCCCAATATGAAGAAGAAAGCTAAAGAGTATGCCAAACACTGTGACCAATGCCAACGTCACGCCCATAAAATCCTTAGTCCTTCGTAAGACTTCCATTACAGTCAAGTCTTTTGGCCATTCAAGCGGTAGGCCATTGATCTTGTGGGTCCTTTTCCCAAAACCTCGGGTAGCCGAGAAAATATTCTGCTGGCAACAAGTTACTTTACTAAATGGGTCGAAGCCGTGCTATTACGTTGAGCCAGAGAAGAAGAAGTTATCAAGTTTTTATTGGAGAATATCATTACATACTTCGGTTGTCCTCACATGATTTGATGCGACAATGGTCCACAGTTCGTCAGGAACAAAGTCCACAATTTCCTCAAAATGCACAACATCATCCTCTCCCCCTAAACACCTTACTACCCCCAGGGGAATGGTCAGGTTGAAGCAATCAGTAAAACTATAGTCGACCGTCTTTAGAAGCGGGCCAATGAGAAGAAAGGATGATGGGTGTAAGAACTGCAATATGTACTCTGGGCTTATCGAACAACACCACGAAAGGTGGCGGGCTGCACACCCTTCCTTCTCGCCTATGGTACAAAAGCGGTTCTACCTGCTCAATTTGAAGTGCCAATACGCGGCCCCACCCTGCCAGACGATGATAATGAGTTAGAACTCGGATGCAATATATTATGGATCGACGAAACTAGAGACTGAGCCATCGCAAACCTCCGGCTGATACCATCTCTCCCTCTAGAAGTCATATAACAAAAGAGTTCGACCACGCAGTTTTAATATTGGAGATTTGGTACTTTGGCTCGTCAAACCCTCTTCGAAGCCTCGTAATGCCAGCAAGCTAGCTGAATCCTGGGAAGGACCTTATGTCATGTATGACAAAACCGAAAAAGGTTCCTATTATCTGATGATAGAAGCAGAAGAGCCTCTACCCAATCCTTATAACACTATGCAGCCAATATCATACAATAGCCCACGCCTTCCACCATGTTCAACTGATATAAATACAGTATAATCAATGAACATATTTTTTCCTCTAAACTTCATGTCCTGTATTCCAGTAAATTTCTTGGCCTCACCTAAGTACCATGACAACCCTTCGACCAGACTGGTACTTGGGGGCGTCCTCGATGTTTTTCAAATCTCGAGGGGCACGAATGGTCGGTAGATCGGACCCTCAAGAATGCATTGAGGGAGACCAGGTTCGTTTAAGCTCATGCCTTCAAAGTTCAGTAAATTTCTTGACCTCACCTAAGTACCATGTCAACCCTTCGACCAGACTAGTACTTGGGGGCGACCTCGAAGCTCCTTAAGGTTTAAGTTCAAACCCCGTTACAAATATTCTATACTTCCAACATACACAAATACAAGTATAAAGGAATATCAGCAATTCAACTATATGTACGACACCCAAGTTTAATATATATCAGTAACTCAAGTTCATTATACTTGAGCAATTCAAGTCAATTACAGACAGACAGTTCAAGATCAAATAAGTTATAAAGTGTTCTAATACAAACCATCACTCCAAATTGCCAACACCACAACATGATAAGAGAAATAAGTATATTACAACAAGAAGGCAGCTATAGTACCTCATACACAGGGGTGACCACATAACCTCCCATAGTTTCTACCGTAGCAACACCTCCAATATCTTCGATAGGAAGATTCGGCCCCAAAACGTTGGCCACTCCATTCACTACCATACCAACAGCAACATCTTCAGACACAGGAACTTCTCTGCCCTCCACCACACCTTAACTAGTAGGATCCACGTCCATCATTTCTATCTGCACAATAGCTTCGGCAGGAGGCCCTTCGAGCGTAGGAAAACCCTTCAGATTTATGGTATCATACCCCAAATCCTTGATGAAGATCTTCAACCTGGTACTTATCTTACACTCTTCGTCAATTATCTCCTGGAAGGTCTCCCTATGTTCTTCCATTTCCTTCTCCTTCTCAGCAATCTTCGTCTCCAGCACCTTCCGCATTTGAGCATGGCTGTCACGCTGAGCTTTGAGTTCTCTTAGACAATCAGTTTTCATTTTTAACTGCTTTCGCATTAGCGTGTTAACCTCGGAAACCAGTGACATCTCGGTACCTCAAGCAAGCTCCATATTTGCAATCGCCTGCCTCAGCTGCCTCGTTGTTACCTTTTAGGCCTTGATAAAAGCTTAAGACCAAGCATATGACTGCTAGAATACTTGAACCATATGTACTTCTTGAAGCATGCTGAACTTTAGCAAAATATTAGAATTTTAGAAAATTATCACTTGATGAAAAGACTTATTTATCTGCCTCCCAACCTCATCTGCGTCATTTCCGCAGAAAGTTGTCATTGAAGTAGCCACAGCTCGTGCATGCTCCTCTAGTTCAGCTTCTGTTTGCACTTTGTCCACATCCTCCACATCATCATCCCCTAGCTCCCTATGCATCTTACATTGAATTACCTTTGGCTGCTAGACCTTTGAAGATTCGGGAACGGCCTTGCCCTTCCCTTTGTCAGCCTGCTTCGACGGCTCATGAACTACTTCGAGCACTGACACTGTTAGTTGCCCCCTTGGAACATAATTCACCTTCCGCGTCAATCTCACTTTTTCCATTTCTTTGACCCCTCTTGAAGCACCTTCTTCTCCTCTCTTCTTTAATGGCCTAGGAACGACAAGAATGATTCAAAGAAATGAATCTGTTCTCTTCCGCCTCTTCATTTTGATACCTAGCTTCCTGAATACCCGGTTTATCCACTCCTCATAAGAGTCAATAAGCTCGTCAATGTACCTCCGCGGGTTCTTCAAAGTTTTCGTACCTGGTTCTGCAAAAAAAAAAAAAAACACACGGTTACTAGTTTATTCAACCACCATTTTACAACTATCTTTGACTGTGAACTTACTTGAACTATAGATCCTATACTGTAGCTTATAAGCGTCCTCCCCTTTGGCATTCTCATAATTACCTCGCACTACAACTTTTTATCCCATCCTCGACCCGTTGAGCACAAATCAAATAGCCACGGTTTATTTGCATGACATTGGATATGGTATGTGTCCACCTTCTTGTAACCTTTCTTCAAGTAGAAAGATACAATATCGAACTACTCGATCAACCACCTCTTCTCACGTCTCAGTTCTACATTTATGCCTTCGACCACCCTCATCATTTCATAGAAGTTCCCATTCTTTTGGCATGAGACAACTTCCCAAAAGTTCAATACCTCCTTCACCAGCCTTCAAAGGGGTAGTTGGATCCCTAGCTATATCTGGCCTTTAAATGCCATGAAACCCTCTCAAAGGATATACTTGAAGGTATGCGCAGACCCTACTGAATTTAATAGCACCCCTACCTTCAAAAAATCCAGCTTAGCCATAAATCAATCCAGTTTCAGCTTCAGCTTCTCTCGAGCCGAGAGTGACCCCGCAACTCCCCCCGAACCTGTCGAACTCTTACTACTATCACTACTAGCATTCTGATCCCGCTCTTCCGTTTCATCCCCCAAAGGCTCGACACCACCTTCATGTCACCTTACTTCTCATCCCTCCATCTCCTCTCCATCCCTCTCCTCGGTCACTCAAACCTTACGGCGTTAACTACTCAAAGCCATACCTTTGGGCACAACCATAGCTAGAGGGACATATGTCGCAATATCTAATACCTCTACATTGCTGTTCTTACCCCTTGAGCCACAGCCAAATATACTCGTCTCATTTACCTCGGTCTCCTCATCTATCGGCCTTAACCTCAAAGATTGATGGATACGCATTATATCCTACAGAAGAAGAGGCACTCAATCAGATTGATATATTCAACTATTATGTTTCAATAACTTATTTTGTATTATTCCCTCCAAACATCCCAACCCACATTCGAATGTTCGACCATAAGCCCGGTCGTACCCTCATTACCCTCAAAATCACAATAGGACAAACCTCCTGCCACATGGGTTGCCCCCTTTTCCTTTGGACATATCATCAGAAATATAAACCTTAACGGCCTCTACTCTACTATGTAAACCACATACAGAAATAGAAGACGAAGCGGCAGGGCAAAAGGGAAAAACAGATATTATTTACAAGAAGTTAGACGATATACCTGTAAGAATGGCTCCGATCTCTCAGCAACAACCCAGTGTTCTTCTCTCTAAGTAATAACCAAGTGTGACCTCAATAATGGAGTATGTTTTCCTCTCCAACTCTCTATTTTTCTTTGTGAATGATAAATTGGGAACAATGATTTATTTCTCCTTATATAAATACCTCCTCAAACTAATAGAAAACCTCCTCGATTTCCAAAACTGCCATCACTACCACTCTGCCACTCCCTTTACTTTTCGGCTGAGTTGTGTTTTGACGCCGTTACCCTCAACAACTCCCACGTGCGCCTCCCACGCTTGCATTTAAACAATTTTATATTAGCCGAGTTTAACTTTCTGGTACCCTGCCTGAAGTTGTCATGTTAAACTTATACGTCATGTCATCTTTTTTCCCATAACCTAAGAAAACGTTATGATGACCTGCAGGGCACTTTACCGTAGGAACAGTATCGCTTCTGACATGCCAGCTATTTTGGCTATCAGGTTTTGTAGTCAAAGTCCATCTACCTTTGATACAAGGAAATTTTCAAACTGCTCCAGATCCCGCCTACGAACCATCGTCTACACTTTACGTCGAACATTCATCCATACATACCTGATATTCGATACGTCGGCCTAAATTTTTTGGTTATTAGATTTTATCTCGGTTGGTTACATTTTTTTAATCATAATTCCTACAAGCTCAACATTTGACAAGTTGTTATCATGCCTAAATTACCATTGTCTATTGTGTTTGTCACACTTATACACAAATAGTTCAGTATTATACCTCGATAATTGCTCAATACATTCCATTTCATTCGAACAACTTTCTTTACACCAATTCAAAAAGAAATTTAACAAACAACATCAACATAAAACTAAAATCCTTCTCAACCACCATCCTACGCCTGTACCTTTACCATAACCAAGAAGCCCCTATTTGCAGATAGGGCAATTCTTGTAGAGCCAGCCTCTTCATCAACTCGGTCTTCTTCAGTTATCAAATCTTCAACCATATACTGTATGAAGTAGAACCAGTTACTGGCAAGTTGATTCATCCATTGCAGTACCCTCCACAGTGAGCATACGGTATCCCAGAGATCAGCTCTTCTGGCTCTAGTTCTACCAAGTCAGGTATCACCCAATCTAACTTATGGTCCCCGAAGAATTTCTCAATCAGCTCATGCGTCTTCCTCTCTACTCGATGCTCTCTGGCTTTCATTCTCTTTTGATATCGCGTATTAGGAGCTGTGTCCATAGTTCGACTATTAGGAGAAGAAGATGCGGTTACTTTACTCAGAGAAGATAGTGCAGATGCTTAAAACTCTCTTAACACCCCTTACTTATACTTGAAGGCAGATGCATTTATTCCCTTCTTAATCATAACCCGCATTAATCGCAGTCTTCAATTACCTTCCTCGGATTTGCAGCAGTCAAACTTTTTAACTTCCCAGACTCAACCGCTTTCTTAGCACGTGCACTCTATACCAATTTTTGAGGTCTTGTAGTCGACACATCTCTATTCTCGATGCCCTTTTTCTCGAACCCTCGATAACTCCCTATATACTGTCATAACATTTTCTACATATACAAAGTGCCTCGTGAATTTGGGTCACTTATTCATTTAAGGTCGAATGTTAACCTATGTCCTCGATCACTACATTATCGTTCAAAGTAACTTTTCCCAAGTAAATTACTATCTCCACTCTTTACCCTTCCTTCAAAGGTAGAACTGCGCCTATATACTATTCGTCTATAATACTTGTCAGTTATGCAACAATTTTTTTTATTGAACTACTGTTTCATTCCAATATTTCGATACTACAACAAAAGAAAAAAAAATTTAGAAACTAACAAAATAACAAAATAGAAAAACAACACCACCACATTTGCGAATAACCCCCCTAATTACAGACGGGGCAATTTTTCTTGCACAGCTCTAACACGTCCTACTACAACTGGTCCTCCTTTTCTACTATACACTCAGCTAAGCTTTGAAGAAAGAAGTACCGGTTGTCGGCCATTTGAAACGACCATTGCAAGACCCCTCACTAGTATGCATACGGCTGCCCATTGATCGGCTCTTCAGACTCTAGCTCAACCAGGTCTAGCATGTCCCAGTCCAGCCCATTTTCACCCAAAAACTTCACCTTCAGCTCCGCCGTCTTCGTCATATTTGACGGTCCCATTCAGCCATTCTCCTCTGGTGCCGGGTGTTCGGAGTTGTCTCCATGCTGTGTGTTACTCAATGAGGAAGAAGAAGAAGCAGAAGAAGATTGTGGTCCTTTACCTCCTGCTAACCCCTATTTTATACCACTATTAAGGGTATTTATTACCCCATAATTGTCAATCAAACTCAATTACCGAAATTAATTACCCCCCACAGAGCTACCACATACAACAATCAACCCTTCAACTTCAGACGCATAACTAATTTTCTTAGCAAATGCCCTATACACCAATTTCTGAGGCCCCTGCAGAGAGGGGTTGAATGTAGTAGCCTACTCGTAACCTTCTAACACTTTTCGAACAATCGACGCCTACCTAATGATTCGAAGCCTAGTAAGTCAATAATCAAGCCCACAAAACTTTTTGAGACTATTCAAACACTCGAAGGAAACATCGAATCAGAAATACTTTGACCATGGGCATGCATGGTCGAAGGGGAACATGTGAGGCAGCCAGCTTACCAGACAGAATAGTGGAGCACGCCGCTCAACAACTGTGGTGCCAGATCCAATAACTACAATTTTAGAACCAACAACTATAGTATCAGAATTGACAAATTACAGTGTCAGAACTGACTCTAGGTACAAGTAAGTTATCCTTGAAGGATACAGATGTAACTTGACCTCCTATGGTAACTCAACCCATCCTATGTTCTATAAATAAGAGGGACTATGAAGGGGTTAGAAAATCTCTCCTAACAGACCTTACAAGTTTACCTTCTAATACTCTATAAGCACCTAGTTCTCTATACTTTGACTACTCAATAATTATAATAGTACTCTTAAAAATCCTTATCAGAGGTCATGAAATGACTCATTCTAGACCTCCATGCAAGTATATTATCAGTAGATTAGTCCTATTATTATTGATTATATGCTTAAATATTTTGGTAAAAGATAAAATTCATAGTGTAAAAGTAAACTTCCCCTCTTGCGAAGTTTGGCCTCTACAGATCAATTTCAAGATTTCTCTTGAAGATTGGTATCCTATCCTCCTGGCTCGGATGTATTCAAAGTGTTTTACAAAGCTAAGGCTTGTTTAAGAGTTAGATGGGGTAACTATATAGAATATGCCGGTAGACAATTTAGGGGGTGTACTGTCATAACGGTAGAGGAATATTTTTATTTCCTGGCTGATCTAGCGAAGGATAAAGGGGATAGGGGTATAGATGAATTAATCTCTTTGGAGTATTTCGATGGGAATGTTTAGAGTAAACTTTTAGAGAGTTTTTTATGTTACCTGTCTCAGTTGGAGTATGGGTTGAGTCTTCCCCTTAGCAATCTGGTGAAGGGGATTATGAATCTCATCGGGGTATATCCCGTTTAGATGAATGAGAACATGTGGGAGGTGATAAGTATTTGTGAATCTCTAAATACACGATGGGAAGGTGATGGGAGACAGAAGAGGATATCTTATGGGAATATTTTAAAGTTTTATGGGGTAAAAAACTATTCTGCAAGTGGAGGGGCATATTTTTTTGCCATCTTGACTCGGCCTCGCTTCTTCGATTTGAACTCAGTAGGTCGACCATAGAATAATAATGTGATATGGGTAAAGGGTGATAGCCTTCAGAGAGATGATAAAGAACCCTTGGAAGTTTTGTTTAGGACTGTAAAACAAAGTAAGTATAATAATGTATAATATATGAGATTGATAATTAAAATAGTATGATGCTCTGTTGATGATAATGTTTTGTGAATGGCAGCTCCCAAATCTCAGGTAGAGAGGAAAGATATGTTGTTGGATATAGTTACTCAAGAAGAGACTGAGCTCGAGGCTGTATTGGAAGAGCTTGGCATTAATAGGAAGAAGCATGATAACAGTCGAGTCGAAGTTCAAAAATCTCAGTCAACGAGGCTATTGACGAGTACTGACGGTAGTAAGAAGAAGGGAACAAATGGGAAAAGGCAAGTTAACTCATCGAAGCCCCCTGTAGTAGATTGTACAAGGTTTCCTGACTCTACTACGTTGAGTAAATTAACTCAAACGTTTCCCAATAAGAAAATGTTAAAGCGTCCTTTGACCTCTAGAACTACGAGAAGTGGTGAGGCCGTGAAAAAGAGAAGGGTTGAACCTTATGAGATATTGGGGATGAAAGTTGTAGAAGATTTATCCACTGTGAAGGACGAATTGAAAGAGGTAGAGGAAAAAGCAAGTTTGGTTGCTCTCCACGTGGAGGAGGAGATGAGAAAAATGGTAGGTTCATATTTTTGAGTATGTATTGTGATGACTTTGGTATTATGATTCAAGCTAATCAATGAGGTTGATTTATTTGTGTTTTGCAAGCTGCTCGTCTGATAAAGGGAATATGCCTCAAAGTCGAGGAGGGGAGAGCTGAGCTTAAGAGAAAGAAGGTTGAGCTCGAAAGGAATGTAGCTCAATTGAAAACTAATCTACTCAAGGAGGAAAAATGGATGGAGGCTTTGAAGGCTTCGAAAGTGGTGGAGATCAACAATCTACATGCGGAAGTTAGAGCGAATTTGAAGGAGGTGGTAGCTGAGCGTGACAGACTCGGGTGCCACCTTATGTCAAAACGATATTCGGAGAATGAGGTGGATACCATTAGGGAAGATACCTATGCGGAAGAGGAGGAAGATGAAGAGATTGGAGATGTTGTTATTGGTATTGTAGACGGCCAGAATGATGTTTCTCTTAAATGGTGAGAGATAACCAAGGCGATGACAACGAGCGTCCAGTAGAGGAAACTAAAAAGGTAGAGTACTGCGATGGTTTTGTGATTGTATGAATATGAAGGAATGTTTCTAAACTGATTGAATATTTTTTGCTGGATAGAATTCTTTAGGTTAAGTTGCTTTTGTAAAGCTTGTTGTAGGAACTTTAGGACATACGCCTCAGAATAAAAGATTTAGAGGTTGAGCGTGCTAAGGAGAGAGACGCCTCAGCGTTCCTATTGTTTTTGCAAGTAGAGTTACAGGTCAGATTAGAGTAAAAAATAGTTAATTTGTATACTTCATTAGTATAGAGCTACAAAATAATAAATAGAGCGTAGAGATGGACCAAAAACCTGTTATCGGCTTAGGGGCAATGGCACTGAAATGTCGCACAGGAAATATCAAAGTATTGATAGATTTAAAATATAGAGAATGTGCACCTTGGACTTAGAAGTATGTGTTATGGAGCATCCATCTGTGATTGTACTTTGACGTTAAGTTTAGAAGTAGTCTTACACGGTAGATGTCAAAAAATAGATATTTTATTAGAAATGAGTCATATATGGTGACTGAGTATTCTGAATTGAACTTGATATAATGTATATGTAATGTGCAGGTTGAATTGGAGTCAGCTCGCTTGCACGATGGCGATCCATGCCAATGTAACCAAGAATTTGCAGAGGAGATTGATAGGATGAGAGGGGCGAATGAAGATAGAGAAGATCAACATGGAAAGGTGTACTTCATGTTTATTGAGGCAACACAGACTGTGGTCACTTTAGCTTGGCAAATCAAGGAGAAGGATGCCGAAATTGAGAAAGGGCATAAAGAGTTCACTGTGTAAAAATATCATGCAACGAAACTCAAAAGCCTGAATGGCGCATTATTGGTAAAAAACAGGGAAGCTAACAAGGCTCGGTATCGTATACAAGCACTAAAAAGATCATAAAAAAGTTTAAATTGGTCGGTGGCTGGTTTGGAGAATGATTTAATTAAGATAAATAACAATCAGGAGGAAACTCGAGTAGATCTATCAAATAGCAGGAGCGAGCTGGAGCAATTATAGAAGAAGTTTGTTGATTAAGGTATCGGGCTGAAAAGAGCTCTAGACGATCTATTTGTGTTTGAAGTTGCAGTTGAACAATTGTCTATAGATTTACCTGCCAAAGATTTTGAATTTCGGATGATGCAACGTAAGTGTGATAAATTAAATGAAAAAGTGGCACAATTGAAGACTGACTTGACGAAGGTTAATTCACGTGTTAGACGCGCTGAGGCCAGAGAGCGCTCGAGGAAGAATAAAAATGATGCCAAGGTATCCTTTATATTAGGAGATGTAGTCTGCCTATCAGGTCGAGTAAGAGGGCCAGAGGGGGATGTTGTTCGTATTCAAGGTCATGTACGAAAAGGAGTCAAACGGTTTAGGGAGAATGAAAAGAAGCTGGATACTGCTCTTTCCAGGGAACAAGGGATAGAGCAGACTATCAGAGGGAAAGATATTTTGATACAGCAGAAAGATGAAATGTTACAGAAGATTCCGGATGTGAAAGAACTGAATAGGGAGATTAAGGTACTTCATACTCTGGTGGCCGATTTGGAAGCAGTTAATTGAGCGGAATCAACAAAAACTGACAAAAAATTGAAAGAGAACATTGCTTTCATAGATTAGGTAGGTTGAGAAATAATATTGCTATTAGATCGGTATTCGAGGTTGGAAGAATACCTTCAGAAGACTAAAGAAAATTTCTCTAGGTCGGTTTTAACTGAGGCATCACACTCAAAACTATTGTGGGCAGTCATTGCGTATTTTGTACAGGAGGTAGAAAGGATTGAGTCAGAAGAAGATACCTTGTTCAACAGTTTGTCAGAAAGGGGATATATTTATAGAGCTGATGTAGATCTTAGAAATTGTATGCAGTTCATGGAAATGAATCTAGGCCCTCAACCTACTGAATTAATAGTGCATGGCAGGATTATTGTGATTGCTAAAGCTCAAGAATTTATGGCTGATTGACCTCCTGTTGCAAGGGGAGCTCAAGAATTTATGGCTGACTAACCTCCTGTTTCTGGAGAAAGCGTTGCTGGCATCCCAAAAGCAAAAAAGGATCTATTGTAGGGGTTGTATATGCGACCTGAATTAAAAAATAGTTGTTGCAGACAAGTTGAGAAATGAAAGCTAGTTTTACCTTTGCTTTTTCTTATGTCTGTTAGAGTCTTTGATGTATAATAAGTGTTACCTTAGTTTTAATTGCAGAGATTTAGTAGAGTCAGGCAAACTAAGTGTTATCCTTAATTTAACAGGTATGATCTCGCAGCCATATTGAGGTAGATGAAAGCCAGTTTTACCTTTGTTTTATCTTATGTCTTGTAGAGACTTTGATGTAAAGCAAGTGTTACCTTAGTTTCAACCACAGAGATTTAGTAGAGTTAGCTAAACCAAGTGTTATCATTGATTTAACTAGTATGATATCACAGTCATATTGAGGTAGATGAAAGGTTTTACCTTTGCTTTAGCTTATGTCTGGTAAAGTCTTTAATGTAAAACAAGTGTTACCTTAGATTTAATCACAAAGATTTAGTAGAGTCAGCAAAACTAAGTGCTATTCTTGATTTAACTTGTATGATGTCACAACCATATTGAGGTAGATAAAAGTTAGTTTTACCTTTTCTTTATCTTATGTCTGGTAGAGTCTTTGATGTAAAATAAGTGTTACCTTAGTTTTAATCGCCGAGATTTAGTAGAGTCAGGCAAACCAAGTGTTATCCTTGATGTAAAATTAGTATTATCTATGCTTTAATCTATGTGTTATCTATGAAGTGGAAAGATGTATGGGAGAAAAACTTGTAAGTTTCATTGAATAAAAATGATTTACATTGGAAGGAGATGAAAATCTCACTTTTAAAATTGAAAAAATAAGACTTTAAAATGGAGTAGTGAAGAACTTAATGATAGTACCATTTCAGTCACCTAGTGTTCCAAGGATTTGTAATGTGAACTTCCTCTTCTGTCATGAGGTAATATGATCTAAGGCCTGAGGGACCTGTGATAAGGAATGGACCCTCCTAATTATCTGCCAGTTTCCCAGTATGAGCCTCTTTGTAGTGTTAAGATATTTTTCTGAGGACTAGATCTTTAATTTGGAAGGTACGGCTTTTTGCTAGTTTATTGTACGAACTGGCCAACAATTATTGATATCGACTTAGGCTAGCGATGGCGTGTTCCCTGGTTTAATCTATCTAATGGAGGTTGCAAGCCAATTCTATCTCATTTTCCTCATCAGTTAGCTCGTGATCTTTGACTGGATAATGGTATTCGAAGGGAATGACGGCCTCTGTGTCATAGTCAAGGAGGAATGGAGTACAACCTATTGACAGGCGTAGAGTGGTATGATATGCCCAAAAGACATGTAGATGTTCGCGAACCCAATTCCCTTTTTCTGTGTGTGTTTCCTTTTCTTGAGCTCATCCAAGATAGTTTTGTTTGTAATTTCGGCTTGGGCATTGCCTTGAGGGTAGTAGGGATTGGATGGCGAGTGGATGATGTTGTGTTGGCTGAGGAAAACTTTGACCTTTTCTCCAATGATCTGGGGCCCGTTATCGATAAAAATTTGGTAGGGACACCAAAATTGAGTGATAATGTGCTCCCAGATAAAAGAGATGACATCATCTTCACTGGCTTGACAGAGTGGAACTGCTTCTACCCATTTTGTAAAATAATTGGTAGCTACGAGTAGGTCGCGTCGGCTACCTAGAGAATTTGGGAATTTGCCAACAAGATCAAGTTCCCATCTTTGGAATTGCCAGAACACCTTGCTTGCATGGAGTTCGAGCGCAGAAGCGCGGATCATCTATCCATGTCGTTGACATGCATCATATTTGTATGAATAATCTTCTGCTTGCTTGTGCATACCAGGCCAGAAGACTCCCTGTATAATGGCTCTGTTTTCCAGTGATCGACCTGCGACATGAGAGCCACAAGTCCCTTCATGTAGATCGCGGAGCATCTCGTCCATTTTATGCTTCGAGAGGTACTTGATGTAATGCCCTGTGACTGAATGGCGGTATAAGGTACTATTTTGATTAGTGTAACACTTTGAGTTGTATATCTGCTATCGGCGCTTCTTCGGATCTGCTAGAAGTAGCCCTTCAAATTTGTTGTCTATTCCGAGATAAACTAAGAAAGGCTTTCGCCAATCTTCGTCTCCCCCTTTATCACCCCCAGTGTTGATTGTGCATACAAAAATGCGATTAAAGTTGGGGGCTAAAATCACTTCAATATGGACATATCGAGCTTCTTTGCCTAACACCCCAGCTAGATATGCCAAGGAATCAGCATGCCTTTTTTCTCCTCGCAGAAGATAATTAAGAGTTGCTTGTGCAAACTTGCTCATCCTATCAACAACGAGGGCTGCATATTCGATCATCTTACCAATCTTCTTGTATTACTCAGAGTAATGGTGGACGATGAATAGTGAATCTGTGTAAACTGAGAGTTCGAGGACACCGAGCTCAAGAGCGAGTTCGAGTCCGTGAGTGCGAGTTTCGTACTCGGTGATATTGTTTGAGGCCTCAAAATCCAAGTGAATTAATTTCTAAATTCTATAGTTGGAAGGGGTAGAAATTCAATTCCAATTCCCGACTCGATAGGTCCGGCTGATCCATCCGAAAGAAGTCTCTACCTTTTCCATGTAATCCATTTAGCTCGCTAGTCAAATGCTTTAGGGGGTAGATCTTTGGTAACTTCCTCTGTAAGATTAGGATCGTGCTCCTCCCACTCGGGATCTTCCACTAGAAAATCTCCGAGAAAATTGGCAACGGCCAGACCCTTTTTAGAATGACATTATTCGAACTTGATTTCATGTTTTCCCAAACTTATTAACAACTGTTGCACTCTCCTTAATTTTTCTTTCTTGGACAGAACCTTCTGAAGTAGGTAGTTCGTCATGACTTTGACGGAATGAGCTTGAAAGTAATGTTTGAGTTTTTGTGTAGTATAAAAAAGAGTGAGAAGAAGTTTCTCAATTTTAGAGTACCTCGTTTCTGCTGGAGTGAGGGTTTTGCTGATAAAGTAAACTGGTTTCTCAATTTTTTCTTCAAGTTGAATAAGAATCGAGCTGAGGGAAGTATCTGTAATTGCTATACAGATAATCGGTTCCTCATTATCTATTGTGGTACTCATGATGAGAAACTTCCCCAAAAAGGTTTTAAGATTCTAAAAAAGCTGTTTCGCATTCTGATGTCCATTAAACCGCTGTATTTGGCTATACTTTTCTCGTTTGGTGCAACCGCGGAGTAATAATAACAACCAATGACAGTGATATTAAGATTTTGGAACAAATTGTTTGTTAGCAGTAATCTTGCCCGGCAAGCTTTGAACTTTAGGGGTCTAACTTCATGAGGAGGGGAAGTCGACTCTTGCACCACGGGGTCAATCCTTTATCAAAAGAAATGAAGTATATAATCTATAGGGTGATTAATCTACTAAAAATATACTTGCGTAGAGGCCTGGAATGTGATTTTCCACGACCTCTGATGAGGATTTTTAAGAGTGTTTGTATTGCTGTCGAGTAATCGAAGGTTCAAGTACTGGTTTTTATAAGGTGATTAAAGGTAAATTGTAAAGCCTCAGGGGAGAGATTTTGTAACCTCCACTTGGTTTGCCGTTACTCTTGTTTATAGATCATAGGAAGGGCTGAGTTACCAAGGTTAGGTTACATTACAAGTGTACCATCCGGATATCGAGCGGGTATCCCGGAGTTGGTATTGACACCGGAAATATCGGGTCTGTCACTGTAGCAGTTATTGGGTCTATCATTATACTCTAACACTGTAGAAGTTGTTGGGTCTGTCACTATAGCTGTAAGGACCAACAACGCCGCTGTCTTGTCTAGTGAGCTGGCTGTCTGTCTTGTCATACTTTGGCCATGTATGGATATGGTCAAAGTGTTTATGATGTGATACGGAGTTCATCTTCGAAGCTTGTTCAAAGTCAAAGCTTTGTCTTCGAATAATCTTTGGAAGGTCTTTTTATGGATTGAGTGGGCTTTGAGGTGTTCGACTAGGCGTTGAGGTAGCCTTCAAGTATTTGACTGAGGTAGAAGGCTGCAAGTAGGATACTATATTCGCCCCCTCTCAGCAAGGGTCACAAAAATAGGTGTAGAGGCATTTGCTGAGAAAAACTGTTTATGGTCAGAAGTTGAGCAGTTGATTGTTGGCCTTTCGAGGAAGGTAATAAATGAGGGTATTTAAGAAATGTATGTGGTCATGGAGTAATGAATGTAGTTTAATAGGTCTATAAGTAGGGGTCATGGAGGGAGTAACACTGTATATCTTTTTTCTGCTGCGAGCTCTTCTTCTTTCTTTGAATCTCTCGACAAATGTCATGGATACCATGCTCAACACTCGCTACCAGAAGAGGATGGGATTTTCCAGAGACCATTTTATATGGCGGAAAACTGCAGAGCTGAAGTTAAAAGTTTTTTAGCGTCCATGAGCTTGACTGGGACATGCCTGACCTGGTGGAGTTAGAGTCTGGGGAACCCATCAATGGGAAGTCCTATTCTTACTTCTGGGGGCAGATTAAGTTTCATTTCATGAATGCTGAGGAATGCTACCTCTACCTGTCGGCTTTGGCCAAGTGTCTCGTTCAGGCAGAAGAGCAGTTGGAATTGCAAGGCTCGGCGAGTGGAGCGAGCCCGTCTAAAAAATAGGGCGGCTTCTACTTAAGGTGGTGGCGATGGGATTTTTTTATTGGACTATATTTTTAGGGTATCTGTTGTTGTTATGGTTTTGTATGTTGGGACTTGGAAATTTTTTGTTTTTGTTGTTGCATTTTGTGGAATGGAATGGGAATGATACTTTGCGGCAATTTTGTGTGTTTGTATCTGGTAGGCATTGTAGACAGATAGACTTGTAGTTGCGGTAGCAAATATATCTCATTGAACGTTAACAGGTAGCAACGATTATTGCTGGAAAAAATTAACTTCAAAGTATAATGATATGGTCAAAGATAATTGACGCTGCATTAGACGAAACTCGGTGAAAGGGGTGTGAGACGAAGTGTGAAAGGGGTCGATGGTTAGATACTGGGGATTTGGTCTGCCACATGTCCTCAGAAATAGGGTTTGAGTGCGTATACAGATGAAATGGTTATGTCTAGGAAGTTGGAAAGTTCAAACTGGTGAGTTTCAAGGAAAGGAATTGAAGATTGTGATGAATGTAACATGGGATTAGGGAATGTTTAAATGTACCTTCATGTATAAAATGGGGTGTTGTGAGGAGAATTTCTCATATATCTTCTTTCTTCTTCTAAATATAATGTCTGCTTCTTCGTCCCAAAAAAATGAAAATTCTTCCAAGACCAAGCATCAGGACTGGATTGCAGCAAAGATTATTCGAGTATGGGAAAAGACACTGTAGCTGAAATGGTGGTTTCTTGGCAACCGAGACTGGGACGTAGAGATACCAATGTTGGTCGAAGTGGAACCCAGGAAACCTATTAGCGGTATGTCTTTTACCTATTGGTGGGGGGTTCTGCAGATGATGGGTCCGTTTCCCAGCTACCATTTGGCTTTGCTGGAGTAATTTCTGGAGGAGATGGTAGACCAGGTGGATTCTGCTGCTGAGACTGGGAGCAAGGAGAGGCATCCTGACGATAAATACGGGCTTCTTGTACTGGTTTGTTAAGTGGTATAGAGGGATATTTGTATTTTCTGTTTGAATTTGACTGTTTGTATTTATATTAAATAAATTTGGGAGTTGAGAAGATATCAGTCAAATTATATTTCTGCACTGTGTATAATAATATTCTGAACTGCCGAAGTGATATTATGAACTCTCGAAGTAATATTCGGACCTGTCGAAGTAAAAGCCTAATTTGTCAAAGTAAAATTCTGATTTGTCGAAGTAAAATTCTGAACTGTGTATAAGTAAAATTCTAGTCTGTCGAAGTAGAGGTCTGATCTGTCGAAGTAAAATTATTATCTGTCGCAGTAATATTTTGATCTGCTTGTAAGTAGGATAGGCATAAAATTCGAAGGTGATTTAGGCGCGATCAAATTGTCACATGCCGAATACTTGATATATTCTAAATTCGAATGTAAAGTTATCTACGAACGAATGTTCGAGATAAGGAATAGTCGATTACTCGTATGCATGAAGTGGGTGTGTCGAAGGCTTATTGGATTTGACTGAATGGACTAACAGCCCAGACAACTAGTCTGTCAGAATGGTACGTGCTCCTGGGGTAGTGTGCCATGTAGGTAATCATGATTTTTTTTGTTTTAAGGAAAAGGTATGATTTGATGTAGGGACCTGACTGGACAGCTTTGAGTGAGGATTAGAAGTTTGAGTAGCTTTGAGTTTAAAGATAAGTTAGAGTGGGCGTGCGATTCGCACGTGGGCAGAATGAGGGGTAAATTTGTCAAAACTCATCTCAGCAAAATACCAGGATAGTGGGGTAGTAGCAATGATAGTGGTTTGGAAGTCGAGACAGTTTTGGTATTCCGAAGAGGTATATATATGAGAGGGAAATAAGCAAAATGCTGAAATACTGTTCATAGATAAAAACTAGAGAGTGAAAGGAAGATTACATACACTATTGTTACGTGAAGCTTTGAGAGAGGTTACTAAAGTTGTTGTTGGGTACCGGCTGACTTGCTGTTACGATTGTACTTCTGCTAACACAGGTATGTCGAGTGATCTCTGTCTATTTTTGTTTATCTTTTCCTTCTGTATTTGTAGTCTGCTGGGTTTGTGAGTAGGAGGATATGATCAAGGATAGGGGGAAAACATGTGTTTGGGATTATGCTCATTTGGAATTCTGGGGTTTTGATGGTGGGGATGGGATTGGGGTCGATTTTTTGACTGTGTATGTATCTGTTGGAGAGGGTAGATAAAAATAGGTTATTGACACGTAATTGTCGAATAAATCAATCTAATTGCGTGCCTCTTCTTCTGTAGGGTAAGATGCGTACCCATCGGGCTTCGAGACTAAGGCTGATAGACGAGGAGGTCAAAAATGAGGCTAGTGTGTCTGGTCATGCTCTGATGGATGAGGGCAACGACGTTGAAGAACTAGTCATAGAAAAAGATGTTCCACTGGCAATAGTAGTTCCTGAAGCTGAGGGTTCAAGTAGTAAGCATCGCAAGATGGTAGTGTTTGAGGATAGTGGTGAGGAAGATATGGGGGGAGGACAGAGAAAGAGAGGCGAATATCAGGCTGAACCTTTGGGTGGTGAAAGGGGTGAGGGGGAGCAAGGTGACCAAGATGAGGATTCGCCTGAGTCGAATGAGGCTGTTGGCTATGTTCCAGATAGGGAGAAGGAGAGGCTGGATCAATTTGTAGCTGAACATGGGTTGTCGAAGGTAGGGGTTATATTGTATTCTGTAGGGTCCGAGTACAGCTTTAAATCGAAGCCTCGAGAAGGTATAATGGCGTATAGAGGCCAGATTTGACTGGGGATGTGATTGCCCCTTCGGAGGCTATCAAAGGAGGTGTTGAACTTCTGTGAAGCTGCCCCAGTTCAGATGAATGGGAACTTTTATGAGATGATGAAGGTAATTGAGGGCATGAATGCAAAATTGAGGAGTGAGAGAAGGGGTTTAATTGAGTGGTAACATGTTGCATCATTCTATTCGAGGAAGGTAAATCAGATTGTGAGCACCTACCATATTCAGTGCCATGCAGATAAGCCCTTGTTGTTTAATCTGTGCTCAATGGGTTGAGGGTGGAATAGAGATTTAGTTGTAGTACGGGGTGATTTTGAGAATGCCGAAGGGGAGGATTCTTATAGGTTATATCATAAATTTAATAATCCGAGTAAGTTTTTTGTCGAAGAGTTTTTTGATGTGTTGCTCGAATAAACTGTGATTATATTTCTATTTTTTTGTAGGTCCTCAAAACCGCACTTAGGTGAATCCGAGGGATTATATTGACACTTTAATCAAATCAGACGAGGAGTGGGTGAATTATGTTTTCAAGGTTCTTGGTATCAAGAGGAAGTGGCAGAAGAAGAGAAATTTCCTACTTTGAAACCTACTCATTACATCAAAGCCATCAAAGAAGAAGAGAGGCGAAGGTTTTCCAAAAGTTGTCAAAGGTATGGAGGAGGATAATTTGGCAAGGAAGGTTCAGTATGTTTCGAAGGTGAAGAGGGCGGCGAAGCAGGCGGTGCCAGTGCCCGAAGTAACTAGTGATGATATGAGACAGGGGCCGAGGTAGGTACCAACAGAGGCTGAGAAAGGGAAGGGCAAGGTCGTTCCCGAGTCTCATAAGGTACAACAAACGATGTTAATGCAATGCGAAAGGCATAGGGCGCTGGGGGAAGATGATGCGGAGGATGGGGGCGAAGAGATGACGGAGGTGGAGCGAGAAGATCAGGCTCTTCCTAAGGCTGTTTCGATGGCAGAGCTCTGCGACGGTAACCCAGACGAGGTATCGAGGCAGATGAAGAGGAGTATGTATTAGGTAGCTGTCCCTTATAGTTTGTGAAATTCAGAAATTTTCTTAAGTGTTTCATTCTTCAATTAATACTAATAGCTTGAATACTCTAGCAGATGGATGCTTGGGCACAGTCATTCTCCAAGGCAGTAAAAGTAGGAAAAAAGAGGTTACGGGAGGCAGATGACAGTCTGAAGCTTTCTCAGGGGACAAAAGCGTCGTTGTTGTCTGAGAACAAAATTTTGTAGCAAGATCTAGAGGCTATTAATGATGCCTTCGCGAAGAGAATCGAAGCACAGGGTTATAATCATGAGCAAGTGTTGAAGTCGAAGCTTGCTGTGAAGGGTAAGGAAAAGGCAGAATAGAAGGCGCATTACCAGGGGCAGTTTGATGATGAATGCGTAGTTACTGTCAGTCTGAAAGAGTTAATAGAAGATTTGGGGTTTGATCCTGACACTCTGCAACGCATCCCTGTTGCCCAAGAACCTGTTGCTGAAGCCGCTCTATAGACGATGGAGAGAGATGTAGAAGTTACTGATGGAGATGTTGGAGGTGTCATGGAAACTTTTGTGGTCGAAGGTATTGCTGCTGGAACTGTAACTGACGTAATCGCCGATGGTGCAGGGTCGAGACCATCGACTGGGGTTGCTGAAGTTGTTAGCACTGAAAAGCCTTTTGGGGGTGAAGATGCAGCCAAGCCGATATGAGGTATATGTACTAGAATGCCATGCCTGTTTTTTATTATTTTCTGTTGGGTTGTAATATTTAAACAGTGTTTATCTTTCTTTGGAGTTGATCTTCGAACTTGCGGCTGTTGTGAACTATTGCGCGGAAATTGATTTGTGTGAGTTTAATTTGTATTGACTTGTTTATGCTAGATACTTGATGTATGCTCTGAACTGAATTTGATTTGCGTTGAAACTGCTTTAGTGATGATGGACTGTTGCTCTAAGCTGCTGTGTTGAACTTGAGTTATACTGTACTGATTCTGTTTGGGTGTAGACTATTCTGAAACTGATTTGCGTTAATCTTTAATTGTGCTAAATTCCTGTGATAGATACTTGATGTATGCTCTGAACATGATTTGACTTGATTTGTATTGACAATGCTTCTCTGATAATGTATCAAAATGTCTTGTAGATATTCTTGAATAATTATATATGCATTTGCTGTAACTATCGAATGATTATAGAGTTGTCGAACCTTGGAGGGCTTCGAGACAGTTGTGATACTTGGTTAGAACCAAGAGATTTACTGGACATTGAAGGCCTAAGCCACAACGCAGTAAGTCGTGGTCACCCCCAACCCATTCTCGAGGGTTTGCTCTCTCGATCATTCGAGCCCCTCGAGTTTGCTCGAATGTTGGGAGTTCTAAAAATCTCGAGGTCACCCCCAAGTATCAATCGGGCCGAGGGTAACATGATACTTAGAGGAAACCACGAAATTTACTAGACTTCGACGGCTTGGGGCCTGATCGAAGCATAACTATCTGTCCCCAATGCATTCCCGAGGGTCTGGTCTATTGACCATCCTTGCCCCTCGAGTTTGCTTAAAATTGGGAGTTTGAAAATTTTCAGGGTCACCCCCAAGTATCAGTCGGGTCGATGGTTGACATGATACCTAGGGTAAACCAAGAAATTCACTGGACTTTGATGTCTTGGGGCCTGATCGAAGTATACTTTTTTGCTCCCAATGCATTACCGAGGGTCCGGTCTATTGGCCTTCCTTGCTCCTCGAGTTTGTTCGAAATTTGCAGTTTTAAAAATTTCAGGGTCGCCCCCAAGTATTAGTCAGGTTGAGGGTTGACATGATACCCAGGGTAAACCTATAAATTTACTGGAAAACAGGGGATAAAGTGGGGATGGAAAAAATTGTTTATTGATTATTCTGTATTTTCATCGGGTGTACAAGTTGGAGGCCGTGGCCTATTGTATGAGACCAGCTGCATTGTGTTCCATGGATTTGGTAGAGGCTCTTCATCTTTTGTTATTAGGTAGTATGAACCCTTTCCGGTTTTGTCGCATACGACATAAGGTCATTCCCAAGATTCGATTAGCTTTCCTTTATTTCGAGGCTTCGAAGATTGAGTGGCGCATCGAAGAACTAGATCTCCAATGTTGAAACTTTTTGGTCGAACTCTCTTGTTGTATGACTTCGGAAGTGATGTATGGTAACGGCCGAGGTTGGCGATGGCTCAGTCTCGGTCTCGTTGATCCATAACATATTGCATCCAAGCTCAAACTCATTGTCTTTGTCTGGGAGGTTGAGATTTTGTGTGGGTACTTCTAATTGAGTAGGGAGCACTGCTTCAGTACCGTAGGCTAAAAGGAAAGGGGTGCAGCCCGTAGATTTTCTTGGTCTTGTTCGGTAGCCCCAGAGGACATGCTGTAACTCTTGAACCCATCGTCCTTTCTTCGCATCAACACGTTTCTTGAGCTTATCGACTATGGTTTTGTTGATTACTTTGACTTAACCATTCCCTTGGGGGTAGTAAGATGTTTAGGGTAAGAGGATGATGTTGTGTTTTTTGAAGAAATTTCTGAATTTGTTCTCGGTAGACTGTAGACCATTCTCACATCGAATCATGTGAGGGCATCTGAAGGGTGTGATGATATTTTCCCACAAAAATTTGATTACTTCTTCTTCTCTGGATCGACACAAAGGGAAGGCTTTGACCCATTTGGTAAAATAATCTATTACAATGAGGATGTTTTCTCAACTACACGAGGCTTTAGGGAAGGGACCGATGAGATCGATAGCCCATCTTTTTAATGGCCAAGAGACTTAACTCAAATAGAGGTCTTTTGAAGAACTATGGATGTCATGGGCGTTGCGTTGGCATTTGTCACAGTGTTTGGGATACTCTTCTGTTTGTTTCTTCATGTTTGGCCAAAATAAACCTTGGGATACGGCTCGAAGGGCCATAGATCGACCAGCAGTATAAGCACCGTAGGTTCCTTTATGGAGTTCGGATAGAATCTTAGAGGCTTTAGTTTTAGAGATGCATTGAAGGAGGACGCTATTTGGAGATTTGCGATGTAACTCATGTTTATGGATGGCATATCTACGACAGTTCTCTAATATTGACCGTTTGGCTTTGGGATAATCTAGGAGGGTAGCATTGTTGAAGTAATGGAGGAATGGTGTTCACCGGTCGTCTGGATCGAGACTCTCCCCCCATTATTGATGACGTTGATTTCCATCTGGTCGATACTTAGGCATTCGAGTACTTTGATATCTAGAATCCGAGATTCTGATTGGCCTAACATAGCTGTTATTTAGGCGAGGGCATCTGCGTGTCAGTTTTCTCCTTGAGGGTAATGAGTGATAATAGACTTTTTAGGAAAACGGTCCATGTGTTATCAAACGAAAATAGCATATTTAGCCATGTGACCGTTAGCTTAATTTTCACTGGTGTAATGTCTCTGAATAAGTTGGGAATCTATGAAAACTGCAAGTTTGGGGATGCCAAAGTCAGGGATCAAAGATTCATATTCTGCTTCGTTTCAAAGTATTCGAAGTTTAATTTGATGGCTTACTCTATTCGATCATTGGAAGGTGTGACCAGCATTATGCCGACCCCTAAACTGTTAGGTTCAGCAGATCCATCTGTGAATAAACGCCATCCAGTATTAGGGTTTCATGGATCTGTTGCTTTATGATGGTCTTCAGTCAGGTTGTCTTCATGATCTTCCCAATCGACATCTTTGACCGAGAAGTTAGCAAGGAAATCTGCTACTGCTTGGCCTTTCTGGGATATCTGTTTCTCGAATGTGATGTCAAGTTCACCAAGATAGACAAACCACTGTTAAACTCTTCTAAATTTTTCTTTTATGCTGAGCACTTCTCGAAGTGGATAGCTTGTTATAACACGGATGGGGTGAGCTTAAAAATATGGTTTGAGTTTGCGGGACGAGTAGATGAGGGTGTGGAGCAAATGCCCAAATTTGAATATCGATTTTCCACAGGTGTTAGAGTTTTACTGATAAAATAAACCGGTTTCTCGATGTTTGACTCGAGTCGAATGAGAATTGAACTGATAAAGGTGTCTGTAGCAACGAGATATAAAAATAGTGTCTCGCCTTCGATAGGGGTACTGATAATGGGTGGTCGACCAATGTAAGTTTTGAGTTTGAGGAAGGCTTTATCACATTCGGGTGCCCAGTTGATCTCAGGGTTATTTTTCTTTTTTGCTTTGTTGATGCCTTGGTCGCGTAATAGAGAAAAGACCAAGCACAACGGTTTGAGGATTTGAAAAATGAAACGGTTGAGGGCTGCTATATTGCCAACCACTTTTTGGACATCTTTTTTGGTTTGGGGCGAAGGCATGTTGATGAGGGCTCGAATATGGTTAAGGTCAATCTCGATACCTCATTTACTAATGAGATGGCCTAAAAATTTCTCAGACGAAACTCCAAATTGGCATTTTTCTGGGTTGAGTTTCATGTTATATGTTTGAAGTATCGAAAAAAATTGGGTTAGGTCCTGGATGTATGTTTATTTTTGGAGGCTCTGTCATAACATGTCATCGATGTAAACCCCGACTGACTTGCAAAACAGGGGTTTAAACATGGTTATAACAAGGCGTTGATAGGTGGCACCCGTATTTTTAAGGCTGAAAGGCATGACGTTAAAATAGTAAAGGCCTTGTTCAATAATGAAAGAAGTTTTAAGTTGATCTTCGGGGAGGAGAGGAACCTGATTGCAACCAGAAGCTGCGTCCATTATAGACAGATGCTCCTATCCAGCAGTGGCATCAAGGAGTACTGAGATGATCAAGAGGGGAAAGCTGTCCTTTGGTGTGTACTTGTTGAGGTCTGTGAAGTCGACAGAAATCCAGATATTCTTATTCTCTTTTGGAACTGCAACAATGTTTGATATCCAATCCACATACTTTATTTCTCTCATGAAACCCGCAGTTATGAGCATGTCTACTTCGAGGTTTACTGCTTCTCGATATCATAGAGCCAAGGTATACTTCTTCTATTTTACTACTGCGGAATGGGGAATGAGATCGAGGCAGTGGCATGGTACACTGGGGTCGATACTGGGCATCTCCTGGAACATTCATGCAAATATGCCTTTGCTTGCTCGAAGGAAGTCTGAGAGCTCGAGGCGTTCTTCCTCGTCTAGAAAAGCTCCAATGAATGTACCTTGACCAGGACCGTCGAGTTCGATATAGACAGTGGGTTCGATGGGTGAGGTGGAATCTATTGGAGGTATGGGGATAGAGAGAGACAGTGATTGATTGGTATCTTACGAGTCTCTGGGTGCTCACATGTGCGGGCAAGGCGTTAGGAGCCTTTCAAGTTCCATGTACCCAAGGGGGTGGTAAAATGAAGGGTCCGATGATATGTTGAAGGTATGGCACGCATGGGATTAAGACAGTCGCGCCCAAGGATGCCAAGGTATTCAGACTTCTTATCAATGGCAAAAAAGCTGGTTTGAAGTATGACTGGGCTGGTGGTAACCGGAAGGCTGATTCAACCAGCGGTAACTTCGGTAGCCCCATTAAAACCTTTCAGTTCAATATTGGCGGTAGTGATGTGGTCGGTTTTCTTCATGGTTTGGACAGTTCGGAGGAAAAGGACATAAACTGCACTTCCTGAATCTATGAGTATTGTGTGGAGGACAAGGTGCTCGATCTTAATCATGATGACTAAAGGATCGGAATGGGGAAAACGAACATGTGATATGTCGTAGTCGATGCAAGAGATGCCTTCGGGTCGAGGGTAGAGGCTTGATTCTGACAGGAGGGATGGCGGCTTCTCCTGGAAGGTGAGTTTGTAACATTCTTTGACACGCTTGTGTTTACTCTTAGAACGGCCATTTTCAATATTGCTGA
This sequence comes from Kingdonia uniflora, assembly GCA_014058105.1. Taxonomy (NCBI): domain Eukaryota; kingdom Viridiplantae; phylum Streptophyta; class Magnoliopsida; order Ranunculales; family Circaeasteraceae; genus Kingdonia; species Kingdonia uniflora. The sequence continues at coordinate 2,363,873 of JACGCM010000779.1, read as the reverse complement.
CTTTGATGAAATTTATTCGGTAGATATGCACCTCAGCCGGGTCGACAGCAGGGGTAGATTGAGGTTTGAGGTATGACCCATCAAGGTAGCAGGGATGGTTGGCAACATACTGGTGTAGACAACCTGTTTTGAGGTTGATTTCGAGAGAGCGCTGGAGGACGAAGTATTTGTTGGTGTGGTGACAGTTATACTTGTGATTGGCGTAGTAAGGTTCACCTGGTTTGACTTTGATGAGGAAAGGGATATGCCAGATGGGGTCTGCCTGTATATATGGTAGAAGGGTGTTGAGAGGAGCAGTAAGTGTGGGTAGGACCGGCTTCGGTCTCTTTCTGCGAGCTTCGGCATTATTGCCATTGTGAGGGCGCTTGCGGCTCTCAGTCTCCTATGAGACGAGAGTGATTAGGGGTGTTGGAGTAGAAGGTGAGCCTTGTTAAGGTTTATTAGTGGTAGAAGTCAAAGCTTGTCCCTGCTTATTTGATTTCGCGGAGGCGCTCGTGGTTGATATAGCCGTTGACTTTTGAGAGCATCCCTTCTAGGGTTCAGGATTTGTGGAGGACCAGGTACTCTTTAACACAGTTATGGTCTGGCAAGACGTTTAAGAACGTGAGTATAACATTCGCGCAGTCAAGGTTTTTGACTTTTTGCGACTCGTCGAGAAACCTCTTGGTGAAGGCTTCAAGGGTTTCATTATTTGACTTCTTAAAATTGAAGAGGGTATCGACTCTGTCCTCTCTATCTTTTTTGAAGGAAAATTGGGCGATGAAAAGATGGGATAGTTGATTGAAGCTTCGAACAACTGGAAAGGTTATGGTACCAAGGGAGGGGGCTATCTGTGAATCTTGTAGGAAAAAGGTGACATATCAGGTGATTAGCTGTGGAATAGATGCTTAGAGTATTTTGAAATTCGAGGATTTATGATTGAGGGTCAGTGTTACGGTATTTGCTGAGCTTGGGAGCACAAAAATTTGGACCAAACTCAATAGCTAGGAGCTTGGGCCAGGGGGGATTATTCAAGCGACTCCATAAGTTGGGAGTTGGGCTCGCACTGGCGTGGATAACAGGTCAGATTTTGTAGTCAAAATTCTGCTGTGCATAGTAGGCAGGATGAAGGGGTGATTAAAGGGTTCGAGGATGATGAGGTTGAGTATGTGGTATACTTTTTGCGGTACGCTCCTCGAGGCGCTCTCGGGCAGGGTGGAGTTGCGGTGTCTGGTGGAGTAAAATGTGGAAGCAGAGGAGTCTTCTGTGGGGTGGATGCCAAGATGGATGGTGGCGGTAGGGGCAGCACCTGTAGCACCAAGGTGGGCCAGAGGTGCTTGATCATGCGGCAAGGGTCCCAATCGGGCTCTGGCGGAGATGCGAGATGGGGATGGTGCTTGGGATGGTTAAGTAGCTTCCAGAGGCTGTAGTCTCTACAACTCTCGGACGGTGTTACATAACTCGACAATTACCCAGTTTTGCCTATTGGCATCGTCCTTATGGCGGTGTCGTTCTGCTTTGAATTCCTGCCGGTGCTTTTCACGTTCCTGGTGAAGCTGGTTGTGATGTCGTTCCTCGGCTTGAGCAAATTATTAAGAAAGTAAGGCTTGTTGGGCGGCCACTCCATCGACAGAGTTGCCGGTGTGGGTAGAACTGGAATGGAGGGTGGGTGCCATTGAGGATAATCTGCTGAAGTTGAGAACAAAGGGAGGGGAATAAGAATGGGAGATTTGTTAGGTGGGAAGCACAGACACCGCCAAATGTAGGGTTCTAACTTTGTGAGGAAGGGAAGTCAGCTCTTACACCATGGGGTCAATCATTTATCAAAGGGAATCAAGTATATAATCTATAGAGTGATTAATCTGTTGACAATATACTTGGGTGGAAGCCTGGAATGTGACTCTCCACGACCTCTAATGAGGATTTTTAAGAGTGCTTGTATTGCTGTCGAGTAATCGAAGGTTCGAGTACTGGTTTTTACAAGGTGATCGAAGGTAAATTGTAAAGGCTCAAGGGAGAGATTTCGTAACCTCCCCTTGGTTCCCCATCTTTCCTATTTGTAGAACATAGGAATGGCTGAGTCACCAAGGTTAGGTCACTTTACAAGTGTACCATCCAGATATCGAGCGGGCATCCCGGAGTTGGTATTGACGCCAGAAATGTCGGGTCTGTTACTGTAGTAGTTGTTGGGTCTGTCATTGTGCTCTGATACTGTAACAGTTTTTGGGTTTGTCACTGTAGCCGTAAGGACCAATAATGCAGTTTTTGGGTGAATTTATGACATGCCTTGGCAATTTCTATTTAACTGCCATGACGTTGATGTTGATGGCCAATTTATGACATGCCTTGGCTGAATCGACACCAGGCATCTCTTCGAAAGACCATGCAAAAATATCTCTAATTAGTCATAAGAGTTGAACGAGAGTGTCCTTTTTGTATTGAGCAAGCTTAGTACAGATGAAAGTACCTTAGCTAGGCCCATCAATGTTAATGTTTTCTATGGGCTCCTCCCTAGAAGGTTGATCATCGGGGTGATCAGCTTTCTGTAATTGTTATGCAACATACCAGTCCGAGGTATCTAGAATAGCAGAGACGGTGTTTTCGCAAGCTTGAGAAAGCTTTTGACTACCCCTGATCTCATATATACCATTATTGTGTTTAAAATGTAGTGTTTGATGATATGTGAAAGCGATTGCGTCCATGTTATGAATCCAGCAGCGACCCATAATCCCAAGATAACGAGAATTGGCGTTGATCACATAGAAAATGATATTAATTGTGGTTGGTCCTGCGGTAATAGGTAAGATGATCTTCCCCACTCCCTCTTCTTTATAACCATTGAATCCACTGATATCGGTGTCACTTTGAAAAGCATGATCGTCCAATCCCATTTGGTGATAGTGTTCTGAACGAGAATCTCAATACCACTGCCAGTATCAATCATCATTGTGTGCATGAGAAACTTCTTCATCTTGGGCATTTTGACAAATGCATCATGATGTTGAAACTTGACATGGCTAGTATCATAATCTTCGAATAAGATCCCGAGCCGGCGACTGCTCGACTCAGGCAGAATGTTGGCTTTTTTGTCTTGAGGTATGAGATTGAAGCATTCTGACAGTCTTCTGCGCTTGAATCTTTTAGTGTTGGTGATCTGATTGATCTCGATCATGTTACTGTGGCGCATATGGTAAAGATGCTTCTCCTCAATTTGATCTTTGACCTAGACAACTTCAAGCTGCCTCTTATAGCTGCCATCCTTGTATGATTCCAGGTCGACAATATATTCAAGCATCCGTCTCACCTTGAAAATGTATTTGAGCAACCCCTGTAAAGCATAGAAATTGTTAGTAGAATGATTGTATACCTTATGATGCATGTAGTACGGCCGGTTCTCGATTGGTTCCAATGGTTAAGTGAGATGGTAGAGCTTATCCATCGAGATGATTGGAAAAATTGTTGAGATCCAAACATTCATCTTTGGGGGGACCGGTTTGACTTGTGAACCGCCTTTTCGAGGGTTGCCAGTATTTCCCTTTGAGCACTTTGGTCACCCTGATCCTCCTTTGGTTCAGTGTTCCGATCTATAGATGGACCTTTCGGACATCATTCTTTCCTGGACGACGTAATTATTAACCTTGGTGATCATAACCTCCAAGGTTGCAAGTTTATTGAGGAAGAGGTGAACTTTGGCTTTGCAATCAAACTGGAGCGTGTTGGTGAAATTGTCTACTTTACGCGCGAGCTCCAAAAATTTCTTCGCAAAAGCCTCGAGCTTCTCTTTGTATGACTGTTTGAGCCTTATAAAAGAATATAATTTTTCTTCTTTATCTCTATTGTGAGCATGTCTTGATGAATTCTTTTTGCAACTGGTCGAATGTGTAAATGAAATCTTTAGGTAGAGAGTGGAACCACCGGAGTGGTTCCTCCTGCAGGCTTATGGCAAATAGATGGCAGAGAATGTGGTTGAGTTTGGAGTAACACCCCAATGAATGGTATTGTTGAATATGCTCCTTCGAATCGCTACCTTTGTATTTATGAATTTTTAGAGTATGGAAACCTTTCGGTATTTCCATATCGAATAGTTCTTTGGTAATTGGGATTCCTTGTAACTTGGTAAGGTCCTCAATAATGCCCAGAACTTGTGCTTTGATCAACACCTTAATATGCTGGACCATATGCTCTTGAGTGACATAATGACGGGCCGATTAAGTTGTTTGACGAGGAGGTTGCAGATTGTGAGTACTGGTACCTTCACTCAAACGATCTCGTACTAGAACTTAAAGTTGAGGACATTTTTCTTCCTCCTGACGTATGGAACATCGGTGACCTCGGCTGATCTCAGTTTGAACCTCACCTCCCAAATAAATAGAAGGTTGAGGTACATTCCAAATATTTCTAGAGATAGCTTTGCTGGTGCCTCCTTGAGGTCCTAATCTTTCCTGCGCAAAAACCTGGGAGGCTTCTGGCACCTGATCGCGATCTCGTGTTGGAGGATCCTGCTGGGAGTTCTGTAGAGCTTGTAAGGCAGTCTGTATTATTGTCATTTGATCTTCATATTGTATGAGCACTGTCAAATGATCTTGTCTTTCAGCGTCTAGGTCCTTCCCATAGAGCTCTCAATTGAGTATTCATTAACGTTCAAGCTTGTTGCATTTCTCCGTCTCAGTGTTGAGATTCGCCCGTAGCTCCGTTAGTTGTTCGGGCTCAACTGAAAGATCGAGCTGAATTTCGGTTGTTGGTCGCCTAGATGTGACCATAATTGGAATTTGTAGTAGAGTAAATGAATGCCTTAGGATATCGTAGAAATGATTTCTTTTCCTCAAACGGTGTCAAATATAATGGCCTAATTCTATAAGCTCAAAGTGGCTTAGAATTAGCTTTTATACGATTGTACCTGTAACAAAAATCTAAATAGAAAGCATGAAATGATACAGGTATTTAGCGTGGAAAACCTATGGATAGGTAAAAAAACCACGACCTCGAGCTGAGATTTTTTGTAATAGTGACATTTTATTGCTTGAGGCTGATATCTTATTACAAGTGATCTCTTGACTTAGAAATGCTTAATCTTGTGAATAAGAAGTTAAAAGTTTTGCGAATCTAGAAAATATAGTTGTTTTGGTCATTTCTCATGTAATTTTCTGGTCCTTGTCTCTAATGGAACTTTTTCATTATATAGGCCTTCTCCACAGTTCTTCATCGCGCTGAAACACGTTCTCCGAACAATGTGGTTAGTGGCGGTTGACTGAGTAACTGTTCAGTTCATGAGAGACAGGTGACTTTGACTTGTTCAGGATTTTCTTATTGAGCTCAACCCATGTCTTTCATCAATTTATAGAGTAGGTGGCAATGTTGACTGGAGGAGTCGTAGAAAATGCGTGGATCTGTTATGGAGATAGCTCGACTTAGGTAAGATCGAGGGGTAGGCCCCTACAGGCACCAGCCTACCCAGTTCTAAACTCTGTGAGGCCTTGCACATGAAGTTACCCAAAATACTCAAGAACCTCAACGAGAAAGTGTAAAAATAGCAGAATGTGAAAGCGGGCAACCGAGGATCCGCCTCACAGATAACCACCCTTCTCTGTACTGCTTTGGCCCCTTCTCCTGTCGCACATCCGGGAACATCTAAATACCCGAGCGATGCATGCCCAACACGACCCTGATGATGGCAGGAACAAACGGCGATTAGGGAGGGCCCTAGAAATAAAACTGAGCCCCCATGGGACAAAAGATCAAAGGCCCCACGCTGGGACGCTACTTGCCCAATGGCCTCACTCTCACATGGGTAAACCATTTTGTAATCATTAATAATGACCTTGATTGTAGGGTACCACGTCCAAAGCCGGGTCGCCTCGGATGACCATACTGCCTACACCATGACGTCCACGACCACACGACCGAGGAGTGTTATGATCTGTTCAATATAACTGAGGGATGGTTCCGCCAAGGGCGCTACACTCAGTACTTTAAGAAGCCAATCCTACCCAAAGACAAACTCCCTCGAAGAACACTCGAATAGCCTGCACTGACCATTCAGGCATTGGGGCACATGACAGCATATGAAATGATCCTGGGAGACCTCAACTAAGCACAATCATATAAGGTAGTTTCCAACTCCACGAGGCAGTGTTGCTGCCTTAGTGAGTACAAATGGACGACCCATGAAATTAAGGCGAGCCTAAAGCCACAACACGGACAGGCCATCTACTTCACGGACAACGATTTGTGCTTGGTATCACATCAACCTAACGATGCCTTAGTCATTGGGATTGTGAGCGGGGTGTCCTCATTAAACGTATGTTTGTAGACTTTGGCAGTGGTTGTAGTACCCTACTCGCAGCCTTTGACTCCCTCAGATACTCGAAGTCTACTTCGCGGCCTACCCAAATATATCGAAACCCTTTTCAATCCTCAAGACAAGCCTTATAGATATCCGCAGAAGATGAAGCTTTAAATCCAAACAAGCCTCGAGGACAGACTCACACATCATAGCAGAAACCCTTCGACCATATCTACACACGCTCAAAATATGATGGGACAGGAAGCCAACTCACCAGACAAGCCGGCGCAATGATTTGTCCTTGCAGCTACAGTAACAGACCCAACCACTGCGCCACTGCATTATGGTACAGACACACCTCCCAGAACAGTTACAGTGACAGTACAGGCATGTCTGGGGCTCATACCCCGTCGGGATATCCTGACAGTACTCATGTAATCTGACCCGTACTTGGTGACTCAGCTTCCTATAGTTCTATAAATAGGAGAGATGGGGAGCCAAGGAGGGGATAGAAAAATTCTCCCTAGACCCCTTGCAGTTTACCTTCGACTACTTTGTTAAGCCCAATATTCGAACCTTCAATTACTCATCAGTAATATAATACTTCTTAAAAATCCTCATCAGAGGTCGTAGAGTGTCACATTCGGGTCTCTACGCAAGTATTTGTCTCTAGTTTGTTCATACTTTAGATCATTTTACTTGTATTCCTTTGATAGAAGATCAACCCCGTGTTGTAAGAGCAAACTTCCACTCTAAAAGAAGTTAGGCCCCTACAATTGGCAGTCTATGCTTCCCACTCAACCAATCCCTTTTTCTTTTTCCCCTCCCTGTGTTTTTAACATCTACAGCTTCTCTCCAATAGCACCACCCTCCGTTCCAGTTTAAACTAGGCCGATATCTCTATCAATGGAGTGGCAGCCCAGATAGCCTTATTATCTAAACAAGTTGCTCAAGCCGAGGAGCGCCACAATGCACAACTTAACCAGGAGTGTGAAACTACCTCCTGGTGCTGAAAACTGAATGGAACCGCTGCCTGGACGATGAAAATAGATAGAACCGGGCAATCGATGAGATGCGCATCACCGTCCGGGATCTACAGAGATTATAGCCTCTGGAAGCTGCTCGACCATCCCAAGCACCAGAACTCTCGCACATATCTGCCCGCGCCCGTCTAGGACCCTCGCCAAAATTCAAGATACCCCCAGGTCATATCGGTGCAGAAGGCATTCCTCGTACTATTCCCTCATCTAACTCTATCTACCTCGGGATTCAGCCCACTGAAGATTCTTCTAACTCTACCCTCAGCTCCGCCAGACATCCCAAATGACATCCTGCTCAAGAGCGGCTCAGGGAATGCAGTGCGGAATACATGCCACATGCTCAACCACACAACCTTCAAATTCCTCCATCTCCCCCTCATCCTGCATATGTGGCACTGCAAGACTTCGACCACAAAATACAACCAGTTATTCGCGTCAGTGCGAGCCCAGCCACCAACTCTTGGAACTGCCTCAATAACCCAATTTGCCCCAAACTATTGGCTATCGAAATACCCCCCAATTTTTGTGCTCCTAAACTCAGTAAATACCGCAACACAAACCCCAAATACCATATTTCCGAATTCAAAAATTCCATGAGCCTCTACTCCACGGCTAACTACCTGTTATGCCACCTTTTTCCAACCAGCCTTACTGACAGCCCCCTACGATAGTATCACAATCTCCCAAATGGCTCAATACGAAGCTTCGAGCAACTATCATGGCATTTTATCTTCCAGTTTTCCTTTAAAAAGCACAGAGAAGTCAGAGTTGTCGCCTTGTTCAATTTCTAAAAATCCAGCAATGAGACACTCGGGGCCTTCACCAAACGATTCCTCGATGAATCACATAAAATAGAGAATCTTGTCTGCGTGAATGCTATACTCGCATACACGAATACCCTTCCTGTCACAGTCGAGTAAAAGAACACCTAGTTCTCCATAAACCTCAAACTCTCAAAGAGATGCTCTCGAAGGTCAATGGTTATATTGACCTCGTGCGCCTTCAAGAATCCCGCAAACAGAGCCAGCCTTCGAACACCACCCACTTTTAATAATCCTTGGCAAAACCCACATTCTACTCTAATACCCCTGATCGCTGCCGTCTCACTGGAGACTGAGAGCTGCAAAGGCCCTAACTTCGATAACAATGCCGAAGATTGCAAGAAGCGACAAAAGCCCGTTTTGCTACACTCACTGCCCCCCTCAGTACCCTTCTACCACATATACAGGCAGACCTTATTTGGCGCATCCCTTTCCCTATTGAAGTCAGAGCAGGCGATCCTTATTGCGCCAATCATAAATGTCATTGCCACCATACAAATAAATGCTTTGCCCTCCAGCGCCCTCTCGAACTCATTCTCAAAGCAGGTCGTCTACACCAGTATATTACCGACCTTCCTTGCTACCTCGACGGGTCTTACCTCCAACCTCAATCTGCCCCTACTATTGACCCAGCCGTGGTACATATCTACTGATCATGCTTTATCGATGTCAACAACATTGACAGCGGATGTTCCAATAGCAAACGAAAGCGCGTCGAAGAATGTTTCAAACTCATCCACTAGCCATTATGATTAAGATCGAAAACCTCATCCTCCACATAATGCTCACAGACACAGGGAGCGCTGCTGACATCCTTTTTCTTCCAACTGTTCAAAACCATGAAAAAAACCGACCTCATAACCGCTGCCAATGTTGAAATAAAAGGCTTCAATGGGGCCACAAAAGTCGTTATTTATCGTATCAGCCTACCAGTCACCACATGTTCTCTTATCCTTCAAACCAGCTTCCTTGTCATCGACAAGAAGTCCGAATACCTCGGTATACACGGACGGGATTGGCTCCACGCCATGCGTGTGATTCCTTTGACCTACCACCAGACCCTTTGTTTCACCACTCCCGAAGGTACTTGGAACTTGAAAGGCTCCCAACGCCCCGTCCGTTCATGTGAGCACCCGGAAATTGATCTGACCTGGAAACTCATAAGCTGCCCATATCAATCACTGTCTCTTTCTATCCCGACACCTTCGACAGAAATGTCCCAACCCATCGATCCCACTATTTACATCGAACTCCACTGTCCTGGTCGAGGTACATTCATCTTAACTTTTCTTGATGACGCAGAGTACCTTGAGCTTACGGATTTCCTTCGAACAAATAAAGATCTCTTTGCATGGACATTCTAGGAGATGCCTGGTGACAACCCCAACCTGGCATGCCATCGCCTTGACCTCATCCCCAATTCCTCAGCAGTCAAACAAAAGAAGTGTAACCTGGCACTACGACTTCGAGATGCAGTGAACCTTGAAGTGGACAAGATCATAGTCGCAGGTTTTATTAGAGAAGCGAAGTACGCTGACTGGATATCAAACATTGTGGCAGTTCCTAAGAAGAATGGAAAGATCAGAATCTGCATCGACTTCACTGACCTCAACAAGCACACACCAAAGGACAGTTTCCCTCTCCTGACTATTTCAGTACTTCTCAATGCCACTGCTGGACAAGATTGCCTATCAATGATGGATACAGATTCAGGTTACAATCAGGTACCCCTCCTTCCCGAAGATTAACTTAAAACTTCCTTTATCACTGAACAAGGCCTTTACTGTTTCAATGTTATGCCCTTCGACCTTAAAAATGTGGGAACCACTTACTAACACCTTTTCACAACCATGTTTAGACCCTTGCTTGGGAAGTCAGTCAAAGTTTACATCGACGACATGTTATGCAAGAGCCTCCAAAAATAGACCCCTATCCAAGACCTAACCGAAGTCTTTTCGATACTTTACACATATAATATGAAACTCAACCTTGACAAATGCCAGTTTGGCGTTTTGCCTGAACAATTTTTGGGCCACCTTATCAGTAAACGAGGTATCGAGATTGACCCCACCACTATTTTAGCCCTCATCGACATGCCTTCGCCCTGAACCAAGAAAGACGTCTAAAAAGTGGCTAGCAAGATAGAAGCCCTCAACAGTTCCATTTCCAAATCCTCAGACAGATGCGCTTGGCTCTTTATACTCCTACGGGACCAAGGCGTCTACAAAGCAAAAAAGAAAAGCAACCCCAAAATCAACTGGACACTCGAGTATGAACAGGCCTTCCTCGAACTCAAAACTTATCTTGGCCGACCACCCATTATCATCACCCCTATCGAAGGTGAAACACTTTCTTTATACCTCGCTGCTACAGAAAATTCTATCAATTCAGTGCTTATTTGACTCGATTTAAACGTAAAAAAACCTGTATATTTCATCGGTAAAACTCTTGCCCCCGTAAAAACTTGGTATTCCAAACTTGAGCGTTTTCTCCTCACACTTGTTTACTCAGCCCGCAAACTCAAACCATACTTTCAAGCCCACCCCATCCATGTTATCATAAGTTATCCCCTTCGAGTGGTACTCAGTAAAGATGAAAAATCCAGACGAGTGCACCAGTGGTTTATGTACCTTGGAAAACATGACATTGCATTCGAAAAGCAGATATCCCTGAAAGGCCAAGCAGTAGCAGATTTTCCCGCTGACTTCCCATCGAAGATGTCAATTGGGAAGAACACGAAGATGTATTAATAGAAGACCGACTCGAAACAACAGATCCCTGGGACCTTCACACTGGCTGGCATTTATTAGCAGATGGATCTACAGAACCTAATGGCTCAGGAATTGGTATTGCCTTGGTAACACCCACTAATGATCGAATAGGGAAAGCCGTCAAACTTGCCTTTAAATGTTCCAATAAAAAAGCTGAGTATAAAGCCTTGATCAAAGGCCTCGACCTCACTCTCGATCTCGGCATTCCCAAACTTGCCATTTTTACAGATTCCCAACTTGTTCAGAGACGTTTCACAGGAGAAAATCAAGCTAACGGTCGCATGGCCGACTATACTCACTTTGTACGTCAATGTATGGACCGATTTCCTAAAAAAGCCACAATCACTCATTACCCTTGAGGAGAAAATAGACATGTAGATGCCCTCGTCAACATAGCAGCCATGCTCAGACAATCAGAATCTCAGACCCTCCATATCGAAGTACCCGAACGCCCAAGTATCGACCAGATGGAAGTCAATGCCATCATTACTGGGGGCGAGAGTCTCGATCCAGACGATTGGCGAACAACATTCCTCTATTACCTCAACAACGCCACCCTCCCCGTTGATCCCAAAGCCAAACAGTCGTTGTTAGAAATTTTCTGCAGATACACTATCTGCAAAAATTAATTATATCGCAAATCCCCAAATGGCGTCCTTCTTCTATGCATATCCCAAGCCGAAGCCTCTGCAATTTTAGCCAAACTCCACGAAGGTACCTATGGTGCCCACACTGTTGGTCGTTCAATGACCCTTCGAGCTATCTCTCAAGGATTATTCTGCCCAAATATGAAAAAATAAGCCGAAGAGTATGCCAAACACTGTGACAAATGCCAATGCCATGCTCATGACATCCATTGCCTTTCTCAAGACCTCTATTTCAGCCAAGTCTCCTGGTCATTCAAAAGATGGGATATCAATCTCATTAGCCCTTTCCCAAAAGCCTCGGGTAGTAGTGAAAACATCCTTGTTACAACCGATTACTTTACCAAATTGGTCAAAGCTGTACCTCTATGCCGAACAAGAGAAGAAGTTATCAAATTTTTAGGGGAAAATATCATCATACGCTTCGGCTGCCTCCATATGATTGGATGCGATAATGGTCCCTAATTCGTTGGCAGCAAAGTCAAAAACTTTCTCAAAATATACAACATCATTCTCTCGCCATCAACATCTTATTATCACCAAGGCAATGGTCAAGTCGAAGCAATCAACAAAACCATTATCGACAGTCTCAAGAAAAGAGTTGATGTAAAGAAAGGACGATGGGTTCAAGAGTTACAACATGTCCTCTGGGCATACCGAACAATACCAAGAAAGTCTAGAGGTTGCACCCCTTTCGGCCTAGCGTACGATACCAAAGCTGCGCTTCCTACTCAATTTGAAGTACCCACACGAGATCCTAACCTCCCAGACAAAGACAATGAGTTTGAGCTCTCATGTAACATGTTTTGGATCGAGGAAATACGAGACCGAGCTATCGCCAACCTGGGCCGCTGCCATACATCACTTCAGAAATCCAATTACAAGAGAGCTCGACCACGGAGTTTCAATATCAGAGATCTAGTACTTCGACGTGTCAACCAATCCCCGAAACCTCAAAATGCTGGCAAGCTAGCCGAATCCTTGGAAGGACCTTATGTCGTGTACGATAAAACTAGCAAGGGTTCTTTCTATCTAATGACAAAAGACGATGAGCCTTTACCAAATCCATGGAACACAATGCAGTTGGTCTTCTATAGCAAACCATATCCTCAACCTTTTACAACTGATGTAATCTAGAATAATCAATAAACACTTTTTTTCCACCCATACTTCATCTCCTATTTTCATTGAATTTCTAGGTTTAACTTAGGTATCATGTCAACCTTCGACCCAACTGATACTTGGGGGTAACCTTGAGATTTTTCAATCCCCCAATTTTGAGAAAACTCGAGGGGCAAGAATGGTTGAAAGACCGGACCCTCGAGAATGCTTTGGGGGCGAGCAGTTATCCTTCGCTGTGGCTAGGGCCATCAAAATCCAGTCGATTTTCTGGTTTCTTCTAAGTATCATGTCAACCCTTCGACCCGACTGATACTTGGTGGCGACCTTGAATTTTTCAAGCTTCCAAATTCTTGCAAACTCGAGGGGCAAGGATGGTCGATAGACCAGACCTTCGGGGATGCATTGGGGGTGAACAAATATACTTTGATCAGTCTTTGAAACTGTCAAAGTCGAGTCAATTTCTTGGTTTACCCCGGGTATCATGTCCACCCTCCCCCCGACTGATACTTGGGGGCGACCTTGTAATTTTCAAGTTTCCAACAATCGAGCAAACTCGAAGGGAACGAATGGTAGAATGACCGAACCTTAGGGAATGCGTTGGTGGAAAATAGATATTGCTTCATTGTGGCTTAGGCCCTCAAAGTCCAGTGAATTTCTGGGTTTCCTCTAGGTATCACGTCACCACGGCCCGACTGATACTTGGGGGCGACCTTAAAAATTTTCAAACTTACAACATCGTTGTGGCTTCGGCCTTCGATGTCTAGCAGATCATTTAGGGTTCGATCACTTTACAGTTATTCGACAGAAATAGTACATGCAGATATTATTATACAAGAATATATACAATTCTATTAAGTGTACAAAAGATTTGAAAGGCCATCCATCAGAGAAACAATTGCATTACAACTCAAGTTAAGTCATCAATGGTTCAACAATCCAGAGTAATACAAGTCCAGAGCAAGATAACAAAGTCAGTCAGAAAATCAGGCATCAATTCAAAAGTAATTCAGAATCAACTTTAGAAGTTCCTCAGATAGCCACCATTAGTAGAATACAACAACTCGAAGACATACCAAGTTCAAATACCAAAAAAAAAAAATACACAGTTCATCATATTACAACTCAGAAAAGGAAAACATAAAACCCCAAATACCTCATATCGGCGTGGTTACACCTTCTTCCTCCACAGGTCCCCCAGCACCCATACCCTCGGCAGCTTCAGTCGAACCTTCGACAACCAAACCATCAACAGTTCCACCACTGGCCATTTCAATAACAGAAGTCTCCAAACCACCTCCAGTATTTTCAGCTGCCTCATCAAGAACATCTTCTTCTCCTTCCGTCATCTACAAATCACCTCCATCAACAAGTTCTGGGGAAATAGGTAAGGGTTCCAGAGTATCGGGGTCATACCCTTTATCTTTTATAAACATCTTCATCTTGACATTCACCATACATTCAATATCATACTGCCGCTGGAAATTCACCACTCCCGCTCCTGCCTTGCCCGCTGAAGCTCGAGCCTCTCATCAAACAAGTCAGTAATCACCTCTAGATCTTGCTTCAACTTCTTGACTTCAGACAACAATGATGCCTTTGTCCCCGAGAATGATCCAGACTAACCACTGCTTGTCGCAATTTCCCCTTTACTGACTTCATCGCCTAGTTGAACGATCGCACTCAAGCCCCCATTTGCTAGAATATTCAAGCAGTCAGTACCCCTCAAAACTCAAAGAACTTAAACTAAACCTCAGACTCTCACAAAAGAAATTCATAAATAGTTACCTGAAACATATGCCTCTTTATTTCCTTCGAAGCCTCATCTGAGTCGTCTTTGCAGAGCTCGACCACCAAAGCCTGTTTGGCAACTGCTTGCTCCTGTCATTCAACCTCCGTCATTTCTTCATCCTCATCTACTACATCATCCACCCCCAGCGCCCTACGCCTTTTGCGCTGACCAACCTTTGATTGCTGCACCTTCAGAGATTCGGGGACAACCCGACCCTTCCCCTTCTCAGTCATAGTTGGTACCTTCCTAAGCCTCAATCTCGAAGCCTCGCCAGCCACTTCGGGCACTGGAGCTACTTTCTTCGACCCCCTCTGCGTTCTCATAACATACTAAAAATTCCTTGGCAACTCTTCCCCTTTCATTTCTTTTGGACACTTCGAAACACCTTCGCCATTTTTCTCTTCGATGCCTTCGACGTAACGGGTACGCTTCGAAGCAGGGAATCCACCATCTTCTACCTCTGCCTCTTGATTCAAAGACTCTCAAAAACAGAATTTACCCAGTCCTCACTAGCTTCGGGCAAAGTATCAATATAGATCCTAAGATTGTTCCAAGACGAATTCTTCGGACCTGCAGAACAATCAAAATACAATCACCACTCATTCAAGACATACATCAGCAACAACCCTTTGAAAGCAAGCTTACTCTGATTATACACCCTATGATGTAACTTATACAGGTCCTCCTCCACAACATTCTTGTAGTTACCTCATACTATCAATAAATCTCTATTCTACCCTCGCCCCATCAAACACAGATCAAAGAACCACGGCTTCTCTGGGTGACATTGGATATGATAGGTACCAGGGTTTTGACTCGGCTTCTTCGAGAAAAAGGTAATAATATCAAACCACTTAATCAAACCCCGACCCTCACCACTCAAATTTGCATTCATCCCCTCTATAACCCTTATCATCTCTTAAAAATTTCCATTCATTTACACCGGGGTCACCTCCCAAAAATTTAGTATTTCTTTCACCAGTCTTCAAAGAGGAAGTTCCATTCCCAATCAAATTTGGCCTCTATACGCCATTATCCCTTCCTCAGGGTCTGATTTGAAAGCTAACCCTGCCCCCGCCATACTCAGAAATACCCCCACCTTTGATAGCTCCATCTTGGTAGCATATCGATCTAATATAATCTTACCTCTAGCCGAAACGGCACCTTCGACCCTATCGGACTCAGTCGAATCCCCACTGTCATCACTCTGAACCCCTTCTCCTTTTCCTCCACCAGAAGGCCCTAATAACCCTTGCCCCTCTCCCCCCACACTATCTCCTCCTCTTCCTCAGTATTCTCAGTCACTATCGTCCTACGACGTCTCATAATCGAAACCTCCCCAGCCGGCAAAACCATGGATAAAGGGTCTTCGGTTATCACATCTAATACTTCTAAGTTGCTACCCTCATCTATTGGGGCTCGACCAGAAATACTAGCTTCGAATGCTTCGATCTCTTTGTCTATCAGCCTCCGTCTCGAAGCTTGACGGTTATGCATTTTATCCTACAGAAGAAGTGGCATGCAATTAGATCGATAAATTCGATAATTTCGTGTCTTTAAACCATATCCTATCTACCCCCTCCAAAAGATTTACACACACCCAAAACCTCGATTATAAACCCTATGCCTCCTCCAAAACACCCAAAAGCCCAGAATGGGTCGAAATCCAGATTCATCAAATCTCCTTATCTTCGAAGATAACCCCCAAACCCTAAACCTAGAATGTCCTACTTACAGACTCAGATGGGAAAAAAATAAAAATTGGCAGAGATCAAGTGACATACCATTGTTAGAAGCACTATCCACAAAATAATAAGATCAACGCAACAACTGCAGTAATTATTCACAAGTTCTAATGGCGTACGTTCTCTTCTCCTCACTCTATTTGATTTTTCTCAGTAAACGGTACAGTGATTACTCCTCTCATACTTATATGCTCTTTCAAAAGTCCAAAAACACTTCGATTTTCAAACCACTATCATTACTACGATCCCACTACCCTGGTATTTTAGTTACAATGTGTTTTGACCGATTTACCACTTCTATCCCTCACGTGTGATCAACACACTCACTTCAACTTGCCTGCAAAAAATAAAGCTTCTCAAACCCTTTTACCCTTACTCGAAGCTAAACAATCAAATTCAAACAGTCAAATCATAACCTTTTTCGTAATACGAGCAAAAATCATGATTACTTTTCACCATATAACCCCAGGCGCGCGTACCGTCCTGACAGACCACCTGTCTAGTCTATCAGTATGACCAGTCACATCAAACATAACCTTCGACACACTCCTCGAATTTGAGTAATCGACCAATTCACATCTCGAAGACTCATCAACAGATTGCCTTAAATTTAGTTTTCTAATATATCAACATTCGATCTACAGGACATTCCTCAATTCAAAACCTCGTTCCCCCTTTTCCTTAGACAGATCAAACATTTATGCTTACAGACCCAACCTTGTGCACCAACACACCAATCATTTTAGCTTCGACAGATAATGCTCCCACTTCGACAGACTACAATTTTTTATTCGACAATTCAAGTTTTTTCATCGAACAATCCAAACAGTATACTTTGACATTTATATTATTAATTCGACAGCTTACGATACTACTTTAAGAATTCAAATTATACTATCGCTTTTAGTTAGACAACGCAAGTTATTACCTATGAAGAGCAAGAAATTTAACACAATAGTACTTCCAAGCAACAATTTCATTCAGAAAGACAAAACATATTACAAGTCTCGTCAAAGAAAAGAGAAAAGATGCAGAACAGAGAAAAGCAACAACAAAAACAACAAAAAGATAGATGACCCTATTGATCAGCGGGATGCTCCACTTCAACCACGGCTGCAGCATCCGCATCCTTCTGGTCCACTATATCCTCCGCAAAGCCTTCTAGAAGAGACAACTAATGGCTGGGTAACGGCCTCATCATCTATAGTATTCCCCACAAATTTTCGAAGGGCATGCCAAGGATGGGTTCCTCGGGTTCCGCTTCAAAAAGATTTGGCATCTCAGCATCAATATCTTCTTCAATATCAAACCTCCGTTGAAGCTCCAATAAGGCCTCCTGTATTCTCCTAACCCTCACTGTCTCTTGGTCTTTCTGAATGGGTATGTTTGCGACCATCTTGATCCGAACAAATAAGAGAAGAGATGAAGAAAGAATGATTGAAGAAAGATGAAAAAAACCCCTCCACCATAGTTCCTTTTATACTTGGAGAACCAATTCCAACTTTCCCTCTTCCCTAGCCGCATTAATTATGATCTTCAATTCCCCACCTCCAAAACTCAACAACCAACCTCTCCAACTTCCTAGACACAACCTATTCATCTGTACCTTATTCCCGAGGAGTTATAGTCGAGCAAAATTCCAACATCGAACATTCGACAATTATTATACTTCGACCATCATTATATTACGACCCTATCATAACCTTCGATCATATAATAACCTTCGATAATATCATTATACTTCGATACCCTTTTTTATCCACTATCAACAAATCGATGACATGCATGTGCTAATCACGCCTATGAGACTATTCGTTTACATTATCAATCAGACACAGTAACACAAGTTTTTAGAAAATATTGCTTCCATTCCATTATCTTATTGGCAAACCAGAATACATTGCTACAACCACCCCAAACAAAAGTCCTAACAAAAAAACAACAAACAAAGATACAAATGATCAGTACATCTAGTACTAGCCCTATTTCCAGAAGGTCCAGCTCCACTCACTGCGCTCTGTTCCTCCCTCTTTTCCTCTACACATACAAGACATTGGGCCAAAGCTGACAGAAAGAGATAGCGCTTCGCTGTAGTAGTAAAATCATACTTCAGTTGGTCCCAAAGATAGGCGCAAGGCTCCCCATTGATGATCTCCCAAGCTTCTACCTCCACCAGTTCAGGCATGTCCCAGTTCAGATCATGATGCCTGAACAACTTTATATGAAGTTCACCAGTCTTCCGCCCTACGCGACGGTCCTGGGCGAACCCCATCTTCTTCTGAAATCGTCTGTTGGGCGTAGTATCTATGAAGATTTCAAAACTTGACCCATACTTATAGCCTCACTTCATTTATTACCCTATAATAGTCTATACCTCTTAATTACCCTCTTTTATTTCTTACCCGAAAACCAACAGTCAAGCCGCTCAGATTCCAAGGCCAAATAGTTTTCTCAGCGAACGCCTCTCCACTTAGCTTTGAGACCCTCGCTGAGAGGGGGCGAATGTAGTAGCCAGCTCAAAGCCTTCGACTCCCTCAGGCACTCGAAGTCTACTTCGGAGTCAACCCGAATATATTAAAGCCCTTTTCAGTCCTCAAGAAGAGCCTTCCAGATATCCCCTGATGATGAAGCTTCGAATCCAAACAAGCCTCGAGGACAGACTCACACATCGCAGCAGAAACCCTTCGACAATATCTGCACACGGTCAAAATATGATGGGACAGGCAGCCAGCTCACTAGATAAGCCGGTGCAATGATTGGCCCTTGTAGCTATAGTGGCAGGCCCAACCACTGCGCTACACTATAAAAGTATAGAAACACCTCCCACAATAGTTACAGTGATAGTACAAGCATGTCCGACGCCCATACTCCACTGGGATATCCTGACAGTACTCATGTAATCTGACCCGTACTTGGTGACTCAGCTTCCTATTATTCTATAAATAGGAGAGATGGGGAGCCAAGGAGGCGTTATAAAAATTCCCCCTAGACCTCTTGTAGTTTACCTTCGACTACTTTGCTAAGCCCAGTATTCGAACCTTCAATTACTCATCAGTAATATAATACTTCTTAAAAATCCTCATCAGAGGTCTTAGAGTGTCACATTCGGGCCTCTACGCAAGTATTTGTCTCTAGTTTGTTCATACTTTAGATCATTTTACTGGTATTCCTTTCATAGAAGATCAACCCCATGTTGTAAGAGCCAACTTCCCCTCTAAAAGAAGTTTGGCCCCTATAGTGGTGCCAACATCTTGTATTACAATGCCTTCAAGAACATGTACATGCAAGATTGCCTGGCACCATCCAAAATAGATATTTTAGGATTCCATGGGTCATCGAATGAGCCTTGAGAGAACTTATAACTCATGTACAGGCTGTACCAGTCGTGGTATCTGCCACATTCATCGTCATCAATAGCCCCTCAGTCCATTATAAAGGTATCCTGAGACGCGACTTGATCCATGTCATGTGAACAGTACCATCTTCCTATCATCAGGTAATATACTTCCCCATGAAATTTGGCATGTACCAAATATGAGGCTGCCAAGTAGCTACCCATATTTGTTCCGCTACCTCTCTAAAAAATTTGGTGGCCCATGAGCACTAAAAAGAAAGGGAAAAAGTATCACGATTGTGGAATAGCAACGAACAGGAAATAAGCCCATTGTGGATGACTCGTTCCCCGTTCGTCGCCGCCCCAACATGCACATAAAAACTTATGAACAACCCTCTATTAAAAATAATGCAGTTATAAGCACGTTCAGTAGAGACTGGACACCACCTCTCATAGAGCCATTCGATAAGATTAACCTCGATGGCCCTACGGGAACCACCTATATTAGCTTACTGTTGACAGGGGAAGAACGCTTGGGCCTTATCATCCTCCTTCAGTAGTACAAGGACGTCTTCACCTGGTCATTGGACTAATGCCGAGCATCGAACTTGACGTGGCATGTCACCACTTGCATGTAAACGACAAAGCTACCCCCGTTAAATTGAAACCACGATGAATAGCCCTAAAGTTTTGGGGAGCCATAAACGATGTGATCCAAAAGTTACTCTAGGCAGGATTTATCAGACCGGTAGACTACCCACAGTGGGCAACGAATGTGGTTGCCGTCCCTAAGAAGAATGGTAAAATACAAGTCTGTATCGATTTTACCGATCTCAACATGCATTGTCCGAAGGATAGCTTCCCTATGCCCCTCATCACGAGACTAGTGGATTCCATGGCCGGTCATAAGCGATTGTCATTCATGGACGGTTACTCCGCTTGCAACCAAATCCCTTTGTCAGCCGAGGACCCAGAGTATTCCTCCTTTACCACCGAGCAAAACTTATATTGTTATACCATCTTGCCCTTCGGCCTAAAGAACGCGGGATCTACTTAACAGTGCTTAGTCACCGCCATGTTGGAAGAACAACTAGGGAAGACAGTGGAAGTCTACATTGATGACATGCTCGTAAAAAGCAAGCTTCACACGGATCATTTAGGTGACCTCGAGACCGTCTTCACAAAGCCCTGACACTATAAAATACGATTGAACCCCGAGAAGTGTAGCTTTGGTCTCTCCTCAGGAAAGTTCCTGGGATACCTAGTTACAAAATAATGAATAGAGGCCAACCCCAACTTGATTCGCGCCCTCGACTGTATGCCCTCATCACGAACGCTGAAGCAAGTTTAAGCACTAGTGGGAAAAATTGCCACACTTGGACGCTTTATTACAAAGCCCCCTACAAATACCGTCCACTGTTCCAATGTATTTGGGAGAACAAAAAGTTTCAATGGAATGACTAGTGCAAGGTAGCTTTTCAAGAAATGTTGCGATACTTGGTCACCCCCCACCCCAATCCTCACTGCACCAAAGGAATATGAGCTGCTGGACTTGTATTTAGGAAACACAAACGATTCTATCCGCATAGTCCTCGTTCGAACAAACAATAAAACTGAGAAACCGATATACTTTGTTAGTAAAACCCTCATGGAGGCAGAACTGCGGTACTCCGTAGTAGAAGAACAAGCCCTCATTTTGGTGTATGCCTCGCAGAAATTATGACCATACTTCTAAGCCCATAGGATCAAGGTCATCGCCACCCAACCGTTACGGGAAGTATTTGCAAAAAAGGACATGACTTGCCGCATAGCGATATGGGCGATCACTCTAGAAGAATTTGACACACCCTTCGTGCCAAGAATCGCTATCAAGGGACAGGCCATGGCGGACCTCCATACCAACTTCCCCATTGATGATACCAATTGGAAAAATGCGGAGGATGATGACCATAACACTCATCCGGATTACATAAAGCCCACCTACACTAAGGGGTTGCGGCTATTCACTGATGGGTCTGTTAACGCGGGTAGCTCGGGACTAAGGATCTTCTTGGTCACCCTAACCGATGATAAAATTTAGAAGGCCATACAAGTTAGCTTCCCCCTCAGTAACAACGAAGCAGAGTATGAGGCGCTATTGTGTGGAGTGGATTCAACGTTGGCCCTAGGCATGGAAGAGATTTCCATCTTTACCAACTCGTTGCTCGTTGTTCACCAGCATAGCGGGACATTTTAGGCCAACAGAACCGCTCAACAAGTTTAGAAAGGTCAACCTCAAGCACATTCACCACGGTGAGAATAGACACTCTAACGCCATCGTGTACTTAGTTGGAGTCATCGGCAATCGGCTCAGGGTTATTCAGGTTGAGATGAAATGAGACAATTTGAAAAAACATCATAGAATATGCAAAGAAATGAGACAAATGTCAGTTCCACAGGTATCTTTTCTACGACCCGCCATAGACCTCTATACAGTCTTTAGCCCTTGGTGATTCACAAAATGAGGATTAGACATAGTAGGGGCACTCCCCATGACGAGTGGGAGACGTAAATGGTTACTGGTGGCGAGAGACTACATTGCAAAATGGGCTGAAGCGATAACCTTCGTTCGTATTAGGGAAGAAGAGGAAATCACCTTCTTATGGAAGCACATCATTACACTGTTTGGCATCCCTGTAGTTCTGATGGCCGACAATGGGATACAATTCGTGGGCAGTAAGGTCGTCGAGTTCGTTTGACCCCACAACTTCAAAATCCTACCCTCAAGCCCTAGTTACCCCGAGGGGAATGGATAGGCCAATGCCAAAAACAAAACAATAATCGGCGGTATCAGTAAATGATTGGACGCAGCCAAAGGCCGATAGGTTGACGAGCTTCCCAACATTTTGTGGTTCAACCGGACAACGCCACGTAAAAGTATGGGCTTCACCCATTATAAACTCACCTACGGCTCCGAAGTGATGTTCCCTACCGAGGTCATTGCCAATACTACGAGGTCAATGATAGTCTAAAGCGAGATCAATGACCGAATCCTCGCAAAGAGCCTCGATCTAATTGACGAAACAAGAGAGGAAACCTCATCCCACATGCTCAGGTATCTGAAAATACTAAAGTGAAACTATAACAAATGGGTGTGCCCTCGAGAGTTCCACGAGGGGGTCTACGTCATGAAGAAAGTCTTCCTAATAGCTCACAATCACAACAAAAGAAAACTCCAACCAAACAGGGAAGGCCCATACCTCATCTCCCGCGTGATCGCTAAAAATGCCTACTACCTTATGAATAATGATGATGTAGAGTGCAAGTCCCCTTGGATTGCAATAAACCTTTGTAAATGGAATCACTAGCATGCTACTACATGAACAAATCTTACTATAATATATGTTTTCAATTCCAGCCTCGCATATCTTACAAACAGAATAATATACTGGGGGCGTTCTTGAAGTAGAGCAACCCCCCCCCCCCCCTACGTGAGTCATTTTTTGAAGTAGAAGCATACCCCCCATACTGGGAACGTTCTTGAAGTAGAACGACGTCCCCCCTATGTGAGTTATTTTTTGAAGTAAAAATACGGTCCCCATACTGGGGGTATTCTTGAAGTATACGTGAGTTATTTTTTAAAGTAGAAACGTACTCTTCATACTGGGGGCGTTCTTGAAGTAGAATGACTTTCCCCCTACGTAAGTCATTTTTTGATGTAGAAATACACTCCCCATACTGGAGGTGTTCTTAAAGATGAATGACCACCCCCTACGTGAGTCATTTTTTGAAGTAGAAATGCACTCTCCATACTGGGGGTGCTATTAAAGTAGAATGATCTCCCACCTACGTGAGTCATTTTTTGAACTCAAAATGCACTCCCCATACTAGGGCTTTCTTGAGGTAGAATGACCTCCCCCCTATGTAAGTAATTTTTTGAAGTACAAACGCACTCCCCATGCTGGGGGGGTTTTGAAGTAGAACGACCTCCCCCCTAAATGAGTCATGTTTAGAAATAAAAATGCACCCCCCATACTAGAGGAATTCTACAAGTAGGACAACCTCGCGACTTCATAGTCCAATGAGGACTACTAAAAAAGTTTTTGGGAACTCCACCCATAACTGTCTATATAGGGCCGCCATAACGACTATGACCACATAGTCCAACGAGGATAACTAAATCAGCTGTGGGGAACTTCACTCTAAACTATCCCCATAAGGTCGCAATAACGACCACGATTACATAGTCCAATGAGGACCACTAAAAAAGTTGTTGAGAACTTTTCCTATAACTGTCTGCATAAGGTCGCCATAAAGATTGCGACCACATAGTCCAACGAGGACTTCACCCATAACTGTCTATATAGGGCCGCCATAACGACTACGACCACATAGTCCAACGAGGATAACTAAATCAGCTGTGGGGAACTTCACTCTTAACTATCCCCATAAGGTCGCAATAACGACCACGATTACATAGTCCAATGAGGACCACTAAAAAAGTTGTTGAGAACTTTTCCCATAACTGTCTGCATAAGGTCGCCATAAAGATTGCGACCACATAGTCCAACGAGGACTACTAAAATAGTTGTTGGGAACTTTACTCTTAACTGTCTCATAAGGTGACAATAACAACCACGACCACATAGTCCCGCGAGGACTACTAACAAATTTGTTTGGAACTTCGCCCATAACTATATGCATAAGGTTTTAATAACGACCACCACTACATTGTCTAACGATAACTACTAAGAAAGTTCTTGGGAGCTTCACCCACAACTGTCTACATAAGGTCGCCATAACCACTATGACCACATAGTCCAGCGAGGACTATTAAAAATTTGTTATAAACTTTGCCCGTATGTATCACTATCTAAACCAATAAGGACTGCATATAATAGTTGATGAACACTTCGCCTATATACTTCTCAGTTAGGTGATTACCATAACTATACTGGACAATCGAATGGGACCAAGTACCTATAATGACTCATCATAATACAATGAAATGATCACACAATTTTTTCATTACCAAAACAACAAAGTATACAAGGAAAGCATAATGAGCAATGAAAACAATACATCTAAACATTACACACAATAAGGACACAGTCTCTCCCATCTGCCATAACCAAGACCTTCGACCCCGAACTCCCTCACATCCTCCAAGGCCATGACCCTAAGAACAATCACACAGCCGGAAAGTGTCTTCACCTGGTCACGAAGAATAAGATACCAAAACTAGTATTTTTTATGCGTTTTTCTCTCACCTTCTGGAAGAGCCAAAGGATCGACATACATGTACTCTAACGGCTTCCCAACCATCCCACGATGGCAAAAAAACATCTGGGTGTAAAAGTCCACCCACACTGACACACGAGCTTCAAACCGAGCCTGCGATTAGATCTATATTTTGTTATAAACAAACAGGGAAGTAAGGATGCAACTTCATACAATGGCTAAACTTCTAACACTTACGTCGATTACAGTGTTATCCTCATTACACTGACAGAACCAACAACGGCTATAGTGTCATAGCACAGTGCCAGACCTGAAATTTACGGTGTCAAAACCAACTCTCGGATGCCCGCTTGATACCCGGAGGATACACCTGTAATATGACTTTTCTTGGTGACTCAGCCCTTCCTATGTTCTATAAAATGGAGAGAGGGGGAACCAAGGAGGGGTTACGAAATCTCTCCCTAGAACCCTTGTAGTTTACCTTCGATCACTCTGTAAATTACCCAGTACTCGAACCTTCGATTACTCGACAGTAATATTAAATTTCTTAAAAATCCTCATATGAGGTCGTAGAGTGTCCCATTCTAGGCCTCTACGCAAGTATATCGTCAGTAGGTTATTTGTATTATTAATTATATGCTTGACCCCTTTGATAGAAGATAAATCTCATGGTGCAAGAGCCAAATTCCCCTCCCTGCAAAGTTAGGCCCCTACACCAGTGGCGCCGCTTGCGATGAGCCTGCAGCGTCCCCCCGTCCCCCCTCGAATACAAAAAAATGTTGCTTTATCCCCACGCCTTCTGTTAATTTGAAGCCGTAAACGCTTTGCACGGAGAAAGTCTCATTCGCAGTACATAAACGAGGCTCGCTGTAAATCTTCACTGACCAATACTTATCCGAATCAAAGGTCCCGTCAAGGATATTTGTCAACACTTGACAATCCTTATTCCTGTGACCCAACAAACGCAGTCGTGAATTCTTGTACGTAGCCTTAGCGAGCGTCACACCTACACGACAACGGCCACACGATTAGATAGCACGTAAAACACAAATAGCACAAAGAAACACTACATAATATAAGAGGACGATCCCACTAGCCATGCTGTAGAAGGTCACTGGATGACCTCTCTACCAACATTAGGAATACTGTAGCTTGCATCGACCATTCAGGTCGTCATACAAACTCCATGCTAGAAACGAGCACATCTCAGGTGGGAAGTCGCCCAATGACCCCAAATACACGGCTGTAGGATCACGTTCCCGCTAGCTATAAGGTGGAAGGTCCCTAGATGGCCTATCCACCAAAAGTAGGAGCACTCCAGCTATCTTTGACCATTCAAGTAGTTATATGAGCTCCCTGTAGCGACAAGCATGTCTCAGGCGGGAACTCTCCCTACGGCCCCAAAGGCACGTAAGCATGAGCACTCTTAGGTCAAGCCATCCCTATAAATAGATAGAGAAGGTAACCTAAGAGAGGACCTTATCTTAAGAACCTCCTCCTCCATCAAAGAAACTGGAATAACCTAGCAGGAAGAGGAAGAGGAAGAAGAGACCCGGAGATAGTCGAGTGGTGCTATCTTTCGGTAAGATGTGTCAAGTCCAAAACTAATAATTATGTATTATCATCCTTGAGAGGAATCTTGGGACTTCAATTGGCGCCGACTGCGTTCCACGAATAAATGACCTCTACCAGCAGCAATGGTCCCCACTAAGACTACCACTAAAAGTAGGTTATGGAAGAGATGAGAGTTGCCCTCTCTCCGAAGACCACCACAAGGAGTTTGTTTTGGCAGAGATGAGAGTTTCCCTAACCCTGAGGACTACAACAAGGAGCAGGTTATTGCAGAAATAAGATATGCCCTCTCCACCAATAGCACCACTAAGAGTGGTTTAGGGCAGAGATGAGAGAAGCTCTCTTCCCAAGACAACCACTAAGATAAGGTAATGTGCCCTTGCTTATATAACGAGCCCTTGCTCTCATATGAGCCCATGCTCAAATATGAGCCCCGTAATCTCATATGAGCCTTTGCTCAAATAACGAACCATTACTCACAATCGAGCCTCGTACTCTCATATAAGCTCTTTCTCAAATAACAAGCCCTTGCTCTCCATCGAGCCTCTTGCTCTCATAGGAGCCATGGTCAAAAAATGAGTTCTTGCTCTCAATCGAGCCCCATGCTCTCATATTATCCCTTGCTCAAATCATGAGCCCTTGCTCTCATCTAGCCCATCGCTCTCATATGAGCCTCTACTCAAATATGAGCCCCGTACTCTCATATGAGCCCTGTATTCTCATAGGAGCCCTTGCTATTACGATGAGCCCTTGCTCAAATAACGAGCCCTTACCCTCAATTGGGCCCCTTGCACTCATAAGAGGCCTTGCTCAAATAACGAGCCCTTGCTCTCAATTGAGGCCCTCGCTCTCATATGGGCCCTTGCTCACTATCGAGCCTCTTGCTGACATATGAGCTCTTGGTCAAATTACGAGCTATTGCTTTCAATCGAGCCCTTTGCTCTCATATTAGCCCTTGTTCAAATAATGAGCCCTTGCTCTCAATTGAGCCTCTCGCTCTCATATGAGCCCTTGCTCAAATATGTGCCCCGTACTCCCATATGAGCCCCTTGCTCTTAATGATGTGCTCCTACATAATCATGAGCTGCATATTCTCATATGAGCCTCTTGTTCTTACGATGAGCCCCATACTCTCATATGAGCCCTTAGTCAATTAACGAGCCCTTGCTCTCAATCGAGACTCTTGCTCTCATATGAGCCCATGTTCTCAATCAAGCAACTTACTTTCATATGTGCCCTTGCTAAAATAGCGAGCCCTTTCTCTTACTATAAGCCCCGTACTTTCATATGAGCCCTTACATAAATAATGAGCCCCTGATCTTAATCAAGCCTCTTGGTCGCATATGAGCCCTTGCTATCAATCGAGCCCCTTGTTCTCATATGAGCCCTTCCAAAAAAATGATCCCTTTCTCTCAATTGAGCCCCTTACTCACAAATGAGCCCTTGCACAAATATAAGCCCCGTACAATCATATGAGCCCTTGCTTAAATAATGAACCCTTATAATTAATCGAGCCTTTTCCTCCCATATGAGCCCTTACTCTCAATCAATCCCCTTGCTCTCATATGAGCCTTTCCCCTTAATCGTGCCACTTGCTCTCATAAGAGCCCTTTGTCAAATAACGAGCTCTTGCGCTCAATAAGGCCCCTTGCTCTCATATGAGCCATTAATCTTAATCGAGCCCCATGCTTTCATATGAGCTCTTAGTAAAATAATGAGCCTTACTCTCTATCGATCAACTCGCACTCATATAAGCCTGTGCTCAAATATTAGACCCGTACTCTCATATGAGCCCCTTACTTTACAATGAGCCCTTGCTCAAATCAGAGCCCAATATTCTCATATGAGACCCTTGCTCTTGCGATTATCCGCGTACTCTCATATGAGCCATTACTTAAATATTGAGCCCTTACTCTCAATCGAGCCCCTTGCTCTCATATGATCCCTTGCTTAAATATGAGCCCCGCACTCTCATATGAGCCCTTGCACAAATAGAAAACCTGTACACTTAATCGAGCCTCTTGGTCTCATATGAGCCCTTGCTAAAATATTGAGCCGGTGCACTTAATCAAGCCCCTTGCTCTCATATGAGCCTTTGCTCTCAATCGAGTATCTTTCTCTCAAATGATCCCTTGGTCAAATAATGAGCTCTTGCTCTCATATGGCCCATTTCTCTCAATCGAGCACCACGCTCTCATATGAGCCCTTGCTCAAATATGAGCCCCGTACTCTCATATGAGACCCTTGCTCTTACAATGAGCCCTTGCATAAATATGATCCCCTTATTCTTATATGAGACCCTTAATCTTACGATGAGCCCCGTACTCTCATATGAGCCATTGCTCAAATAACGAACCCTTACTCCCAATTGTGCCACTTGCTCTCATATGAGCCCCTGCTCAAATAATAAGACCTTACTCTCAATCCAGCCTTCTGCTCTCATATGAGCCCATTGTTAAATAACGGGCTCTTGCTTTCAATCGAGAACCTTTCTCTCATATGAGCCCTTGCTCAAATAACAATCCCTTGCTCTTATATGAGACTTTGCTCAAATAGGAGCCCCGTACTCGCTATTAAGCCCCTTGCTCTTACGATGAGCCCTTACACAAATATGAGCCCCGTATTCTCATATGAGCCTCTTGCTCTTACAATGAGCCCCATACTCTCATATAAGCCCTTGCTCAAATAAAGAACCATTAGTCTCAATTGAGCCTCTTACTCTCATTTGAGCCCTTTCTCAAATAATGATCCCTTGGTCTCAATCGAGCCCTTTGCTCTTATATGTGCCCTTGCTCTAAATCGAGTCTCTTGCTTTCATATGAGCCCTTTGTCAAATAATGAACTCTTGCTCTCAATTGAGCCGCCTGCTCTCATATGAGCCCTTTCTCTTAATTGAGCACCTCGCTCTCATATGAGCCCATGCTCAAATATGAGCACTGTACCCTCATATGATCCCCTTGCAGTTACAATAAGCCCTTTCTCAAATACGATCCCCGTATTCTTATATGAGACCCTTAATCTTACGATGAGCCTCATACTCTCATTTGAGCCCTTGCTCAAATTACGAACCCTTACTCTCAATCGAGTCTCTTGCTCTCATATGAGCCTATGCTCTCAATCGTGCCTCTTGCTCTAATAAGAGACCTTTGTCAAATAATGAGCTCTTGCTCTCAATAGAGCCACTTGCTCTTATATGAGCTCTTATTCTCAATCGAGTCCCTTGCGTTCTTATGAGCCCTTACACAAATAATGAGCCTTACTCTCAATCGATCACCTCGCTCTCATATGAGCCCATGCTCAAATATTAGACCCGTACTCTTATATGAGCCCCTTGCACCTACAATGAGCCATTGCTCAAATCTGAGCCCCATATTTTCATATGACCCTTGCTCTTACGATGAGCCCCGTACTCACATATGAGCCATTACTCAAATAATGAGCCCTTCCTCCCAATCGAACCCCTCGCTCTCATATAAGCCCTTGCTCAAATATGAGCCCCGTACTCTCATATGAGCCCTTGCTTAAATAACGAACCTTTACTCTTAATCGAGCTTCTTGCTCTCATATGAATCCTTGATCAAATAATGATCCCTTTCTCTCAATCGAACCCCTTGCTCAAATATGAGTCCATGCTCTCAATCGAGTATCTTACTCTCATATGAGCCCTTGGCCAAATAATAAGCTTTTACTCTCAATTGAGCCACTTGCACTCATATGGGCCCTTTCTCTCAATCGAGCACCTCGCTCTCATATGAGCCCATGCTCAAATATGAGCCTCACACTCTCATATGAGCCCCTTTCTCTTACAATGAGCCCTTGCTTAAATATGAGCCTCGTATTCTTATATGAGACCCTTGAGCCCTTGCTCAAATAATGAACCCTTACTCTTAATCGAGCCATTTGCTGTCATATGAGCCCCTGCTCAAATTATAAGACCTTACTCTCAATTGTGCCCCTTGCTTTCAGATGAGCCCTTGCTCTCAATCGAGCCTCTTGCTCTCATATGAGCCCATTGTCAAATAATGAGCTCATGCTTACAATCCAGCCCCATACTCTCATATCAGCCCTTGCTCAAATAACGATCCCTTGCTCTAAATTGAGCTCCTTGTTCTCATATGAGACTTTTCTCAAAAAATGAGCCCCGTACTCGCCTTTGAGCCCCTTGCTCTTACGATGAGCCATTGCTCAAATATGAGCCCCATATTCTCATATGAGCTACTTGCTATTACGATGAGCCCCATTCTCTAGCATGAGCCCTTGCTAAAATAACGAACCATTAGTCTCATTTGAGCCTCTTTCTCGCATATGAGCCCTTGCTCAAATAATGAGCCCTTGCTCTAAATCAAGTCTCTTTCTCACATAAGAGCCCTTTGTCAAATAATGAGCTCTTGCTCTCAATTGACCCGCTTGCACTCATATGAGCCCTTTCTCTTAATCGAGTACCTCGCTCTCATTTGAGCCCATTCTCAAATATGAGCCCCGTACCCTCATATGAACCCCTTGCTCTTACAATATGCCCTTGCTCAAATATGATCCCCGTTTTCTTATATGAGACCCATGATCTTGCGATAAGCCCCATACTCTCATATAATCCCTTCCTCAAATTATGAACCCTTACTCTAAATTGAGCCTCTTGCTCTCATATGAGCCCTTGCTCTCAATCAAGCCCCTTGCTCTCATATGAGCCTCTTCGCTTAATCGTGCCTTTTGCTCTTATAAGAGCCCTTTGTCAAAAAACAAGCTCTTACTCTCAATAGAGCCCCTTGCTCTTATATGTGCCCTTGCTCTCAATCGAGCCCCTTATTTTCTTATGAGCCCTTGCTCAAATAACGAGCCTTGATCTCAATCGATCACCTCGCTCTTAAATAAGCCCATGCTCAAATTTTAGACCCGTACTCTCATATGAGCCCCTTGCTCTTACAATGTGCCCTTTCTCAAATACAATCCCCATATTCTCATATGAGACCCTTGCTCTTACTATGAGCCTTGTACTCTTCTATGAGTCATTACTCAAATAACGAGCCCATACTCTCGATCGAGCTCCTCGCTCTCAAATGGGCCCCGTACTCTCATATGAACCCTTGCTCAAATAATAAACCTTTACTCTTAATCAAGCCTATTGCTCTCATATGAATCCTTGCGCAAGTAATGAGCCCTTGTCTCAATTGAACCCCTTGCTCTCATATGAGCCCTTGCCCTCAATCAATCCCCTTGCTCTCATATGAGCCCTTGCTCTTACGATGAGCCCCTACACAAATCTATTCCCCTTGTTCAAGTTTTGGGGGCATTTTTAAAGTAAAATGCCCACCCCTATTACTGGGGGCGTTCTTGAAATAGAATGATCTCCCCACTACATGTGTCATTTCATGAAGTAAAAATGTACTCCCCATACTAGGGGCGTTCTTGAAGTAGAACGACCTCCCCAGTACGTGAGTAATTTTTTGAAGTAAAATTGCACTCCTCATACTGGGGGTGGTCTTGAGTAGAACAACCTCCCCACTACGTGAGCCATTTTTTAAATTAATAATGCACTCCCCATAATGTAGGCGTTCTTGTTGTAAAACGACCTCCCCACTACGTAAGTCTTTTTTTAAAGTAAAAATACACTCCCCATACTGGGGGCATTCTTGAAATGGAACGACTTCCCCACTATGTGAGTCATTTCTTGAAGTAAAAACACACTCCCCAAACTGGGGGAATTCTTGATGTAGAACGACCTCCCCACTACATGATTTATTTTTTGAAGTAAAGAGGCACTCCCCATACTAGGGGCATTCTTGAAGTAGAACGACCTCCCCACTACATGAGTCATTTTTTAAAGTAAAAATGCACTCCCCATAGTTGCAGTGTTCTTGTGGTGGAACGACCTCCCCACTACGTGAGTCATTTTGAAGCTTATACGCACTCCCCATTCGAGGGTGCTCTCGACGTAGAATAACCTCCCCACTACGTGGTACAGTTCTTGGGAACTTGTAATGTGGACTACTAAAATAGTTGTTGGGAACTTTTCCCTTAACAATTTCTATAAAGGCGTAATAACGACTACGGCTACATAGTCCTATGAGGACTACTAAAAAAGTTATTGGGCCCCTCGCCCTTAACAATTTCCATAAGGGCGTAATAACGACTATGACTACATAGCCTAATAAGGAATATTAAAAAAGTTGTTGGGCACTTCGCCCTTAACTATTTCTTAAAGGGCGTAATTGTGACTACGACTACATAGTTCAACTAGGACTACTAAAAAAAGTGGTCTTAAATAATTCCCTTTATATAGGGATACGCGGAGAGGCGGTTGTAATTCATTCCAGACCTACCATAATGATGGGACACGTCGCCAGCAGTAGTGGTAGCATCCGCATGCTGCACACTTTTCCAAATATTTATTACCCTATTTTCCCTTCCCAAGGCGTTGACAGGCACGATGTCACACAACTTCTAATACAATGACCGCACAATACTACCTCAGCTCTCCCTTACTTTGAGTAAGAACTGAGGGGGGGGGCGATTATTGGAGCATGCTCCCACTAGCCACGAGGTGAAAGGTCGCTGGATGGCCACTCTAGCAAAATTAGGAGCACTCCAGCTAGTATCGGCCGTTTAGTTCGTCATACAAGCTCCTTGCTAGCAACGAGCACATCTCAGGTGGGAACTCACCCAATGACCCCAAAGGCATGGCTATAAGAGCACGCTCCCGCTAGCCACGAGGTGGAAGGTCGTTGGACGGCCTATCTACCAAAAATAAGAGTACTCCAACTATCTTCGACTGTTCAGGTTGTCATACGAGCTCCCTGCTAGCGACGAGTACGTCTGGGGCTAGAACTCGCCCAACGACCCCAAAGGTACATGAGCATGTGCACTCTTAGGTCAAATCCTCCTTATAAATAGATAGGGAAGGTAACCTAAGAGAGGATCTTTTCTTGAGAACCTCCTCCTCCATCAAAGTAACAGGAATAACCTAAGAGGAAGAGGAAGAGAAAGAAGGACCTTGGAGGGAGTTAAGTGGTGCCATCCTCTGGTATGACATGTCAAGCCCAAAACTTACAATATCATATTATCATCCCTGAGAAGAATCTTGGGATTAGACATATTAATGTAATAGGAGCTACAACGTACACTTGGTGTTAAACACATTATGGCGAAGGTGACAATTGGGACTGTCTTCAAAATCAAAGAAACCGATCACCAAGATTGGATGGCGACAGTTGTAGTTACCACTGGTAGGTAACTTAAATATCTTTGACTCGCCGAATTTACTAGCTATATAATACTAGTGCCTCTATTCAGGTTTTAGGTACGCATCACCTGTCGGTACCTAGGTTCGGCCTTCCCCACCATGACAAGGGACGCCATGGCTGCAACCGCTCTCTTTTTAGCCATAGTCTAAGTCTGCCATTCCACACAACCCGTTATTGAATGTGAATTCATCATGCACGGCGCTGCGGGCCCCTCCCATGTCTTGACCTCACCCACCTAATTCTCTGATTCCTCAGGGATCGTATCCTATTGGCGAGGACATTTCCCTATCTTATAAGCAACCATGACGTCTACATAACCCATGTTTCAATGAAGGGGTACAAACTGATTAATCAACCAATACACCGTCATCACCCTGCAAAAGTTGCTATTCATTTATTCCGGCGCCCGTCCAAACGAATTCAAATACTTTTTTGTCTGGTCATCCAAAGGGAACCTCAAGCCTGCATCGAACTGCCCGTAATAGACAATGTACTGATTGGGAGCCTGTGTCAGACAATCTGGCAAAATCCAGTCATTGCTGCCACTTGCCCTCACTCGCTCATTTACTGCATCTAAGTATTCTATCCTTATACCCTCACTCTCGTACTGGGCTAACGAGATGGGCAACCTCCAATCGTTGGGGTAAGGCCAAAATCTTTGGGAGTTACCCTTAACACGACTACTTATGATGGCCCCGTGAACCACATCCCCCGATACTCTCCCACGTGCCTTAATCTCCAAACGAGCCGCGGCTTCTAAGTCATGAGGGGCCGAGGAACCTGCCTCCTAGTCATGACTGCTCCCCCACTCTACGGGTACAGTGCAAGGCACTATGGTAGAAGACCCTTATGTTGTTAACTCATTGTCCGAGGACTCCATCCCTTACTTCGGTCACTCTAACGTTAGGGTACATAGACTCGTGCTCGGTGCTTGAACATCTTTGCGCGATCCAGGTACAAATATCAGACTCACCCTAAAGTACAAAGGGCACAATGGTCATAAAGCTAACTAGGGCACCTCAAGGACCTACCACCCCTAAGCTCTCTCCCGGCCTTTCTCTGCTGCCACCCCAACAATGATCCTACAACGACCAATACACGATTTACCCCAGAGTCCCAGAGTCATAGTTGAGCTACCCCAGGTCGCACTTATAGCCTCAACATGATACGTAACTACAGCATTGCCGGCCTTACTACCGGTTTACTACTTTTACCAATAAAAGATAGCACAGGGCAGGACACCAAACTAAACTTAAGAGGGAACTATAATTCATGCTACAAATCAAAAGCACTGTAAGGGGAACTCGCCAGAACTGTAACTGTGAGAAGATGGATAGTTTGCAGCCAAATGGATTGTAGTAATCAACAAGGGTTTCCAACAAAAATAGAGTTCCGAGAACAGCAACAAACAAAGTTGAAGCAAACATAGAGTTCAGGGGTAAAAATGCCAAAGGTTTTTTTTCAAAAAGTAGCGGTTCCTCCTATATAGGGATACATGGAGAGGAAGTTGTAATTAATACAAATCCTACCACAATGATGGGGCGCATCGCTAATAGTAGCGGCAAGAACTGCATGCCATAAATTTTTCAAAAACATTTATTATTTCATTTTCCATTCCCAAGACGCTGGCAGACATGATGTGACACAGCTCCCAACATAATAACTGAGTAAAATATATTTATGCCACCTCAGTTCTCCCTCACTCTGAGCAACAACTGAGGGGGCGCGATTGCAGGAGCATGTTCTAGTTAACCATGAGGTGAAAGGCCATCGGGCGACCTCTCCACCAAAAGTAGGAGTACCTCAGCTAGTGTTGACTGTTCAGGTCGTTAGACGATCTCCCTGCTTGTGATGAGCATATCCCAGAAGGGAGCTCTCCTAGCAAACCCAAAGGTGTGATGAACATAGCCGACGGCAACGGGCGTTAACCCCTGCCCATATGGATATCTAAAGCCTATGACCCCAGAGGGATACCTTAGGAATTTCATACGGTACGTGAGCAGGAGCTCTCTTAAGTTAAACCCATCCAATAAATAAAGAGGGGAGGTAACCTAGGAGGGGTCCTTCCTTTTTTGAGTACTTCCTCTTCCTTAAGAGAAACTAAAAGAGCTTAAGAGGAAGAAACCCAGAGAGAGTCGAGTGATGCCCTCCTCCAATGGGATGTATCAGGCCCAAAACTAATATACACTTATTGTCATCCCTGAAAGGAATAACAGGACTATAGGTGCCCTTGTACTTACAAATTTTTGGAGTATGGAAACCTGTCGGTACTTTCAAATTAAACAGCTCTATGGCAATTGGACTACCTTGTAATTTTCTTAACACGTCCTAATTGCCGAAAGCTTGAGCTTCTATCAACTCCTGGATTCGTTGATCCATATGTTCCTGTGTAATGTATTGACGTGGTGCTGGAACTGTTTGGCGTGCTGGTCAGGGATTATGATTACCATTTCCTTCACACAAACATTCACAAACTAGCACCCTTGATGGAGGTTGTAGATCTTATGCTGGATGCTTTAAGTGCCAACGTCCCCTAGTAATTTTTTATTGATTTTCTCATCCCATATGAATTGAGGCTTCTAGTTCGTATGGATCATTCCGCTGATGCCTGAAAGCTCTTCTGCTAGTTGTGCCTCGAGGTCCTAACCTATCTTGTGTTTAAACCTTGGAAGTCGCTTGTATTGCCTCACACTCCCAGGGAGCCTGAACCTGTTAATTGTCTTATAGTACTTTCAAAGCGGTCTGCAATGTGGTCATCTATTCTTCATGTCATTTAAACTCTATTTTTTGAGCTCTAAGTTCATCTTTGAGTTCTTGATCACGAAGTTCTTGGTCACGAACGAACTAATGCTTGAGTTCATTCTGCTTCTCTATTTTGGCACTAAGGTTTTCCCTTAATTTTGCTCGCTGATTAAGTTCTATGGAGAATTTATACTAGACTCCTATTGTTGGCCTCTTAGAAGTCACCATGATTGAAAATTGATCGTTGAGTAACTATCTTCCTTAGGATTTTGTGGAAATGTCTTCGTTGAGCAACTAATTTCGCAATAGCTCGAAAGGCTCTTACACAAAATGTACATGTGACAATAAATAAAATAGAGAATATAAATTGATACAGGTTTTAGTGTAGGAACCTCTGAATAGGTAAAACCCACAACCTTGGCATGAGGATTTTAGTAATTGTAAATTTTTTGCTTGAGACTGATATTTTTTATTACAATTGATGATTTTGTTAGCTAAAAGAACTTGGTCATTTTTCCTCTCGAACTCATCCTTTTGATAGATCTTATACTCAGTTTGTTTACATTTATCAGCACGATCTCCTGAAATAGGGGAAGAGTGGAGGCTATCTCTGTAACTGTTAATTTGTGAGAGACATGTGTCCTTGAATTGTTCTATTTCATTTGGAGTGCTCGAGCCACGTACTTCTTCAGTTCGTGGTCCAGATGTTATTGTTGACAGTGTATGTTGCTTGTGTCTGGTATTGGATCAGTTCAATATTAACCCAGCTCGAGGGATAAGTCCCTACTGTAGGAGCCATGTTTCGTAGGAAGGGAAATTAGCTCTTACACCATAGGGTTATCATTAACTAGGGGCTTATGTAAGTATTTAATTCAATAAGGGACAATATTATTATACTAACACACTTGCCTAGAGTCCTAGATTGTGTTTCTCCATGACCTCTAGCGAAGATTTTTAATAGCTGATGGTATATATCGAGTTTATATAATAGATCGAACAGGGGTCAGTTATAGGGTAGTCGAAGGTAATCTTGGAGGGTTGAGGGGAGAGATTTTCTAACCCCTTCATAGTA
Source organism: Kingdonia uniflora (assembly GCA_014058105.1). NCBI lineage: Eukaryota > Viridiplantae > Streptophyta > Magnoliopsida > Ranunculales > Circaeasteraceae > Kingdonia > Kingdonia uniflora. The sequence goes on along the minus strand of JACGCM010000779.1, from coordinate 2,326,501 downwards.
CCTCCTTCAGCCTATTTATAGGATATAGAAAGGGCTGAGTAACCATAGGAGGTTAGGTTACATGTATATCCTTTGGAGACAACTGTTCTATACCTAGAGTTGGTTTTGATACTATATTACCATGGTCGAGCTATTTGTTTCACTATTTTGTACGCAACGGTCTATTTTAGTGTTCTGTCTGATGAGCTGGTTGTCAGACGTGTCTGCTTTTGACCATGCGTTACCATGGTCGAAGTTTCTCTGGTACTGATGTTGAATTATGGTACTGACTGTCTATCTTTGGCTTTAATTATGTCCTTAAGTACTCGACTAGTCTTTAAAGGCTTCGTAGACTTAGTCACCATCTTGCTGGCTTTGGGTGTCTGGGTAGGCTTAGATCTAGCCTTTTAGTATTCGACAGGTGCTGGAACACTGACAGTAGGTTACTACATTTGCCTCCTCTTAGCAGAGGCCTTAGGAATTGATGTAGATGGCGCGTGCTGAGAAAATTGGTTAGGCATGGGAAGTTGAAGAGTCGATTGTTGAATATGGGCAGTTCTTAGGAAAGTAATTAAGGAGGGTAATTAATTTAAGAGATGACTAAGGGGGTAATATATGCCTCTAACCCTAGTATAAATATGGGTCATTAGGGGGGATGTTAAATATTCTTCAACTTTTTCTTCCCTGAGTAAAATAAATTATGGAAACTATACTAAACATACGGTACCAGAAGAGGGTGGAGGCGAGGGAGAAGCGAATCGAAGAGAAGGTGAGGGTCCTGAAGGTAAAATTCTTTGAAGACCAAGGATTGGATGTAGTGCTGCCTAACTTGGGGGAGCTTGAGCCAGAGGAGCCTATCTGTGGGATGTGGTACGAGCACTGGTGGAGGGTGCTACAGTGGTTGGGCTCGAACGTCAGTAACTGGTATTTCTTGCTGAAAAGCCTAGCAGAAGACCAGGTGGATGCGGAAGACGCAGTTGAGGGTGAGGCACGGCTCTGCACGAACTGCCCCGTGTGCAAATAGGGGGGTCTTGGTATTGGGGTCAGGAGGTTGGGGGAGTTGTCGTTTTAGTTGTTGTTGCTATTGGTGTTGTTTCTCTTTCTATCTTTGCTTTGCTTTTTTTTATTTTTTATGTATGCCCGATGGTTTTGTAGTTTCTAAATGAAAAACAAGTTTGTCGAAGTATGATAGTAGAACCATGATAGGGTTGGTAGACGATGATAATTTAGGTGTGGTGCTAATTGTTGTAGGGGTCTAACTTCTTAACGAGGGGAAGTCGGCTCTTACACCACGGGATTAAATCTTCAAACAAAGGAATACAAGTACATAATCTAGAGCGCGAATAATCTATAGACAATATACTTGCGTGGAGGCCTGGAATATGACTCTCCAGGACCTCTGATAAGGATTTTTAAGAGTGTTTATATTTCTGTCGAGTAGTCGAAGGTTTGAGTACTGGGTTTTACAAGGTGATCGTGGGTAAAACGTATAGGCTCTGGGGGTGGATTTTCCAGCCTCTACTTGGATCCCCATCTCTCCTATTCATAGAATCATAAGAAGATCTGAGTCACTAAGGTTAGGTTAAATTAGAATTGTACAATCCGGGTATCATCCAGATATCGACCGGATATCCCGGAGTAGGTGTTGAAGCCAGAAATATAGGGTCTGCTACCATGTCCTGTCACTGTGTACTGACACTGTAGCCGTCTGAGGGTCCTGTCACTGTAGCTAACTGAACCTACAGCGGCACCGCTCTTATCTGGTGAGCTGGCTATCTTGTTATACATCAACCTTGTACATATATAGTCAAGTGTTTTTGAATTGAAGTTTTTCTTCGAGGCCTATTCAGGGTCGAGGCTTCATCTTCGGGTAATCCTTGAGGGACTTATTTGGGGGATTGAGTGGGCTTCGAGATATTCGGGTAGGGTTTGAAGTAGCCTTCGAGTGTCTGACTGGGGTAGATGGCTGGGAGTAGGCTACTACAATCTCCCCCTCTCAGCGAAGGTCTCGAAAGAAGGTGTAGAGGCATTTGATGAGAAAACTATTTAGCATTGGAAGGTGAGCGGTTTGACTGTTGGTTTTTGGGTACATAATAAAAGTGGGTAATAAAGAGATGTTAGTGGTTAAAGGGTAATAAATGAAATGAGGCTATAAGTATGGGTTATGGGTGTAGGAATACTGTACGCTCTTCTTCTGTTTCATTCTCTTCTCTTCCTTCTGCATTTCTTGAAAAAGTCTTTGGATACCACTCCGAACACGCGCTACCAAAAAAGTATGGGATTTGCCCAAGATCGTCACATTGGGCAAAAGACAGCTGAATTGCATGTGAAGTTCTTTGGTCATCATGATCTTGACAGGGATATGCCTGAACTGGTGGTGCTGGAGGCTGGAGAACCCATCCACGGGGAGCCTTACGCTTACTTTTGGGGCCAGCTGAAGTACCATTTTACAACTGCTAAAAAATGTTATCTCTACCTACCGGCTCTGGCTGAGTGTCTCGTTCATGCAGAAGAGGAGATTGAGGAGCAAGGTTCGGTGAGTAAAACTGGCCCGTCTGAAAATAGGGCAGGCTCTTCTTGAGCAGTGGTAAAGGTGGTTATGATAGTACATGGTTTTTTTGTATTGTAAGGTTGTATTTAGAGGTTTATGTTTTTGCTGTGGTTGAAATGTATTGATGTTTTGTTGTTGTGTCTGGTGGAATGGAATGAGAATAATATTTTACTGCATATTTGCGTATTTGTAACTGGTAGGTATTAGAAATGAATAAACTTGTAGGCGCGATAGTAAATATATTTCATCGAAAGTTAACGGGTAGTACTGATTACTACTGGAAAAAGTGACTTCGAAGTATAGTGATATGGTCGAAGGTAAATGACCCTGTATTAATTAAAGCTTAGTGACGGGGTGTGGGTCGAAGTGTGAGGGGGGTCGATGGTCGACTGCATGTCCTCGCAAATGGTTTTTGAATGCGCATGCAGATGAAACTGTTATGTCTATGAAGTTAAAGAGTTTGGACTGTTGAGTTTTCAGGGAGGAAAATTGAAGACAGTAATGAATGTGGCTTGGGAAGAGTAAGTTTAAGTGTACCTTCATGTATAAAATGGGTGTTGTTGGGAGGATTGCATAAAACTTTTCTTTCATCTCAGAATATAATGTCTTCTTCTTCTTCACAAAACAACAGTGATGTTCCAAGACCCGAGTGAGAGAACCAGGCGGCAGTAAGAGTCAGGCGAGTATGGGAGAAGATGTTAGAGTTACAATGGAGGTTTCGTATTGATCAATACATTGATGCGGATATGTCATATCTTTTTGAAGCGGAACCCGGGGCACCTATTGCTGGCATGCCCTTCGCGTATTGGAGGGGAATATTGCAGATGATGGGACCGTGATAAAAATCCGTGATGGTCGCTCGAAGCTTCGTATCGAGCTGTTTAGGAGATTGTGATACCATCGAAGGGGGTTGTCAGTAAGGCTGGTTGGAAAAAGGTGGCATAACAGGTACTCAGTCGTGGAGTAGAGGCTCAGGGCATTTTTAGATTCGAGAATGTAGGATTTAGGGTCTGTGTTACGATATTTACTGTGCTTGGGAGTACGAAAATTGAGGGGTATTAGCCAATAGTTTTGAGAAAATTGAGTTATTGAGGCGGCTCCAAGAGTTGGTGGTTGGGCCCGCGCTGACATGAATAACTGGCTGTATTTTGTGGTCGATGTCTTGCGGTGGAACATATGCAAGATGATGGGGAGATGGGAGAATTCGAAGGTTGTGGGGTTGAGCATGTTGTATGTATTTGGCACTATATTCTCGGAGCCACTCTCGAGCGGGACGGCATCTGGGATGTCTAGAGAAGCGGGGGGTGGAGTCAGAAGAATCTTCTGTGGGGTGAATCCCGAGGTGGATATAGCCAGATGGGGGAATAGTACGAGGAATGCCTTTGGCACCGATATGAACTGGGGGTATCTCGAGGTTTGGCGAGGGTCCTAGATGGGCACGGGGAGATACGTGCGATGGGTCTGGTGGTTGGGATTGTCGAGCACCTTCCAGAGGTTGTAATCTCTGTAGCTCTCAGGCGGTATTGCGCAGCTTGTCGATTGCCCAGTTCTGTCTATTTTCATCGTCCAGGCGGCAGTTCTATTCAGTTTCCAGCGCCAGGCAGTTGTTTTCACGCTCCTAGTTAAGTTGTGCATGGTTGCGCTCCTCGGCATAAGTGACTTGTTGAGATAATAAGGCTATCTTGGTTGCCACTCCATCGATGGTGATACCGGCCTGGTTTGAACTGGAACGGAGGGTGGGTGCCATTTGAGAAAAGCTGTGGATGTTGAAAACGCAGGGAGGGGAAAAAGAAAAAGGGACTGGTAGAGTAGGAAGCACAGATGACGCCAATTGAAGGGGCCTAACTTCTTTAAGAGGGGAAGTTGGATCTTACCATACGGGGTTGATCTTCTATCAATGGAATACAAGTAAAATGATCTAAAGTATGAACAAACTAGAGACAAATACTTGCGTAAAGGCCCGAATGTGATACTCTAAGACCTCTGATGAGGATTTTTAAGATGTATTATATTACTGATGGACGAAGGGGTATAGGCACTAGACATGCCTGTACTGTCACTGTAACTATTGTGGGAGGTGTCTCTATACTTTTATATTGTGGCGTAGTGGTTGGACCTGTCACTATTGCTGTAAGGATCAATCATTGCACTGGCTTGTCTAGTGAGCTGGCTGCTTATCCCATCATATTTCGACCGTGTGCAGATATGGTCGAAGGGTTTTTGCTGCGATGTGTAAGTCTGTCCTTGAGGCTTGTTTGGAGTTGAAGCTTCATCTTCAGGGGATATGTGGAAGGCTTGTCTTATGGATTGAAAAGGGCTTCAATATATTTGATAGGCTGCGAAGTAGACTTCGAGTGTCTGAGGGAGTCGAAGGCTACAAGTAGGATTGTTGGATTTGACTGGTTGTACTAATAGCCCAGACAACTGGCATGTCAGAATGGTATGTGCGCCAGGGGCAGTGTGCCGTACAGGTAATCATGATTTTTTCCTATTTTACGGATAAAGTTGTGATTTGATGTTGGGATTTGACTGGATGGTTTCGAGTGAGGATCAAGAGGTTCAATAAGCTTTGAGTTTAAGGTTAAATCAGAGTAAGCGTGCGGTTTGCGCGTGAGGGGAATAAGGGACAAATTGGTCAAAACATGTTTCAGCCGAAAAGTCAGGGTAGTGGAGACATGGTAATGATAGCGGCTTGAAAATCGTGGCAGTTTTGGTATTTCGAGGAGGTATATATATGAAAAGGAAATAACAAAATATACTGTTTACAGGAAAAACAAACCAGAGAATGAGAGGAAGAAGACTAGTACGCCATTGCTAAGTGAAGCTTGAGAGAGGTTGCTAAAGTTGTTGCTGGGAACGGGCTGACTTGCTGTTTCGAGTGTACGTCTTCTAACACAGGTATGTTAATTAATCTCTATCTTTTTTTTTTAAAGCTTTTCTGGCTGTATTCTGTAAGTAGAATCTTCTGGGTTGGCAGTGAGGAGGTAATAGTCAAGGACAGGGGGCATTCGTGAGTCTGGGTTGTGACCCATTTGGAGATTTTGAGAGTATTGGCGGAGGGACTGGGTTTAGGATTGTATTTCTGCCTCTTCTTCTAGAGGATAAGATGCGCGTATCCGTCAAGCTTCGAGAATAAGGCTGATAGATGAGGAAGTCAAAGAAAATGAGGCTAGTATTTTGGGTCATGCGTCGATGGATCATGGCAGCAACTTAGAAGTGTTAGATATTGTAACTGATCCCCCTTTATCAGTTGTAGTTCTGGTAGGTGGGGTTTCGACTACTGGATGTCGTAGGATGGCAGTAACTGAGGGTAGTGATTAGGAGGAGATAGGGGGAGGGGATTGAAATGAGGGTAATGTTGGCCCCTCAGGTGCTGAATGAGATGAAGTGGAGCAGAGTGTTCAATATGGGGATTCGACAGAGTCGGATAAAGCCGAGGATTTTATCTCTGCTAGAGATAAAATAAGACTGGATCGATTTACTACCAAGTTGGAACTGTCGATGGTGGGGGTATTATTACACATAACAGGAGCGGGGTGGACTGTTAAGTCAAACCCGCAAGAGAGTATAATGGCATATAGAGGCCAGATTCAATTGGGAATGGAACTTCCTCTCCGAAGGCTGGTGAAAGAGGTGTTAAATTTTTGGGAGGTTGCTCCAGTTTAAATGAAAGGCAATTTTTATGAGATGATGAGGGTAATAAAGGGGATAAATGCAAAATTGAGTAGTGAGGGGAGGGGTTTAATTAAGTGGTTCAATGTTGTATCATTCTACTTGAAGAGGGCAAACCAATACATTGGTACCTATTACATCTAGTGTCACCCTGAGAAGCCCTGGTTTTTTTATCTGTGCTCAACGGGTCGAGGTTGGAATAAAGACTTAGTTCTAGTATGGGGTAATTACGAGAATGTCGAAGGGGAATTCCTTTATAAGTTGCATCATAGAGTCTATAATCCGAGTAAGTTTGCTGTCGAAGGTTTTTTTTTATATATCTCTCAAATACGTTGTTATCATATTTTTATTTGTTCTGCAAATCCTAAGAGCCTATCTTGGGACAATCTGATGAATTATATCGGCGCCTTGCTCAATTCTAGTAAAGAGTGGGTGAATTCTATTTTTGAGAGTCTTGGTATCAAGAGGAAGAGGAAGAAAAAGATAGATTCCCAGCTTTGAAACGTACCCATTACGCCGAAGCCATCGAAGAAGAGGAGAGGCGAAGGTGGTTCAAAAGTACCCGATAAAATGGGGGAGGATGATTTGGCAAGGACAATTTAGTATGTTCTAAAGATGAAAAGGGCTTCGAAGCAAGCAGCGCTGGTTCCCGAAGTGACTAGTGATGCTTCGAGCCTGAGGCCAAGGCAGGTATCAACACAAGCTGAGAAAGGGTAAGGCAGGGCCGTTCCCGAGGCTTCGAAGGTACAGCAGACAAAGGTTTTTCAATGCAAAAGGTGTAAGGTGCTGGGGGAAGATGATACAGTGGATGAGGATGAAGAGATGACAGAGGCTGAGCGACAAGATCAGGTTTTGCCCATGTTTTCTTTGATGGCCGAACTCTGCGATGCTAACCCAGATGAAGCTTTGAAGCAGATGAAGAAGACTATGTATCAGGTAACTGTCTATTATTATTTGTATGATTATAAAATTTTCTTAAGTGCTTTGTGCTTCGAGAAATGCTAATGGCTCGAATACTCTTGCATATGGATGCTTGGGCGCTGTCATTCAATAAGGCAGTGAAAGTGGGAAAGAGGAGGCTATGGGAGGTACTAGATAGTCTGTAGCTTTCTCGAGGGACTGAGGCCTCGTTGTTTTCTGAGATCAGACTTTGAAGTGAGATCTGGCAGCGATCACTAATTCCTTCAATAAGAGGCTCGAGGGTAAATGGTATAGTAAGGAACGGGTGTGTTGGGTAAAGCTTGCTGCGAAGGATGAGGAAAAGGCAGAACAGAAGGCGCGTTATTAGGCGCAGTTTGATGGTGAATGTAGATCTGTTGTCAGGCTGAAGGAGTTTATAGAGGATAAGGGGTATGACCCCAATACTTTATAACCCTTTCCTGTTCTACTCCAGAGGTAGTTGCTGGAGATGCTTTGCAGACGAAGGAAGGAGAGGCAGGTTTTGTGGATGTTACAGATAGAGGTGCTGGAGGTGGCGTAGAGGCTTCTATGATCGAGGTGGCTAGCCCTGGAACTGGAACTGATGTGGCCGCCGATGGTACGGGTTCAAAGTCTTCTACTGAGGTTTCTGAAGGTGTTGGTGCTAGAGGGCGTGTTGGGGATAAGGATGCAGCCGTGCCGATATGAGGTATTTGTATTGGAGTTGGTCGCTGAACTTGTTATTGCTGTGAGCTGTTGTACTGTGCTAATTTTGTTTAGCTGTGGTGACATGAATTGCGTTGAACTGCTAAATTTGAGTCTAAACTAAATTTGAATTTGTGACTGATGTTCTGAACTGGATTTGATGTAGTGTTCTGACCCTGCCTTCTGCTCGATTGTGGATATATTGAGGCTGATTCTAAATTCTTGATGACTTGACTTGAGTTGTGTTGAAATAGTTTCTTTGATATATGATGTTTTGAAACTTCATGCATATGGTAGGATTATAGAGATTTATGAATAATAGTATCTGCATATACTGTTTCTGTCGAATGATTGGAGAGTGGTCGAACCCTGAAGAGCTTTGAAGTGGTTGTGATACTCTTTTGAAATCAAGGGATCTATTGGATATCGAAGGCCTAAGCCACAGTGATGTAAGACATGGTCGCCCTCAACGCATTCCCGGTGGTCCGGTCGGCCGACCATTCGTGCCCCTTGAGTCTGCTTGAATGTTGGGAGTTTGAAAAATTTTAAGGTCGCCCTTGAGTATCAGTCGAGCCGAGGTTGACATGGCACTTAGGTGAAACCCAAAAATTTACTGGACTTCGAAGGCTTAAGCCATAGCGAAGCAAGACGTCTTCACCGCCAACGCATTCTCGAGGGTCTGGCCTTTTGACCATTCGTAGCCCTCGAGATTGCTCGAATGTTGGAAGCTTGAAAATTTCAAGGTCATCCCCAAGTATCAGTCAGGGCGAGGGTGGACATGATACCTGGGGTGAACCAAGAAATCGACTGGACTCTAACGGTTTTAAACCTGATCGAAGCATATCTATTCGCCCCCAATGCATCCTCGAGGGTCCAGTCTGTCAACCATCCTTGCCCCTCGAGTTTGCTCGAAATTGGGAGCTTGAAAATTTTAAGGTCGCCTCAAAGTATCAGTCGGGTCAAGGGTTGATATGATACTTAGAGTGATCCAAGAAATTGACTGGACTTCGAAGGCCTAGGCCACAGCGAAGCACAACTATTTTCCCCCAATAGATTCTCGAGGGTCCGGTCTTTTAACCATCCTGGTCCCTCGAGTTTGCTCAAAATTGGAGATTTGATAAATCTCAAGGTCGCCCCCAGGTATCAGTCGGGTCGAGGGTTGACATGATACCTAAGTTAAACCAAGAAATTCATTGAAAATAGGGGACGAAGTATGGGTGGAAAAACTGTTTATTGACTATTCAGTGTTTATATCAGTTGTACAAGGCTAAGGCTATGGCGTGTTATAGGTGACTAGCTACATTATGTTCTACGGATTTGGTAAAGATTCTTTGTCTTCTGTCATTAAGTAATATGAGCCTTTGTTGGCTTTATCGTACACGACATAGGGTCCTTCCCAAGATTCGGCTAGCTTGCCTGCATTTCGAGGCTTCGAGGATTGGTTGACACGTCGAAATACAAGATCAACTATGTTGAAACTTCGTGGTCGAACTCTCTTTTTATATGACTTTTGGAGGGGCAGATGATGACGACCAAGGCTGGCAATCGCTCAGTCTCTGGTTTCATCGATCCATAACATGTTGCACCCGAGCTCAAACTTTTTGCCTTCGTCTGAGAGGCTAGGATCACGTGTGGGTACTTCGAATTGAATGGGGAGCACCGTTTCGGTACCCTATGCTAGAAGGAAAGGGGTGTAACCTCTAGATTTTATTTGTACTGTGTGATAGGTCAAGAGGACATGCTGTAACTCTTGAACCCATCGACCTTTCTTTGTATCGACTCTTTTCTTGAGACCGTCGACTATAGTTCTATTAATTGCTTCGACTTGACCATTTCCTTGAGGGTAATAAGGTGTTGAGAGTGAGACGATGATATTGTGTTTATTGAGGAAATTTCAGACTTTGTTACCAACGAACTGGGGACCATTGTCACAACGAATCATATGAGGGCACCCAAAGCGTGTGTTGATGTTTTCCCATAGAAACTTGATGACTTCTTCTTTGGTTCAGCAATAAGGTACAGCTTCGACCTATTTGGTAAAATAATCTGTTGTAACAAATATATTCTTTTGGCTGCCTGAGGCTTTAGGAAAAAGGCCAATGATATTGATAGCCCATCTTTTGAATGGCTAGGGGACTTGACCAAAATGGAGGTCTTCTGAAGGGTTAGGGATGTTGTGGGCATGACGTTGGAATTTGTCACAGTGCTTAGCATACTCTTCGGCTTGTTTATTCATGTTCGGCCAGAATCAACCTTGAGAAACGGCTTGATGGGCCATAAAACGACCAGCAGTATGAGCACCGCAGGTACCATGATGGAGTTCGGCTTGAATTGTAGAGGATTCGGCTTGGGATATGCATCGAAGGAGGGCGTCATTTGGGGATTTGTGATGTAACTAATATTTAGGGATAGTGTATCTGTAACTGTTTTCTCACAATGATCGTTTGGCTTTGGGATCATCTGGGAGGGTTGTATTGTTGAAGTAGTAGAGTAATGGTGTTTGCCAGTCGTTTGGATCTAGACTCTCACCCTAAGTATTGATGGCATTGATTTCCATCTAGTCAATACTTGGGCATTCGAGTACTTCGATGTGGAGGGTTCAGAATTCTTATTGGCCTAACATAGCTCTATATAGGTGAGGGCATCTGCATGTCAGTTTTCTCCTCGAGGGCAATGAGTGATAATAGATTTTTCAAGAAAATTGTACATGCACTGTCAAACGAAAAGAGCATATTCAGTAATACGACCGTTAGCTTGATTTTCACATGTGTAATGTCTCTAAACAAGTTGGGAATCTGTGAAAACTGCAAGTTTGGGAATACCGAGGTCGAGTACGAGGTCGAGGCCGTGGATGAAAGCTTCATACTCGGCTTCGTTATTAAACCATTTGAAGTTCAATTTGACAGCTTTTTCTATTTGATCGTTGGTAGGAGTGACCAGGACTATCCTGATCCTTGAACCATTAGGTCTAATGGATCCATCTGTGAATAAATGTCATCTGGTTAGGTCAGATTACAAGTGTACAATTCGGGTATCCATCGGATATCGAGCGGATATCCTGGAGTTGGGGTTGAAGCCAGAAATTCAGGGTCTACTACCATGTACGGTCACTATAGCTGTCTGTCGGTCCGTTACTGTGTACTGACACTGTAGCCGTTTGAGGCTCCTGTCACTGTTGCTAACTGAACCGACAATGGTGCCATTCTTATCTGGTGAGCTGGCTGTCTTGTCACACTTAGACCTTGTACGGATATGGTCGAAGTATTTTTGAAGTGAAGTTCATTTTTGAGGCTTGTTCAGGGTCGAGGCCTCGTCTATGGGTAATCCTTGCGGGACTTGTTTGGGGGATTTAGTGGGCTTCGAGATATTTGGGTAGGCTTTGAAGTAGCCTTCTAATGTTTTACTAGGGTAAAAGGCTGCGAGTAGGCAACTACAGCTATCGAGCTTCAAACTTAAGTAGCAAACACGAGTAAAAATTGCAAGTGTAAGGACCTTTCCCTCTATCTCACCTAAAGTCAAGCTGTCGCCAGTTCGATTCACTTCTATCTTAGACTCACGCATTTTTAGCATATCTTCCCTAGTCAGCATTCCAACCTTCCCCACGAACTGGTTAAGAATGTGAGCCAAACTTAAACCGGAAAGCCTTATCCAGTTATCTAGTCAAACATACCTGTCTCTAACGAACATGTCAGTTACTCAGTCAACCTCCACTAACCACATTATTCAGAAAACGTGCTTCAGCACGATGAAGAGCTGCGGAGAAGGCCTAAAAAAAGAAAAAGTTCCAGAAGAGACAGGGACAAAAAAATTACAGAAGAGAACATCAAGAAACTACTCATTTTTTGATTCTCAGCAACATTCAAATTTCTTAATTATAAGGTTCAAGCTTTTCAATATCTAAAGATCACTTGTAATAAGATATCTGCCTCAAGCAATAAAGATACTTTTACAAAAATCCTCCACTCGAGGTCGTGGTTTTTTACCTATTTAGAGATTTTCCACGCTAAAATCACCTGTGTCATTTCTTACTTTCCATTAGAATATTTGTGAAGGTTTATTGGTATGATAGCGAATTATGATACAAATGCAGAAGCAGACTTCTACTGGTTGTATCAGTCCTCCACTACCATCAGCTCCTCCTCTGAAACTACTACCTCTGAAGAGTTGGTAAAGATTAAGAGGGCCCAACCTTAGAATCTATAGTGTTACAAGAAATAAGCATAACTATCTCACAGTTATGCCTATCCCTGCATATGAATCCCCAACCTTGTCCTCCGCAAGAGTACTGAGAAAAGCCCAATATTCCTCGCCTGTCGAAACGATGGCATGAAACCTCCACTTATAGTTGAATTCCTCCTCAGCTTCAACCGCTTCGTTTTCTGACATGCCTTGATAAGTTGGAGGAATAGAAGTGGGTATCGACATCTCCAAGAATTGATCACTAAAGTATTTTAACTTCAACCTCTGCATTTCAGACGTAATCCTCTCTTCAAGAGCCATACTCTGAGTCTTCAGCATTTTTTATATTTTAGAGATTTTACAGATTATAAGCATACTCTACCTCAAGGATTCGATACAAGTACTATTTATATAACCCTAAATTTATTGTGCAGCTACATTTTACCAGGCGTCAACATTCATTACAGATGCAACTTTTCAAAATCGTAACCGCCACATACATCAGCATCCACATCCTTATTAAATACATGTTATTTCCCCATAACCCGCATAACTTTCAAACAGTCAAAGCAGTCATTACTCTACTTCAATTATAAAGAACTTTAAGCCAATATTAATTACAGATTGACCATTTCTCATCAAAAGCCACTTGTGACTTCAGCTGCGAGGAGGCGATTGTAAGGACCTATACCTCAATCTTACCTAAAGTCGAGCTGTCGCCAGTTCGAAACACTTCTATCTCAGACTCACAAATTTTTTTACATATCTTCCCCAATCAAAATTCTAACCTACCCCACGAACTGGTTAAGAACTTAGCCTGAACTTAAACTTGAAAGCCTTATCCAGTTATCTAGTCAAGGTTGACATAGCTACCGTTCCTGGCCTGGTTTGTGAAGTTGACATAGCTACGGATCTTTCAATTTTTCTTGGGGACAGCTACAATATTTGAGATCGAATCGGCATACTTAACTTCTCAGATAAAACCTGCGGTCAATAGCTTTTTGACCTCGTGGTTCACTACATCTTGAATGCTCGGTACTAAAGTGTATTTCATCCGCTTCACAGCTGTAGAGTGAGAGATGAGGTCAAGTCTATGGCAGGCTAAGGTGGGGTCGACGCCTGGCATCTCGTGGAAGGTTCAGGCAAAGACATCTTTATTTGCTTAAAGAAAAGTTGCGAGCTCAAGGCGTTCGGCCTCATCCAAAAAACTACCAATGAATATACCTCGACCAGGACCGTCGAGATCGATGCAAGCAGTTGGTTTGATAGGTGTGTTAGATGTATCTGATGGTGTTGGGAGAGAGAGAAGCATTGATTGCTATGGTTTGATAGATTTTCTAGTAAGATCAATCTCTGGGTGCTCGCATGAACGGGTAAGGCGTTGAGGGTTTTTCATGTTTTAGGTACCGCAAGGGGTAGTGAAACGAAGTGTTCGGTGGTAAGTAGAAGGTATTGCCTTCATGGCATAAAGCCCGTCGTGCCCTAGAATGTCCAGGTATTCAAATTTCTTGGCGATAACGAGAAAGCTGGTTTGGAGGGTGATTGGACCAGTAGTGACAGTGAGGCTAAGGTCTCCGACGGTGACTTCGGTAGCACCGTTAATGCCCTTAACCTTGACATTGGCTGGTGTAATGAGGTATATTTTTTTCATAGACTGAACAGTCTAGAGGAAAGGAAAAGTACGTCTGCTGCACTGCCCGAATCAATGAGCATGGTATGGAGGACGAGGTGTTCGACCTTAATCATAATGACCAAGGGGTCAGAGTTGGGGAAGCGAACATGAGATGTATCGCAATTGATCAAGGTTATACCTTCGGCTCGAGGGCGTTGGCTAGATTTTTGTAGAAGGATGGGTTGCTTCTCTGGATAGGTATGCTTACACCACTCTTCGACTTGTTTGCGCTTGGTTTGAGTGTGACCACTATCGATGTTATTAACTTCGATGAGGTGAATTTGGAAAATATGTACCTCGGCTGGGTCGGTAGCTAGAGCAGGTTGAGGCTTGAGATACCACCCATTGAGATAGCTAGGGAGATCGATGACATATCAATGTAGACGGCCTACTTTAAAAATCATCTCAAGCGATCATTACAGAGCATAATATTTATTTGTCGGGTAGTAATTGCACTTGTGATTTTGGCAGTAAGTTTCGTCTTTCCTGACGTCGATGGGGAAGGGGGTACGCTTGATCGAGTCGGCCTGTATTTGTGTAAGAGGGGTGCTGATGGGGGCAGTGAGTTTTGGTATTACGGGCATTTGTCATTTTTGGTAGATTTCAGAAGGGGTAGCATCGTAGTGAGGGCGTTTGCGACTCTCGTTCTCCTGTAAAATGGGTGCAGGTGATGGTCGAGGCTTGTTGGGGTTGGTTGTTGAGGCATGACCCTGGCGATTGGATTCATACAGGCATTCAAGGTCGATGTATCCTTTCAGCTTAGATAACATCTCCTCGAGGTTTCATGGCTTATGAAGCACGATGTACTCCTTGACACGACAATGATCTGGTAGAGTATTAGAATACACGAGAATGGCTTTCGCATAGTCGAGGTTTTCGACTTTGCGCGACTCATTGAGAATCTGCTTGGTGAAGGCTTCAAGCATTTAATTAGAAGAATTGAGGAAGTTGAAAAGAGCTTCAACTCAGACCTTGCGGTCTTTGTTTAAGGCAAACTGGGTGATGAAAAGGGCTGACAATAGTTTGAAACTTTGGATAGATCCATTAGGGAGGATGTGGTACCATTTGAGAGGTCTATCAGTGAGACTGGTTAGAAACATTCAATCCAAGATATGGTCGGTGGTGGAATACAGACTCAAAGCATTTTAGAATTCGAGGACATGAGACTGAGGGTTGGTATTACGGTATTTGCTGATTTTAAGGTTATAGATATTTTGGGGTACTTCGACCGCGAGGTGTTTAGGGTAGATAAGGTTGTTTAAATAACTCCAGGTGCTTGATGTGGGGCTCGCGCTAACGCGGATAGCAACACAGATTTTCTTAACTAGTTCCCGATGAGTAAGGTTGGCAAGATGAGGAGGAGATTGGTGGGGTCAAGGGAGATAAGGCCTTGGATATGGAGCATACTCGGTACTCTGCTCGCCAAGGCGTTCCCGAGT
Organism: Kingdonia uniflora; assembly: GCA_014058105.1. NCBI lineage: Eukaryota > Viridiplantae > Streptophyta > Magnoliopsida > Ranunculales > Circaeasteraceae > Kingdonia > Kingdonia uniflora. The sequence continues at coordinate 2,311,386 of JACGCM010000779.1, read as the reverse complement.
GGGACGCCATATGGGGTAATGAGAGGTGCGAAGAGTAGAATAAGAGGAGTCCTCCGTCACGGGGATGCCTAGATGGATCGAGCTAGTGGATATGGCGGTGGGAGCACCCTCGGCGCCAAGATGGACTGGGGGGACATTGATATATGGGTGGGGACCAAGCCATGTGCGGGCTGACACACACGAGGGGCGAGGGGGGGGGGGAGTAATCGTGAGCGTTGAGGAGTGTCGGGGGTGTAACCTTGTTGAAGCTCTCGAACGGGGAGGCGTAACTCGTCTATAACACGGTGTTGCCAGTCGCAGTCGTTTAAACGTCACTACAGGTCAGCCTTGTGTTATTCCCGACGCTTTCATGCTCAATGTATATCTGATTACTGTAGCGCTCCTCGGCCTGAGCAAATTATTGGCTGATGAAGGTAAGTGGAGCGGCTACTCCATCGCCAGAGTTGCTGACGATGGTGGAGGTGGAGCGTATGGCGGGGGCCATTGAAGAAGGTTAGAAGGGGGCGGAAGAGAAAAAAGGAAATGGGTAGGGTTGGAATAGCACAGACGGTGCCAAATGTAGGTGCCAAGTTTTTTAGGAGGGGAAATTAGCTCTTATACCACAGGGTTATATTAGACTAGGGGATTATGCAAGTATCTAATATAATAAGAGAAAATATTATTATACTAACACACTTGTGTGGAGTCCTAGAATGGGTTACTCCAGGACCTCTAGTAAGGATTTTTAATAGCTGATGATATATATCGATTTTATATGACAGATCAAACAGCAGTTTGATGCAGGGCAGTTATAGGTAATCTTGGAGGGTTGAGGGGAGAGATTTTTTAAGCCCTTCATAGTACTTCCTCCCTCTTATTTATAGGATTTAGAAAGGGCTAAGTCACCATAGGAGATTAGGTTATATGTATATCGTTTGAAGACAAGTGTTATGTACCCGGAGTCAGTTCTGACAGTGTAGTTGTTGGTTCTGACACTATAGTTGTCTAGCGGCTTGTTTTACTACTTTTTCTAGCTAGCTAGCTTTTAGACGTGTCTGCCTTTGATCTTCTATCACCATGGTTAAAGTCTCTCATGTACTGATGCTAAATTATGGCGCTAACTGTCTCTTTTCGGCTTTGATTATGTCTTCGAGTTTTCGACTAGTCTTGAAATGCTTCGTTGACTTAGTTACTATCTTTCTGGGCTTCGGGTCTCTAGGTAGGCTTTGATATAGCCTTCGAGTATTCAACTGGTACGAGAAGGCTGCTAGTAGGCTACTACACGTACTGATTATGTCCACAAAATGAATCTCAACTCACTACTCCCAAACCCTCTCTTGAGAGCTCATGATACGATTAAAAACACCCAAAAGAATCTATGACAGCATGCTGCATGAAATTTAATCCTATTCCATTATACTTGTCTTTCAAAGTTATTAATTTTTTAATACATAATAGTGCTTAACCAAAGTTGAAATGCTTTTTGTGTTGGATCTAGGAAGATTGTTGTTCAAACTTAAACCAAATAAAAGGTTAAATTTAGTTCATTTCAGTTTGAACTAAGACTAGTTTAAGTTTAAACTGAAACTGTCTCAACTTAAGCTTCCAAAAGTATGGAGATTGCATTCTTTCTTGTTTCTTCGCTAGTCGTTCGTCCTAAAAACACAGCCAAATTGTAAATTTGATTTCAAAATCAGCAAATATTTTCTTCATTCTACCCTCAAAAGGACCAATTGATGGTAGGATCTTCGATCACTGATTCTGATTTATCATCCCGACTTTGGGTTTTATCCATACTCTAGCTAGTAATTAAATACTTTCCCTCCCCCAACTCTTGAGGGAAGTTTCTTAAGATGAGGCTGATTTTATAGGAGCATGATTTTGTAGAGGGGAAACTTTGCTCTTGCACCTTGAATGTTACCTTCGACTAAGGGTTTTAACAAATATATAAGACAATAATAAACTAGATTACTGCACTAACATACTTGCGTGGAGTCCAAGAATTGGTGTTTTCCACAACCTTTAGCGAGGATTTGAATAGAAGATTGAATATATATTGACTTAGTCGACAGTTCGAGTTGAGAGAAGGTTACAAGGTTTACGAAGGTAATTATGAGAGGGTTTAAGGCAGAGTTTTTCTAACCCCTCCAAAGTGTTCTCTATTTTCTATTTATAGGAGATAGAATAGGGTGAGTCACCATGTAAGGTTAGTATACATGTATATCCCTCACGGCAGCTGTCTTGTACGAGAAGTCAATTCGGACATTGCAGCTATCTGGCGGCCTGCTTTCACAATTCTGTCTGGTGAGCTAGCTGTCAAGTGTGTCTACCTTTAACCATGCATTACTATGGTTGACCGACTGTCTTTGGCTTTGACTTTGATGACGCTTTCAAGTACTCGAGTGTTCGATTAATCTCGGAAGGCTTCATAAAATTTGATATTGCCTTGCTGGGCTTCGAGGCTCTTTATAAGCTTTGATGTATCCTTTGGGTATTTGACTAATACTAAAAGGCTGCGAGTAGGCTACTACATTTACCCCCTCTCAACTAGTACCTCCAAAATTGTTGTAGACGGCGCGTGCTGAGAAAAGCTATTAGGCATGGGAAGTTGGAAAGTTCACTAGTGTGAATATATGTAGTTCCATGAATATTAATGATGATGATACTGATTAAGGAGGTAATTAATGGTTCTTAAACAGGGTATAAATAGATGTTATTGGGGGAAATGATGTTTAAGTGCGACACCTGCAATGGAACCCATTCCGAAAACACACTATAAACAGAAAATGGAGGAGAGGGAAGCCCGAATTGGGGACAAAGCTATGGGAATGAGGGAAAAGTTTTTTTGGGAGCTGAGACTTGGGGGTGCCTATGCCTGACTTGGTAGACCTGGATGAAGGAGAGATGATCCTTAAGGAACCATTCTCTTACTGGTGGGTACTAATGTAGTGGGTGTATCTGCGCGATCTTATGTGCTGAGGAGGATGGAGGAGTGGCATGTGGATGCTGAGGATGCTGCCAAGGAATTCTTGGTGTACTGGAAGAACTACCCTACATCTTAATAGGGGGCGTTCTATTAAAATTGTGGGTGGGTTTGTAGAGTAGTATAGTCATTTTTTTTGCTATTGTATTCATGCTTTTTCTTTTAAATGAAACAACAACTTGGTTATCGATGTGTGCAAGAACAACAGTGGTAGGTAGTGTCGGTTGATGATAATGTAGGCGCCTTTAAGCTTCGATACAAAAAACCACTAGCAATAGTAATAAGATTTGAGATTTCAATAAAAGAGAAGATCATTGATCAATGGTCAAAAGGTTAACATGTAGTCGAGGGTGCGAATATGGTTGAGTTTATAAGATGACCCAGAGATCGAGGGTAGGTGAGGCTTTGACGATAAAGACTGAAAGCCGAAATGGCAAAGGTGTCAAAGGGGATACTGTACATAGGGAAGTGTGCAGGTACAGGCCATAATTATATTTCCTTGGGTATGGGAATGGGGTAAAGGCCATGTATGGGTTAATTGAAGTTGATGTGGCAGGCTCGGATAGGGTATTAGGAACCTGTTGTAGAAGGGAGAAGGTTGTCGAAGGCATGACCATGTACAGTCGGTGGATTTGAGAGGGAATCGAGGGTTTGAGAGAATTATGGAAATTCTTTGTTTAGGGGAAATATGGCACGCAGTCACGTATGTATAAGTAGGGTCAGTCTGGTAAATACTCATAGTGCCCAAAAATGGGGGGAAATGGGAGATGTAGTGGGGGTAGTCATAATGATAATGGTTGGAAAAACTGCGGCGATTATGGGGGCTATTATTTAAAGAGGGGAGAGAAAGAGAGAAAACTACACCATTTCCATTTCAGATAGAGAGAAGCAAAAGTAAGAGAGAAAAAACACCATTGTAACTGTTGAATTTGTTACAGTGAAATAAGCAGAAGACGTAATTGTAGCTGTTGGTTTTCATCTTCGATTCATTCAAAGTCATCAAAAAGGTATGTCTTTTGATCGCCCGTTAGAGATAACTGTTATCTTTTCATCTTCATCTTCTTCTTCTTCTTTTGGAGCTTGGGTGTGAGAGGGGATAAGTGTTTGCTGAAACGTTGGTAAAGGCATAACTGGGGTGGGGTGTATAAATGTGGCTGGGAAGTTCAGCGAAGAATAAATACTAAGTGATGTGAATTTGGGGAGTAGAGGAGATAGTACTCGAGTATTTGGTCGTGGTACGGCCGATGGGTATGGGTAGGTTGGCAATAATGCAGTAGGAAACCAAAAATTGATACTCGAATATATCGAGTTAATGTCAATCCTCTTCTTCTGCAGGTTATAGTGTCTACCCGTCGAACTTCGAGGATGATGTAGTAGCCTACTCGCAGCCTTCTACCCCAGTCAAACTATCGAAGGCTACATCGAAGCCTACTCGAATATCTCAAAGCCCATACAATCCCCATACAAGTCTCCTAAAGATTATCCGAAGACGAAGCCTCGACTCTGATCAGGTCTCGAAGAAGAACTTCACTTCATCATCAGAAATGCTTCGACCATATCCGTACATAGTCGAAGCATGATAAGATAGCTGGCTCACCAGATAGGAACGGTGCCATTGTCGGTCTAGTCAGCAACAGTGACAGAACCAATAGGCAGCTACAGTGGCAACGCACAGAGACAAAACCGACAAACAGCTACAGTGACAGAATATGGTGGCATGCCCTATATTTTTGGCTTCAACACCAACTCTGGGATACCCGCTCGATATCCGGTGGATACCCGGATTGTACCCATGTAATCTGGCCTAACCTTGGTGACTCAGCTATTACTATGATTCTATAAATAGGAGAGATGGGGAACCCAGGAAGGGTTGGAAAATCTCTCCCCAAACCCCATATTGCTTACCTTCGATCACCTTGAAAAACCTAGTACTCGAACCTTCGACCACTCAACAGAAATACAAATACTCTTAAAATCCTCATCAGAGGTCGTGGAGAGTCATATTGCAGGCCTCCACCCTAGGATATTGTCTATATATTATTTGCATTCTAGATTACGTACTAGAATCCTTTTGATTGAAGATTAAACCCCATGGTGTAAGAGCTGACTTCCCCTCTCCAAGAAGTTAGGCACCTATATTTGGCGTCATCTATGGTTCCCACCCTACCAATCTCCCTTTTTTATCCCCCCCCCTTTTTTTCAACATCAACAGATTATTCTCAATGGCACCCACTCTCCATTCAAGTTCTGCCCATGCCGGCAACTCCGTCGATGGAGTGGTCGCTCAACTAGCTTTACTTTCTCAACAATTTGCTCAAGCCGAGGAACGACACCACAACTAGCTTCACCATGAACGCGAAAAGCACCGGCTGGAGTTTGAAACTTAACGGAAGCACCGCCTAGATGATGTCGACAGGCAGAAATGGGCAATTGACAAGTTACGTAACATCGTCCAAGAGTTGTAGAGACTACAGCCCCTGGACGCCGATCAGCCATCCCAAGCACCAGACCCTTCGCGCTTATCTGCCCGTACTCGTCCGGGCCCCTATAAAATCTCAAAGTACCCCAGTTCACATCGGTGCTGAGGGTTCTCCTCACACTATTCAACATACTGGCTCTATCCATCTCGGCATTTACCCCATAGAAAATTCCTCTGATTCCACCCTTCGCTCCTCCAGACAGCCCAAACGTCGCCCTGCCCGATAGCATCTCGGGGAGCGCAGTGCCAAAATCATACCACATACTCGACCCTACCATCCTTGAATCCCTCAATCCCCCCCCCATCCTGCCTATGCTGCAAAGCATGACTTCAATTACATATTTAAATCAGTTATTTGTGTCAGTGCGAGCCCAACCCCCAATCCATACTGTCGATTGAATAACCCCCTCAGCCCTAAACTTCTTGCTATCGAGATACCTCCAAATTTATGTGCTCCTAAACTCAGCAAATACCGTAATACAGACCTTCAATCACATATTCTTGAATTTTAAAATTCTCTAAGCCTCTACTCCACAGCCGACCACCTGATGTATTGCCCTCTTCCCACCAGCCTCACTGACAGCTCCCTTTGGTGGTATCACAATCTCCCAAATGGCTCAATCCGGAGCTTCGAGAAACTGTCATAGCTTTTTATCGCTCAATTTTCCTTCAACAAAGACGGAGAAGTCAGAGTCGATGTCCTGTTAAATTTTAGAAAATCCAATAATGAAACCCTTAAAGCCTTCACCAAAAGGTTTTTCGATGAATCACGGAAAGTCGAGAACCTTGATTGCGCGAATGCTGTGCTCGCGTACTTAAATGCATTACCAGATCACAGCCATGTGAAAGAGTACCTGGTCCTCCAAAAAATTTCGAACCCTCGAGGAGATGCTCTCAAAAGTCAATGGTTATATCGACCTTTAGCACCTCCATGAATAACGTAAATGGGGGCGACCTTGAAAATTTTCAAACTCCCAATTTTGAGCAAACTTAAGAGGAAATGATGGTTAAAAGACCAGACCCTCCGGAATGCATTGGGGGTGAACAGTTATGTTTCGATCAAACTCTCAAAGCCTTCGAGGTCTAGTAAATATTTTTTTTTAACCTGGGTATCATGTCAACCCTTCGACCTGACTAATACTTGAGGGCGACCTTGAAAATTTTCAAACTCCCAATTTCGAGCAAGCTCGAGGGGCAAGGATTGTTAAAAGACTGGACCCTCAGGAATGCATTGGGGGTGAACAGATATGCTTCGATCTGATTTAAGCTAACGAAGTCCAGTCAATTTCCTGGTTTCCTCTAAGTATCAAGTCAACCCTTGACCCGACTGATACTTGGTGGAAACCTTGAAATTTTTAAGCTTCCAACATTCAAGCAGACTCGAGGGGCACGAATGGTCAAAAAATTGGACCCTCGAGAATGCGTTGGCGGTGAACAGGTATTGCTTCGCTATGGCTCTGACCTTCGAAGTCCAATAAATTTCTAGGTTTCCTCTAAGTATCATGTCAACCTCGGACCGACTGATACTTGGGGGCGACCTTGAAAATTTTCAAACTCCCAACATTCGAGCTAACTCGGGGGGGGGGGCACGAATGGTCGAGAGACCGGACCCTCGAGGATGCGTTGAGGGCGACCACGTCTTACTTCGCTGTGGCTTAGGCCTTCTAAGTTCAGCAAATCCCACTACAATCGATCACTCTAGAATCATTTGATAGTTACAGCATATGTAGATACAACTATGCAAAAATATCTTCAACCTCACCACATGCGAGAAGTTTCAGAACATATATATATCAGAGAAGCAGTTTTAACAAAACTCAATTCAAATAATGGTCAGAACAAACGTCAAGAATCTCGTACAACAATTCAATGCAGTTCAAGTTCACACAAATCTGTTTCAACACAGTAGTTCAAATTAGTTCACACAAATCAAGTTCCAAGATCAACCCCAAAAAAAATAAACAGCGTTAAAATATTACAATTTCACATCAAATAAAAAAAAATAGGTATGCCACTCCAATATAAAGACCTCATCGTGAAACGACTGCATCCTTTCCCCCAGCAGGTTCTTCGGCACCGATGCCTTCAGCACCTCCTACCGAAGGTCTCGACCCTGTACCATCGGCGATTACATCAGTCGAAGCTCCAGCAGCAATACCTTCGCCAACAAAAGTTTCCATGTCACCTCCAACTACAACTTCTGCCTCTCTCTCCCTCGCCTGCAAAGAGTCCTTAGCAACAGGATCTTTGATAATAGGAAGGCATTTTAAAGTGTCAGGATCAAACCCCATATCCTCTATGAATTCCTTCAGCCTGAAAGTAACTCTATATTCACTATCAAACTGCGCCTGATAACGTGCCTTCATTTCTTCCTATTCCTTATCCTTCACAGCAAGCTTCGATGCTATCACCTGCTCAAGATTAAAACGTTGACCCTCGAGCCGTTTATCAAAGGAATCAGTGATAGCCGTTAGATCTTACTTCAAAATTTTGTTTTCAGACAACAATGAGGCCTCAGTCCCTAGAGCAGGCTCCAGTCTATCAGGCGCCTCCCATAACCTCCTTTTTTCTACTTTCACTGCCTTATTGTATGATTGTGCCCAAGTATCCATCTGCTAGAGTATTCGAGATGTCAGTACTTCTCAAAGCATGAATCAGTTAAGAAATTTCCGAATTTCACAAACAATAATAGACAGTTACCTGATACATACTCTTCCTCCTAGACCTCAAAGCCTCGTCTGGGTCAGCATCGCAGAGTTCGGCCATAGAAGCAGGCTTGGCCAGAGCCTGATCTTCTCATTCAGCCTCCGTCATCTCTTTGCCCTCATCCTCCACATCATCTTCCCCTAACACCCTACGCCATTTGCGCGGAAGAACCTTCATCTCTTGTACCTTCGGATACTCAGGAACAACCTTGCCCTTCCCTTTCTCAGCCTGTGTTGGTACCTACCTCGACCTCAGTCTCAAAACATCACTAGCCACTTCAGGAACTAGCACTGCTTACTTCGACACCCTATTCGCCTTCGGAACATACTGAACTGTCCATGCCAAATTATCCTCTCCAATTTCTTCGAATACTTTCAAACCACCTTTGCCCCTCCTCTTCTTTGATGGCTTCGACGTAATGGGTACGCTTCGAAACAGGGAATCTGTCTTCTCCTTTCTCTTCCTCTTTATACCAAGACTCTTGAATACATGATTAACCAACTCCTCATCGGAATTGATCAAAGCATCAATATAATCCCTTGGATTCTCCTAAGACCGATTAGTCGGACCAACAAAAATTTAGAAATATAATCACAGTTTATTCGAGCAATACATCAAAATAAAACCATCAACAGCAGACTCACTCGGGTTATAGACTTTATGATGTAACCTATACGAGTTCTCCCCTTTGACATTTTCAAATTTACCATGTACTACAAGCAAATCTCTATTCCACCCTCGACCTATCGAACACAGATCAAATAACTAGGGCCTCTCTGGGTGACACTGAATATGGTATGTGCCCACATTCTGGTTTGCCTTTCACGAGAAAAATGACACCACATTGTACCATTCGATTAAACCCCTCTTCTCACTCCTTAACTTTACATTCATACCCTCAATTACCCTCATCATCTCGTGGAAATTTCCATTCATCTGAACTGGGGTAACTTCCCAAAAATTTGACACCTCCTTCACCATGCTTCGAAGGGGAAGCTACATTCCCAATCGAATTTAGCACCTGTGCGCCATTATACCCTCTCGCATGTTCGGCTTGAAAGTCAACCCTGTTCCCACCGCAGTTAACATCGCCCCACCCTTCGACAACTCCAGTTTTGCAGTAAATTGATCTACTCACTTTTTATCTCTAATTGAGACAGAACCCTCAGCCTTATCTGACTCAGTTGAATCCTCACTACAATCACTCTGCTCCTTTTCTCCTCTTTCTCCACCCGAAGGTCTAGCATTACCCTCGTTCCTCTCTCCTCCCTCTACCTCTTCCTCACCACTATCCTCTGTCACAGCCGTCTTACAACATTTACCACAAGAACCTCTAGGAACCACCACTGCCAGTAAGATATCTTTTGTTATGACCAGTTCTTCTAAGTCGCTACCCTCATCCATTGGAGCACGACCAGACACACTAGCCTCATTCTCGTCAACCTCCTCGTCTATTAACCTCAGTCTCGAAGCTCGACGGGCGTGCATCTTATCCAACAGAAGAAGAGGCATGCAATTAGATCGATACATTCGGCAATTTTGTGTCAATAACCCTTTTCTCCTCTACCCTCTCCAACAGATACATACACAATAAAAAACTCGATCCCAAACCCAGTGCCTTCGTCAATACCCTCCAAATACTAAAATAGGCTAGAACTCAGGCTCATAAATTCCTCCTAACCTCGAACATCACCTCTCAATTATGAAGCCAGAATATCTTACTTATAGATATAGAAGGCAGAATCAAATAAAAGCAGATAAAGATAAATCGACATACCTGTGTTAGCAGAAACACACTAGAAACAGCAAGTCAGTCCGTACTCAGTAATAACTTCAGCAACCTATATCAAGCTTCACGTAACAATGGCGTACGTTTCTCCTCCTCTCACTCTCTGGTTTTTCTCTATGAACAGTTCATTGGTTATTTCCTTCACATTTATATACCTCCTCAGAATACTAAAACTGCCTAGATATCCAACCCACTATCATTACCACGCCCCCACTACCCCGGCTTTTCGGTTGCAATGGGTTTTGACCTATTTACACCTCATTCCCCTCACGTGCGAACCATACGCTCACTCTCAATTAGCTGTAAACATAAAAACCTCTCGAACCTTCTAACCCTCACTCAAAGCCTTCTAGCCAAGTCCCAACATCACATCACACTTTTTTCTGTAAAATGAGATAAAATTATGATTACATGAATGGTACACTGCCCCAAGAGAACATACCATTCAGACAGACCAGTTGTCTGGACTGTCAGACCGTCTAGTAAAATCCAACATACCTTCAACACATACACTTCTCATACACGAGTAATTAACTTCACCCGATATCGAACATTCATTCCCAGATAACCTACCATTCGATTTCCAAATATATCGAACATTCGATCTACCCTACATTCAACAAACTTCGACAGTTCAAAATTTTACTTATACGCAGATCAAAATATTACTTCGCCAGATGAGATTTCTACTTTGAAAAATTATACTTTTTACTTTGACAATTCAGAATTTTATTTCGGCAGATCAAAACTCCTACTTCGACAAGTTCAAACATGTTATTTTGATAATTTAATATTTTACCTTGAGCATTAAGAATTCTACTTGCACACAGTACTAAAAAACAATTCAACTATTATATTACCAACCCCCAATTTTATTCAATACAAATCCAAACAGTGCAATTCAAAAAAAAAAAGACAAATACCCATCTACACCCATCCAAACCTCTCAACAAACCAGCAAGAAGCCCCTATTTATCATCGGGACGCTTCTCCCCGCTCCTAGATTCAGCAACAGAATCCTACTGTTCCACCATCTCCTCTACAAATGATTCCAGCAAGGACAACCAATGGCCCGAAAATAGACCCATCATCTGAAGAATCTCCCACCAATGCACAAAGGACATTCCAGCAATAGGTTCCCTAGGTTGCGCTTTAAACAGGTCTGGCATCTCTACATCGATGTCTTGATCGATAATAAACCTCCATTGCAGCTCCAGGGTCTTTTCCTGCACCCGAATAGCTTTTGCCGCAATCTGGTTCTCTTGCTTGGCCATGAAAGAACTGCCGCTATTTTGGGGCAAAGAAGAAGACATTATATTCAGAAGAAGAAAGAAGAAAGATGAGAAATTCTCCTCGCAATAACACATTTTATAAATAAAGGTACATTTAAAACATTCATTAATCTCAAGTTACATTCATTATAGTCTTTAAATTCCTTTCCTTGAAAACTCAACAGTCTGACATTTCCAGCTTCCTAAACATAACTGTTTCATCTATACCCACATTCAAACCCCTTTCCAGAGGACTTGCAGATAAACAAACCCCCAGCATCGAGCCATCAGCCCCTTTTCTTTTTAGTGCCTCTAACAGCACCTATCGCTTCGAGTACTCTTTGTAATCGAATGCCGACCCCTTTCACACTTCATCTCATACCTCTTTCACAAAGTTTTGACTAATATAGGGTCAATTACCTTTGACCATACCATCATACTTTGAAGCCAGTTTTTTCCAACATTCGATGAGATATAATTGCTACCGTGCCTGCAAGTCTATTCGTCTACAATAACTACCAGATACAAATACACAAAATTTTAGCAAAACATTGTTTCCATTCTAATCCCCAAATTACAACAACAGAAACATCAAATTTATAAACCCAAATATACAAATACAGAAACAGCAGAAACCTTCAAAATACAGTTCCACACAAAATAAACAACCCATCATCACCACCATAAGAAGAAGCCACTCTATTTCCCGACGGGCAAGTTCTACTCGCCGAACCATGTTCCGCCATCTCCTCTTCTACCTGAATGAGATACTCGGCTAAAGCCGACAGGAAGAGAAAGTGTTTCTCAGCAGTCATGAAATGAAACTTTAGTTGCCCCCAAAGGTAAACATAGGACTCCTTATTGATTAGTTCTCCATCTTTTACCTCTACCAGGTCAGGCATGTCCCAGTCCAGATCATGATGACCAAAGAAATTCAAATACAATTCAGCAGTCTTCCGCCCTATAGGACGATCTCGGGCTAATCCCATCCTTTTCTGATAGCGAGTGTTCGGCGTGGTATCCATAACATTTTTTAAGAAATGCAGCGGAAGGAGCAGAGAACAAAACACAAGAAGAACATGCAGTGCTCCTACCCCTATAACCCATACTTATAACCTCACCTAAACAAATTTATTACTCCCTACCCACCAGCATTCCTTTGTTACCCTCTTTAATTACCTACCCGGAAACAAACGGTCAACCGCTCGATTTCCAACATCAAATAGTTTTCTCAGCAAACGCCTCTACTCTTATTTTCGAGCCCTTCGCTGAGAAGGGGTGAATGTAGTAGGCTACACGCAGCCTTCAACCCCAGTAAAACACTCGAAGGCTACTTCGAAGCCTACCCGAATATCTCGATTCCCATACAATCCCGAATCAAGTCACTCAAAGATTATCCGAAGACGAGGCCTCGACTCTGAACAAGCCTCGAAGAAGAACATCACTTCATCGTCAGAAATGCTTCGACCATATCCATACATTGTCGAAGCATGATATGATAGCCAGCTCACCAGATAGGAACGGCGTCGTTGTTGATCTAGTCAGCTACAGTGACATAACCAACAGGCGGCTATAATGATAATGCACAATGGCAGAACCGACAGACAGCTACAGTTACAGAATATGGTGACAGGCCCTACATTTCTGGCTTCAACACCAACTCTGGGATACCCGCTCGATATCCGATGGATACCCGGATGGTACACTTGTAACCTAACCTAACCTTGGTAACTTAGCCCTTCTTATGATACTATAAATAGGTGAGATGAGGAACCAAGGAAGGTTTGGAAAAACTCTCCCCATACCCCATATTGTTTACCTTCGATCACCTTGTAAAATCCAGTACTTGACCCTTCGACCACTCGATAAAAATATAAATACTGTTAAAGTCATCATTAGAGGTCGTGGAGAGTCACATTCCATGAATCCACGCAAGTATATTTTCTATAGATTATTTGCATTCTAAATTACATACTTGAATCCCTTTGATTGAAGATTAAACCCTGTGGTGTAAGAGCCGACTTCCCCTCCGAAAGAAGTTAGACCCCTACAGACGAGGCAGATAGATAAGGATGATGATAAAGTGAACGAGCCGAGTACATCTGGTCGAGGGGAGGTGAGCAGTGACGTCGTAGAGTTACAAATTGTAACAAATGCACTGTTGGCTATAGTAGAGCCAGATGTAGGTGCATCAAAGAGAAGCTGGCATAGGGCCCATATAGTTGGAGAACGTGACGAAGAGGAGGAAAGGGATGAGATGATTAGGGTCAAACCTTCGGGGAATTAGAGGGACGAAGGGGAAGAAGAGGAGAGTGAGAGTAACAAAGACATAGGAGATGAAGATACATATGTGGGATAGGTATTACCTCCATAAAAGGTAAGGCTGGACCGATTTATGGAAAAACATAGGTTGGCAAAGAAGGGGAATATTATGGTGTCGTTATGGGCCGAGTATTTGATTATGGATTCGCCTTAAGAGGCAATTATGGCGTTTAAGGGGCAGATTTGTTTAGGGATGCAACTACCTCTTCCAAGGCTGGTGAAGCAGGTGCTGAACTTTTGGGATGCGGCTCCATTCCAGATGAATGACAACTTTTATGAGATGATGAGGGTGATTGAAGGTACAAATATGGAGCTGAGGCGCGATAAAAGGTTTTTGATCGAATGGTTCGACATAGTATCATTCTATTTGAAGATGACGAATAAAAAAGTAGGGACCTATCACATCCAGTACCACTCAGACAAACCATGGTTATTCCAGTTATGTTCGACTGGGCATGGGTGGGATAAAGATTTTGTTGTAGTGAAGGGGAATTTCAAGAATGCCGATAAGGAGGCCAAATTTTGGCTGAAGAATAGGCTGATCAAATCTAGTATGTTGATAATCGAATATGTTATTGTCTTAGATAAAATAGAATTATAACTTTCAATTTGCTATTTTGGAGAGCCCACCAATAATGTATTAAAGCACTCGAGGACTTATATTGATGATCTTATCAACGAGAGCGAGGAGTGGGTGAATAAAGTTTTTTGGAAGTTTTGCATTAAAAGAAAAAGATGCAAGAAGATAGACACAATCTTAAGAGACGTACCGATTACAGTTGGGCCATCGAGGAGGAGGTAGGAGGCATGTACCACTGTAGAGGCAGGTGTAATGGATTATAACAATCTGACACGAAAGTCTAGTTTCATACCGAGGTCTTCTCGAGAAGTGCCCATATAGACTCATTCGACCGTGCCCGAGACTATTCTTGAAGTAGCACAGTAGACAAAAAAGAGCAAAGGAAAAGTCATTAACGAAGGCTCGATCGCCCATTTATTAAAGACAACTGGCCGAAAGAGGAGTCATGAGGAGATGACCAAAGGAGATGACCCAGCCGAAGCTAGGCAGCTTGTAGCCGAATAGGAGGTAGATGTTTGAGTAACGGCAGAGTCAATAATGAATCTTTGTACCATGAACCCAGAGGAAGCAGGGCAATGTGCAGATTTTGTTTTAAGGTTTGAATGTGAATATATGTTTCGAAGATTGCTGAATAGTCAAGGTATAAATGATTCGTGCAGATGCATGCTTTGATGATTTTATTTACCAGGGCAGAAAAGGCGACGAGTGAGAGGCTGAAGGAGACGATGGTTGAAAGTAAGCTCACGAAGGGGACCATTCTGTCTTTGGAAACCTGATCGGAGTGCTAGAACGAGAACAATTACGCATTCATACAAATGTAGCATGGCAGACTCAAGGGATGACCAAACAATGCGAGGAGAAGGTTAGAGTGCTTGAGGTAAGGTAGCCAGTCAGGAGGAGCAGCTGCAAAACCATCATGTACATTTTTAGGTAAAGTACGACCAGGAGTGTGAGGTGACCACAACCCTATAAACATTTGTAGATGGGTTGGGATACAATCCAGAGACCCTCGAACTCTACCCTCCAATGGAGGAGCTCTCTATCGAAGATGTTGCAAGCACAGAGGGGATAGAAGTTGACCCTGTAGACGTAGGTGTTGGTGGCGATAATATAAAAGATAATAAAGGTGGTGAAGAAGTGGTTGCACCTGTAGCGAACACAAGTGACTCTGTGTGAGAAGTATGTCTTGAGAAGGAAATATATCTGGCTTTTGTTGTCTGTAATAAACTATTATAATTTCTAATATATGTTGAGACTGTGCTTGATATGTGGATTTAAACAATTTGATATGCACTGGTATATCTGTGTACTCGAATGTGCTAGCTGGTATATTTTATATGTAGACTGGGTATTGTTGGAAACTGCAGGTTGGTAATGAATCAAAGCAAGAAGTGCACAGGACTCTGAGGTCGCTTCCTGGTATTTCTATCCACGGGTTTAATCCTGAATGAAGAATAATGTGGTCGGCCCCAATGCATCCCCGAGTGTCTGGTCTGTTGAGCATTCATGCTACTTTGGAGTGCTCGAATTGAAACCTTTGAAAAGCTTCGAGGTCGCCTCCAATTATCAGGCGGGTCGAAAGGTTGACATGATACTTAGGTTTGCCCAAATTAAAATGTTCATAGGACTTTGAAGTTCACCCCCGGGTATTTCTATCACCGGGTTTGATCTTGAATGAAGCATAATGTGGTCGACCCCAATGCATTCCCGAGTTTCTTGTTTATTGACCATTCATGTCACTCGGTAGTGCTCGAATTGGAACCTTGAAAAACTTTGAGGTCACCCCCGGGTATTTCTATCCGCAGGTTTGATTCTATACGAAGCATAATATGGTCAGCCACAATACATTCCCGAGTGTCCGGTCTACTGACCATTCATGCCACTTGGGAGTGCTCGAATTATAACCTTAAAAATTTTTGAGATCGCCCGCAAGTTTCAGTCAGGTCGAAGGGTTTACATGATACTTAGGTTTGCTTAAATAAAGAAGTTCACAGGAGATATTAGATAAAGCAAGGAGGAGAAAAATATGTTTATTGATTATATTGTGGTTACATCATTTATGAGAGGTGGTGGTCGCGACTTGTTGTATGACATTAACTGCATTGTGTTCTAAGGATTGGGAGGGGGCTCCTCAGCTTCTGTCATCAGGTAAAACGATCCTTTGTCGGTTTTATTGTACATGTCATAAGGTCTTTCCCAAGATTTAGCTAACTTGCCAACATTGTGAGGTTTCGAGAAGGGTATGATTCGAGGAAGTACCAAATCACCTATATTAAAACTTCATGGTAGAACCCTTTTGCTGTATAACTTATGGATAAAGATATGATAGCGTCCAAGGTTAGATATAGCCCGGTCTCTAGTTTCATCTATCCATAACATATTACATCCAAGTTCAAACTCATGTTCTTCATCGGGACGGTCAGGGCCGCGTGTTGGCACCTCAAACTGAGTGGGCAACACAGCCTCGGTACCATAGGACAGGAGGAAAGGAGTATATCCTGTCACCTATCTTGGTGTGGTACAATAAGCCCAGAGTACATGTTATAATTCTTGAACTCATTGGCCCTTCTTCTCAGTGACGATTTATTTAAGCTCATCGACTACAGTTTTATTGATTACATCGACCTGACCATTCCCTTGGGGGTAATAAGGGGTAGAAGGGGAAAGGATAATGTTGTACTTTTGAGGAAATTGTGGACTTTGTTCCCTTCGAACTGTGGACCATTGTCGCATCGAATCATATATGGGCATCTGAAACGTGTAATAATATTTTCCTAGTGGAAGTTGGGGAGTTCTACTTCACTGGTTCGACATAAAGGCATGGCTTTGACCCATTTAGTGAAACAATATGTGGCGACTAAAATATGTTCTCTGCTGCCTGAATCATTAGGAAAAGGGCCCACTAGATTAATGGTGTAGTAGCCTACACGCAGCCTTCTAGCTCCAGTCGAATAGTCGAAGGATACATCAAAGCCTACATCGAAGCCTATATTAATACCTCGAATCCCAATCAATCCGTAAACACGCCTTCCAAGACTACATGAACTTCGACTATGAACAAGCCTCGAAGACGAAGGCTGATCCGTCAGTACACAAGCCCCACATCGGCATCAGAAATATTTTGACCATAGTCGCACATAGTCAAAGGCAGACATGTCAGATAAGCCAGCTCACAAAACAAGAATGATACGATTGTTGGTCCTGACGACTACAGTGGCAGAACCAATAACGGCTACAATGTCTGAGCACAATACTAGACCTGACATTTTCGGCATTAACACCAACTCTGGGATATCCGCCTAATACCCGGAGGATACCCTAAGGATACACCTACAATTTGACTTTCCTTGGTGACTCAGCCCTTCCTATGTTCTATAAACAGGAAAGAGGGGGAACCATGGAGGGGTTACGAAATCTCTCCTCAGAACCATTGCAGTTTGCCTTAGAATACTCTGCAAATTACCCATTACTCGAACCTTCGACTACTCGATAGTAATATCAAATCTCTTAAAACTCCTCATCGGAGGTCGTGGAGTGCCCCATTCTAAGCCTCCACACAAGTATATTGTTAATAGGTTATTTGTATTATTGATTATATGCTTGAACCCTTTGATAGAAGTTAAATCCCGTTGTATAAGAGCCAATTTCCCTACCAGTCACCCCCTTCCTTGTACTTTCCTTTTCCAATTCTTACAAACCCCTTATAAATGGCCCCGACCCTATGCTCTACTTCCACCCATACCAAAAACTCCGCCGACGGAGTCGCAGCCCAGTTAGCCTTTCTTACTCTGCAATTTGCTCAGGCTGAGGAACGACACCAAGCACAATTGTGTAAGGAGTGTGAAGAACACCAGCAAGAGTTTGTAGCAGAGCGACAATACCATTTGGATGACGCCAACAGACAATACCGCGCCATCGATGACCTACGGAACAAAGTTTACAAGTTACAATAACAGCAGCCTCTAGATGCCCCTCTGCCATCACGAGCACCTACCCCATCGCGCGCATCAGCCTGACTGGAGCCTCTACTATATCTAGAAGTACCCCCGGTTCATCTTGGTGCCGAGGATGCTCCCCTTACTGTCCCCCCTACTGGCTCTATCAATCTTGGCATCCATCCCACGGAAGACTCCTCTGATTCCAACCTTTGCTTCAATAGACACCCCAAATGCCGCCCTACCCGGGAACGCCTCAGGCAGTACAGCGCCGAGCATACGCCGAACACTCGGCCTCATCACCCTCGAACCCATCGATACCCCCCTCATCCTACCTATCGCGCACAGCAGGACCACAACTTCAAAATCAACCCTATCATCCGCATCAGTACGTGCCCAGCACCAAACTCATAGAGTTGGTTAAATAACCCCCTCTACCCCTAAACTCCTCGCTATCGAGGTGCCTCTAAATTTTTGATCCCCCAAAATCAGTAAATATCGCAACACCGATCCTCAATCCCACATTTTCGAATTCCAAAATGCTCAAAGCCTTTACTCAACGGCTGACTACCTGATGTTTCAACTTTTCCTCACCAGCCTCACAGCTAGCTCTCTTCGTTGGTATCATAACCTTCCCAATAGCTCGATCCAAAGCATCGAGCAATTATCCAGCCTCTTCATCGCCCAATTCACCATGAATGAGGACCGTAAAGTCCGAGTCGATACCCTCTTCAATTTCAAAAAATCCCCCAGTAAAACCCTTGAGGCCTTTACCAAGAGGTTCCTCGATGAGTTGCGCAAAGTCAAAAACCTCAACAGCGCGAATGCCGTACTCACGTATTCAAATGCTTTGCCTGATAGCAGCCTTGTCAAAGAGGACCTGGTCGTCCACAAACCACGAACCCTTGAGGAGATGCTCTCAAAAGTAAATGGGTATGTCAACCTTGAGCGCCTCCGCAAATCAAATAAATAGGGGTAGCCTTCGACCACCAATCAAAATAAACCTAGACAAGGCCCACCTTCTACTCCTACACCCCTGATCGCTCCTATCTTACAGGAGACTAAGAGCTGTAAACGTCCCCACACTGACAATACTGCCAAAGCTCAGAAAAAACCTTCGAAGCCGGTCCTCCCCAAACATACTGCCCCAATCAGTACCCTTCTACCACAGGTCCATGCAGACCCCATATGGCATATCGCTTTCCCCATCGAGGTCAAGCTAGGCAAACCCTATTGCGCCAGCCACAAGTATAACTATTACCACACCAATAAATACTTCGCCTTACAACGTTCTCTCAAGATAATTCTCAAGGCAAGTCGTCCACATCAGTATGTTGTCGACCTCCCGAGCTACCTCGACGGGTCTTACCTCAAACCTTAACCCGCCCCTGCTGCCGACCCAGCCGAAGTACACATCTGCCAAGTTTGCTTCATTAAAGTAAATAATATCTACAGTAGCCGTTCCAAGGGCAAGCGCAAGCGTGTCGAAGAATGCTGCAAACTCACTTACCAGGAGAAGCTACCTGCCCTCTTGCTATAATCAAGCCATTGCCCTTGACCCGAGGGTATCGCATTTATCAACTGTGATACATTGTATGTTCATTTTCCCCATTCTGACCCTTTAGTCATAATGAATAAAGTCGAACACCTCGTCCTCCACACCATGCTTATCGATTCAGGAAGTGCAGCCGATGAACTTTTCCATCAAACCATCCAAGCCATGAACAAAATAAACCTCATCACTGATGCCAATGTCAAACTGAAAGGTTTTAATGGGCCTACTGATGTTGCCATTGGTCGAATCAGCTTTCCTGTTACTACTGGCCCAGTTGCACTTCAAACCAGTTTTCATGACATCGACAAGAAATCTGAGTATCTCGGTATCCTCGGGCGCAACTGGCTCCATGCCATGCACGCAACACCTTTGACTTATCCTCAGACCCTTTGTTTAAATACCTCCTATAGAACGTGGAACTTAAAAGGTTCTCAACGTCTCACACGTTCATATGAACATCTGGAGATCGATCAGACCCATAAACTCGTCAAATTACCATAGCAATCATTGTCCCCCTCTATCCTTGTACCTTCGACACCAGCCATCTCACCCATCAAACCCACTGCCTATATTGAACTCGACTTTCCTGGTCGAGGCACATTCATCAGAACCTTTCTAGAAGAGGCCGGGTACCTCCAACTCACAGACTTCCTTCGAACAAACAAAGACGTCTTCGCTTGGACATTTTAGGAGATGCCCGGTGTCGACCCCAGTTTAGCCTGTCATCGTCGGGACCTCGTCCCTCACTCCACAGCAGTAAAGCAGAAGAAGCGTACTTTGGCACCGAGGCTTCGAGAGGCTGTAAACCTTGAGGTTGACAAACTTATAACTGTGAGTTTTATCAGAGAAGTCAAGTATGTTGATTGGATATCCAATATTGTTGCAGTTTTGAAAAGGAATGGCAAGATCAGAATCTGCATCGACTTCACAGACCTCAACAAACACACACTGAAGGATAGCTTTTCTCTCCCGATCATTTTAGTACTCCTCGATGCCAGTACTGGTCATAAGCTCCTATCAATGATGAACACGGCTTCGGGTTACAATCAGGTACCCCTCCTCCCCAAGGATCAACTGAAATCTATTTTTTTCACTAAGCAAGGCCTTTACTGCTTTAACGTTATGCCCTTTGGCCTAAATAATACGGGTGCCACCTTCCAACGCGTGGTTACAGCAATATTCAAACCCTTGCCTGGCAAGTCGGTCGAAGTTTACGTTGACGACATATTATGCAAGAGCCTCTAAAAATAGACCCACATCCTGGACCTAACCGAAGTCTTTTCGTTACTTCGAACATACAACATGAAACTTAACCCAGATAAACTTAACGCAAATTTTAAGGCCACCTCATCAGTAAAGGAGGTATCGAGATCAACCCTACCCATATCCGAGCCCTCATCGACATGCCTTCGTCTGAACCAAAACAGATATCCAAAAAGTGGTTGGTAAAATAGCGGCCCTAGACAATTTCATTCCAAATCCACAAATCGCTATGTTTGGTTCTTCTCTCTCTTACGCGACCAAGGCATCCACAAGGCTAAACAGAAAAATAACCCTGATATCAATTGGACACCCGACTGTGAACAGACCATCTTCAAACTTAAAGCATACCTTGGTCGACCACCCATCATCAGCACCCATATCGAAGGCAAAACCTTTTCTTTATACCTCACAGTCACTGATACTTCTATCAGCTCAGTCCTCATTCGACTCAAATCTAACATTGAAAAGCCTGTATATTTTATTAGGAAAACTCTGACACCTACAGAGACTCAATACACAAAACTTGAGCGTTTGCTCCTCACCCTCGTCTACACTTCTCAAAAACTCAAACCATATTTTCAAGCTCACCCAATCCGCGTTGTAACAAGTTATCCCCTTCGAGAAGTACTCAGCAAGAAAGAAAAATCCAGACGAGTACAGCAGTGGTCCGTTTATCTGTGGGAACACGATATCATATTTGAGAAGTAAGTATCCCAAAAAGGCCAAGTAGTCACCGATTTCCTTGCTGGGAGGAACAAGAAGACGAACTATCAGAAGACAAGCCCAAACCCATAGACCCATGGAGCCCCAACACAGGCCAGCGTCTCTTCACAGAGAAATTAGCTGGACCTAACAGTTCGAGGATCAGTATCGTCCTGGTCACACCAACCAATGATCGAATTGAAAAGGCAGTAAAGTTAAACTTTGAATGCTCCAACAACAAGGATGAGTACGAAGCATTGATCCATGGCCTCGACCTCGCACTCAACCTCGGTGTCCCTAAACCTGTATTTTTCATAGATTCCCAACTCGTCTAAAGACAATACTCCAGTAAAAATCAAACCAATGGTTGCATAGCCGAATATGCTACTCCCGTCAGCTAGTGCATGGACCGTTTCCCTGAAACATCTTCTATTACTCACTATCCCAAAGTTGAAAATAGACGCGCTGATTCCCTCGCCTACATAGTAGTTATGTTAGGCCAGTTTAAATCTCAAACTCTTCATATCGATGTACTCGAACGCCCAAGTATCGATCAGATGGAAGTCAATGCCATTAATACTGGGGGAGAGAGTCTTGATCCAGACGACTGACGAACACCATTCCTCCATTAGTTTAGTAATGCTACCCTCCAAGATGATCCCAAAGCTAAAAATCATTATCAGAAAACTGCCGCAGATACACCATCCTCAAACACGAGTAACATCACAAATCCCCAAATAGCGTCCTCCTTAGATGTATTTCTCAAAATGAAGCCTCTTCAATTCTGGCCAAATTCTACGAAGGTACCTGCGTTGTTCATACCGCCAGTCGATCTATGGCCCATCGAGTCGTCTTCCAAGGTTATTCTGGCCTAATATGAAGAAGTAAGCCGAATTGTATGCCAAACACTGTGACAAATGCCAGCGCCATGCCCACGACATCCATAGCCCCTCACAAGACCTCTACTTTAGCCAAGTATCTTGGCCATTCAAACGATGGACCATCAATCTTGTGGGTCCT
This sequence comes from Kingdonia uniflora, assembly GCA_014058105.1. NCBI lineage: Eukaryota > Viridiplantae > Streptophyta > Magnoliopsida > Ranunculales > Circaeasteraceae > Kingdonia > Kingdonia uniflora. Next base: position 2,288,802 of record JACGCM010000779.1, on the reverse strand, counting down.
TTTCCCAAAGCTTCAGGAAGTCAAGAAAATATCCTTGTTGCAACAGATTATTTTACCAAATGGGTCGAAGCCATACCTTTGTGTCAAACAAAAGAAGAAGAAGTCATCAAATTCCTAAGGGAGAATATTCTTACCTGCTTCAGTTGCCCTCATATGATTCGATGTGATAACGGTCCACAACTCATCGTGAACAAAGTAAGAAATTTCCTCAAAAAGTACTACATCATCCTCTCTCCCTCAATACCTTACTACCCCCAAGGGAACGGTCAGGTCGAAGCAATTAATAAAATGATTGTCGACGGTCTCAAGAAGTGTGTCGATGCAAAAAAAGGATGATGGGTTCAGGAATTACAACATGTCCTCTAGGCTTACTGTGTAACACCAAGAAAAGTGACCGGCTGAACCCCTTTTCTTCTTGCTTATGGTAATGAAGCAGTGTTCCCTACTCAATTTGAAGTGCCCACACGAGATCCCAACCTCGAAGACGAAGATAATAAGTTCAAACTCGGGTGCAATATGCTATGGATCGACAAAACCAGAGACCGCGCCATTGCCAACCTTGGCCATTACTATCTATCCCTCCAGAAGTCATATAGCAAGCGAGTTCGACTGCAAAGTTTCGACATTGAAGATCTTGCACTTCGACGTATCACACAGTCTTCGAAACCTTAAAATGTCGGCAAGCTAGCCGAATCCTGGGAAGGACCTTATGTCATTTAGGATAAAACTGACAATGGTTCATATTACCTGATGATAGAAGAAGAAGAGCCTCTACCAAATTCATGGAATACAATACAGTTAGTTTCATACAACAGGCCACGGCCTTCACCTTGTTCTACTGATGTAAATACAATATAATCAATGAGCATATTTTCCTTTGAACTTCATCTCCTATTTTCCAGTGAATTTCATGGTTTACCCTAAGTATTATGTCAGCCCATCGACCAGACTGATACTTGGGCACAACCTCAAAAAATTTCAAGTCTCCAATTTTGTGCAAACTCGAGGGGCACGAATGGTCGACAGACCGGACCCTCGAGAATGCATTCAGGGCGACCACATTCTACTTCGATCAGACTCAGGCCTTCGAAGTCCAGTGAATTTCTTGGTTTACCCTAAGTATCATGTTAACCTTTCGACCCGACTGATACTTTGGAGCGACCTCAAAAATTTTCAAGTATCCAATTTCGAGCAAACTCGAGGGGCATGGATGGTCGACAGACTGAACCCTCGAGAAGCATTTGAGGCAACCACCATCTACTTTGATCAGGCTCAGGCCTTTGAAGTCCAGTAAATTTATTGGTTTACCCTAACTATCAGGTCAACCCTTCGACCCTACTTATACTTGGGAGTGACCTCAAAAATTTTCAAGCCTTCAATTTCGAGCAAACTCGAGGGGCATGAATGCTCGACAGACTGGACCCTCGAGAATCCATTGGGGGCGACCACGTTCTACTTCGATCAGGCTCAGGTCTTCGAAGTCTAGTAAATTTATTAGTCCCACCTAAGTGTCACGTCCATCTCTCGACTAACACTCGGGGAACCATCTCGAAGCTCTTCAAGATTCGAAAATTTTACAAGCATGCTGCACTTACAACATATGCAGATACAAGTTTGAAAGAACATCAACAACTCTACTACACACAAGAAATCTCAGTACAATATATATCATAAAATCTGGTTCAATACAAATCAACAAACAAATTTAAGTTCAGCATCCATCAGCAAGTCAAATCAATCCCAAGTTCATAGCTCAAGTGCAAAGTAAGCTTAACATTGTTCAAACATTACAATGCAACAGAAAAATCAAAAAAAATAGTTTAACATGCCCAGTACAATTCCTCATATCGAAGTGGCTATACCATCTCCTCCTACAGGTTCCTCCTCGCCAACAACTCTAGCGCCCTCAGTCGAAGGGTTCGATACAGCAACATCCGTGACTTCCTCAGTACCATTCCCAGCAGCAGCTGCTCCCACACTTTTACCCCCTCTGTCTGAAGAACATCGTCAGCAATAGGATCATTGGCTCTGAATAAGCATTTTTAAGTTTTAGGATCATACCCCAAATCATTGATGAACTCCTTCAGCCAGAAATTAGACTCACATTCATCATCAAACTTCCCTTGGAAGGTCTCCCTCTGTTCTTTCATGGCCTTATCCTTCTCAGCAAGCTTCACCTCCAGTACTTGCATATGATTGTAGCGCTGAGCTCTGAGTCTCCTCTCGCATTAACCTCTGACAGTCCCTTTCAATTGTCGGTTTGTTAATTATTGGGCCTTGATGAAAGCCTGTGACCAAGCGTCTGTCTGCTTTGAGCTATCAGTATCTCCCGAAGCATAGTGTACATGAAATTTTTTTCAGAATTTCAAAAAAAAAAAAAACAACAAACAAAAATAGTTACCTAATACATACTCTTTTTCATCTGCCTCCGAGCCTCCTCTGGATCATTGGCGCAGAGTGTCGCCATCGAAAAAGTAGTGGCCCGAGCTTGCTCCTCTAGTTTTGCCTCTATCATCTCTTCGTTTACATCCTCTGCATCACCCTCCCCCAGTACCCTGCACCACTTCTACGGAGTTACATTCGGCTGCTGTTCCCTCAAAGATTCGGGAAAGACCTTACCCTTCCCTTTATCAGCCTATGCTGACGTCTGCTTCAATACATGCCTTGAGACATCACAGGCTACTTCGTACACTAGTCCTGCCTTCTTCGGCACCTGCTGCCCCTTGGGAACATAACTTACGTTCCTCGACAATTTTACCTTCTCCATTCCTTTGACACCTCTCTTTTTTGATGTCTTCGACGTAACGGGTACGTTTTAAAGCAAGGAATTTGACTTCTTTTGCATTTTCCTCTTGATACGATGCACCTTGAACACAGAGTTCACCCACTCCTCATCCGAATTGATCAACTCTTCAATATAATCCCTCAGATTTGTCCAAGTCTGGATATTTGGACTTGCAGAGCAAACACAAACATGTTTATCAGTCTATTCGATCAATATGAAAAAAAAAATCTTTGATAGACAACTTACTTGGATTATAGACCTTATGTTGTAACTTATAAGGATCCTCCCCTTCGAAATTCTCATTGTTACCCCGTACTACAACCAGGTCTTTATCCCACCCTCGACCCACCGAGTACAAGTTAAATAACTAAGGCTTATCTGCGTGACACTGGATTTGATAGGTGCCCACCTTCTGGTTTGTTTTCCTTGAGTAGAACGATTCAACATCGTAACACTCAATCAAGCTCCTCCCCTTATCTCCCAGTTTTACATTCATACCCTCAACTACCTTTATCATTTCGTAAAAATTCCCATTCATCTGGAGCAGGGCAACTTCTCAAAAGTTCAGCACCTCCTTCACCAGCCTTCGGAGGGGTAGTTGAATTCCTAGTTGAATTTGGCCTTTATATGCCATAATACCCTCTCGAGGTTTTGACTGGAAGGTGTACACTGACCCCGCAGCAAATAATATCACCCCTACCTTTGACAACTCCAATTTAGCCACAAATCGATCTAGCCTCAGCTTATCTCTAGCCGAGACAGCACCAGCGGCCTCCTCCAAATTAGTTTATTTCTCACTATGATTACTTTGCTCTCCATCTCCCCTATCATCACCCGAAGGCTCAATACTACCTTCGTGTCCATCTTTCTCTTCTCTCCTTCTCTTCCCCGTTACTCTCCTAGGTCACTAGTATCTTACGACATTTCGTACTTGAGGCCCAAATTTTAGGAACCACCATTACTAATGAGGCATCTTTTATAATGTCTAACTCTTCTACGTGACTGCCCTTACCTTTCAGAGCATGACCAGATACACTAGTCCCATTTTCTTCGATCTCCTCATTACTAGCCTCAGTCTCGAAGATTAACGGGTAAACATCTTATCCTACAGAAGAAGAGGCACGGAATTAGATCGATATATTTGACTATTACGTGTTAATAACCTATTTTCACCTACTCTCTTAAACTCAGATTATTATAGTTGAATGTTCAACTCTAATCCCTGTCACACCATCAATATCATCAGAACCCCAAATGCTTGACCCGCAGATACATGGTTTCCCCCCGTCCCCGGTCATATTTCACAACTTTAAACCCTAGTAGCCTCTACCCTAATATGTACTCTACATACAGAAACATAAGATGAAGCTGCAAGATAGAAATAAGATGACATACCTGCTTGAGTATTGTATTTGTCTTTCCTCTAAGCAAATCAGATTATCCCATAGCAGCGACCAATTTCTATGGAACAATGGAGAATATTTTCCTCCTCTAACTCTTTGGCTTTGTCTATAAGTGGGTCAATGGGAATAGTAACCTTGCTCTTACCATTATATATACTACCTCTAAATAACAAAAAGCCGCCTCAATTTCCAAAGCCGTTATTATTACCACTACCCCAATACACCTACTTTTCGGCTGAGATGTGTTTTTTCAACTTTACCCTCCATTACCCCCACGTGCGCGTCTCACGCTCAAATTAAACATTTTTTTATAAACCGAGTCTAACTTTCTAATCCCTACTCGAAGCTTTCAAATCAAACCCTTACATCAAATCAACATTTTTCCCTAATCAAAGGAAACATCATGATGTCTGCAAGGCACTCTGCCCTAGGCTCAATGTAGTTTCTGACATGCCAGCTATTTGGACAGTCAGTTCTGACATTTGAAGCCCACCTACCTTCAAAGCCCCTTCTTCCCATCTGCGAATAATTATCTACATCATGTCTCGATCATTCGTCCACAAATAACCTAATATTCACTTTCAAAATGTGCGAGTCATTCGATTTCTTTCTTATTCGACATTCGACAAGCCGATTTTGCGCCAAAATTACCTTCGAGTATTATGATGGTCTTACTTACACACAGACATTTCAGTATTTCACATCGACAGTCATCTTATAGATTTCCAATTTTATTTGGGGAGATGCCTTTACACAGAAATATAGAAGAAAACATTCAGCATCAACAAAAAAAAACTACAAATATTCCTAACTACCATCCCACACCAGTACTTTTACCACATTATAGAAACCCCTATTTACAGATGGAACACTTCTTCAAGAACCCAACCTCAACATCTTCCTTGTCCACCACCTCCTTAGCTAAAGACTCTAGGAAGGCGAACCGGTCACTGCAGAGCGGGCTCATCATTTATAGTACCCTCCGCCAGTACGGATAGGGTATCCCACTAATAGGTTCCCTTGGCTCCAGTTCAAGCAAATCCAGCATAACCCAATCAAGGTCTTGATCACATAAGAACCTCTATTTCAGCTCGAGCATCTTCTCCCGAATATGAAGGTCCCTTGCCACCACTTGTTTCTGGCCCCTGGTGTTAGGAGTATCTCCGCTGCTGTGGGGAGAAGATGAAGACATATTTTGCATAGAGAAATTACAGATGTCTGAAATTCCCTCAAAACACCCTACTTATACCTGCAGGCAGATGCATTTAAGCCCTCCTTAATAAGAACCCGCATTTATCACTGTCTTCAAAGTTTCCCTAAAAATCTCAACAGTTAAACCTTTTCAAATTCCCAGATTCAACCGTTTTATCAGTATGTGCACTCAACACCTATTTCCAAGGTTTTACAGTTGACACATCCCTAGTCTTTATCCCTCGACCCCCCTATACCTTCTCCTACAGCTCTTTCAATACATACATTGAACTTCGAGAATTCAGAGTCAATTATTCATTCCAGGTTGAATATTAGCCAATGTCTTTGATTCCTACATGACAATTCAAAACACTTTTCCCCTCAAAGATAGTCATTTCTACTATTTACCCTTCGAAGTTGGATGTTCGATCCCGCGCCAACAATCTATTCATCTACCATATTTACCAGATACAAAAGCACACAATTTCAGCGAAGTGTCGTTCTCATTACATTACGTCGATTATAAAAAAAAGAGGACTGTAGGGAAGAAGAGGAAAACATACAGACATCAACAAAAACAACAATAAAAACCTTCAAATATAGTCATACAAAAAATAATAACAAAACCCATCACCCTGCCACCATCTTACGAAGAACTTGCCCTATTTTTAGACGGACCAGCTCTTCCCGACGAGCTCTGCTCATCCTCCAATAACTGATCTTCTTCTTGCAGAAGACGTTCGGCTAAAGCTGACAGGAAGAGATAGCGCTCTTCAGCAGCTATAAACTTCTACTGCATCATCCCTCACAAGTACGCAAAGGATTTCCTGTTGATCGGCTCCCCAGGGTCTACCTCTACTAGGTCCGGCATGTTCCAGTCGAGCTCCTTCTCACCAAAGAACTTTAGCTTCAGTTTCGCCATTTTCCATCCAATTCGGCTGTCTCTGGAAAACCCCGTCCTTCTCTGATAACACGTGTTTGGAGTGGTATGCATGATTATTTTCATGAAATATAGAGGAAGAGAGTGAAGACGAAGAGAATAGAATATTACCCCCTTACACGCCATATTTATATCCTCATTAACATCATTTATTACTCTGTAATCACCATAACTTCGTAATTACCCACCTTTATTACCTTCCTCGAAAACCCAATATACCTCAGTCAACCGTTCAACTTCCAACAACCAACAAATTTTTTTAGCAAACACCTCTATACCTATTTTTGAGACCCTTGCTGAGAGAGAGAGAATATAGTAGCCTACTCACAGCCTTCTAGCTCCAGTCGAACACTCGATGGCTACATTGAAGCCTACATTAATACCTCGAAGCCCAATCAATCCAGAAACAAGCATTCCAAGACTACACAAACTTTGACTATGAACAGGCCTCGAAGACGAAGGTAGATCCGTCAGCACACGAACCCAACATCAGTATTAGAAATACTTCGACCATAGTCATATATGGTCGAAGGCAGACATGTTAGATTAGCCAACTCTCCCGACAAGAACGGCGCAATTGTTAGTCCTAACGAATACTTCAACTAAACCAACAATGGCTACAGTGTAAGAGCACAGTGCCAGACCCGACATTTATGGTATCAGCACCAACTTCGGGATACATGCCTGATACCCAGAGGATACACCAGTAATTTGACTTTCCTTGGCGACTCAGCCCTTCTTATGTTCTATAAATAGGAGAGAGGGGGAACCAAGGAGAAGTAACGAAATCTCTCCCCAGAACCCTTACAGTTTACCTTCGATTCCTCTGTAAATTACCCTATACTCGAACCTTCGACTACTCGACAGTAATATCAAATCTCTTAAAAATCCTCCATTAGAGGTCGTAGAATGTCCCATTCTTGGCCTCCACGCAATTATATTGTCAATAGATTATCCGTAATATAGATTATATGCTTGAACCCCTTGATAGAAGATAAATCTTGTGGTGTAAGAGCAAACATCCCCTCTTTGCAAAGTTAGGTCCATACACTCATCCCTAGCGCCACGACCAGACAGACGCATCTCATTTACCTTGGCCTCTTCATTTATCACCCTCAGCCTCAAACATTGTTGGGTACACAATATACCCAACAGAAGAAGAGACACGCAATTAGATCGATATATTCGACTATTAGATTTCAATAACTTATTTTGCTTTCCCCACCCCCCCCAAACTTCCCAACCCACAGTCAAATATTAGACCCCAAGCCCGGCCGCACCATCAATACCCTTAAAATCCTAATGGGCCAGACCTACAGCCGCATGGGTTACCCCCTTTTCTCGGTCATATCATCGCAAATATAAACCGTAGTGGCCTCTACCCTACTATGTAAACCACATACAGAAATAGAAGATGAAGCAGCAGGGTAGAAGGGAAAATCATATATTATTCACTAGAAGTTAGAGGACATACCTGTTTGAATAGCTCCGATTTCTCAGCAACAACCCAGTGTTCTTCTCTCCCAGCAATAACCAAGCGTCACCTCAATAATGGAGTACGTTTTCCTCTTCGACTCTCTGTTTTTCTTTGTGAATGATAAATTGGGAATAGTAGTTTCTTTCTCCCATGATAAATACCTCCTCAAACTAATAAAAAACTGCCTCGATTTCAAAAACTACCATTATTACCACACTGCCACTCCCCCTAATTTTCGACTGAGTTGTGTTTTAATGCCTTTACCCCCAACAACTCCCACGTGCGCCTCCCACGCCCACAATTAAACAATTTTATAATAGCCGAGTCGAACCTCCTGGTACCCTTCCTGATGTTATCATGTCAAACTTATATGTCATGTCAAACTTTTTTCCATAACCCATGAAAATGTTATAATGACCTGTAGGGCACTCTGCCCTAGGACACTACTGCTCCTAACATGCCAGCTATTTTGGCTGTCAGGTTTTACAGTCGAAACCCATCTACCTTGGACACAAGGAAATTTCCAAACCGCTTCTGATCCTGCTTACGAACCATCGTCTATACTTTAAGCCGAACAATCATACACACATACCTGATATTCGATATTTTAGATTAAATTTTTGTTATTCAATTTTATCTCAGTTGGTTGCTATTTTCTAATAAATATTCCTACAAGCTGGACATTTGACAAGTCGTTATCGCACCTAAATTACCATCGTCTACTGTGGTTGTCATACTTATACACAAACAGTTCAATATCGCACCTTGACAATTGTTTCAATACATTCTATTTCATTCGAGCAACTGTCCTAACACTAATAAAAAATATAAACAACAGCAAGCAACATCTGCAAAAAACTAAAATCCTTCTCGATCACCATCCCATGCCTGAAACTTTACCATAACCAAGAAACCACTATTTCCAGATAGGGCAATTCTTGCAGAGCCTGGCCTCCTCGTGTTTAACTCGGTCTTCTTCACTAATCAGATCTTCGGCCATTTACTGAAGAAGGAAAACTGGTTACTGGCAAGTGGATTCATCTATTGTGGTACCATCCACCAGTGAGCATACGGCATCCCCAAGATCGGTTCCTCTCGCTCTAGTTCTACCAAGTTAGGCATAACCCTGTCTAACTCATGGTCCCCGAAGAACTTCTCAATCAGGTCATGCATCTTGTCCTCTATCCAATGCTCTTTGGCCTCCATTCTCTTATGATATCTTGTATTAGGAGTGATGTCTATAGTTTGACTACTCGGGGAAGAAGAATTAGATATTTTACTCAGGGAAGATGGTGCCGATGTTTGCAGCTCTCTCAACACCCCCTACTTATACTTGAAGGCAGATGCATTTAATTCCTCCCTAATCATAACCCGCATTAATCACAGTCTCTAATTACCTTCCTCAGAATTATGACAGTCAAACATTTTAACATCCCAGACTCAACCATTTTCTCAGCACGCACACTCTATAACAATTTTTGAGGTCTTGCAGTCGACACATCTCTATTCTCAAACCATCGACACCTCTTTACACTCTTTCACAACATTTTCTACTTAGAACTATGAGAATTCGGGATCATTTATTTATTCAAAGGTCAAATGTTAACCTATGTTTTTGATCACTACATTATCGTTCAAAAGTAACTTTCCCCAAGAAGGTTACTATCTCTACTCTTTACCCTTTATATGAAGGTAGAAGTATGATCCTGTGCCTACAATCTATTCGTCTACCATACTTGTCCGATATGAAATGCATAATTTCATTGAATTATTCTTTCATTACAGTGCTTCGATAGTACAAAACAAAAAAAGAGCTGGAAATACAACACCGTCAAATTAAAAATAGCTGCCACCACCACCCTACCACCACCTTGTGAAAAAACCCCCTATTTGCAGATGGTGCAGCTCTTCTTGTACAGCCCTGGCTCGTTCTCTAGCAACTGGTCCACCTTTTCTACTATACGCTCGGCTAAGCTCTGCAGAAAGTAGTACCGGTTGTCGCCATTTGGAATGACCATTGCATGACCCCCAACTAGCATGCATACGGATGCCCATTGATCGTCTCTTCAGGCTCTAGCTCAGCCAGGTATGGCATGTCTCAGTCTAGCCCTTTGTCACCCAAAAAAATTACCTTCAGCTCTGCCTTCTATCATCCTATTCGACGGTCCCGTTCAGCAATTCTCCTCCAGTACCGGGTGATCGATGTGATCTCCATGCTCTATGTTGCTCAATGAGGAAGAAGATTGCGGTACTTTACCACCTGCTAACCCCTATTTTATACCACTATTAAGGGTATTTATTACCTTGTAATTACCAATCAAACTCAATTACCCATATTAATTACCCCCCTCGGAACTACCACATTCAACAGTCAACCCTTCAACTTCCAATGCCTAACTACTTTTCTCAGCATGCACCCTCTGCACCAATTATCGAGGCCCCGGCTGAGAGGGGGCGAATGTAGTAGCTTACTGGCAGCCTTCTAAAACTTTTCAAACACTGGAGGGCTACATCGAAGCCTACCTGATGACTCGAAGCCTAGTAAGTTAATAACCAAGCCCATAAAACCTTCCAAGACTATTTGAACACTCTAAGGAACCATTGAACCAAAAAGACTTCGACCATGGGTGTACACGGTCGAATGGAAATATGTCTGGTGGTCAGCTCACAAGATAGAACAGTGGAGTACAATGCTTGAAAACTGCAGTGCCAGATCCAATAACTACAGTGTCAGAACCAGCTACAGTATCAGACTGGACAAATTATAGCGTCATAACCAACTCCGGGTACAAGTCAGTTGTCCCCGGTGGATACAGATATAACTTGACCTCCCATGGTGACTCAACCCATGCTATGTTTTATAAATAGGAGGGAAGAAGAACTATGATAGGGTTAAAAAATCTTTCCCAACAGACCTTACAAGTTTACCTTTGAATACCCTGCAATCACCGAGTTCCCAATACTTTGACTACTCGATATTTGTAATAATACTCTTAAAAATCCTCAGCAGAGGTCATGGAGTAACCTATTCTAGGCCTCTATGCAAGTATATTGTGAGTAGATTAGTCTTATTACAATTGATTGTATGCTTGAATCCCCTGGTCGAAGATAAAATTCATAGTGCAAGAGTCATCTTCCCCTCTCGCGAAGTTAAGCCCCTACACCCGAGACCTTTGAGATCTATCCTTTAACAGAAGAGCCTGCTGGCGAAGATGTTGTACAGATGGAAGGGGTAGAAGTTAACCCTATAGGTTAAAGGGCTGGAGATGTGGTAGCTGATGCCGCAGTCGATGGGGATGGTATTGATAATACTATAGGGGATTCGGTAGTCGAAGGTGATGCTGATCCTGCTAGAATAAACCCCGCGGTTGAAGCCGTTGGTGGTGTTTCCATAGAAAAAAACCTTGGTGAGGAAAGAGTGGTTTTTGTGTGAATAGGTTGTTGTGAGGAAGAACTTTGACTGGCTTCTATTTTGTAATAAACTTTCTCTCCTTTTTACTATTGTGTATTTGATAGATAGTGTTGAACACTTTGTAATGTAGTTGAATTTGACTTCTTGGTATGTATTTGACTTGACTTGCTGGTAGATCTGTATGCTGGTATTTGTACGAAAATTGAAGTAGAAAATGCACCGTACTTCGATGGTCACCCTCGGGTATATCTAGCTGCGGGTTGGAGCCTAGGCGAAACATTATATGGTCCGTCCTAAGGCATCCTCGAGTGCCTGGTCTATCGACCATTAATACCAGTTTGATATGCTCGAACTGGAACCTTGAAAACTTTGAGGTCGCCCCCAAGTATCAGTCTGGTCTAAATGTTGACATGATACTTAGATTTGACAAACTCAAGAAATTCACTGGACTTCGAAGGTCGCCCCCGGGTATTTCTTTCCGCGGGTTTGAGCCTAAGCAAAGAATTATGGGGTCGGCCCCATTGCATCCCCGAGTATCCGTTCTATCAACCATTCATGCCACTCGGGTTTGCTTGAATTGGAACCTTAAAAAACTTTTAGGTCGCCCCCAAGTATCAGTCGGGTCGAAGGTTTAACATGATACTTAGGTTTGACCAACTCAAGAACTTCACTGAATTCGAAGGTCACCCCCTGACATTTCTATCCGCAGGTTTGAGCCTAACCGAAGCATTATATGGTTGGCCCCAATGCATTCCCAAGTGTCCGGTCTGGTGACCATTCATGCCACTGGGGTTTACTCTAATTGAAACCTTGAAAAACATCGAGGCCACCCCCAAGTATCATTCAGGTCGAAGGGTTGACATGATACTTAGGTTTGACCAACTCAAGAAGTTTACTGGAGATATAGAATGAAGCTCAAAGAAGAAAAATATGTTCATTGATTACAAATGGTGGTTACATCAGTTGCGAGAATTAGTTGCCGCAGCCTATTATAGGATACTAGTTGCATGGTGTTCCAAGGGTTGGGTTGAGGCTCCTTAGCTTCTGTCATCCAATAATAGGATCCATTATCGGTTTTATCGTACATGACATAAAATCCTTCCCAAGATTCGGCTAACTTGCCGGCATTATGCGGTTTTAAAGAGGGTGTAACTCGTCGAAGTACCAAATCTCCAATATTAAAGATTCGAGGTCAAACCCTTTTGTTGTATGACTTCTGGAGAGAGAGGTGATAATGGCCGAGGTTAGCGATGGCTATGTCTCCAGTTTCATCGATCCATAGCATATTACATCTGAGTTCAAAGTCATTATCTTCATCGTTGGCGCTTCAATCTAAGTAGGCAGCACAGCTTTGGTACCATAAGCCAAGAGGAAAGGGGTGCAACCCGTAGCCTTTCTTGGTATGGTACATAGTTCTAGAGTACATGTTGTAATTCTTGAACTCATCGGCCTTTCTTCTGGTCGACATGTTTCTTAAGACCGTCGACTTTGGTTTTATTGATTGCTTCAACCTGACCATTACCTTGTGGGTATTGAGGTTTAGAGGGGAAAAGGATAATGTTGCACTTATTGAGGAAATTGTGAAGTTTGTTCCCATCAAGCTGTGGTCCGCTGTCGCATCAAATCATGTGAGGGCAGCCAAAATGTGCGATCATGTTTTCCAATATAAACTTGATGACTACATAGAGGCACGGCTTTGATCCATTTAGTTAAATAATCTATAGCCGCTAGAATGTGTTGTCTGCGGCCCGAAGCTTTGGGGAAAGGCCCACTAGATCAATAGCCCACCGCCTGAACGGCCAAGCAACTTGGCTGTAATAGAGGTCTTGAGACAGGCATCAAATCTCAGGGGCGTGACGCTGGCATTTGTCACAGTGTTTTGTATACTCTTCAGCTTGATTCCTCATATTGGGCCAGAATAAACCTTGGGTTGTGACTCCAAGAGCCATAGAGTAGGGTAGTCATTTCATGTTGGGAGATGTAACAGAGGTGTACGCCATTTGGGATTTGTGGTTTAAACTACCTTTGAGAATGGTGTATCGTCGACAGCTTTTCAGCAATGAACGTTTGGCTTTAGGATCTTATGGGAGGGTTTAGCTATTAAAATATGTAAGGAAGGGTGTGCGCCAGTCGTCGGGATCGAGACTCTTGCCCCCAGTATTGATTGCATTGACTTCCATCTGGTCAATACTTGGGTATTTGAGTACTTCGATATGGAGTGATCGAAATTTAGACTGGTCTAACATGGCTGCTATGTATACGAGGGTATCGGTATGTCTATTTTAACCTCGAGAGTAATGTATAATAGAAGATTTTTCAGGAAAATGATCCATGCACCGGTGGACGATTGCGGCATGGTCAGCCATGCAATTGTTGGCCTAGTTTTTGCCTGTGTATTGTTGCTGAAAAAGCTGGGATTCAGTAAATACTATGAGTTTGGGAATACCAAGTTCAAGAGCGAGATCGAGACCATGCATCAAAACTTCCTATTTAGCCTCATTGTTGGAACATTCAAAACTTATCTTGACAGCCTGTTCGACTCGGTCATTGGAAGGAGTAACCAGGACAATACCTATCCCAGAACTGTTAGGTCCAGCAGATCTATCGGTAAAGAGACACTAGCCCGTGTTAGGGTACCAAGGGTCACTCTTTTCAGTTTGGTCTTCGGGTAAGTAATCATCATATTTTTCCCAGTCGATCTCTTCGACCGGGAAGTCTGCAAAGAAAATCAGCGACTGCCAAGACCTTTTGAGATATCTATTTTTCGAAAGTGATGTCTTGTTCACCGATATAGATAGACAATTATTGTACCCATCTTGCTTTATCTTTCTTGCTGAGGATATCTCGAAGAGGGCGGCTGGTAATAATACGTATGGGGTGAGCTTGGAAGTAGGGTTTGAGCTTTTGAGCAGTATAGACAACTGTAAGGAGCAATCATTCGCATTTGGTGTAGGGGCCTAACTTTGCGAGAGGGGAAGTTGACTCTTACATTATAAAGTTTATCCTCTACCAAGGGGTTCAAGCGTATAATCAATAATAATAAGAACTAACTTACTGATAATATACTTGCGTGGAGGCCTTGAATGGGTTACTCTATGACCTCTGATGAGAAGTTTTAAGAGTGATGATATAAATATCGAGTACAGGGTGATTTACAGGGTATTCGAAGGTAAACTTGCAAGGCTTCTTGGTGAAATTTTCTAACCCCTACATAGTTCTTCTTCCCTCCCATTTATAGAACATAAGATGGGCTAAGTCACCATGGGAGGTCAAGTTACATCTGTATCCTCCGGGGACAACTAACTTGTACCCGGAGTTGGTTCTGACACTATAATTTGTCGAGTCTGACACTGTAGCTATTTGTTTTGATACTGCAGGTGCTGGTCCTGACATTGTAGTTATTGGATCTGGTAGCGCAGTTGTCGAGTGGCGTGCTCCACTGTTCTATCTAGTGATATGGTTGCCTGACATGTTCCCCTTCGACCATGTGTGCTCATGGTCAAAGTATTTCTGGTTTGACATTTCCTTCGAGTGTTTGAATTGTTTCGAAAGGCTTCTTGGGCTTGATTATTGTCCCGCTGGGCTTCGAGTCTCTAGGTAGGCTTCGATGTAGCCTTTGAGTGTTCGACAAGTGTTTGAAGGCAGCAAGTATGCTACTACATTCGCCCCCTCTCAGTAGGGGCCTCAGAAACTGGTGTAATGGGTGCGTGCTGAGAAAAATTATAGAGCTTGGGAAGGAGGAAAGTTTGACAGGGTGATTTTTGTAATTCCGAGAAAACTAATTAAAGACTGTGATTAATACAGATTCTGATTAACGAGGGATTAAATGTATCTACCTTAGAGTATAAATAGGGTATTTTGAGAGAACTTTAAACATCTGTACCTTCTTCCCCAAGTAAAATGTTTGCATCCTCTTTTCCAAGCAGTGGAAATACTCTCAATACTAGGTACCAGAGAAGAATGGCCGCAAGAGACCTTCGCATACGCGAGTAGACCCTTGAGCTGAAGCAGAGGTTCTTTGGTGATCGAGGCTTGTATTGGGTTATGCCTTATTTGGTTGAACTGGAGCCAGAGGAACAAATTGGTGGAATGCCGTACGCGCACAGGTGGAGGGTACTGCAATGGATAAGCCCGCTCGCCAGCAACCAGTTCTCCTTCCTTGAATCTATAGTTGAGGATCTGGTGGACAAGGAAGACTGTGTTGAGGATGATGAGGTTGGACTCTGTAAAAAATACCAGTAAATTGGGGCTTCTTCAGTATAGTAAAAGTACTGGCGTGGGATGGTAGGTCAGAATGTTTGCAGTTTTCTACTGATGTTGATTGTTTTGCTCTGTGTTTTGGTGCAAGGGCATCTGCCCGAATGAAATTGAAAATTTATGAAGTAACTATCAAAGTGAGATATTGAATTGTAAGTGTGTAAGCGTAACAAACACAATAGACAATGGTAATTTAGGCACGAAAGCAGTTTCTCGAATGTTAAACTTTTTTAGGAGCGATCTTTAGAAAACTGTAATCTTGACCAAAGTATCTAAAAATATGGACCGAGGTATCGAATACTTTAGAGTACATGTGATGGTTTATGAACAAGATCGCAAGAGGTTGACTGAAAGATTGGACGTTGGAAGATAAAAGGTTCACTCTGGAGTTTTTACAGTTCCGAGGGAGGCAATATAGGAAGGTAATTAAGAGGTAGCGATTATTACGGTGTAATAAATGAGTGTAATAAAGGTATAAATATGGGTTAACAGGAGGTAATTCTGTAGATTCTTTGTCTTCAATTTTTTTCTATGTATTACGTGAAAACATCATGGAGACCACACCCAATACAAGTTATCAAAGAAGAACGGGACATGCCAGAGACCGTAGAATAGGATGAAAAATAGCGGAATTGTAGTAGCCTACTCGCAGCCTTCTACCCCATTCAAACACTCGAAGGCTACCTCGACGCCTACTCAAATATCTCAAATCCTACTCAATCCATAAATAAGCCTGACAAGATTATTCAAAGGCGAAGCCTCGACTTTGAACAAGCTTCGAAGATAAAGATTCCACATCAGCATCAGAAACACTTTGACCACATTTATACGTGGTCGAAGGCAAACATGTCAGACAGCTAGCTATAGTGACAAACCCAACAACTGCTACAGTGTTAGAGCACAGTGCCAAACCTGACATTTTCGGCGTCAACACCATCTTTGGGATACCCGCCTGATACCCAGAGGGTACACATGTAATTTAACCTCCTATGATTACTCAGCCTTTTCTACGTTCTATAAATAAGATGGATGGGGAATCATAGAGGGGTTATGAAATCTCTCACCTGAGTCCTAACAGTTTACCTTTGATCACCTTGTAACACACACAGTACTCGAACCTTCAACTACTTGACAGTAATAAAAACTCTCCTAAAAACTCTTATCAGAGGTCGTGGAGCATCACATTTTGGGCCTCCACGCAAGTATATTGTCTATAGATTACTTATGCAATATATTATATACTTGAACCCCTTTGAATGAGGATAAATCTTGTAGTGTAAGAACCGACTTCCCCTCCGTACGAAGTTAGGCACCTACATTTGGCAGCGTCTGTGCTAGCCCACTCTACTAATCTTCCTTGCTCATTTTCATTTTATCCCCTTTCTAACTCTTATAGATCATTCATAATGGCCCCCACCCTCCGTTCTACTTCCAACCATGCCAGAAACTCTGTCGACGGAGTGGCCACCCAGCCCGCCTTACTTTTCCAGCAATTCGCTCAAGCTGAGGAGCGACACCAAACACAATTGTACCAGGAACGCGAAAAACACCAGCAGGAGTTTGAAGCCGAACGGCATCGCCGTTTGGATGATGCTGATAGACATAACCGCGCTATCGATGAATTAGGCAACATAATCCGAGAGCTACAACGACTATAGCCTCTAGATGCTCCTCTACCTTCTCGAGCACCAGCCCCGTCGCGCGTATCTGCCCGCGTTCGACTGGGGCCTCTGCCACATAAAGAAGTACCCCTGGCCCATATCGGCGCTGAGAGTGCCCCCCCTACTATCCCCCCCACTGGCTCCATCCATCTCGGCATCCATCCCACGG
Organism: Kingdonia uniflora; assembly: GCA_014058105.1. Classification (NCBI taxonomy): domain Eukaryota; kingdom Viridiplantae; phylum Streptophyta; class Magnoliopsida; order Ranunculales; family Circaeasteraceae; genus Kingdonia; species Kingdonia uniflora. Next base: position 2,271,507 of record JACGCM010000779.1, on the reverse strand, counting down.
AGGACTCCTCTGAATCCACCCTTCGCTTCTCTTGACACCCCAAATGCCGCCTTGCTCTAGAACATCTCGGGGAGCGTAGCTTCGAACACATACCGAATACTCGGCCTCATCACCCTCGAATCCCTCAATCCCCCCTCACCTTGCCTATTGTGTATAACAAGACTTCAGCTATAAAATCCAACCTGCCATTCGCGTCAGCGCGAGCCCAACTCCAAACTCATGGAGTGAGTTGTATAACCCCCTCTGCCCCAAACTCTCGCTATCGAGGTGCCTCTAAATTTCTGTGCCCCAAACATCGTAATTACCACAACACCGACCCCCAATCTCATATTCTCGAATTCCAAAATACTTTAAGCCTCTACTCCACAGCCGACCACCCAATGTGTCATCATTTTCCACAAGTCTCACAGATAGCACCTTACGGTGGTATCATAACCTTCCCAGTGGTTCTATTCAAAGTTTTGAGCAATTACCCCATCTTTTCATCGCCTAGTTTGCCATCAACAAAGGCGAAGAGGTCAGAGTTGATGTTCTTTTCAATTTTAGAAAATCCAACAGTGAAACCCTTGAAGCCTTCACTAAGTGGTTTCTCGATGAGTCACGAAAAGTCGAAAACCTCGATTGCGCGAACACTGTACTCGCATATTCAAATGCCATTCTAGATCACAACCGTGCCAAAGAGTACCTGGTCTTCCACAAAGCTCGAACCCTCGAGGAGATGATCTCAAAAGTCAATAGGTATATCGATCTTGAGCGCCTCCACGAATCACATAAACAGGGGCAACCTTCGACCTCTGCCATCAATAAACCTCGACAAGGCCTACCCTCTACTCCTACACATCTTCCAACAATAAATTAATGAACATCTTTTACTCTGAGCTTTACCTCCTGTTTTCCATTGAATTTCTTGGTTTACCCTAGGTATCATGTCAACCCTCCGACCCGATTGATACTTGGGGGCGACCTTTAAATTTTTCAAGCTTCCAACATTCAAGCAAACTCGAGGGGCACGAATGGTCGAGAGACCGGACCCTTGAGAATGCGTTGGGGGCGACCACGTCTTACTTCACTGTGGCTTAGGCCTTTGAAGTGTAGTAAATCTCTTAGGTCCACCCAAGTGTCACAACCAACTCGAAGCCCTTCAAGGTTCAATCATTCTATAAGATTTCTAAACTTACAGCATATGCAGATAAAAAGTATACAAGAATATAAATAGTTTTGCTACACGCAAGACGCTTCAGCACATCATATATCAAAGACTCAAGTTTAGTACGGAGTATACATCAAGAATCTAGCACAGCAATTAAGTACAAGTCAACTTAACACAAATCAGTTTCATAACAGTCTACAACAAAACAAAAATAGTACAGTACAAGTCAGTTTCAGCACACCAATTCAATGCAATCACAAATTCAAAGAAAGTTCAATATTGTTCAAATATTACAACCCAACAGAAAAATAAAAAAAAATGGTATGGCACTCCAGTACAATACCTCATATCGGAGTTGCTGCATCTTCTTCCCCAACAAGCTCTTCTGTCCTAATACTTCCAGCACCTCCAGTAGAAGGTCTTGACCCTGCACCATCAGCGATCACATCAGTTATAGTTCCAGCAGTAGTACCTTCGATCACAGGAGCCTCCACGCCACATCCATCAGTAACATCTGCCTCTATCTCTTATGTATGCAAATCATCATCAGTAACAGGAACTTGGGTAACAGAGAAGCATTGCAAAGTTTCTGGATCATACCCCAAATCCTCAATGAACTCCTTTAGCCTGACATTATTCGCACATTCATAATCATATTGCCCTTGGAAAAGTGCCTTCTGTTCTTTCTTTTCCTTCTCCTACTCAGCAAGCATCAACTTCAACACCAGCTCATAATTACAACGTTGAGCCTCGAATCTCTTCTCGAGCACATCATTGATAGCTACCAGATCTCGCTTCAAAATTTTATTCTCAGACACCAATGACGCCACAGTCCCTCGAGTAATATCCAGATCATCAAGCGTCTATCTCAGCTGCCGTGATGCTACCTTTTGGGCCTTGATGAAAACCTCTGACCTAGTATCTGTCTGCTAGAATAATTGAGCCATCAGTATCTCCCGAAGCATGATGCACTCAAGCAAAATTTTAGCATTTCAAAATTTAAATAGTTACCTGATACATTGTCTTATGTATTCTCCTCCCAGCCTCATCTAGGTCACTGGTACAGATTTTTGCCATTGAAGCAGCCAGGGCTAGAGTTTGTTCCTCTCACTTAGCCTCTGTCATATCTTCATCCACATCATCCGCATCATCTTCCCTCAGTGCCCTACGCCTTTTGCGTTTGATTACCATCGACCATTGTGCCCTCGGAGACTCGGGGTTGACCTTGCCCTTCCCTTTCTCAGCCTAGGTCAGTGCCTGCTTCGACTTCTGTCTCGAAGTATCACAAGCTACTTCGGGCACTATCGCTGCTTGCTTCGACGCCTGTTGTTCCTTCGAAACATACTATACCTTCCTTGCCAAATTCTCCTCTTCCATTCCTTTGACCACTATCGAAGCACCTTTGCCCCCCCCCTCTTCTTCTTCTTGGTTGGCTTCGGGGTAACGGGTACGTCTTGAAGCAGGGAATCAGTCCTTTTCTACCTTTTCCTTTTGATACTAAGCTTCTTAAACACAGAGTTTACTCATTCCTCACCCGAGTCGATTAAGGCATTAATATAATCCCTCGGATTAGCCCAAGTTGGGACGTTGGGACCTGCAGAACAAACAAAAACACGTTTATCAGCCTATTCGATCAATACATCAAAAAAATATTTGACGGATAACTTTCTCGGATTATAGACTTTATGAGGTAACTGGAGAGGTCCGCGACATATTGATGTAGGCGACTCGTCTTAAGAATTATTTTGAGAGAGAGCTGCAGAGCAAAGCATTTGCTGGTATGATGGCAACTGTAATTATTGTTCTAGGAATAAGGTTCACCTTATTTGACCTCGATGGGGTAAGGGGTACGCCATACTTGGTCAGTATAAATCTACGGTAAAAGGGTGCTGATGGGAGTAGTAAACTTGGGGAGGACCGGCTTTGGTCACTTTTTATAGGCCTCAGCGGTGGCGTTGTCAGCATGGGGGCATTTGCGGCTCTCAGTCTCCTGGGAGACGGGAGCGATCAGAGGTATAGAAGGTATAGAAGATCCTTGTCGAGGCTTATTCTGATTATTTGCTGAACGTTGCGGCTGGCGATTAGACTCGCGGAGGTGCTCGAGGTCGATGTATCTATTTACTTTTGATAACATCTCCTCGAGGGTTTGAGGTTTGTGGAGCACGATATACTCCTTGACGCGGTTGTTCTCTCGCAGTGTATTGGAAAAGGTGAATACGGTGTTCGCGCAGTCGAGGTTTTCGATCTTGCGGGACACATCGAGAAACTGTTTGGTAAAGGCCTCAAGTGTTTTATTGGGGGATTTTCTGAAATTTAAGAGGGTATCGACCCAGAATTCGTGGTCATTGTTGAAGGCGAATTGGGCGATGAAAAGGTTAGATAACTACTTGAAGCTTCGTATCGAGTCGTTGGGGAGGCTATAATACCATCGAAGAGGGTTGTCTGTGAGGCTGGTAGGAAATAGTCGGCACAACAGGTGGTCGGCCGTGGAGTATAAGCTTAAGGTATTTTGGAACTCAAGAATGTGAGATTGAGGGTCGGTGTTGCGGTATTTGCCGATTATTTCGGCATGAAAATTTAGAGGAACCTTGGCAGCGAGGAGTTTGGGGCAAAGGGGGTTATTTAACTTACTCCAAGAGTTCGGTATGGGGCACGCACTGATGTTGATGGTAGGATGGATTTTCTGGTCAAAGTCCTACTCTATAAGATAAACAGGATGAGGAAGGGATCTTCCAGGTAGAAGGGGATGCGGTCAAGTATTTGGCGTATGCTCAGCGCTGCGCTCCTCGAGTTATCCTCGAGCAGGGCAGTGTCGGGGATGTCTGGTAGTGCAAATGTTAGAATCAGATGAATCTTTTGTGGGGTATATGCCAAGGTGGATTGATCCAGTAGGGAGGATGGTGGAGGGGGCACCCTCGGCGCCAAAATAGGCCAGGGGTACTCTTACACTATGAAATTTATCCTCTACCAGGGGGTTTAAGCATAAAATCAATAATAATAAGAACTAACTTACTGACAATGCACTTGCGTGAAGTTCTTTAATGGGTTATTCCACGACCTCTGATGAGGATTTTTAAGAGTGATGATATAAATATCGAGTAGTCGAAGTATCGAGTACAGGGTGATTTATAGGGTATTTGAAGGTAATCTTGCGAGGCTTGTTGGGGACATTTTCTAACCCCTTCATAGTTCCTCTTCCCTCCTATTTATAGAACATAGGATGGGCTGAGTTACCATGGGAGGTCAAGTTATATCTGAATCTTTCGGGGACAACTAACATCAACCCGGAGTAGGTTCTGACACTACAATTTGTCGAGCCTGTCACTGTAGTTGTTAGTTCTGATACTGCAACTGTTGGTCCTAACACTGAAGTTGTTGGATCTTGTACCGCAGTTGCCGAGAGTCATACTCTACTATTCTATCTGGAGAGATGGTTGCCTGATATGTTCCCCTTCGACCATGTACGCTCATGGTAAAAGTATTTCTGGTTTAACATTTCCTTCGAGCGTTCAAATAGTCTCGGAAGGTTTTGTAGGCTTGATTATTGTCTTGCTGGGCTTTAAGTCTCTAGGTAGGCTTCGATGTAGCCTACGAGTATTCGACCAGTGCTAGAAGGCTGCGAATAGACTGTTTCGTCAGGTGTCAGAGTTTTACTTGTAAAATATGCGGGTTTCTTTATACCAATTTCAAGTCGAATAAGTACCGAGCTAATAGAAGTATCGGTGACTGCAAGATATAAGAAGAACATTTCACCTTCGATGGGGGTACTTATGATAGGTGGTCGACCAGGGTAGGTTTTGAGTTCGAGGAAGGCCTATTTACAATCGAGTGTTCAATTAACTTCAGGGTTGTTCTTTTTAGCCTTATGGAGGCCTTGGTCATGTAAGAGGGAGAAGAGCCAAGAACAACGGTAAGTAGATTTTGGGATAAAATGGATCAGGGTGGCTATTTTGCCAGTAACCTTTTAGACATTCTTCTTCATTTGAGGGGAGGGCATATTGATGAGGGTACGAATATGAGTGGGTTCGATCTCGATATCTCATTTTCTGATGAGGTGGCCTAAGAATTTTCCTGAAGATACGCCGAATTGGCACTTTTCAGGGTTGAGTTTCATATTGTAAGTTTGAAGTATAAAAAATACATCGGTCAATTCTTGTATATGGGTATGTTTCTGGTGGCAACATAGTATGTCGTCGATATAAACTTCGATCGACTTGCCAAGAAGAGTTTTAAACATGGTTGCAACAAGGCGGTGGTAAGTGGCACCCACATTTTTTAGGCCGCAGGGCATCTCGCTAATGCAGTAAAGTCCTTGTTCTGTGATAGACGAAGTTTTAAGTTGATCTTCGGGGAGAAGGGGTACCTAGTTGTAGCCGGAAGCCGCGTCCATCATTGATAATCGTTCATAGATGTTTATGGCATCCAAAATCACAGAAATGGTCGGGGGTGGGAAACTATCCTTTGGTGTATATTTATTAAGATCTGTGAAGTCGACGTAGATTCGGATCTTTTCGTTTCTTTTGGGCATAAAAACAATGTTGGAGATCCAGTCAGTGTATTTGACTTCTCTTATAAAACTAGTGCCTTAGAGTTTTTTGACCTCGCAGTTTACAGCTTCTCTAATCCTCGGTGCTAAAGTACGCTTCTGCTTCACTGAAGTAGATTTAGGGATGAGGTCAAGTCAATGGCAGGCCAGGGTGGGGTCGACACCGGGCATCTCATGGGACGTCCAGGCGAAGATGTTTTTGTTAGCTCATAGGAACATTGTGAGTTCATGGCGTTCGGCCTCATCCAAGAAACTGCCAATGAATGTGCCTCAACCAAATCTGTCGAGTTTGATAAAAATGGTAGGTTCGATAGGTGTAGTAGAAGGGGTCGAGTTATAGATGGGGAGAGAGAGAGATGTATTAATTACTATGGCTTAACAAACTTCTTGGTTAGGTCAATTTCGGGATGCTTGCATGAGCGGACGAGGCGTTGGGAGCCATTCATGTTCCACGTGCCACAAGGGGTAGTGAAGCGCAGGGTTTGGTAGAAGGTAGATGGTATGGCTTTCATGGTATGGAGCCAATCACACACTGGAATGCCCAGATATTCAAATTTCTTATCGATGACAAGAAAGATGGTTTGTAGGGTAACTGGACCGGTGGTGACAGGGAGGCTAAGGCGACCAGCGATGACTTCTGTAGCACCGTTAAAGCCCTTAGTTTGATGTTGGCAGGTATAATAAGGTCTATTTTTTGGATAGTGTGGACGGTCTGGAGGAAGAGCACGTCTGCTGTACTTCCCGTATCAATGAGCATTATGTGTAAGATGAGATGGTCGACCTTGATCATGATGACAAATGGATAGGAATGGGGGAAACGGACGTGAGAGGTATCACAATCGATGAAGGATATACCTTCTGGTCGAGGGTGCTGGCTAGATTCAGGTAGAAGGATGGGTAATTTATCCATATAAGTAAGCTTACAGCATTCTTCGACTCGTTTGTGCTTGCTTTGAGTATGACCGTTATCGACGTTATTAACTTTGTTGAGATGGAGTTGGAAAATATGTACCTCGACTGGATCGGTATTTTGAGTGGGTTGGGGCTTGAGATACGACCTGTTGAGATAGCTGGGGAGATCGACAACATATTGATGTAGATTGCCTACTTTAAGAATTATTTCCAGCGATCCCTGCAGAGCATAACATTTATTCGTAGGGTGACAGTTGTATTTGTGGTTTTGGTAGTAAGATTCATCTTTTTTGACCTCGATGGGGAAGGGAGTATGCCAGATAGGATCGACCTGGATGTGTGTGAGAAGGGTGCTGATGGGAGTTGTGAGTTTTGGTAGAATGGGCATGAGTCGTTTCTTGCGAGTTTCAGAAGACTGACCATCAAATTGAGGGTATTTGTAGTTGTTATTCATTTACAAGACGGGAGCGACCATGGGTGTAGTCGATGGTCGAGGTTTGTTAGGGTTGGTGGTCAAGGCTTGCCCCTAACAATTAGATTTGCTGAGGCGTTTGAGGTCGATGTACCCGTTGACCTTGGATAGCATCTCCTTAAGTGTTCCTGGTTTTTGGAGTACGATGTACTCCTTAACGCGACTGTGGTCTGGCAAAGCGTTGAAGTATGCGAGAAAGACATTCGCATAATTGAGATTTTCAACTTTGTGCGACTCATTGAGAAAATGCTTGGTAAAAGTTTCCAGTGTTTTGTTGGGTGATTTGTGGAAGTTGAAGAGAACATCGACTCAGACCCCACAGTCTTTATTTAAGGCAAACTGGGAGATTAAAATATTTGACAATTATTCAAAACTTTGGATAGAGCTACTAGGGAGGCTGTGGTACCATTTAAGAGGGTTGTCAGTGACACTGGTGAGAAATATGCGATACAAAATATGGTTGGCTATGGAAGACAGGCTTAAAGAATTTTGGAATTCAAGGATATGCGACTGAGGGCATGTACTGCAGTATTTGTGGATTTTTGGGATATGAAAGTTGGAGGTACCTCCACAGTGAGGAGCTTCGGGTAAATGGGGTTGTTTAAACGGCTCTAGGGGTTCAGAGCACCCTCGGCAAAATGTTTTTTGGTCGAGTTCCTGCTTTATAAGGTAAGTAGGACGAGGGGGAGAATGCTAGGGTTGAGGGTGATGAGGTCATGGGTTCAGCATGGCGCTCTCGAGCAAGGCGCCTTGTGGGGTGTCGAGAAGTTCAAAGGGTAGATTCGGAAGAATCTTCCGTATGGGGAATACCATGATGGACTCAGCAGGTGGGTATGGCGGTAGGGGCACCCACGGCGCCAAGATGGACCCGGGGGACCTCAATTTAGGGATGTGGCTCAAATCGAGCACGGGCTGAAATGCGCGAGGGGGCGGGTATTCGAGATCGCAGAGGAGCGTCTTCGGTTTGAACCTGTTGAAGCTCACAAATAGTATGGTGCAGTTCGTCCAGAGTACGATGCTGTTGGTCGATATCGACTAAACGGTATTTCTATTCAACCTCAAGTTCTTATCATTTGTCTTCACGTTCAATACGGATCTGGTTGGTATGGCGTTTCTCGGGTTTGGCAAATTATTAGCTGGTGAGGGCGAGTTGAGCCGCTATTCTGTCAGCGGAGTTGCCGATGATGGCAGAGGTAGAGAATAGGGTAGGGGCTATTGAGTATGGCTATAAGAGGAAAGAAATTGAAAAGCGAGATTGGGCAGGGTGACTATAGCACAGACGGTGCCAAATGTAGGGGCCAAGTTTCCTGGGAGGGGAAACTAGCTCTTACACCGTAGGGTTTATCTTTGACTGGAGGCTATAGCAAGTATATGGAGCAATAATAAACTAGATTACAGAATAAACAAACTTGCGTGGAGTCCTAGAATTTGTTTCTCCACGACCTCAAGCAAGGATTTGAATGATAGATGATATATATTGAGTTTAGATGACAGATCGAGTAAGAAGTAAGCTATAGGGTATTTGATGGTAATCTTGAAGGGCTTTTTGAGAGAGCTTTTCTAACCCTTCATAGTGTCACCTCCTTCTTAATTATAGGAGATAGAAAAGGGTTGAGTCACCATGGGAGGTCAGATTATATGTATATCCTTTAGGACAGTTGATCTATACGTTGAGTCGGTTCTAACACTGTAGTTGTTTGGCGACTCATCTCACTATTATGTCTGGAGAACTAGACATTAGGTATTTCTGCCTTCGATCATGTATTACTATGGTTGAAGTTTCTCTGGTGTTGAGTTCTGGTGCTGACCGTCTGTCTGCGGCTTCAACTATGGTCGTTAGCTTTGATGACACCTTCTAGTGTTTGACTAATCTCGGAAGGCTTTGTGGGGTTCGTTGCTAGTCTTTCTTGGCTTTGAGTCTCAGGGTAGGTTTCAATGTAGCTTTCAAGTATTTGACTAGTGCTGGAAGGCTGCGAGTAGGCTACTACATTCCCAAAGGGCAGAAGCGTTAAAATTCAGTTTCGACCTCTAGGACTGTAGATAATACAGAGATCGAAAGCTGGATGATAACCCCCCCCCCCCCTATCTGTTATAGACAAAAGAAAGATAACTTAAGGATACTGAGGAGATAAAGTCTTTGGTAAAGATCGAGCCGTGTAAGGTAAGCCTTGATTATGCACTATTATTATTTTTTGACATGCTCGAATGTGATCTTTTAAATTTCCTATGTAGGTCTCGCGTATGCTGAAAGGTCTCTACCTCGGCTTTGAGGATGGGAATAAGGTACTACTGGGTCAGGCGAAAGAACTCGAGAAAGAGGTAGAGAGTAAACGAGCGAAGCTGGAGGAAGCGAAGGCACAATCGGTAGAGGAGATTATGATTTAAAAAAAGACCTTCCAGGGAATAGTGGACAAGGTTGTGATCGATGCCGCTCAACATACCATTGATTTGGTGGTAACTCGGGACAATCTGGTCCAAAGGCTTCAGGAAGATGGCTACGTTTATGCTGATGTTGTGGCCATCATGGGGGGACGATCTACGGATGTCATGGGGCCTTATCGAGATAAGAGGTCGAAGTAGAAGGGACTCCACCTCAGAGAGTGTGTCAGAGCTGGACAAGACTATGCATACATCCTAGGCTGATAATCGCGATGGACTGGAGAAGGTAAACTAAGATTTTATGTAATGCTGCATTTATGGTAGAAAAAAGACCTTTGTTGGAATTGAAATATTTATTTTACATGACTGGTTTATTTTGTATTGATATAGAAATTTTTATGTGTATGAGTGTAACGAATTACACCTTATAGTTGCGGAGTTAAAGAAAGAACTCGCTAAGGAGAAAAATGCGTCATATGCAGCAGCTCTTATGACTGAATGTGTTGAGGCCCAGGTTAGAAAATATTGAGAACTTAGTGAAAATCATTAGAAAGATATATTTGTATCTCATTTACGATGGGCCAAAGATAAAATCGAGGATGATGAGGTAGTTAGGAAAAATAGGAATAGGTATTTGAAAATTTGACATTTCCTTCCGAGTGGTATTAGAGAAAATACCCCAGAAGTTACCAAGGACCTCATGATGTTAATTATTCACTTAGAAGCGGAAATAGACAGTGAGAGAGGGTTAAATAAAGAATACCTTATAGTTTTAGAAGATTGAGGTATTCATCCAGAACTTGAGTATATAGAGTGCCTAGCCATTATAGCGAAAAATCTACATAGCTTAAATGCTAAAGAAGCATCAGCTCGAGCAGGTGTGTCAATGATATATTTATAATATAAAATGCTAGAACATTTGTGAGTGAGAAAATATATTACTATTTAAACGAGTAATATATGTATGGCGTAACTTTGGAAAGAATATTTAGAGATGCTAATTTATTGTGGAGGTCGAGATGGAAAAAATGTGTTATCGTCACAAGACGCTTACCGAATTAAATGAAAAAAATGAATGTTGAGGTAAATCAGACATGTGAGGCATTGGAAAATACCGCCGAACTTAATATTAAAATAGAAGTATAAAAGTCAAATGAGGTGGTAAGCATTCAAGGTAATTGGAGAAGTTGAACGAACTTCAAAAGAAGAAGGAGAAGGGTACAAAGAGTGCTTAGAGTCATATAGATAATCTTCTTGAACGAGTAAAGAAACTGAATGTAGAATTATTAATTGTGCCTGATAGTTAGGCTGGGGTGGTAGAGAGACTGAAGAGAAAAAATAAAGATGTGGATCATGCTTAATGTCGTATCAAAGGGTTAGAGGCAGATATATCGGGTGTAAAAGGGAAGCTTAATAATGTTAGGGAGCAATTGAAGTAAAAGGAAGTCAAAATGAAAATTTTGATCGAGCAAATAACGATGTTGGAGCTCGATTTGGTGTATGTTAGAGCACTAGTACAAAATTCTAATAAGCGGATAAGAAACATGAAAGCTTAGTTGACGGATTCCTTGACTTGGGAGGTGGGTTTGCATAAAACGATTCATAAATTAGAAGCAGACCTCTTAATATCCTAACCGGAACATAAGGAAGAGGTCGATTAGAGAGTATACAATCATATTAGAATAGATTAATCGATGGATATGCTGAGACAGATAAACAAGTTTACAACGGTGATGGAGGCGCGTCATGTGTAGGCAGTTTTCAAAACTTCTAAAGAAAGAGATCGTTGTAGTAATCTGGAATGATTATTAAAGGATGCTAAGGCAAGGATTTATGAGCTCACGATACCAAATAGAGATAAGCTCGTGGCCGGTGCAGTGCATGAGAAAGAGATAGCTGAAGTTCTCGCATTTTTTGAGTGTAAGATTAAGATAATTGAAAAATAGAGAAACACTATACATGATAAGATGATTGCCTAAGGCATGAAGTGTGAGATGAATTTAATATGGTATAAATATTTAGAATATTTTTTGTCTAACATTAGTTTCTGCACCCCAGAAATGGTTGATCAAGGTAGAGAGATTGGTGTTGCCAGGGCACCGGAATTTAAAGCTTCTGAAGTTGGTAGAAATTCGTCTAATATACATTATAAAGGACCTGTGTAGAATTATTCGTAAACTAATTTTCTCTCTGTATAGTAGATGTTGGATATATGAAAGCAAGTATTAACTTTGCCTTATATGTGAGATTTAGTAGGTAAAGATAGAGATTTTGTCGATAAAGATATATATGTATGATAGTAGACAGTCATGTGAGAAAAAACTTAGAAGCTTTCATTGATTAAAAAAGAATGTACAAACTATTTAGAGATTATATATTACTTGTGGAATGCTATGAACAATAGTAAATGTATCATGCGCTTGAAAAAGTAGGGATTAACGACAGCATTTCTTCAATCCCCTACTGTTCCAAGGGCTTGGTATCCGGACGCCATCCTTTGTCATGAGGTAATCGAATCCAAGACCTGTTTGTCCCACTACTAGAAATAGACCTTCCTAATTTTCTGCGAGCTTCCCAACATGTAATTCTTTTATGTTCTTGGTGATTTCCCAGAGTACCCAGTCGTTGATTTCGAACCCGTAACTCTGAACCCTTTTGTTAGAAGAATTGGTTGGCATATGATGGTATCGACCCAAGTTGGCAACAGCTTGAAGTCACGTCTCATCAATTTAGTTCATATTACATGCTAATTCGAACTCATTTTCTTCATCAGTGGGCTCGTGATCTTTAACAGGATGATGATATTATGTTGGGATGACAACTTCTATCCCATAAGCGAGTAAGAATGGGGCACAATTTGTTAATTGTCTTGGTGTTGTGCGATAAGCCCACAAAGCATGTGGTAGATCCCTTATCCAATTACCCTTCTTTTCTAATAGGAGTATTTTCTTGAGACCATCCACTATGGTTTTGTTTGTGATTTTGGCCTGACCATTTTCCTATGGGTAATATGAATTGGAGGGTGACTGAATGATGTTATATTTGTTGAGGAATGACACCACTTTCTCTCTAATAAATTGTGGCCCGTTATCGATCTGAATTAGGTGAGGGCAACCAATTCTTGTGATAATATGTTCCTAGATAAATAAGATGACTTCTTCTTCTTGAGTTTGACAAAGGAGAGCTGCTTCAACCCATTTCATTAGCTAATCTGTTACTACGAGTTGGAATTTGTGGTTGCTCGGTGCGTTTGAGAATACTCCCACGAGATCAAGTGCCCATCGCTCAAAAGGCTGGAATACCTTACTAGCTTGAAGTTTGAGCACCAGAGCTTATATTTGGTTGCCATGTCGTTGGCAAGCATCATATGTTTGTGAATATTCATCGGCCTATTTTCTCATTCATTGCTAGAAAACTCCTTGTGTAATTGCTCTATTTCTAAGAGATCGTCCTACTACATGGGAGCCGCAAGTCCCTTCATGTAAATTATTTAGCATTCCGTTAACAGCTTATTTGGAGAAGTACTTTAGATAAGGTTAGTTACTGATCTTTGATATAGAGTACCTTTCAGCGTTATGTATCGCTTGGAGTTTTCAATCAATTATATGCACTCTTTGGGATCTTCTAGAAATGGCCCATCATATTTATTTTTTGGGCCGAGATAAGTGAGGAAAGACTTCCGCCAATTTCCTTCCTTCTCTTTATCGCCCCTAGTATTAATTGTACATGTCAAAGTATGATCAATGCTAGGGGATGACATTTCTTCAATTTATAAATATCTGGCCTTTGTACCCAATACTCCAGCTAGGTAAGCTAAAGCATCGCTGTGACAATTTATAAAATCTGCTCATTCTATCAGTAATAAGTGCTGCATAGGCAACCATCTTGACGTTCTTCATGTATTGATCAGAGTAGTGATGTATAATCAATAATGATTCAATATATACTGATAATTTAGAAAAGCCAATTTCTAATGCTATTTCGAGACCATGACTTAATGCTTTGTACTCCATTACATTGTTCGATACTTCAAAATTTAGCTGCATGGACTTCTCAATTTTTTCATTGGAAGGAGTTATGAGCACAATTCATATCCCTGACCCAGCGGGTTCTGCGGATCCATTTATTAAAAGCCTTTATCCTTTTTGTGTGATCCATTCAGCTCATACTTCAATGTGTTTGGAATGTTTAACGATGTCGTCATCTTCTGTTAGATCAGGATCGTATTCTTCATAATCGAAATTTTTGACTGGGAAGTCTATTAAAAAGTAAGCTACTGCTTATCTTTTTTATGAGGTTCTTTTTTCAAATTTTATGTCGTGCACCCCCAAACTGACGGACCATTGTTGCACTCTGCGTGATTTTTCTTTCTTAGATAGCACTTCTCGAAGGGAATAGTTTATCATGACTTTGACTAAATGAGCTTGAAAATAGTGTTTAAGCTTTTGTAAAGTATAGACGAGTATTTTGAGGAATCGCTCTATTTTAGAATATCTTGTTTCGGTCGGCGTATAAGGAACAAACTTAAAGAGTTTTCTGTAACTATAAAATAAATTAATAATTACTTATTTTCGATCGGGGTACTGGTTACTGGTGATTTCCAAAGAAACCATTTAAGTTCTTGGAAATTGACTTCATATTCTATTACTGCACGGATTAATGCACTGCAAAAGACAAGGTTGGGTCCCGCTTATCGTGGAAGTGGATGCTGAACTCCTAGAAAACTGGTACAGATGCAAGCATCACTACCCAGTAAAGTACGATGCAACTTGGAAGCTTATCACAGAGCTCGGACAAGAACTACACATTACCATGAAACACACTTACCGTGAAGGCAATGGAACAGCTGATGGACTCTCCAAACTTGGTAGTTCCCAACATTCACAACGCTTCTGGTCAGCAGCCACTCTCCCAAGGCAAATCCGAGCAACCTACTTCATGGAAAAAATAGGATTAGCCACTATTCGGCATTAATCAAGTGGTCAGGCCCTATGTCCTCCACCTATATTTTTGCTCTACATAATAAAGGAAATAACCGAATTCGTCCAAAAAAAAATCTTCTCTCCAATATATCTACTCATTCTATCGTCCCTTGCAATTTTTGGTGAACCTACAATGTAGCTTGAACAACCGTCTACAACGATCTAATGACTTGGAGACAAATTTGTTGATATCTATAATATTTCCAATAAGTTTTTGTTCGTCCTTTTTTGTCTTTGGAGATGACATAGAGAATAGAGCTCGAATCGAATCAGGAGCAGCTTCATTCCCTTCTGACTGATGAGGTATCCCAGAAATCGACCAGAGTGTACTCTGAATTGATATTTATCTGGATTGAGTTTTATTCTATTTGATCATAATATGTTGGAAACTGTATCAAGATGTGTAATATGATCTTCCTGATTTAGGCCTTTGCAGAGCATATCATCAATGTATACTTTAACAATTTTTCCCAAGTGCTCTTTGAACATGATTGTTACAAACCTTTAATTGGTCGCTCTAGCATTTTTGAAGCCGAATGGTATGACTTTGTAATAATAGAGGCCTCTTTCGATAATAAAGGAAGTCTTTTCCTGATCTTCATCTAGGAAAGGTATCTAGTTGCATCCTGAGGGCACACCCATCATACACAAAAGTTCCTATCCTGCTGTAGAACTTATAATATGGTTCATTATGGGAAGAGGAAAACAATCCTTTAGTGTGTGTTTTTTTAGATCCATGAAATCCATACAATCTCTGACCTTTCCATTTTTCTTTAGAACTGCTACTATGTTCAAAATCTAGTTTGGGAATTTAGCTTCTCAAATGAAATCAACGTCGATCAACTAATTAATTTCCTTATTGACCTAATCTCGGAGACGAGGGGAGATCCTCTGCAAGTTCTGTTTGACTGTTGTAGCTCTATCTCTAATACTTAATTTGTGATAAGCCTTTGCTGGGTTGACTTCTGGCTTTTCCTAGAAAGTCATGCGTACACGTCTTTGCACGATTAAAAGAACTATATTAGAGCTTCTTTCTCCTGTTGAACTAGCTTGGTACCAATGTACATGCCCTTACAATGTCCATCGATCTCAATTTACTCTGTTGGCTCAACTGCGGAAGGCTAATCTTCGGCGCGATCAGCGTTCTGTATTGGCTATAAAGTAAATTCTCAGAGGTATCAAGAATGGTAGACACTGTATTTTTGCAAGTGCGAGCAAGCTTCTAACATCCTTTGATTTTGTAGATACCCTCATTGTATTGGAATCAAAGTGCTTGGTAGTATGTGAAAGGAATTGCTTATATGTTATGTAACTAGCAAGGACCTATTATCCCTAAAAATCAAAAATTTGTATTGATGACATAGAATGTGACATCATGTGTGGCGGTTCCAGTGGCAATTAGAAAGATGATTTTGCCTACTCGCTCATCTTTAGACTCAATGAAGCTACTAATATCAATGTCGCTTGGCCGGACTTTGTCTACTAGTCCCATTTGGTTAATGGTACTTTAAAAAGGGATTTCGATACCACTGCCTGTGTCTAACATCATTATATGCATGAAAAAATTCTTCATTTAAAGCATTATTACCAGTGCGTTATGATGTGGAAACTTGGAATGATAGATGTCGTAATCTTCAAAAGAAATTCCAAATCGCTGAAGGCCTAATTCAGGCAAGGGTTTATTTTCTTTACCCTGAACTGTGAGATCACAGCACTCTGTTAACCTCCTTCTCTTAAATCTAGTTGAAATGTTGATCTAGTGAATCTCGATCCTATGGCTGAGGTAGAGGTGGTACAAGTACTTTTCCTCTTATTGCTCCTCAACTTGAAATACTTCGACCGGCTTCTTATAGCTCCCATTCTTATATCCTTCGAGATCGATAATGTATTCGTGAATTCTTCTATCCATAAAAATGAACTCTAGTAATCTCTGTACAGCCTAACAGTTATCATTTTCACGATGTGCTACCTTGTGGTGCATGCAATACGGTTTGCCTCCGATCAGTTCTAGAGGTTGTGCCACATGGAAGAATTTATCTTTTTCTAGTATAGGATAGATTAATAAAATCCTGACATTCATCTTTGAAATGACAACTTTTGGTAGCAAGTTCCCTTTTTGTGATTTTCTTGTATATCTTTTAGCTCGTTTCTTATCACCCTGGACATCATTGTTGCGTTCACTATTTCTATCTGTATGTAGTCCTTTTATGGAAAGGGCATTTTTAGTATATTTATACCTTTTGGACTATTGACATTTTTAATCATGTCTTCTAAGGATGAGGGTTTGTTCAAGAAAAGGCACTATTTTGCTTTACAATCGAGCTGTAGTACGTTGGAAAACACCGATACAGCCATTTTATGATCGTGATTATCAGCGTTCCTTGTTAATTCAAGAAACTTCTTTAAAAATACTTTGAGCTTCTCCCCCTGAGCCTGTTTGCGACTGATAAGAGTATACAAATTCTCTTTTTTTATCCATGTTATGAGCCTGAGTCTTGATGTAGATCTTCTATAATTACTCGGAAGTAAGGATGAAATTCTCAAGTAGAAAATGGACCCAATGTTGTAGCTCGCCTTGGAGACTTGAATCGAATAACCGACAAAGAATGCGGCTTAAGTTTGAATATAATCCTAATGAATCTCGGAATTGTTGTACGTTTTCAATAAAATCGGTCCCTTTGGTATTTTCATATCAAACATCTTTTTTTTGCAAAAAAGTTCAGCTTTATATTGAACCTACAAACATACAGCAAAGGGGACCTTGCTTATCAAGGAATGCCCAATTGGAAAAAGGATAAATATACAAGAATGAACTATTATAAGGAGGGATATGAACAACTCTTTAGCAATCGGACTTGCAGGGGCATACCCCTCGATCTTACCTAAATCGAGTTGTCTACAGTTCAAACTACCTCTATGTCAGACCCACGCATTCTCCAAAAGACTTCCCCATTCAACATTGTCACCTACTCCATAAACTGATGAAAAGCGTGGGTCGAGCTCAAACAGAAACACCTGAACAAGTCAAAGGCACTTGTCTCTCACAAACTCAATAGTTACTCAGTCAACTACCAATAACCACAATATTCGTTGAACGTGCTTCATCACGATGAAGAACTGCAGAGAAGGCCTATATAAAGAAAAAGTTCTAGAAGTGACAAGAACCAGAAAATTACACGAGAAATCACCAAGAAAACTATATTTTCTAGATTCTCAAAACTTCAAACTTCATATTCACAAGATCAAGCATTTTAAAGTCAAGAGATCACTTATAATAAGATATCACCCACAAGCAATAAACGTTAATATTACAAAAATCCTCAAGCAATAAACGTTAATATTACAAAAATCACCTGTGTCATTTCTTGATTTCTATTAGATTTTGTCATAGGTACATTGGTGGAAGAGCTAATTCCAAGCCACTTTGAACTTACAAAATTAGGCCATTACATTGGGCGCCGTTTGTGGGAAATAAATTATTTTCACGATATTTTAAGGCATTCATTTACTCTACTAAAAATATCGATCATGGTCACATCCATGCGACTAGCATCCGGAATCCAGCTCCATCTTTCAGTTGTACCAGAACAACATGCAGAGCTACGGGAAAATGTCAACACTGAGACAGAAAAACGCAATGAGCTCGAACGTCAAATAATTCTTGATGGAGAGCTCCGTGAATAGGAGTTGAACGCCGAACGACAAACTCGTTTGATAACACACAAATGACGTGAAGATCATATGACAACAATGTAGACTACCTTGCAAGCTCTGCAAAATACTTAGCAGGCTCCTCTAACATGATATCGCGATCAGGTGCGATAAGCCTCTCAGGTTTCTGCATGGGAAAGATTGGGACCTCAAGGAACCACCAGCAAAGTTATTTCAAGAAATATTTGGAATGAACCTCAACCATCCGTTCATTTCGGTGGTGAAGTTCAGTCTGAGATCAGCCGAGGTCACCGATGTTCCATATGTCAAGAGAAAGAACAGCGACCTCAACCTTAAGTTCCAAGACAAGATCGCTTGAGTGAAGGTATCGGTACACACAATCCGTAACCTACTCGTCAAACCACTTAATCAACCCATAATTATGTCATACAAGAGCATATGGACCAGCGTATTAAGTAGTTAATCGAAGCACAAGTTCTAGGCACTACTGATGACCTTACCAAGTTACAAGGAAGTCCAATTTCTAAAGAACTATTTGATATAGAAATTGCAGTAGCCTACTCGTAGCCTTCTAGCTCCAGTCAAATACTCAAAGGCTACATCAAAGCCTACCCGATGACACGAAGCCTAATAAACTTATAATCAAGCCCTCTGAGACCATACGAACATTCAACTAAAAATTGGCATCGATCATGATTGTACGTGGTCGATGGAAAACATGTCAGGCAGCCAGTTCACCAGGCAGAATGGCAGAACACGCTGCACGACAACTACAGTGTCAGATTCAACAACCACAGTGTCAGAACCAACAAGCTATATCATCAAGGGGAATTATAGAGGGGTTAGAAAAATTCTCCCATAGACCTTGAATTTTACCTTCGAATACCCTGTAATTACCTTGTACTCGAAACTTTGACTACTCGATCTTATTGGCTAATCTTGGGGCGTAATTTGTGGATGTAGTTAGAAAGAGAGGTTATCTTGGTAATTTACGAGACTTATTGACTAATTTGTACAAACATAGAAATATTTAATCGTGGTCTAATATATTACATAGTAAAAACTGTTAAAATTAAAAAAAATTACCAAGTATATGCTTAGAAAAAATTAAAGCATTATCTTAAGCTAGATATACTATCCTTTAATTAGTAAAAGTTTCAAGTTGACTGATATTTCTCAAAAAAGTTACACTTCATGGTAGTGCTGCATTTATTACTTTCCCTTAAATTTTAACTAATCTTAGGAAATCAAGTATTTAGGGTAGGATTGACCTACTACGAGGGAAATAACTACTAAAGAATAAGTTTGATCCTAAAATAATAAAGTAAGGATTTCTATAAGCCAAAATGGCTCTAAAAAAAATTTCACGATGTAAGGGTACTCACAGGATTTATAACTGATAGAGGATGAATTATCACCAATCTCGAGTATAATGATGAACTATGTGAAAGGAGGAAGAAAAATGTCTACTTGTGAGAATCTAGAGTCTAAGTTACCAAGGGGCACCAAACCTCGATAACCTAAACCGATTGGCCAGAGGCTTCAACAAGGAAAGCAAGTACCAAAATATAAAGGCTTATAGTTATTTCCCAAAATTAATAACAGGATTCGAATTGACTAAAATAATTAACAAACTGACCGTTTGATTTGTTTCACAAAATACGAGACGATTAGATATTGATTCAAAACCCTTTGAACAAAGTTATTCGTGCAATAACTATTTTCACTACACTTGAGGGTATTAGAGAAATATTTGAAATCTCATCTAATTATTAGATAGTGTCTCAAGTTTCAATTAGTTTTTAGGGATCTTCTAGTTAAATATTTGTGGAAAAAATAAATTTTAAGGGGTTTTCCTTCTTAAATGTTGACAAGTTAGATGGAATGACCTAAAGAGTTTCTTAACGACCATAATGCCCTTATTAACTTTTGTGGGTGCAGTCACTGCAAACCCTCACGCTACAAAACTCGTCCTATAGGGGTAACCTATAGGTTTAATGGCTTGTTGCATACACTAAATACAATCGCCTTACCATGAAAGAGTTATGCTTTTATTATTTTCTTTTTTGCTCGAGGAGAAGCAAACTTTAAGTTTGGGGGTATTTAATGGGCATGTAAAATGAATACTTTTCGCCTATGACGTAATATTTATTATCCTTAATTTTATTATTAAACTTAACCTATAAAAGCAATTTTTTCATTTCAAGTCACATGAATATCATTTACAAAATATGTGCAAATACCAGGATGTATAGCTCAAAGGATGAATTGCTGGAAAAGGATGTAGAGTTATCAAACACATGGGTCCCATATGGGGAGGTAAAATTCCTAGACCTTTAGTTTTGATTAAAACAAAATATTTTATTTTTGCAGTTTTACAACATTAGATTACGAAAACACAAACCAAAACCATTTTCTAGTTCCATTCGGAAATGAACGATACTCGATTTCTACCCTTACTAAACACCGGATTTTGACTGTTATCACTTTTAGTCTCTCATGTCCGTTAACTTCATCCACTAGTTGATATCTTCAAAAAAATCTTGCACGTCCAGTTTTTGAGGATTTTTTATTCAAGTTCAACATCAGTCTTATATCAATGTTTCACTTGCGGGGGGATGATAGAATACAACTCAGGTAGAATGGTAATGATGGAGAAGACACAGCCACCCACAAAATAATAGGTACAATATTGCAGAAGCTAAATCTCACTCTTAATTAAACTAAATCGTTCTTAATCACTTAAATTAAAGGCTAAAGACCAAGGGGTTTAGATTTATCCCAAACTTCTCATCTCTCTCGATAACCTTAAAGCCTTTCTCTCAAACTCATACTAACTAAAACCTCAACCCTCCATCCCTATATAAAGGATTTTTTTTTTTATTCTCCCCTAAAATCGAGGCACTAACATCTATCCTAAGCCTCATTATTAAACAAATAAATAAAACATTAAATCAAATCCAAATTTATAGTAAAACCATGTGATGTGGAGAATGATTTGTAGTACCGTACTCGATCATATTGATCATCAATAACTACACATAACAATTTGATCTTCACTCACTGGCTACACAAACCAAGACCCCATACTGACCAATACAAATGATGACGGTCAGCATTGACCTCCACTAAACTGCTGCAACCAGTCATAAAGGAAGCCGGTCGACATCAACTACCAACCGAACGAACGGAGGGCACCACCTAAAGCTGAGACAGCTGTAAAGTAAAATAAACAAGTAATACTTAGTTGTATCTATAGTAGCCTACTCGATCATATCGATCTTTAGCTGCTACACAGACCAAGACCCCATATTGACCAATACCAATGAAGACAGTCGACATCGACCTCTACTAAGTTGCCGTAGCCAGTCATAATGGAAGCCGGTCGACATCGACCACCAACCAAATCAACGATGGGTACCACCTAAAGCAGAGACAATTGTAAAGTAAAATAGACAACTAATGCCTAGTTGTATTAAGGGTAAGATAGTAATGACACCCAAGATACCTCGAGGTCCTCCTTCAGAAACCTATAAATAGTGGAGGGAGGACCAAAGAGAAAGGAAGAAACTGTTTGACCCATTCCACTACAGCTCCCTGTAACAAAAGATACACACACACACACACACGCACACACATATATATATATAGATCCTCACACTTCTAAATCTTCTTGGGAGGTTGTGAGAAATCCATTTTATAGGAACTCGTACATATGTTATTTGAACTCTATTTATAAGTTATCATCATTTCATTGTAAGGTTGATTCTGAATATCCCGGAATAATGCACTTACGATTGGCGCCGTCTGTACTCAACAACCCACACCACATAATGAAATATTTCTTCAAATCCCACACCACAAGATGACATCAATGCTCATTGGGCTTAAATGCAAGACACGTTCATTCAAGCCAAAAAATGCCACGCTCAGGAAATTTACCTTGAACGTGATGCACGTCGCAAAGAGCTCAAGGAAGAACGAGATTGACGTTAAGAAAACATAAATAAACACACCAAAGAAATGGAAGACTTGTGTCTAACATTACACAATCTTCAAGACACTCAACAAGTCGAGCATCCGAACATCCCTAATGGGCCGACAAACTTTAGGATTTTTGTCCGAGATCGATTGGGACCATCCCTAATGTCCACTATGGACCACCTCCTGCGACGTCTCTCCATTTAGGAGCGGATGCCTCTGATGGATTAAGAACACCGGCAAAGGGAGAACACAGAGGTCTACAAGAGACTTATTGGGGAAGTGTAGGGTAGGGCATTGACCACGTCGCAATCATCGTGCAGAGCGATCGCCCATCTCTCCATGTATGTTCCTTAGAGAGAACATGATCAAAAAATCCGTGAAGCAATTCAATCAACTCAACCCCATATGGAAAGAGCTCCACACTATTGAGGTCCCACCAAACATTCACGTACCCAAAATTTGCAAGTACAAGAATGCCGACCCAGATTCTCATTTCTCAAGTTCTGAAATTCCATAAACCTTCATGCCATGTCTGACCACATCTTGAGTCGAGTGTTCCCATCAAGCTTCTCCGAAGGTCCTTTAAAATGGTTCCGCAGCCTACCAAACAACTCGATACACAACTTTGAGGACCTATCCAAACTCTTCATCCCCAATTACGCACATAACAAAGACAGAGAAGTATGAGTCGACTCTTTGTCAAACATCAGGCAATCTCTAGGTAAAACCCTCAAGTTTTTCACCAAATGTTTCCTCGATGAATCTAGAATAGTCAAAGACCTTGACTTTACAAATACCGTCATTGCATATTCTAGCGCACTCCCAGACAACAGTAAAGTCAAAGAATACATCCTACTACACAACCTCTCGTCCTTCAAAGAAATGCATATCAAAGTTAACAGATACATTGACTTAAAACGAATAAGAGTAAATAGCGGACAAAAACTCCCACTCTTGTCTCCTCCTGTTAAGCCCAAGACAATAATCACCTCAGTCTACACCGACGAAGAGTCGCAAAAATGATTAAATTGGGATCAACAAGTTAACCGGACGCGCAGGAGATTTCTCACTCCCATCCTGTCCAAGCTCAAGGCCAAACTCGCACAATTATTTTACCACATTGATACTGACCCAATCTGGAGAACTCCCTAGCCAATTGAAGTTAAACCAGAAGAATACTACTGCCTAAACCACAAATACAAA
Source organism: Kingdonia uniflora (assembly GCA_014058105.1). Classification (NCBI taxonomy): domain Eukaryota; kingdom Viridiplantae; phylum Streptophyta; class Magnoliopsida; order Ranunculales; family Circaeasteraceae; genus Kingdonia; species Kingdonia uniflora. Next base: position 2,248,207 of record JACGCM010000779.1, on the reverse strand, counting down.
AATCATTCCACAGAAAGATGTTATGCTCAAAAAATATCGTTGGAACTCATTTTTAAAACCGGCAGACTGCACGAGTATATTGTGAGCTTGGAGGGCTACCTCGACGGATCATACCTTAAACCTCAACAAACAATAATTGATGGTGACAAAGAGTTGCACATTTACCAAGCCCTCATGATCGAAGTTAAGAATAACGATATTGACCATGCTGCAAGTAAGAGAAAGAGAGTAGGAGACAGCGTTAAGTTGACATGCGAGCAAAAATTACCTACCCTTCAACCCGAGTCTAGCAAACATCCTTAACTAGTTGGTATCTCTTTTGTCAACAGTGACATTTTGCATGTTCCTTTCCCATATTTTAACCCTATAGTCATCACACCCAAAGTCAAAAACACATCAAAGTACTCCACCATCCTAGTATTGACAATATGCAAGTCACCTACCTTCAAACAGCTACCACCACAGTAGATACCCAAGATTAGTGAACACCATTTTTACTGTATTTCAACAATAACATCCTTCCAAGCAGCCTCAAGGCATGACATTCTGTTATCGACAACAACAAAAGATTCTCGATACTAAATGGTATATTCCATAAGCGGGTAACAAAGGGTTTATACCGACATTTTCTATCTGATACTGATGCCCATGATACTTTGAAAGAACTTTATGGGAGAACATGCAGCTTACACACTGCCGGTAGATCACTGGCCAATCGAGCCATCAGCCAAGGACTATTTTGGCCCTATATACGATAGCAAGCCAAAGAGTATGCTCAATGGTATAATAAATGTCAATGCCATGCCCATAACATTCAAATCCTCTCCCGTAACTTGTACCATAGTCAGGTTTATTGGCCTTTCAAGAGGTGGGCAATCCACCTAATCGTACCTTTTCCTAAAGCAGCAGGTAAGTGAGAGCATGTTTTTGCCGCCACAAACTACTTCACTAAGTGTTTTGAAACCACCCTTTTATATAGGACTCGAGAACAATAGGTTATCAACTTCCTCTAGGAGAACATCAAAATTCATTATGGATGCCCACACATGATTTGTTACGACAATGGCCCCTAGTTCATTGTGGCCAAGATCCATGATTTTCTTAAAAATCATAGCATAATCCTCTCACCCTCTCGTACTACCTGCAGGGCAGTGTCCAGGTCAATGCCATCAATGAAACAATCGTCGATGGTCTTCAAAAGCGACTGGACGACAAGAAAGATCGATGGACTCATGAACTTTAACATGTCCTGTGGGCGTATCGAATGATACCTAGAAAGTTATCCAGTTGTAGACCTAATTTACTAGCATATGGGACTGAGGTTGTACTATCTACCTGACAAAAAAAATGAGTATCATCTAGCCTGCAACATCAAATAGATCGAGAAAGCACGTGATAGAGCCATTGCATAACTTGGTCGATATTATCATTCCCTGTAGTAATCCTATCACAAGAAAGTTAGACCAAGAGAGTTTGAAATTAGAAGACTTAGTCCTTAAACGGGCAACCCCGTCCACTAGTACAAGGAACGATGGAAAACTAGCAGATTCATGGGAAAGCCCGTATATAGTGAATGACAAGACCGCGCATGGGTCATACTACCTGATGATTGAGGATAATAACCCTTTAATACATCTTTAGAACAAAATGTACCTCATGGAATATTGTCGACAAAATAGCCAATATAATGCATTTTTGTACAAAGAACTTTATCAATACATATTTTTCATGATATCCCACTTTCATGTAGTTACAACATACAAAAACCCTAAGTATTGGATTTAGCCAGTCAACTTGAATCATACATGGGGGTAAGCTCTTTCCTTGAGCCACAAATCAACTTATTACATACAAAAGCCCCAAGTATTTGATTCAACCAATTGACTTGAATCATACTTGGGGGGGCATTCTTTACTTGAGCCATACATATACTTAGAACAGACAAAACCCCCCAAGTTTTAGATTCAGCTAGTCAACTTGAATCATACCAGGGGGTGAGCTCTTTCCTCGAGACACATACATAATTATTACATACAAAACCCCAAGTATTAAATTTAACCAGTCGACTTGAATAGTACTTACGGGCGAGCTCTTTCCTCGAACCACATACATACTTATTCTATATTGAAACCCCAAGTACTGGATTCAGCCAATCAATTTGAATCATACCTGGGGGCGAGCTCTTTCCTCGAGCCACATATATACTTGTTACATAAATCCTAAGTATTGGATTCAGTCAATCGACTTAAATCACACCTGAGGGCGAGCTTGATCCTCGCACAAGTCATAACATCATAAACCTTAAGGAATAGAAGAGCAGAAGAGTATCATTACTATTTTCACAGACAAAACTTCCACATTAACAACATTTTATAACATTCCAACAAAAACCCTATTACATATTAAAAATTCCAACCAACCCAATAGGGTTTACTACAAATTTCAAATGCACCTTTTTTTACCTATTTCTAGCCCCGGCATCAGCAACAAATGCCGCCGAAATATCAACTACCACATCACTTACAATAGCAGACATGCCACCTATAATAGTGAGTTCTTCACGAGCATTTAACGACGTCACCCACACCACGAGCTTGCTTTCTCCCCCCTCCCTCGACGTCATCCTCCTCCTTGTCCTCGGTCTTATAGTACTGCAAGGTCTTTGGATTAATGCCTAGCTGGTCGAGATGAATGGCACATCGATCAGCGTCCGCTTGTCTCTCCTGAATAGCCTTTTGGAAGTTAATTTCATTTCTAACTAAACATGCATCGTACTCAGCCACTTCCGCAGCATGCTCTGCCTTCAACTTGCTAATTGTTCGATCATAGGTAGCCTTCAACTCAATCAGAGCCACATCGACTACTGTCTGATGATGGGCATGTAAAATGACCACTTTTTCTCTATGACTTAATGTTTATTGTGCTTAATTTTATTATTAAACATGACTTATAAAGCCAATTTTTACATTTTAGGTCACATGGAGCTCATTTACCAAATATGTACAAATATCAAGATGTATAGCTCAAAAGATGAACTACTAGAGAAAGATGTAGAGTTTCCAAGCATATGGGTCCCACATGGGGAGGCTACATTTTAGAGGATAACTCTTAGGCTTACATTTTTTATGTACATTCATGGCATAGGTTACAATCTTATGTTTAATGTAAGAAACCTCTCCTTCATCTATAAAAGGAGAGGTGGTAAGCTCATAAAAATGATCTAAAGTTGAGAGAATTATAGTAATAGAGTAAGAGAATAGAGCCATTGTTGGAGTAAGGTTTTGAGTATTTGAAGAATTTTGTCAGTCTTATTATCATTTAATAAAGTTTCTTAATTTTCTTGCCTGTTTCTCATGCATTCTTCTTTACTCGGTTGTTTTGTTTTATTCTTTATGGCTAGCTAAATCTCTCCTCTAGGGAGAGATGAAGCCAAAAATATGCTAAATATGTAGACTTACATGTGTTAACCCAAATAAGCTTTTATTATAAAAGTTCATCTCTATATTTTTATATTATATTATTGGTCTATGTTCATAAGATATTAACCAAGTTTTGTGATTAAGAATATAGTTCGATCATTTATCCTAAAGTTCCATTTTATTTACTCTAAATGACTAACCTTCAAGAGATTCACGGTTTGTAGTTAGCATTTGTATAGTTTCACATTTCGTATTTTCATACTTGAAAGTCATGTATTTTATGCAGTTTAAAATGAAACATCATGATAAAAGATGAAGTAACTTGACTTGAGGTCGTAAACCATTATTTTCATTTCACTATGGGTAAACTATTGTTAGTTTATATATTTTGTGAATTGAGGTGGATTCTTGCCATAAGTTTTTAATTATCATCAAAAACCCGATATTTGACTTTGTTAGCTTAATAATTTTACATCTTTGAATCACAAGACAGACATTTTCTAGTCCCGTTCGGAAGTGAATGACACTCGATTCCTACTCATACTAAACACCAGATTTTGAGCGTTATCATCTGGGTTGCTGGCTTCATGACCAACATAGCGTTCTCCAGCCTGACCACCTTTTACGCAAGCGTTAGCACCCATGAACAATCGACCTGCTAGCGACCAAGCTCTCGACCAACAACAAGAAACTTCGTCATACCCTACATAAACAAAAGACCAAAACTCATCACCTACAAATATTAACTCACATACTCCACACCTCAAAACAATCACACAGAATATAATAAAACTATTACCTCTTAAACACACAGCTCGGCTTGTTTATAAAGTGACGCGGGATCTTTTTGTACCATCGTCACCAATCGATAATAGTGTACATCTTGAATAGGACCCCACACCTCGACCTCGGCCTCATAATCCACAAGCTCAGTGTGCTTCTTTGGCTTATCCCTTGCCATCTTATGAGGCAGCTGCAGAATCTCTGGCCTAACATGCGTTGTAGACATATTAACCTTTCTGCCAAGATGATCTTACCCGTAGTCAGCCCCACAACCACCCAACCACCAGTTGTTTTGTTTTTGCTACTTTTTTTGAACCCAAAAAAAATTGGGGATCTCATTCAGCTGATTGGCATTGATGGTCATATAGATTTTCTAGCTTTCGAACCCATCTCATTTCTCTTCCTTCCCTATCTTTTCCTTATATTTACGACCCCTTTCAACTTGGTGTCCTTATTTCTAACTCTAACCCTTGGTAGCTCGAGCACGGAAAATATTTTTTTTACCCTATCCTCGTCTTCCTGTAACATTATGTCGAGATAGCTCAGCTCCAGTGGTTTATCCAGCGGTCAAGGCATTGCATAACACAAGAGCGGAAAGTTTGTCGACTGCAACATCAAACCATATAATACACGATCTAATGCACAAGCCTGCCATTTTTATATACACGGCTATTCAAAGCTAACGCAGGTTCTTGAGGCCTCTGTTCCCAGCCACCGTCGACTAAAACCAAGGTCTTGTTCCAGTATCGACCATTGGTACTCATGTCATAAAATCACTGATGGATACTACCACTTTCTACATGGTATGTGATCCTCTTCGTGTTATAAACCGTTTCATAATAAGCAACCATATAGAGTGACGTAACCGTCGACTGCCAAGCTCGAGCCAAATTTCTATTTAATGCTTCGATTACCCACATGATATCATAAAAATTGTCGTTCAGCTGGCAAGGCGATACATCAAAGAATTTCAAAACTTCCTTCATCAAATTACTAAAAGGGATCATCATCCCGAGCCTAAGCTGGCCTAGAAACACCAGCACACCAGGATCAATGCGATCATGTAGATCCCGTCATAAAGTGAAATACTAACCCATGAACTTATGTAGTACTTATCTTGATGCAGCCTCAGTTTTTTCACATGAAAAGTTTCCACAGGCACATCCTTGTTATCCTTTGTGTCATCCTCTCTCACCTCGTCAATACCACTGCAATTCCCTCCTCCTCGATCGTTATCCTCTATCGCCTCATTATCCGCTACCTCATCTTCACGAGATATCGGTGTTCGCAAACTACCCTCCTCAAACGCTTTCAAAATAGGGGTCGCATCAGTAATATTGTTTGTAGACATATCTTCATCACTATTGAATGGGCCACATCAACCAGATGGTGACAACCCACCCACTCATGTTTAAGTCTTTAATGTCAAAGTCTAGCAACCTATAAATAGGCTTCTGGGTGTGCATTTACCAACAAAATAGAATGAAGGGTCAGTCAGGTCGATCCCGACTAAAAGATATTTAGGGTTAGTTTGTCCTTACAATTAAGATCGTCACACCCCAGTAACTCAGGTTAAAGTTTCCTACTTAGTTCTTTGCCTAATACAATGATATGATCGTTCATCTCAGCGATTTCTAAAAATCTCAGCTCGATACCATCCATTACAGAATAATCAGTTAACTGCGAAATCAAACAATCACAGCAAATTTTTAAAACCCTAACAAGTTACAAGATTACACAAGGCTTTTCCACATTTGCAAGGTCTACCATTAATGGCAAACCAAAGAATAAAGCCCAAATACGTCTGATACAATCGCAAGGGCACCTTTAATAGGAAAATCACATAACCAAATATAGAGTGAAAGAGAAAGAGAATTCCTGAAGTCATTGAAGGCTTTTGCAACGCCTTCAAGATAGCTTGAAATCTTTTCTCGATCGATAGTAGTAGGGCAGCGCTTAATGGAAGTTTGAGGAGATAATGAGTCAAAAGAGCTTTTTATAATCACTAAGGAAGATAAAGAGTTGGATGTTAAAGGGCAATCATGGTAGACATAGGTAGTTATCACTGCCCCACCAATATCTTTCTCTCTCTCTCTCTCTTTAGTTAATAATTTCAAAATTCCCACCCTTAACATTTTTTCCCGCCTACACTTCGTCTCTTTGATTTCTCTATTCTCCTATATTTTTTATTATTTCCTACATTTACCGGCCTAACCACCTCAATTTTTAACCTCTCTACAAGGTCCCTCACAATCAAATGTCCCCTCCCCAATTCCAATACCAAGTAATTATTAAAATAACCTAGAGAATCTTTGAAGACAAACCCCTCGAAACATGGATAAAAACCTACCTTGGCACCATTCCTCACATAGACACTAACTCTAGACATACTAGGGTTTTCAACAAAAGAAGCCACTTGTTCACTTCATATTATGACAACTTACGCCTACTATACTGCCACACTTTTAACCGTCGACCTAAGGTCGATCGTTATGAGCACGATTTTGGCCTACATCCCTAGCACCCCTCACAATCATTGCAACTCGGCCAAATCTCCAAGGGTCAATTTCGGGAGAACTACCCACGTACACAAAGGAAAAAAAGATAGAAAGTGCCCACATAACTTTTGAAAGTGCACCTATACATATTCGATCTTATGCAAAAAGGTACAATTTCTCATATAACGTTTCCATCCATCATACACAAGTAATATCACTCACCAAATTGGTCGAGAATAGGTTGGTGATGAAAACACGCAAGATCGATTATCAATATTAGAGAACAGTTATGCAAACCAAATTTCATTCCAAACAGCCCGAAATCAACATTATACACATACCCACAAAAAATGAAAAACAACAAAACCAAAAAGAGAACATAGACCAATAATACAAAACTACCAGCAGCCCACCACATCCAAAGTCACACACCACCAACTCCTCCACCACCTGCAGCGGCCTCTTCATCCCCATCTCAAATGGTGTCTTGAGCAATCATTCGAAGCACAAGTTTGTGGTGCACCATTTCAATAATTTCATTATGAGAGGCATTACACCAGAAGAGCTAGTTAAATTCTACCAAATGCTCAGCGACAAATATGCTCGCAAAATTCATTTGTACGAGCATTGGGACGTGGGCACTCAATGAAAGCCTGACAAAATACCTCTCCCTCAACTTAGCAATTTTTATGGCGAGCCTACCATCTTCAGCATGCCAACATCTATGCGAACGAGTTCCCACCATATCAATGAGAGAGGGTAGAGAAAATATTAAAAGAGATTAAGATAATTTACTACAAGGATTAGTATTTTATAGTGAGTTTTTAGTGATCAAAACTTAAACTCTCAAACAGTGTAATAAGTTCAAGGCATTAATGCCCTCGTTCTCTGCAAACTAGTCAACTCTGCCATTTCCAAGTTCTTTTACTTTTCTTCTCAGTAGTAATCCCCTTGCACAAAATATGCGCTCCTCGATCATAGCTGAGAGGAGGTGATTGTAGTTGCCTACTCAATCATATCGATCTTCTGTAACTATAGAAACCAAGGGCCTTCTCACCCCAAACTAACCATTTCAAATGAAGATGGTCGACATCAACCTCCACTACATTGCCGTAACCAGTCATAAAGGAAGCGGGTCGACGTCGACCGCCAACCGAACAAACAAAGGGTGTCACCGAAAGTAAAGACAGTTGTAGAGTATAGATAAGTAATACCTAGTTGTATCTACTGTAGCCTACTCGATCATATCCATCTTCAGTAGCTGCATAGACCGAGACCCCATATTGACCAATACAAATGAAGACGGTCGACATTGACCTCCACTAAACTGCCACAACTAGTCATAAAGGAAGCCAGCCGGTACCGACCACCAACCAAACAAATGGAGGGTACTAACTAAAGTAGAGATAACAGTAAAGTAAAATACACAAGTAATGCCTAGTTTTATCAAGGGTGAAATAGTAATAATCCCAAAAAAACCTTAAGGTCCTCCTTCAGGAACCTATAAATAGGGGAGGGGGGACCAAAGGGAAAGAAGGAAACTACTAGAACTGATCCAATACATATCCCCATAATAAAAGATATACATATATATAGATCCCTTACACTTATAAATCCTCTTGGGAGATCGAGAGAAGTCCTCTTTATAGGATCTCACGCATATGTTATCTGAGCCCTCTTTATAAGTCATCATCATTTCGTAGTAGGGTCAATTCTGAATGTCCCCTAATTATGCCCTTATATGACTGTCACAAACAAGCTATCAACTCTCCCCTGCTGTGAAAATTTTGACCATGAATTTTTAACTCATAAAAAGTTGTCCTGAGAATAGGATGATTGCAAATCTATATACGGTACTTACAGTACCCGTAGACTCTACCAGTAAATAGAAATACTCTACTGAAGATCTTGTACATTATATTGTTTTGACTGCACAAAAACTTATTTATTTTCGTACGAGAACGACCAGGAAACTAATCTCAAAATGGATCAATAACCTTCAGGATAATTAGTAGTTATTGTGGATATTTAAAGCTTGGCCAAATGTAGTGTGGTATTTGTAGTAGCCTACTCATAGCCTTATAGTTCCAGTCAAACACTCGAAGGCTATCTCGAAGCCTACCCAAATACCTCGAAGTCTAATACGTCCATAATCAAGCCCTCTAAAGATCATACGAACCTTCGACAACGAAAAGGTCCCGAAGCTGATGGCAGATACGTCAGCATCGGAAACACTTCAACCATATTCATACGTGGTCGATGGCAAATATGTCAGATAGCTAGCTTGCCAGACAAGAACGGTACCATTTTTGGTCCCTACAGCTACAGTGACAAAACCAGCAACAGCCACAGTGTCAGAGCACAGTGCTAGACCCAACATTTTCGGCGTCAACACCAACTCCGGGATACCCGCCCGATACCCGGATGGTACCCTTGTAAAGTGACCTACCTTGCTGACTCAGCCCTTCCAATGTTCTATAAATAGGAGGGTGGGGGAACCAAGGAGGGGTTACAAAATTTGATCCCAGAGCTCATGAAGTTTACCACCGATCACCCTATAAAATACTCAGTACTCGACACTTTGACTACTCGACAGTAATATCAGTACTCTTAAAAATCCTCATCAGAGGTCGTTGAGCGTCCCATTCTAGGCCTCCATGCAAGTATATTATCAGTAGAATAGTCATAAAATTGATTATATGCATGAACACCTTTGATAATATATAACCCTCATGGTGTAAGAGCCGGCTTCCCCTCCTCACGAAGTTAGGCCCCTATATTTGGCACCGTTTGTGCTTTCCCACCCTACCAATCTCTTTGCCTTGTATTTTTTCCTTCTTAAACTCCAACGGAACCCACCCTCCATTCTACTTCCACCCATGTCGGTAACTCTGCTAACAGAGTGGCCGCTTAGCTCGCTTTACTTTCCCAACAATTTTCTCAAGCTGAGGAGCGACACCAAACATAATTGCACCAGGAACGTGAAGAGTACCGGCAATAGTTTTAAACCGAACGGCAACGCCGTTTGAAAGATACTGATAGACAATACCATGCTATCGATGATCTTCGCAACACAATCTGTGAGTTACAATTTCTACAGCCTCTAGATTCCCCTCAGCCATCCCTAATACCTGTTCCGTAGTGGGTGTCTGCCCGCGCTCGATTGGGACCACTTCCGCATATTAAAGTACCCCCGGTTCATCTTGGTACCGAGGGTGCTCCACCTGTTATCCGCCCTACTGGCTCCATCCATCTCGGCATCCACCCCACAAAGGACTCATCAGACTCCATCCTTCGTTCCACCGGGCAACCTAAACGTCGCCCTCCCGAGATCGCCTCGGGGAGCGTAGCGCTGAGCATATGCCGAACATTCGGCCTCATCCCCTTCGACCACAAAGATCCCTTCCTCATCCTGCCTATCTTACACAGCAGAACCTCAACTACAAAATTTACCCAGCCATCCACATCAGTGCGGGCCCCACACCAAATTCATGAAGTCGGCTAAAAAACCCCCACACCAAACTTCGAATGCTCCAACAACGAAGTTGAGTATGAAGCCTTGACCCATGGCCTCGACCTCACACTCGAACTGGGTATCCCGAAACTAGTCATTTTCATAGATTCCCAACTTATTCATCGGTAATACACTGGTGAGAATCAAGCCAATGGTCGCATGGCAGAATACGTTGATCTTGTCCGACAGCGCATGGACCGTTTCCCTGAAAAATCTTCTATTACTCACTACCCTCGATGCAAAAACAAGCACGCAGATACCCTTGCCTACATAGCAGCTATGTTAGGCCAGTCCCAACTATTGACGAGATAAAAGTCAATGTCATCAATACTGGGAGCGAGAGTATCGATCTAGACAACTGGCGAACACCATTCCTCGATTACTTAAACAATGCTACCCTTCCAGACGATCCCAAAGCCAAACGGTCATTATTAGAGAACTGCCGCAGATACACCATCCTCAAACGCGAGTTATATCGCAAATCCCCAAATAGTGTCCTCCTTCACTACATCTCTCAGTACTCATACTACTGGTAGATCTATAGCCCTTCAAGCCATCTCACAAGGTTTATTCTTGCCTAATATGAGGAAGTAAGCCAAAGAATATGCCAAACACTGCGATAAATGCCAGCGCCATGCTCATGATATTCATAGCCACTCCTAGGACCCCCACTTTAGTCAAGTCTCTTGGCCATTCAAATGATGGGCTATCGATCACATTGGTCATTTTCCAAAAGCTTCGGGTAGCCGAGAAAACATCCTTGTTGCAACATATTATTTTACCAAATGGGTCGAAGTTGTACCTTTATGTCGAACCTGAGAAGAAGAAGTTATCAAATTCCTATGGGAAAACATCATTACACGCTTTGGATGCCCTCATATGATTCGATGTGACAATGGTCCATAGTTTGTTGAGAATAATGTCAAAATTTTCCACAAGAAGTACAACATCATCCTCTCCCCTTAATCACCTTACTAGCCCCGTGGGAATGGTCAGGTCGAAGCAATCAATAAAATAATAGTCGACGGTCTCAAGAAACGTGTCGATACAAAGAAAGGACGATGGGTTTAGGAGTTATAACATGTCATCTCGGCCTATCAAACAATACCAAGAAAAGCTACAGGTTGTACCCCTTTCCATCTATCCTATGGTACTGAAGATGTGCTCCCTACTCAATTTGAAGTACCCATGCAAGATCCCAATATCCCAGACGAAGATAATGAGTTCGAACCCGGATGTAACATATTATGGATCGACAAAACCATAAACTGAGCCATCACCAACCTCGGTCGTTGCCATCTATCACTTCAGAAGTCATACAGTAAGAGAGTTCAACTACGAATTTCAGCATTGGAGATCTTGTACTTCGACGTGTAACACAGTCCTCGACGTCTCGAAATACCAGCAAACTAGCAGAATCCTGTGAAGGACCTTATATCGTGTATGACAAAGCTGACAAGGGTTCATACTACCTGATGACAAAAGACGAAGAACCCCAACCAAACCCATCGAATACAATAAAGCTATATTCATACAATAGGCTTCGGCCCCCAACTTCTTCACCTAATGCAAACACAGAATAATTAATAAACAATTTTTCCATCTAAACTCCGTCTCTTATTTTCTAGTAAATTTCATGGTTAAACCTAATTGTCATGTCAACCCTTCGACCCGACTGACACTTGGGGGCAACCTTGAAATTTTTTAAAGCCTCCAATTTCGAGCAAACCCGAGGGGCAAGAATGGTCGACAGACCGGACCCTCGGGAATGTATTGGGGGCGAACACATTCTACTTTGATCAAGCCCCGGGCCGTCGAAGTCCAGTGAATTTAATGATTATTCCTAAGTTTCATGTCAACCCTTCGACCCTACTAACACTTGAGGGCAACCTTGAAATTTTTCAAACCTCTAATTTCGAGCAAACTCGAGGGGCAAGAATGGTTGACAGACCGGACCCTCGGGAATGCATTGGAGGTGAACACATTCTACTTCGATCAGGCCCCGGGCTGCTGAAGTCCATTAAATTTCTTGGTTAAACCTAAGTGTCATGTCAACCCTTCGACCCGACTAACACTTGGGGGCGACCTTAAAATTTTTCAAACTTCCAATTTTGAGCAAACTCGGGGGGCAAGAATGGTCGACAGACCGGACCCTCAGGAATGCATTGGGGGCAAACACATTCTACTTTGATCAGGCCTCAGGCCATCTAAGTCCAGTAAATTTCTTGGTTAAACCTAAGTGTCATGTCAACCCTTCGACTCGAATGACACTTGGGAGCGGCTTTAGAATTTTTCAAACCTCCAATTTTGAGAAAACTCGAGGGGCAAGAATGTCCGACAGACCGGACCCTCAAGAATGCATTGGGGGTGACCATGTTCTACTTCGATCAGGCTCAGGCCATCGATGACTAGTAAATTTCTTGGTTTAGCCTAAGTGTCACGTCAACCCTTCGACCCAACTAATACTTGGGGCGACCTTGAAGTTTTTTAAACCTCCAATTTCAAGAAAACTCAAGGGGCAAGAATGGTCGATAGACCGGACCCACAACAATGCATTGGGGGGAACTAAGTTCTAATTCGATCAGTTTCAAACTTTTATAGCCTAGAAATTTCCTGGAACTCTCGACTAATACTCGGGATACCCACTTGAAGATCTACAAGGTTTGATCACTCTACAAGCATTCTACACTTACAACATATGAAGATACAAGTATACAAGAAGATCAACAACTCTACAACATGCAAGACATTTTAGTTCAGCATATACAAGAGCTTCGTGCTCAACAAAAAATAATTCAAATCAAGTTCAAAGCATGCATCAGGAATCAAGCACAGCAATTCAATACAAATCAGATCCAACACAAGCCAGTTTTAGTACAGTCTACAGTAGAAATTCAAAGTAAGCACAAGTCCAAAGATCACGTGCAAAGAAAGCTCAACATTGTTCACATATTACAACCGAACAAAAAATTATAGAAAATGGCATGGCACTCCTGCATAATACCTCATATCGGGGCGGCTGCACTATCTTTACCAGCAGGCTCCTCAACGCCAACAACTCCATCACCCTCAGTTGCAGCTCTAGTAGTAGTACCTTCAACTACAGAAGCCTCTGCGCCACCACTCACACCTCCATCAGCAACATCTACCTCTATCCTCTCTATATGAACAACATCCTCAGCAACAGGATATTGGGTAATGGGGAAACGTCGCAAAGTTTCAGGATCATACCCCAAGTCCTCTATGAATTCCTTTAGCCTCACAGTAACTACACATTTATCATCAAACTGCCCTTGGAAGGTCTGCTTCTGTTCCTTCTTTTCCTTCTCCTTCTCAGCAAGCTTTGACTTCAGAACTGGCCCATGATTGTAACATTGAGCCTCTAATCACTTCTCAAACGTATCGTCGATAGCCGCCAGATCTCGCTTTAAAATTTTATTCTAAGATCACAATGACGCCTCTATCCCTCGAGAGATCTCTAGATTTTCAAGAACCAGTTTCAGCTGTCGTGATGTTACCTTTTGGGCCCTGATGAAAGCCTGTGCCCAAGCATCTATCTTCTAGAATAGGCGAGCTATCAATATCTCCCAAAGTATGCTACACTTAAGCAAAATGTTAGAATTTCAAAAGCAAAACAGTTACCTGATACATCGTCCTATTCATCTTCCTCCCAGCCTCGTCTAGGTCAGTGGTGCAGAGTTTTACTATCGAAACAACCATAGCTAGAGCCTTATCTACTCATTCAACCTCTATCATTTCTTCATCAACATCCTCCGCATCATCTTCCCCCAGCGCCATACACCTTTTGCGTTGAGTTACCTTTGTCTGTTGTACCGCCAGAGAGTCGGGAAAGACATTTCCTTTCCTTTTCTCAGCCTGTATTGATGCTTGTTTTGACGCCTATTACGAGGCACCACAAGCTACATTGGGCACAGTCGCTTCCTGGTTCGGCGCTCGTTGTCCCTTTGGAACATACTTTACCTTCCTTGCCAATCTCTCTTTCTCCATTCCTTTGACCACTTTCGAAGCACCTTCGCCTCCCTTCTTCTTTAATGGCTTCGGCATAATGGGTACGTTCCAAAGCAGGGAATTTGTCCTTCTCTGCCTCTTCCTTTTTATACCGAGCCTCTTGAGCGCAGATTTTACCCACTTTTCGTCCGAGTTTATCAGGGCATCAATATAATCTCTCGAATTTGCCCGCGTCTGATTCCTAGGACCTGCAGATCAAACAGAAATACATTTATCAGTCTATTTAATCAGTACAAAAAAAATCTTTGACAGACAACTCACTTGGATAAAAGACTTTATGCTGCAACCTATAAGGATCCTCCCCTTCGACATTCTCATAACTACCCCGTACTATAACTAAGTCTTTATTCCACTCTCGACCCATCGAGCACATATCAAACAACCAGGGCTTATCTGCGTGACACTGGATGTGATAGGTGCCCACATTCTGGTTTACTTTCCTCGAGTAGAACGACACAACATCATACCATTCGATCAAGCTCTTCCCCTCACTCCTCAATATTGCATTCATGCTCTCGATTACCTTCATCATCTCATAAAAATTCCCATTCATCTGAACCGGGCAACTTCTCAAAAGTTTAACACCTCTTTCACCAGCCTTCGGAGAGGTAATTGCATTCCCAATCAAATTTAGCCTCTATGCACCATTATACCCTCTCGCGGTTTCAACTTGAAAGTAAACCCATTCCCGCTACATTTAACACCACCCCCACCTTTGAGAACTCAAATTTAGCCATAAATCGATCTAGTCTCAGCTTCTCCCTAGCCGAGACAGAACCCGTAGCCTCCCCTGAATCAATCGATTCCTCACTATGGTCACTCTACCCCCCCCCCCCCCCCCCCCCCCCCCCCCACCCCCCCCCCCCCCTCTCCCTCATCGCCTGAAGGCCACTATACGAATAAATCAATTTTATGACGGGCCAAAACCGTCATTAACGCTCCTTTGTGACAGTTTTAGACCGTCGCGATTCCCGTCGCTAACGAGCCGTCGTTTACATATTTTTGACGGAAAAGCCCCGTCGCAAAGCATAAATTTTATGACGGTCTCTCTTCGTCGATAATTTGCGTCATTTCAGAACCGTCGCAAACTTGCTTAAATATAGTATCCCAAAATAGCTATTACGACGGCTTGGGTTGGTTGGAAATTTTATTGTTTATTTGTGACTAATTCTCCTAGAAAGCCTATTTATGAAACAACTAAAATAAATTTGTCGTATTCACTGTCCTTTATTTCCGACAATTGCATTATATAAAACTAAATAACATAAAAAGAACAAACCATATGAAAGAAAATAAATTTCATTTTATTATAAAATGATGAAGTACATACAACATATTCATTCAAAAATTTATATATAGTGCCTCCAAATATAACTTAAAACAATCTTTAGCAACAACTACTCTTCAAACTACCTTCCACCTCTTGCTTGCTTCACGATCTCAACTATATATTGTCTTTGTTGTTAAGCGGTAAACTCGCACAAATATGGTCTAAGCTTGAATAAATGTCGTCTGAACTTTCATAAATTGCATTAATGTACCTCCCGTTCATGTCTACGAACATGACTCGACGTCTTCAAAAATTTCATTAATGTACCTTATTAATTTAAAAATTATAAGAAAAAGTAGCTAAAAGAGATATTTCGTGCAAATGCTTACCTCGGAGGTGTGTGATTTGGACTTGCATTTTGCGTTCTCTGACCTTCTCAATTTGGTCATTGAATCTTTCGTACAACACTGGCAGAGTATGTGCACCCACAAATCCTTCATCAAACAACAACAGAGGTTTTTCAGTATAAAAACATCTTAACAAAAATGTATGTATCAATAGTAAATTAGGTTACCTCCTCAGATCCCCAAGTGATTTTAGCAATTTTCACTATTTATCTCACCAAACAAAAGTAGAATTTTTCGATATAAAACTATCAGGACACAAAAATGCACAATAAGACAAGAATTACTTTAGGTCATCGCTTGGTTCGTGATGATTCTGAAGTCGTACCAAGCAACTACATGCAACAAAATTTCATGAATATACACATTTCATGTTTATTCACGGATGCCAAGCAAGGTAACATTAACATCACATATCCCCGTCATACTTAATTGTCACGTACATAGGCAACTGACGTGATTGATATCATAATCTACTGAATGGAGAACTTCTACTTCATCTGTGATGTGTGATGTGCTCTCTGATAGACTATAATCACACTATTTCTAAATGAATCCCACATCATAAAGATAAAAGAAGATTGACCTCTTACGTATATATAAAATGGTTAAAAAATTGCACCAACTCCCTATCACAGCAGCAGCCAACAAACTCAGCACAACCTGAATGAATTTTACAGTGTTAGTTTATGAATTAACTCTAATGCGTAGGAACCCTGTGGATATAGAGAGCACTGAATCTTTGAATGATTGCTCTGATGTAATGCAGAAGCCATAGTTGTTGTTGATGACCGTACTGACATTTTGGGCAGAGTAGCAAAACTCCAAGCCATGTAGCTGAGACTGAGAAACAAACTGAGACCAAGAATGGTGGTGTCAATGCAAATAAGGGCTCATGGAGCTCATTGTTTGGGGACAAGATGAAGAGCAAAGAAACTCCATTAGCTTATTATGAACCTAGTAAGCTTCATGGGAAGATTGTGATCAAGTGCCCACCTCATGAGAAGTAGGCAAGCTATACATTAGGATGTGAGCTTTGAAAATGATTCATTTTTGGGCTCTTTTTCGTGCTTTTAATAATTTTCCTCTAACAAAGGAGCTATGAAAAGAGTTCATCCTTATTTCTACTTTTTACAATAAAGTCTGGATCGTCTTGGGGGACTTTAATGCCCCCTTTACCAACCTTGAAAATATTGGAGGAAGACCTATAACTAGCCTCATTGTGGAGAAATACAGGAAATGGTTGGATAACTAATCTTTATAACCTTAACAACAAAGATTTTACGCTTACAGGGTGCTCATTAATGAAAGTTTGTATGTGTTTGTGTGAGTTTAGTGGGGTGTCTTTGGGGTAGCTGAGCCATAGTTTTTGTAATAACTCTCATATCTCACAGTCCTGCTATTGCAAGATATATACGACTTTACAGTATCATCATAAATCCAAGTATTGCCATCAACCCTCTTAAGGAACTTGTACCCAATAGATGTTCTAGTCAACTTGTTAAGAGTCTTGAGACCTCTCTCAATTTTGAAGGCAGCCTGGAAAATTGTCTTATAAGAACATCAATAAGGCTAATGAACCTAAAATCAGTAATGTTCTCATCTCTTACAACTTTAGGCCAGGTCTCCCTCCAATCTATAACTAAATGATTTTAATACTTTGTGATTGACTAACTATGTACTAGGCTCTCTTATTATGTGATCTGATACAATTTTACTAAATTTTTCTATGCTAAAGAAGAAATTTATAGTAAATAGAATAAATCTTAGATACTTTTAGGCAAGTTATTTACCCATATTTATAAGGGTTATAGTATAAAACCGAAATCAGGCTAACCCAGTGGCCTAAATTATCCAGTTGAGACAAAATGCGTATATTTGTCTCAGTTTATATGAATGCAAACTACTATTGCATAACAAATTCATGTAGCATGTGATAAGAGTGTGAACTTCATTAGAGGAGTAAATCATATATATCCATGCAAGTACATAGTCCCTAAAGGAACAACGGAAGACAACTGAAGAATAAAAAAGGAAGAGATATATCATCCATTGTTCATGACAAGAAACAACATATAATACTTACTAACGTATCTACGCAAGATCCCTTCAAAAAATTTAGGAGCAAATCTTCCTTTAACAACTAATCACTTCAAAGCTTTTAGGCATGCATTCGACATCCAACAAAAATAGTGCATGTAGTTGTTCAAAAAGATGAAAGAGGGTAATCAAATCATAAATACTATTAATGGAAAATACCGCAAGAAACTGCTTTAGGTTCCCTCCAGATGCTACATTCTGAAGAAAGGCCAAGAAACGATTAACCACAGCACCAATTGTGATAGCAATGCTAACAAATAGTTCGTCAGGCAGCACAATGCGAGGCACTTGAGAAGGAGATCTGTTGATCAAAACAATCACACTTGTTTAAGCACTGGATAAATGATTCCCAACAAAAGTAAACAACAAAATAGAACAAGGGAATGTCTAACCACCTTTTCATTAAACCTGATGGATTCGACCACAGAAACTGGGCAACCATTCCAATAATTAGGGAAAAGAAAATGAGACTCAAGAAGTGATAATTAAGCCATTCAAACAGAATCCAAATGGCTGTTGAACCAGTGAGGACACTTGCAGATATCATCTTCTTCCTCCACAGCAGCACATTAGCAGCTACAAGGCCGAACAAGGATAAATCAGGAATAAAGTTAGGGATCTAAGCAAAATTGAGTATAAATCAAATCAACTTACATTTTCCACCCCTAAGAGATTATGGACGGGCTTCTAGCGACCGTAGAGCCTATCCATCTGATAGGAGACTGAGTGCAATTTTGCTGCAATTTCAGATTAAAGAATAGGAAATTGGTTCAATCTTACTCAAATTTCCCACTGGGTTGACGGCTCCTCAAGTTCAAAAACCTAACGACTTGAGAAAGGTGACAAATTATGGAGAGGGTTTTGTTCCTTTTGGAAGTTGATAAGAAGAAAATCAGGGAAAATCATGATCTTCAAAAATTAGAGGGAAATTAGAAGATTTTAGAGGGAAATTAGGTGATATTAGATGGGGAAATGGGCGGGATAAGGAGAAACCCTAAATCTTGGTTTTGCAGAGAGGAAAAATGGCTGGTGCAAACAAAGAGATTAAGCTCTCTCAGTCTATGTATGAAAAACGACCATATTTTGACACTTTTTTGCCATCCCAAATATGTGACTTAAAAAGTTAGTCGTAATTTCCGTCAAAAATCTCATAAATTTGCATAGTGGACTTAACCCAACCTTTGCGTCCCTCTCTCTCTCCTCCCTCCATCTCTTCCTCATCATTATCCTCTGTAACTACTGTGTTATGACGGCTACTACTTGAAACCCCAATCTCCAGAATCACCACGGCTAGTGGGACATCCGCCGTAATAATTAATTCCTCAACGTCGCTGCCCTCTTCCATGGGGGCACGACCAGATACACTAGCCTCATATTCTTCGATCTCCTCGTCGATTAACCTCAGTCTCGAAGATCGACAGGTACGCATCTTATCCTACAGAAGTTGAGGCACACAATTAGATCGATACATTCCACTATTACTTGTCAATAACTTATTTTTATCTACCCTCTCCAGCTGATACAAGCACAGCATAAAAATTTAACCCCAACCCCAATCCCACTGTCAATACCCTCAGAATCCCAAATGGGCTAGACCCCCAGACACATGGTTTCCCCCTATCCTTGATCATATCCTCACAACTACAAACCTAGAAGACTCCACCAATAGATACAGAAGATGAAGCCAAACAGAAGCAGACAAAAGTCAATCGACATACCTGTGTTAACGGAAGTACGCTTGAAATAGCAAGTCAACCGATCCCTCAGCAATAACCTGGTAACTTCTCTCAAGCTTCACAAAACAATGGCGTATGTTCTCCTTCTCTAAACTCTCTGGTTTTTAAAAATGGGTTATCGGGAATAGTTATTTTGCACTCACACCTATTTATACTTCCTTAAAATTACAAAAAAACTGCCTCAATTCCCGAAACCACCATCATTACCACTACCCCACTACCCCTGCTTTTCGGCTGAGATGTGCTTTACCTATTACCCTCATTTACCACACGTACGTATCCCACGTTCACACCTACACAATATTACATTTAAAAAACCAAGTCGAACCTTCTGATCCTTGCTCGAAGCTGTCAAATCAGATCCTTACATCAAATCAGCCATTTTTTATAAATCAAGGAAATATCATGATGACCAGCATGGCACTCTAACCCCGGAACAATACCATTCTGATAGGCCAGCTGTTTGGTTGTCAGTTCATCTAGTCAAATCCAATAGACCTTCGACATACCTTCTTCTAATACATGAGTAATTGTCTATATCGTGTCTCAAATATTCGTCCACAAACAACCCGATATTCGATTTCAAAATGTGAAAATCATTCAATTTCTTTCACGTATGTTTGTCCTACTTACACAAAATTCAGTATTTTACTTCGACACTTACCTTATAAATTTCCAATCTCATTCCGGCAAACAACGTTATAGAAAACATAGCACAACACAATCAACGTCAACAAAAATTACAAACATCCCTACCATCTTATCATTTTCCCAAAATAGAGAAGCCCCTATTTATAGACGGGATGGTCCTCACAGACCCCATCCCCAGCGTCTTCCTTGTTCACCGCCTCCTCGGCCAGAGACTCCAAGAAGGCGAATCGGTCGCTGGGGACCGGGCTCATCATTTGCAATACCCGTCACCAGTATGGATAGGGCATCCCACTAATGGGTTCCCCTGGCTCCAGTTTAAACAGATCACCGAAAAGCCTCTACTTCAACTTCAGGGTCTTTTCCCATACACGAAGGACCATTGCCGCCACCCGGTTCTGGTACTTGGTATTAGGAATGTTTCCATGACTTTGGGATGAAGATGAAGGCATTATTATGCAGAAAAGACGCAGATGTTCAAAGATCTCACATAAAACACCCCATTAATACTTGAAGGTACATTTAAACCCTCCCTAATCCCAAGTCGCATTTATTACAGTCTTCAATTCTTCTCCTTGGAAACTCCACAGTCCAAACTTTATAACTTCCCAGACATAACCATTTTATCAGTATGCACATTCAACCCCCATTTCCGAGCTCTTGCAGTCAACAAGTCCCTAATATCGAACCATCGACCCCCTTTATACATCCTCTCACAACCTCTATGATATAAACCTAGAGCTTTGAGAATTCAGAATCAGTTATTCATTTTAATCGAATACCGACCTTCGTCCTCAATCAGCACATTACAACTCGAAGCCAATTTCCGCTCAAAGATAATTATTTCTACTTTTTACCATTCGCTCGAAGTTGGATGTTCGATCCCGCGCCTACACTCTATTCGTCTACCCAAGTCATATTCGTCAACCTAAATTATTATATACATAACACATGATTCCAGTAAACTACTCTTTTATTTTAGTCACTCCAAAACCATACACAGAAGAAAAGAAAGAAGAACGAAAGAAGAAAATCTATAGAAATTAACAAAACAACAACAAAAACCTTCAAATATAGTCCCACAAGAAGAAAAAAAACTCGTCACCACCACCTTGCCACCACTTTAAGAAGAACACGCCCTATTTTTAGATGGGCCAGATCCTCCTATAGAACCCTGCTCCTCCACCAGACGATCTTCTGCCTACACGAGACACTCAGTAGAACCTGACAAGAAGAGATAACACTCCTTCGGTGCTAAAAAATTACGTTACAGCATCCCCCACAGGTACGCATAAGAGTGCCCATAGATTGGATCCCCAGGTTCGGCAAGTTCCAGTCGAGTTCTCTGTCACTGAAGAACTTCAACTTCAATTCAGCAGTATTTTACCCTATGTGACAATCCCTAGCAAATCCCATTCTATGCTGATAACGAGTGTTCGGGGTAGTATCCATGGGTTTTTCACAGAAAGTAGAAGAAGAGAATGAAGACTAAGAGTGTACAGTATTTAGCACCCTCATAACCCATATTTATACACTGATTAGCCTCCTTTATTACCCTGTAATCACCACAACACCTTAACTACCTTCCTTTATTACCCCCCTCGAAATTCCAACAAGTCACAGTCAACCTTCCAACTTCCAACAACCAACGGCCTTTCTCAACAAATGCTTCTACACCCATTTCGAGACCCTTGCTGAGAGGGGGAGAATGTAGTAGTCTACTCGTAGCCTTCTACTTTCAGTCGAGCACTTGAAGGCTATCTCGAAGCCTACCCGATTACCTCGAAGTTTAATACGTTCATAATCAAGCCCTCCAAAGACCATACGAACCTTCGACAATGAACAGGTCCCGAAGCTGAAGGAAGATACGTCACCATCGGAAACACTTCGGCCATATTAATACGTGGTCGAAGGCAAATATGTCAGATAGCCAGCTCACCAGACAAGAACGGAACACCTGTTGGTCCTTGCAACTACAGTGACATAAACAACAACAGCTACAGTGTCACAGTACAGTGCTAGACCCAACATTTCTGGCGTCAACACCAACTTGAGGATACCCGCCCGATGCCTGGATGGTACCCTTATAATGTGGCCTACCTTTCTGACTTAGCCATTCCTATGTTCTATAAATAGAAGGGAGGGGGAACCAAGAAGGGCCTTCGAAATCTGACCCCAGAGCTCTTGAAGTTTACCTTCGATCACCCTGTAAAATATTTAGTACTCGACACTTTGACTACTCGATAGTAATATCAATACTCTTAAAAATCATCATCAGAGGTCGTGGAATGTCTCATTCTTTGCCTCCACGCAAGTATATTGTCAGTAGAATAGTCGTAATATTGATTATATGCCTGAACCCCTTTGATAATATATAACCCCCGTGGTGTAAGAGCCGACTTCCCCTTCTCGCGAAGTTAGACCCCTACAGTATCGAATATTGACCATTATGTATTGCGTGAGGTCCCTACACTAGTGCCAAAAATGAAACATGTGTATGGGTCATGCTAAGATTTATTCCTCTTGACTCGTTGACCGAGCTCCCAGTTGAGCCTATGTTGTTGCGTTAAGCCTAGTCTTGCTTCTACAGTTGTCGCACCGTTTGACATTCCCCTACCCTTGATTTGTATTTGGGACTAAGCCGGTATTGCTTTCACTTGCACTAACCCCATGCCTCTTCCCATGCAGATTATGTTGGGAGACATCTTTTCTTCCCCAATTGTTCTCTTTCTCTAAAACATAAATCGTCGCTCGTGGCCATCCTTTCCCGGCCTTGCTGTATCTTGAAAACCATCTTCAATGATTATATGAAAGCCCATTAACTATGTGGGTTCCACAACTAGTATTGTTCAAGCTGTATGAAAAGCATCGGTAGTGGGTGAAGATGATGTTGGGTTTGTTGCAGGCTCAATTTTTGCCTTGATTGCTTGGCTGGGCTATTTATTCTTGGTTTACGGCCTGGACTGAATTGTTTCCTGGGCTTGGGTTTAAAGAAGCAAGCACATGTGAGGCACGTGAGTTGTGCCTCACATGTGCACCTACAAGTCTCTTAGGACACGACCCCGCAACCATTTGTACTCAACGGTGCACTATGCACTTGTGGGTCTTTAAGACGTTAGTTTTATTATCGATCTAGTTTTTAGCGCCGTTGCAGTGGACTAAGGTGTGTTTTATTTTATTTTTTGAGATTTTATTTTAAGCCAAGTTTTTTTTTTTTTTATTTATTTATTTATTTATTTTGCTTTGGATGTACAAACACTTGGGGAAAATAGTTTCGTTGTTTGGTACACAAAGAGTCAGGGTGGTGAGTTGAAAGCTTGTCCTTGTGTTACTATAGTAAACTGTTTTATAAGGTGAGTTCGTTGGGCCAAAGAACACAAAGCATTCTCCGTTAATGTGTCCCTTGTTAACTGTTAATAAGGTGAGTTCGTTGGACCAAAGAACATAAAGCATTCTCCATTAATGTGTCCCACAAGGTGTAACGGTAGTGAGTGCTTAGAGTTTGTAACAGTAGCATTTTAATATGTTTGGGAAAAGGTGTTGGTGGCCACACATTTATTTATGTTTGGGTTAACCCCACATTGGTTTAAATAAGATTTGAATTTGAACAAGATTTAAATAACATTTGAATTGGGTCAGCTCCACATTTGTTTTGAATTTCTTATTTTGACGTGCTTCGTCTTGTATTTAGAGTTTCACAACTCAGCACTAACATTTGACGTGCTCGGTCAATTGTTCTAGTACTGTTGTTGCAGTGTGATAAAAGAACATTGAATATTTTTGTTATAGCTTTGATAACACTCCTTCAATTTTAGCTTATGCATACGCCAATTGATCTTTGAAAATTCTTGGCATCCCTAACCGAGACAAAAAAACAAAAACCACGGAAGGTGTGGTGAACGGAAATACGAAAAGCTCAAAGCTCGGCCAATCTCTTGCAAAATCCTACTTGTGCCCCTTGAGTGAAGGGGCACTTCTTTCTTTCGACCCCTAAGTTAAGGGGCGGCCATAGCTTCACCTGGAAACACTTCTCGTAGACTGGTATTTCTCTAAACTTGACAACTTGAAGGGGTACATATCCGCTCCGCCTCGATACTAGAAATTTAATGTTGTGTGGGCTGTGCAAATACACGTTGCTCTAATAAAAAAATTGTTGTGGTTGGATTGACCTATTGACGTGCATAATTTTTTTTTTCATTCTAACATTAGTAAATGTAAAAACTGTTTGAGACTTGCGAGATTTCATCACCCAAAAAGCTCTCTGACAAGTGGGACCACCTATTAGGGATACGAAGAAATTTGTAGCACACGAAAATTAAATGTCTCGAACCTCAAAATAACTAATAATAATAAAAAGTGTCAAGATTCCTGCGGAATTTCATCACCCAATGGTTAAGTGTACCGGACCGCGGTACAAACATGGGTTCATAGGATACGGCCCCAGCCTAGCATCATGAAATACTGGTTGTAAGTTTGCGACCTCACCATTCTGAGTACTGACATACGATATGGTGACTCACTTGGGCATGAGGGCCAAACATCTACTTTAAGCTGGTACTAGCATAGTGATGCAGGGGAGTATAGGGACCAAAACCTTTGGCCATCCTACCAATTTTGGAAATATAAGAATATAGAGGAGATCTAATTATTACTTTTAAGAAATATTAATGTGCTAGAGTCAAGGTTTGATTGATTGTTTACTGCATCGGGTGCCAAATTTTATTGATTATTAGTTGTGCATGATCAATTAGACACGTAAAGGAAAACGATTAGGAAGTTTACCGAAACCTTCACCCATTTATGGCCCACCACCTCAGCCTAAGCAGAGAAGGCGAGCACCTTGCCCAATCAAAATAATAAAGGACTTAAGAGCACCAGTTTGGAAGAAGAGTGATCTATCTCGAGTTTCCCCAATTTTGGAGGAGGGTAATCCATCTAGAATTAACCCAATTAAACTTATTGTTGAGCAAGAAGTCGAGCCCCCAATCATGGCTGCCGTCAAATCTCTTAGGGACTATTGGACCCCAGTGGTGAGCGATATGCCTTTGTGTATCGTGTTACCAGTCTTCACGACAAACCATTATGAAATCAAGCCTAGTGTGATCTAAATATTACCTACATTTCATAGGCTTGATTCTGAGAGCCCTTATAAGCACGATCATGAGTTTAAGAAAATTTGTGTACTCTCTAAATCCTAACATTTTATTGAGGATTTCGTCCGCCTTCGTTTATTCTCATTCTCTCTAAAAGACAATGCAAGTCATTGGCTGATTCATTGGCACCAACATTTTTCAATTCATGGGATCATATAGTTACCAAGTTCAAAACAAAATGGTCTTCTATGGGAAAAACCCTCGCTCCTAGAAATATAATTGTTTAATTTGTTCAAAATGAGAGGGAAACATTTTACGAGGCATGGGAGAAATATAAAGATCTTCTTTCACAGTATCCCCATCATGGTTTTAAGATGAACCATCTAGCCTAGATCTTCTATCGTGAAATAACTTATGAGAATCGGTATAGGCTGGAATCCATGCATAGTGGCAAATTCTAGGACCTTGAACCCGATAGAGCTTATGAGGAGTTTGAGACATTGACTGAGAACTCTCAGCCGTGAGATTTAAATCCACATACAAATGTTCGTACAACTAAGAAATGTGGCCTATACAAAGTGAGTGAGAGAATGGCCATCAAAGCCCAAATAGATACTCTTACCCGAAAAATTGAGGCTATGACTATGAATCAATCTAAGGGTAGTATGAACCAAGTTCAGCAACAGGGTTGCACCGTTTGCTATAATGCAACCCATGTGACTCAAATGTGTCTCATGTTTAATGAAATAAGTGGCAATCAAGAGCAAGTAAATGTTTTGAATAATACCTACAAGAAGTCCTTTGATCCGTACAAGCCAACTTGGCAGAACTACCCAAATTTTTCATGGAAGAACAACCAACCTAGTTCGAGTTTTGGAGAGCCACAAACCTCAGGTCATAATTTTCCTAGGAACCCCCTTTTTCAATCTAATCCTCAGGCATCTCAGAAATCCTTTCAGTCATCTAAACAGTTCACACCCGCACCACCCAAACCATCTTTAGAAGATACCCTTGCTCTCATCATGTAACAATCAATGGAATGTCGAAAACAAGTATTTCAATTTCAATAACAAATGATTAAATTCCAGCAAAAAACTTTGGTGAATCAAAATTATACATCTCAATCTATCTCTAATCTAGAGACTCAGATAGGATAATTAGCAAATGTATTGCATGAGAGACGACTGAATAAGCTTCCTAGCCAACCTGTATCCAATCCAAATGGACCACCAGGGTTTGATTCTGACTCAATCCCTAAATAGCTTAATATTATTTCTACCCTTCGAAGTGGTAAACAAATTGATAACTGAGTAGAAATTCCTAGATATGAGCCAACACCAGTTGCTATTGAGGTTGAGGTAGGTATGAGTAAACCAGTTGAAGTGAGCAACCATCATGCTTATCCCTATATATGCCAAATTCCTTAAGGATGCATGCACTAGGAAAAAGAAAATCAATGTGTACAAGAAAATCTTCTTGACTGAGATATTAACCCCTCTTAAGCTTCGAGATCTTAGAATCCCAACCATCCCTTATAAAATTGGAGATCACAAAGTAGATAGGGCATTACTCGACTTTGGGGGCTAGTCTTACCATTCTCGATCTATCAGGAATTAGGACTTGGAGAACTTGAACCTACCCGAATGACAATTCAATTGGCTGATAGGTCAATGCGATACCCACGTGGTATCCTTGAGGATATTCTTATCAAGGTTGATTCTCTCATTTTTCTTGTGGACTTTGCTATTTTAGATACTGAAGATGTCGCGAATCCTAGCTGTGAGATCCCCATCATATTAGGCTGCCCTCTCCTTGTGACTGATCATGCCTTTATTAATTACTTTAATGCGGTCTTAAAATTATCAATGGGAGACGTGAAGATCAAACTCAATGTTTTTACAAGTCTCTCATTATGATGACATAGCTGAGCTGAATATGATTGACTCACTAGTTTACAACTTTTTCCCTAAATTATTTTTTGAGGACCTCTAAGAATCATGTCTTATGAATTTTGGTAAAGTCTTTGATGAGCATATGATTGTTGAAGAGCTTAATGCTCTACTTGACTTTACACCTATAATTTAACAAGTCCAAATGGAGAACTCATGTTAAGCCTCTTGAGCCATCAACTACTTTGGCTATTCTACCCATCGTCAAAGTACCCAAGTTAGACCTTAAACCATTACCTAAGACTCTGAAGTATACTTCTTAGGTGAGTCTGAAACTCCGCCTATGATCATAGCTTCTAATCTAAATGTTGACCAGGAAAGTAGATTGTTGGGTGTCCTTGGAAGACACAAATCTGCCCTAGGTTAGTCTATAACAGACTTGAAGGGGATTATCCCGGTCGTTTGCATAAATCGCATCAATCTCAAAGAATATGCTAAAAATTCTCGCGAGATGCAGCGACGATTGAATCCCACCATGATGGAGGTGGTGAAGAAGGAAGTTCTCAAACTTTTGGACTCAGGTATCATATACCCCATTTCGGATTGTAAGTGGGTCAGCCCCGTTCAGGCTGTACCTAAGAAACTAGGGATTACTATAGTTGATAATGAAAATAATGACCTAATCCCCACCCGCATGGCCACCGGGTGGCGTGTATGTATGGACTACAAGAAATTGAACACGATCACAAAGAAAGATCATTTTCCTCTTCTCTTCATTGATTAAATGCTTGAATGCTTAGCGGGAGAGAGTCATTACTGCTTTCAAGATGGTTATTCTGGATATAATCAGATCCCCATTGCCCCAGAAGATCAATAAAAAACAGCTTTCACATATCCCTATGGGACATATGCTTATCAACATATGCCATTTGGGTTATACAATGTACCCGCTACATTCCAACGTTGTATGATGTGCATATTTTATGATATGGTTGATAAGTTTCCTAAAAATTTTATGGATGACTTTTCAGTGTTTAGATCACCTTTTGAAGAATTTTTACACCATTTAGAGCTTGTACTAGAATAATGTACGCAAACCAATTTGGTGTTAAACTGGGAAAAGTGTCACTTTATGCTAATACAAGAGATAATTCTTGGACATATTATCTCCATCAAAGGGATTCAAGTCGATAATACCAAGATCGACATTATTTCTTTTTTACCTCCACCTAGGATGGTTAAGGCCATTCGATCATTTCTGGGCCATACTAGGTTTTATCGTCGATTCATCAAAGATTTTAGCAAAATTTCCCGGCTCTTGTGCAATTTACTTGCTAAGGACACTAATTTCAACTTTGATGACTCATGGTTAGGAGCTTTTGAGAAGCTCAAACATCTATTAACTTAATTCCTTATCATCCAAACTCCTAATTGGGAACTTCCCTTCAAGTTCATGTGCGACGCTTCAAATTACGCTGTTGGAGTTGTTTTGGGGCAAAAAGTAGATAATAAACCTCATGTTATTTACTATGATAGTCGCACGCTCAATGACGCATAAATAAATTACTCTACCATGGAGAATGAGTTATTAGCTATTGTGTTTACCTTGGAGAAATTTTGATCATACCTTGTTGGATCCAAAATTATTGTTTTTTACCGACCATGCAATCTTAAAGTATTTATTATCTAAAAAAGACGTTAGCCTCCAGTTAATTCGATGGATTCTTTTATTACAAGAATTTAATATCGAAATTTGAGATAATAAAGGTGTTGAAAATGTTACTGCCGACTATCTATCCCGAATTCTCACTGAAGGTGCTGATGATTTTCTCTCTATCTTGGAGATATTTCCTGATGAGCAGCTTCTAGCTGTCTCACAACTACCTTGGTACGTTGATATTGTCAATTATGTTACTACAAAATGATTACCTAACTATTGGTCAAAACAAGATAAAACCAAATTTTTGTACGAGGTTAGACGTTTTAGATAGGATGATCCTTATATATATAAGTTTAGTTCCGACCAAGTGAGATGCATTCCAAATTATGAGTTCGAAAGTGTACTCACATTTTGCCGCACCATAGCTTGCGGTGAACATTTTGGTGCCAAGAAAACCACCGCAAAAGTCCTTCAATCTTGTCTTTATTGGCCTACCCTTTTTTGTGGCGTGCATACATTTTGTTCTGAATGTGATAAGTGCTAGAGGATCGAAAATATTTCTCATCGAAACATAATGCCCTTGAACAACATCGTTATTGTTAAACTATTTAATGTTTGGGGCATTGACTTTATGAGCCAATTTCATTCTTCTCGCGGGTACCTTCTTATTCTCATTGTGGTCAATTATATTTCTAAATGGGTTGAAGCGGTACCATGTCAAACAAATGACCATAAGCCCGTGGTAAAATTTGTGAAAAACATTTTTAATCGTTTTGGCACCCCTCGGGTAATTACTAGTAATGGTGGTTAATATTTTTGCAACCGTGTCTTTTAAAATCTTTTGAAAAATTATTTCATCACTCATAAAGTTGCCACACTTTATTAAACATGTGGTCAAGTCGAAGTCTCCAATCGGGAGATAAAAGTAATTTTAGAAAAAACTGTTCCAACCGATCTTAAAGATTGGTCTGATCGTCTTGATAATGTCCATTGGGCATATTGAATAGCTTACCAAACCTTGATTAGTATGTCACCCTATAGACTCATCTTTGGGAAGGCTTGTCACTTACTTGGAATTAGAACACAAGGCTCTGTGGGCTAGAAAGGCATTTAACTTTGAAATGGATAAAACCGGATCACATAAAAAACTTAAACTTTTTGAACTTGACGAACTTCGTCATAAGGCTTATGAAAATTTAAAATTTTGGAAGGAACGAACTAAAGATTTTCATGATAAGTCGATGGTTCACAAAATTTTTGAGCATAATCAAAAAATGTTACTCTAAAATTCACGACTAAGTTTATTTCTTGGGAAATTAGGTTCTCATTGGTACTACCCTTTTGTAGTCAAAAATGTTTATCCACATAGAGCCGTGGAGATAAAGGATCCTAAAGCCGGTAATACTTTCAAGGTCAATGGGCATCTCTTAAAATTGTATTTAGAATCTTGTACTTCCGATGAAGAGACAACTTTTCTAGTTGACCCATATTATCATTATTGATCACGTGTGCCCCTTACATGCCTTATTGTTATATTTAATTTTAGGGGTACATTCGTCTGGTTGAAGACGATAAAACCTAGCACTTCATGGGAGGCAACCCAAGGTACATTCAGGTGAGAAGTTTCAGTTTTTAATTCCCATTCTGTGTATTTAATTTTGCTCTCAAACATTGAGGACAACATTTTATTTAAGTTTAGAGGTAGAAAAACTAATTTTTATATACTTTTTGATGAAAAGTAAAATAATGACTCTTTGAAAATGTATGATATATTTTTGGCAAATTTCTAACACTTAGACTAATTTTATATATAGCAAAATGATATGCTGATTGGAAAACCCAAAAAAAACTTTGATATTTTAACAAGTGTGCACTAGAATATTTGTTTATCATGTTATTAAACTCTATATGCTACCTTGTGATTATTGAAAAACTTAAATTGTTCTTGGTATATTTTGAAAACTTGCACTTCACTATAGTTATACTACCAATACCTTCAATAGGGTTTTTGACCAGAATATGGAAAATATAGCATTTATGATAGGAATAATTTTTTCCAAGGGAGACGACTGCCTGAGAATAAGTTTATTCTTGAAAGTATAAAAGAATAGCCAACTTGTTCCAAAACTTTCAAGCTGCAAGACATTCTCGCATGATTAATAACTAAAAAATGAAAAATTATCACCAATCTAGAGTATGACCATGAACTATGTGAAGGGGGCATGATGTCACGCCCCAAATTCCAATAATTAGTAAACCAAACCAATTACTAAAATTTGAAGACTTACATATCCCTACAAATAACCAAGCCAAAATAAAGTTAGGCTTAATAATCTATTGGGGCACAATGCAGAGTAATAAAAAATAAAAGCAACAGAGGAAAAAAAGTATAACGATAACTATACTAAAATTACTATAAACCTCAACAGGTTAGAAGCAATAATCTCATGAATAAGAAGCTCTCACAAGTACATCTAAATCGTGATCCAAAATAATTACAGAGAATTAAGCCTTCAGCTTTAGCTCTTTAGCAGGATCGCCTCAACCAAAACTGCCACATCTCTAGATCTGAAATATTTATATTGCAAGTGTGAGCAAACCACGACTCGTAAACTTCCCAAAATAGCTA
This sequence comes from Kingdonia uniflora, assembly GCA_014058105.1. NCBI lineage: Eukaryota > Viridiplantae > Streptophyta > Magnoliopsida > Ranunculales > Circaeasteraceae > Kingdonia > Kingdonia uniflora. The sequence continues at coordinate 2,216,535 of JACGCM010000779.1, read as the reverse complement.
AACAATTATACCGACTAACGAGAAGATAATAGTATTAGTAAGATATACAACAAACCAAATTTAGATGGGTACCAAATTTAGTCTAATTGAGATGTACAACAAACCAAATTTAGTAAACATATTAACCTAAAAACTCAGGTGCAAAGGAATACTAAGACTATAAACTACACTTTGAGTTAATAAGAGGCGCTAAGAAGAATCGTCCTATGATTTGGTTGATTGACTACTAAAGTATGACTTAGACATTTAACAAGATCAATATTGGATAGAAAGGGTTTGATTTTTGTCAAGCTCGACCAAGCTAAGGGTATTTCACTTGATCAGAGTGTTCCCGGGGTTTTAACCTAATGAGCCTAGTTGTCCTCCTTTTATTTTTATTTTAATCCTCATGGAGGATAAGATGGGTACCAAAGGAAAACTGCCTCATACCATCTCACACTCCAGGATAAGTACCATAGGTATGATAGTAACCTGTCCAAACACACTTACTATTTTAACCCAAGCTAGGAATCCTAGTAACCTATCGGGGGTTAGCCAATTTAGAGTTTTCTTATGTATCCAACCTCATTGTCGAAGATATCAACTGAAAGAGTCTATGATTTCCTAATGCAGACATGTTTACCATCAATTGCTTGAGTATAATAGTAGTCAGCGCAGGCTAGTGCATATGGGATAACCTATATGTTTCCAATAAGTAGACAACAATCCCTAAGAACAGAGTTTATAATTTCAACTCTCTAGTTGCTATGTACTTAAGTCTCCAAAATTGATGGACAAGAATCTCACTAGGTTCTAACATCAATGGTAATAGTACAGACATCGAATAATAACTTCATGCTCAAGGATAAAGCCACGAGAACGCTCAAACTAGAATGATTTCCTAAAACTAATAACAAAGTAAAATGAAGCTTAGCGGAGTAGCTTTACAAGCACGATGAATCATTAGGATAGTCAGTGTCACTATACGATGAGTCAATAACCTTAAAGCAAATTATCAGATGCTTAACACCAGCAATCGACTCTATACTCAGGATAAATTGCCAGTTCATAACATATATCAAAACAATTCAAGATTAACAATGTTTATAGTCCTCGTTCCCTATTCATCAAAAGAATAACGAAATATAAACCACACTCGATAATGGAATCCAATATTCCCGTATCAACTACTGAATTCATGACAATGCTCAAGGACAAATCCACAAGAATACAGAGTATACCTAAAATAATTCTAAGACTAATCAAGATAATAAACTCCAAGTGGACAAGCTCAAAACTAAAAATCGTGTCTTATGAAAGTTATACCGTCCAAGAGACTTGACATGAAACCGAGGACTATATATTTGGATCTTACTATGTTATTAATATCCAAGGACAAAGCCACGAAGATAACATAGACAAACCCAAATAGATAATTCCTAACCCTATTATCATATGTCTAGGAAACTAAACTAACAAAGTTGTTATATCTATAAGGTGATAACTATAATCTCAAAACTTTATTCTAATAACAGTGGCTAAACCACATCTCGTTAGTATACCTATATATACTAACTACCAAGCCTAACTACTCATGTCAAGGAACAGGTTAGGTACCCTAATAATCAGCCAACAATTCCATACTTATATATTAACGACGCAAAGTCATCGTATCTACAATAACCAAGGATTTGATGATCTATAACATATAAGGTTCTATCTAGTAGCTAAATCATAATTTGCCCATAGGTTTTACTAACTTATCAAACCCTTAAATACTCATGTAAATGCTGGATTAAACGAATAAACCGTTCAGGTGCCCTTAGTCATTAACCATGTACTAACCATAATCAATGTATAAATATAATAAACCATGTATTGCTAAAACTTACAAATTAGAATAATGATTCAGTTATTCAGGGAAGAAAAAATTGCCTGATGCAATGCTCAAGATAAATCAATCCAAGCAAATAACTCAACCCTGCAACAACGTTATATCACGGACTGAACTACCCGATCAAGAACAACAGCTTATACGCAACTATTCAGGGTTATAGCACTAGTACAAACAATGAAGAATAACCCTAGTTATAGCATAGTAACCTGACTATAACTACACTGAACCAAAGTACTAATTATAAGGTTTCTCACTAAACTACTAACCAAGTAAGTACTCCAATATGTTATAAGGAAGTAGATAATTTTTAATGTCCAAGCAAAAGAAAATAGCAATTGATCTTGATCTTCAAAGCAAGCATGACAAGCTAGCTGTAGTTGTTAATGGAGGAAGGGCTTGATGATTATTAAAAGGTCCATACAACCCAAAAGTTTTTAAATACAAAGGAGGGAAAATAAATGGAATAAAAAGAACAGTTTGGTCTGAAATTACAGCCAGTTCATAAGGGAAGGTGTAGGTGTTAAAGGTAGCTCTTCTCTCTTCTTCTCTAATCCTTAAACAACCAAGAACTAGAAGATAAGTTGTTCCATTCAGAAGTGCAATAGGAGGAGATGAAAACAGATTACTTCTGAACCCAACCATAATATCTGTATAAACCTTTCTCTAAACCCAACTTCATCTCCCTAAATCCTAAGGTATTGAACAAACATTAAAGGGTGAAATACTTACGTAACATGCATGAAAAATAAGGTAAAAAGAACAACAGTATATCTGCAATTGTCGATTGGAGGTGGTGGGCTGATCTGCACCTCTCTCTACTCTTTCTAATTCAAACCAATCACGAAGACCCCCACTGCAGCAGCAACAGCAACAGTCACAACTCTTCTTTCAACAATGGCAGCTATTCTCCCTCTCTTTACTTTTAATCAGCAATGGTTCTTCTCTCTCTTTTCTTCCTCTAACAATAGCTCTTTCTCTATTCCCATACAACAACTCTCTTTTCTATTCTCAAACGGCAATTATCTCTACGATGGTTCCCAAACCATATTCTCCTACTAATCTATAGGTTTCTAAAGTAAGGATCCCATACTATAATGGTAATGTAACCTAGATAACCCCACTCATGTTTGTGAAAACGACACGGCTTAAGAAATAAGTAAAGGAAAACATAAACTAACTACCATCTAGGATGCATGACTAAACATTATGCAATTGATTTACGTAGGATGGACAATGAAATGATATGAATACAAATAAAAAAAATTATGAGATATTATACATGAAAAGTGTTACTTGTGAGAATCCTGGGTCTAGGTCAAGAAGAGGTACCAAACCCTGGCAACCTTAGCCAACTGGCGGGGATTATCAACTGAAACTCCTTATTATGGAGGCTTTACTAAATAATCAAGTATGAAATGAAAAAGAGGCTCCTAACAAAAAAGAATACCAGGAAAGCAAATTGATTGAGGCACTTGCCAAACTAACCGATCAATTTATTCCAATAAGTACTAGATTACCAAACACTGACTCAACAATTTTATACAATATATTGCGTTGTAACACTATCTTCACTACACTGAGATATAGCTAAGGAAAATGTTTGAATATCTTTCTAAGCATGAGGTAGTATTTCTAGTTTCGGATTTTTTAAATGATATTCTATGCTACACTTAGGAAATACTGAGTTTTAAAGAATTTTTTGTCATAATGTTTTCATGTCATAACAAAGTAAAGATAACATGAAATGAGTCATTTGTAATCTTGAGTTACCAAAGTGTCATTATCGATTTTTGTGGGTATAATCACTGTAGACCCTCACGAGACAACACTTGTCCACCAGAGGGTCTAACGGCTTGTTGCATATGCTAATTACAATCGCGTGACTGCAAAAATAGATTTTATTTACTTTTGCTCGAGGACAAGAAAAATATAAGTTTGGGGGTATTTGATGGACACGTAATAGTTATGTGTACAACTTCTAAATTTATATATACCTAGTCATTTATTAAATAAATGTGATACTAATATTGTTTTTGTTTGTATTTACAAAAATCGGACGCATGATAAACAAGTCGTACATTTTTCCATTTTTCAATAAAGAACAAGTTGATGCACTCCAACAATGATCCTCATTTGAAGTTCTCAACCAAAGGCCCATGAAAGACGATTAAAAAAAAAATTAATGTAGAGATTATTCTTATAAGTTGTAATATTTATGCATGGTCTAAGGCATTATTTAGGGGATTTTACATTAATGGTGATATTTTAAAACCCCTTTTATACTCTATAAATAGGAGGGGAATCCCACCCATGTGAGATCATCTTAGGAAGTATAATATCAAGGTTTAATAACCAATCAAACTTGTTCTTGTTCGTTTCCTTTCTTGTAATTTTTTCTTTAGTATCATAATCTAGTAATTTGGCGATGATCGAAGGGATAAGTAGCTAAACCTCTTAGCCAAGGCTAGAGGAAGCTCTATCCTAATGTAGCCTAGTTGTAGAAGTAGCTTTTAATTTAAGTACTATTTCTTTATCTCCTGGCTCAAGTTCGAATCCTTTATTCATTTATCTTATGCTTGATCATAGCTAGGATTTAGAGGAATGAAGAAACTAAACAGCCATCTTGTTTGACCATAACAAGATAGGTTATGAACATGGAGAAGAAAAAGTAAGCTACCTCATCCAACATGACCATTGTTATGTAAGGTGGTTTATAAAAAAAATCTCAAATGCTTCTTTCTTATTCATTATGAGTATCGTGTATACCCGACTAAGGATACATGGTATGGGAATTATTACGTATTTTGATTAAGGATACTTTCCCATGGATTACAACGAGGTGGAGTAGAATCGATGCCATGGTTTTCACTCCAATTTATCTTGTAATTTATTTCTTTCTTCTTTTTATATGATTACCTACACTCAAATTTTTTGTATAGGATAAAATTAATAGCTCGAAGCTAATTCACACCTATAAGTCTATTGGGATACGACCCCGGAACCATTTGTACTTAACGGTACACTCTACACTTGCGAATCTTTAAGACGTAAATTTTTTTTCTCGATCAATGGGTCTTGAGTTGATTTTATGATGTTTTTTTTTATAGTTATGGATTTTATAGTTTGATTGTTTTCTTCAGATATCTTATTAATATTTTATTACAGTATATTTCTAATATTTTCCAGTGTTACCATTATGCTTACACATCTATGTGATTTGATGAATGATAATAGGAAAGTCTTTTAACAAGACATTATTGATAAATATTTTATAGGCCTATTTTTTAATGCCTATAAACCTCACTTATGAACCAAGTTAAATAGTTTATTATTGTTGTAGTACATGGAGGGTAATGTGTCGCAAAATTGCATAAGACCGCCATGACTCACTTTAGTAAATTGTTTGGTTTTGGCATTATGATGACCAATAAAGATAGTATGACTTGGATATATTAAAATCGAGCGCGTGTCAGTTATTTAATCGCTGAGCCCATTTTGAGTCAAAATTTTTGCAAACTTAAGTTTTATCAAGTATGATTTTCAAAATTAATTTATATGGGCCAAGTGGGAGAATGTAAGACTTATTATGGCCCACTTAAGTAGGGGTCCTTTAGTAATTATGGATTTCAAATTATGATGATCTAAGTCTTAATAGGAAACTAATTCTATTGGTTAATGAGGTTAGGTTTCCCAGAGCTCTCTACTTTGATTGAAAGTAGTCGTAATTAAAATAGGAAACTAGGTTCTCTCTGTAGCTATATAATTAAGTGTGCCTAGCCCATTACCTAAAGCACTATCTCAAAGAAAGGGTTAAGAAAGATAAAACCTAGCTAGTTCTTACCAATTGCCCCCGCAGGCGAATACAAGAACATACCGTAATCAATCAAGCTATGGATCAAGGTATGTAATTATGTTTTCGCATTATTCTTTATTGTGATTATTGTATTAACCCCTAGATCTTTATTAGATATCTAATGTTTATAGATCTTGTTATGATTAATAATGGAAGAACACCGTGGAAAAACTTGAAGAAAAAAATTCCAGTAAACAAATCAAGCATGTGATCAAGGCATTGATAGTATGGAAAATACTTGCTTAAATCACTGAATGCCTGGATGTGGTATAAATACATTAATGGAAATAATTACTTCCTACATCCTTGAATATGTACAAATCAAATAGCCCAAGCACGTAGGCAGGAACATAAGAGGTCGGGGATGCGTTCAGGGAGGTTCCGCACATTTTGTATAGATGATCCTCATAGTTATTCTATCAACATATTCATTATGCCTAAAGAATGACATGTTGTACGTACAATCTATATTTCCACAGAGCATTTGTATTATTATGGTTGAGAAATTGGTTTACTAGTACATGTCACAAATGATTATGCAAGATAGCCTTGGATAGTTAAATCATAAGAGTTCGAGAATGCAATAGCCCGAAGTACCAAGTGCATGGTTAGATATTTTTAACGTCATCTGATTCTAAAGTACTCTGCGGCGTACTCTTCAATGTCTTGTAGATAGTCAGCTTTTCGTTAGTCCATTCTTCTAGTGGTAGGTCGGGGTCTGAGCCTCTCTGTGCAAGATGATCGACAGAGAAGTTGCATTCTCTCCACACATGACTGAACTGGATATTCAGAAGGAGAGGGGTGAGTTTGAGGGACCATGGGAGTTTGGTCTTGAGGAATGCTTTTATCACAGCAGCTGAATCAAATACTACCCAAACTCGTCGCCATCCTTATGTTACAGATCGTTGAACGCCCTCAATGATTGTAGTGATCTCTGCTATACAGTTCGTAGCTTGACCAATGGATTTGTTGTATGTGCCCAGGATTTAACTAGTGCTATTTATGTATATTACTCCTATACCCACCGGTCCTGGATTGCCCCTAGCCAATCCATCATAGCAAATTTTTATCTCATTAATTTTTGGTAGTATCTGGATTGCCCCTAGCCGAAATATCGTACCAAATTTTTATCTCGTGGGTTTCTGGTAGTATCCATCTACTGCTCTCCATGTTTCTACTTTTACGAGCTTTGTATTGACATTTAATGCTTTAATAATCTTCAGGTCATGAACTGTATTGTCCATCATATGTTTAGAGAGGTGAACCGCATCTGTAGTATCTATTAGGACATTCAGCGTTGTTTTTTGGATAGTAATCCGGTTCAGTATGGTTATATGATGCTCACTTATCAAAAAATAATAGCTACTAAAGCTTGGTTATGTTGGGGCTCGAGCCCCCGTATTGTACTGATATTGTCCCCACCTTAACCACCTTATATGGGCTAGGTGTGGGTTTTTATCTAAAAAGGCCTCAGTACAATATCTCCTTATATCATTGTGTTTAACCACATCTATATCCAATGTGGGACTAACTTTGATCCACCAATCTTAACAATTTCTACCTTGGGTCAAACTCTACTAGTCCTCAACTGTCTGCTACCTCCGATACGATTAGAGACCCCCATCAAGAATCTTCACCTTGGTTTAAGCTCTCGTGGTACACTATCTCAACTGAGATCCATGTGCAACAACTTATCTTCGCCACCCAAGTACCATATTTTTTTCGCACATCCATGTTCCACCCTAAGCACTCGCCAATCATAGTGGACTATATTCCCAGCCAAACTGTCGACTGTGATACCAATTATTGAGAAACTAGGTGCAAATAACAACACAAAAGCACAAGATGAATAAGTAGGAACTTGAAGATCTAACTTTAACCACAAAAGATTCAATCCAAAGCAATAAACACGCATAAAAAATTTCAATTGGGGTAAAAACCCAAAAGGATCAAAACTACCCCCGACAAGCACGATGAATCTATTATCAACCAAAGGGTTACAAGAAGTTCCAGAGATCTCTCAACCTCACCTCTACCCTTATAGATATTCCCCAATAATAAACCATAGAAAGAATGCCCAAGAAATCTCTCAAGAGCAAAACCCTAAATTTCTCTATTTTATCTCTTTAGATCCTTTCTCGCCTCAGAGGCTCTGAACAGCTTAACTCTAAGGCTTAGCAAAGCCCTAACTTTATAATAAATGTCCCATGAGGCTAATACATAAAATATGCATCACGATGTTCTATAGAAGAACCTAAAAACCTATTGCCGACTTTTTATTTGAATAGACTTATTGTCTATTTGAATAGAGTCAAGTCTACCTCTTTTGTTTGAATAGACAAACAAAACCACAAAAATCTTTTTTTATCTCCTTTTGAGCCGTAACCTCAACAATCTCTACCTCAGCAAAAAAAATTATTTCTTCTACTACATTCATTGTGTATCCTTGTTGCGCTGCCCTTACAGGCAACTTCTCAATTAAGAGAACTATACGAGTCTAGGATTTTCCCAGAACTTCTAATTTTTATTTTATTTTATTTTTTTGGACAAATTTGGTTTTTTCCTTTATTAAGTAGAGCGAAAATACAGGTGGAGGACATAGGGCCTGGCCACTAGATTAATGTCGAATAGTGGCTAATCCTATTTTTTCCATGAAGTAGGTTGCTCGGATTTGCCTTGGGAGCGTAGCTGCTGACCAGAAGCATTGTGAATATTGGGAACTACCAAGTTTGGAGAGTCCATCAGCTGTTCCATTGCCTTTGCGGTAAGTGTGTGTCATGGTAATGTGTACTTCCTATCTGAGCTGGGTGATAAGCTTCCAAGTTGCATCGTACTTTATCGGGCTGCGATGCCTGCATCTGTACCAGTTTACTAGGAGTTTAGCATCCACCTCCACGATGAGTGGGAGCCAACCTTGTCTTTTGCAGTACATTAATCCGTGTAGTAGCGCAAACATTTATGCAATTGTATTTGTGCCAGTGCCTAGTCCGATGCTGTACCCTAACTGGAGTTCACCAAGATTGTTTCGGATAATTCCACCTGTACCACTCAGTCTGGAGGAAAGTGCTGAACCATCGTTGTTTAGTTTGAAGTAACCAGGTGGTGGAAATGTCTATCGGACGATTGTCAGTCTTCTGATATGTAACGATTTCTTAGCTAGTCTCAGAACCTGGAGCGAGATGATGTCATTGATGGTGTTGCTTTGTGTGATCCTAATTTTGGGCATGCTCTCTTGAAGCGTTGTGGTGATTTTATGTATGATTTCGAGGGGAGAGGTATGCACTTCCTCAAACTGGTAGCGGTAGCATACTTTCCAAATTTCCCAGACGATGTAAGCCGAGAGAACCCCTCGCACAATACCCATTTGAGTGCACGAATCAGCTGCTTGAAACCATAAACCTTGTTGAATCCACCAACTGCCATTTGCCCTCTGCCGTATTCTGCAAACATTTGCAAAGTTGGCCCAAACCCTCGCTGCAACGCCGCCTGAACAAGAAAGTGATCCAAAGATTCAGATTCTACGATGTCGCAGCAGCAGCACCGAGAGACAAGAGGAATCCGTCGTTGTATAAAGGTGTCCACAGTCACAATTTCCTTTCAAGCTTTCCAACTAAAAATCTGTATTTTGGTCGGTATCGTAGGATGCCAAATCCATCGCATACGGCTATGATTGTTCTCTTCCCTGCGCCAAAATTCCCAAGCAGATGTTACGGTGAATTCACCTATTTTAGTCGTACCCCAAAGCGGCTTGTCATCGTCTTCAGTGAGGAAGAACTTGTTTGAGAGTCTGTGCTTCCAAGAAGTCAGTATTTCATGCTCGAGAAGCTACCAATTTCAGTTGCTATTATTCACAATGGCGTCCTTTACCATGATGTCTTGTAAGCAGTCAATTTCCAGACTATCGGTTAACCTGCCGTCCCTGGTCCAATCGTCAGGCCAAAAGCTTTTGTTTCCCTTGCCGAGGCAACAAGTTGTGTTAGCTTCTGGCATTTAGAGGAGATCTGGTATTTGATTCCAGAGAATAGAGTCCCTCGCACACAGCCAGGTTGTCTCCCCGTTAATGGTATATTTGGTGCAGAAGAAAGGCACCCATGAAGAGGTGATGTACAGGAAATTCTAGCACTTCTTAAGAAGTAGGCTGTACTTGATGTCTATGAGGCGGGGTAGTCCAAGGCAACCTTGGTTTGTTAGGAGACAGAGGTTATCCCATGCAACCCAATGCCGCTTGTTTTACTCGTTAAAACTGCCCCAAAAGAAATTGGAGAACATCGTCTTGATCTTGCTTATGACACCTTGAGGCACCGGAATCCATGAGAGGAGATGTATAGGTATTGAGTTCAAGACATGGTCAATCATTACTAACCGACCACCTTGTGATAGAAGCTTGCCTTGCCACCCTTTGATGCAATGTTGTATTTTAGCGAGCAGTTGTTCGAAGTGAGTAATCAGTATACGAACGTAGCTTATGGGAGCGCCCAAGTAATTCAATAGAAAAGCGCGATGTTAAAAACCATATGCGGTTTGAAGGACCTGTTTTCTTGCTGTAGAGACATTGTGGTGAACATATAGGCCACTTCTACCAGAGGAGTTTTCATAGCGTCTGATGAAGTGCATTAACCTTGAGATAGATCTTTGACTTCCATTTAAGAATACCAGGAAATCATCCGCGTATAAGAGATGTGTGATGGGTACACAACCTCTGGATGTATGAAATAACCCAATTGCGCCCTCTCCAAAACATTTGGAAGGTTCTCTAGAGAGGACTTCATCTGCAATGATAAATAGTAGTGGAGAGAGAGGATCTCCTTGTCGTAAGCCTTGTGACGATTTAAAGTAGCCCTTGAAGACCCCTTGTAAGACCACCGAGAATCATGGTGTTTCAACACATTGTGCGATGAGGGAAACACATCTGCTGGAGAACCCAAATTTGTGCAAAACCTGTCGTAAGAACCTCCAATCGAGCCTATCGCAAGCCTTTGCCATCTCTATCTTGATCATAATATTTGTGCCTTAAACTTTTCTATGCAAATCCCCAACCATTTCCTGAGCTAATGTTATGGTCTCACTAATGTCCTTGCCCGAAATGTAAGCTCCTTGGTTGCCAAAGAATAATATGTGGAGGAGTTTGCTTAATCGGTGAGCAATGATGGAAGAAAAAAATTTGTATACGACGGAGCACAAACTAATTGGTCTGTAGTCACCCAACAATGTTGGGGTATCCACTTCAGTTACGGTTAACTTATGTTACAGTATGGAAGAATTGTGTATTAGCATCGCCTGCCGCAACACCTCTTCATTGTACGACATGTCAGCATGTTCTCTCTGTACGGAGCCCAGCTCGGTACCAACCTGCTCATCCCAGCCATTCTACAATATGTGGTCGAATTGCATTATTCGATCCTGCAGAGTATGGATATTTTGAGTTGCATTGCCAAACACATTTGTATTCCATTCCTTGAGTACATGTTTTATCCTCTTAAGCTTATAGGCAAAAGATGACAAACAGTTGCCATAAGCACCACTAGGCAAGTTGCCTTGTACCAAGGTTGGGAAGTTAGCATGCGATGCCCACATTTCCAAGAATCAAAATTGGTGGGGGCCGTGATAACGATTATTGCTGAACGATAGTAGCAGTGGAGAGTTATCAGAATAGACCCTTTCTAGGTGAGAAATTTTTTGAATGGGAAAGAATGTCATGAAGCTGGGATTCACTAATGTTCTATCTAACCGTGCCCATTGTCGTGTGTTGTCTCGGTGGTTATTACACCATGTATAGCTGGAACCGGTAAACGACGCCTCCATTAGACTGACTGATTGAATCATATCTTCGAATTCTACCAAGGATCTGTGGGAGGATCTTCTGCCCCCAAGCCGTTTTGTGTGATGTCTCACAGTGTTGAAATGTCCCATAGTGCACCATGGAGATGTCATTGTCATTGATATTGTTTTAATGTCATCCCATAATGTTCGTCTCTCGATATGTCGCATTTGGCATAAACGATAGTAACAAAAGAACTCCATTGGTTATTATAACTCATCTTGAAATGCAACATTTGATTAGATGCATAGATAAAATCAACATCATAGTCTTGTTTCCATAACACCCAAATTTCCCTCCCCCCCATGTGCTGGTTAGACATAAACGAGGAACAATTTATTCTTCTACCCAAGTTATTGCCTAGTGATGCATCAAGAAAAGGTTCGAGCAATACCACAATAGAGATATGATGTTGCTTGACAATCCTTTTGAGATGGTTTATAGTTTTGGCATTGCCAATACCCCGATAATTACAAACGAGTAATGGACCTAACACCATATGACCTACTTGGACTTGGGGTGTTGAGTACCCTTGCTCCTTGTGACGACGCTGAGTGGAATTTGTTGTGGTTCAGATCGGCTCTTTTTGACTGAGTCTAGTCTGGTGTATCTTCTTTTCCATAGTGCTCAATGTCCGAGTGACAACCCCATCCCATGTCATTCGGCGGTTCTACCCCATCTGAACTCTGTCGGGTCTCGTTGTTCTCTGCAGCTTCAACCCCTCCATTGTTTACCACTATTTCGATGATGTTTTTCGTCGTACTCACTTCCTTCTATCCTGTCAGAAGATGCTCCGGTGCTGCTGTTCTAATTGCCTTCAGCCCCACTGTGTTCGCTGCCTTCTGCCCGACTGCATGAGGCTGTGGTGCTGTTATAGTGTACCCATGTTCTATTTCCAGAATCTCTGAGTTGTTGTTTGACAGGGCTGATTTCCCCATTGTCGTAGCTTTCCCATGTCAAATTTCCTCCCTTGAATTGTGAAGTTTATTACACTGTGGTTTGGTGTACCCTAGAAGAACACAGTGCGTACAAAAACTTGGAAGTCTCTCGTACAAAACAGGCTGCTCCAATGTGAAAGGTTTACTGAAGGCGAGTCCCACTTTTGCCGGTAGTTCCTTCGTGAGATTAACCTCCACAAAAGTGCGAACCGTGCAAGGTCTGCTCAGGCTAAGCATCGTGGAATCCGTGAGCAAATACTTCCCAACAAGACCCGCCAATTCCTTGACGATCCTGTTGTCTTGGAGATGAAGCATTAAACCAGGGAATTGTATCCAAATAGGAGCAAAAGGAGAGTCCTTTTTGGGGTCTAAATTGGCTGTCCATCGAGCCAATTTGTAGAAGAATCCTTTAATTTGCCTTGACTCTCTAGAGAGAGCCCGTATGACGTCGTTCGACGTAACTTCACCATAATATGCTTGAAATCAAACACTGCTACCTTCAGTAATGCCAAGAGACCCCAATTGGAGTTGATGTTGTTCTCAATCACCTCGAGTTTTGGTTTGCCAGCGGGGAAGCTCATTGCAAAAATTGTGTTAAAGGCTGTAGCAGCTTTGTTCAGATCGGAAGGTGAGAATGAAATCACCGGTATTCTTTCTCTGAATGAGGTTCTAGTATCCGGTTTGAACTCCTCAAGCACCAGTATAACTGTGTTTGCAGCGGCAACGTTAGCGAAGGAGGGTTTGGTGATGGAGGCAAGAGCGCAGTGTGAAAGAGTAGTCTGAGAATCCAAGAGCGCCTTGGGGTTGGGCAGGGAATCAACAGCAGTGGGGACGCTAGTGTCGATGTTGGAGTAACCGGTGAAAGGGGTGGAAAGAGGAGGGAGTGATTGCGTGCTAGGAGTACTCGCAGCCATGGTGCAGGAGATGGAAATAACCACAAAGATGAAGCTGTTAAAGAGGACGGAGAGAGAGATAGTGGGGAAGAAAAGGTTTTAAATAGAATAAAACCTAGGATGAATCAAAAAGTGGAAAACTCTAGCGAGAAAGGGGCTAGGGTTAGGGTTTCAAGGGAGAGAGACGACTCTTATGTTTGTTTCTTCGGTCATGAGGTAATATCAGACCTTCTAATTGAAACCCACTTTTTGATCACTTTTATAGACCATTTCATTGCTCCAACTTGAACTAAATTCCCCTTTCAAGAAATCTCCATAACTTCCTCGGTACGCGTAACCTTCATATCTTCAACCATTAATTAACCAAGCAATAAATACAAGTTCCCACTGAGAACTCCTTTCATGATCGACGAAGACTTACAAAAAACCTTCATTATTCCACCTCGCCTGGAGTTATTATAACCCTCATTATCTAATTTGGAAAGTGAAATTAGATTATGAGTCATACTTGGCACATGTCGAACATCATGAAGTACTATGCTGCGTCCATTGAACATCCTCACCCGAATATCACCAATTTCCAAAATCGGCCTTTGAGAGCCATTGCTCGTCGACACAAACTTCCTACCCTCATACCTTGCATACTTGCCAAACTATGCCTTGTGTGTACACACATGCAATGTTACCCCACTATCAAATAACCATCCTCTATCATGGCAAGAACCATTAGCGGCCACTGCGAGACGCGACTCGTCACCATCATCTCTAGTAACCGTCGCCAGTCTATTAGTATAACTTTCGAAGCCCTTTGCCAAACTTGTTTCATTACCTTTCTCAGCTTTACGATCCGATTTATAATGACCTGATTGACCACAACCCCAGCAAGCCCCTTTTCTAAACTTATCAGAGTTCATCTTCCCACTAGCCACCATTACAGAGTTTACCGCAAAGGATTTGCTACCCTTAGGCCTTCCCTCCTCAGAAAGAAGCGTACTAATAATCTCATCAAAGATCAAGGTATCCTTCCCAGACATCAGCGTAGGTTGAAGATGCTTAAAGGAAAATGAAAGAGACCATATGAGTTGAGGCGCCTTATCCTCGCCCTCAACTTTAATTCTGATCAATTTCAATTTTGAAATTATCCCGTTCAAAGAACCTCGGTGATCACCAACGTTCGTACCCTCATCCATTCAAAGCATATGAAACCATTCCTTGAGGTACAAAAGATTCCAAAGACTCTTTGTTTGGTATAAACTTTCGAGCTTTGCCTAAGGACGCTTTGCGGTCTTCTCTCCAGCCATATTTGCAAAAACTTTTTTAGCAAGAAGAAGGTGAATCCCGCGTATAGCCCTTGAATCCAAATCTTTCCAATCTTCTACATCGCCGTCCACTTTCTAGGCCACTACACCTTCAACAGGAGGTTTCAGTATAGGCTTCCCCTTCAGTGCCTTACATAACCTGCCTTGAATCATGATATCCTGGACTTGTATTTGCCATAATCCAAAATTATTCTTCCGATTGAACTTCTCCACATTAAATTTGATCGCATTAGAGTACTTAGATCCTCCCATCTTGCTTCTCTAGTTGCCTCAAACCTCGCTCTAATGCCAATTATTGGGGCTCAAGCCCCCGTATTGTACCGATATTCTCCCCACCTTAACCATCTAATATGAGCTATAGGTATGGGTTTTTATCTAAAAAGGTATCGGTACAATATCTCCTTATATCCATGTTTTATACCACATCTTTAACCAATGTGAGACTAACTTTGATCTACCAATCTTAACAATCCATGTTCTTACTTATTAATCTTGTGCTTCTACATTACGATTTGCCCCTAGTTTCATTACAATTGGTATCGGAGTCGACTGTTCGACTGAGAATATAGCCTACTATGATTTGTAAGTGCTTAGGGAAGAACATGGATGTGTGAAGAAAATGTGATGCTTGAGCAGAGCAGATAAATCGTTGCACATGGATCTCAGGTAGGATGGTGTACCACGGGAGCTCAAACCAAGGTGGAGATTATTGGTGGGCGTATCTAATCGTATCGGTGGTGGCAGATGGTTGGGGGTTAACGAAGTTTGATCCAAGGTAGAGATTGTTATGATTGGTGGATTAAAGTTAGTCCTGCATTGGTTAAAGATGTGGTCCAACACAAGGATATATAAAGATATTGCACCAAGGCTTTTTTAAATAAAGCCCCACACCTAGCCCATGCTAGGTGGTCAAGGTAGGGACAATATCGATGTAATGCGGGGACTTGGGCCCCAATAGGTTATGTGTATGGTTTAAAAGAGGACAACCTTTGAAAGCTAATATAATTAAGTGGAAGGATAACTTATTTTACATGACCAGTTTGGATGGTTGAGCAATGATTAGTTATTGCTTGTTACTCATAGACCCTGGTGATTAAGAACCTACTATTGTTGCTACACTCCCGTAGGGCATGCAACCTCCTTTTCTCGTGCTCCACACATCTCTTAGTGATCTATACTCTTTTCATAATGTATTTACTAAAATTGCGACTTCGATTCTCAAACATAGATTGGGTTATTAAATTTTTCTTAACTGGGTGTTACTTTCGTAGAGTATCTCCTAAAGTGCCTCACTAACTTGGATTCCAAGGTGCCACATAGGATTTTCGAGCTCCAACAACACCTCACTGACTTAGATTTCTAACTCAAAAAGCAAGGTTGAGTCTTGGATTCCAAGACTCAACCTTGTTTTTTTGTATAGCGATTGGGCGCCCATGTGTTGGACGTCTGTTTGTTTTCTAATCGGACGCCTAAGGTTTGGGCACCTAATTGTTTTTTTTTTTTTTTCCAAAAATTCAAATCAGGCGCCTAAGACTTGGGGATCCCATTTGTTTATTTTTTTTCTTTTTTTTCAAAAAAAATGAAACTGGCGCCCAACAGTTAGGCGCCTATTAAAAAAACAAGTGAGGTACTGTTGGAAGAAATAGAACCTCACTGACTTGGATTTGTCTTTTTTTCAACCAAGTTGTAAGGCACTTTAGGAGATGCTCTTATAGTCTTCCATTTTTTGGGTCTTCCTAGTAGTCCTATTATGGTATTTGGAAGTAATTTTATTGAGAAATGGGGGTATTTCGGTAAAGTTCTGAAGTTACTATTCTCATAGATGTAATGATTTGACTCTATCTAAAGCTAGGACCCACTGGAACATCTTACTCTTTAAAGTCGTGAGAGAGCTAATGTAGAGACGTGGATTTTTGGGAACAAACCACCTAATACGACTTCTTGAGCCAACTTAATTGAGCTGGATGTTGTCCTGTAACGGGTAAATAGAGCCATCACTATAGGCTAAAGTGGCCCCTTATAAAAAGTAAGATTTAGGTTTGTTTTTCCTTATAAAGTTAAATTTTCATTGATGAAAAATAAGGTACAAGAGAAATAAAAAAGAAACGTTGGACAATAAGAAACACTCTGTTAAGTTAGGATATAAATGGATACTTTGCGTTTGATAAATCTGTGAGACCAACCTATCCCAAGGTTAGTTTAACCTCCAGCACTTTAAATTGGGATTACGACCACACTTAGAATATCACCTACAATCGCGTGAGCACTATTTTATTTAGCTATTGTTATGTATTTAATTGCTTGAATAATAAGAACATGTATTCTCATTAGATTAGAATTATGAGTTCTATTTGTGTTAGGCATCTTCTTATATAAAAAGAGCCTAAGTTTAGTATTTTGATTAGGTTGATTTGAGTACTTCCTTAGAGAAATATGTTGAGTTTGGGGTAAAACTTATAAACCCTAGGTCATTTGACATTTATTTTATGCGATTGAGAAAGATTAATTAAAAAATGAGTTTATATTTAATTCTGTTTGAGATGGCTTCAGCTAAAACTTTACATCTGTTTGTATATCATTTGTTAGTTTATTATGTATTTAGATTTTAGACTAGTTCGTATTAACAAAATTTGTTGTAGGGGCCTAATTTTTCCTAGAGGGGAAACTTGGCTCTTACACCTTGAAGGTTACCCTCAGCTAGAAGCGTTGGTAAATATATAAGACTATAAACAACTAGTTTATTGAATTAACATACTTGCGTGGAGTCCATGAATTGGGTTCTCCACGACTTCTAGCGAGGATTTAAATGATAGATGATATATATTGAGTTAGATGACAGATCGAGTAAGAAGCAGGTTGCAGGGTATTCAAAGTTAATCTTGATGGGAGTTTTAGAAAGAGTTTTTCTAACCAATTCATAGTATCTCCTCTTTCTTAATTATAGGAGATAGGAAAGGGGTGAGTCACCATGGGAGGTCAAATTACATGTATACCCTTTGGGATAGTTATTTTGTACGTGTAGTCAGTTCTGACATTGCAGTTGTTAGACAGCTCGTTTCACCATTCTGTCTGGCAAGCTGGCTGTTTGGTGTGTCTGCCTTCGGCCATGTATTACTATGGTCAAAGTTTCTCTGGTGCTGACCGCCTATTTTTGGCTTCAACTACGTAATTAGCTTCGAGTGTTCGATTAATCTCGGAAGGCTTCGTGGAATTAGTTGCTAGTCTTGTTGGGCTTCAAGTCTCTAGGTAGGCTTTGATATAGCCTTTAAGTATTCGACTGGTGCTGGAAGGCTACGAGTAAGATACTACATTTACAGTTTGACCAAAAACCTATACATAATAACAAGGTTTACCAGTTTGATTTTCTTAGCTTTATTTTTAGCTTGGCTTTTAACTCCTTAGATTTATAGTCATCTTTTTCAGAACTGCAGTAGCCTACTCGCAGCCTTCTACCGCCAGTTGAACACTCGAAGGCTACCTCAAAGCCCACTCAATCCATAAATAAGCCTTGCAAGATTATTCGAAGATGAAGCCTCAACTATGAACAAGCCTCGATGACAAAGACCCCACGCCAGCATCAGAAACACTTCGACCACTTTCATACGTGGTCGAAGGAAGATAGCCAACTCACTAGACAAGAACGGTGACACTTTTGGTCCTTACAGCTACAGTGACAGACCCAACAACTGCTACAGTGTTAGAGCACAGTACCAGACCCGACATTTCTGGCACCAACACCAACTCCGGGATACTTGCCCGATACCCGGAGGGTACGCATGTAATTTGACCACCTAGGATGATTCAGCCCTTTCTATGATTTATAAATAGGAGGGATGAGGAATCATAAGGGTGTTACGAAATCTCATCCCTAAACCCTTGCAGTTTACCTTCGTTCACATTGTAAAACACACAGCACTCGAACCTTCGACTACTCGACAGTAATATAAGCTGTCCTAAACATCCTCATCAGAGGTCGTGGAGCGTCACATTCTAGGCCACCACGCTAGTATATTGTCAGTAGACTACTTATGATATAGATTATATACTTGAATCACTTTGGTAGAGGATAAATTCCATGGTGAAAGAACCGACTTACCCTCCGCACGAAGTTAGGACTCTATATTTGGTATCGCCTGTACTTCCCATCCTACCAATCTCCCTTGCTCATTGTCCCCCTTTTCCAACTCCTACTGATTATTCCCAATGGACCCTACACTCCATTTTAGTTCCACCCATGCTGGCAACTCTGTCGACGGAGTGGCCGCCAACTAGCCCTTCTTTCCCAGTAATTTGCTCAAACTGAGGAGCGACACCAAACACAATTGCACCAGGAACACGAAAAGTACCAACAAAAATTTGAAGCCAAACGGTATCGCCATTTGGATGATGCCGACAGACAGAACCGCACCATCGATGAATTGCGCAATACAGTCCGTAAGCTGCAATGACTGCAGCCTCTAGATACTCCTCCACCATCTCGAGTACCAGCCCTGTTATGCATATCTGCCCGCACCCAATGAGACACTTGGCTGGACCTCTACCATCAATAAAGCTCGACAAGGCCCATCTTCTACTCCTACGCCCCTGATCGTTCCCCTCTCATAGGAGACTGAGAGCCACAAACGCCCTCGCACTGGAAACAATGCCGAAGCTCGCAGGAAGTGACCAAAACTGGTCCTACCTACGCTTACTGCCCCTCTCAGTACCCTTCTACCTCAGATATAGGCAGGCCCCATATGGCATATCCCCTTCCACGTCGAGGTAAAGCTAAGCAAACCTTACTGTGCCAAGCACAAATGTAACTATCACCACACCAACAAATGCCTCGCCTTGCAGTGCTCTCTTGAAATAATACTCAAGGCAGGTGCTCTTCATTAGTATGTTGTCGAACTTCCCAGCTACCTTGACGGGTCATACCTCAAACCTCAAACCTCAATCCACCCCTGCTGTCGACCCGGCCGAGGTCCATATATACCAAGTGCATTTCATTGAAGTCAATAATATCGACAGTGGCCGTTCCAAGAGCAAGCGCAAGCATGTCGAAGAATGTTACAAACTCACTTACCAGGAGAAGCTGCCCGCCCTCCTACCAGAATCAAGCATTTCTCCTCGACCCGAAGGTATCTCTTTCATCGACTGCGATACATCGCATGTTTGCTTTTCTCATTTCAACCCTTTAGTCATCATGATTAAGGTCGAACACCTCATCCTCCACACCATGCTTATCGATATAGGAAGTGCAGCCGATGTACTTCTCCTCCAAACCGTCCAAGTCTTGAACAAAACAGACCTCATCACTGTTGCCAATTTCAAACTAAAAGGCTTTAATGGGGCCATAGAAGTTATTGCTGGTCGAATCAGCCTCCCAGTTACCACCGGCCCAGTCACACTTCAAATCAGCTTTCTTATCATCGATAAGAAGTCTGAATACCTTAGTATCCTCGGGTGGGACTGGCTCCATACCATGCGTGCCATATCTTCAACATATCATCAGACCCTTCATTTTAATCCCCCCTCTGGTACTCAGAATTTAAAAGGCTCTCAACGCCTCAGTCGTTCATGTGAGCATCCGGAGATCGAACAGACCCGGAGACTCGTCAGACTCCTATAGCAATCACTATCTCTCTCAACCCCAATACCATCGACATCTGCCACCTCACCCATCGAACTCACTGTCTATATTAAACTTGACGGTCCTAGTCGAGGTACATTAATTGGAACCGTTCTCGACGAGGCCGAGCGCCTCAAACTTTCAAGACTTCCTTCGAGCAAACAAAGACATCTTTGCATGGACGTTTCAGGAGATGCCCGGTGTTGATCCTAGTTTGGTATGCTACTGCCTCGATCTCATCCCCTATTCTATAGCAGTAAAATAGAATAAGCATACCTTGGCCCCACGACTTCGAGATGCAGTAAACCTCGAAGTAGACAAACTCATAGCCGCGGGTTTTATCAGAGAAGTCAAATATGCTGACTAGATATCAAACATTGTTGCAGTTCCCAAAAAAATGGCAAGATCAGAATCTGCGTCAACTTTACCGACCTCAACAAACACACACCGAAGGACAGCTTCCCCCTTCTGATCATTTTAGTACTCCTCGATGCTACTGTAGGACACAAACGTCTTTCAATGATGGACGTGGCTTCGGGTTACAATCTGGTACCCCACCTCCCCGAAGATCAACTTAAAACTTTATTTATCACTAACAAGGCCTTTACTGTTTTAATGTTATGCCCTTCGGCCTCAAAAATGTCATTGCCACCTACCAATGCCTCGTTACAACCGTGTTTAATCCCCTTGTTTGGCAAGTCGGTCAAATTTTGCATCGACGATATGCTATGGAAGAGCCTCCAAAAGCAGGCCCGCATCCAATACCTAACTGAAGTCTTTTCGATACTTCGAACATACAAAATGAAACTCAAACTAGGCAAATGCCAATATGGTATTTCGTCTCGTAAATTTTTAGGCCATCTTATCAGTAAACGAGGTATCAAAATTGACCCTACCCATATTCGAGTCCTTATCGACATGCCTTCGCCCCAAACCAAAAAAGATGTCCAAAAAGTGGCCGGCAAGATAGCCGCCCTCAACCATTTCATTTTCAAATCCTCAAACCGTTGTGTTTGGCACTTTTATCTCTTACGCGTCCAAGGCGTCCACAAAGCAAAAAAGAAGCACAACCTTGAGATTAACTGGACACCCGACTGTGAACGGGCTTTCCTCGAACTTAAAACATATCTTGGTTAATCACCCATCATCAACACCCCTGTCGAAGGCGAAATACTCTCTTTATACCACACGGTCACTAACACTTCTATCAGCTCAGTACTCATTCAACTCGAATCAAACATTGAGAAACCTGTATATTTTATCAACAAAACTCTAGCACCTGCAGAAATTCGATATACAAAACTTGAGCGGATCACCCTCGTCTATTCGGTCGGCAAACTAAAACCATATTTTCAAGCTCACCCCATCCGTGTTATAAGAAGTTATCCCCTTCTAGAAGTACTCAGCAAAAAAGAGAAATCCATAAGAGTATAATAGTGGTCTGTTTATCTTGGTGAACATGACATCACATTAGAAAAACAGATATCCCAAAAAGGCCAAGCACTAACAGATTTCCTTGCTGACTTCTCGGTCGAAGATGTCGATTGGGAGGAACATGAAGACGACCTGACAGAAGACCAACCCGAAGAAACAAATTCATGGAACCCTAATACAGGATGGCGTCTCTTCACATATGGATCCGTTGGGCCTAACGATTATGGGATTGGTATAGTCCTGGTCACACCTACCAATGATCGAATAGAGAAGGCCCTCAAGTTAAACTTTGAATGCTCTAATAATGAGGCTGAGTACGAAGCCTTTATCCATGGCCTCGACCTTGCCCTCAAACTTGGTATCCCTAAACTTGCAATTTTCACAGATTCCCAACTTGTTCAAAGACATTACATCGGTGAAAATCAAACTAACAGTCGCACGGCTGAATATGTTGCTCTCGTTCGACAGCACATGGACCGTTTCCCCAAAAAATCTTCCTTTACTTATTACCCTCGAGAAGAAAACTGACACGCATATGTCCTCGCCTACATAGCAGCTATGTTAGGCCAATTAGAATCCCGAACTCTCCACATCGAAGAACTCAAATGCCCATGTATCGACTAGATGGAAGTCAATGCCATTAATATTGGGGGAAAAAGTCACACTCCAGACGACTGGCTAATACCATTCCTCTATTACTTTAACAATGCTACCCTCTCAGATGATCCCAAAGCCAAACGGTCATTATTAGAAAACTGTCGCAGATACACCATTCTTAAATACGAGTTATATCGCAAATCCCCAAATGGCATCCTCCTTCGATGCATCTCTCAAGCCGAAGCCTCTAAAATTTTAGCCGAACTCCATGAAGGTACCTGTGGAACTCATACTGCTGGTCGATCTATGGCCCTTCGAGCTATCTCCCAAGGTTTATTCTGGCCCAATATGAAGAAGCAAGTTGAAGATTACGCCAAACACTACGACAAAAGTCATCTCCACGCCCATGAAATCTACATCCCTTCACAAGACCACTATTTGAGTCAAGTCTCCTGGCCATTCAAACGTTGGGCTATCGATCTCATTGGTCCTTTTCCCAATGTTTTGGGCAGCCGAGAGAATATCCTTGTTGCAACAGATTAATTTACCAATTGGGTCGAAGCCGTACCTTTGTGTCAAACTCGAGAAGAAGAAGCCATCAAATTCCTATGGGAAAGCATCATTACACATTTCGGATGCCCTTATATGATCCGATGTGACAACGGTCTGCAGTTCGTTGGGAGCAAATTTAAAAACTTCCTTAGAAAACACAACATCATCCCCTCACCCTCAACACCTTACTACCCCCAAGGCAATGGTCACGTCGAAGCAATCAACAAAACCATAGTCGATTGTCTCATGAAACGTGTCGATGCGAAGAAAGATCGATGGGTTCAAGAGTTACAGCATGTCCTCTGGGCCTATCGAACAACACCAAGAAAAGTTACAGGCTGTACCCCTTTCCTTCTGGCTTACGGTACTGAAGTAGTGCTCCCTACTCAAATTGAAGTACCCACACGAGATCCCAACCTCCCAGACGAGGATAATGAGTTTGAGTTCAGGTGCAATATGCTTTAGATCGACAAAACCAGAGACTGAGCCATCGCCAACCTTGGTCATTACCACCTATCCCTCTAGGAGTCATATAACAAGAGAGTTTGACCGCCAAGTTTCAATATCGGAGATCTCGTAGTTCCACGCGTCACCCAATCCTCGAAGCCTCGAAATGCCAGCAAGTTAGCCGAATTCTAGGAAAGACCTTATGTAGTTTATGATAAAACTGATAAGGGTTCATATTACCTGATGACATAAGACAAAGAGCCTCTACCAAATCCATGGAATGCAATGTAGTTAGTATCATACATCAGGCCATGGCTTCTACCTTATTCCACTAATATAAATACAATATAAATCAATGAACATCATTTTCTCCAAGCTTCGTCTCCTATTTTCCATTGAATTTATGGGCTTACCCTCGGTATCATGTCAACCATTCGGCCCGACTGATACTTGGGGGTGACCTTGAAATTTTTCAAACCTCTAATTTTTAGTAAACTCGAGGGCCAAGGATGGTCAAAAGACCGGACCCTCGGGAATGCATTGGGGGCGAACACATTCTACTTCGATCAGGCCCCAAGCCGTCGAAGTTCAATAAATTTATTGGTTAAGCCTGAGTATCAAGTCAACCCCTCGACCTGACTGATACTTGGGGGCGACCGTGAAATTTTTTAAACCTCTAATTTTGAGAAAACTGGAGGGGCAAGGATTGTTAAAAGACCAGACCCTCATAAATGTATTGGGGGCGAACACGTTCTACTTCGATCGGGCCCCAAGCCGTCAAAGTCTTGTAAATTTCTTGATTAAGCCTGAATTTCATGTCAACCCTTCGACCCGACTGATACTTAGGGGCGACCTTGAAATTTTTCAAACTTCCAATTTCAAGCAAACCCTAGGGGCAAGGATGGTCGAAAGACCGGACCCTCGGGAATGTATTGGGGGCGAACACGTTCTACTTCGATCAGGCCCTAAGCCATCAAAGTCCAGTAAATTTCTTGGTTTAACCTAGGTATCATGTCAACCCTTCGGCCCGACTGATACTTGGGGGCGACCTTGAAATTGTTCAAACTTCCAACTTTGAATAAACTCGAAGGGCACGAATGGTCGAGAGACCGGACCCTCAAGAATACGTTGGGGACGACCATGTCTTACTTCACTGTGGCTTAGGCCTTTGAAGTCCAATAAATCTCTTGGGTCCACCTAAGTATCACAACCATCTCAAAGCTCTTCAAGGCTCAATCAGTCTACAGTCATTCTATACTTACAACATATACGGATACAAATATACAAGAATATCAATAGTTTTGTTAATGCAAGTCATTTTAGTACAGGATTTATCAGAGACTCAAGTTCAGTTTGGAGCATACATCACGAATCTAGCACATGAATTCAGCACAAGTTAAGTTAACGCAAATCAGTTTCAGAATAGTTTACAACCAAACAGAATCAGTACAGTACAAGTCAGTTTCAGCACACCAATTCAAAACAATCACAAGTTCAAAGAAAGCTCAACATTGTTCAAATATTACAACCCAACAGAAAAATCAGAAAAAATGGTATAGCGCTCCAGTACAATACCTCATATTAGAATGGCTGCACCTTCGCCCCCAACAGTCTCTTCAGTGCCGATACTTTTAGCACCTCCAGTAGAAGGTCTTGACCCTCCACCATCGTCGATCACATCAGTTGTAGCTCCAGCAGCAGTACCTTCGATCACGGAAGCCTCCACGCCACCTCCAACACCTCCATCAGCAACGCCTGCCTCTATCTCCTCTATCTGCAAAGTACCTTCAGCAACAGGATCTTGGATAACAGGGAAGCATTCCAAAGTTTTACGATCATACCCAAAATCTTCTATGAACTTCTTCAGCCTAATATTATCCGCAACTTCATAATCAAATTGCCCTTGGAAATGCTCCATTTGTTCTCTCTTTTCCTTCTTCTTCTGAGTAAGCGTCGACCTCAACACCTGCTCATGATTATAACGTTGACCCTCCAATCTCTTCTCAAATGCATCATTGATAGCCACCAGATCTCGCTTCAAAGTTTTATTCTCATACACCAAAGACGCCTCAGTCCCTCGAGTGAGCTTCAGATTATCAAGCGCCTATTCCAGCTTCTGTGATGTTACCTTTTGGGTCTTGATGAAGGCTTGTGACCAAGCATCCGTCTGCTAGAATAGTCAAGCCATCAGTATCTCCCAACTTATGACATACTTAAGCAAAATTTCAGTATTTCAAAAATAAAACAGTTACCTGGTACATTGTCTTCTGCATTTGCCTCCCAGCCTCGTCTGAGCCACTGGCACAGAGTGTTTTCATCGAAGCTGCCAGGGCTAGAGCCTGCTCCTCTCTGTTAGCCTCCATCATACCTTCGTCTGCATCCTCTGCATTATTCTCTCCCAGTACCCTAAGCTTTTTGCGTTGAATAACCTTCGGCCGCTGCACCCTCGGAGGCTCGGGGACGACCTTGCCCTTCTATTTCTCAGCCTAGGTCGGTACATGCTTTGAATTCTATCTCCAAGAATCACCAGCTACTTTGGGCATGGTCGCAACCTGTTTCAACACCTGTTGCACCTTTAGAACATACTTTACCTTCCTTGCCAAATTTTCCTCATCATTTCCTTCGACCACTTTGAAGCACCTTCACCTTCCCTCCTCTTTGATGGCTTCTGCCTCTTCCTCTTAATACCAAGACTCTTGAAAACATAATTCACCCACTCCTCGTCTGAATTGATTAAGGTGTCAATATAATCCCTCGGATTCGCCCAGGCCCAATTATTAGGACCTACAGAGCAAACAGAAACACGATTATTAGTTTATTCGATCAATACATCAAAACAGTTTCAACAGAAAACTTACTTGGATTATAGTCCTACCATCAATACCCTAAGAATCCCAAATGAGCTAAACCTCTAACACATGGTTTTCCCATATCCTCGATCACTTCCTCACAACTACAAACCCATAACACTTTACATATAGATACAGAAGTCAAAGAAAAACAAAAACAGATAAAGATCAATTGACGTACCTGTATTAATGGAAGTACACTCAAAATAGCAAGTCAGCCTGTCCCTCAGCAACAACCTAATAACTTCTCCTAAGCATCACGAAACATTGGCGTGCGTTCTCTTCCTCTTACTCTCTGGTTTTTATGTGAGCAATACCTTTGTTATTTCATCTTTATATATACCTCCTCGGAATACCAAAAAACCACCTCGATTCCCAAAACTGCTATCATTACCACTACCCCACTACCCCTGCTTTTCGGCTGATATGTGTATTAACCACTTTACCCCCCATAAGCCTCACGTGCGAATCGCACGCTTACGTTTACATAAGTTTTAAATACAAACCGAGTCTAACCTTCTGGTTCTCGCTCGAAGTTGTCAAATCAAATCCCTACATCAAGTCAACCTTTTTCCGTAAATTAAGAAAACATCATGATGACCTGTACGACACTCTGCCCCAGGAACACTACCGTTCTAACAGGCCAACTGTTCGGCTGTCCGTGCGTCCAGTCAAAATTAACAAACCTTCGACATTCCTTCATCTCATATACGAGTAATCGTCTGTATCGTGTATCGAACATTCGTCCGCAGATAACCTGACTCTCGATCTCAAAATATACCAAGCATTCAATTTCTTGCACATTCGACATTCGACAAGTTGATCGCGCCTAAATTACCTTCAAATTCTATGTTTTTCCAACTTACACACAGTTCAGAATTTTACTTCGACAGTTATTTCATAATAATTCAATTTCATTCGGGCAGATGCCCATTTACAAAATATAGATTAAAATAGTCAAAATCAGCAGAGACATACAAATACCCCTACATACCATCCTATACAAAATACTTAACAAAATAGATAAACAAGCCCCTATTTATAATCGAAACACTTCTTCTCGTACCCAGCCTCAGCCTCAGAATCTTCCTGGTCCACCATCTCCTCAGCAAAAGATTCCAGCAAGGCCAACTGGTGGCTGGGAAACGGGCCCATCATTTATAGAACCCCCCACCAGTACGCAATAGGCATCCCACTAAAGGGTTCCCCCGGCTCCACTTCAAACAGATCCGGCATCTCCGAGTTCAGGTCTCAGTCACCGAGAAACCTCTATTTCAACTCCAGTATCTTCTCCCGTACACATAAGACCTTTACTGCCACCCGGTCCTGGTGCTTAATGTTGGAAGCATTTCCGTGGCTTTGAGACGAAGACGCAGACATTCTGATAGGCAAAGAAGAAACAATTGTGTGAAGTTCTCATAGAAATACTCCATTTATACTTGAAGGTACATTTAAACCCCCCCTAATCCCAAGTCGCATTAATTACAGTCTTTAATCCTTCCCCCTCAGAAACTCAACAGTCCACACTTTACAACTTCCCAGACCTAACTGTCTTCTCAGTATCCGCATTCAAACCCCATTTCCAAGGCCTTGCAGTCGAACAAATACCTAATATCGAACAATTGACCCCTTTTATACATCGTCTCACACATCTTTCATCTAGTTTCGACTAATATAGAGTCAACCATTCAGTAAAACCAAAAATTAATAAAAATCTTCGACCATTTCATTATACTACGAAGTCAATTTTTCCCTAAGGTAACCATTTCTACATGTTAACATTAGAAGAGATATGTTCGATACCGCGCCTACAAATCTATTCGCATACCATGCCTACCAGATACAAAAACACAAAATCACAGTAAAGTGTTGTTCTCATTCCATTCCATAAATTACAACAACAGAAACAGAAGCTTCCAAGTTCAGACATACATAGAAACAACAAACAACAATAGAGGCCTTCAAATACAGTCCTACAAAAAAAAAAAAACCCCATCACCACCACCTTGCCACCGCCTTAAGAAGAACCTGCCCTATTTTCATACGGGCCAGATCCTTCAACCGAACCGTGTTCCTCCACCAACTGATCATCTGCCTGCATAAGACATTCGGCCAAACCTGATAGATAGAGGTAGCGTCCCTCAGCAGTCGTAAAAAAAATTTCAACTGCTCCCACAAGTAAGTATAAGATACCCCGTTGATGGGTTCCCCAGCCTCTAACTCTACCAGGTCAGGCATGTCCCAGTCAAGCTCATGATCACCGAAGAACTTCAACTTCAGTTCAGCAGTCTTCTGCCCTATACGACGGTCTCGGGCAAATCCCATCCTTTTTTAGTAGCGGGTGTTGGGTGTGGTGTCCATTATGTTTTTCAGGAAATGCAAAGAAAGGGGAATAAAGTGCAACAGAAAAAGAGTATGCAGTGTTACTGCCTCCATAACCCATATTTATAGCCCTATTTAACCTTATTTATTACTCCGTAATCACCAACATTTCTTTATTACCCTCATTTATTACCTCCCTCGAAAACCAACAGCCAACCGTTCAACTTCCAACAACCAATGGCTTTCTCAGCAAACATATTTACACCCATTTTCGAGACCCTTGCTGAGAGGGGGTAAATGTAGTAGCCTACTCACAACCTTCTACCGCCAGTTGAACACTCGAAGGCTACCTCGAAGCCTACTCGAATACCTCGAAGCCCACTCAATCCCTAAAGAAGCCTTGCAAGATTATTCAAAGATGAAGCCTCGACTATGAACAAGCCTCGAAGACAAAAACCCCACGTCAGCATCAGAAACACTTCGATGACTTTCATACGTGGTCGATGGAAGACAGCCAACTCACCAGACAGGAACGACGGCGTTGTTGGTCCTTACAGCTATAGTGACATACTCAACAGTGATAGACCCAACAACTGCTACAGTGTCAGAGCACAGTTCCAGACCTGACATTTCTGGCGTCAACACCAACTCTGGGATACCCGCCCGATACCTGAAGGGTACAGATGTAATTTGACCTTCTAGGATAACTCAGCCTTTTCTATGTTCTATAAATAGGAGGGATGAGGAATCATAATGGGGTTACAAAATCTCTCCCCCGAACCCTTGTTGTTTACCTTCAATCACCTTGTAAAACACATAGCACTCGAACCTTCGACTACTCGACAGTAATATAAACTCTCTTAAGAATCCTCATCAGAGGTTCTGGAGCGTCACATTCTAGGCCTTCACGCAAGTATATTGTCAGTAGACTACTTATGATATAGATTATATACTTGAATCCCTTTGGTAGAGGATAAATTTCGTAGTGTAAGAGCCGACTTCCCCTCCGCACGAAGTTAGGCCCCTACAAGAACGATAACTACTACTTCAGTGGCATATATGAAATCGAATACGACGGTGGAAAGGATTTCACTTTTAAAATTAAACTTCTAAGCGAGATTGCTGTGTGATAGAGAAAATGAACTTTTGCAGAAGCCACCCCATGTAGACAGCTTCAATGTCTATTCAGCTATATATCATGAGGGCAATTGACATTGGTGGCTCAATGCATGAGAACGTGAAATGTTATTCTGGACATAAATAGTTTATACTACTAAGGATACAGGTGATCGGCAAGAATTTAATCCGTACCCTTCGTTTCCCATTTCTCGTGCGTCGAGGAAGAAATTAATGGCTCAGATCTTTTTGTTTTCTTAAAATTAAGTCCCAACTGTCGGATGAAGGTCTAAAATTTTGTCATCGATTTCTATGTGGAAAACCTCCAAATTATTTGGCTATTATCATAACAAATTCTGTCGTCTGCTATGTAATTTTTATCAAAATGGGGCACATGTGATCAATTAGTAACATCATCTTCAATATAATTTTGATAAAAATGAGGGGCACATGCATGAACTGTAATCCAGAGCTCAGCTGGGGCAAACATGTTAGCGCGTGCCTTACTGCTCATGTTTATTAGAATGTAAGGGGTATTTTTTTTGCGTAATGATAGAGGATGACCCCGTGAAACACGATTAGACAGATGAATGTGTTAGCGCGTGCCTTAGTGCTCATGTTTATTAGAATGTAAGGGGTATTTTTTGTGTGTAAATGATAGAGGATGCCCCCGTGAAACACGATGAGAGAGATGAAGAAGAAGATAGACATGCATTTAGTTGTATCCAATAGTTTAGAAGTCCATCATTTAAGTGCCCTTAAAGTAGTTGGTCCTGTAATACATTTATGACATAGATCCAAAAAAATAGAAGAGGCCAACTGGATCAATATGTAGCACATTAAATTGCACAATAAGCACACAAACCTACTTTTGGGGACTTCTAGGTCCCTCAAGCAGGGGCCATAGTGAAACGATTGAAAGGCGATATATATATATATCACTGTCCGTCCGTGCACAATCGTTCACATCGCAAAGTTCCACTAACATACCAAAGACATCTCTCAATTATCCAAAATAAGACGAACAAATATAGTAAACCTCATAAACCATATTAAATCTGGTGCTTTCAATGTACCTGGTCAGCCCATTCAAAACTTGGCCTAGTCAGCCCACTCAAAACTAGGCCCTAGCAAGGCTCTAATAACTAATTTATACCACGATTGGAGTTGGGAATCTGAGATACACGCCTTTATCAGCGGACAAAGATCCACATAAATACTGTCGACTTTTCTAGATCTTCCCAGTTAAGATCACCAAATTTGTTCAAACCTAATAAACCATTATCTGAAATAAAATAGTTGTCTAGTCTTTCGTGCTCCACAAATTGTTTTTTGCCCAAGTACATGCGTGCGACCCAACTGCAAACTAAGCTAAATAGAGCTATGCATCATTAAGTTGCCACAAGAGGATTCTAACTCTAATTCTAATTCTAATACTAACTCTAATATTAAGTCTCGATCTAAAAGCATAATCATATTCACATCAATATGCGTTTAAAAATCTAACAATGACTAATCCTGAAATGTCCTTGCTTACACTCTCAAATATGTCCTAATTTTTTTTTAAGGAAAATGTGTTTAATATATTCTCAAGAAAAGAACACTTATAATTCACTACTTAAAGTAAAATAGAGGTTTCACAATAAAAGCATGCTTGGATATCTTTTTTCTGCAGTTCAGACTTTGGAGTAGAATCAAGAATGTATCATGGGCCAGTACTCCCTTTATAGTAGTAGTTGGATATACAAGTTATATATGGAGCTGAAGTCTCAAAAAAATCATAAACTGAAACATTAGTACTGAAACTTAAGTCTTTAGTAGTAGTAGAAACAAGTATGGAGATAGAGAGCCAAGTGAATGTTCAACATGACCTCGACAGAGAGAAAAGGAGAAATAAAATCATGCGAAGATCATTCCTGTTTTTCAATTGTGCATTACTGGGCGTTGGAATCACCACAGCACCGTTATTTGTACGCCTTTATTTCCTTCGTGGGGGTGCAAGGATTTGGTTCTCAAGTTGGTTGCAGAGTGCCGGGTTTCCGATATTGTTTCTCGCTATTCTTCTCTCTTACTTCTATAGATGTAAAAACAGTACAGAAGGATCTAAGGCCAAACCCTACTTCTTGACATGGCGTCTGTTCATAGCAAGCGCGGTTATTGGAGTTCTGATGGGGGCTGACAACTACTTATATGCTTCTGGTGCTGCCAAACTGCCAGTTTCGACATCTTCTCTATTACTTTCTACTCAGTTGGGTTTCACAGCGGGGTTCGCTTTTCTGATCGTCAAGCAAAAGTTTACATCTTATTCAATAAACTCCATTTTTTTGTTGCTCGTGGCTTCTTTGATTCTGGGGCTTCATGCTAATGGTGATCGACCCAATCACGAGTCAAACAAGACATACTATATTGGATTCGTTATGATGTTGGCAGCCGCTGCACTTTATGGGTTTCTTTTACCAATGATCGAGCTTACGTACATGAAAACGAAGCAAAACGTAACTTATTATTTAGTGATGGAGATGCAGCTTGTGATATCGATATTTGCTACTATTTTCTGCTCTGTGGGGATGCTTGTGAACAAGGACTTCCAGGTATAAATCATCCCTTTTTCATCACCTTGTCTTATTTTGCTTTGCTTTGAACTCGAAACATCAAGTTTTTAGGCCTATCTACTGCAATTTTGCAATAGTTTATATTACACACAAGGTACGTGGAAGTTAAGAATTTAGGCCTTTTTTACCTATAGGTTGTTGAAAAATTAAATGGCTTTACCTTGTTTTTCTAGAAATATGCAAATAGAACGAGATAACTGGAGAACAGATAAACTAGAACTGAGGTAGGACCTGCAACAACCAACCGGAATTGATTAG
Source organism: Kingdonia uniflora (assembly GCA_014058105.1). NCBI lineage: Eukaryota > Viridiplantae > Streptophyta > Magnoliopsida > Ranunculales > Circaeasteraceae > Kingdonia > Kingdonia uniflora. Next base: position 2,184,040 of record JACGCM010000779.1, on the reverse strand, counting down.
AAGGGAGTGGCCGAGTTGTGTACTAGGTTGCTGTCTTTAAGTCGTTTCGCACAACTGCCCCAAAACAAGCAAATAGAGAGGACGTCGCCCCTACGATAAATTGGCGTATTGTAAAGTGCCGTTTCCCTTTCCAGGGAAGGAAACCGTTTTGATTCTTTGCACTTCTATTACTATTACTCGGATTCGCAATTCGTTAAAATTCGATGAACAGAGAGAGAGACGAAGAGAAAACTCAAAATTGTTGTGTTATGTGTGTTATAAAATACTGTAAGGAAGGGTTTCCTTTTTAGGTCAAAAAAGAGACGTTGTGGGAGAGAAAAACGGGGAGACACGTCCTCAACAACGACTAGTGGGACTGATTAATTCGTAACTAAATTTGCATCTAATAAGTCCGAGTCAAAACCAACGGATAGATAAAATAGCTAAAATTAATTAGTCAAATTAAATAAGCCTAAGCCCAAAGAGCATTTCACCAAAAAGAATAGGAGTCCCTTGGGCCCAGAACCAGAAAGAACCAATTGGCCGAACCCGGACCCGATCCCGAGCCCGGGTCGGCCCGGCTCACCGGGCCACTCCAGTGGGTGTGTGCAAGGGTATTAAAATAAAAGCCCGCCACACACTCACATGCTTAATTTCTACTTACTCATGTCTACAACCAATTATTAAGTAAGACGGTATCTATCTCTTCAAATTCCCAATTCCCAATTCCCTAGCAATGTGGGACTATGTTCTAAGACTAAAAATAGAAGTTACCCATACCAAGAGGTCATGGGTTTGAACCCTCATGGGGTTAGCTTTCTTTATTAGAGATATACTAAACAATCCCCCACAATCTCGATAAAAAATGTACAGGATAAAATATGCGTAAAAATTTAAAACTGTGCTCAAGTAGAGGTGTCTTTAAACTTGAACCTTTATTTTAGTGAATATAAGATCAAAGACTAGAATATAGAGTGACTTTCACCTTGAACTATAAGTTCTTGACTGTACAATGAAATTATATCACACACAGGTCCTATATTGCAAAGTTCTTAAAGCCAGCGCGTTAATTGTTTTGTACTCGTATCATACTCATAATAAAAACTCTAGAAAACTTACCCAAGTTTGCATAGGGAGCGGCCCCACTTCCACAATCATCGAGGTGAGTCTATTAGAGATGATCCTAAAGGCAACCCACTCCAAATGGAGTATAGCCCTCATTAAGAGTTAAATAACTCGTCCTTAGCCTGTTACAGGATGTCATGCCCTATAGGGATAGACTAGGAATTAAAACTCCTTTCTTTAATGCATGATTATCAATAATTACTCGGTGACTTATATTTCCCTTTGAACCTATTTCTTAGGATCCCCAGTCTATAGGTTGGGTTACTATCTTAGAGTGTTCAAATCTAAATGGGCTTTAGCCCCATCCCTTTCGAGGTGTTCCTCACCTTATCCCACTAGTCCTTTCATCAAAGGATCAGCCAGGTTTGTTTCAAACCTAACAAAGTTTACTCTTACAACTTCTGTAGTTAGCTTGCCTCTAACTAAACTATATTTACAACGAATCGTAAGTTTCTTACCGTGGTAGCAACGGTTTTGTACAAGAACGATAGTTGTAGTACTATCAAACTAAATAAGTATGGTTGGTATCGATTTATCCCATAAAGGAATATCTGACAGTAGGCTTCTCAGCCATTCTGCCTCCTCACTAGCATCAGCTAGTGCTATCAACTCAAATTCCATAAATTATTAGGCTAAGATGGTTTATTTCTTGAACCACTAAGAAATCGCCCCACCTGCTATGTTGAAAACATAAGCACTAATAATAACCTTGGAATCTTCCCAAAGGGTATTCCAATCGATATCGCAATATCCTTCAAGGACCGCATAAAATTTCTGATAGTGTATTCCTAGGTGCATGGTTCTTTTTAGATAACGCATAACCCTTTTTATATCATGTTAATACTCTATAATTGGTATATTGGTAAACCTATATAGTATCCTCACTGCGTAAACAATATCTGGTCTAGTGCAATCAATTATATATCGAAGACTACCAATTATGCTAGCATACACGGTTTTTCTTTCAATGTCTCCAGTGTTCTTAAACAACTTTACACTAAGGTCAAAAGGAGTACATTCAGGCTTGCAGTCAAAATAATGATATTTTTATATAATCTTCTCAATGTAATGAGATTGATCTGATGAGATACCATCTTTTGTCCTAGTAATCTTAATTCCTAGAATAACACTAACCTCTCCAAGATCTATCATGTTAAAGCTCTTACTTTGGAAGTTCTTGGTCTCGTTCACAACTAAAATGTTAGAACCAGAGATAAGTAAGTCCTCTACATATAAACATATAATAATACAAACATATTCAGCTACCTTGTAGTAAATGCATTTATCACTTTCGTTAATCTTAAAGCCATGTGAAATAATAAAGTTATCAAAATTTTCATGCCATTGTTTAGGTACTTGTTTAAGACCATACATGGATTTTACAAATTTATAAACTTTACGTTCTTGGCCAATTACGCTAAGTCATTCAGGTTAGTCCATGTATATTTCTTCTTCCAAGTCACTATTTAAAAAATAATTTTTACATCCATCTGGTGAACTACTAAATTATAAACATCAGCAATAGAAAGTAAAACTCAAATAAAAGTAATTCTAGTTACTGGAAAATAAGTGTTAAAGAAATCTATATTTTCTCTATGTTTGAAACCCTTAGCCACAAGTTGGGCTTTCAATTTATCTACTCAACCATCAAGTTTACGTTTAAGGATCCATTTACAACTTATAGTCCTACAACCAAGAGGTAAATTAGAAAGGACCCACGTTCCATTGAACTCTAGAGAGTTCATTTCACCATTAATGGTCTCTGGCCAAAAATCAACATTTGTTGAACTAAAAACCTCTTAAATGGTAAATAGATCACCTTCTAGAATATTAATGATATAATTATGGCCAAAGTCCTTCTCCACACGAGCTCTCTTGTACCTTCTAGGTTCTAAAATATTATCTCTAGTCTCCACAATTATAAGTTATTTTATCCTAGGTACAGTAGTACCGGAGGATGAACCCCTACAATTTCTAGATTTAAAGAGAATCAATCTTCAAAGAAATCAGCATCTGGAGACTCAATAATAACCTTGTGTTGCAAGTCATAAAATCTAAACGTTTTATTGTTAATAGCATAACAAAAAAACATATTCGTATGCGCGACTAACAAGTTTAACTCTTTTAGCATAAGGAATTCTAACATAGGTTAAACATCTCCAAACCTTAAAATACGAAACATTTGGTTTTCTTTAATTCCATAAATCGAATAGTAAAATAAGTGTCTTAGAGTTAGGAATTCAATTTAATACATAACATATAGTTAATAGTATTTCTCCCTACCAATGTGGGGCCGCACCTAAACTAATCATAATAGCAACTACAAGTTTAGTAAGGGTACGGTTTTTGTGTTCAGCTTTACGGTTCATTCCAGGAGAATAAGGTGCAGCTATTTCATGTAAAATTCTTTTTGATTTGTAAAAATTATTGAAAATACTATAATCATATTCAGTTCATTTATCGCTATGAAAAGGTTTATTTACTTTTCAAATTGGTTTTCAATTTCTGCTAAAAAGATTTTAAACATTTCCAGAGCTTCGCTCTTATGTGCCATAAGGTAAACACAAGTATAGTTCGAATAATCACCGATAAAAGTAATAAAGTATCATTTTCTATTTCTGTCTAAGACATCGTCCAGTTCACATATATCCGAGTATATAATATCTAGAGGTTTCATTTCCCTTTGGATAGATTTGTGTAAAGTTTTTGTAATTTTTGCCTAACTACAAGACTCACATTTTTTGAAGTTATCCAATGAGAACTTAGAAATCAACCCCAGATTACCCATATTTTTAATAAGTTTTTTATTAGCATGACAGAGTCTGGTATGCCAAAAATTTAAAGTATGTAAGAAGTTGTAATTTTATTGATCTCAACATTCATCTTAAATATTTCATCACAGGCATAACATTTGCCAACAAATGCGCCGTGCTTAGCGATCGTGTACTGATCTGATTCTATAGTCTGTAAAAATCTTGCCTTGTTAAGAAGAAACTTAGAAACCAAATTCTTCCTCATTTTTGGAGTGTACAAGACATTTTTTAGTAGAAGTGTCCTTTCAGAAGTGAAGTTCAGCTCTACGTCCCTAGTTTTGTATACCTTTGTGGCATGGGAATCCCCAGAAGCACATTCTTATCTTTACCCACAGTATAGGTTTTGAACCAGGCTTTTTCATAGCAGACATTACGGGTAGCACCAGAGTCCGCCTACCACCCTACCCTTCAACTTATCAGACTAACCATTGATATCATAACCACAAAGTACTCTTTGGTCGCATGCGCCTGAGCCTGAGGAGGTTGAGGACGCTTGGTATTTTGACAGAACTTAACGACAAATATATTTGAACCATCTCCCTCTCAAAGAATTTGAGCACTCTATCCATTTCAAGCTTATAGTCCATTAGACATTAACAAAGCATTCAACAAGTTATACTCCAAAATCAAACATTATTTACCCAATAAATTCTTAGTTACATAAAGCATAATTTAGTATACTGATATCTGAATGTAAGTAAAATGTAAGGAAGACATTCATATCACTAAGCCCCAGTCTATCTCACAAGAAAATGACATAAGTAAAGAATTGGTACATGTCAAGTAGAAATATAATAGTCTTGAACAAGAACGGCTTGGCAGCATTCAAAAGGGAACAAGATAATGTGGCAGCTACCGTATGCCCTAGCTATACTAACTATGCAGAACTTCAACTAACCTGCTAAACTAAAAGAGGGGGCAAGAGCTCTAGACGTGTGCTTCCTCGTCGGCCTATCAATAAATGTGATCAGCTGAACATTTATTATTATTACAAACTTTGATGCATGCCTCATGAGTGCAGATAATAAGACTTATTCTCCCGTTTTCTATTTATTGCATTGCACTGGACCTTGGACCTTAGACCTTCAACAAAGTAGAACTTATAGATTAACATACTTAAATTGCTCAATAAACAGCAAATTATTTAGAGTCTAAGGAAATGGATGTTAAGGAAGTTCATCCAAACCTTGTTGCGATTTGCGATAGCCTAACAATATCTTTGTATTATATACAAACAACCAACCAAACCACCACTAACAAATGGAATGCCATCCAACTTAATTTTCTTTGCTGCAGACATCGCTAACTATTACACCATATTAACTAAACTGATACAAGTTGAAACATGAGAAAAAAGGCTAATATTAGAGTTCAAGAAATTTATAGAAATACAAGTTGGCATAAGTGTTTGTTTGTGTGTGAGAGAGAGAGAGAGTTGGTTAAACCTGTACAATTACGAAATGTAGGAGAACTCTTTGTAGCCCAACAACAATGGGAGCAGCTGCTGCTGTGACAATTGAGCCTATAATTTTTTTGCACCAATGGAAAATTACTATATTCCCACATGCCATGTTCCTTAGCTGTGAAGCTATAAACAGACCTTCCCACACCATCACCACACATACACACAACTTTCATCAGTATAATCAACAAACATCACACATCAAACATCATACATCATACATCAGTACCTTTCTAGGAATCAAGCCTTTTTGCCATCCCTTTGTAAAGAATGAGCATCTGCTTCGCATCTTGAAGTATTCCATATCTAACATAAATTAGGAAAAAGAAATTTGCGGTTGAATACGCCCTTTTTGATCTACATAAAAACTAAATGAAGACCTGCCTGTTTAGCCCGAATCCCTTCAAGGCCATTTCGAAGGGCTTCTTCCATGGGGATGAGTTCTTTAGGCTGAAGTGAGTGGATATCCTTAGTGCCCAACCCAAAAATAGAAAAACTCAAAACATATATACTTGTAACTTTATTTGGCCTTAACAGAATTTGTGAGGCAAAAAACAAATAAACAATCGAACCCTTCACCTGAGTTTGATCTGAATGTAGTTGTTCTCTTTCTCAATCTAATGAACTTCTCAACTCATAAACTGAAAGTTTTCATCAAAAAAGTTAGGAAACATTGGTGCAACTCATTGAAATAGTTAGAGTAAGCATTACGTTCCTTTTTGGTTGACAAAACTAGGTAATTGTCCTTTGCAGTGAACTCATAGAAATTGTCAGGCTCCTCTGTTAAAACAATAAAACAACAACTTTAAATATTGTTTGGCAATGTTTAAGTTGGAGGATTAGGAAACCAAAAAATTGGTATATAAATTTAAGAATAATCCCACACGGAGTAAGAATATGAGAATACTTGGCATAGATTTAAGAATAAATTTTGGAAACCGCAAAAGACAATGCTCAAAAGATCTGATTCAAGCATGAAATATGTTGGCATATTGCAAAGCATCCCATAAAATCTTAGACATAATACTATCAATCAAGAGTAAACAAATCACAATAATCTGATGAGAAAACTATAACTGAAATTAACTAAAAACCTCGAGGGTATATGTCTATACCTTTCTAATAAATGCGGATGAGCCTCCTAGTCTTGATATACCAACAACAGTATTCACATGAGCTCCACCGGAAGCTTACTTAAGCATAGGTGATGAGTGTTAATAACACAATTCCTTCCTTCACAATCGAAACAATTAATCCCCCTCAACTTCCCACTCCAAAGCAATATCTACAACGAAACCAAGTAGAAGAACTCAAAATATTAACTAATAAGAAAGTATGAATATACTTTCAAAGTTAGAAAAAAAGTTACTTCACATATTGAGCATTAAATCTGAATTATCAAAGCCGATCCATTATTTGATAACATCTCCCCACCAAGTCCCGATCTACAACCTACACACACAAAATAAATAATTCCATGTTAACTTTTAAAATCTATCATCATTCTTTCTTTCTTTTCTTTTCTTTCATTTTTTAAGATGTTCATATTAGAGTTAAGGATGTCTTCAACAATAGCAAATAAAAGAGGGGAAAGAGGATTTCCTTGTTTTAGCCCCCTAGAGGCCTTAAAATAACCAGAATGACTGCCATTAACTGAAATCAAAATCATACAAGTACTAATAATAGTTTGGATTAGATGCAGCTGTAGAAAGCTTTACTGAAACCAAAAGATCTTAGAGCTTGAATAAGGGACTCCCAGCTAATAGTGTCATAAGCTTGAGTGATATCTAGCTTGAGACCTACATTATCCCCAAGTCTTCTAACCATCATTTCATTAACCAATGACGGTTAATGAAATGAGTGATTTCCAGCTTGGACCTTTGCCTCCAATCAATTTCTTCTCTTTCTTCAATATCAGATATTGTCTTCTCTTTCTGCAGCATAACCCCATCAAGACTATCTTTGCGATGATCACCTTCTAGCTGGATTTAAAGATTCAAAATAGCTTTTTCTAACTACCTTTTCAAATCTTTATTTTTATCAGGACCCTCTTTCTTCCAAAGTTTAATATCCCCCTTTAATCTTCTAAGCTTGGCCATAAGAGTGATAAGGGGAGCAGCAACAAGAGGCTTCTTCCAGCTATTCTCAAAAACCTCCCTAAACCCATCAGTTAAAGCCCAAGACTGCATATACCTAAAAGGAATAGTCTGAGGCTTGGGAATCTGATTACATTCTCCAAACAACAAAGAATGATTAGATTTAGTTCTAGGGAGGACTTTATTTCTCCATCCCCTAAAATGATGAAACCACAAATCATTTTGCAAACCTATCAAGTTTATTGAAAGATCTGCGCAGTCCTTTCTAACCATTACACCAAGTAAGATTCACCCAAGCAAAACAACATTCAAAGAGGCAAGCAGAGTCAAGAAAATCAGCAAAATCAACCACTAATATGAGATTAGGTCTTCTTCTTTAAGATAATCTAAGAAGAATATTATAATCACACAAGCACAACCATGGATTAATATTGGCCACTGAAAATTGAGATAACTGGTCCCACAACTCCCTTCTTTGAATTCTCAAACACTTTACATGATCAAAAGTAAGACAGCAATCTATAAACAAAACTATAATATGCTGATTTGTATTCATAAGAACATTAGGATCTTGAATCCCTTCATTCCAAAGAATCCATATATTACCTTTATTAACTCCATCTTCATTAGTAATACTCTTCTGATTAAAATCAGTCAACCTAAAGTCTTTATTAAATATCTTAGGTTCTACATGACCAATTATAGATGGATTAAGGCCCCCAATCTTCATTTTAAGGTAGGTTATAGTTTTCCTATTTCCCTGGCCTCCAGCATTCCAAAAGAGATCTCTCATTATAAATCTTTAACATTAGATCTTGTGATTCTAGGGTCCATACTATACACTTCGCCCCCGCTTATAATTTGATTTGGAAGCAGACTCAGATCTTCTTGTTCAGCCTGATCAGCCAACTTTCTGGATTTAAAAATTGCCTTACTTCTTCAACTGCTACATTATTGATACTATCTTGATTAGTACTTGTGTTTATTTCTTTCTGCTCTTGCAGAGACTAAGAAACCCCATGATAATTAGTAGCCCTTGTATATGTCCCCAAGTGGTCAAACTAACCCCCCTATTACTAGCTTTTTCCTGGCTACCGTTAGCTGCAACTGTTTTACTATCATTTAAAGCCTAAAACTGATTGGTAGTTTTAATTGAATTTGTTGAATCTTCACTAGTGCATTGTCTAGCTGAATTACTCTTACCATTATTACTTTTAGGACAAACCATCCCTCATTAATTGGAATAGTCTCATGCTGGAACAAATTATTTATTGGTGTAATCAAAGTAGCAAAAGGAACAAGAGGAACTACTCCACTTCTTTCACTAGATTTATCAAAAAAGTATGCGTGATGGATAGCTGGCATAACTCTCTTCTTAATCACTTGCCTTCTCTTGTGTCAGTATTGGTTTTGTTGTTAACAATCTTCTTGTTAACAATTACTGTTTGAGGTGGTTGCTGAGTCCTACAAGCCCTCTGAATTACTTTACATTTTGAAATCATATGCCCCACACTCATAAAATGGTTACAATACTTGGGAACTCTATAAATAATTACCTCATTGTTAATCAATTTTCCTTCAACATCAAACAATACTTGATTTGGGATAGGTTCGGATAGATCAATGTCAACAAGAACATTTGCATGAAATCCAAAATCATGGTTAATTATAGACTGGTCAAGATGGATTGGTGCCCCCAACATTTTAACCAAAGACATTACAATTTTAGGAGTTCATAATTCACTTGGCAATCCTGGGAACTTACACCTAATCAGGGCATTAGTGTTGTAATGATCATCAATCGAAAGCATAGGACTCCAAGGTTGCAATCTCATGGGGAGCTTATCAACAATCTAAGGATCCTTATTCCAAATAAAAATCTTATCATCTTCATTATCCAGCTTAATTATAAAGAAACCCTTACCAATTGGGATCAAATTACACTGACCTGATAGTTTCCAATTAGCTCTTGCAAACTCATGAACCACTGCAAATTTTACTTTCTGAAGATCCAACCGACCAATTAAGCTAAACTAGAATTTAGAAAATCCCTCAGCTACATCACAAGAAGGAATTGTTAGAAAAAGGGTAACCCATCTTTTCCCTGCAATCAACAATTGAGAACTATCTACCCTTTCAGCAACTTGACCATGAACTTTATTCGCAAAAGTTTGTGTTATAGCAAGTAAATTTGGGATTTACAATGTAAAGAAGATAGGCTTTCATTAACCTGTTAACCATTACTTTGTTAACAACATCACCCCGATTTTCAGGGTCCTTCAATTGTTCTAGGCTTTTAGGTAAAACCTATGAGTCCACAAGGGCAACACATCCTTTTAGAGGATAAATCTGCTTCATGGCCAACGGCCATGACTTGAGAGCCTTCCTTCTCAACGAAGGTGAAAGCACCCTTGAAAGACCAATAAAATTAAAAATAATCTATCATCATTCCTTCACTTCACAATCTGTATATATAGGGTATTTAGATTTAGCCCCTTCGGTTCACATATATTGAGCAGAAGCCGAGGAACGACATCATTAGACAATTTAAGAAGCTCAATCGCTTTCCCTGAAAGCTTCAACTTTTGATTCAAGCATCCAAAAGTAGAGCCATTAGAACTCAATTATGACCAAATTAAACTGTATTCTAAACCAAATCAAGCAAATCAAAAAAGATGGAGATTGATTTTGTGGGATAAACTTACTTGAATCTTAACCATACGAGAAGATGAAGTGTACTTGCAAGTTCATTGTAAAAGATCACAGATATGCTTGAAACTCTGGTATCGAAAACATGTTTCTTTTCACCTCAAACATCAAACAAAGCAAATTAATGGAGTGAGTGAGAGAGGTATCGTGCAAACTAATTGCACCAAAACAAACCCTTGAAAATACCTCAAGGGTCCCCATAATAAATTTAAAAATTATAACCAAAGCGGTTTAAAATTGCCAGATCTTCGAGTTGAGAGAGAGAGAGAGCTGTCAAGCTAATTAATCTTTGAATTGACTCGTTTTAGGGTTTTCTGAGAAGATGCAAAGCAAGATAAAAAAATAAATTAAAAAAAGGTAATCAGGTTTCATTCCTTAGGAAAAATGATGTGCGAAACAAGATGGGAGGGAGATTCTTCTAGAGATTTTAGTAGAGTGAAAATTCCAGTTTATGGGAGAGATAAGGGATTCAGAAGAGAGAGGGAGGGATAAACTTCTCAAAATAGTGTTTTATGTTCTTAAGACTCAATTTATAATACGACATAATCAAATGTCGCAAACCATTTAAAGCTCGACTGTTATTTGTGTCGTAAATTGAGAAGACATTTTATGATAAATACAACATATTTATTCATTTACCTCATATATATATATATATGTTGAAAGTTTGATTAGTTTTAAGATAGTTATAAATGTTGTTAATGGTTGTCCATAAATGTCGCTAATATCCATTTTTCACGTAGTACCTGATTTTGCTCATCGAGCAGGATACCCTTTGACACCATCTCATGAGTTATCTTCCGTAATTCGTTAGACTGGGTAATTACATATTTGTCATCGCCCATCTGAAATTAGAGGTAGCGGTTAACCACATACTTCTTCGACCTAACCTCTTTGGTGTCATATTTCTTTTGAATTGCATTCTAAATGTTCTTGGTCAATTTCGTTACAGCATAATAATTATATAGATCATCAGCCAAGGCATTCTGGATATAATTCTTACAAAAGAAGTTATGTTCAGTATATTTTTCAATTGCTCCAACATTATCAACAGTTAGGGGTAGTGAAAATACCGGTTTAGTGGTCGAAGTAACAAATGCAACCTTCTTGGTGGTAAGGTAAAAGAACGTCTTCTATTTCCACCGCTTGAAATGCGAACCTTCAAACTTGAAGGGTTTGTTTTGGTCGATGAAAGCAGAAGTTTGGGTTTTATCGTACTCTATAGCACTATGGTGAACGCCTTAAAATTGTTGAAAACATAAATGGGTTTACCTCGCTTCTCGCAATATGCAAATAAAAAACCCACCGTACACTTACATGTTTCCCACTTACTCATGTCTACAACCAATAATTAAGTGAAAGAGTATCTACTCTTCAAATTCCTAATTCCTAATTCCCTAGCAATATGGGACTATGTCCTAAAACCAAAAATATAAGCTACCCATACAAAGAGGTCATGGGTTCGAATTCTCATGGGGTTGGCTTTGGTTTTTTGAGATATACCCAACATAGGTTCATCTAAGTTTAATCACTTATCAGATGAGGGCTATCTTTACAGAGGGTTTGGAAAAATAATAATAAGAATGATGATCAATTGCTGGATACCTCGTAAAGTTGTATAAATCGGAGTCTGAATATTCCAAGCCTGCTTAATATAATAGTTTTTATTTACCTTTTATTTTTTGAATTAAAAGATGCTTAAGATGAAAATTTAATCCAAGACCTCTAGAGTTCTCGAGCGCTAGACCAAATTAGCTTTAAAAAGTTTGCCCTAAACCGCTTAAAGAATATGACCAGTCGATACCACTTACAAGTTAGGTAACACAACAAAATTCTACGTACAGGCATAAAGATTATTCTCCACCGCGTTAGAGAGGATAAATACTTATAATGGGAAAATCACAAGTTTATTCCCTTGATGAGTTATGGATTTTGTCTGATCGACTAATGAGAGAACTAGGAAGGGTTGGCAAATTTGACTATTATAAAACATGTTGCAAACCATTTACTTACCAACTTGATTGTTTTGTTGTAGGCTATTCCAAAAGAAGCAAGAGAGTATGAGATCGGAGAAGCCAAGTATTACTTGGTTCTAGTGGTAACTGCAGTTGTTTGGCAGTGTTTCTTCTTAGGAGCAGCGGGAGTCATATTTAGCGCCTCGTCTTTGTTTTCTGGTATAATGATAGCAATTTGCCTTCCTATAACAGAGATATTAGCCGTTATATTCTACCACGAAGATTTCAAAGCCGAAAAGGGCATTTCTCTTGCTTTATCCATTTGGGGATTCTTCTCCTACTTCTACGGTGAGTTCAAAAAAAGCAAGATTGAGAAGCCAGCACTGAATCCGGAACATAATGGTTTTACAACTATGTAAACATAATACTATGCATGCATGTAGTTAAGGGTAACACCAAGATCTCGGTATATGAGACTAAGGGGTCGGTAGTCCTGAATATTTTGTTCCTTTTTTGGAGCAAGAGATTTAATTTTTATTTATTATTGTTTTTTTATCTACTTATAAACAGGGGATCTCTTTAATAAGAGCGTTTTACGAGTTGTTATTGGCAAAAAAAATAAAATAAAATAAAATAAAAGCGTATTCCGCTGCACGTCAGTTTAAGCTTACCATTGGAAAGAAAGAATATAACTCCAGATAACAAGGCAACATAATTTCTTAAGGCATATTACAGAGAAATAATGGATATATGAATGGGCGCAGTGCTCGGAATTAGGGTTGCTAATCCCAATCCCTCGCCCAAGAACGATACACGGAAACGCCAATTGAGAAATTAAACGAAATAACGAAATCAAACACAACAATTTACCCGAAGGAAAGAAATGAAAAATAGTAACAGGTAAAAAACCACTCCCCAACGAACAATCCACTATGAATCAAATAGATTACAATTACTCAAGCTTCCTCAAAGCTTTAATGGAGTCTCTCAAGCCCTAATTATCACTCTAGGATTAAACTCACATTAGGTTCTCAACAATACCTAAGAAACACTCTAAGTATCCCTTATATACTTGGGAGGGCATTACATGAGTTAGGGCTCAAATTATAAATCACGAGGCAAGCAAACGATTACCAAAACAACTTGAAAAGGCTAAAATGCGAGGTCTATTCAAACAGAGACTAAAGTCTATTCGAATAGACCTGTATCTGAGAGTTTATTCGAACAAAGATAGTCTATTTAAATTGAGAAGTTTATGCCTCTTCTGTTTGAGCAGACTAAAGTCCTGTTCGAACATAAACACTGAAAACTCATCAAAATGACTTTTTCACCTTCGTTTTTGCCCTCGTTTGTCCCACGAACATAATGAACTTCTACGAACACCATATTCGAATTCATTACTCAACAATCTCTTACTTGAAATAGAATTTACCATAACCCATCTCTAGATCTCAATAATAAATTGCTCGCACTACCCGCAAACCATCAACCATGAAGACCCACTTACAAAATTTCACAACCTTTAACAAATGTCCTAGTTGAAATTTAAAATGTGAGTTTCCCTTAACTTCACCCATCTTCAAAGGAACCACATTTATAACCTCACTTATGCCTTTGCAATCAATAATGAAATTAACCATCGTCATCTCGAAACCCAAGTAGCTTCGTTATAACACAACAAAACTACAACCCTTTCCATGTCACTAACTTACTCCGCCATAATAAGTGCACACAACCCTACAAACCGAACAAGAATCACTCCATAGCTATGACCTATAACCGAGTCTTCTTCGAGTACATAATATTTACAATCAATATCTCACAGTTCCCCAATTCATGGTAAATCTCCAGTCTCATGTAAACCATAACATACATTAGCAAACAAATCATCAAATGAGTTAGACATACCTCAATCTAAACTCATATTGCTTCATAGCCAAACAAACATGTATTTCAAGCCTGAAGTAAATAACAAATAGCATGTTAACAAATAACGCTCCAACTACTCTCAATATACCATGTTAATAACAACTTATGCTTCGCATTCTTCCTATTTATACAATACCATATGCCAAGGATTAGCCAATCAATCAGTTCATCCCTTTATTGAGATAACCGTTACTTGGGCTCTTCAATCTCACATATTGTTAGATCTTGAATGCGCAACTAGCATATCATCCATACTCTAAGATCGGACGATCCATGGGTTCTCAAAACTCACATCAACAATGGTCTCTTTGGTATTTCCTAAACCCACCAATGATATAAACATATCTAACATTAAGCACCATCATTTTAGTGTATGTCTCGAACACGCATATGAGCTCTTATGTATGAGCCTCTATAATACAATTTTACCCGGTAACTATGTATCCCTGTAGCCGACTTACATACCCATATTTAATAAGATCAATCATGAAGAATTTTTCATTTCATATCAAAAATCACTCATTCCAAAAACCAAAGTTACCACAATACAACTACCTTCACAATCGGTGAACCAAAACATCTTGACATAAACACCCGTTTCTTCTTGAAAGCACTTTACCAAAAATTCCATTTTAAACTGCCTTGAACAAACTTGTTCTTGTTTCACTTGTAAACCAACTTGTGATGTAAATATTTTTACCATCGGTAATAGGATTACATCCTATACCCGATATGACGATTGAGATCCCATCTCATCATAATCCATGGCAAGTTTTATATGGGCTAGCCACAAACAATGCCGGGAGTAATGATAATGGGCCGCAGGTCTCGAAACTTTGGTTTCTTCTTTTCATAATATTCGGAGAAGTATACGGTTCTTGTTGAAACTTTTGAACTAATGGTTCTAACACCATCTCTGCATAGATTTGAACATACTCACATGACCCTGATAAATCCACTTTTTTGGTCTGCTTATTCATGTCTTTGCACAAGACATCATCATTAGATATCACATCAGTTAATTAGACAATTCTCTAATTCTTTGCATCACAAGATTGGTCACTAAAATCATCACAAACATATCCAATGAACATGCACAAATTAGACATATAATATGGTAATGATCTACTACTAGAATATACAAAAGAAGCATAAATGATTACCTCTTTTTTCATCTAAGTAATCTCTTCTAATAGTCTAAGATCCAATGCGTACCAAAGCTCTATATCAACCGCTGAAATTATCAAATCTCCCCAAAACTACTTTTACAACATGGTGAAGCATTTCATACTCCGCACCCTGTCTGTAATCTCACAGACCACACTAACCCATTATAGTATCATTAAGATCTTCTCAAGCTTTTCAATCCTAATAGATGCATTGAACAAAACAAAGTCATCACTGCAAAATCGATCACCATCACTGTTAGACCCAGGACACTTCAACATTGAATCTATCTCAATCTCAACCTAAGCTTTCCATCTAGCGAAGACATCAAACCGATTCATTTCATTCTTCATGAAATGTACACCAAACTCTCATATGGAATCACCAATGAAAGCAATGATCCCAAATTAATCTTCATGTAGTAGTAGCAATCACAGCTACGATCACAATATGTTTAAGACACTGACCGTAAATCAATAAAACCTGGCTAGGATGCAAAAGATTAGTTAATAATTTCCTACATCTTTGAATGGATGCAAACCAGATAGGATATAAGTATCTCTTAACTTATCGATAACGGTTCAATATTTTCCATAACAAAACCACAAAACTTATTCAAAATCGATATCAGAGATATGTTTGATGCCAGTTCTGCATGCCCGACTACACAACCTCCATAACATATATATATATATATAAGACCCAAGTTACCCAACAAAACATTAGTTATAGGGCTTTGCATATGAACCATTAATTGCGTTAGGGAAATGTGGTGGTCATAAGGCACACATTATAAATACCAAAATTGAAAAACAATATTACGTACACATATATACCTGGAGTTTTTGTGGCTTTTGTTGAGAGATAATTAATCTAGAGCAATATAAACAGTACTATATTGTATGAACAAAAAGAATGAGAGAAAGATAGATTTCTTATTGATTCATCATCTTGTTCTCTGTACATAATACAGATATATATATATAACCTACAACATAAGTTACCTAATCTACTCAAACTCTCCCCATAACCCTATCGGGCCTACCGGCTTGTTAGGAGTCCGTATAGGACACCCCAACCCTATTGGGTTCCTAGCCTGAGCTTGGACCCAACTCCTAATACTCCCCCTTGGGGTGTTCCATAATAGGAAGACTTGCCTCATTAAAACCTCTGCCTAGCAAAACCCCCTTGAGAAAAAAGTTGTGCAGGGAAAGTGTAAAATCTTATGCACTGTATGGGTTGTGGACGTGCATACGTTGCCTCACCAAAATCTCCAGCCAGTAAAACCTCCTAGGATAAAAACTGCGCTATCAGGAAAAGAGTATAACATGCATGCGTCCACGTCAAGATGGGATTACTCCCCCTGACATCAATCTCCCTGAGATCTATCTCCCTGAAATAATAAGTCTTGTAAACTTAGCATGCCAATTCAATGAACCAATCTCTTAAACGTAGGATATGAAAGAACCTTCGTAAATAGATCAGCTAGGTTTTCTTCTAAATAGACTTGAACAACATTGATCTCATTCGTCTTCTACAACTCATGTATTTGGAAGAACTTTGGAAAAATATGTTTTGTATTATCACCTTTAATAAATCCGCCCTTGACTTGAACGATACAAGCTACGCTGTCTTCATAAAGTGTCGTCGGTTTATCTTGGATAGAACTCAGACCGCAACTCCCATTGATGTGGTTGATCATAGATCGCAACCAGAAATATTATCTGCCAGCTTCATGTAGTACAAGAATCTCTACGTAGTTCGAGGATGTAGCAACCATTGTCTACCTCATTGATCTTCCATGAAATCCTAGTATCTCTATACAAGAATACATAACCTGATTGTGATCAGCCTTTATGTGGATCTGACAAAAATCTTGTATCGTCATATCCTATAATTTCCCGTTTGCCAAGTTGCGGATAGAACAGACCCCAATCTTTTGTGCCGATGAGATATCTCAGAATATATCTGATCTCAATCTAGTACCTTTGGGTAGGAACAGAACTATGGCAAAACAAACAGTTTATTGTGAATGAGTCATTGGGTCTAGTATAACCAGCTAACTATAGTAAATCACCTCCTAGCTAGTACCATGGCCCTAGAAGTTTCTTCCTCCATTAGGATGGTAGAAGATGTCGTTGTCCACACCTAAATGTTGGACGTGCGAATAAACGACTTAGCACCTTGTGATACATCCATATCAAAGTATTAGATAACTCTTCTGATATATATTGCTTGGTCTACGAGTGCCACTATTAAGATGTTCGACCTGCAAATCGAGATACTCTTGATTTCCTAAGGTCTTGTATTTTGAACTCCTTCCCAAGGTATTCAGTGGCTCTCGCAATCTCCCCCGGAGGCCTAATGATTTCAAAATCATTTAGTGCATTGTTGTGATGATACTGAAGTTAATATCTGTGTTCTAATAAGAATTCATGGACAGATAAGGATATTTGCAAAGTCCCCAACCTTCAAATACTCAGTCAACTTACTATGTCTCATGGGCCCCAATTACTTCAAGTCAACAATAACTTTTTGAGTTTTATTACGTACACACCTCGTGTGTCGGGCTTAATTGCTTCCAGAAGCCTATAGCTCCCCAGGTAGCTTTATGTAGATATCCGTATCTAATTTCCCATATAGATACGCGATATTTACATCAGAGACATGTCTAGCTTGTCATCGACAACTTGACAGACTAATCAGTACTAAAACGTTATACTGTCTATAACTGGGTAATAGGTCACACTACAATCGATGCCAGATCTCTTAAAGATTTCCTGGGCAACTAGTCTTGCCTTGACAAAATTATTTCTCCGAGTTAATTGTGTTTCCGTACCTTTCCCATTTATATTCAACAGGCTCAATAGTATCACTTTGCATTATGCGCAAGCTAAGCTCCGCTTGGATTTTAGACACCTATATTTGTTAATGTACAACAATACACAGTCGTTTACAATAAGTGGTTCTGAATTTGAGTACATCAGCAAATATGAATACCTTGTCGATGGCTAGTTTCATCCACGATGAACTGACTAAACCATTAGTCATATTTTTCCCTTATTCTGCAGCTCCCCAGCTCATAATACTTTCTTCCAATGGTGCTCTGCACTAAGTGTGAGCCTCAAATCGTGTGCGGTATTAATTCCCCTAGAATGTTCTGCTGCGGTACTAGTTCCCCTATAACGTTCTGCTGTGTAGGTGTATTACTTGTAGATACATATACTTATGGTACTTTAATAGTATCTATGAATGTGTCTAGCAATTCATTTATGGCCTATTGGAGGTTTGAAATCCGTTGAACCTTATTGTCACCTAACTTATGTATAGGGATCTAGATGAGATAACGATGGAGTTTGCCAAGACCTCTTAGAAGTATCCTCAGCCCTAGGAATATCATCTCATCAAAGTGATAATTATCTGTCTTGCAGTATATACGTCGACAGTGGATCAAAATATTTAGTGATAAATATGAATCGTAACCCACATAATACCAGGTTAACGTTGAGGGTCCCATATTCATACATTATGGTACAATTGGCACCTGTATGAAATATCTAAATATTCATCAATGGGCGATACTGGGCTCCGACCCAGTTACTAGTCACTTTTGGGAAAAATAATTTGACGATTTTCTAAGGGACGAACTCTAATCAGTATTGCGGGAGAAAAAATACAAATCCTGCACACTAGCCGAAAGCTGTGATTGTAATAACAGTGGCCTAGTTATTATCCTAAATTGTTAGATTAGGTTCTCCACAAATCCCGAGTTGGGTATGGTATGGGGTACTCACGATGTTAAATCATCTATCCCATTTAGTGGTAAAATAATCATCAAAAGCCTGTGAGTCTAACTCCTAAGCCCCCGCCAAGTCGCATTAATCGACTCTGATATGTTAATCCAGGAACTGAGCCTACAATCGAATGATCCAAGTGAGAAGTCGTGTTAATGTTGCATTCCTAGATTTTATGAGTAGACGTAAGACCATCTCCTAGATGTGTCTTTTATGACCATAAATATTCAAGTGGGCCACTATGTGGATTAAAAGGTCTACATGTATCTCCATGGATGCATTTGGAGCAAAGGCTGGAGATCCCACTCCACCATGGTCATACTAGGATAAAATAATAAACTTTCCTTGAAAGCAATCGTTATACGTACACTCTCTGGATCTTCTCACCTTTAATGAAAATTGAGATGTAATCCCGATAATCCTCCTCACTATCTGATCCCTGAGGAGTGTATTGGAAACCGTTCCAATAGCATGTTCTAACCTTTAGACATGGAGTGAATAGACAGAACCTTGTTTGTCATTTTCCCCGACAGTCATTACGTGATAAATATTATTATGTATCTCCCTTAAGTTAGTAAAATCTGGCTGGATTTGCAAGTTTATAAAGTGGACTAGATATGTTGTATCATACCGTTAGATAGTAATAGCGTGACGCACTCAGTGCGTTCTATCATATTGGTCATGTCAATGATATTCGTGTCATCCCCGATGCACAAGGTTAGACAAGAAATATATTCATATCTTAAAAGCATCGAGTGTATGGTACTAATATCTCTTAGACATGTGTCGCCACTCATCCAATTATCGGTCATGCTCAATGAGCGGATAAATCCATAGGCAGGTTGTATGTAGTAGATCAACTATCATACATAGAATTTAACTACTTCCTAAGCAATAAATTCAAATAATCACAAAATAAAATCAAAGAACAATCTCACATAGATGGGATACCAAACCAGTGCATGTCACAAGTATTCTATTAAACTAAACACTGATGAGCTCCCAACTCAGTCAATGATAGAACTAATAAAGCAAAACTAGTACTTCAACAAGTAAAGTTACTACTCTGCAATGCTCTTTAGGTGATATCATTCATCTATTGAGAATTTACTACTATTCATTCTTTGAACTTGATCCAATGCTGCATTGGTATCATGGGAGGAATCTAAAGCTGCAGACTCTGCCGTAGCATGGTCTGTGCTAGCTGCGATCACGTGATAAGTTCTGGGCTGATCTCTTTAGATCATCTGGGGTGCCTTGCAATCCCGTACCCGGCTATCTCGTAACCATTTTAAAATTCTTAATATTCTATTTTGGTCCATTGGTGAACTTCTTGTCCCCTTGCCTCAGGTTACTAATCGCTAGAATTGAATCTTGCTGTTGTTACCACCTCTTGCTAATCTGCGGTTGTGACGCTGTCTGTAACTTCCCCTATCACTAGACCCAACATTATGTGACCTTGTCACATGCTTACTTTTAGTAGGCATAAGCTTGAGGTTCGTAACCAGTAGCACATTATTGTAGTGACCCAGATTTTTTTATTATTATTATAATTATTCATTATTATCATTATGCATTTCATTACCATAAATCATGCATCCTCATATTATTTCTTTTATCCAGGTCTTGCGTTTTCTTTATCTTCTGTGTTTCGGTAGTTTCGGTGGTTGTTGGGAGGAGGAGGTTGTGTTGCGGTTTTGGGAGCCCGTGGTTGGCTTGGTGGAGCCCGTGGTTGGTTTGGTGGAGCCCGTGGTTGGCTCGGTGGTGGGCGTGTTTGTTGTTATGGTTGCTGTATTTTTGGCTGCCCGTGGTTGGCTTAGTGGAGGAGGCGCGCTGTTGTTGTTGTTGGTTGTTATGTGGTGTGTCATCCGGGGGGGATCTATGTTAGGATTCTTAAGTTTTTCTTCAGTTTTCGCTTGAGGAAATCTTTTTGGTTTTATGAGTTTTTTCCAGTTTTTGTCTGTTGTATTTGAACGGGCTTATTTATGTTCGAATATGTTTCTATCTGCTTCATTTTATTTGAACAAACCTTTTCTTGTTCGAATAGATTCCTACATATTTCATTTTTTTCAAATAAGCCTTCTCCTGTTCGAATGGACTTTTATCTGCTTTGTTTTGTTTGAACAAGAATATGCTTTGTTCGAACAGGGGCGTGTTTTGACAACCAGTTTGGGTCTTTTCTTTGTGATCTCGTCCGTTGATCCCTTCCTCGAGATGAATGTTGTGTTTTAGGGTTTTAATTACCCATTTCATTTCATTGTCTCTCCCACTGACACTCATTCTCACTCTCTCACTCTCTCTCCCAAATTGGAATCCTCTCTTCCAATGCTTGCCGATTTGTCGTATTTCCTTGCCGAGCTCAGTCGCACTTCCTTTGGTGAGTAGTTTCCCCTATTCCTCTTCCTTTGTGGTTGATTCAATTTCAGTTTTGGTGGAATCCTTTGTGTTTAAGGTTTGTGATTTAGGGTTTCGTTGTGCTTACGGAGTTGTGGTTGTTGCAGGTGTTGGGTTGTTTGTGTTGGTGTGATTGTCGCCTGTAAGGTTGAGGTTTGTTGTTCTGTTGATTGTTGGTTGCGGTTTATCCCTTATCAGGCGAGTTTCCCTTCCTTGTTAAATTCATTTACTAGTTTAATCTGTGTTGATTAAGAGTGTTACTCTGGACACAGAGATGTGTTATGTGATTTGGTTATAGTCTATGCTTCGTATTTCCTATATGTAGTTGTTTAGTTCCTTGTTAGCTTTTCTGCATCTTAGTCTTCTGGTTTGTCTTGGACTTCGAGGGTTTGTTAGGAACTGCTTCTCTGTGTTCTCGTGGCTTTGTCCTTGAGCACTGTCGTGATTCGGTAGCGATACGTAAACGTTGGGTTCCGTTATCGAGTGTGGTTGTGTGGTTTATCTTGATCGTTTAGTTGTTTGGGGTGAACTGGCAGTTTATCCTTAATAGATGATTGTGGGCATTGAGCACCTGATAGTTTACTTTTGGGTTGTGTTCCCTTCCTCCATCTAGGAAGTGGTGCATCGATGTGGCATTTTCATGGCTTTTTCCTTGGCGCCAGGGGGTTCTGCTACGTTGTACTATCACCAGTGAAATTGGGAGTTAGTGGGTTTCCTGTCCATCCATTTTGGAGACTTAAGTATATAGTAGTTAGAGAGTTAGGTTGCAGCTTTGTTCTTGGGGTTTGTTGACTACTTGTTGGTTACTATTTTGCATGTTGGGTTGTATTTGCCCTTATCTTTCTGGATGTTATGCTTTCGTATGGTCCTCGTGGCTTTGTCCTTGATTTATGTTTTAGTCTTTTAGAGACTGATGTTGTTTGGGTGTTGTGACTAGTTAATTAGTCATTGTTCATCTGTGGTTTGATGTTGTGAAAGTTAAGTTGTTGTTTCATCTATGTTTAGATGATGTGACTGAGTTCCTATTCATCTGGGTTAGGATTGTTTACCATTCTCGTTGGCAGACTTGGTTATCCTATGTGTGTGTGTGTGTGTGCTGGCAGTATTGGCAGCTGTTGTGTTTTGATCCTTGGGATCTGTTTGCATATGTGGTTTTTTTGTTATTTTACCTTAATAGGGTCGGATACATAATAAAGCTCTACATCGGCTGACCCTCGATAGAACCTAGGATTCCTATATTGGGTTAAAATAGTAGGTGAGTCGTTGGCGACAGGTACTATCATATTTATTACCCTTCAGGAGTGTGGGATGGTATGAGACAGTTCCTCAGGTACCGGTCTTATCCTCCGTGAGGTTGAAATTTCTTGGAATAAGTTAACCCTGTTCGGACACTGGCTCCGTGTGTTGAAATCCTTCAGCGTGGTCGAGCTGGTAACCCAATCGTACCCATTGTATCCAATTGTGATCTCTTTAAGGTTATCTTGAGCTACCGGTTGATTAACCCATATGTAATTTTGATTGTGGTCTAGTTTGGTGGTTTTAAACATCATATCACGTTTTAAAACTTCAAATCATTCAACATCAGGACTATAGCAGATCATATCATATCATCCAGCATTTGGGATAATTATGGGATTATCCTAGTTCATCATATCATATCATCCAGCATTTGGGATAATTATGGGTTTATCCTAGTTCATCATATCATTAGCATGTCATCATATCATCTATATCATAATTCCCTCCTCAAATCATAATTCTTCTTCTCTATCCTTCTCTTATATATATTACTATACATTTAATATTCCTTATCTCACGCGCCTCTCCTCTTTTTCTGTACTAGTTTTATTAGTTGGTTATTTAACATTGTTGGGTTAATTAGTGAGTCGTGGTTTTGCTCACTCTCATATTTTCTCCCCTTTCAGAGGTAGGGTAGTTGCTGGTTTTGCTGAGGGTTTCAGCTGTTTTGGATTCAGTTTGCAGTTGCAGATCCGTTCTGGTTTTAGTATTTCTTGTATGAGATTTTAGCTTTTGACGCTGTACATTATCGAGATATTGTATTGATATTTCAGTTTGATATATTTATATATATTTGTTGCTTCCGCTTCATTCTTTTTACTCTGATGAATTGTTATAGTGAATGACTGAGCTATTTCCTATTATCAAGGTTATTTGTGGGGCGAATCTGTAGATTCCCCGACCTGCATGCCTTCGAATCTCAGTAATTGGTCTAGCTTACTGATTATTAAATTTTGGGGCGTGACAATTGTTTTGCTCATAAATGAGGAAAATATGAATTAGGTCTGTGTGCACAGTAATCTATCAAATGTTGCCTCGAAGCGCAATATTTAAAACGTAGAAATTGTAATAGAATATTCCCAATATCTCTATTTACCTTAACTATTTCTCCATATGAGATTATAGTGGAGTAGCATTGCAGAATAAAAATTCTGCCGCAGTCGTATAATACTAGCATAGTATAAGTTAATCCATTATCAGGCCTTCCTGAATATGGAGGCGATAGTACCATACAAAGCTCCTATTTTGTTATTTAGAGACTCATTGTTCTCAACAATAGTTTTTTCCAGATTCTGTAATAGCATATGTATTTCAGTATCCATACAGGTCAAGTTTATTGGTACCTAAAATAGAAATGGCAGTATGGGAAGTACTCAATGTTCTGAGTGTTACCAACATCTATTATGCATGTAGATCAACACCAGTAGTAGTACTTGATAAACATTCCTTTCATAGAGGCAAGTTATAGTATTCAAGTCAGTGATTCTCAATCATTACTTATCAGTGAACTTTGTTCATATCCTATTACTTATAAAATTCTATTTAAGTACATAATTTCTAATAATTACTTATGGTTTATAGTATATAGTGCAATGAAGTACATGATTCGCAATCATTACTTGTAAGTGAACCTTGTTCATGGCTTTATACTCATGAAATTTTATTAAGCGTCAAATCCCAATATTACCCTATAAAATAGTAATCTTAACCTTAAAGTGCATTTTAATAGAGACTTAGCCAAGACAGCTATTCAAAACTACTTAATGTTGCGTTCCTTATTCTGAGAACTAGGGTGCTCTAAGCCCTCTAGTTTTATAAAGCTAGATATATTCTAGCCAAATGACCCTATTTGCTATAATTATGAGGGGTATTAAATGTTTAACAGACAAGTAGTCTCACCACAAAGTCTACTGGGTTCACAAGATAAGTTGATTATGCCTGTCTTGGAACTAACATTCTAGGGAACTATAGGTTGCTATTAATGCATATATACCTCTAAATGTCATTATGTAACATCTAATTGCACCTAAATATGAAAAATTGGTTCCTCAGACACCAAGTTTTTAGAAATAAGACTAAGTCAATTCCCAATTGAGCTCTAGTTATTTGTCCATGATAATTAATTGTGATTTAGATATGACTCCTAGTCGTATTCTAAATTAGTCATGGTTCTGTATAATCTGTGATCCCTGATCATGATAATTAGTATCCTAGGGGCATACCAATAACATCTTAGTATATTTAAATATGTATTACAACATTTACTTATATAACATATAAGTGAGCCATTGTTCCTATACGAGGCACCTCGTCTCAAAAGTTAAAAAAAAAAATTGCATAAAAAAATTCAAAGTGGGTCCTCCACGAGGTAGGTCAAGTCAATAAGAATTTTTCAAAAACAAAATTGGGCTCAATTTGCCCAAAAATTAGGCAATTTATAGATGTTTTAGTGTCTGGACCGGTCTGACGCGCCCTGGATAAAGGCCTGGACCGGGTTAACTTGATCCAGGAGAATCTAGGGTAATTTGGAAATTTGTCAAAGTCGTTCGAACGATGATGAGAGTCGTTCGAACGACCAAATTCTATTCCACTGGAATTTTGGCCCAGATCCATATTTTGTTCGAACGACTGGTGTTTTCCCCACTGGAAATTTGGCCCAGAGCAATATTTCATTCAAACGAGTTGTGTTTTCATTAGAACGAAAACTGGCAAGTTTCTAGGGTTTAGACCAATTAGTCGTAAAGTCATTCGAACGACTTTGTCGGTGTTTTTGATTCTCATGCGTTATTTTGCCTCGAGATCTGTTCTTTTATGATTTTTGAGTTCCCTGGTATATAAAGGGAGCTTAGTTTATTTTCTAGGGGTTATGTTAGATTTGAAAAGAGTTTTGAGAGAAGCCTAGGGTTTGAGAGTTTTTTTATTGTAATTACTTCGTTTTAAGTAATCGAATTCTCTATTTTTCCAAACCAATTGGTGTTCTTCGTATTTGTCTCCTAACTAGAACTTCTCAATCGTATTATAAATTAAGTGATATCATTTTTCCAATTGCGATTCTCGGGGGGTTGATTGTGGTTTATGGTCTCTACACGTGACCGTCTCAAGCAAACGAAGGAGAAACTAGTGAGTTCGTTGAGATCCATCGCAAACCTAATTCGAAGAAGAAGGGCGATTTGGAGATGGGTGATTCCAACAATCGACTCACGACTTTGGAAATAACAGCTTTCAACCTAACTTCTACTGCATGGGAGTTAGTAGAACAATTGCGTCTCACAAACCTCGTGTTGGGTTCCACTTCGATGAAACGGCGAGGCCGCTTGAAGAAGAAAGTGGTTTCAGCGGTGGATGAAGATGAGGATAGTGTAGGGATAGCTAGCGATTCTCACTACACCAATTTTACTAAATTGCCAAGATCTTTATCTGTGGTAATAGTCGGTTTGCCAAGGATAAAGTCTGTAGTGGAGGTCTATAGTAAAAGGTGCGTGGCAATATTTTTTGCATGGAGTTTATCTGTAGTTATATAATTTATATTAATACGGAGTAAATCCGTGGCAATTTTTTTACCACAGAGTTTTCCTGTGGTTATCTATTTTATATTGATATAAAGTAAATCTGTGACAATTTTTTTGCTACAGTTTTTTTGTGGTTATTTAATTTTTTTACCACGGATGATATTAGTAGTATAATTATGATATTTACCACTACTTTAGTCCGTGGTAATTTTTTTTTTTAAATAAAAAAAATAGCCAAAACCTACACAATTAAGAAAAACAAATTGCACCTGTTGTATACATCATATAATATATATAATCAAAAATACACAATTCAATAACTTGTTTCATTTATAAATATTGGCCCAAAATATCCAAGTACACTGGTTACAAGCTATATACATGTTCCCTAAAATAAATCCAAAAAAATCATAGATTGAGAAACAAAAAAAGGAAGCGCAGTGGCTTCAAAAGCAAGGGGATTAATATAACGGTGTTCAAACTTCAAACCATAACCTCAAAAGTAGTAACGAATCCAAGAATAGGGAGCGCCATCAATCCATTATAAAAGCCTTCAAAAAGATAGGAAGCACCTTGTAAAAAAATTAACATAACAAATAAATTATAAAGGTCAAACCCTTTGAACTTTTAATTGTTAAATGGATAACAAGAGGAATTTCAAAAAATGTACAAGAGTTTATAAGAATATTTTACCTAATAGGCAAAACGCAGAAGAATCCTCGGGTACTTGATCTTCGTGCCAATTAAACGTTTGTAAAAAAAGACCCCACGTTGACCAAATACCAGAGAATTTTCCTCAAAAATTATATCAACAATAACCTCATATTCCGCCTCCTCGCTTTCCTGGATACCAGGAAATATTAACGCCCTCCCAGTGACAACAATATGCTCATAGAACTTTAGGAAATGAGCAACTGCCTCTTCTCGCAAATGAGACGTAGAAATCTACAATATAAAACATGTGGTACTAATATTAGTATTATATGTACATAATGAAAAACAACAAATTAGATACTTATTTTGTTGAAAACCTTAACTGTTATAGGTTTGTGGAATTATCAGTAATTTTCGTAAAAAAATTACTGATTTTATCATTGATGAATATATTTGTTCTTTTTCAAAAAAGAAGGGAAAAACATCAATTTAAGGGAAAAACTTAATAATTAATCCTTACCAGAAGCTAAAGAAGTAAAGGTGTGTTGTAATATCATTTATCAACAATCCAAGACCTTCAGGAATTGGAATAATCTACAGAAACAGATTGAAAACATAAGATTCTCACATGTGTGTAGAAAAACCAACTTGACGTGGAATACTTAATGCCAAATTGGTAGCAATAACCACTAAAAATAGCGTATGCGTTTAATATAGTATCTTTCAAAGTATTCTACGAAATATTTCCAGCACTTTCTTACATCTCCTTTAGATATACAATTAATTGCTTAAATAACACCATATCTAAGACAGCCTAGACGATATATAAAATTTCCTTATTAAAAGTATTTCACCTTGATACATTTTATGTACAAACCCCCTTATTTTACAAATAAAGAATATCAAGTAGATAAGTCACGTTTGCACACAAAAAAATACTTGCATCGCCCAGTCCAATCTGATGCTTTTACGATACACAATCCAATCAGTCATGGGTGGCATAAGGCATTAATTAACTCAGGATACGAGGGGAGATTATATAGCCTCGACACAATTCTCCCAATAACTGACTCTTGTAAACCCCAAACTTGCTAGTTACAATGGTTATTTCACATAATATGCACAGGGCACAAAATTCCTTATACATATTTAATTGACCTAGCTACTACTATCTGGAAGGCTTTATCAAATCATTTTTCAGTTTAGACACTTAAGAATTTAAGCTTCCAGCCCACTAGTTGATGAAAACTATAACCTCATTCACCACATTGAGGCAATATATCGCCTTTTAAAAGCCAATAATATCCCTCACAACCAATTATTTATTTTATAACATACGGAAAGTGTGGTCAAAATTATGTATTTTATAATATTTTGGATATGAATATGAATATGTATCATGTGGAGCTTCCAATATCTTCAATGTTAATAATTATAGCGGTAAACATGTACCAAGTGTTAAGAAGATGCATTAGTCAAAACTATAAAGATATAAGTTTGGGATCATAACTAGAGTAAAACTGGTTCATTATTAGTTACCTTAACCTAATGAGTTTCTCTGACGGGAACATCCCTGCATATCATTCCATTTTGAATTTTAAGTAAGAGAATCTCTTCAGAATGTTTGAGAGTGAAACATAAGTCCCAGAATCAGAAGGCTCCAACTCAAGAACCTTTTTCGCTGCCAGCCTGCCAAGCTCAACGTCCCTGTATACTTTACAAGCAACAAGAGTTCCCCACACCAAAGCATCGGGTTAGATAGACATATTATTAATAAATGTCTCAGCCTCTTTTGATCTCCCTGGCCGCCCAAGTAGATCAACCATACAGGCATAATGATGCAAGCCCGGGTTGATTCCATAATCTTGGGTCATTGAGTTCAGATGAAAATAGCCTTCCTCCACCATACCATTGTGACTAAAAGTAGATAGAACCCCAACAAAAGTTATTAAATCGGGTTTGATTCCTTTTTCTCTCATAAGGTCATAAGCTCGTAAAGCTTCTAAACCTTTTCCATGTTGAGCATAGCTTACAATCATCAATGTCCAGGTGACCAAGTCCGGTTGTTCGATCATATCAAATACTTCTTGAGATTCTTCGACATTCCTACACTTGAAGTACATTTTGACAAGTGGACTACCCACTGAAGGGTCTGAATTTAAACCCACTTTTATATTACAGGCGTGCAATTGCTTATCGATTTCAAATTTTGTCAATTTTGCAGTAATACTGAGAAGTAAATAAATCACGAAGGCGTCTGTCTCCAAACCAGCAAACATCATCTTGTGAAATAGCATTAATGAATCTTCAACATACTCATTTTTGGCATAGCCAAAAAATTAGAGAAAACCATGAGACCAGATCTTTTCTAGGCATTGATTCAAAAATTCTTCTTGCATAAGTGAAGAATCTGGACTAGGAGTACATATTCACAAGTGCACCACCGCCAACTGTATCTTTCACAATTCCAACACGAAGGGCATACCCATGAACCTCCTTACCTTTCCATAAAGATGGGAGAGAAGAACATGCAGTGAGTATTGCAGCTATAGTCACTTGATCAGGCCTATATTTGGCATCCATCATGTCCTGGAGTAAGTTAAGAGCTTGATCTGGACAACCATGATCAGCAAAACCCGCAATCATTGACGTCCATGAAACTTCATCTTTGTCATGGATTTGCTCAAAAATTTTATAAGCTTCCGCCAAATTATCGCATTTAGAATACATGGTAAAAAGTGCACTCCCAACGGCAACATCAAAAACTAAAGCATCTTTAAATATGTAGCCATGGATTTGTCTCCCCGAATCTAAGGACTCTATAATATTAAGAATACTAGAACTGCAAAAAATTTCGGGCATCAGACCTTCCCGGTACATCTTACAAAACATCTCGATAGTTCTTTTAGAGTTATGATTTTGTGTAAAACCAAATATAATAATTTCCCAAGAATCCACGTTCTTAGGAACATCGTTCCCCCGGAACAGCAATTCAGATAAATCAATTTCTCCTCCTTTTGAGTACATATTAATCAAAGAATCTTTCACTGTGGGATCAAAATAAAAACCAAATTTTAGACTTCAGCAATGAATCTTGGAAGCCTCTTTCTTCATTTATGGTTTAGCACACACCGTAAGTATACTTGTAATAGTATACTTATTAATTTCAATACCAACTACTCTCATTTTCTTGAAAAACTCGAGAGCCAAAACGGAATCTTTCATTTGAACGAAACCAGAGATGATTGCAGTCCAAGAAACAACATTATGAATCTTCATTCGTGAGAACACCTTAAGAGCATCATTAACAATACCACATTTGACGTAGAGATCGACAATAGCAGTTCCTATAAAGTTATCTTCATCAAAACCAAATTTAACCACCCACCCATGAAGTCCTCTACCAAACTGCAACTCTCCAATGAATCTGCTGCAAAGTTTATGAAAAAGCTACATTTTGTACTTTTTTTAATGAAAGGAGGGCCATCCTTTCTTGGCAAAGTCTAGCTAACTGAGAAAGTTGGAGGAATATCAATCCCTTCTTGTTTTCTATTTATGAAGTTCGATAGCGACGGACCCGTAATCTATCCATTCATGAAGTTACAATTCCAAGCGGAAGTAATAGAAGGCACATATCCATAACCGAACAGTGGATATTTTTATTAAAGGATAAATAGAGGAGATAGACATACTAAACCCATCCAGTGAAGCAAGGACTATCTCCCCAGGCATAAGACTGAAAAATTTCTTGCTCATATTCGAATTCACGATAGAACTTGTAAAGAACCCGGAGACCTTCACAACTCCAAAAAGAATCCCAATTGCCACGTTCTCTGTTATCTTAGAGAGTTTCTTAGCCCTGCAGGAGGGCAATTTACCATATAGTTATATGTCATCATAGATTTTAAGTAAATGCGGGAGTATAATATGATGTTGAGAAAAAGATCTTCTATACTAAGTAAAAGTGGTAGTAACGAATCCAATAAAAGTCTAACCATTGTATGCTTTGGAGAGTTCTAGGACTGATCTCAGAGTGCTTCACACAGGGAGCCACCCTCTTCCTCAAAAATTAGTTACCCAACTTCAATCTATCGACTGTGCATGGCAGAAAATTAGAATTGAAAAATTGACCTTAACAAATATATCGAAGCATGTTATATATCCAAAAGAAGGTCACCCTGGATTGATCTTTTTTTCCTTATAGTAGCTAAAATGGGACAAGAATGTATTTGTGTCGTAGGTAACTAGAGCTGGAGAAATAAACTGAACCAGGTTGAATGATCCACGGGGAAGGCACTAGTTGGAAGGCAGCAATTAATGAAAGTAGTGGTTGTAGCTTGGTCTTCAAGAATTCTTAATAAATTTAATATAAGTAGAGATGATTGAAGGTAGAGGAGACCAATACAGAGAAAATATCTGCCAACACATTATAACTTCAGTAGAACCATTTGAAGTTTTGGATTGTGACCAAATTTAATCAAACAACTCAAAATCACAAAATCAAACAACGCAAAATTATTATATCAAACAATGCTTAATCGCATTGTAAGATCATCAAAATCAAATCAAATCTTTTCATATTGGAAGAACTTACAAATTGGATATCCACGCTTTGAATTTCATCTCAGATCGCAACAACGACTCAAATTTAAGATCAAATCTCCACTAGACATTGAGATCCTGGGAGAGAGATAAGAATTTAAGAATGAGATCTAAAAAAGAGACTTAGGGTTTGTGATCGTGAGACTTACTTGCAGATCGAGTTGAGAAATAATCAATCTAGATTTAGTAGAGTTATAATCAATTGAGATCGATCAGAAATTCTCCACAATTTGAGAAAAACTGGGTCACAAAATCATTAGAGAAATTTGAAGTTTTGTTTGTTGGAGAGTTCTGCCGCAGTTAATTATGGTCTTGTTTTCGATTTGCCTTTAGTTTAAGTGGAAAAAATTAGAATTGCCACGGATACCTCACTATTTTGCCATGGTATATGTCCGTCTCAGATACACTATGGATCAAATCCGTGGCAATCTCTAAAATAGACCGTGGTAATTTCTCATTTTTGGTGTAGTGTCTAGTGATGCCGAATTCGTCAAAGAGCGCCCAGGGTTGGTAAATCAATGAATCTTATGCGTAATCTTCGTCTTGGTTTTAAGATTGAGATTCCGGTTTTCGATGGTTCCGTCGATGCCGAAAAATTAGATAATTGGTTAGATATATTGGAGACCTATTTTTCCGTTGATGAATATTCAAACGCTCAGAAAATTTGTTTCTCTACTTTGAAATTCACAAGTCACTCACTAACATGGTGGAAATCCTATCGGAAACGACGCGATATCGGAAGTTTGAGTTGGAAGGAATTCAAGGTTTTGATGAGGAAGCAATTCCATCCAATTGGGTATGAACAAGAGCGATGGTACAAAATGGCATAATTTGCGCCAAAGGTTTGGGCAATCCGTATAGCAATTCACTACGGAGTTTCATAACCAACCATTGGTTTTGGATATTAACGTGGAGAAGTGCGAGGTGTTCATGAAGTATACGGGGGGTTTGTCGGAGTCCATTCAAAAAGAATTAAAGCTCTTCAATGTGGGAAATGTCGAGGACGCTACCGTTAAAGAAATTTCCATTGAAGGCAAGTACTTGAAGAGCGACAAGAAAGACGACAAGAGTAAGTCGGGGTACAAGGCTAATTGGAGGTTTGATCAGAAAGAGGAGTCCAAAGGACAGGGGTCTTCATTCAAGGGGACTATCTGTAGTCATTGCAAGGCTAATAGGCACAATTTAGATAGATGTTGGAAACTTCACCTGGAGCTTCAGTCGAAGGAGGATAAGGGCAAGAAAGATAAACGTGCACCAGCCGCAGCGATTGTGGATCTTCCGAATTTAGATAAGCCAAATCCTAAGCTTACTCTAATGTTCAAGCAACCTCTAGTTATCGATGAGGCGAGTCAAAAAGAGCTTTTCTATGTCAGGATTCAGGTGAAGCAAATCTTAGTCGAGGCCATCATTAATCCGGGTAGTCAGAAGAATTTAATTTTTGAGGCGGTGGTGAAGAAGATGGGCTTGGCTACTGTGGCTTATCCTAAGCCGTACGGTTTGGGTTGGATTCAGAAGGACGCGGAGTTGAAGATCACTAAGAAGTGTACGTTCAAGTTTACGATTACTGAAAAGTTTATTGACGAAGTGACATGTGAGGTAGTTCTGTTCGACGTGCGTCAAGTCATCTTGGGTAAACCTTATCTTTGGCATCGAGATGCAATCCTTTACCATCATGCTCGCAAGTATTATTTGGTGAAGGATAAGACGGAGTTTCATATTAATGCGTGCAAGGAACATATCACTACCAGTAATTTGGTAACGATTACCCAGGCGAAGAGGTTGGTTAATGCAAGCGGCAAATTTGATTTGTTGTTAGTGCGACCAGTTCAAAAGGGTCCGTCGGCTACGAAATTGTCTGCTTTGTCAATGTCTCCTAAGCAACAAATCGATATAGGGAAGTTGCAAAAGGACTATGACGACTTGTTTCTAGACATAGAAGGGATGTCGCGTAAGAGGGATGTGGAGCATGATATCACATTGGTGAATGGTGAGCCACTACCCAATATTGGGTTGTATCGAACTTCTGCTACAGAGTCTGATAGGATCAAAAAATAGGTACATGAACTCCTGGAGAAAGGAGTTATTAATCCAAGTTTTTCACCTTGTGGTTCACCGATGTTATTGGTGCCGAAGAAGGATGGGTCTTGGAGGATGTGTGTGAATTACCGGGCATTGAACAAGATCACGGTGAAGAATTGTTATCCGCTTCCACGGATTGACGAGCCTTTAGATGAGTTACAGATGGCTCGGTTTTTCACCAAGTTGGATTTTAAATTAGGTTACCATCAAGTTAGAATCCGGGAGGAGGATACTTGGAAAAAAACGTTCAAGACCAAATAGGGCTTATTTGAGTGGTTGGTGATGCTTTTTGGATTATGCAATACTCCGGCGATGTTTATGCGGCTAATGAATGAGGTACTTCTTGCGTTTATTGATGATTTTGAGATTATTTATTTGGATGATATCTTGATATATAGTCGTACATGGGAGGAACACCTTGGGTATTTACGCAAAGTCTTGGGCGTGTTGCGATCACAACAGCTTTTTTTGAACAGGAAAAAGTACGAGTTTGGGAAACGGGAGCTAGTCTATTTGGGATTTATTGTTGGTGCCGGCGAGCTTAAGGTCGATCCAGAGAAGGTCTTGGTCATTACAAATTGGCCTCGACCCCGCACAGTGACAGAAGTGAGGAGTTTTATGGGTTTTTGTCAGTACTTATGGAAGTTTATTTGGCATTTTTTACAAATTGCCGTACCGTTGCATTCTTTGACGAAGACCGGGGTACAGTTTATGAGGGAAGAGCACCATGAGAAGACTTTTCTGTTACTAAGGCGGAAGATTACGGATGTACCAGTGTTAACATTGCCAAATTTGTAGTGGCCTTTTATGGTTGAGACAGATGCGTCAGACTATGCATTGGGGGCAATCCTTTTACAGGATGGGAGGCCAGTTGCTTACCATTATGAGATGTTTACAGGAGCAGTACACAACTATCCTACCTATAATAAGGAGTTCTACACGTTATATCAATCAGTGAAGCACTAGCGGAGTTACTTATTTGGGAAGGAGGTTGTGGTACATCTTGATCACAGACCATTACAGTTTTTATCTACGCAGTCCAAGCTTCAGCAAGCTCGCCATATGAAGTGGATGTCATACCTTCAGTAGTTTACCTTATTGATCAAGTATAAGAAAGAAGTGTGTAATGGCATGTTTTTCGGGGCGAAAACCTTCGCCAGTACTATTCATAAGTATTGCGTAATAAAAAGCTAAACAACAAAGATTTTACGTGGAAAACTCAATAAAAGTTGAGAAAGCCGCGACCTCGAAAAGAATTTAATGTAAAATATAGTAGATGCTAGTTATTACAAGTTTTCAGAGTGTTGCTAGTGTAAATGATTGATGATCATAAGACTTGCGGTCTTTTAGAACCTATTCTCTGCCTGTATTTATAGTAGATATAGGCAGTTTACATAATGAAAGAAATAGTTTACTATTTCGGGGGTAGTGGGCGAACTTCGCGGATCTCTAATAGTACCTTCTTAACCGGGCTTTATCAGCTACTTTTGGTAATTTGAGGACTCATAGAATCTTCCAGAATGTTGAGTTATCTTCGACTATAGAATGTTGAGCTGTCTTCGACTATAGGATGTTGAGCTGTCCTCGACTATAAGATACTGACTTATTCTTGACGAATCTGGGGAATATGATACTACAATCGCCCCATTCTCGATAGAAGTACTTGTAGTTATGTCAAGAAGAAAATGGAAATGGAAGAGGTTACCGAATATTCTCAGAAGTCAGCATATATCATTACCGAAGTCAAGGTAAACTGCATCTGGTCAGGTTGGTTTCGAAGCATAATTTATGTTATTTATTGAATATAGGGGGAGGAAGTCAGGTATAAATTAGAGGTTATAGAAGGTAGGATGGTGGTATTTTGTGGAATGATGCCGCCCCAAGTATGGTGGATGATGTGGTCTGGGGCTGAAGATGGTGAGTGTTTTAACAAAATTTGGCATAGACCGAGAGATGAGAAATTGTTATGTGATCGGATCAGAGCATTGGGGTGGGAACAAATATCAAATAGAGATGAGATGTGTCTGTTGGAAACAGTGGTATCATCATGCGATTGTGAAGGTAATGTATTGTATCAGTTGGGGGGTAAAAGGGTAACTATCGGTGTTGGTGATGAAGATTTGAAGCTTGGATTGGCGTGCAAAGATCTTGCCGAACGTGTGAGTGTTCTTGCAATTTTTTGCTGTCTTTTTCCTACTGAAGCGTCTCTTAGAAGTTCAGTAACTTGTGAGTCATTGGGTTTTGAGGACTATAAAGAGGCTTTAATGTCAGATTTTGAGTCATTGGGCTTCGAGGACCAGAAAGAGGCTTTAATGCCAGATTCTGGTAAATAAAAAATATCGAGATTAGTGATATGTCTAAGCAAGTTATGAACTATCAGATAAATTGTAAGTAAATAAATATCAAGTATTAGAAATGAATGTACTCGAAAGAGATAGATATCGAATGTAAGAAATGAGAATGTAATCGAATGAGAGAGATATCGAATGTAAGAAACAAGTTATGAAATAAATAAATATATGTATTTAATTTATTTGTGTCTGTGTGTTACATCGAGTACTAAATATTATGAGAACATGTTGATATAATTTTGTCGAATAGATACCATGTGTGTTAAGTCGAAGGTAGTTGAATGTGTGGGGCCAATGGCTGATTTCGAGGTTGATTGATTTGACTCTGGTTGTGTAGAGTTCCAAAGCATAATAACTGTAAATGAGTTGTGTTGTGATTATAAAAAGAGGTTATTGTTGCAGAGGTGATGAATTTACGCAAGATGGTGAAGACGAGAGCTCAGGGCTGGGATGGGGTGTACAGACAGGTGCAGGCGATGTACTGGGTGTTGTTCAACCGATACTTTGGTTCGCAGAGCATGCAATGACATTTTGATGATCCTGAGGAACCGGATTATGAAGGGATGAGCGAGGTAGAGGCGAAGGAGGCTGAGGAGGATTTTGAATTTCGTGTGAAACTTCAGTTTTGGCGTCCTCCTGAACGTTGTGGTAGAATGTGGACTCGAGTAAAGTTGTTGGTGAAGAGGGAAGATGAAGCGGCAGCGAGGGGTTTATGAAGAGTAAATGTTTGAGATGTAGGCTTTATTTACTGGTTAAATGTTTTTGCAAAATGTAATGTAAGGAAATTTGGCAGTAGGTGTTTTAATATTTGGAGAAATAACTATTTTGCATGTGTAAATACATTTAAGTAGTAGATGTGATAAAGTGATAGTAGATACGAGCAAATAAGTAAAGAATGTTTGTGTGCGTGAAATGTGAAAGATGGCCAATAAATGGCAAGTAAGGAGTACCAGATGTATTTTCGGAGAGAGGTATCTGGATTTAGATTTGGAGATGAACAATAGCTCATAAGAATTTGTTCGACAAGTAAAGAGCGCGAAGTTAATTATCTTGTAATTGGATAGTGGTCACATGAAGTTGATTGATAGGTTTTAGGATACTTGTGTAAGCAAGGACCTTAAAAAAAATCAAGATAATAAAGAATTAGTTTGTTTCAGGCATACTTGGTAAGTATCGATCGAGAGAAAATCAAAGTAGTAAAGATATCGTTGGTCTGATACATACTTGAGAAGTATAGATCGAGATCAAATCGAAGTAGAAAGAGATCGGTTGTTAGATCTATACGTGATAAGTATAGATTGAGAACAAATCGAAGTAGTAAAGAAGATAATGATAAATCAAATTGATTATTTGATTCGAAGGAAACGATTACAGGGTATCTTTTGTAAAAGAGTTTAAACTGGGCAGTGTTCCATGGGTACTCAAGCTGAACTTCTTTTCAGTCATGAGCCAATAAGTTCCGCTATCTATTTTGTTGCTGACAATGTAGGACCCCTCCTAGTTTTCTGATAATTTTCCAGAATTCTTAGGTCGAGTATGATCTTGTATCCGTCGTAGGACAAGGTCTCCAATATCAAACTTCCATTCTCGAACTTTCTTGTTGTATGCTTTTTTTAATATATCATGGTATTGTCTCAAATTTGTAATGGCATTATCTCTTGTTTCCTCGATCCAATTGAGGTTGCAAGGGAGACTGAGTTCATTGTCTTCTTCTTGAATTTTGTGTGGAGTACTTGGTAGATCGAGATCTGAGGGCATGACTACTTCAGTACCGAAGGCCATCGTGAATGGAGTACACCCTGTTGATACTCGAGGAGTGGTGAGGTAAGCCCATAATATACTGAGTAGTTCATCTACCCATCTGCCTTTCTTGTTGTCGAGGCGCTTGTATAAGCTAAATTTGATACTTTTGTAGATGGCTTCAGCTTGTCCATTTCTTTGAGGATAATATGGTGTGAAAGTTGTCAACTGAATCTTAAATTTATTAAGGAAAGCAAGGACTTTAGCGGAGATAAACTGTTTGCCATTATCAGAGCGTATTATTTGCGGACAACCAAACCGGGTAATGATGTTCTCCCAAAGGAACTTGATGACGTCATTCTCATCAGTATGGCATAGAGGAACTACTTCAACCCACTTGGTAAAGTAATCAGTGGCAACTAAGACGAACCTTCTATTTCCCGATGCTGGATAGAAGGGGCCAATGATATCGATTTCCCATCGTTTAAATGGCCAAAGGACATTGCTAACATGTAAGTCGAGGGTCAGGCTCTTGATGTCCTGAGAGTGGATTTGGCATTTGTAGCATTTACGAACAAAGTCTTCGTAGTCCTTGATGTCTTGATGTCTCATCTTGTACCAATAGAGTCCTTGTGTGAATGCACGTTGGGCTAGCGATCGTCCGGAAACATGTGCACCACAGATACCTTCGTGAAGTTCTCTGATTTTTATCTGAGCCTGTTTCTGTAAGATGCATTCGATATGTGGTTCGCCTCTAGCGAGTCGATATAATATTCCATTTTGGTCGGTGAATCGGGGGTACTTGGCTAACAGGGATTGAGCTTCTTCTTTGTTACTGGGGAGGATGTTGGTGTTGAGGTAAGCATAAAACGGTCTTCTCCAGTCGTTAGGGTCGTCATCTTCAGTAATGGTTATCTGGAGTATTGACAAGATATCGAGGCTAGAATGTTCGATGATCTTAATTTCTATAGATTATTTTTCACTGTCTCCCAGCATTGCAGCGATGTAAGCTAATGCATCGGTATGACAATTTTCTTGCAGAGGTAAATACGAAATAGTTGCATGCTTGAATTTTTTTCATCTTTTCTTCGACTAGGGCTGTGTAATCAACTATTTTTCCTGTTGACTTAAAAGTTTTGTTGTAATGATTAGCGACGAGTAATGAGTCGACATATACTGCTAATTCCTCAGCTCCGAGAGTAAGTGCAAGATTCCTTCGTACTCTGTTTCATTATTGGCAGCATAGAATTTAAGTTTGATAGCTTTTTCTATACGATGATTGGAAGGCGTGACGAGGATTATGCCAATTCCGGATCCTTTTGGTCCTGCCGATCCGTCCGTAAAAAGTTGCCAACAAGAATTCTTGGACCATGCGTCTGGTTCTGGAATTGAGTCGTCGGTGAAGATTTCTTCGAGATCTTCCCAATCAGGCTCTTCGACTGGAAAATCTACCAAAAAGTCAGCCACTGCTTGTCCCTTGATGGATATTTGAGGTTAAAAGGAAATGTCATATTCCCCAAGGAAAATAGACCATTGTTGAACTCGTCGAGATTTTTCCTTTTTAGAGAGTACGAGTTTGATGGGGTATTTTGTAATGACTTTGATGGGGTGAGCTTGGAAGTATGAACGGAGTTTTTGAGAGCTGTAAACCAAGGCGAGCAATTGCTTCACCGTGGTATTATATCATTTTTCAGTAGTCATAAGAGCTTTAGTGATTAAGTAAATAGGTTTCTCGATGCCTGCATCATCTCGAATAAGGACAAAGCTGATGGAGTCATCAGTGGTGGATAAGTACATGGAGAATGTTTCGCCATCAACTGGAGTACTCATTATAGGAGGACGCCCCAAGTATCGTTTAAGATCTTGGAATGCCATTTCACAGTCAGGAGTCCAAATAACTTCTTTTTGCTATTTGTTCGAAAGAGGAGTGGGGTTGCCACGAAGACGAAGAAGGTAAAGAAGTTTGCATCGATCAAATGACTTTGTGATGAATCTGTGAAGAGCGGCTATTTTGCTGACGAATTTTTGAAACATCTTTTTTCGTTCAAGGAAAGGGCATTGCCATGAGTACTTTGATTTGAGCGGGATCGATTTCGATTCCTCTTTTACTGACTAGATGGCCCAGGAATTTTCCAGATGCGACGCCGAATTGATATTTCTATGGGTTTAGTTTCATCTGGTATTTACGAATGATATCGAAGATAGTTTGGAGGTTATGGAGATGATCTTCTCTTTTTAGGCTTTTGCAGATCATATCATCGATATAGACCTCCATGATTTTGCCGAGCTGATCATTGAACATTTGGGTGACCTGCCATTCGTAAGTAGCTCCAGCATTCTTTAACCCAAAATGCATTACTGTGTAATAGTAGAGTCATCTTTCGGTTATGAAGGTGGTTTTCTCTTGATCATCTTTGGTGAGTGGAACTTAGTTGTATCCCGAGGCGGCATCCATCATAGATAGAAGTTTGTGTCCTGCGATTGAGTCGAGAAGTTGTGGAATTAGTGGCAGCAAAAAACTGTCTTTGGGTGTAAATTTTTTGGGTTCTGTAAAGTCAACACAAACCCGTATTTTGCCGTTTATCTTTGGCACAACGACGATATTAGAAACCCACTTTAGATATTTAGCTTCCCGAATAAAGCCGACACGAAAGAGTTTATCAATTTCTTCGTTGATTGTATCTCGAAGTCGGGGAGCTAAATTCTTTCATTTTTGGATGATTGTTTTGCTGTCTGGAAGGAGGTTGAGGTGGTGGTAAGCGATTGAAGGATCGATTCCAGGCATTTCTTAAAAAGTCCAGTCAAAGACGTCGATGTTTTTCTGAAGTAGCTGTATCATGGCCTCTTTTTCGTTGATTGATAGCTTGGATTCAATGAAAGTTGTATGCCCGGGGCCATCGAGTTCAACAATTTTTGCCATTTCAACATCATGTTGCTCAAATACGGGTGGTGCTTCAAGCTATAGTTGCTATGCTTTAAGAAGTTTAGCTGTATGAGGGTTTACTGTGGTATTTTCGCACATTTGTGAGACTGCTTGGCTGCCCTTGATTTCATAGAATCCGTGGTCCGTAAGAAAATATAGTACTAAATAATAAGTCGAGGGTACTGCTTTGATAGAATGTAACCAACTGCGTCCCAAAATGCCCAAATATTTGGACTCTACATCAATGACAAGAAATTTGATGAATGTGGTTTCTAAACCTTCTTGAACTGGTAGAGTGATTTCTCATGTGGCTGATTCTTTTAAACCATTAAAGCCTATGATTGTTGTTCTCGAGGCCTTTACTGAATCTATAAGGCCTAAAACTTCGATTCTTCTTCAGAATAAGACATCTGTGGCACTTCCGGTGTCAATGAGAAGCGTATGTAAGTAATCCTATCCAATTTTGAGCATAATAACAAGAGGGTCATCATGAGGGTATTTAACATGACTGGTGTCGCAGTCCTCGAATGTTATTTGGTAAGGACATTTGGATTTGCTTGTGCTTGGAAGAAGTTTTGCCGATTTATCTAAGGTGGCCATTTTGTAGCAAGACGTAATACGATCGTCTTATTTTCTTTTCTTCCCTTTTTCAATCTCGATCATATATAAATGACGAGCCTATCCCTAGACCTGATTTTGCACGACTTCTATGGTTTTTGCATGTTCTTCGAGAAATTTATGAATGTTGATGACATAATTGTGCAGTCTTCCAGCTAAGAGGATACGATGAAAGATACGTATGAGGGAGTAACAACTATCAGTTTCATGACTATGTACATTATGATACTGACTCAAGGGTCAGTTCGAAAGATCTGTAATTGCTTGTGGCGCGCGGTAACACTCGTTTTCCTTTATTGTTGGCAAGATAGCAGATAGGGTTATTATCATTGGTGGTAGAATTGGGACAGGTCTGTCAGGCTTGCCCTCTTTTCTTCTAATGTTATCAGTGTTTTTGCCGCGTTGCTTCGGTGCTTCAGTAGTGACTGCTCATTGGAACGGGGTCGAAAATGCTTCTCGAGAATGCGTGACAAAAGAGTTTTTCATCTTTTCTTTCTTTGATCATTCTAGCTTGATGTAATTATTAACCATGTCAATCATTTCAGTGACCGTACGTAGTTTATGTAGAGTAAGCTCGTCGTGAACTTTTGTGCTGATGTGCAAGCAGAGGTAAATGCCGGAACCACAATTTTGGGGTATGAATTTCCAATCTTCCGTGTTTCCTGTAGGAAATGTTTATAAAAGTTTGCCAAGGTTTCTTTCACGCCTTGCGCGAAGTAAAACAAAGAGTCATGGTGATTTCGCGCTCCCTAGCATAAGCATAGTTGGATTCGAAAAGATTTTGCAATTGGCTGAAGGTGGTAATAGAGGCTTCTTTGATAGTTTGGAACCATCGGAGTGGTTCTTCTTATAGGCTTATGTTGAATAGCCTACGCAACATATGGTCGAGCTTGGACTATAACCCAACTATGGCTTTGAAATGTCGAACATGCATAAACAGATTAGTTAGGCCTGCATATTTGATGAACTTAGGCATATGAAAATTTTCTGGGATGGGCATATTTTTTAGATATGGAGAGATGGGGTTTGTTTCGATTTGATCTAGCGCAGATCGTCAGCCGGGGATGTCAGAGTTTATGGCTTGGATTCTGTTATTAAGGTCATCTAAAGTGACGACTTGCTGCGGGGGAAGAGGTAGGGCTGTAACCTGAGAAACAAAATTGCCATGTCCCCCCGGTCTCAATCGATCTCTGATGGGCCTCCTTTCTAGTAAAGGAGTTTGATGACGTGTGCGTCGACTTCCTTGGGTTATCAAAGTTGAAGAAGTTAAACCGAAATATCGAGAATCTCTTTTTGGATTTCCAGATCTGGATCGGGACATTCGTTGATCGTCCTCTCTCGGCAGATCATCGTGTTGAATTGCTTTTGATCGATGTTTACCTCGAGCCAGTGGAGATGACGTCTAGCGAGCAGTGATTCAATCTTGTGTCCTTCACAATCTTTCCATCTCTATTTGATGTGTTTGACTTTGCTGATCCAGGGCTTTTCTCCGTTCGTCTCTTTCCGTTTGTAGCGCTTGAATGTGGATACGCTGATCTTCCAATTTATGAGTTTTTTCTACGGCCATTTGTTTTTGAAGTTCAAGGACCGCACCATACAAATCAAGAGCTCCTGGTATATCCTGATCTCTTACGGTACTGAAATGCCTCCTCAAGTTCCTGTTTGTCATCGGATGGTGCTTAGATTGGAAATGGTTGAAAAAAGTATAGATTTCCCACAGACGGTGCAAATTTTAATAGTGTGTAAGGATTGCATAATAAAGAGCTAAACAACAAGGATTTTACGTTAAAAACTTAGTAAAAGGTGAGAAAAACCACAACCTCGAGGAGGATTTGATGTAAAATCTACTAGATGCTAGTTATTACAAGATTTCAGAGTGTTGCTAGTGTTAAGGATTGATGATCATAAGACTTGAGGTCTTTTAGAACCTATTCTCTGCCTATATTTATAGTAGATACAGGCAGTTTACAAAAATAAAGAAATAGTCTCCTATTCCGGGGGTAGTGGGGAAACTTCGCAGATCTCTAGCATTTCCTTCTTGACCAGGCTTCAATGGCTATTTTTGATAATTCAAGGACTCATGGAATCTTCTAGAATGTTGAGTTGTCTTCGACTATAGGATGTTGAGCTATCTTTGACTATAGAATGTTGGCTTATTCTTGTTGAATCTGGGGAATATGATACTACAGAATGGACAACAAGATGGCTAATATGTTTTCCTGACCCCCTTTACCAACTATTTTCACTTTATTGGTAGCTATACCGATCCAACCGATTGTTCCTTCTGAGTACATTTCTGGGTATGACGACAACAAGGAGCTCATTGTGATTCACGAGAAGATGCTGCAAGGCAAGATATGCGAGTATGTTCTGAAGGATGGTTTGATATACAGGGGCAGTCTACTATGAATTCCTGAGGGTAGTGACCGTTTACAGTGGATTTGAGAGGCACATTGTTCCCGGGTGGCAGGTCATTTTGGGGTTGAGAAGACTCTTTTGAATATACGGCGTTATGTCTATTGCCCAAAGATGCAGGTGGATGTTGCTCGTGTAATTCATGGTTGCGTGCTATGCAACACATCGAAACCTTCTAATAGGAAGATAGAACTGTACTTATAATTACCAGTTCCTAGTTAACCTTGGGAGAACATTTCGATAGATTTTATGGGTGGTTTGCCCGTGACCAGGTGTAAGAATGACTATTTATTTGTGGTAGTGGATCGATTCAGCAAGATGATTATTCTTATTCCATGCCAGAAGATGGTCACAGGGGAAGGAGCAGCGCGATTGTTTTTCAGAGACTTTTAGAGGTATTTCGGGCTCCCTTCTTCTATTATTTCTTATAGGGATAGCCATTTTTTGGGGTATTTCTAGAGATTGTTATGGGAGATGATGGAAACTAAGTTGAAGAGAAGTATCATTTTTCATCCGTAGACAGACGGGCAAATAGAGGTACTTAGTCGTACTTTGGTACATTTATTACGAGGATTCCATATTAAGCATCCTAAGAATTGGGATGAGAGTTTACTGTATCTTCAGTTTGCATTCAACCGGGCGATTCATGGTTCCACGTTGAAGTCTCATTTTAAAGTTTGTTTGGGGTACTTGCCGCAAAGCCCTTTTGATTTGGCGTTTAGTCTTGGCAATAAGACGGTGTCAGGGAAGGAGGAAGAGGAGCAGGTTAAAGCTTAGCATTTCATTGAGAGAATCAGCAATGTTCATGAGGCGGTTGAAGCTCAGTTGAAGAAGACTCATGCGAAGTATAAGGCTCACCACAACAAGCATCGGGTTGAGTGTACTTTTCATGAGGGTGGCCTCGTTTGGTTGCATTTGGGTAAGGAACGGCTTAAGGGGGAAGCTAAGAAGCTCAAACCTATCTGTTATGGTCTGTTTTTTATACTCAAAAAGATTGGTGACAATATATTCCAGTTGGATTTGCCACCTTTCATGAAGATATATTCGGTGATTAATACTGAACATTTGAAGCTAACAATCGATACTCGCCTACCGTCAGTTGATGACATATGGATAGAAAGAGAAGATCCATTATAGGAGGATGGTATTCTAGAGAGGAAGGTCCATACTACAAGACGAGGTGGTATTGAATCGTTCCGAGTTGGTAAGAAGGGTAAGCTACCTAGTAAGTCGAAGTGGTGCAACAGGGAATTGGGCATCGCCGCATTCCCACATCT
The DNA here is from genome assembly GCA_014058105.1 of Kingdonia uniflora. Classification (NCBI taxonomy): domain Eukaryota; kingdom Viridiplantae; phylum Streptophyta; class Magnoliopsida; order Ranunculales; family Circaeasteraceae; genus Kingdonia; species Kingdonia uniflora. The sequence goes on along the minus strand of JACGCM010000779.1, from coordinate 2,139,150 downwards.
TCAGTTTTAACTTGAGCAGGAACTCAAGGCTACTAAAGGGGGGAGCCATGATCTAGGAGGATCTAGGGCAATTTAGAAAATTTTCAAAGTGGTTCAAACGATGTTGAGAGTCATTCAAACGACCAAATTCCATCCTAGTAGAATTTTGGCCCAGAGCCATATTTTGTTCGAACGATTGGTATTTTCGTTCGAACAACTTTAGTTTTTCCCACTAAAAATTTGGCCTAGAGCAATATGTCATTCGAACGAGTTGAGTTTTCGTTTGAATGAAAACTGGCAAGTTTATATGGTTTAGACCAATCAGTCGTAAAGTCGTTCGAACGACTCTCTAGTTCGTTCGAATGACTTTGGCAGTGTTTTTGATTCTCAGGCATTGTTTTGCCTCGAGATCCATTCTTTAATGATTTTCGAGTTCCCAAGTATATAAAGGGAACTTAGTTTATTTTCTAAGGGTTATGTTATATCTGAAAAGAGTTTTGAGAGAAGCTAAGGGTTTGAGAGGTTTTTTATTATAATTATTACGTTTTAAGTAATCGAATTCTCTATTTTTCCAAACCAATTGGTGTTCTTCGTATTTCTCTACTGACTAGAGCTTCTCAATCGTATTGTGGATTATAACTGGCCAAAACCGATATGACTCGGTCTGCCACGTGCCACACATGCATAGGTCACACGTGCCACACATACGGGATGCACACGTACTACACATATGTGTCATACACACGAACTGCATACGTGTCACGTACACGTGCCACACATGTTTCCGCCACTTCATCCCTTCGGTGACTGCAGGGGGGAATATTCTGGTGACCGTCTGGCAAATAATCTAGCAAACTTCTGACGTCGGGCCGACGACAGATCTCTGATGACTGGCCAGTGATAGTACGGCGACTGCCACATCCTAGGCATGCCACACGTGCCATGCCACGTCAATGTGCTACGTGTCCTCGTAATATGTCACTGCTGACGTCACAGTAGTTAATGATGACGCTATTTTTGGCTGTGAACTGCCTAGGTTCAACGTGCTATTCCCAGTGATTGGGACATCAACATGTCATATACCATTGGAAAGCTCTCAGAATAGGCTATTAAATCGAAGTAAACTTGTCTCTATCCGATGTCCACAGAGAAAAATATATAAGTTTGAATACAACCTTTATAAAGGGTAAAAATCACCAAAAACCCTCATTTTCAATCCGAAAAAAATTGGAAAAATATATTTTTGAACCATGATAATTTATCATATGGTATAGATTTGAAAGTGATCGAATATGTATTTAAAATTGTAAAATACCTCTTCTCTTGATCACCTGGTTTCCCTGAAAACTTTGATTAGAAGGTAAGTTTTTGCCCTCCCCGTTCCTAGAGCTTGCGTGCTGATAACGTGTATATATATATATATATATATAACCTACAACATAAGTTACCTAATCTACTTAAACTCTCCTCATAACCCTATCGGGCCTATGGGCTTGCTAGGAGTCCATATAGGATACCCCAACCTTGTTGGGTTCCTAGCTTGGGCTTGGACCCTACTCCTAGCAGTTTTGAATTTAGATGAATAGTTATATTTAATGGTATGGGACACACACTAAATATTTATTTGGGTGTGTATCTCGCTGTGATAATTCATGGACTTACTAGATTAAAGGTTAAATAAAAAATGGGATGTGGCTAAAGTTCTAACAATTTTGAATTTAGATAAAAAGTTATATTTGAAGGTATGGGATGTACACACTGAATATTTATATGGGTGCGTATCTCAATGTGACAATTCATGGACTTACTAGATTGAAGGTTAAATCATAAATAGTGGTGACAATGGGTTGGGTTTGGGGCGGGTGGAGTAATACCGTCCCCATACCCGCCAAATTACCCTACCCCCAAACCCGCCCTAATACCATTTAACTTAAATGGGGAATACCCAAACCCGACCCGTTTAAATTTGCTAATACCAAACCCGTCCCAGCACCCATTTAACACTTGTTTAAAAATCCATATGCTTGATGCAGTGTTATTTAATATTGTCAACAGAATCTAAGTTTTACAATACTCTAAAGAAATATATGCATTATTAATACACCAAAGATGAGATGCGATTCAGACGAGAAAAAGGAAAATAGTTGGCAACATAAGATTGGTGTGAGGTTTGATAAAAACTATTTTCCAAGAATATTGTTGAAAATAAAAGTTAGTTTGGTGAAGAATGCTATTTTGGGTCTGAAATTGAATTGAGTCTCATACCGATTGTAATGATAGAGTACATAGATGGAGATGAATACTGGTACATAGATGGTACATAGATAATCAGAATTGGTAAGAAATGAAATGAGTCACCAGTTGAGTAAAAAAGATAAATGGGGTTTGAAGAATTCTAACTAAAACTTTACAATCTTTTTAATGAAAGCAAGTAGTAGTAGTGGTAATCAAAAGGTATGAGAATACCAATTGATTCAGAAAGAGAGAATTGATACCTTTCAAATAAAGATCTTTTATTTTACTTCTTCTCTTCTTTGTTTTGATCTCTGATGAAAGAAAGAAAGAAAAATCTAAACTCTTCTTATTAGATGAAGAATGTGAGTTTCATCATAGATCCAGTACAATCAGAACACTCACTTGACTTGAGCCACAAATGAAAGTTAGTTTGGTGAAGAATATTGTTTCGAGGTTGAAATGAAAAGAAGCTGATGACAGAACACAGAAGGCTGGAGGATGAAATAAAGACAGGAGAGGAGACAGGAGGCTGGATTTAACTAATATGTCCTTTGAATTTGGTTTAACTTAAGAGTATTCAAGTCATATCCTTTATATCTGGGTTGGGTGACGGGCCCCATTGATTTGAGCCTAAAACCAGACCCACCTTAATAAATAAATTGGTTTTTTTTTAAACCAAACCCGCCCCATACCCGCTATAGTCATACCATACCCGCTTCATTAAGGGCGGGGTGGGGTAGGTTAAATTGCCAACCCTAATCATAAATGGGATGTGGCTAAAGTCCTAAATTGAAGCTTAAATCATTAAATAGGGTATGCCAAATTCATATATTGAAACTCAACCATGAGATGGAATAATACCGCAGGCATGGTAAAACTGGAAGGAAATAAACCTTCTACTGAACAAATGGAGCATGTTTCAAGACATTGATAGTATAAAAACACTTGCTTAATTCAGTACAAACCTAGATAAGGGTATAAATAGACAGTTGTAAAAAATTCTTCCTACGTACATCTTTGAATAGATGCAAACCAGATAACCCGAGCACATGGGCAGGTTTCACACATTTTGTACAAATGGTCCTCCTTGTTATTCTAGCTAACAATATAATCATTATGTCCAGAAAAATTAAGACATGTCAGTACAAGCTATTTTTCCTGAACCAAACCTGTTTATTATTATCGTTGAGACACATAGGTTTCACTTTTCTGGGAGTTTTGACGACATGTCACATCTAGTTTAGTTAATGTAAGAACTATAGGATGTTTTGATTGCTTTGATAGAAACATCCTTGAATTTCTTCAGTAATATAATTACCAGATAAATAAAAAAGAAACGCTAGACAATAAGAAACATCTTTGAGACTTTTTTCTTCTGTAGTATAATTACAAGATAAATAAAAAAGAAAAGCTAGATAATAAGAAGCACTCAGTCAACTAATCCACAATACGAATAGAGAAACCCTAAAATGAATAATTGTACGAAGAGCACACCAATTGGTTGGGAGAAATCCCTTTAAGAGCTTCAATTGCTTAATCAAAGTTAATTATAATGGAATTACTCTCAAGCCCTAAGTCTCTTTCAGAACTTGTATTGATCTAACATAACCTAATATTGCATAGCCTTGCCCCTTTTATAAGGGTTACAAGTCCTAATTATAAAATAGGACAAATATGCCCTTAAACCCCTAAAGAAATAGACAGAATCGCGCCTCTGTTCGAACAAAATAAGTCTTTGTTCGAACAGAAAACGTAACAAAAAATGTATTCGAATAGAATTTAGTTATATTCGAATAAAACACCTTAGAACTTAATCTATTCGAATAGAAAACAATTATGTTTGAATAGACCAGAAGTCGTTCGAACGACTCCAAATATTGTTCGAACGACTTTGGTTAAATTTGAAAAAAAACCTCATTTCTTCTTTAGATCCTCCTGGATCATGGCTCCCCTCTTTAGGAGTCTTGAGCTCCTGCTCAAGCAAGAACTGGACATGCTGGAATGCGGTAATGCCCATTTCCCTGTTGTATACCACTTCGACTTGCTAGGTAGCTGACCTTTCTGCCCAACATGGAACGACTCAATACTACCTCGTCTTGTTGTGTGAACTGTCTTCTCTAAAATCTCATCCTCCTGCAACGGATCTTCTCTTTTCATCTATAAGTCATCAACTGACGGTAGGCGAGTGTCGATTGTAGAGTCTTCATCTAAAAGAGACGGCTCAAACAGCTTCAAATGCTTGGCATTAATCATCGAATACATCTGCATAGAAGGCGCTAAATCTAATTCATACTCACATGTCTTGCCTTGCAGTAACTTTTGGTGAAATATACTATGCCCCTTGGGATCATCATATCCTACAACATACTCTGATGTAAAAATAGGTTGTATCTACATATAAACCAACATAGCGGAATTAGTTGGAAATGGGGGTCGAGATAGCCTATTAACCATTTTGTTGTCCACTCCCTTCTTATGTTGTATAAGAAAAATGAATTGTTGGAGATACGAGATCCCCTTCATCTGGCGAGCTTGCTGTTGCTTGGACTGTGTAGTTAAAAATTAGAATGGTTTGTGATCAGTATGTACAACAACCTCCTCTTGCAACTTCCCTATGTCAATATGTTGCTTATAAGACGTTGTCATTGTAAACAACACTCTAGCCAACGTACCCTCTTGAACCGGTCGAACCAATAATATAAATTTGCCACTCGCATTAACCAACCGCTTTACCTGAGTCGTCGTTACTATATTATTTGTGGCGACATGCAACTTACAATCATTGATATGGAATTCTTTTCCCTCCTTCACAAGACGATATTTGCGAATACTACATTAATGAATCGCATCTCGGTCCCAAAGATAAGGGCTACCCAAGATGACCTGACACACATCAAAAGGAACCACCTCATAAGTCACCTCCTCAATAAACTAAGTGATCGTAAAATTGAATGTACATTGGTTCTTGATCATTAAATCCGCATCTTTCTGAATCCACCCCAAACCAAACGGCTTAGGATGAGCTGTAGTAGCCAAGCCCATCTTCTTCACCAATGCCTCAAAAATTAAATTTTCTGACTGCTCGGATCAACAATGGCCTTGACTAAGCTCGGCTTTACCTGAATATATACTGACATGAAAAAGCTCTTCTCGACTCTCCTCCTCGGTGGTTAAAGTCTGCTGAAATATAAGTATAAGATTAGGATTCGCTTTATCTAAATTAGGAAGGTCAACAACCTCTACGGCTAGTGCATATCTTTATTTCTTGCTCTTCTCCTCCTTCGGCCTAAGCTCTGGGTGAAGTTCCCAATATCTATCTGAAATATGCCCACTCGCCTTACAATGATTACAATAATTCTCCTTGGATAAAGACCCCTCTTCTTTGGACTCTACCTTATGCTCGTATTTTTAACTAGACCTGTACCCCGACTTGTTCTCACCGTCTTCCTTGTCACTCTTCAAGTACTTGCCTTCAATAGCAATTGAATTCACAGTAGCGTCCTCAATATTGGCCACAATAAAGTGTTTTAACTCTCTTCTAATGGACTTCGACAAACCCTTCGTGTTCTTCATGAACACATCATACTCGCCAACATCCATGTCTAAAACCTAAGCTTGGTTATGGAACATCGTAGTGTACTCCTATATGGACTGCTCAAACTTTTGGCACAAATTGTGTCATTTATACCATCTCTCATGCTCATACCCAATCGAATAAACTTACTTTCGTACTAATACTTTGAATTTTTTCCAACTCAAACTTCCTATATAGTGGCGTTTCTGATAAGATTTTTACCACGTGAGGGCATAACTTACAAATTTCAATATAGAAAAGCATATTTTATGAGCATTGGAGTATTCGTAAATGGAAAAATAAGTTTCTAACCTATCTAGCCAATTATCCAATATCTCAGCTTCGACTGAACTGTTGAATATCAGAATTTCAAACTTAAAATTAATATGAAGATTACGTATAGGATTCGATGACTTACCAATACCCGATCGCTCCTTGACGGATTCGGCATTACTAGAATTACTATCTATCTCCGCAATATCGTCGTTTCCATCCAGAAACTATCATTTCCAATTATTCTACCAATTGTTCTACCATCACTAGAATCATAATCTACCAGGTTCGTGAGATGCAATTGTTCTACCAATTCCCCTACAATAGAAGTTAGGTCAGAAACTGTCATTTCCAAAGTCGTAAGTCGATCCTCGGAATTGCCCATCGCCAAATTGGTCTTCTTCTTCGAATTAGGTTTTCGTTGAATCTCTAACAGACTCACTAGCTTCTCATTTATTTGCTTGAGACGGTCATGTGTAGAGACCATAAACTACAATCACCCTTAAGTCTATCTTAAAATAGATAAACCCTAAAATAAATAATTGTACGAAGAATACACCAATTGGTTGGGAAAAATCCCTTTACGGGCTTCAATTGCTTAATTAAAGTTAATTACAATAGAATTACTCTCAAGTACTAAGTCTATCTCAGAACTTTTATTGATCTAACATAACCTAATCTTGTCTAGCCTTGCCCCTTTTATAAGGGTTACAAGTCCTAGTTACAAAATATGATAAATATGCCCTTAAACGCCTGAAGAAATAGGCTAAATTGTACCTCTGTTCGAACAGAACAAGTCTCTAGTTGAACAGAAAACATAACAGAAAATGTATTTGAATAGACTTTAGTTGTATTCAAATAAAATACCTCAGGACTTAATCTATTCGAATATAAATCAATTTTGTTCGAATAGACCAGAAGTCTTTCGAACGACTCCAAATCTCGTTCGAACGACTTTGGTTAAATTTGAAAAAAACCTCATTTCTTCTTCAAATCCTCCTCGATCATCAACTTTAGATTCAAACGAATATTTTACGTTTGATATATAAACCTGAGACTAACCTATCCTCAAAGTTAGTTTAACCTCTTGTACTTTGGCTGATATATATATACTAGTACTACCCGTGGCTCGCCACGATGAGCAACGTCGACGCGCCTTTGGCGCTATCTATCTAACCGATATGTTACAAATGCGAGTCTTCGGCGCTATCAATTTTTCCCAACTCCAAACATGACCAGAGAATACCTAATGAGAGAGAGAGTACCTAAGCATAGTAACAACGTCAGCTGTAATATATGGTTGCCCATTGGGCGTCGTTACTTTTTATTTCATATTTGTTGAATTAACCTCAAATGCACGACACTAAGCTATACTTCTAGTTTCACATTTTCCATAATAGAATTCGACACTACTTCTGGTCGCAACTATGGTGCTACATTTCATGGTTTGACATTTTTTTGAACCTACAATTATTATGATTACACATCCCTACCTCTGCAAATATATATATATATACCTAGGGGTGTCCATGGATCGTATTAGGATTACTTGCTAGCTTATTTTACCTTTCCTGAAGAAAATGTAAGGTAAAATTAAATTACATGTTAGCTAATTTTACATTACTCGAACAAATTGCAAGGTAAAATCGAAACCATGTTGGTAATGTTTAAAATCGATACCCTGTTGTTAACAACATTACCAACACAACAACTCAACTAATAGGTAAATCACTTAGTAAGTTCCAAGAATAAGAAAATAACCCAGTAAGAAACTCCAAATAGCACTACTTGTATTCACATGTATTATCCTGCTATGAAATTTTTATCATAGTTTACAACATTGTAAAATGCTATGATGACTTAGATCGACAAAGAAAATCTTTAATATCAAGGAAAATTACATGGAATAAATCCCTTGCTACCTGTCGATGATGTAAGGATCTCTAGTTCGATCCATAGTCTAGTGGAACCATGATTAGGGACAACTTCAACAAATATGGGGGTAATTATCAAACAAAATATGAGTATAATCATCAAACAAAATTTGATGCTTAATCTGCATGTGACTGGCATTGACAACATGTGTAATTATTGAATCAACAAACGCGAAGCTATCGTTCATCCTTACATCTTGATCGATGACGATGACCGTATAAGACAATTGTTGTTCAGACAAATCAGATTTCCCTCGAATATCAAATTTCAAATAAAATAAAAATCTTCCCTGGAAAGTTAAAAAATTATTAATCATTTGTGAACTAAATCAGAATAAAACAATGAAATTTCCATAAATGCTAATAAAGAGAGTGAGAGAGGGCTTGCCATTATTTCATGAACTTGTTGAGTAAATCTATAATAATCTGTAAACTGGAAAAAAATCATAAAGTAGAACTCTTCAATATTAAAGATTCTGGGTCATAATCAAAAAAAAAAAAAATAACAAACTCAAACACCATTGTGTAATGTAATATAGATTAGTCATTAGTTCTTTCATTAATGTATTTCCATACCTCTAGGTGAAGTAAAACTATAGTACATGGAGAAATCCAAGGAAGAAGTAAACTACTCAGGGAGCAGACCATTAATAACTTTTAGAACAATGGTTTTGATAATCATTGTTAAGTGATCAATGATTTATGCAATTATCTATTTACAGAAAACATGAAGTTAGCATTATTTATAAGAGGCCTTTGATTAGATAAAAGCCACACAATTTGAAATAAGAATATCATTTCTAGAACAGTGGTCTGAAAGTACTAACCTTTATCAATCCAAACCACCAACATAGCCGGCAGGCAAGTAAATTTCTCCTCCAACTTCACCATGCTGTTCCCCACTCACAGTTTTCTTAGAATCCAAAAGCTCTTTACTCATTACATCCATTCCCTATTGAATAACTTCCTCAGTACTGCCATAACCGTGCTCCTCAGCATACTGTCGTACATCTTTAGTAATCTCCATAGAACAGAACTTGGGTAAAAAACTTAAGCAAGTATTCAAGTGAGTTGAATTTGAGCAAGTATTCAAGTGAGTTGCTAGCTGCATAATCCATATATATGGGGCTAAAGAAAGAGGGGCCACTTGCATTAACGAAATAGTCGTGGAAATGGAGACGTAGCAAAGATACACCCATTCTACGTTCCTTAAAAACAATAGATTTTACTGCAGTTTGAATAGTAGAGAGTGCTTTAGGGCATGAAGCTTGAAGAATATTGACTATGGTGGAGGTGAGATTAAAAAAAATCATGCAAAGGCAATAAGAATGACGTTGAAAGCTGATGCTGGCAATGTTGTTATTGGAACACCCTTAGCTGAGTACTCAAAGTCTAGTAACTTGGATTGCGCATAAATGGAGTTCAGCTGAATGGTTAGGGGGATTGTGGTATCAGGCGGGAATAAGGTTTTTTAACAAATGACAAAGAAGGGGGGTCGAAGCGAATGCCATCACATTGTATTAAAATTCTTATGGCCATTGTGGTTTAGCTGAAGGGAGACACATTATTTCAAGAGCAATCATAATTTGTTGGAGGAAATCAAAGATGGAGCTAGAAGCAATTTACGCGAACTATATGGCAGACAATTAGGGGTACTTTTTTTTGGAGTCATTAGATTGCATGTCAATGTGGAAATATGGTACAATGGTATGCTAGAGTGCAAGAAACACAATGGGATTTATCTTTACCAATAGAAAAAAATCTGGTATAAGAAATGGCTAAAAAATATCTACACATATTATTGTTCATGGGGACTTGGGGGTTTTCTCCATATTGACATGAAAGGAAATACAATAGCAACATAGTAAAAAGAGAGGGAAATAGAGAGAGAGAGACTTATAACAGGAATGCATAGACTTAAAAGTAATAAGAGATAAGTCACAACGATTAAAATAGCAAGTAAAGACAGAGTAAAGAAAAAGGGAGAGAGAGAGAGAGAGAGAGAGAGAGAGAGAGAGAGAGAGAGAGATAAGTACCTTGAAAGAAGAAGAGTCTGGAGGGATGGAGACACAGAGAGATGGAGAGAAGAAGAAGAGTCAAGAGAGATATAGAGAAGAAGAGTCCGAGTAGTTTGAAAGAAGAAGAGTCCTAGCTTTGATAGGAGAGAGAGAGAGACAATATTGAAAGTACCCCTAAGCTAAAGAGTAGAAGTAATCTAGGCCATCCATCTCCCTCTTTCTCACAAATCCCAGACCCTCTTTATCCTTGAGACAATGACAAATATGTCTATACGAAAAACACCGTTCCCTAATGTATAATACTAGTACTACCCGTGGCTCGCCACGGCAACAATGTCGACGCGCCTTCGGCGCTACATAATTATCCATTATCGCGCATTCGGTGTTAAAAACTCTCAAATTCATTGATGTGGCACTTCCTTCATACTACTATTTGGCGCTACATAATCATCCATGAACGTTCCTTCCCCCTTATTAATGTTTCAAAACCCATTGTGAATATAAATGTCCAAACTGCATCTCTCAAATTCATTGACGCGACACTTCCTTCATCATACTATTTGGCATTACGTAATCATGGGGATCATTGTAATGCTAGAAGTGACATAGCCTTATGGTAAATTGGTACCATAAAGAGTTCCTTAAGGGCAGCAAGTATATCTTCTACAAAGACATCGTTAAATAAACACGGTTACAAAAAGTCATTAAGTAAACACAGTTGCAAAAATATCAATTAGCATATGTATAGCATTAGTACATTCATATGCACTCATATTAGTAAACATTAAATTAGATTACCACCATTGTATTGGCCTCTTGTCCCTTAACCACTCATATGCACTGCTAGCTGAAAAGATTCCCCTTATATCTTGTTTCCACTCCCCAGTGTCTGAGCTTGCATCATTCAGAATTAGAGAGCTTGGGTTCACCAGAAGGACGAGAGCTTGGGTTCATCTAAAGGAAGTCAAAAATTGTTTGCAAGTCTGCTAGAATGGTCCATGTCTTCTCATACAAAATCTGCAGCAATCACCTGTTGTCCACAATAACAATTACAATTACAATTACAATTACAACTACAACATATAAGAGAGAGAGAGAGAGAGAGAGAGAGAGAGAGAGAGAGAGTGAGAGAGAGAGAGAGAGAATACCTTGATTTCGCCCAATTTTGAAAGAGTGAGTACTTTGATTTTGCCTAATTTTGAGCTCAGACTTAATCAATTTGGGAATCGTAGTATAGGTTAGGGTTTGCTGCGATTTGGGGATCTCTCCTTGCTGAACAATGGTTTTGCAAGTGGAAGACAGTTTCGCAGATGGCCAGTAACAGTCTCTTCTTCTTCTTTTTCTTCTCTATGTTATGGGAGAATAAAATACCACCCGTATATGTTAACACATTCAAACAAACAGAATAAAATACTGCATTGAAACCAATAAAGTCCTTGTATTGTGATGTGAGATATGTTCTTAACATCTAGATGCTTAGAAAGAGATAGAAAGAAAGGGAGAGAGAGAGAGTACCATGTGGGAGACGAAGAGTTGGGAGAGATGAAGAGTTGAAGAGGGAGAGATGAAGAGTTGGGAGAGATAATAAAAGAGAATCAATAAGACTTGACTACCCTTACCCTTTTAATGTTTTTTCGAAACTACCCCTGAGTATGAGAATTGAACAAATCTCGTCTGTCGATCTCGTTCTTTCCCATAAATCTCAGCCCTTATTTAGGCTCGCCACGATAAATACGTCGACGCGCCTTCAGTGCTACAAAAAATTTCCGTTAATGCGCCTTCGGCGCTAAAGATCATAAATATTTCACATATATTATATCCATACAAACAAATACTATAAAGAACACTAATATCCATACAAATATTTCTACTTCAAAAAAATACTTCACTCTCCCATAACCTGTCTACTCTACTGACTAAGTAATGGATAAATGAAGCTCTTGAAGCCCAATACATGCAAGCAATCCCAAGTACCTAAACCTAAACCCTAAACTTTGACATGTCCATTTGGGGTTCAAAGATAAACTCATCTTTGATGTCCCTCTAGAAGCAAAAGTGTTATATACATATGCGCAATTGATTTGTCGACGCACCTTCATGTTACCGATCATTGCATCTTAATGATTTATTGCCGTGCATGTCAGCCTAATCCAGACTGAAGCTTTGTTAAATGACTATATTTACATCTCTAGGAATGTAAATATCGTATAAAGTCAAGTTTTAGTGGCAAGCATGGACAAAAAACTTGAAAAACCCAAAGGGGATTTTCTCCATGTCATCTTCACATAGTGATGACTGTCAGCAGAGAGGCACATATGCTTACATTTAGAAGAATGCAATCTTATAATATTATAATTTCAGTTCAAACTACAGATTGAGGTCTTACCAGTTAGCATGACAAAATGTTGAAGTCACAAACTGGAATCAAGCAGGCCGGTTGTGGTAAAAGTATAACAATTTGATCTCCCGAACCTGAGAAGATATGAATATTTCATGACTCTAATGGTTACCCTTACATTCTAATAAAAAGCATAGAAAGAAATCATGAACAGTCTAAACATAAAAATTGATACGTTAATAAAATAAATCTCAGAGATCAAGGTTTTGAATTGATATGATTAGCATGATTGGAGCTTAATCTGCAAACTTGCCAACCCCAAAACCTTCTAGATAATTACCAAAGAAAACACTATGAAAGAAATCTTACTATACATGAAACAAATGATCCGCTGCAAATATTCCAAGATTAAGAAAACAAAATCAAATGCTCGCAATTAAGCTCTATAGCCTTTTCGTTTAATCATTGGAAATTCACGAATTACAGGTGGAATGAATATATATATGAATGGTGATAAAAAGACGGTTGTTCTCTAAAATAAAACACGATATAATCCTCATCTCTGAAGTGAGCATGCTTGAGAGAACTGCTTGTTGCTTCCTTCTCCACCTCCTTCTTGTTGCCTCCTGCTTTAGTTTTGCTGAGGTTCTGAACTTGCTTTTGTAATGTTGTTGTAGTTTTAAGCTCTACCAGCTATAAGTGGCACGGATCAGTTGGGTAGCATCTCCAGAATTTTCCCTATCCATTTTCTAAACCGAGATAAGCGCTTGAGAGAACTGCCTTTGCATTTCTTTTCCATCCATTTTCTGGATAGCCAGAATTTGCTAGTGCAACTCTGTTGCTTCCTTCTACCCCATTTTTGATGAGGTTCTCAAAATCTTTCATGCGCATCTTTATGTGAGTTGTTGTTGTTGTGACTGTAAGCATCTGTCATGTCATCCATTTTCTGGATAGCAGTTCCATCCATTTTCAGAAAGGCAGTTCCGTCCATTATCTGGACAGCTACTTGTTCTTCAGCTGAAGTATCAGATTTTCTACACAATATAATCCATGTCTAGTATCATTTGTTTCTAAATAGAATGATATTTGCTTTTTGAATCTCAGAGAGAACTCGTTATTCAGTCTCAAGAGCTCTGCCCACTGAACTCTGGAGTTGATAACTATCTTTTCTGGCTTAGATGAAAAATATGGATCAAGAACAGTTTAGAAACTTGTCAAAGGAGAAAAATGAATCAAACTCTCTTCGAAAGGCACGCATACAAATAAAATGTTCTAGGCATATTCTTCCCGTTTTAAAAGAAAATAAACCATCTTCTTCCCAAGGCAAGTTTTGTGCCTTTCATAGAGGTGTAACTACTGAATGACTGCATCTGTGAGTCGTCTTGGGTTCAAGCAGAGCAGTCAGAGTTGTAATATGGGACAATCTAATTTCCTTGCATAATGGGGGCAATCTAATTTCCATGTAAGACTTATTGGTATATGTTATCCATAAAAAAGTATTGAAGTAGTACATCAAGCAGTCATCCAAATAAGATATATGTCAATATAGTGTATATGTTCCTTGGCAAAGATTTCAATAATTTTGAAATTAGCATGATACATCTAAAATAATTTGATGTCTGGGATGGAAAATAACAGTACCTCATCACGTATATAAAGTGAGGCTGGTTTGAAGAGAAGCAATGATATATCAAGAGCATCCAAGAAAGTACATCCTTCAGGAGGCTCTAGTTTTGCCATTGTTCCTGGCAATAATGTAGAAAAGATGGATCCAAAATAACTGCATAAAAAACAAATGCAATATAACCAATAAGTATCTGAGGATTAGCAAATGATACCTAGAACTTAAATTTAAAATACTCACGTGTTAACCTTAATCCATGTAACTTTCAGGGTCTCCTTCTTCTCATCAAGTTCTTCAACCACCATTCTGTGCAAGGTATTTGTATGATAAGCAGCAAAAAAGTTTGATAAGAATCATAAGAACGATATTGGAATAAGTGCAGTCTTGGATGCTAACCTTGTTTAAGGATGCAAAACAAAGGGTAATGCCAAACTTCTCTACATAAATGACCCTTCCTTGTATGAGTTAGAGGGTCCAACCATAGAGAGATAAGACCCAATTCTCTTCTGCCATAAGCCACCTGTTCCTCCACTCCTTTAACTTCCACTTCCATCAAAACTAAATATTATAATTTATATACTCAATTTTCAAAATTTAACCAAAATCAATTACATGGAGACATGGTACTCTTACAGTGGATATTCAAGTTGATTATACCTTAAAGCAACCCCAAACAAACCAAGTACCACCAAAAGAGTTCAAGCAAAAAAAAAAAGAATTTATCTAAGAGATAATCCCCTTTACAACTAATTCAGTCATATCGCCAATTCAAAATCAAAAGTAACATAAGAGGATCTAAAAGCCATTTTGGTTTGGATCTTCTATCAAAATTAAAGTAAACATAACGCCTACTAAGTTTAACATATTAAGCAAATAAGCCTATATGGCTTTATTCTTAGCATATGGTATTATTTGATTACTCATCACATTTGAAGACAATTTTTACCCACTCCGGTTGATACTCAAGCAAACAATACGTCCTGATATCCAATTTGAAGCAGCTCCCATGCCTATAATTCCTGTGGTAAAGCTCGACCCATTTCTGTTGAATTCACAAATTTTACAATGAGAACCTATGAGATGAACTGAAGAAATTGATTCAATATTTTGGGCGGAAGTTTCTTACCGGTTCGATATTCATCATTTGTTTTAACTGGACTCAATAGGTTAGTCACCTCCGTCGTTCGATGTGGCTATTCCAAAGTTGTCACACTGTCAGGTGGTAAAGGCAGGGAAAAATCGGTTTCTATTATGTTTTCAGGAGCGGGGGATCCAGTACACCTAGATTTCCTTTGTTGCCGCTCGCGTTCTCTGATGGCACGTTGTGCTATTGAACTCTTAGAATGATCTTGTTGTATTGGTTGTTGCATTGGTTGATCAAGATTGGTTGTTTTATGTTTTTCTTTTTCTCTTCGGGCATGTTGAGCTAGTAGCCTTTTTGAGAGTCCTTCCCTAACAATGGGTGTTGAAACCTCATTTGAAGGTGTTTCTCTTATCACTATACAGTCAACAGAAGGTATAGGGACGCTTCTCATATCTACGGTACGGGGCAAAACCTATTTAAATAAAAATTACAATGAGTAGGGTAAAACCTATTTAAATAATGCATCAATGTACATGGTGATTCCTAATTAATAGTTGGAACAGTAATTTTTTTTATAAAATTAACTAAAAATATCTATCTAAACATAAAATTAACAAAGTCATAACTCAAAAGTGTACAATGCTAAAGTTAACTAAGAAATGCTTATATAGTAGTTAATATAAAAAGATAATCTCAAAAATGTTTACAGTAGTTAATATGCAGGTGGCAATAGTAAACTCATGTATAAATTATAAATACAAAAGTATAAAGCTTTACTTACTTGAGGAATAGGAAGAGTATTATTTTCGTTGTTGTTTCTTCCATTTTTGTTGTTGTTGTTGTTATTGTTTGGCGGCAAATTTGTCATGAAGTTAGCAATGAAATCTAATTACAATGACATAGGTGATCAAAGAATCTTAAAGTAATAATGAAACAGAAAAAAGTAGCTACTATTTAAGCACTTGAGGCTTATAAGAAAGATATAGTATATAACTTCGAGGTGTCATTTCAAGAGAACTGCTGTGTTTTGCTCTCATTCATAAAGATACATATGATATTAGGGCCATGTATACACAACCTGGTTGTTGGGCGGAAAAAAGCATGCCTTGGCTTGCTTGTAACATACACTGATACCTAGGGAGTTCATCTAAGGCATATATAGTGCCCATACAATCTTATAGGCATATTTCTCAGAGCTGATTAGATAAAACATATAACTTTTCTAAAAAGTGATTGAGCTCTGTGCGAAGGTGGGGTATCTTATTCTAGTGAAATTGAGCTTCAAGGTTACTTTGTCTGGGACATAGTTTTTAAGTGAAGCACATAAACATCTCGATTTTATGATTCTACTGCGTGTTTGCCTGTGTACTTATATTAATCTGGCACTTTAAGTACTTATTCTAATCTGGTTCCAAACATCAAACTTAAAAGAAATAATGGGAAGCTAATAGGGTCTTGGAACTCCAAAATTTTGACCGAGGATAAAGTTTAGGTCCATCAAATTCTGCCCCCATTTTGTTTCTCCGGTATAGGTGCTCCTGTTTTATCTTTTTGAGCTTGTATATGACTAAATCTAAAGCTTCTAGGTAAGCAAATATGTTTAATTATGATTTATTTTTTCTTCCTGTTAGTGCCCTAGTGGTGGGATACTTTTTATATAAAGTTGTATGTTCCAGTTGCTTACATAATTTCACATTATCGTAAATCCATAATTACATAAAGCTGGATGTGAATATATGTATATTTTGCTTCCTTCCGTTAGCTATATATCCCAGGGAACTAAAAGATATCATATAGTCTAAGTCCAAACATTGCCTATGAGATCTCCCCTTCAAAGTCCAAACATTTCCTTCGACATCTTGACTCCACATACCTCTTACGCTAAAGCTGTGTTTGGTTCTTCGAAAACGCAGGCGAAGGAAAAAAATGAATTGTAAGAAAATCAAGGTACTATCGCGGAACTTCATTTTAGTTTTACTTTGCCCAATTAGAAATTTGAGGGACAAAACATCCTAAACTAATTGTGATTTTCCATCGACACTTCAACACAGGTGTTCAAAAATACAATAAACTAATTGTGAAGCCTAAACTAATTTCCATAAAAACAGAGCAACGAACAACATAGCAGACTTGATAATTGCAGAAAAAACAGAGAAGTAAAAAAGAGAAGGAGAAAAAATAGATTGATAATAGCAGACTATCAATCATTATCAATCATTAAATCACTATAAAGAGAATCAAAAAAGAGAAGATGCGAGAGACGAAGAGTACCTTGAAGAAGATGAAGCAAAGCGTGAAGAAATCAGATGCTGAGGACTTCACAGCAGCAGTGAAGAGTGAATCAAAATAGAGAATACAATTGGTAAGACCACTTAAACTACTACAATAGTAATGATCACTTACTTTTCCTATCATCCTTATCGAAAGAACTCATTTTGCGAATCACTCAATCACACTTTCTTCACTGCAAAACAAAGCCAAGTCAATGTTTCGACCTTTGATTTGTTAAGGGAAGACCCATAGATAGCTAAGATCACCGATTTAAACGTTATGAAAGGAGTTGATTTCAATGTTATCGTTATCAATGGGCGAAAGATTAAGCTTACCTTGGTGAAATTTGAAGATCTGAGTGTAGAGTGATCCAACTATGAGAAGGTTCGCATATAGAGATATGGTTTAGAGAAGATTTGAGGAGGTTGGAAATTTTCTTGGAGTGGAAGAAAACGGAGAGTTGGGAGAGACGAAGAGTTGGAGAGATGAAGTCACTGTATTTAAAACCAATTAGTGTTTTGAGTATTTTAAGTTCAAACCAATAACACTTAACTACCCTCCCTTTTATGTGTTTTGTCGAAACTACCTCTAAGTATGAGAATTGAACAAATCTCATCCGTCGATCTCGTTCTTTCCTATAAATCTCAGCCCCTTTTTATCTTTAAGACAATGACAAACTTGTTATTTAAGTTTGAGACAATGGCAGACTTGTCTATTTGAAAAACACTATTGCGTAATGTATATATATATGACATTTTATTTACACATTTAGACCAGTTCATACTAATGAATTTTTTCTGCTTGACAATGAATTGCTATATATAATAACAAGGTTTACGAGTTTGATTTTCTTAATTGGATTCTTAGCTCGGCCTTTAAGACCTTCTTTTCATAGTTATCCTTTTAACAATGAGTACTACGTTAGCAAGAAATATGAAATTAAAAATGATAGTGAAAAGGATCTAATGTAGCGCGATATGGAATAAAGTGTGTCTCACGATTTTTGAATTAGAATACTATCGAATTGGTGAATCCGGCTGCCGATTAACCCGACCTTCCAAAATTTTGATGATAAACTCAATCAATCAAACAAAAGGATATCTTTGGAAAACATTCCAAAATTCTTTTATAAAACACCAAACTAATCAACACCTATATGGCCATTTTAAAGACTATATATGATGTGACACGCGTCACATGTTCGTTTCCCACACAGTTCAGGGCCTAGCATATTTTAGTTAGGTTACTTCTAGAGTTTTTTTAATATTTTGTTTCTTTATTATTGGGTTAGTAGGATCTTTTAGGAGAGAGTATAGGGAGATAATTAGGGGTTTAGAGAATAAATGCAGGAATGTGGTGTGATTGTTCTGGAGGTTGTTAAAGTTGAAACTCTAGTTTTGAGTAAAAATTATGTTAATTTAATTTGTTTAGCCTTTAGTTGTGTGATTAATTTATGTTGAATTGAAACGGTTTCGCTTCCGTGCCGTATTCTCATCATATTTAGCATTAGAGTGATTTTTAGATCCCGTGATGGTGTTGATTCGATTTGCAATGGCTCGAAACAAGATCAATACCGTGATGATCAAAACCATAGAGGAAAACCTTGCCAAGTTATCTTGTGTATTCGATAGATTAATTGAAGCGTCGGGTTCAATGGGATTCTTATCCCCTACCCAAACATTTCTATTTGGGCCACCGACGAATTTACCGTCGGTTATCTGTACTAATTCTCTCATAAATCTTAAAAAGCATATTAGCTATCGGTTTCCCTGGTAGAATATACCCGGTTATAAACTGCGTTATAATATCGTACCTAGGTTGCTGCACAAAAATAGTCACTTGATCATCTCATTTTGGGGAAATAACTGTTTTTTTATTCCCATAATGTTACTGAAATAGGGAGAAACTATTTGATAGAATACCTGGTTTGTAATTGCTTGAATAAATGACCCAAGCTAAAAAGAAAGTCAAGAACATCCCCTACCATGGGAGCACGTCTTTCTTCCAAATGAACGGCATTAAGAGAGAAAGCCCAATGCTACCAAATAATAAGCTCAGGAACCACCATTATGGAACGTCTTTGTACTTCTTCATCAGCCTCGCATGGATGTCCAGTTTTGCACTTTTCATTGCCATTTTGCTTTGTGTCAGTACATCACTACATAACAAATACTTGCTAGATAAGGGAACACTTGAGAAACTTGAAATGGTTTACAAAGAATTATACCCTCCATGAAAAAGTGCCACGTGAGTGAGAGTTACTGTAAATCGTGCAAAACTTGACCCAACATACAATGTAAATAGTGGGCTTAAATACAGCTTCCCATAATTATCATATGCCGCAATATTGAGATCATACTGTAGTGTCAAGACCTCAGTCGTATCATATTTCTGTCCAGTAGTAGTGAAGAGTTGATTTGAGAATATTGGGAACTTTTTAGCATCAAATGTGTTGAACTTCCAGTAACACAAAGGGACGATAATGTAGATAAACATTATGAACCCCACATCGACATTAAGAATGGAGAACCAAGGTGCCACTAGTGGGCTACCGTGGTATGCCGAGATTCCTGCCCAGTCTACGGTGAATGCTCCTACTCCAAGGCCAAGGTATCCTGGCCCTATCTACTGAGCCCTAATGTTGTGAGGCCATGCCCAACATACCCATAAGAAGAATGTCAAGATTAAAAACAGATATCCAGGCAAAGTAAAGTATATAAAACTCGCCATCATGAAAATAAAGAAGAATTGCATCCGTGGGAAGCCTTTTGATCGAGAATCCTATTCGTGGAGTGCTCTGCCGAATAAAAATCATGATAAAGGATTATCATAATTATTCTAAAAAGTTTCCATCAAAATAGTTGCACATTCAAAATTACTAGGCAATATTTACAGTGATTATCCCCATGTTTGTCCTTTTACATAACATTTTATCTTATATGTGTTCAAACTTAAATATGCCCACCAAATGAAAGAACCCCGACACGAAATCTATGCTAAAGGAATGACACTTTACAATAAGAAAAGACTAGCTAAAGAACCTGCAATCTCCAGTAAAATATATCTAAAGGAGATAGATGCATGATTAAGGAACAAAACATGATGCTTATACAAGAGAATTGTAATTGGAACTTATACTCTTAAAGTTGTACAATGTACACAAAGGGTGGGAGCCCATTCTTCACTTATTACTATTTAAAGTGAAATTTGTTTAATTTATTTTATAACTATTTCCCACTTGCACATATACTAATTAATTTTCTAATAAGCTGTTAATTTGGGTCCTTCCAAACCCCAACTTATCCTACAAAACTTATTACGAAGGCTAAACGTGATTATGAGGGGAAGGTTGAGCATTTCAAAGCGAGACTTGTTACGAAGGGTTTCAAGCAGCATCCAGAAATTGACTTTGATGAGACTTTCTCACCCGTTTTAAAGAAGGATTCATTACGGATTATTTTAGCTCTTACGATACATTTTGACTTGGAGCTTCATCAGATGGACGTCAAGACAACTTTTCTTAATGGACATCTCAATGAGGAGATTTATATGCACCAATCCGATTGAATCTCAACGAGGAGATTCATACAATAACTATTTTGTAAGCTTAATTGCTGTATCTACGGTCTCTAATAAGCGTCTAGGCAGTGGTACCTACAGTTTTATGAGGTTGTTTCGAACTACAGTTTTGTCGATCATTGTATATACGTCAGACAAAGTGGGAGACGTTTTACATTTATGGTTTTGTACGTCGACGATATTTTACTCGCTAGCAGCGACGTCTGATTTCTTCAGGAGATGAAAGCCTTCTTATCTCAGCATTTTAATATGAAGGATATGGGAGATGCCAGTTATGTTCTTGGCATCAAGATTATGTGAAACAGGACCAGAGGGATATTTGGCATATCTCAGAGTGTGTATATTGATAAAGTTTTGAAGAGGTATGGCATGCAGAATTGCAAAACATGTGAAGTCCCTGTTGTGAAGGGAGATATCTTCAGGAAGATGATGTCGCAGGAGACAGTTTCTTTAGACATCGCTAAGGAGTATGCTTCAGTGGTTGGTAGCCTTATGTATGGCATGATATGTATGAGACCCGACATAAGTTTTGTTGCTGGGATGTTAGGAAGGTACCAACATAACCCTTCTATTATTTACTGGCAGGTAGCCAAGAAGGTTCTTCACTATTTAAAGAGGACTAAAGATTATAGACTGGTTTATAGGAAATCGATGAGCTTATGATCTTGGGCTACTCTGACCCAGATTTTGCAGGGGATAAAGATGACAAGAAGTCTACTTCTGGTTATGTTTTTATGCTTTCTTATGGCACTATCTCGTAGAGAGGTGTCAAACAGTCTCTTGTAGCTTCCTCGACTATAGAAGCAGAGTTTGTGGCTTGCTATGAGGTTTCCCGACATGCTCTATGGCTCAAGCAATTTATTTATGAGCTAAAGGTTGCTGATTTGATTTCTAGACCATTGCGTGTATTTTACGACAATAAGACAGTCATCAAGTATATTAAGAATAATAATGTGACTATGGATAACAGGTATATTGACATTAAGTATCACGTTATCAATGATAAAGTACAACAATAGATTATTGAGATTCCTCATTTGTCGACACTGAAGATGATTGCTGATCCGCTTACTAAGGGACTTTCAATACCATCTTTCAGGGGACATGTTACGCGTATGGGATTGCTGGAGTCTCTTTTAGGATCGCTCTTTTACGTGGGATTAGTTATTGTTTTATTTTATTTACTGTTACTGCACTATGATTCTTTATCCATGTGAGAGTTATTCTCGATTATTATTTTGGTCGACATTCAAATTTTATTTTAATTATGTAGCTGCTATTATATTTGGATTTGTTATTTTATGTGTACATATTCAGTTTAAATTATACAATAACAATAAAGTTTTAGATATGAGTGATTTTATTATATGACGGTTGTCTAAGTATCAAGTGCCTATAAAGAATACTAAAAAGTTTCTCAAGTTTGCTTGGGTTGGATATGGGTAAGCTCCATATCCTTTGGCCTTCATTTTAGTATGAGCGATGGTCTTCGCATAATGCTTTGTTTAAGTATTGAAATAACATGTGTCTGGTAAATACATGTTTCAGGACACTAATGAAAATGTACCAGCACATCATTAAGGTGTACATTTGCCATTCACACGCTAAACTTTATCAGTAAATAAATTATACTTGAAAGCTATTGAGGTTGCTAGCCTGATGTCCACGCTATAAATTAGGCATGTACTCAAAGGCCTGACCAAAATTTGTCTGTGAACCGTATTAACCATCTTTTTAGTCGTAGAGTGACAGTCAAGTTCGAAAAAACATTGTCTTCGAAAAATTATCATGTGTAGTTTTAAAAAACAAAGGATTGCCATCCACATTTCATAAAAAATGGTAAATCAGGTTAAAAATATTTTTCATAAAATCGAGTTAAAGCCGGTTGGGTGATTGCTGGATTTTTTGTCTATACCGGTACTGCTCAATGTTTTAACTTCAGGTTCACGAACACAGTTACTAATAGGTCGTATATGTATTATTGGTTATGCCCAATTGTTACACCAAGTTAAGGTTGGTGGGACCTAGTATTACTTTTTATTAAAATTTGAGGGTATAATGGGAAGACCACTCAAACCCTATTAGGTTAAATAGAGAGAAAGTCCCGCTTGGAGGATACTACACAGAAAACCATCCCATTTTTACCTATGCAAGTACAAAGAATTTTCAAAGAGCAGGAAAATAGGTTAGTATAATCTCTTTTACCTATGCAATTATTGATCATAGTTATTGTATGAAATCTTAAAAGAATCATGGTGAGAACTCGTTCTCAGAGGGCTCATCATATGGCTAAAGTGTGATTAGCGATAAAGATTGCTGAAGTGCATGAATGGATTTTTGGAGTGCTTAGCTATGATGTTAAGGTACCTATCTTTGTTTTGCAGGTTGAAGGTTTGAATCTGAGGGATAGGGCAATCGAGATGGATCGCCATTTTTGGTGTAATGTATTTTATGATATGATTATCGAGCCTGAAGTTTGAAAGATTACGATTAGGGAGATTGCCCTTGATAAGATTGATGAGGAGGACGAGATGATCGCTGGGGGCAAAGTTATCAGGTGTGGTGTTGTGGGGCACCTCATGTGTTTTAAATGTAACTTTTTCTTATAGTTCAATTTATTTGTAAGTTAAATTAATATGAAATTGGGAAATACGGGAATAATATCCTTGGTTTGACTTGTTATAATTTTTTCCTTAAATGATGCGTATTCGGGTAAAATAATTTGAATTTTGAATTTTTGTTTTCATTGGTATACCAGTCCATTTACTTATAAATAAGTTAGATCATTTTGTTAGGATGGCTAGATGTGTAAAGGAACTCGGTGATCTGTAAAAGAGAGAAAAAATTCTAGAGAGAGAGAAAGAGCAAGAGAAGTTGACTTGTTCAAATAGAGAGGAAGAGGTTGTATTCGGTTTGAAAGCAGAACATTTTGTGAAGAAGGAAAAAATTGTTGTATCTGATTCATTTTCTGCCATTGAAGGTTATTTGAATTTTGCTGTCAATTTAAATTTTACTGTTCTTGCTTATACAATCTCTGGGGATTTTCTTTATTGTTTTCCCTCTTGTTGTTTGAAATATTTATTCCTAATTTGGAAAGTTTTTGTTATGTACTGAAAATTGGGGAAGAAGAAAATTGATTTGTTTTCATATTATAATTCACAGGGTTAATATGTGATTTTAATTATTTAATATATATAATTAACATTTAGTTATAAATATAAACTGAGAAATAGAGATTTATAAAATACCTGGGCCTCCATGTAGGTGTAGATGCGTGATAAAGCATTAATAAGTAGGATTTCCTTTGCTTCGAGCTCATCATTCGGGATGGACTATACTACGTCTGGTCAAACTATAAATGAAGAGAATATAGATAATGAAGATGTGACCTCTACTAGGTATGAGGTCATTCCCATTAGGACTAGGATCCCTGATACTGTATCTATTCTAATGATGAGGCTGAATTCAGGCTAGATGGTGAGAGTGATGGCGATGATCACGCCGATTTCTCTGGTATGTTACATAGCTACCCTGAGGGCGATGATCCTAAAAGGGAGTTTTGTAAGTACAAGGGTAGTTTGAAGGGTGTCTAGGGAGGTGTACTGGAGTATAGGGGTAAAATGTATAGGGAGTGTAAGGACTTATTCCTCGACTTCACTCATAATCGAGCTCACGCAGTTTAATTTACCTCCATCTCAGGCTCACACAATTTTAGCACTTAACACTCCAGTCAAACATTCCAACCAGCCCCACAAACTACTCAAAAATGTGGGTCGTGCTAAACCCCAAAAATGTTATTCAGTCAAAGATACTTGTCTCTCACAAACTCGTCAGTTATTCTGTCAACTGCTACTAACCATATAATTTGGAAAATGTGTTCTAGCATGATGAAGAGCTGTGGAGAAGCCTATATAAAGGAAAAGTTTTAGAAGAGACAGGGACCAGAAAAATTACTCAAACTTCTTATTTACGAGATCAAAAGCATTTCTAGATTCTAGAAATTACTTGTTATAAAGATATCCACTCCAAGCAATAAAGATACTTTTACAAAAATCCTCCATACGAGGTCGTGGTTTTTTACTTATTCAGAGGTTTTCTACGCTAAAACACTTGTTTTCATTTTTTACTTTCTAGTAGAGTATTATTACAAGTTCATTGGTGTGATAGCTAATTCCTAATCAAATCGAGCTTACAGAATTTGGGCATTACATTTGGCACCGTCTGTGGGAAAGATTGCATTTCGACGATACCCTAAGTAAGTCTTTCACTTCAATTTTCAATTATGGTTTCTTCTAGATGACAAGCTGCAGGAACTCAGCTTAAAATATCTGTGGATCCAGGATAGCACACCGAGTTACGGGTGAATCTCCATGCTAATGTAGAGAAACTATAACCAAAATGTACTTCTTTCCACCCAAAGTACTCACTCTCATAAGACCCATCAAGTTCATATGAACTAACTCCAAAACTCGCATAGTGGCAATGTTGGTAGATTTTTTGTATGCACTCTTGGTTTGTTTTCCAATTTGACATGGTCCACATACTGCATCGGTTAGCTTGCTTAGTTTCAGAACCCCTCGAACTATTTCCTTACTTGTAATCTTCGCCAGATCGATGAAGTTCACATGTCCTAACCGTTGGTGCCAAAGTTCCACATCGCTTATCTTAACAACTTTACATTATATCTCATTTTGCGAGATAACATAGCAGTTGTCTGAAGTTCTATCTGCTGTCACAATGCATTTCTCGGTATTATCAAAGATACGACAAGTTTTTTTGTCGAATGTTACTGTGTTATCCGCATCACATAAGTGACTCACACTCAGAAGATTTGCAGTGAGTCCTTTGACATATAGTACATTATCAATTGTCGGGCACCCAATTCCCTCTACAATCTCCTTTCCTACAATCTTTCCACTCATTCCTCCTCCAAAAGTAACATCACCTCCTTGAATATCTATGACATTATTCAGACGTGTAGCATCCCCTGTCATATGTCGAGAGCATCCACTATCTACATAACACTATGCAGAATTAAATGCATTTAGAGCCATCATTGCAACATTGGACCGGAATTGTGGTAGAAGGTCTTTCTTTTGAACCTAAACAGATCTCACTTTCTTTCGTTCTTCTGTCACTTGAGTCATATTCCTAAAACCATTAAAAGACTTTTGGACAAAAAAAGAGTTAGCAAATGATTGGGCATATGATCGATGGGGTTTCCCTCTTTCCAAATGTAGATTATTCATACCACGGAATTGAGGAACATATCTATAATAAGGAACAAGATAAGCCTTTCGACCACAAGCCTCACAATAAAATACATGAAAGACAAAAAGCTATTTAGTGTGCCTATGAGGAGCATTAGGAACACTTTGTTTGGGTAAAGATGGCACAGGAGTAGCTTTGACAAACTTGGTGATTTTAGATGTAGACTTAGCATTTTGTTCATCAAATCCAAGTCCCCTTTTGTCAGTACCATTTTTGCTCATACTTAGCATTTTGTCAATATTCTTTACTCCATGGAGAAAAACTTTAAATTTCTGCTTGGTGAAAGTCAAGTCAAGTTTAAGCTTCTCAAGTTTAATTTCAGTCAATTTTAATTTCCCCAGAGCCGTATGTTTTTCTTTTTCACACATATCAAGTTTGACAATAAGAGCATCTTTTCCTTTCTTGAGTTTCTCAAGCTGAGAAATAAGTCGAGAATATAAATCTTCAATTTGGGTTCTTCACTATTGTCACTTTCATAATCACTCTAATCTTCAGTAAAGTTTTCTAGTTCAAAAGGGTCAGAATAATTATTACTAGAGGTTATTATACTAGGAAATGCACAATAGTTAAAAATTTTATATTCATGGGGATGATCATTATTAGCATCAAATTTACCATTATCATCATCCCAAGTTACTTTAATATTCATGGCCTTATTCGAATTCTTAGTGAGACAGTTGTGAGCATAGTGACCATACTTGTGACATCTATAACATTCAACCTTATTAAGATCTTGATCAGAGTCATTGTGAGAATGAGTACTTAAGTTAGTTTGTTTGTCATAAGACTTAACACGGTCATGAGGATGAGACTTGTAATTTACATTTTGCCTTTGTTTCTCAAATTGCATCTTTTTCAAAAGTTTTCTAAATTGTTGGTTTATAAGAGCAATCTGAGAGTCAAATTTAAGTTTCTCATCATTGTTAGAGACACAGTAGTTGTCAACATCTATGGTTCCCTGAGAAGATGAAGAGTTGGAGGAAGACTTAAATGCCACACTCTTATTCTTTTTAGGGTTTTTCATTTCTATTTCAATTTCAAAAGTATGTAATTTTCCATCAAGTGTGTCAGGTTTCATGGTTTTAAGATTTTGTGCTTCTTCTATAGCATTACGTCTGGATCTAAAACTCTTAGGAAAAGATCTTTGATTTTTATGTACTATTTGAACATCGGTATATCCAGCTCCTAAAGAAGAACTGTTGTTGACAATATCGCTAAGTCTAGCATAAAACTCACTAAATGACTCATCCTTACTCATCCGGATGTTTTCAAATTTAGATGTGAGCAGTTGTAGTTTACTTTCTTTAACCGAATCATCACCTTCGTAAGTACGCACCAAGATGTCCCAAGCTTCTTTTGAAGTGGTACACGCGGATATGTGCATATACTTACTTTGACTCAGCCCATTAAAGATATTATTAAGACCTTTAGAGTTATACCCAGATATTTCTTTTTCTTCCTTGGTCAATTAATTTCTAGGTTCAGGAACTTCTACATCAATTGCTGGTTCACCCCGCATAACAGTCGAGGACACCCATCCATCTTCAATGGAAATCCGGACATCTTCTCCCATGGATTGCAAAAAGTCAATTATTCAAACCTTCCAGTAAGACAAATTCGTGCCATCAAAGAGTGGTGGACGATTTATAGGACCTCCAAAATTTTTAGAATCCATTAAATTAAGTAAGCACGTAAACAGGATCACCGCTCAGGATATAAAGCCTACAAGTGATTCTGCTCTGATACCAATTGAAATTCTATGTGCTCGTATTTAATATATTTCGATAAATTAGGTCAGAACAATTCCTATCAATCAATGATCTAGGATTAAACAGAAACAATCAAAAGTAAAGACAAGGAATTAAAAGACACATGCAATTGTTCACCCTGTGGAAACTCCTTACACGGGAGAAAAACCACAGATCGTTGTCGATGAAATCGACAACCAAAAATCCACTAATCAAAAAGAGTTCAATATGAATTACACTTACACAGACTTGATAACCTAGTTTCATGATTATCTCTCTTCTGACTAAAGCTTCCCACTCAATCTTCTTTTGTTCTCATAACCCTTCTTGATTTTACACCAAGAATCTTCTTCTATTCTCGCAATATCCCTTCTTGATCTCACACCAAGAATCACTCTTGAACAATATGTAGGAAGTATTATAAAACTAAGTCAACATCAATCTTAGGATTAGAAGATGCTTGATTGATATTGAATTCACACTCTCTAATAAAGGAGTTTAGAGCTTTTCGAAAAAATAAAATGTTTTTCAAAAACAAAGACAGGGAGAGAAAAAGAAACAAAGTTTGCTTAAATAGTAAACCAATTTCTCTCGAGAGTCATTTGAACGGGAACTAATGTCGTTCGAACGACTTACGTCTAATTTGGCCTAAAACCCTAGAAATTTGACAATTCGTTCGAACGACAAGAAGGATCGTTCAAACGACAATTGTCTATGGGCCAAATTTCCAGGGGACATGTCAACTCGTTCGAACGACAAGAAAACACGTTCAAACGAAATTGTCTATGTCAACTCGTTCGAACGATAAAAAAACTTGTCCGAACGAAAATTGCCTATGGGCCAAATTTCTAGGGGACATGTCAACTCGTTCGAACGACAATTATATAAAAGCCCATCCCTTTATCAGTGAGTTCTACTTACCTTCTGTCTAGTGATCTTCATTTTGTCAGTGTCTTCGACTGAGACAACCTCGAGACTCCACAAACACGAAATGAGACAAATAAAACCTTACAGTTACTATCATGGAAAAGGATACTCAGCTTGCAAAGAGGATTCCATTAAGCGCATAACGCGTGGTTCAGAAGTGCGCGGCAACACATAACCTTTAAAATTAAAACACGTGGCTCCCATTAAGCGCACTTCAGAACTGCGCGCATATATATAAACCAAGCTTGCTGCGCGGTTTAGAAGTGCGCTGGGATTTTGATGGCTCAGATTGAAACACGTGGATGCATTTGGGATGTCCATTTCAAGTGCACGGTTCAGAACTTCGCTGAGGTGAATTCACCTTGGGGTGGATTTCAAACTGTTGTGGGGTGGATTGGATTCACCTTCAAATTCATCCAATCTACCATCTTGACTGCTGTGGATGCTCTTACATTTACATTTGTGTATACATCTTTAATTAAATAATAATGATAGCAATCTCTCATTCTTTCTCTATCAAGACCAATGGAAAATAATTACAAATGAGTTACTGTTTCCATTGCTCAACCTTTCAGAAAAGAGGAGAAAATGTGTCGCATATACCAGCTAGTGACTCAAATGAAGAAGGGGGGCGGGATCAAACTACTCTGTTGAATCTCATTACGCATTGAGACGCTAGTGAAAGCGGTGTGGGAACATACTATGAATTAGGTAGAATTCCTATTCGAAATTCGCTTCATGAGGATCCTTGCATCGATCAAGGGAAGGGGATCTCGTCTTGAAAGAGAGCCCGAAT
Source organism: Kingdonia uniflora (assembly GCA_014058105.1). Classification (NCBI taxonomy): domain Eukaryota; kingdom Viridiplantae; phylum Streptophyta; class Magnoliopsida; order Ranunculales; family Circaeasteraceae; genus Kingdonia; species Kingdonia uniflora. Next base: position 2,109,499 of record JACGCM010000779.1, on the reverse strand, counting down.
TGGATGCACACCAAGATCTGAACTGAATGTGAAAGATTAAATGAAAGATAAGTGTTTAGGAAGGAGGAGAAGGTATATGATTCATGGAGCAAAAAAGACTTCGCTCATGAATTATTGGAAGAGTTTCCCATCGCACTCAATTGGATGATGATCGATCAAAGCCAAGGAGTTAGAAATCCAATCTAAAGTCATGTTTTATGGGATTTGTGTTCATGGGAGTCAAACATGTTATATGGGATTTGTGCTCATAGGGTCAAGAGATTCTTCTCTCACATCTAGGATTTAGGTTTTCTTTGCTAATTTTGTTCACGATTGGGATTTCCAAATTTTGTAGGTTTTGCGGTTCGGTTTCGATTATACGCATATCTCACGGTTCGGCTTCGGTTTGGTTTCTTGGTAGCTTCGGTTCAGTTTCGGTTTACATATCTAGGAACCGACTTGGTCGGTTTCGATTTTGATTATGGTTCAAAACTGGACCGATCCGACCCGTGCTCGGCCCTAGTGAAAACAGACACTGATTCCTTGGAATATATAGCCGCGGTCTTGGGTACAGAAGCTCGATATCTTCAGATCGAAATCATTTCAACCCCCAATACTAGAGACGATAAAGGGGGGAACAACGATTGGCGAAAGCCTTTCTTAGCCTACCTCGGTGTCGATAACAAGTGTAAAAACCACTCCTAGCAGATTCAAAAGAACGCCGACAGCTGATCAACAACTCAAAGCGTTATATAACTCAAAACGGTACACTTTACCGCCTTTCTGTAATAGGGCCTTATCTCATGTGCCTCTCGAAGTCAAAAGCCGACGAACTGCTTTGCGAATTACATGAAGGAACTTGTAGCTCATACACCACAGGTAGATCATTGGTGAAACGTGCTATAACTCAAGGAGTATTCTGGCCCAGCATGCGCAAGCAAGCAGAAGAATATTCGCGCTCGAACTCCATGCAAGCAAGGTTTTCTGGCCATTCAAAGATGGGCACTAGACCTCGTTGGCGAATTCCCTAACTCTCCAGGTAATCTCCATCACCTACTCGTAGCTACCGATTACTTTACAAAATGGGTAAAAGCAATTCCACTATGTCAAACCATAGAAGAAGAGGTCATCCCTTTTATCTGGAACCTTATAATCACTCGATTCGGGTGCCCTCACCTAATTCGTATCGATAACGGACCCCAATTTGTGGGAGAAAAGGTCATATCCTTCCTCAATCACCACAATATCATCTACTCACTATCAAATCCATACTACCCTCAAGACAATGGCCAAGCCAAAATTACCAACAAAACCATCGTGGATGGACTAAAGAAACTGCTTTACTCACAGAAAAAAGGGAACTGGGTTTGCGAATTACCTCACGTCCTGTGGGTGTATCAAACCACTCCCCGTTAATCCACTGGGTGCACCCCATTCCTCCTTACTTATGGCACTAAGGCTGTCATTCCTTCTGAATATCATCATCCAGTTCGTGATCACGAGCTGACTGATGAGGAAAATGAGATCGAATTGGCTTGTAACCTCAACATGATAGATGAGACCAGGGAATGCGCCATCGCTAACCTAGGTCAATATCATCATATGCTTGCCAGATTGTATAATAACCGAGTCAGAAGCTGTATTTTCTAAATTAGAGATCTCGTCCTCAGAGATATTCCACAACATCGTAAAGAGCCTCACGCTGGAAAATTAGCATATGATGTACTTTCTTGGATCATACTATCTCATGACAGAAGAGGGAATCCCCATTTCAAATCCTTGGAACACTAGACGACTGAAACGGGACTATCGTTAGGTGTCTTACTTCTTTATTTCTATTGTTGGATGTTTACTTTTCAATTCCAAAAGTGAGATTCTTATCTCCATCTAATGTAAATTCTAAACTTATCAATGAAAGTTTTTTTTGAACAATGTCGGTCTCTTCATGAACATTCGTCCACATTCTACTGATTAAAGCATAGATAATACTAACTTTCATCTCTTTCAATATGTCTGTAACATTTCTATAGGCCTAGATCAAGGATAACACTTGGTTTAGCTGCCCCTCTACATCTCTGCGATTGCGGCAAGTGTAAAAACTTGGTTCACATCAAAGACTTAGCCAGACATAAGATAAGGCAAAGGTCATACTAACTTTCATCTCTTTCAATTTGTTTGTGACATTTCTATAAGCCTAGATCAAGGATAACACTTGGTTTAGCTGCCCCTCTACATCTCTGCGATTGTGGCAAGTGTAAAAAATTGGTTCACATCAAAGACTCAGCCAGGCATAAGATAAGGCAAAGGCCATACTAGCTTTCATCTCTTTCAATATGCATGTGACATTTCTATAGTTCAAATCAAGTTTCGACTTGGTTTAATTCAACCCATTTATATGATTAAAATGAATGTAATTTTTTTATATCAAAGACCCCACCAGACACAAGATAAGGTAATGGTCATACTAGCTTTTATCTATTTACAATGTGTCTGCGACAGATACTATTTATTTTCAGATCAAATTCACATTACAAAGAATTCCTTTCTGCTGAGGTACTGTCAGCCACGATTCCCCACACATCAAGAGGCCTCTATTTCAGTTTGTGGGCCATAATAGCTCTTCTTTGTTCTATTGATTCAGCAGTTTGAGGACCCAGTTGGGTCTCCATGGCACCTAGACAGTTCCCTCGATCTATCTTAGCTCCACAAATACATCCCTTGTCCGACAGAGTTTTGAATAAGGTATCTCGTTCTGACTCAAGTTTTTTAACTTCCTCTACAAAATATGCAACGATCACCGTTAACAGGTCATATTGAGAGAGACCAGGTACTTCCGCTGCATCAACCTTATTACGATAAATGACATCTTCTTCCAACTTGGCAATGTACTTCGCTGACTCAGCTAGGTTTATGGCTTCTAAGTCCACTACCCGAGTATGAAGTCTCCCAATTTATGCGTTCAACTCTTCCATAGCCGGCAGATATTTCAATAATTCTTTTTTCTTCTTTACCAACAATTCCTTTGCTTTGATCTCCCCCTCCAAAACTTTCTCCCCCTCAAATTCGCATTTCCCTTCTGAACATGCCCATGAATTCGAGACACATCACTTTCCAGCTCTCTAATTCAATCTGAGAGACAAACTACATCCCCTCGAACTAAAGGAGCTGGAACCTTAGTTCTACGTCCCCTTGAACGCTCTCTAGCCTCGGCTTTCTTGGCACGAGCAATGGCTTGATCATTTTCGGCTTTAAGTCGAGCGACTCTCTCGTTTAAGTCACCGCACCTTCGCTGCATTTCTCGAAATTCCATATCCTTGGCGGGGAGGGCTGTTTGCAAATGTTCTGCTGCGGCTTTCGAAACCGATTGATTTTCTCGAGCTACCCTCAACTCGTCATCCTTTTCGATGAATTTTTGCCTCATTCACTCCAGCTCATTCCTATATCTTTGAATATCTGATCGAAAACATTCCTCTATTTATTCCAGTGCCTGAATACGGTATTGAGCCGTATCGGCCTACTAACCCTTTACAGCCAACGCGTCAACCTGACCTTGAAGTTTGTCAGCACGTTCTATTGCCTCGGATAGCTTTTCTAATCCCTTCTTAATCTCAGAATCTTTCTCTTCGGCCTGAAGAGTCAAGTTGGAAATGGCCTGATTCAACTTCTTAAGTCTAAAATGCGCTTTTACGTATTAATCCTCTCTGTTCTCGTTCGCCTTCTTCATCCTATCGAACTGCTCCGCAAATTCCCGATTGCACATGAGTACGTTATCCTCACGTGCGCGAGATGAATCCAATTCGACCTGAGAAATATTACAAGTTTTAGTATAGTTCGATTCAGGAAATCTAATTCCTAATATATACATACTACATTTCTAAGAGACTAGGTGATTTCTAAACATCTACTTCAAAGTACTTTCAGTCTAAAAATTTGGACTCCATACTCATATGAACCCTTCATAAATCTTATTTCGGCGTATTAGGTACACACTTTTGATATATTATTCTGTATTAATAGCATTAGATTTCTGCCACGCATTTCCATTGACTTAATAACTGTGTATTATCTTAACAAAATTTCTATCCTGTGGACTTGATAACTTAACATTGGTGTAACATGCAAGACGAAAAACCTATTCCGATCTAACCTGCAGCCCCGCTTGCGCAGATAGTAAGGCTTTAGAGGTCTCTCTTTCCCTGGCAAGTCCAGACTCTAGGTCATTTATTTTGAGATACATCTCTCTTACTACCTATAAATGGTTTGTAAGACAAAGTCAATCTACAAAATTTTCTTCCCCGCACACAATTCAAAGTACTCACAAATATTTATACAAAACATATGTCTACCTTACCTTCTCACTACCACCATCTGGGAGCTCGACGTCATCCCCTTGATTGTCGAGCACCGTCTGGTGGGAAACACCATCCAGACCGTCCACAATTCCCACCACTTCTGTTTCCTCCTCATCTTCCACCTCAACGCAGGTGTCAGCTTTAATGGCATCCACCTCCTCCTCCGAATAGCCCTTCAACATCAAGTAATGACCCAGTCTCTCGTGCCCCTCCATCATCTCGTCTAGATTGGCCTTTGCCTTGACCTTCAGCTGGCCGATCGCCACGACTTGAGAGGCCTTCAGCTGCCTAACTTCCTTCATGGCTTCAGTCTTGGCTAGAGCTAGGTCTTTCTCCAGCTCGCTCTTCACCTTCTTCAGCTCGGATTTTTCTTCTTCAATACCGAGCCACATCCCCTTGACAAGATGAGCAACCTACAAAAATTATATCGATCTCAGTTATTAGCTCAAAGAATATTAAACATTTATTTATGATAATATAAACTTACCATCTGGCTCGTATCTTCCTCTCCTTGGAGAATCGCCAACCTAGCCTTTTCCTCGACCTCTTAGAGGTCGTCCACTAAAACAGATCGCCCCTCGACGACTTTCTCTCCTAACTCCCCCTAGGGTTTCACCCTTTTCCTCTTATCTTTTGCGACCTCACCACTTTTAGTGGTACGAGAGGCCGATAGAGTCTTTAACATCCGTTTCTTCAAAAATAGCTGAGCTACTTTGCTCGGTTTGATAGGATTCGGTTGGGCTGAACTTCCAGTTCCAGGAGTCTTGGAAAAATTAGTTTTAACCCCCTCACTGCTGACTTGCCTTTTTCCTTCATGGATCCCCGCCATCGACCTAGTAGACTGAGCCTTTCGAACCTTGTTCGACCTACTGTAAACTCTCTTCTTTCTACTCAGGCCGAGCCTCTCCAAAATGAGTTTGAGTTCAGTCTCCTCCTCCGCAACTTCGTCCAACAAGGATTCTTTCCTTTCCACTGTAGACTTCACACCTGCAATAACAACATTTTACTATCAACTACAGTTGTCAACAAAACATAACAATAATTATAGCTATGCATGTCTATACTTACTTTGCTTTACATCTCTTTGAAGACAATTACCCTTTGCCCATATGATGTTGCCATTCCAGGTTTGACCTGCTGAATTCAGATCAAAAAAGCGATGCCGAGTTACGCTCGCACAGAAATATGACCCCCCAGTGGCCTTAAAATTCTTCACCCCATAAAACTGCAGAATGTCCTCCGGGGTTATCCTCCTCACTTTTTCCTCCCTTTCCTACCTTTCATTCAGATGGTCACACACAGTTATTACCTCCCACATGTTCCCGTTCATTTGAACAGAACATGCCCCAATTACATTCATAATCCCCTTCACCAAATTGGTGAGGGGAAGGCTTAACCCATACTATAATTGAGATAGGTGACACAGAAAACCCTACGAGAGGTCACTCTGGACATCCCCATCAAAATACTCTAACAAGATCTATTCATCTATACCCTATCTCATTTTTCTACTTCTAAATCTGCCAATAGATAAAAATAGTCTTCCCCCTCCGCTACCGTACAACCCCTAAACTGCCTACCGGCAAACTCTACACATTTACCACTTCCCTCCTACGACCACTTTGGCTTTACAAAACTCTCTAAAAACATCAGAACCCGGAGGATAAGATACCAACTGACAAGGGAAACCTGAGAATTATTCCAATCCTCCTTCCCCTTCGTTATCAGACTCATTCGTCTGACCAGAGATCAAAACCTCATTAACAGATAAACTACTTGTAGGGACTTATCCCTCGAGCTATGGACACTCGATCTCATCTATACCTCGAGCTCCAAAAGACTCGATCTTATCCAGTACCAGACTGACGCATAAACATACACGTCAACAGTTACATATCGACCACAAACTCAAGCAGAACGTGGGTCGTCCACAACAGATGTAAGCAAAACAAGTCAACATACACCTGTCTCCCACGAGCTAGCAGTTACACATTCAATTTCCCATGACTCCCACTTTCAGGAGAACGTGTTCAAGCACGATGTCAAGCTGAGAGCAGAGTCTATTAAAGAGCAGAGCTTCTAAGGAAACAAGGACGGTCAGCAGATAATTCGATGCATACAATTAACTGATCTCTAGCTATCTTTTCTTAGATTAACTCTTGTAATCAGACTCTCTCTCTCTCTCAAGCAATAATACTGCTTTAGCAAAATCCTCCACTCGAGGTCGTGGGTTTTTACCTATTTTCAGGTTTTCCACGCTAAATCCTCTATGTCAAGTATTATCCCTTATTTAATTCTTGTCATAGTAGCTCTTGGTGTAAGGATCGATTTCAAGTTATTTTGAGCTTTGCAAAATCGGGTCCCTTCATTTGGCACCGTCTGTGGGAACGCAAGGTTTTTCTACATACTTAAGAGCCACGATAAATACTCATCAGTCAAGCAATATTCAATTATGGTTCAAGCACGTCAATCTACGGGAGCTCAGCCTGAAAGTTCAAGGGGGCCTGATGGGGTTGCCGAACTTCAAGCGAGCTTAATTGCCGAAGCTGAGATGCGGAGTCAGCTCGAGCGTCTGCTATTGGCAGATCGAGAGCTCCGCGAGAAGGAGTTAAAATGAGAGCGTCAAGCTCAAGTTTTAGAGACAAAGAAACAAGAAGCTCAGATGTTTGCTTTTCAAACAGCTCTGAAAGCATTAGAGAGCAGCCAACCACCACCAGCCCTGAGAGAACGCGAGACAGTACCAACGACTTCAAGAGTTTCCGTTCATGAGAGGTTAGGGCCACATGAGGTACGTAGTACAGACATTTTCAGGATTCATTGTGAGGATCCACAAGCACCGATAGTCTCAGTTCATTTGGGATAGGAGGCGTAGATAGATATCAGCAGAGATCGTAGGCCTTCCAAGCAACACGAGGAAGTCCTGCGACCTCCTAACCGAGCTTCCCATCCTAAACATATGAGCGAAGAAACAGGTAACCACGTTCCTAGACTCATACGTCAAGCGGTTCTGACAGTTCCAGCAGCTTCTATCCCTCAACATTATATTTCTCTGGAGCTCATGGACCAGTGTATCAGGGAGATCATCGAAGCAATAGATTTAGACGCGAAGGATGACTCACATAAAATACAAGGTAGTCTAATTGCTAAAGAATTATTTGATATGAATGTCCCAACAGGTTTTCATACACCCAAGATCATCAAATACAAAGGAACCGATCCTGGCCAGCACGTTCAACAATTCCGCGATTCATTGGGTTTGTATTCTAATTTGAATCGCATCCTTTGCCGGCTCTTCGCTACCAGTCTCCAGGATGAACCTCTCCGTTGGTTCCACTCTTTACCAGAAGGTTCGATTCATACCTTTAAGCAGTTACAAAAAATCTTCAACAAGGCTTATGCCCACAACAAAGACAAAGAAGAGAACTTATATTCTCTTATAAGTCTCAAACAAGCACAAGGGGAAAAGCTCGAGGAGTTCTCCAAGAAGTTTCTCGAACTGGCTCCTAAGGTCGACAATCTAGATCAGAAGACAGCCGTGTCCGTATTCACAAATGCTCTGTAGTTCAATTACAAAGCTAAAGAGTATCTCTTCCTGAAGAAGCCCATGACTCTCGAAGATATGATCGAGAAAGTCAACAATTACATCGATCTGGAGCGGATGATGCCTGAACCGAGTAAACCCGTAAAGGCAGTCCACAGCACCAAGGTTCCTTCTACAGATTCCAGCAAAAACCGCATCTCGAGCGATCAAGGCGATCCTAAATGAGCAAAGATAGAACCAGGAAGAGACAACAATCAGAGGTCGCAAAAACCATCCAGAACAATCATACCAAAGTTGAATGCCAAGCTTTCCGTGATCTATCTTATTTTCCAGAAAGATAAATGTTTCCATCCAGCTCGATCTCTTGATCCAATAGCAGGTCGACCTTATTGCGAATATCACAAGGTTAAGCACCACAGTACCGACAATTGATATGGTTTGAAGAAGCTCCTGGATATTATTTTTAAGGAAGGGAGGATGCTCGAATACATTAATTATCTTTCCAGCTATAAAGATGGGAGCTATCTGAAACAAGGTGACGTGACTTAAGCAACAGAACAAGTAGAGGAGAAGCATCTATATCATCTCTACTGTAACAATATGATCGAGATCAATCAGGTTTCGAATTCTAATAGAATCAAGTGGAGGAAGTTGGGTGAGTGTTGTGACCTTGCTGTCCAGGCCAAGGAAGCCAAGCTCCTCCCAGAGTCAAGCAGTCGTCGAAAGGGAATCTCCTTCGAAGACTGCGACACAAGACATGTGAAGTATCCTCATCATGACGCACTAGTAATTATGCTCAAAATGAGAAACTTTGTAATGCACACCATGATGGTGGACACAGGAAGTGGGATTGAGATCCTTTTCCAGAGCACGATTGACCAGATGGGACTCTCAGATCAGGTCGTTCAAAGCGAGACAAGCATCAGTGGGTTTAATGGGTTCACAGAAGTATGAGTTGGGAAGATTACTCTCCCGATCATAGCAGGGCCTACCACTATCGATGTTATTTTTTACGTCATCAATGCCAAATCAAGGTATTTGGGGATACTAGGACGCCGTTGGCTGCACAATATGGAGGCCATCCCATCCACATTCTACCAAGTACTCCGTTTCAAACATAACAACGGTATTTATGAAATCAAAGGAAGTCAGAAACTCTCTCAAGCTTGTGAGAATACCGTCTCGCCAGTTCTTGACCAGATTGCTGCATAGCAATCACAGAAGGCTGATCACCTCGATGATCAGTCTTCTCCAGGCGAGCCTATGGAATACGTCCAGATCGATGGAGTTAACCGAGGTACTTATATTGGTACGAAATTAATTCAAACAGAGAAAGAAGCTCTTATTTCTTTCCTCCAATCCAACAAAAATGTTTTTGCATGGAACTTCCAAGAAATGCCAGGCGTAGACCCCTCAAAGTCTTGCCATATTTTAAATATCCGCGAAGGCATCACAGCAGTAATGCAGAAGCAATGCAGGTTATCTCCAAGACTTAGAGACAAGGTAAACAAGGAGATCGACAAACTTATCGAGGTCAGTTTTATTCGAAATGCTAAGTACCCAGACTGGATTCCTAATATCGTTGTTGTTCTAAAGAAGAATGGGAAGGTTCGGGTCTGTGTGGATTTTACAGATCTTAACAAACACACGCCAAAAGACAGTTTCCCTCTTCTGATCATTCATCAGATCCTCGACTCTACAGCAGGTCATGAACTCTTGTCCATGATGGACGCCGCTTTGGGGTACAATCAGATTCCACTCTTAGAAGCAGATCAAGAAAAGACTACATTTTTTACATAAAGAAGTCTCTATTGTTACAAGGTTATGCCATTCGGCCTTAAGAATGCTGGAGCCATTTACCAAAGGCTGGTGACAAGTATGTTCAAAGAAAACTTGGGAGAAACAGTCGAAGTCTATATTGACGACATGTTTTGCAAGAGCCTAAAGAAAGAAGATCACATCTCTCATCTCTCTACCGTATTCAGTATATTGCGATCCTACAAAATGAAGCTTAATCCTGAAAAATGCCAGTTCGGTGTTCACTCGGGAAAGTTCTTGGGTCATCTTATCAGCAAGAAAGGAATGGAAGCAGATCCAGATTAAATTCGAGTTCTTCTGGACATGCCTTCACCATCAACAAAGAAGGATGTACAAAAGCTCATAAGAAAGATTGCAGCAATCAAAAAATTCGTATCCAAACCCTCGGACCGATGCAGATGGTTATTTATGCTACTCAGAGGTTCCACTCAATGAGGCAAATGTTCAAAGAATGAAGATATCAACTGGACACAAGAATGCGAGGCAGCTTTTCAGGAACTCAAAACTTACCTAGGGAGGGCTCCAATCATGAGCACTCCGATAGGCAATGAGGAACTGATTATCTACCTCGCAGTTACAGATGCATCTCTCAGCTCGGTTCTTATTTGGCTCGAAGGAAAAATTGAGAAACCGATCTTCTTCATCAGCAAAACACTTACTCCAGCGGAAACGAGGTACTCTAAAATTAAAAGATTACTTTTAACTCTCATTTACACCGCACAAAAGCTCAAACACTATTTTTAAGCGCATCCTGTCATAGTCATGATAAATTACCCACTTGGGAAGTATTGTCTAAGAAAGAGAAATCCAGACAAGTGCAGCAGTGGTCCGTTAGTTTGGGGGGGGGGGGCACGAAATCAAATTCGAGCAACGAATTTCAGAAAAGGGTCAAGCAGTTGCTGATTTCCTAGCAAGCTTTCCAGTATCAAATCCTGACTGGGAAGAACATGATCCAGATCTCGCCGAAGATGCAGCAGATGAGTTACCACCCTCCAAATTTTTTAATGATCGAGCATCATGGATATCTCAAAAAGGGTGGAGGCTCCTCACTGATGGTTCAGCAGGAATTGGGATCGTTCTCATTACACCTTCCAATGACGAAATCGAGAAATCCATCCATCTCGACATCGAAGCCTCGAACAATGTTACAGAATACGAGGCACTCATTCGTGGTCTGGATATGGCTCTCAAACTCGGAATCACTGAAATCTTGGCCTACACAGACTCTCTTCTAATCGTTCATCACTACTCAGAACATTACAAGAGGAACGACATCATGGTCGATTACGCAGTTCTGGTTACAGAAAAGCTAAACAAATTTTACAAAGTTACGCTCGAATACCTCCCTCGAGGAAAGAATCGCTACACCGACTTCTTGGCATACTTAGCCAGAGTATTAGGTACAGAATCAAGACACCTTTAAATCGAAGTTATTTCTTGCCCCAGTATTAATCGTACTACAATATATGCGATTAACACTGGGGGCGATGAGATGGCAGAAGATGATTGGAGGAAACCATTCGTTACTTATCTCGGTCCGGATAACTCATACAATGGGCCACTACCAGATGATCCACAGCAGCGCAGACACATCATCGAGAATTTAAAGTGCTACACAGTCCAACCAAATGGTAATCTTTGCAAACGTTCAGTCACTGGTCCATACCTCAAGTGCTTCTCTAAGGAACTTTCCGATGAGATGCTTCATGATCTACATGAAGGTACCTGCGGATCCCATACCACAGAACGAGCTCTTGTTAACAGAGCTATTACCCAAAGAGTGTTCTGGCCAGGGATGCATAAGCAAGCTGAAGAATACTTACGGAAATATGACGCATGTCAGCGTCATGGGAATCAAATTAGGGCCCCTGCCCTCGAACTCCATGCCAGTAAGGTGTATTGGCCGTTCAAACGATGGGCACTCGATTTAGTTGGTGAATTCCCCAATTCTCCTGGTAACAGGAAATTTCTCCTTGTGGCCACAGAGTACTTCACTAAATGGGTCGAAGCAGTTCCTCTATGCAGAACTCGAGAAGAAGAGGTCATTTCTTTCATTTGGCAGCATATCATCACAAGATTCGGTTGTCCCCATTTGATCCGTATCGATAACGACCCTCAGTTCATTGGAGCCAAGGTCGTAGCATTTCTCAACAAACACAACATAATCCATTCTCCATCAAACCCGTATTACCCCCAGGGAAACGGACATGCGGAGATCACAAACAAATTCATCGTGGATGGTCTCAAAAAGTGCCTTATGCCACAGAAGAAGGGAAACTGGATACGTGAATTACCTCACGCCTTATGGGCTTATCGGACTACGCCCTGGAAGTCAACACAGTGCTCTCCTTTTCTACTTGCCTATGGAACTGAAGAAGTGATACCAACAAAGTACTACCATCCTGTAAGAGACCACGAGCTCACAGACAAAAAAAATGAGTTCGAATTGACTTGCAACCTCAATTGGATCGACGAGACACGATATCAAGCTATCGTAAATCTTGGTCGATATCATCAAACACCGGCAAATTCATACAACAAACGAGTTTGCACTCGGGAGTTCGCTATTAACGACTGGGTCCTTCGAGAAATCCCAGATAACAGAAAAGATCCACATGCTGGGAAGCTAGCAGAAAATTGGGAAGGTCCTTTGATGGTCATATGTCGAACTGGTCTGGGTTCATACTATCTCATGACGGAAGCCGATGACAAAATTCCAAATCTATGGAATACAAGAAGATTAAAGTTATATCGACGCTGGACAGCTCTTCCGTTACTCAGCAACGCCCAATCCACCTCGAGGTTTCACCTCCAATGTATGTACAAATTTTTTTTTTCATTCAATGAAATCTATTTTTTATCACAAGAATCTCTGCTACACAATTCCACTTCATCTCCATCCATCTCCACCCAAGGGTTGAAACAGTTTATACTAGCTCGATACCTAAGGGTAAAACCAACATCCAACATTGGTAATGACATAGATAATACTAGCCTAACTTCTGAGGATACTCATACATCCAAAGGCGGGGGCCCACAACGAACCTCATAGCCTGAAGATAACAAGCCTAAAGCACGAGTGAGGAAAAAACTTGCTCCCTGCCGATAAGCTCCAACATCCACATTGGTAATGACATAGATAATACTAGCCTAACTCCTGAGGATACTCATACATCCGAAGGCGGGGGCCATAACGAACCTCTTAGCCTGAAGATAACAAGCCTAAAGCACGAGTGAGGAAAAAACTTGCTTGCTGCCGATAAGATCCAACATCCAACATTGGTAATGGCATAGATAATACTAGCCTAACTCCTGAGGATACTCATATATCCAAAGGTGGGGGCCATAACGAACCTCTTAGCCTGAAGATAACAAGCCTAAAGTACGAGTGAGGAAAAAACTTGCTCGCTCCAGATAAGCTCCAACATCCAACATTAGTAATGGCATAGATAATACTAGCCTAACTCCTGAGAATACTCATACATCCGAAGGTGGGGTCCATAACGAACCTCTTAGCCTGAAGATAATAAGCCTAAAACACGAGTGAGGAAAAAACTTACTCGCTGCCGATAAGCTCCAACATCCAACATTGGTAAAGGCATAGATAATACTGGCCTAACTCCTGAGGATACTCATACATCCGAAGGCGGGGGCCATAACGAACCTCTTAGCCTGAAGATAACAAGCCTAAAGCACGAGTGAGGAAAAAACTTGCTCGCTGCCGATAAGCTCCAACATCTAACATTGGTAATGGCATAGATAATACTAGCCTAATTCCTGAAGAAACTCATACGTCCGAAGGCGGGGGGCCATAACGAACCTCTTAGCCTGAAGATAACAAGCCTAAAGCGCGAGTGAGGAAAAAACTTGCTCGCTGCCGATAAACTCCAACATCCAACATTGGTAAAGGCATAGATAATACTAGCCTAACTCGTGAAGATACTCATACATCCGAAGGCGGGGGCCATAACGAACCTCTTAACCTGAAGATAACAAGCCTAAAGCACAAGTGAGGAAAAAACTTGCTCGCTGCCGATAAGCTCTAACATTTAACATTGGTAATGGCATAGATAATACTAGCCTAACTCCTGAGGATACTCATACATCCGAAGGCGGGGGCCATAACGAACCTCTTAGCCTGAAGATAACAAGCCTAAAGCACGAGTAAGGAAAATACTTGCTCGCTGCCGATAAGCCTCCCTAAAGTCCAAGGGTTGAAACACAGATAATACTTACTTCTACACCCACCGACTTCTTCTAATTCGATGGGTCAAACCAGCGAATAACATCTGCTGCAGGTAAAAAAAATATGTTAGTTTCCATTATCAACATTTCAAATTACAACGCTACTCTCAAGGGCCTACATCGAACACTGATCAATTCAGTCAGTCACTGAAGCATCAGCATCTGTTAATTACATAAGGTACTCGTTATCAGTATTTAAGTCTATTTCTTTCTAATTATGCTAGATTTTCTTGATGGAAGAGCAGTCGACCTTCCTCCCACAGCAGGAGTAGGTGAAACTGCACTTGAGCTTCCCCCTAATTCAGTCCTAGATGCCATGTATTCTGGAGCTCGTTCAGCAACAATTTCTCTCCCTTAAGCTATCTGTTCAGCCGGCGTGGTCCCAATACCACGATCCATAACCCCGATCGGATCTATGCTCGAGATATCGAGTTTACATACACAAGTCCTCCCAAAGAAGCAATCTTGCATCAAATCCCTCAACCTACAAAATTTTTATTTCCTCGACAAAAAATGTAACCAAAGCGTTTAATTGCCGTTGATGCAAAATTTCACCATCACATTTATCTTGCTCATGAACTACTAGTTCCTTAAAGGATTGGTGAGTAACAGTAGTACGCTTTTTATCCCTCAAACGATGAGCTTTTGATTTAGCCAACTCCACTGTTAATTGATCAATACGTTCACTCATCTGCCTCGTAAGGTCTATCAACTTCTGCCAAGAATTTGTGAGGTCAATACGCATATTCTCTACTAACCCTTCTTTTTGACGAAGGAATTCCTTCATCTCTCGACTTACCTCGCTAGAAACAATTTCACCATCCCTTTTGTCCAATTCCAATTTGAGATCCTTCTCATACTTCATTTCCCGCGCACATAATTCCCGCTCCAATTTGGCAATTCGTGCACAAAGTTGATTAATTCTTTCATTCATCTCCTTATGACGTTGCACCGCCCTCCTCACATTTCTACGGGCGAGGGCCAAATCGTCCACCAAACTTTTGTTCTTGGCTTGAACCTCTGCTAAATCAGCCCTGCTCTTAGCCTCTTTTTTTTTATAACGACGCAAATCAGCCTTCAAATGATCTAACCTGGCGATCAAACTATCACGTATTTGTGCAGAGTTACGCAATTCTAAATCTTTGCCCAAAATATTACTTTTCCATTTTTCAAAATCGACCTTAGACACAGCCAAGTTAGTTCGTACAGTATCCAGGTCGATCTCTCTCTTTAACAACTGCTGGTTCAGTGCACAAATATTACATTTCATATCAGATATCTCATCATTCAATGTTCTCATACGGTATTTGGCTAACTCCGCATCGTGCCAAGAACCTGACACCGCTCTTTCCTTCAACTCAGCAAGTTTGCTGATAAGTTGATTCATAGCCAAATCCTTGCTCAAAAGTGTTGCAGTCTTATCCTTGACTTGCCTCTTAGCTTCTACGAGCTTTAGAGAAGGCTTCACATTATCATCCAATCGATCTTCATACTGAGAGATCAAAGCCTCATATTCTTCTGCATACTCAACATTATACAAAAGAGTCTGCTCTTCTCTCTCTCTAGCAACGTCTAGTTCCTTCTGCATAATAGTTAGCAGGGACTCATAACATCAGTACCCTAATTGGGAAACAGATCGACAGAAGCATACTGAAAAACTTGCAGAAAAGACACCTGCAAACTCAAGAGAGCCAGTGCCCCCTTGGCCTACCGGCCAAGAAACACGCTTTGGTCGCAAGACAGAGTGTACATACACAAACATCCTGAACTAGAACAAACTTACAAGGTACATATCCCTTCTTCTATTAAATTCATATTCATCTAGTTATTAATTTATCTGAGTTATCTAACCTACAAATCAGCAGAGGAGTTTTTCTCCACTTCAAGCAGGCCCTCTAAGTCCATAACTCTGAGGCGCAAGCTTTCTAGCTCCTACAATACAGAGTTTCATAAGAAAAAAAACGTTATTGGCATCAAATAACAGTAATATTACAGAGCTCAAGTTCATGTTTCACAACCGATGCTACATTACACGATCATCCTACCTAATTAATTATTACCTGATTATAGGCAACAGTCTTTTCAACAATATTCTGAACATCCTCCATTTCTTCAACCTTTTCTTCATCCACAATTTCCTTCTCCTCATAATTCCCTTCGCTAAATGCCAAAATCTCCGCCTTTGTATACCTCAGCTGGTAGAGCTTCCCTACAAGGTTGTTCTGAGAAGTAGCGACGCGAAAACCAATCGCTCCTCTTCAGCTACACTTTCGGCCCTAACTTCCTTCAGCTTTAGGGCAACAGCTTCCCTTTTTTTCTCCATCTCCAACTGATAAGCTTCCCTCTCCTGATTCAAGCTCTCTTCAAACTATTTTTTATCTCCCTCGACCTGGGAGATCCTCTTTTCCAGCTCAATAGACCTATCCTGGAGACCAAGCTGAACCCCCCTCAGAGCACGAGCAAACTACAAGAAGAAATAAGTCAGCTCGAGACGACAAAAAAAGAAAAAGAAAAATCAAATATTTACTAACCTTCTTAAACTCATCTTCAACAACAGTAACCCCCTCTCTCGAGCTTTAGCTCAACATTGTTCCTCCATGAGACCGGTTTCAACCTCAAAATGCAGTCTCAAGTCAGCCCCCTCAGCGATCTTAGCACTTTCCTCTAACACCACCTGCAACTTTGCGGGAGGAGTTACCTTCCTCCTCTTACTGCTATCGTCCACACTGTCCGGCGTAGCAGAACAAGAAGCAGCCTCCCTTTTCGCGACCTTCCTCTTCGCAAGATTCCGTACAACAATGCTGGACACAGCGGCCATATCTACTGGCCCATCTGACATTTTGTTAAGCCGTGCAAGCTTCAAAGGAGTATTAAGTTCAGGAGTTCACATATTCTCTTCCATAGAGCCTGGAGTTTTCTCAGCCATTCTCCTCTTCGCTTGAGATCTCCTGACCTTGTCGTCCTTACTAGCTACCCTTTTGAACCTATTTATCCCTAAATTTTTTAGGGCGACCTCAAGCTCAGTGCCTTCCTTGGCAACAGAATCTATGAAGCATTCCTTCCTCGAAACTTTGCAGCTAATTCCTGCATAAAAGATAAGCAACTTAAGTTACAAATCAACTATAGAAATAAAGTTTAACATCCGAATGATAGTTTGATTTTCGATGGTATACTTACCCTTTGTTATAGTTCTATTATTAAGTTCCAGGGGTTCCTCATCAGACTGCTGAAGACATTCACAAGATACCCATGAAAGGTTTCCATTCCACACTCGCCCTGCTGAAGACAGGTCGAAGAAGCATGGTCTTAAAAAACTAGAAGAAAGATATGCACCATCAGTTGCTGTGACATACTTCACAGCGTAATACTCCAGAAGATCCTTGGCAGTAATCCTACTCTCACAACCAGATGTAGCCCATCTCTCATTAAGGGTTTCGCATACAAGGATAACTTTCCAAAAATTGCAATTTAACTGCGCCGGGCAAGCCCAAATCATATTCATAACACTCTTAGCCAAATTACTCAAAGGCAGCGTCAACCCATAGTCGAACTGGGCTAAATAACAATAGAAACCATCAGTTCAACTCTCCTTCACCACGCCTTGAACATACTCCAAGGACACTTCGTCTCCCAAATGCCTACACTTCTTTTCTTTAGCCAAATCTGGCAGCAAATACAGGTAATCCCCTCCTTGTCTGACACTGCAAGTCCTAAAGAAATTACCCCTATATCTAAAGGCATACCCCCAGATCCCATCTACACTACTTTTGGCCTTACAGAACTCCCTAAATCGACTACCACCATAGGGTACTCAACTCGAGAACCCTTCAAACGAGGCCATTCCACTCATTCTGCTACATTTTCCTCCTCGTCCCCTACTCCAATGACGGGAGATAAACGCCCTACTAGGTCTACTTTATCAGCCTTTACACAAACGGAGGTCGAAACCATACTTATCTACAATACACAATCTCCTATGCAAGAAACTGTTCCAACAAAACCTACAGATAGGTCGAGGTATATATATATCAATTATTAGCTCGCACTACTAGATCACTTCTACAATCACAATTATCACACAACGATTTTTCTCGCCCCGCAGTCATTATTCCCCTTATTATTTTTATTTAGTGTTTGGGTGGGGATTACATCCTTATCCCAACACAATAAAGATTTTTATACAAAAACTCTTATAAACACAAAGACAGACTTTCCTTCAGCACCCGAGTGAGAATCTGCAGCGTTGGTCCGCACCAGTTTGCTCAATTTCTACAACTTCTTCAAAACTTCCTCGATCTCGGCCTCCTCTCGCTGTTCGTAATAGAGACTCCTAGACACTGTTTTCCTCTTATCCTTTCCTCCTTCGGCGGTAATGGAATCGTCAGTTGAGATCCCTATCTCCCTAGCCCTTCTTTTTTGTTTCTAGTCTTTTGTATTCGAAGAAGGAGGAGAGGGAGTAGTTATACACCTTTCCCCAAACCGCAAACGGTTTTGAGTTTTCAAAAAAATAGTCCTCGATTCCTGAACCAAGCTGTCTGTTCGTCTTAACCTGACAGGCATGTCGTACCACTTCGGTGAAACCACCTTCCCATCATTACACCAAATATTATACTTTAGCGTATCTCTCAGCCTCTTGGTCCCACTTTTTTCATAATGACCCAAACTCATGATTCTGAATTATCTATTTTTAAATTCTACGTACATTTGTTTGCCCTACTTATACACCTTGACTTTAACATCAATATCAATTAGTAACAATAATTCAAAAAAATTAGTTTCAACAGCAGTCCAAGTCATAGCCTACTTTCGTGAACAGAGTTTTCTTCAAGTAAATTCGGGCAGTTACATTTCAAAAATTCAAAAATATAACAGTCAATCACTCCAATCTCCAAGATACTTGCATTTGAAGCGACCGGTGTGCCCTTCGACACCACAAGCTTTCAGTAGCCCTGAGGCGATATCCTTATCCTTATTGATGATCTCCTCCCTTGCCATCATCATGACGAACTCTTTGTGTTCTTCAATAGACCGCCAACAGATACGCATGGACTCAGACCAGTACGCGCGGTTTATTTCCTCGCCACTTTTTACATCAGTCATACCCTTGTAGTCGCTCAGGTCTCAAGCAGAACCGTATCATAACCTTGCTGCTTAAAAATAGATTCCCTTATTTCATCAATCTTGAATGCTAAGCGCAAGTCGTTCAACGTATGCGCTTCAACAGCCCTCTGAGAGCGAATTTTTACCATTTTTATGAATAACCTTCTTAAAGAACAAGTCACACTTTTATACTGTTCAGTTTACAGGACTAATTTTTCAATTGACTATACGCAACGTATTTCAGTTTTAATAACCCACTCTTCCGGATTCAAACTACTTACTATTATCTTTTCGTGCTTAATCGAGCTGTCTAAAAGTTACATTTCGAGCTGTATCTTTACATCTGTTAGGCCCGATTCGTTTACGAGGTAGGATAAATGTATGTTATCCCACCAACTATTTTCTCCCATAATATTACAGCTCGATGACGTTTCGACTATTTTTACTTTTCGCTAGTAAGACACAAACATATATTCTTTTATTACGCTCAATTTTCATCTAACAAGTTCGTTACAGGACTACCCCTATAACGTTTCTTTACAATTACAGAATCAAGCTTTTAGAAGCTCGATATTACGGATACTTTCTCGAGCCCGAGGACAGGTCTCTAGTTCTTTTCTCGTTGCCAAGATAATACTGATCTTCCAGAGAAACCTCAGCCACAGCTCAAAAAATACAAGACTGCAACAGGTCAAACACCTCTTTCCCTTGCATTTCCCTGCAGGAAGAATTAAAAGAAAAAATGATTGTGCCGAAGGAAGCGATCCATCTTCCATACGCCACCTCCACCACCGCCGTCTCTTCCTCCTTATCCCCACCAAACCGTAATTAGTAGAGCTTGAAGAGGACTCCTACCTTAGAAATCAGAACGTCATTAGAGGCCTAGGATTTTGCTTCGCATACACCCCAACCACTAAATCAGACGCTACATAATACCCAAAAATATTTCAAACAACACTCCTTCAACAAAATAGCAAAGGGAGTTTCCCTACTCTGATAGCCGAAATACCGTATCCAAGGTTCCTCCATGATGAAAGAAAAATGGGTATGATACACTCGATTCCTCATCTTAACCAAGATGCTGCAAAGGTACGCATCCAAAAACTCTTTTTTTTTCTCACCCCTTAAACAAAAACGGTATGTTTGTTTTTCTCTGCAGTGAAGATTTGTTGCAGGTTATTCGGCAATAGAATGACCACTATTTATAGATATGCCGCATTTAATGCACGTTGTTTCCCAAGACAGTCATCCGCTCGGGAAAACCACAAGTCTGCCCATAAAACTCACGCGTCATCATGACAACACACTCATCAATGCAGACATTTCAGTTTTCAAAATCTCGCTTATGTCATCATAGGGTCCAAGGTTAGGGTTTTTTCTCAACTAAAGCCACTCGTGACTTCAGTTGCGAGTGGGTGATTGTAGGGACTCATCCCTCAAGCTATAGACACTCGATCTCATCTATAACTCAAGCTCCAGAAGACTCGATCTTATCCAGTACCAGACTCACGCATAAACATACACGTCAACAGTTACAGATCGATCACGAACTCAAGCAGAACATGGGTCGTCTATAACAAATGTAAACAAAACAAGTCAAATACACCTGTCTCCCACGAGCTAGCAGTTACACACTCAACTGCCCATGACTCTCACTTTTAGAAGAACGTATTCAAGCACGATGTCAAGCTGAGAGCAGAGTCTATAAAAGAGCAGAGCCCCTAAGGAAATAAGGATGGCCAACTGACAATTTGATACATATAATTATCTGATCTCTAGCTATCTTTTCTTAGATTAACTCTTATAATCAGATTCTCTCTTTCTCTCTAGCAATAATACTACTTTAATAAAATCCTCCACTCGAGGTCATGGTTTTTTACCTATTTATAGGTTTTCAATGCTAAATCCTCTATGCCAAGTGTTATCTCTTATTTAATTCTTGTCATAATAGTTCTTGGTGTAAGGATCGATTTTAAGTTATTTTGAGCTTTGCGAAATCTAGTCTCTACACTACCCATCTTAAAAACAAATTCTATAGGCACATTTTCAACCTACACAGATGCCTCTCATGCTCGACTTAAATAGAGGTTAAGGTATTTATCATTTTTCCATCTATGTATGCATATATATATATATTCAACATATATCTCTGATCAATCATTCACGTATAACAAATATCTTTAACATACAAAAATACGTCAGCATATATCGCTTACATCTCAACTAACCTTCAGTATCCGAATGAAAATCGACAGTAGAGTCAAGCTTTCCCCTCACAACGCTGCTGTATTGCCACCTATGAGATCCAGAATCCTTTGCCCTCTTCAACCGTTTATTGTCTTTGGATAACTCTTTATCAAATCCCTTAAGTTTTTGTCTTTCTCTCTGAGTGCTCTCAAATTTTTTTGTGATTAAATATTTGTTTGGAGATGAAGAAGAACTATTTATACTTTCTCTCTCATGCGGCTGACATTTATTGCTCCTCGCACGAACCATCCTCATTTCCAGAACTGAGGTGTCCTTTCCACTCTCCATGTTAGACGCCTTTTACCTTTTCGATAAAACTACCTTTCCATCATTATAACTCCCCTCATTTTTTAATATATTTTTTCTCCTTATTTCCATATCTTTTCCTAACCTTCCCACACTCATGATGACTCGCACTGTACGATGTCAGAGTTGTATTTCCTTTTGCATACAAAACAAAGCTAGAAGCTTCTACATTTTCATATTTTTGTTTCTCAGTCCCTGTTTATCATATTTATAGTGATTGACGTCATTTTCTGAATTGTACAAATGTTCAAATTTATTCAAAATGTTTGCTAAAACAGTCTCGAAATAGATTCACCCCTATAGCGGATCCGATTAACTAATATTATTTATGTTACATTCAAAACAGTTATATTATTCATAAAACACACTTTACAAGACAACCATCATCTAATCACCTTATTCGTCGATCCTCAGATCTTCAAATTCGATCTCAACTTTAGCGATTAAACCAACCAGCATTTCTCGTTCTACCGAATCCCTCTCCAATTCATGAAAACATACCTCATAAAAAATGAGCATACTCAATTTCTCTGCTCCTTATATCTAATCCATCGAGCTGACATTCCCTCACTGGTAACTCTGCATCGCAGCCAAGCGAACTGAAAATTCTCTCCTGCGCTTTAGCAGTTTTTATAGCCAATCGTCCTTCCACGGCATGATGAATCCTTTGAGATCAAGTCCGTACCATCCTAATCCTTCCCCCGTATTTTTTACAGGTCATACTACCCATATTTATTAGTTTCTCACTCACTTCCCCCTCAAAACGCGGTTTTTCCCTAGTATCTTTGAACTGAAAACCTAAAATCTTAGATTAATTAGTAGAACTTATCTCCTCACCAGTATACAAAATGGTCACTGTACTCGACCTTACGCTGCCAACCCCTTTCGACCTATAACAGCTCGAGTTTACATATTTCCTACAAATTCTATCACTCACCTGTTAAACGTAAATCATTTATATCAGCTCGACATTGTCAGCACATATTTATCTCAGTTCGAGCAACATTGCAAAATTGTTTCATCACTTATCAAAAGTTATTCAACTAACACCCAACACAGTTCAGGTAAATTCAAGAAGTTTTTCTATACACAGTTTCATAAATATCAACTTTTATTCATATCAAGGATATTACATACGATTTATAGATAACAAGTTTTCATACAGGAATACAATAAAATGTTATCCGTCCAGCACCAAACTCTAGGTACTTTACAGATAACAAGTTTTCCCTGTTTGTTAAAAGCTACAGGTCTTTCCGGTACGGTGAGGTATCATGTTTTCCAGTTCTTCTTACTTCAGTGATTCTTCACCCTGATGCAAAGAAGACATTAGAACCAACAAAGATCTTCCCTCACATGGCTCGGTTGAAGCCCAGTCGAACTCCAAGAGAGAACTATGCAAGCAGTAGACCCAGTGTTGGCACCCACAAAACAAGATGAAAGAACTTCTGAGTGCAAAAACACGATGGAAATGCGTCGGCAGGATCCCCCTTCCCGTTCTCCTCCCCCAGTGCCATCACTGCCTCTTCTATAACCACCATCAGCGAAGAGTTGGTAGAGATGAAGAGGGCCCAATTTTAGAATCCATGACAATACAAGAAATCAGCATATCTGCCCTACAGATACACTTTTGCCTGCATATGAAGCCCTAACCCTGTCTTCCGCAAGAGTGCAGAGATAGGCCCAACGTTTCTTGCCTGTCAAGACGAAAACATAAAATCTCCACTTATAGGAGAAATCTTCCTCAGCTTCAACCGCTTCCTCTCCCGACAAGCCTTGGTACGTCGGAGGAACAGGGGTTGGGATTGCCATTTCTAAGGAACGATCACCTAAGTACTTCAACTTCAACCACTGGGCTTCAGACGCAATCCCCTCTTTAAGAGCCATACTCCGAGTTTTCACCTTCTCAGAGAAAGCTATGCATGCAAGAATTATTCCAAAGAGTTGATAAATGTACTCTTTATATGAACCCTAACTTGATTATACAGGTACATTTTCCCAAGTGTCATCATTCATTACGGACGTGACTATTCAAACGCAAACGTCACATACATCCACATCTCATTTAATACCCATCACTTCCCAATATTACGTAACTTCTACCCTATCAAATGCCACCATTGCTCCGTTTCAAATTTTAAACTCTTAACATATTCTTTCTCAACCAAAGCCACTCATATCTTCGGTTACGAGAGGGTGATTGTAGGGACTTATTCCTCGACCTTACTCATAATCGAGCTCATGCAGTTTGATTTACCTCTATCTCAGGCTCACGCAATTTTAACACTTAACACTCCAGTCAAACATTCCAACCAACCCCACGAACTACTCAAGAAGGTGGGTCGAGCTAAAGCCAGAAAACGTTATTCAGTCAAAGACAACTGTCTCTCATGAACTCCTCAGTTATTCAGTCAACTGCCACTAACCACATCATTCAGAAAATATGTTCTAGCACGATGAAGAGTTGTGGAGAAGCCTATATAAAGGAAAAGTTCCAGAAGAGACAGGGACCAGAAAAATTACTCAAACATCTTATTTACGAGATCAAAAGCATTTCTAGATTCTAGAGATCATTTGTAATAAATATATCCACTCCAAGCAATAAAGATACTTTTACAAAAATCCTCCATAGGAGGTCGTGGTTTTTTACCTATTCAGAGGTTTTCCACGCTAAAATACTTATTTTCATTTCTTACTTTCTAGTAGAGTATTGTTACATGTTTATTGGTGTGATAGCTAATTCCTAATCAAATTGAGCTTACAGAATTTGGCCATTGCATGGAGTATTTTGATGAATGAGATAGTTTGTACTTCCCAATTCTTGATTTGGAAGAGGAGAAGGTCATCAGAGAGATTCCTAAGGAAGTGTTATTGGACTACTTCGATGGGGATGAGTCGGTCG
This sequence comes from Kingdonia uniflora, assembly GCA_014058105.1. Lineage (NCBI taxonomy): Eukaryota > Viridiplantae > Streptophyta > Magnoliopsida > Ranunculales > Circaeasteraceae > Kingdonia > Kingdonia uniflora. Next base: position 2,085,009 of record JACGCM010000779.1, on the reverse strand, counting down.
ACTTGGAGGAAGAATTTCTTTGCTATTTTTCTTAGTTCCACTATGGGCCCAATGTGCCTATGAGCAATTTTGTTGAAGGTATAATTCATGGGATCAAAGCTTGCCCTGCCCAGTTGGATGGGTATATAAGGTAATTAGTGTTTGTGAGATACTTAATATAAAGTAGGCTGATGAGGGGAGGGATAAGAGATTAACCTCGTAAGATGTATTGAAGAACTATAATGCTAAGTACTTTAGCGCCACTGGGGGTCCTTATTTCTTGGCAGTCTATCCAAGGTCCTAATTCTTCGATCTCGATTCCGCTGGTAAAGTGTGGAATGATAACCTTGTTTTAGTAAGGGGAGAACATATACAATGAGCTAATGAAGACCGAATGGATCTATCATATAGACCATTAAAGGAATGTAAGTAGATATGCTGTATTTTTGACTTGTATTCGTTTTTCTTTGGGTTTCTAACAGGATTGTTTTATTTAGCAGATCCTCAGTACAACGTTACAAAAGAAGAGTCCCTTGTTGACGTGGTAGCTCGAAAAGGCACCGAGCTTCAAGGTGTACTGGGTGAACTTGGTATAAGCATGCATAAGAGGGTAAACAACAAATTACTTAAGGTTCAAAAAGCTTAGGTGAAATGAAAAATGTCAGACTTGGGGAATATTAGATTGACTTCTGTGCCTATTCCGCCTACACTAGACACGTCTATGGATACTGGTATTTCTGTACCTCAGGTCGCTAAGGCCCTGACGCTAACTCTCAAGCTGTGCTCCTTAGGGGACTAAATCGGTCATTCTAGGCCAAAAAAGGGGTGGGAAGAAAAGCTTGAAGAGTGCCCCCTCTGATTTTGTTACTGGAGATGTCGAGGAGGCAGAAATCACTTTGAAAAAAAGAAGGTTAGGCGATACTCCTTCAGCACCCGTGGAGGTTGCAACAAAAACCTAGTATTCGAACCTTCGATTACTCATCAGTAATATAAACACTCTTAAAAATCGTCATCAGAGGTCGTAGAGCGTCACATTCGGGCCTCTACACAAGTATATTGTCTATAGATTATTCATGCATTATATTATTTACTTGCATTCCTTTGCTTGAAGATTAACCCCGTGGTGTAAGAGCCAACTTCCCCTCTTTAAGAAGTTAGGCCCCTACAACTATAAAATTACAATTGTATTTATGCAGAATATTTATAAGTAGGAACTGCTATGTATGAGGAATATATTTCATAACTTCATGAAGAGTATTATGATGGACCAATCTGTTGTACAGGAGGAGTTGGAAATTGCTCGAACTCATCAAAAAGTTATTTTTTGACCTTAATAAGAAACTTGAGTTCGACTTGAAAGTGACTCATGATGCTTTTGAAAATTCTACTGATCTTAAAATGAAAGTGGAGGTCGATTTGGTCAACTCTCAAGCTACTATGAAGAAATTGACTGATCTAATAACAAAAATGGAAGCTGATTTGGTGACTCTAAAGCTAGTGAGGAGGATTTGACTGAAATAATAGACAAAATAGAGGATGAATCGGTAATTTCTCAGACTAGTGAGAATTATTTGTTCGAAGTAATAACAAAAATGGAGGCAGATTTGGTGAAATTGGAAGGTACTATAAAAGAATTGACCGATCTAAAAATGAAAATGGATTTGGTCAACTCTCAAGCCATTTTGAAGAAATTAACTGACCTAAAATCAAATTTTGAGGTCAGTTTGATGAAAGAAAAAGTTGACAAGGAAATTCCAGAGGCTCGCTGGAAAAGGCAAAAAACTCTTTTAAGGGCACGTGTGGTTGAAGTGTTTATACCGAACAAGGACAAACTTTTGCTAGGTGAGCGCCACACGAAGGAGCTAGCGGGGGTTATAACATTTTTTGTGGGCGAAGTTAGGAAGATTAAAGGAGAGAGGGATACGATGCATGATTTCATGTCCAAAAACAGAGTTATCTGTAATGTGGATATAATTTGTATTAAATATTTAAACCAAGCTGAGCTCGTCGTTGGTCCCATTACCCAAGACCAAGTTGAATATGGCAGAGAAATAGTTGTTTCTAGAGCAATAAAGTTTATGGCCTCAGGAGCTCCCAGAGGTTGTGGGTCTTCTTCTGCATGAACTAGAGAAAGTCGATCTCAGGATTGCCTGGGTAGATTGATTAATATAACTGTATAGCAGATTTATCAAGAAATCAAAGCTAGTTTTACCTTTTGCTTAATCATCTTGTATTTAGTAGATATATATATATGATAGTAGACAACAATGTAGGAAAAAACTAAAAAAGTTTTCATTGATGACATGAGAATGTACATACATTTGAAGATAAAATTTCACTTTTGGAAGTAAATTTGAATGACAACTGTAATTGGTAATCTATTTTTAGAAATGGATCGACCTAATGATAATATTTCTTCAATCTCCTTGTGTTCCAAGGACTAGGGATTCTGACCCTTTTTCAATCACTAAGTAGTAGGAACTTAATCTCCTTACTACAATAAATGGTCCTTCCCAGTTCTCTGCAAGTTTCCCTACATTCAGCTCTTTTATATTTTTCAGGATCTCTCAAAGATCTAGGTCGTTGATGTCGAATTCTTAATTTCAAACCCTTATGTTGTATGAGTTATCTAACATATTGTGATATCATCCCAGATTTTCCACAACTCGATCTTGGGTTTCCTCAATCTAGTTCATGTTATATGCTGACTCAAATTTATTTTTTTCATTAGTTAGTTTGTGATCTTTAAGTGGGTGGTGATACTCGATTAGGACTACGACCTCAGTCCCAAATACTAGTAAAAATATAGAGCATCCTGTTGTTTGCCTTGGCGTAGTTCGATATACCTACAAGATATGTGGTAAATCTCTTATCCAATTTTTTTTTTCTTCTGATTTTAGTCACTTCTTAATTCCATCAACTATGGTTTTGTTCGTGATTTTGGTCTGCCCATTCCCTTGGGGATAATAAGGAACTGGGGCCTATTATCAATACGAATCAAGTGGGGGTAGCTGAATCTTGTGATCATATGTTCCCAGATAATGTGACGAGCTCTTATTTTTGAGTTTGCCATAAAGGGACTGCTTCTACCCATTTGGTAAAATAGTTTGTTGCCACGAGTATGAATTTTCTGTTGCCTGATGTGTTTGGGAATTTGCTGACGAGATTGCAGCCCACCGCTTAAATGGCCAAAATACTTTACTTGCATGAAGTTCGAGTGTTGGGGGTCATATTTGATGAGCATGCCATTGACATGCGTCGCATTTTCGTGAATACTCCTCGGCCTATTTTTTTTCTTTTTTTGGCCAGAATACCCCTTGTGTAATTGACCTATTTATAAGCGAGCGTCCTGCATCATGAGATCCGTAGGTTCCTTCATGTAGTTCCTTTAGCATCCTTTCGGTGTCTTTCTGTGGGAGACATTCTAGATATGGTCTAGTCACTGATCTTCTATATAATTTGTTCTTCTGTACTGTGTAACGGTTCAAATTTTCAATAAGTTGCCTCTATTCTTTTAGATCTTCTGGGTATTACCCATCACACTTGTTGTCTGGTCTTATATAGACGAGGAAGGGTTTCCTCCAATCATCTTCTTCTTCTTCATCGCCCTCAGTGTCGATCACGCATATTAAAGCATGGTCGATATTGGGGGTTGATATTACTTTGGTTTTGAGGTACCTAGCTTCTATACCTAATACTCTAGCAAAATAAACCAAGGAATCATCGTGGCAATTCAAATCGTGAGGAAGGTATTTGAGTGTAGCCTTATCGAATCTACCCATTCTTTAAGAGACCATTTTTGCATAATCGATCATATTTCCATTCTTTTTATATAGTTCAGAGTAATGATGAACTATCAGCAACGAATCAGTGTACACTGATATTTTAGGTACTCCAATTCCAAATGTGATATCCAGCCCATGGATTACGGCTTCGTACTCTGTGACATTATTTGAGGCTTTAAAATTAAACTGTATTAATTTCTCAATTCGGTCATTAGATGGTGTGATTAGTACGGTTCCCATTCTTGACTCTGCGGGTCCCACTGATCCATTTGTAAGCAAACTCCAACCATCTTTTGTGATCCACTCAGCTCTTTATTTAAATAGCTTGGTAGGTGGATCAATTTTACGCTCCTCTGTTATTTTAGGGTCATGTTTTTCCCAATCTGAATCTTCTTCTGGGAAGTCTGCTAAGAAGTCAGGAACTGTTTACCCCTTTTCTGATGTTCTTCATTTGAATTCAATATCATGCTCTCCCAAACTAATCAATTATTGTTGTACTTGTCACGATTTCTCTTTCTTAGATAACACTTCTCGAAAGGGATAATTTGTTACGACTTTCACTGAATGAGCTTGAAAATAGTGTTTCAGTTTCTGAGAGGTGTAGATTAGTATTAGAAAGAGTCTCTCAATTTTAGAATATCTTGTTTCTACAGGCGTAAGCATTTTGCTTATAAAATATACTAATTTTTTAATCTTCTTCTCTAATCGTATGAAGACAGAGCTCAGAGAGTTTTTTGTATCTGCGAGGTAAATTGTTAATTCCTCATTTTCTATCTGTGTGCTCATCATTAGAGATTTTCCAAGGTACTTTTTTTAACTCCTGAGAAGCAGCTTCACATTCTTCCGTCCAATCAATCTCTTCATTCGGCCTTCCTTTACCTCTTCTGGTAGATCCACGAAGTAGCATGAACAACCCTCGGCATCGATATGATGATTTTGAAATGAATCTGCTGATAGCTACAATCTTGCCAACCAGGTTTTGTACATTCTTGTTTATCTTTGGTGATGACATCGATATAAGTACTCGAATATGATCTGGGTCGGCTTATATTTCTTTTTTACTAATTAGATGTCCAAGGAATTTTCTGAAGTTGACTTCGAATTGACACTTGTCTGGATTGAGTTTTATTTTGTAAGACCGCAATATGTTGAAGAATGTATCAAGATCTACAACATGATCTTCCTTTTTTAAGCTTTTATAAAACATATCATCAATGTATACTTCTATGGTCTTCCCTAGGTGGTCTTTGAACATGTTCGTTACTAGCCGTTAATAGGTTGCTCCAGCATTCTTCAGACCGAATGGTATGACTCTGTAATAATAGAGGCTTCTTTTAGTGATGAATGTTGTCTTATCTTGATCTTCATATAAGAGATGTATCTGGTTATATCATGAACCGGCGCCCATCATGGATAGTAGCTTGTATCCCGCTGTTGAATCTAAAATTTAATGGATTATTGGGAGAGGGAAATTGTCCTTCGGTGTGTGTTTGTTTAGATCAGTAAAATCTAAATAAACTCGAACCTTCCCATTCTTCTTTGGAATCGCTACTATGTTCGAGATCCAATCTGGGTACTTGGCCTATCGGATGATACCTACTTCGATCAATATATTGATATCTTTGTTGACTTCATCTATGAATCGAGGTGAGAGCCTTATTTTTCTGTTTGACTATGGTGGCTTAATCTCTTAGGCTAAGTTTATGGCATGCTTTCCCTGGGTCAACTCTATGCATCTCTTAGAATTTTCATGCAAATACATCTTTATTAGCTTGAAGGAATTGTATTAAGGCTTCATTTTCTTATTGGCTGAGTATGTTACCAATGAATGTCTTCCTGTTATGTCCATCGATCTTAATGTATACTATGTGGGCTCGATTGTGGAAGGTTGATCCTTGACGTGATCAACTTTCTATAATTATTATAAAGAAAATTCTTTTGACGTGTCGAGTATGCTAGATGGTGTGTTTTCAAAAGCCTGAGTGACTTTTAACTTCCTTTGATCTAGTAGATCCTCTAATTATATTTAAAATGATGTGCCTGATGGTACGTGGAAGGGATGGCTTGCATAGTGTGTAACCAGCAACACCTCATGATCCATAAGAATTGAGATTTGTTATTGATTATGTAAAATGTAACGTTGAGGGTTGTTGGTCTGGCTATTATAGGTAGAACAATTTTTCCTATTCTTTCTTTTTTGGATCCATTAAACCCGTTGAGATCTAGGTCGCTCGGCTCCACTTTTTCCGTAAGTCCCATTTCGGTGCCCGTATCCACCATCATGGTGTACATGATGAAGTTTCTCATATTCAGTATGATGACCAGCACGTCATGATGTGGAAACTTGACATGACCTATGTCGCAATCTTCAAATAAAATTCTAGTTTGCCGAAGGCTTGATTCGAGTAGGAGCTTTTCATCTTTCTCCTGAACTGTGAGGTCGTGACACTATATCAACCTTTTTCTTTTAAATCTGGTCGAATTGTTAATCTGATAATTCGCGATCATGTGGCTAATATGAAGATGATACAGGTTTTTTTCTTCGGAATTTTCTTCAACTTGAATGATATCGATTTATTTCTTGTAGCTCCCATTTTTGTATCCTTCTAGGTCGATAATACATTCATGCATCCTTCCGTCTTTCAAAATGTATTCATTCAATCTTTGTACAGAGTAACATCAGCCAGTGCCATGATGTATAACCTTATGGTGTTTGCAGTAAGATTTTCCTTCAATCGGTTCTAGATGTTAAGCATTGCGGAAGAACTCGTCTTTTGCCAGCATTGAGTAGATCTCTGAAAGCTTGACATTTAACTTTGGAAGAATGGGTTTTGGTAGTAGGTTCCCCTTTCGATGCTTTCCTTCCTATATTTTAGCTCGCTTCTTGTCTCCTCTTTTGATGCTGCCTCGATTACTGTTTCTATCTATGTTTTGATGTTTTTGTGGTTTTGATGCTTTTAGTAGATTTATGCCTTTCGGTCATCATCCTTTCAAGTTCGATATACCCATTTATCTTTTCGATCATATCTTCTAGGGTAGTGGGTTTGTTCAAAAACAAATGTTCTTTTGATTTGCATTCGATCTGTAGAGCATTAGTGAAGGCTGAGACTGCAGTCTTCTGATCTAAGTTATCCACTTTTCTAGCTAGTTTGAGAAACTTCTTGATGAATACCTCGAGTTTCTCCCTATGAGACTATTTGAGACTGATTAGTGTGTACAAATTCACTTCCCTATCCTTGTTGCGAGTGTAGGCCAACATGTAGAGTTATTGTAATTGATCGAATGTTGAGATAGAATCTTCAGGTAGAAAATGAAACCATCGGAGTGGTTCTCCCTAGATGCTCGTTGCAAGCAAGCAACATAGAATATGATTTAAGTTCGAGTACAAACCCAAAGAATCCCAAAATTGCTGAACATGCTCTCAAGGATCGATGCCTTTGTCTTTATGGATCTTTGGAGTGTGGAAACCTGCTAGAACTTCCATTTCGAAGAAAGTTTTTGCTATCAGGCTCCCTTACAATTTTCTCAACTCATTCTTAATGCAGAAAGTTTGGGATTCTATAAGTTTTTTGATCCACTGGTTCATGTGTTCCTGCGTTACATACTGTTATTGTGCTAGAATGGTTTGTAGTGCTGGTCTAGGGCTATGATTAGCACTGCCTTCACTTAATCTTTCCCTGACTAGCACCCTGGCTGGAGGTCGTGGCTAATCTTCTTATCGATTTGAGTGTTGGCATCCTCGACTTGTTTCAGGTCGCTCTTCTCATCCCAGATAAACTGAGGCTTATGGTTCCTGTGGATTGATGCGTGGTTATCTAGGGGCCCCTTTGCTTACGGTTCCTCAAGGTCCTAGTCTAACTCGTGCTGATATTCTAGAATGTGTGGGCATAACTTCTTTGTCTTTAGGGGCTGACCCTTGTTGATTATCTTGTTAAGCTTTCAAAGCGACCTGGAGAGTAGTCATCTGTTCTTTGTGTCGTTTGGATTCCAACTGCCGTATTCGATATTATTCGTCTAATTCCTTGTAACAGAGTTCCCGATCATGGACCAACTGGCATTCAAGATCGTTGAGTTTTATCATTTCGGCGTCTAGAGTCGCCCTTAATTCTGCTAACTGGTATGGTTCAGTAGAGGTATGGCCTGGTTGCATTGTTGAAGCTACTTGCTTGGCATTGACCATAGCTATTGTTGATGATTTTTAAATGTTTGTCGGTCTTAGGATTTTTTGGTAAGTATATTCCTTTCCCATAGATGGCGCCAAATATAAGGATCTAAATTTGTAGCTCGAATAGTCTCTTACACCAAATGTACCTATGGCATAAACAATTGTAAACAGATAATATAAAGTAACACAAGTTTAGCGTAGAAACCTCTAAATAGGTAAAAGCCACGACCTCAGTTCTAGGATTTTGAAAGATAACTTTATTGCTGGAGTCTCTTGGAGTTTACAATAGTGCAAGAGAGGGCTGAGATAAGGAGACCCCCTCTCTCTTATTTTATTTTGCCTTGCAGAGGATGTTCTTAGTAGGGTGATCTCTGTTTTAGATGTTGCTGCTCTTATTTCTCCAATTGTCTCTTTTAGGGGATCTTCTGCTCCAACCCATATCCTTTATGCTGATGATATTATTTTTTTCTACAAAGGCTTCTCACGAGATTTAAACAACCTTATGCTTTTGTTTAACACTAATGAGCTTTCCTCTGGACAAGTTATTAGCAAAGACAAGAGTAAGGTCTACTTTGAGAAGTTTGCCCTCCCGAGGAAGCAAGTGATCCTTGGGATACTTGGCATGCATGAAGATGTGTTCCCTTGTAACTATCTTGGTTTTCCCCACCTCAAAGGCCACTAGAAGAATTCACCTCTAGGGGCTTGCTGATAGAGCAAAGATTAAGATAACAACTTGGAAAGGAAAAATGCTCTCAATGTCTGGCAGGGTTTTATTGGTTAAGTGTGTAGTCCTTAAAATCCTCAACAGCAACTTTTCTATTTATAAATGGCCTAGATCTCTCATTCGGTACTTGGATTCTTGTATCAAAAACATCATTGGGTCAGGTGAATGTGACTCTAGAAAATTGATTACTACTAGCTGGAAGACTTTATGCCTTCCAATTGATGAGGGTGGCCTTGATATTAAGGATCTTAACTCTTTTAATTATGGGGCCATGGACAAGCTTGATTTTAATACTCTCTCCTCCACTGATGGTCGAGAATTCTTGATGAGAGCTAAGTATTTAAACATTTTACATAACCCCATCTCTTATTATAAAAGATCCTCTTTATGGCCTGGTATTAAAGGGGTGATCTCTTCAGTCCTCTCTCAATCCAATGGATTATATGAGATGGGAACTCCATCAAATTCTGGTCTGATTAATGGCTATCTGAACCCATTTATATGCTTTGAATATCCACCCTGCTATTTTAAACTCTCTTCAAGCAAATATTAGTGACTTTATTTCAAATGGTAACAGGAGCATCCCCACCTCCCTCATGCAGGCTGATAACAGTCAAAATCTAGTGTTTAGTATGGGTAAAAATAAAGTGTCGTTCACTTCCGAACGGGACTAGAAAATGGTTGTCTTGTGATTCAAAGATGTAAAATACTTATGCTAATAAAGTCAAATATTGGGTTGTAGACAATAATTAAAAAACCTAGGGAAATAATCCACCTCAATTATACCAAATATATAAACTAACAATAGTTACCCATAGTAAAGATAATAGTTTATGATCTCAAATCAAGTTGGTTCATCTTTTATCATGATGTTTCATTTTAAACTACATAAAATACATGACTTTCAAGTATGAAAATACGAAATGTGAAAGCATACAAATGCTAACTACAAACCGTGAATCTCTTGAAGGTCAGGCATTTAGTGTGAATAAAATAGAACTTTTAGGATAACTATATTCTTAATCACAAAACTTGGTCTATATCTATTGGACATAGACCAATAATATAATATAACAATATAGAGATGAAATTTTACAATAAAAGCTTATTTGGGTTAACACATGCAAGTCTACATATTTAACATATTTTTGGCTTCATCTCCCCCTAGAGGAGAGACTTAGCTAGCCATAAAGAATAAAGTAAAACAACGAAGTAAAGAAAAATTCATGATAAACAAGGAAGAAAAATAAGAACTTTATTAGATGATATAAGACTTACAAATTTTTTCAAATGCTCAAAACCTTGCTTCAAGTTCTCCAACAATGCTCTCTTCTCTTACTTTATTACAATAATTCTCTCAAGCTCTCAAAATTCGATGATCTTATGTGCTCACCACCTCTACTTTTATAGATGAAGGAGAGGGTTCTTAATTTAATATGAGATTTATAACCTATGCCATGAATGTACATAAATTTGTAACCTCCAAGAGTTATCCTCCAAAATTGTAAGCTCCCAATGTAGGACCCTTGTGTTTGACAACTCTACATCCTTCTCCAGCAGTTCATCCTTTAAGCATTACATCCTGGTATTTGCACATATTTGGTAAATGAGCTCCATGTGACCTGAAATATAAAAATTAGTTTTATAAGTCATGTTTAATAATAAAATTAAGAATAATAAACATTTAGTAATAGGGGAATAGTAGTCATTTTATGTGTCCATCAAATACCCCCAAACTTAAAGTTTGCTAGTCCTCAAGCAAAGAAAAAAATAAAAGCATAACTCTTTCGTGGTTAAGACGATTGCATTTAGCGTATGCAACAAGCCGTTAAACCTATAGGTTACCCATATAGGACGAGTTTTGTCTCGTGAGGGTTTGCAGTGACTATACCCACAAAAGTCAATAAGGGCATTATAATAGTTTAGATACTCATTAGGTCATTTCAACTAACTTATTGATATTTGATAATGGTAAAAACATTAAGAAGGTAAACCCTTTAAAATTTAATTCTTTCACATATATATAATCAGAGAACTTGGAGAATTATCCAAAACTAGAGATACTACCCAATACTTAAATGAGATTTCACATATTTTTCTAATATCCTCAAGTGTTGTAAAAATAGTTACTGCACGTACAACTTTATTTAGAGGCTCTTGAGTCAATATCTAGTCATTTCATATTTTGTGAAACAAATCCAATGATCAGTTTGACAAGTGCCATAGTCAATTCGAATCCTGTTATTGATTTTTGCGGAATAACTATAAGCTTTTTTATTTTGGTACTTGTTTCCTTAGTGAAGCCTCCATAATATGAGTCGTTGGTCGACAATCCCAGCCAGTTGGTTTAGGTTGCCGGGGTTTGGTTCCCCTTCATGACCTAGGCTCTGAATCACACAAGTAAACTTTATTCTTTGCTCCTTTCACATAGTTCATGACTATACTCGAGATTGGTGATAATTCTTCCTCTTTCAGTTCTAATCATGCGAGTATGCCTTGCATCGTGAAAGTTTTTAGAGCTATTTTTGCTTATAGAAATCCTTATTATATTACTTCAGGATCAAACTTAATCTTAGGCAGTTGTTTCCCTTGTAGTGGATCATTTCTACCTCAAATACTAGATTCCCTTTAATTGCTCAAAATTCTAGCAAAAGTAATAAATGCAATACTATCGTGAAGTACATTTGTTTTGAGAAATATCAGTCAACATAAAATTTTCTCTAATTAAAGGGTAGTACATCTAGCTTAAGATAATGTTCCAAAATTTTCTAAGCATGTATTTGATAAAAATTTTAACTTTACGGTTTTTTACGACCAAAATATTTAGACCATATCAAATACTTATAAGCTTGCAAAATCTTACTAAAGAGTCTCATAAATTACCATAATGACCTATCTTTTCTCTAAAAAGGTGAAAAATGTGAACGATTTTCCCCCACCCCCAAACTAGAAATAAGCATTGTCCCCAATATTTGAAAACATACCTTAAAAGAAGGGAAAAAAAGAAAATCGGAACATAGTACCGGATATAACATGGATTGCCTCCCAGATAGCACTAAGTTTATTGTCTTCAGCAAAAAAAAATGAGGAACCCCCAAACTCAGTGAAAGTTGGGTGAAAAGGATATGAATGTCACTCCTTATAAACTGGGTCCAAAAGCTTCAAGTCTTCATTGGTGAAGCTAAAATGTTCATAATAAGGCTTAAGCCTTTACCCGTTCATTTTTTGTATATTGCCAGTACTCAGTTCTTCAACCTCAACCGCCCCATGTGGATATACTATTTTAAGAATGAGAGGCCCAGTCCATCATGATCGTAGTTTGCCAGGAAATAAATGTAACCTAGAAGAGTACAACAAGACTTTTTGGTTTGGTTCAAATGATTTTTGCAAAATGTTTTTGTCGTGAAACGCTTTCATGCGCTCCTTGTAAGTCTTTGCTGAATGGTATGCATAATTCCGTAGTTCTTCTAACTTATTGAGTTGAAGCTTGCGATGTAAACCGGCCTTCCCAATGTCAAAGTTTAAGGCCTTTATTGCCCAATATGCTCGGTGTTCTAATTCGACTGGAAGGTGACAAGCCTTTCCATAGACTAGCCGGTAAGGGGACATTCCAATAGGTGTCTTAAAAGCAGTACGATAAGACCAAAGAGCATCGTTTAGTCGAATTGATCAATCTTTACGGTTTGGCCTTATCATTTTTTTGAAGAATATTCTTGATTTCACGATTGGAAACCTCCACTTGCCTACTAGTCTGCGGATGGTACGGTGTAGCAACCTTGTGTGTTACTCTAATTTTTTTTATTAAGTTCGCAAACATTTAACTGTTAAAATATGACCCCCCATTACTAATTATTGCCCTCGGCGTACCAAAACGAGAAAAAAATTTCTCTTTAATAAATTCAATAACAACCAAACTATCATTGGTCCTGGTAGGAATAGCTTCAACCCACTTAGTCACACAATCAACGGCTAAAAGGATGCACATGAACCCAAAAGATAGGGTGAAGGTACCCATAAAGTTTATGCCCCAAACATTAAATGGTTCAACGATCAAGATTGGGTTTAGTGGCATCATATTCCTACGGGACAAGGCTCCCATTCTCTGACATCTATCACAAGCCTTGTAAAATATTTAAACAGGTATGGGTCATCCCAGAAGAAGTGTCGGGCCTCACTAAGAAATTTATTCTTATCTGGCTTGGTCCAAAAACTAGAAAGGTGCCATGTGGCAAGATAATTCGCTATGTCTGCAAACCATGGTACAGAAGACATAGAGTGAATGGACATGAGTTGTTCGTCAGGAAAGGACTCACGAATAGGTAACGACCTATCCAAAGAATCATTGTCTATTCGAGAAAGGTGGTCAGCTACCACATTCTCGGCACCTTTTTTATCCCGAATCTCAATATCAAACTCTTGAAGTAATAATATCCATCGGATTAAGCGTTGTTTGGTGTCCTTCTTGGTAAGAAGGTGTTTGATAGCAGCATGATCCGTATAGACTATTACTTTAGAACCTATGAGATAAGAACAAAAATTTTCTAGAGCAAAGACTGTCGCTAGAAGTTCTTTCTCTGTGGTCATGTAATTGAGTTGCGCTGGCATAATAGATGGCATACATAAGGTTATCAATGTGTTGTGCCAAAACTGTACCAATGGCACAGTCAGATGCATCACACATCAACTCGAAAGGTTCATTCTAATTTAGAGGTTGGATGATGAGTGATGATGTTAGACGTGTTCACAGATTCCCAAAAGCTTTAAGACACGAATCATCAAATAAAAATGTGGTGTCCTTGGTGAGGAGATTGTTGAGGGGTCGAGCAATTTTGCTAAACTCAGGAACAAAACGTCGATAAAATCTTGCATGCCCCAAGAATGAACGGACATCCTTGACTGTTCGTGGGGGTGGGAGACTAGATATGACATCGATCTTGGCTTTATCTACTTCGATTCCCTTTGCTGATTGATATGACATGTCCTAATACTATGCCTTTTTTCACCATGAAGTGACATTTTTCCTAATTTAGAACAAGATTTTTTCGTTGACACCTAGCAAGAACAATAGATAAGTGGTAGAGACATTGGATAAGCGAATCTCCAAAGAGGGAAAAATCATCCATGAAAACCTCAAGGAAATACTCAGCCATGTCAGAGAAAATGCTCAACATGCATTGCTGAAATGTTGCTGGAGCATTGCATAACCCAAATAGCATGCGGGGATAGGCAAAGGTTCCAAAAGGACAAGTAAATGTGGTTTTCTCTTGGTCCTCTGGAGCGATTGGTATTTGATTGTACCCAAAATACCCATCAAGAAAGTAATAGTATTCATGACCGGCGAGATGTTCAAGCATTTGATCCATGAATGGTAAGGGAATTTTGAGTGACCGAATTGAGTTTTCTATAGTCTATACACACTCACCACCCCGTGGTTATGCGAGTGGGGACAAAATCATTGTGATCATTCTTCACAACAGTGATTCCAGGCTTTTTAGGAACAACATGAATTGGGCTTACTCATGGGCTGTCAGAAATGGGATAAATGATCCCAGCGTCAAGCAGTTTCAAAATTTCTATTCTCACAACCTCAGCCATAGTTGGGTTAAGCCTTCGTTGTCCTTCTATGGACTTCTTGACATTATCCTCGAGTTTTATCTTGTGCATGCACACAGAAGGACTAATACCCTTAATATCTAAAATGTTCCATCCAAGTGCTTTTGTGTTTCCCTTTAATACAAGCATTAATTTCTCTTCATTCTCAGGTTCAAGGTCGGATGCTATGATAGCAGGAAGAGTCTCATTAGGAACTAGGTAGATATATTTGATATTTTCAGGGAGAGGTTTAAGTTCTAACCTAGCGGGCACTTCTTCCACTTCTGGAATAGGATCTTTGACTTTCAGCATTTCAACATTATCATTGTTATCCACAATATGAACAGAATCCAATAAGGCATTGACCTCATTGATAAGGTCATCAACATCTAAATTATCTTCAAAATGTGCAAGACAAGCTTCTAACGGGTCCCTAAAATTGGAACTATGAAATGTACTGTTTACAATAGTACCAAGCATGTTACACTCATCGGGTTTATCTTCAAATGGAGTATGAGTTGCATTGAAGATATTCAGATCGATGGTCTTATTCTCATAAGTCAACTTCATAGCTCAGCTACGACAATTGATCAATGCATTAGCAGTGGCCAAGAAAGGTCGGCCAAGGATCACAGGTATCTCAGTATTTAGCTCTTTTACCGGGTTTGTGTCAAGGACCACAAAGTCGACAGGATAGAAAAACTCGTCAACCTGGACAAGTACATCCATCACAACTCCCCTAGGAATTCTAATGGATCGATCAGCTAGTTGCAAGGTTCTATTTGTCAGTTTTAGTCATTCTAGGCCTAGCTGCTCATATACCTAATAAGGGATCAAGTTGACACTGGCACCTAAATCAAGTAAGGCTTTCCCGATGCGATTTGTCCCTATGTGACAAGAAATGGTCAGCATTCCTGGATCTTTGTATTTCATAGGTGCTTTTATCAAGATTATAGAGCTAACCTGAGCATCCAATTGAATAACAATTTTTCTGTCATGGACATTAAAAGCTTTCTTGGAAACATTCATACATTTCTTGAATGCGCAGAGGTCCTTGAGATGTTTTGCATAGGAAGGAGTCTGTCGTAATGCATCGAGGAAAGGAATAGTAATCTTAAGATTCTTAAACATCTCCTTAACCTCTTCATCGAGAATGTTCTTCCTATTGACTAAAAACCGTTGGGGAAAAGGTGCTCTAGGAATTCTAGGCGGATCATTTTTGATAATTTTCTCACTTAGCGAGACTTGCCCAGTCTCTTCCTCAATAAAAGGGGTTTCTTCACATATAGGTTCACCTCCTTCTACAACTTTCTTAGTACTAGGATTAGGACTTTCACGTGATTCGTCCTCAGGCATCCTAACTTTGTTGTCTACACTTTTTCCACTTCTAAGTGTAATCACCGCATTCGCCTGATCGCCGTGTAAACTCTCTGTTTGATCCTTCGGATTGGGTTGGGTTTGACTTGGATACGTACATTTGTCTCTAGTACTTAACCCAGATGCAATTGAGCAATTGATGTTTCTATTCGACTCATGGATTGTTGATTTATTTGCATAAATTGTTGCATCAACTAGTTATTGGATTGCAATAGGGCTTGGATGCCATCATCCGAAGATGGTTTCCTATTCTGAGGAGGAACGTAAGGAGTATTTTGCTGAAAAGGTTGGTGATTGGGAGTAAAGGACGCACCACCTTGATTTTGATTTGAATTACTCCCTTGGTAATATGGTCTACCAGAATAGTTATTCGAATTATTCCTCCCTGAAGAATTCCCTTGATGATGTGACTGGTTATAAGGAAAAGATGATGGCTTTTGATGAAACATATTGACCTGATCCTTCCTGGTTTCCCTAATTTCATGAATCAAAGGGCAATCTTGAGTATAATATCCAACATTATTACACGCAGTACAAGCTTGCATCTCAGTATGAAAAATTGGTGCTTTAGCGGACATTTTGTTTTTCCCTATTTCTAAGGACTCTATCTTACGCAGGATGGTCGTCAGCATACCTTCCAAATTGGAGTTAGATCCAACTTCAAAGGCATTATCTCCCTTTTCTTGAATATTAGTTTCTCTCATGGTGCCCCAAGTTTGCAATTTTTCAGCCATCTCTTCTAAGAAGTCCAAACCCTCTACATCATCCTTATTAGTGAATTTCCCTAAGCAAAAGGATTCTACAGATCTCTTGGTTTCAACATCTAATCCATCATAAAGATTTCAAGTTAAGACCCAGGAGTCGATACCGTGATGAGGGCACTATAGGATCAGTCCCTTATATCTCTCAAGATAATCCTTTAAGCTTTCTCCATAAAGTTGGGTAATCCTAAGAATAGCCCTACGAAGGGTCTCAGTTTTCTCAAGAGAGAAAAATTTCTTGTAAAAGGCTTTAGTAAGCATCTCAAAACTCGTGATTGATTTTGGTCGTAAAGATTGAAGCTAACTCTTAGCTTTCCCTTGTAAAGAAAAGGGAAATAATAGGAGTTTCATGGCCTCCATTTCATTCTCATTCCTATACTTTTGGAGGAACATTAAGTCATCAAAATCCCTAACATGAGCGTATGGGTTCTCATCTTCTTCTCCTGAGAATTTTGTCAATGAATTGATGAGCGCATTCCTAAGTTCAAATTGCCCAGTTGTAGGAGGTAAAATAATGCACGAGGCATGATTTGTCATTTTTGGGAACATATGATCCTTAAGAGGTATTCGTACGGGTCCCTGACCATTCTCATTATCATTGGCATCTCCCATCTCAAGTGATTGGGGTGGAACACTAAATAGAGTGAATGAGGAAATTGGACTCGGATTGAGTCTCAATGGAGAGACAGGGAAATCAAAAGTTTCTAACTCACCCTCAACAGGGAAGAGTTCTCTACGAGTAAGGATTGTACGGTCTCTCGTATCAATAGAATTAGAATCTCCAGTTAGGTTGACTCGCCTACCTCAAAATGGATCAGAATATCTATCAAATCAGATTCTCTAAGCCTCTCAGGACGACTTTTAGGCCCTCAAAACTATTCTTTCATACACTAATAGATGTGCGCACTATAATGATCACACAACAATGAGGTGCACAAAAAATAAATACACAACCTTTTCAGATGGGCCTTAATTAAGGTCAAGTTGTGAACCCGGTCTCAGGATTCGGTTGCTCCTATTCCAGACAATGGATCGGTTTGCACGTTGAGTTGTCTATATTCGCTTTAGCAATAACTCGCGTGCAGTTCTAGTCACCTAGAAGCACCTGTGCTGGAAGGTGGGGCAAACCGCTTAGAATCAACTTTCTACACTAGTTATGCTAGGGAACGTACTTCCTCCAGACAAACGTAGCCACTATCAGGGGTCTTAATGAGCGCGTTCCTAATGCTCCCGGTCCGAGCTCTATAAGCCTTTTTGTCTATCTATGTAATTTATGGCTTAATCTTGGTTTCTTTTAAAGTCAATGTCCTGTTCCGTAAAATGTTTAACCGGGTCGTGACCTCCCGGGGTCCTAGTATGCAGTGCCACATACACGGGTAATGAAATCCCACTTTTTGTTTGCCTTTTATCTAATATTTAGAATTTAAAAGTGCACAAACATCAGGCACATTAACAAAAATTAACCGCTTCGCAGGAGAGTGCAGTGGAAGAAAGTACCTGCGGGCGGCCTTTTTAGGGGCTCGTTGTTTACCCCGGTGAAACTATTGAGATGGCACACCCGGGCTCTCTGGCTCAAGTAGGCATTGTAGAAAGGTCCTCCCCGGATGTGGGTTCCAATATTGCCCTTCCAGAAAAAAGTACAATTTTATCCTCGCTTT
Organism: Kingdonia uniflora; assembly: GCA_014058105.1. Lineage (NCBI taxonomy): Eukaryota > Viridiplantae > Streptophyta > Magnoliopsida > Ranunculales > Circaeasteraceae > Kingdonia > Kingdonia uniflora. The sequence goes on along the minus strand of JACGCM010000779.1, from coordinate 2,066,968 downwards.
AATTACACACTCTTCGCCCAAGAGTACAATATTTTGCTTCACTACAAGTCACTCAAAGAGAGGAAGAAAAGATAACCCTATCAAGTTTTTTTTTTTTTTAATAACGATCAATTTACAAGAGAACTCAAAAACTGAAACTATGTCCAACAACGCGACGATAGAGCGAGCAACACGTTTTTATTAAATGGTTGGTGTTTTGCCTTTTTTTAAACTTGATGATGTCAGCCCTTAAGGAATGATGACTTGTTTTAAATGAAATTAAACTGACCCACAATTGAAGCTTTGAATTTTAATGTTCCCCTTCTTACCGTCAAAAACATTTGAATCTTGAGTTGTAAAATCCGTATTATTCTTTTGAACTGCCCTTCATAAATTATTTATTTGTAACTGCCTCCTTCCTTATTTTACTTAACTCACCTACCCTTAATCAAGCCAAAGCGCATGCAGTCTTCATATTGATTGGCTTGATTAATATCTTAATGATGAGTGATATTAAGCACTTGTTTGTAACGACCCCACTTGAAGCTTTGTGTTGATGTAACCTACAGTAACCCCCTTACTTCTTTTGTAGGTCTTTTAAGCTAGATATTGCAGATCGTCCTTTATATTGTATGGTCAGTCACATGCTTCTTTAGAAAACATGCAAAACAAATCAAGGTCGGTCCTTAGCTTCGTTTGGTAGTCACTGTAAAACAAAGAAAGTAGTCACCGCAAAATAAAGTAGTCACCGCAAAATAAAGAAAAATTCCTCAAAGTGCAAAAGTAAAATAAAAATGCAATAAACGAAATTTATGTTCTTCTAAAAAGAGAAACCGAAAAACAAATTAAACACAATAAAAACTTTTTCTAATTACTGCTAGAAACCTGCAACGGCGCCATTTTGATAACGGTCAAAATTCGGTGTTTAGTATGGGTAAAACTCAAGTGTCGTTCACTTCCGAACGGGACTAGAAAATGGTTATCTTGTGATTCAAAAATATAAAATACTTATGCTAGTGAAGTCAAATATTGGGTTGTAGACAATAATTAAAAAACCTAGGGAAAGAATCCACCTCAATTATACCAAATATATAAACTAATAATAGTTACCCATAGTAAAGATAATAGTTTATGATCTCAAATCAAGTTGGTTCATATTTTATCATGATGTTTCATTTTAAACTACATAAAATACATGACTTTCAAGTATGAAAATACGAAATGTGAAAACATACAAATGTTAACTACAAACTATGAATCTCTTGAAGGTCGGGCATTTAGTGTGAATAATATAGAACTTTTAGGATAACTATATTCTTAATCACAAAACTTGGTCTATATCTCTTGGACATAGACCAATAATATAATATAATAATATAGAGATGAAATTTTACAATAAAAGCTTATTTGGGTTAACACATGCAAGTTTACATATTTAGCATATTTTTGGCTTCATCTCCCCCTAGAGGAGAGACTTAGCTAGCCATAAAGAATAAAGTAAAACAACGAAGTAAAGAAAAATTCATGATAAACAAGGAAGAAAAATAAGAACTTTATTAGATGATATAAGACTTACAAAATTCTTCAAATGCTCAAAACCTTGCTTCAAGTTCTCCAACAATGCTCTCTTCTCTTACTTTATTACAATAATTTTCTCAAGCTCTCAAAATTCGATGATCTTATGAGCTCACCACCTCTCCTTTTATAGATGAAGGAGAGGGTTCTTAAATTTAATATGAGATTTATAACCTATGCCATGAATGTACATAAATTTGTAACCTCCAGGAGTTATCCTCTAAAATTATAACCTCCCTATGTGGGACCCTTGTGTTTGACAACTATATATCCTTCTCCAGCAGTTCATCCTTTAAGCATTACATCCCGGTATTTGCACATATTTGGTAAATGAGCTCCATGTGACCTGAAATATAAAAATTAGTTTTATAAGTCATGTTTAATAATAAAATTAAGAATAATAAACATTAAGTCATAGGGAAATAGTGGTCTTTTTATGTGTCCATCACAGGCTCACCCTACCCATTATGCAAATATTATTGCCATTATTTTACCTTTAAGGAGGGGTCCTGACAAGCTCATCTAGAAGCACAATGCTCTGGGCTCTTTTGGTCTCAAAGATGCTGTAGAATATGTTAGGCCTCATAACGCAAAAGTTTTTTGGGGTAAAGCACTCTGGTCTCCTTCTATTCCTCCAAGATTTTCTTTTTTTGCCTGGAAGCTCCTCCAAGACTGTGTCCCCACAGATGAAAAGCTTAAAGAGAAAGGTTTTATTATGGTTTGTTGCTACTCTCTATGTGACTACCCCACTATTGCCGTGACTTTCCAATATCTATTTGTGGATTTCTCTTTCACGAGGAAAATTTGGGGCCTGGGTGGCTATTTGTTTTGGGAGGAATATCTCTCAAATACAAATTGTCTCTCACCTACTTAGAATGACATTAAAGTACATTTTAAGCTCTAAAATGGGCTTACTTTGGACCTTTGCCATTATTTTAGGATTGTGGATTATCAGGAAAGCCAGGAATGCTGCTAGATTTGACAACAAGACTCTCTCGGTCCCTCATTGTATCTCTATGCTAAAGGTTTGATTTATGATAGTGACTTTCTCTCTAAGTATGAACAGTTGTGACATGTTTGCTTTACAGTCCCTTAGCATCTCTGGTAGGCCTTCTTCTGTTCCAAACATTCTCCAGGTCTTTTAGTCCCTCCCTCTTGCCCTTTTATTAGATCAACCCTGATGGCTCCTTAAAAGGAAGCCTGACCCCTGCTGGTTGTGGTGGGGTTGCTAGAGATCATACTGGAAAATTTATTGCTGCTTGTGCCTCCTCCATTGATAATCAAATTGCTTTCTTTGCTGAAGTTTATGGAGCTATCATCTCTATTGAGTTGGCTAAGTCTCTTCAAGCAGAATACTTGTGGTTAGAGCTTGACTTTGACTCTGCTTCTATCATTCAACTAATTCATGTTGGCTCTTCTGCTGTTCCTTGGAAGTTCAAAAATAGATGGCTTAACTATCTTCATTTCCTGGACTCTATTCACCACAAAGTTACCCATATATTCAGAGAAGGCAACACTGTTGTAGATAAACTTGCATCCATGGCCATCTACATTGCTCCCTATCTCACCACTTGAATAAAAGAGCCCCAGTTTCTAACCTCTTTTATCCTCAGTGATATTTTTTATATGCCAATTTTTAGATTTTGCTAAGTTCCCCCTTGTCCTTAGAGGTTGTTCTCAGGCTCTAGGTTTGGTTATTAGCTATTTTCCCTGTAACCTTTATTTTTGTTATGAACAATTTCTCTTTTTGCCTTGAAAAAAAAAGTTAAAAAAAAAGTGGAGGTTTTTCCTGTAATTGCCAGTTCGTGGGGGCAGGTGTCCTTGACTCATTCTTCTATATTATTGGAGCGTTCAAGCAACGTCTCTTCTTAGTTTGTGGTTTAGGTGTCAACATTCATAAAGGTGTATGTCATCCAGGTTTTGCGTAAGCCTGGTATTGCAGTAGTTCGCTATTATTGTAGTTCGAGGGACATGTTCCTACAATACCAATCTTAATGTAAGTTGTTCATTGTATCTCAAATCCCTGGCCGCTAAACTGCACAACTCAGAAACGTTTCTTCCACTAAAATATCTACGATATACTGATAAAGTATTACAAGGTCACACAGGTTCATGAGCTCTATGTACGACACACAAGAAGAAGGTAAAGTTCAATATCAGTGTTTCCCATCTGAGTCTTCAAAAGGGATCTTACTATGTATCAATGGTAAGGATACCCACGATGGATCATGGAATTCCTACGCCTTAGCGTATCCAGAAGCTCTCCCTGATAATGCAACATTGCTAAAAGGGTTTACATTTGTGTCTTACAATAACTATAATTATAATAATATCTGGCATGTATTATCGGTTATTGTCCCGTTCGTAGGGTGGCATAGAAGAATGGGGTGTGTTGTGCCTTCGCGGTGGATTCTATACCATTGGGGTGAGTTAAGGAGTGGTATCGATGTTTGGCTTACACACCTAATGAAAGCTATATTTGGCGAGGGAGGTCTTAATATTGAAGTGTTTGATGGGATTAGCGGACCAGCTTGTTTTGAAGAGGCAGTGGTAATGAGGCATAATGAAGGTGGGATGTCTAGGAATATAAGATTATAAGTTTATGATCTATTGAGGTGTAAATCTAGGGTTTATTGTAATGTAAGCTAGGAGGGTAACGGTGACGATATTATTGGTTTGACAATGTTTATGAGGATTGGTGCAAGATCATTTAAGAATGTCTCCGTTGTGACTGAGATTTTTCAGAAAGAGTGTTATAAGGTAAGAGGTAGTAAACTGAAGGTTGCTTACGCTAACAGTCTCAGCTTTTGTGATCAGGTTTGTCTTTTCAATTATTTTTACATACGGCGAACTAAGTTGATCCAGGAGGATCTGAGATTTTTTTGGACTTCTCTACAGTTTGTTCGAACAAACATATAGAATGTTTGAATAAACCCCATTTTGTTCTAACAATCTTTATGTCTGTTCAAATAAACATATGTCTGAGTGTTTTAATCGAATAGACTTTTAGTCTGTTCGAATACACTCAGTTTTGTTCGAACAGACTTCTATGTCGGTTTAAATAATTATATATATGAGAGTTTTATTCGAATAGACTTTTAGTCTGTTCGAATACATTTTTTTCTGTTCGAACAAAGACTTGTGTTGTTCGAACAGAGGCGCGATTCAGCCTATTGTTTTAGGCGTTTAAGGGCATAATTGTCCTAGTTTTGTGACTAGGAACTTGTAACCCTCATAAAGGGATAATGCTAGGCAAGAGAAGATCATGTTAGATCAATCCAAGTTTTGAGAGAGAGACTTAGGGTTTTGAAAGTAATTCGATTGTAATCAAATTAATTGAGCAATTGAAGCTCTAAAAGGGAATTCTCCCGCCAATTTGTGTGTTCTTAGTATTATTCTTCTAATTAGGTTATTCTCAATTCGTATTGTGGATTACAAGCATGTCATATCCCGTTGTTTCTTGCCTATTTAGATTAACTTTCATTGATGTGTTGACTGTTTTACGTGAGCTTGAGTTCTACAGACATGCTGGTTTTCACCCCATGGGGCTCAGTTAACCAATATGTTCATGATGGATAGAAACAGTAATGTAATGGAGTTCTTCCCAAAAGGATGGTTGAAACTGGGAGGTGTAGGTCAGTACATGTACCACTGGATAGCAAGCTGGTCTGGTATGAGATACCAGGGTGCATGGAGAGACCCGGTAGGGGACCCATGTCCGTACCCTGAGGAAGATTGGCGATGCTTCTCTATCTACAAGGGTGGTATGATAGGACATAACGAAACATACTTCTCGGAGTGGGCTGGAAATGTTCTGAATCAGACAAAGATTAGCAAGATGGAAGAAGCCTCGAACAGTAAGAAACATCTGGAATTGAGTGGCTGTGCATGTTAAGAGAACTACCATGAAATTATGGTTTGAAAGACTACCATGCAAACTGTTCAGATTGGCCACAAAGTAAACAGAGAATGCTAGCTTTGACAGTCAGCTGCTTAAAAATGATGCTTAAGTTTGGGTATGCTTCCTTTGACCAATAAGACAAACAATTGTTCTTTTGTTGCCTAAGATTATGAGAAATTTATGTTACTCATGATCTCACATATCTCTGAACATCTCAAAATAAGAGACCATATCTATGAAATGCACTATATCAAGACTTTCAATAAAAATATTTACAAGACCTTATCATCTCGGACGGGCATATATACAGAATACAAGACTATATTCACCAAAACTTTGCTCTTAAGACATCCACTTTGTAATACAACTCATCAGTTCTTCCTTTTGAGAAGATAATTCTCCATCTTCTTCTCAAACATCTCGTCTCTCAATTGCTCGAGCGAGAATAGGGTCTCTAAGCTTCAAAAATCCGTATGATCCGTACCTCTCACCTCAGGCTCAATCAAAAAGCCATGTGAAGAACCCATTGTTCATGAGCTACAAACAATAACTACGAGAAGGATGAAGTACAGTACCTCTACTAAAGAGATAAGTTCATCTCCTCAGGTTTCTAATTCAGATTTGAACAAAATATGAAAAAGATATAAAGAGAGAACAAAACACTTATTTGTATGAATCCAAATTGGATACGAGAAAACTTATTTTAGAATACACAATTCTTCTGCAGCACTTCTGCTACTTCTCTTTAGGCTTTTCTCGTATTTTGTATAAATCTGAACTGGAGACCCATTTTTCCAACAATCTCTACTTCCTATATCCATATCCATTTTTATTTTACTATATGCAATGGCATGCAATACACAACAGTGTATAAGAGCACCTACAGCAGCTAGGTACACCCTGACGTGGCAGGGTGAATTCCCAATCCACCCTCTTTTCCACCCCAAATCCTTCCCAGCAGTTAGGTGAATTCCTGACGTGGCAACTCAAAAATCCATCCACGTGGAGAGATTCACTTTGAGGGTGAATTCATGCAGCGCACTTCTAAACTACGTGTTGGGTAATGGACGCTCCAGATTGATCCACGTGGAGAGATTTTTTTTTAAATTATGCCGCGCAGTTCAGAACTGCGCGTTGGAAATTTACCTTCAAATTCACCTTCAACTGCTGTGGGGTGGATTGGATTCACCCCAAAATTCATCCAATCCACCCTCTTAACTGTTGCGGATGCTCTAAGAATTCATGGCTTACCATGGGCATATGCCTAAAGTACGTGCAGACACATATTACCTGATTTTTAGCTCAGAAAGAGAGGCACCCAAGTCTTGGGCACCTTTTGTTATTAAAAAAAAAAAAACTTCGTTGCCTTTTTTTTTCTAAAAACAAACTGTTGAGCTGTACGAATAACTCAATTTTATGAAGGGCCAAAACCGTCGTTAACGCTCATTTGTGACGGTTTTTGACCGTCGCGATTCCCGTTGCTAACGAGCTGTCGTTTATATATTTCGACAGAAAAGTCCCGTCGCAAAGCATAAATTTTGTGACGGTCTCTCCCGTCGATAATTTGTGTCAGTTCAGAACCGTCGCAAACTTGCTTAAATGTAATATCCCAAAATAGCTATTACGACGGCTTTGGTTAGTTGGAAATTTTGTTGTTTATTTGCGACTAATTCTCCTGGAAAGTCTATTTATGAAACAAATAAAATAAATTTGTCGTATTCACTATCCTTGATTTGCGACAATTAATTGCATTGTATAAAGCTGAATAACATAAAAAGAAAACACCATGTGAAAGAAAATAAATTCTATTTTATTATAAAAATGATGAAGTACATACAACATATTCATTCAAAATTTTGTATATCGTTCGTTCAAATAGAACTTAAAACAATCTTTAACAACAACTACTCTTTAAACGGTCTTCCACCTTTAGCTTGCTTCACGATCTCTACTATATACTATCTTTGTAGTTAAGCGGTGAACTCGCACAAATATGGTCTAAGCTTGAATAAATGCGGTCTAAACTTTCATAAATATAGTTTAAACTTGAACTAACATTCAAAAACCGTATCTAGCTTCCCATGCAACTTTTCGGCACCTAAAAATAACGCCATGAGTATGCAAGTTTCATTTGATAGGCTGAAGACTAGAGTTACTTCCTAACCAAGACAGATAAGAAATATAAAAAAATGAAGGTGAAGTCTAAATACCTTAGGAGCCATCCAATAAGGGATGCCTTTGAAAGATAGCATTGAACAATGTCAAGTAATCAAATTTAGAACCCTTCTAGACCTGTTTAAAAAAATATATTCAATAAGAGAAAACAAAAATACAAAACAGATATATTCAATAGGAGAAAACATAAATACAAAACATAGCTCAAGAGAGTCCCAAACCTTAGGAACGAGGATGGACATGATTATAAGATCATGTATATCCTCTAACAATTCCCAGTGGGGTGTTCACCTAAACCTGAAAAATAAGGGAAATCATAAAAATCACAAAAAAGATCGAAAAAAAGGAAAGTAGGCTCTTCAGTCCACGTGCAGAGGGCGGGTACAATGTAAACACACATATTAGCCAGCTTATCAGTAACTTTATTCCATTCTCTGAATGTGTCACTTAGTTTATAGAACTGAGATATTGCAAGTAGTTAATCCGTCTTATACTGAACTTCCAAGGGATATTAAGGCCTTTGTTAAGCAGCAAAGAGGCAACTGAGGAAGAGTAACTCAAGCCATAGATGAGTGAACAAAACATGAACAAGTCTTTTTAAAAATAGTGGATAATAACAAACTATAGGATAATATGGACATTCAAAAATACCATACCATTGCGACCTTCAGTGCCTCATAATTGGTCTCTGCCTTACTGCTTATGGTATCCTTGGCAGAGTTGTATGCACCATCTGCCTTCCATTTTGCACCTTCTCCATGTTTGCAGCTTTCCCTATTTTCTCATAGGCAAAGTATGATACTTGAATGGCCTTCTCTAGCGCCGAATTCACAGCTAGATGGACCTTATTAGCTGCCAAATTCTCATAGGCAAAGTATGAAAACAAGAAGAGCCTTAACACAAAAGAACAACAATGAAACAAAGAAGAGACTCCAAACTGTTGCCAAACATTAGTATAAAACTTGCCTAATTGGATACTTTATTCACCTAATATGGAGATTGCGCAGAAATGGCCTAGGAAAGTTATATAAAAGGTTTGTAATTTGGAACTGCAAGAAAAAAATTGTATTGACAATGGTTAACTTATATATACCTAGATGTTTCCCATGCAGGTTCACATACAATAGGCCGATCACATTGTACAGCTTTCAGCAATAGATTATACAATTTCAATCTAACAACACCCCAAGACCCAAGTCTAGACCTAGTATACGCCGCCGTGCTGAAACAATTGTGTTCGCCAGGAAATGATCCTGACTTGGTTGTTCCAATGGACCCGTCTAGTCCTGCTACTTTGGATACTGGTGGCTAGCTACTATGGGGCGATTTTAAAGAGCCATACATTAAGGCCTTTGTTGGGCAACAAAGAGGCAACTGAGGAAGAGTATCTCAAGCCATAGATGAGTGAACAAAACATGAATAAGTATTTTTAAAAATAGTAGATAATAACAAACTACAAGATAGTATGGACATTCCAAAATACCATACCATTTTTACCTTCGGTGCCTCGTAATTGGTCTCTGCCTTACCGCTCATAGTGTCCTTGGTAGAGGTGTATGCATCGTCTGCCTTTTGTTTTGTACTTTCTCCATATTTGTAGCTTCCCCTATTTTCTCATAGGCAAAGTATGATGCTTAACTGGCCTTCTCTGATGCTAAATTCACAGTTGGATGGACCTTATTAGCTGCCAAATTCTCATAGGCAAAGTATGATAACAAGAAGAGCCTTAACACCAAAGAACAACAGTGAAACAAAGAAGAGAGAAAAATCTATAGAATAAAAGAAAAGCTAAACAAAGCATCCTCAAAGACAGGCTAGTACACAGTCCATACCTTTCCATCCATTTTCTGAAACCTCTGGATCTGCCTGTAGATTCCTTTTACTTGTGCATCCCTTGCTACTATGTTCAGTTGTGTAATATAGGATCTCATTACATCTATTTGTTGCATCCTGAAGATCAAGTTAAATGTAAAACAAGAGTATAACATAATATGTATGACGGGTAAGAGAGACATGTGTACATTTTAAAGAGAAAAGGTGGGCAGTGCTTACCCTAGCATCCTGACAATCATCCTCAAGCTCATCGAGACATGCCCCAATCCAATCAAATTCTATACACACACACACACCTTAAAATGAAAAAATCAACGCACTCCAATATAGGGGGAATAAACCTAATGCATGTACTCCATATACATAGAACACAAACCAATTTAAACAATAAATAAATAACAATAAACTAACATAAGATTCCATATCCAAAAGAAGCACTCTAGAGTACAATTAGTTCCATATTGATAAAATCAAATAATATAAAAGAATTCCATGCATAGAAGAATCACACAAAGTGCATCTTCAAAATGAAAAAAAAAACATAAACTAACGCGGTCTAAAATGCCAATTGTTTCGGAAGGTAAATTTGAATAAGCAAGTCAATCCTGCAAAAGAAATAATGAACATGACTACTTTGAAACTCTAATTTTCTTAAACTAAAAATAATAGTAAAGACGAATAAAATTTGTACCTCATCAATGATTTTCAAGAGGAAAGAGGGGTACTTAAACCACTCGCTTACTAGAATATCGTGAACGAACATTCCTCGCCTACCAGAAACCTCCGCATCTTCGTCAATTACAAGGTCCATCAAAGCATCATACTCATTAGGATTATTTGATTGATTACGAGGAAATATTGCCCTACCCACGACAACTACTTCATCCCGGTGAAAGATCCATCAAAGCACGTGTGACTAGCAAGGAAATAATCTGTTCTAGCGGTCTCGTGATCTTCGCTTTTCTATTGAAAAAATATAACAAGTTAACTAAGGTAATTTATTCATAATTAAACACTTGAAAAAAAAAAAATACCATATAATGAGCTAGTCTATATATTCCCGTTCTCCCTGTTGTGTGTGGACTTTGTATTTTACTTTTATTTACTTTATTCCTAGTTCACATAGCTACAACCTTTGGATCAAAACTCAAAGCAACAAACCATTCCCAATCTTCCTGAATTGTTGACGCTGGGCAATTTTTTTTCTTGTATCGTCTGTAGGATACTTGTCGTAAACTTTCCTCAACTCACATTTTTTTTTCCAGGCTATATTAGCACCTATCAAGACCTTATCCTTTGCTGCTAGTGAGTGCTCATACTCATTCTATAATGTTAAAAATAAATAAAACTTAAAGAAGTAATTGCAATAAGAACGAGACATACCATGACATTAATAATAACAACTTACACTAAGGTTGTTCCAAATTAACATTTTCGTATCATTTGAAACACCTTTCTAGGTTGGGATATATATCGGAATGTGTTCCCTAGATATCTCCCTAATATGAGTAGAGAACTCTGTTGATTTATCACCGATAGCTTGTCCAACCTCGTTCAACGTGAGAGGCTTCCTCTTTCTTAACAGACCTACAATATACTCAAGAAGGCGTATAAGGATTATTAATTTAACTACTAAAACATCAAAATTATGCAATTGATATTTGGTGATGTGGATGCCCTTTGGGGCGCAAGATTAGAAGAAGAGTCTTCCATTTGGTCTAATGACATGAAGCGTCTTCCTAATGATATTGACATCCTGATACATGGATTTTTTTTAAGATTATATTAATAAGTATAAAATACAACGTTTTGATTCAGAATGTAAATAAATAATGAAAATTAACTTAGAAATGCACCATTTGAAGAATTGTACATACCTTACATTTGTTATATAATAAAGCTAAAAATATAATAAAATGAATAATCTCATTCTGTAAAACATTGCATTTAATAAGAAGAATGTGTGAATCAAAAGAAATATCATCCTATTCCATAAAATCAGACACATCATAATAATAAATGAGAAAACCAATTTTCTTTTACACCCATGTTCCTTTAGCAATTTCTTCATCTTCATCTACGAGATCATTTAATAATGTTGATGTTGCCGTAGAAGCTAGGGTTCTTGCCTCAAAAACTAGTGGGTCTTCGTAAGCGTCAATGTCCTTAGTTAATCTTTGTGGAACATCAATAACGACATACCAATCATCCTTACTTGGATCTTTGCAATAGAAGATCTGTGAAGCTTGAGATGCGAGAAAAAATGGTTCATCTTGTTGATTTGAATCACATTTTAGCCTTACCAAATTCACAAACGTTAAATTTGTCTCTGGATCAATTTTATATCCATTAACTTTGTTTTCAATCCGCACCCAATCACAATAGAATACAGTTTGCTTGAAGTCATCATAATCAAGTTCAATTATCTCTCTGTCTACTCCATAATATACGTGGCTTTTTCTTTAACGAGATTCTGATCTCTACTACTAGATCTGAAATTAGTCATTGCTTTCATTTTGACCCCACTGTTCTGAGTAGTCTTACAACTCTCTGAATCTTTTGTATAAAACACATACCCATTAACTCGATATTCTTTATATGATATTGCTTTAAAGCTTGTGCCATCATCTAACCTTTTCAATGTGGACATTTTATCCTTTTTCGAACTGGTATACAAAAGTAAATATTAGAACTATTGTACTTGGCACAAACTACCTTATAAATGTAAATATATAATGAGTTATATACCTGTTGCCTTAACCATGGTATGAAACCCATTGGTTTCACTTTTGACCTAGCACCCCTTCCTCTAGAAGCTCTTAATTGCTCATCAAGATATTTTTTGTGTTTCCTATAAATAGTTTATAATATTATGCATAGTATGTCACTAATAAATATCTCTTAAAATTCAAATAAAAATAGGAAAATATACTTACTCCTCCCATTCCTCAACTCCATCAAAGCAACTTAAAGCCCATTTATGAACTTGTTCAAATTTGAGGTTCTCAAGAGTTATATGTTTGCCCTTTTTATCCATATGTTGCTCATCGTCAGCATCAACATCCATACACAATGGTTTTCCTTGTTTATAACTTCCCCGCCTACTATTAGGTATGTACTCCATGCAATACAATATAGCTTCATCTAAAATGTAGCTATTCATAATACACCCTTCCACGTGTCTTGGACTTCTTACTAGCTCTTTGTATGTTCTCATTTTTCTTTAAAAAAATTAAAAAAGAAAACTACATAGATAAATCTATTAAAATTAAGTTTACATTCAAATATAATGCGCACTTCTCAAAGTTATATATCCAACGATATCTAGCAGGTCCATATTTTGTTGCCGCCTCAGCTAAATGGAGAACAAGGTGAACCATGGAAATAAAAAATGAAGGCGGGAAATATTTCTCAAATGCACATAAAGCTTCTACTAGACGATTACCCATAACCTTAAGCTCATCTCGCTGAATAGTCTTGGAACAAAGAACATTAAAGAATAAAGAAACTCATCGCAATGCAATAAGCAATGGCTTCTCTTTTTTGAAAGCATGCATTAAAAGTATTGATAAAAGATGTTGTATCAGAATATGATAGTCGTGAGACTTCAGGCCTTTTAACTGCAACTTTTCCATGTTTACATTATGTTTCCAGTTGGAGCTGTAGTGAATGGGAACCTTTAACTCATGCAAGATATGACAAAAGGACTCCTTTTTAGCTCGATCTAAAGTGAAAGAAGCCTTTGGCAAAAACATCTTTGTCCCATTCTCTTGAGGTCATACATTTTTTCTTATTTTTAACTCTTTTAGGTCCAAACGAGCTTTAAAATTGTCTTTAGTCTTTTCCTTTGTGTTCATTATCGCCGCAATAATATTACTAGCAAAATTACTTTCAACGTACATGACGTCTAGGTTGTGAGGAACCAACAAAAACTATTATATTTAAAACATACAAATATTAGATATAATTAATTGTAAGTGAATAAAATAAAGTTCAATTAATACAAATAATAATTACCTCCTAGTATGGCAAGTCGAATAAGATTGATCTCTTTGATCAAGGAGTTGGGCCATCATCATTATTTATATCTCTTTTTCTCTTCTTTCCTCGTGTTTTCCCCATTTAGTCTTAATTTATTTTTATCCTACTCAATACTTCATAGCCACTTAAGCATTTTGGCACACTATCATGTTTCTCAGAACCATTAAATTATGATTTTTGTTTCCTAAAAGGATGATTTTTTGGTAAGAATCTTCTGGTTCCCATGCACACATGCTTCATTCCATGTTGTAACCTCATTGAGCATATGCCTTCACTGCAAATGGGGCAAGCATATGTTCCTCCAGTTGTGGAACCTGATACATAACCGTAGGTATGGAAATCAATTGATGGGCAAAACGCTCTGGGCTGAGGCTTTGACATATGCATGCTACCTCATTAATAGGTTGTTTTCAGCTACAATTGAGGGTAGGATACCAATGGAAGCTTGATTGGGTGAACCTGCTACAGATTATGATACTTTTCATATTATTGGGTGTCCAACATACTATTATGTCAAAGATGGTGGTAAGTTCGACCCTAGAGCAAGGAAGGCCATTTTTCTGGGTAAGAAGAAGGGTGTGAATGGCTATAAGTTATGGGATACAAAAGACCGAAAGATTATTCTAAACAGGGATGTTATTTTTGATGAGACTTCTATGATAAAGTCGCATGTCTCTGAGTACGAAGAGAAGACGACAAATGAGAGTTTACAGCGGGTGGAGATTGATGTGTCTTTATATTATCCAGATAGTTCTGTACCAAAGAGGGTGTCATCTACCGGTGTGACAGCGAGTGATGAGCCATTTGTTCATGTTCTAGATAATAAAGACACAGACGAGAGTGGAGCATTTGGTGGTACAGATGAGGAGACTCTGGTGGGGGAGTCAATAGCAACTAGTAAACCCAAGAGGAATGTGAGTAAGTCGGGATGGCTTACAAAGGACATGGTACTTCTAAAGGCGAAGGCCATGGTAGCCTACGCACTATCGGTCGTTGATGAAGATGTTCCTTCCACCTATAAGGGAGCTATTTACGATTCTAAGGCTAACCATTGGGAGAGAGCGAGGAAGAAATATTTTTTCTTTTCCAGAATGAAACTTGGGAACTTTCGAAGTTGTCTAAGGGAAAGAAGGTGATTGGTTGTAAGTGGATATGTACAAAGAAACAAAGATCTCAAGATGATGATATACGCTTCAAGGTAAGACTCGTAGCTAATGGTTATGCTCAAAGGGAGGGGATTAATTACAATAAACTTTTTTTTCCGGTGGTGAAACACTTCTCCATTCGTATCCTATTGGCCTTGGTAGCGTAATTTGATTTGGAGTTACAACAAATCGATACTAAGACGGTATTTTTACATGGAAATTTGAAAGAAGAGATCTATATGACTCAGTCGAGTGGGTTTAAAGTTACAGGAAAGGAAAACTATGTGTGTAAGCTGAAGAGATCGTTGTACAGTTTGAAGTAGTCTTCAAGACAATGACACAAACAGTTTGATTAGTTTATGATTGGGCAGAAGTACAAGTGGAGTCATTATGACCATTGTGTCTACTTATGCAACCTACGTGACGGGTCCTTTATTTACTTGCTTTTGTACGTGGATGATATGCTTATTGCATGTAAGCACAAAAGCGAGATTGACAAGTTGAAGAAGCAAATAGGTCAATAATTTAAAATGAAGGATCTCAGTGATGCAAAGAAGATTCTTGGAATATTGGAGATTCATAGAGATAGAGAGAAGGGAACGGTGCGTATCTCTCAGACGACGTACATAAGGAAGGTACTTTAGAGATTTGGTATTGATGAGAACACAAAACCTTCAAGTACGCCCCTTGCTCCTCATTTTAAGCTTAAGGCTTCTATATCTCCAAAGATCGATGAGGAACGTGAATATATGAGCCAAGTTCTTTATACTAGCACTGTTGGTAGCTTGATATATGCTATGGTTTGTACTCGGCCAGATATTTTACAGGCGGTTGGTATGGTTAGCAGATATATGCATGATCTGTAAAAAAGGATCATTGGCGAGCTATGAAATAGATTCTACGGTATATCAAAGGTACTGTGGATATTGTTTTGGAATTTCGTAAACAAAATTCGATTGATCATTTTTGTGTGGGTCATGTGGATTCTAACTATATGGGTGATTTGGATAAACGGCGGTCTACTACCGGGTATATTTTTATATTAGATGGACGATCGGTTAGCTGGAGATCTACGCTACAGTCAACGGTGGCCCTATCTAGTACTAAGGCAGAGTATATGGCGGTGACTGAAGCGATTAAAGAATCTATTTGGATGAAAGATCTTTTGCACGATTTGGGCATTAAGATGGATCACCTTGATGTGTTGCGTGATAGTCAGAGTGTTATCTTCTTAGACAAAGATCAGGTTCATCATCAACGCACGAAGCATATTGATGTACGCTATCACTTTGTCAGAGATGTCCTGGAGAAGGGTATGATTCTGTTAAGGAAGATTCACACCAATGATAACCCGGTGGATATGTTTACGAAAGTTGTTTCAGAGATTAAGTTCAATCATTGTTTGGACTTGGTCCAAAATCTTCATATGGATTGATTGGATTTTGGGAACTACGGGTAACTTGATCCACGGTACGTAGGCAACCATTGATTTGGTGCAATCGATTTTGGTCATTTGGGGTGTTTGTGAGAGAGGGTTCGATTTGATAGGTTGGCAAAGTTCGGCTCAGATTTGAAAAAAAATTCTCCGAGGTGGAGAATTGTGGGGTTGTGGTGCATAGTCGTTTGAATAGGCCTTATAACCGTTCGAACGGCCATCAAATTTTAACCTTTAAACTGACCCAGTTACAATCGATTGTTGGAGGCTCATAGTCATTCGAACGAGACTCATAGTCGTTCGAACGACCATCAATTTTAAAGCTAAAAAACGACCCAGTTACAATTGTTTGTTGGAGGTTCATGGTCGTTCAAACGAGCCTCATTGTCGTTCGAACGACCATAAATTTTGTTTGCCTAAAAACAGACGCAGTTGCAAACTTCATTTTGGCTTGCGTGAATCCGTTCGAACGAGACTCATAGTCGTTCAAACGACGATGCAGAGATTTGTTTTGTGAAGTCGTTTAGACCGTTGGTTTTGCCTCGAGATTGTAATAAGTCTACCTACTATATAAGAGAGACTAAAGGTTATTTGTTTACCACCTTTGGTGAGATCTTTCTGTGAGGAATTCCTTGAGAGAAAACCTCAAATTGGTTGTGATTGTAACCTTAGATCCTTGAATAAAACTTTGTCTTTCACGTGTGTGGACGTAGGCAACTTGCCGAACCATCTTAAATGTGTGTTCTCTTGTGATTGTGTTTATTCTTTTAGTTTGTTTTTGCTCTAATCGGATCGAATTGGAGCTCGGCTTCCGCGACGGTGCTCAACGCGAGGCTTGCTTAAGGTTGGGTAAAGAAAAATAAGAGAAATGAAGTCTCTAACCTCCCGTTGGAGGAGATGTTCTTAGAAATTACCAGATTTAGCAAACTCAAAGAAACTTTTTCTATACCGCCCTAAAACATTTAGCAAGTTAGCAACCAACTGGAAAAATATAAACCCACGCATCATGCGGGTACTTAAGTAAACTACTAAATATAATAGCACATTACTAATAGAAAAGAAAAAAAAACCACTAATTAGGCCAAACATTTAAGGGGCAAAGTCAAAGTTACTCTCTTTAGCTCTTAAGCAAGCTATGTTTCTTTTAAGCACACACCCATGCTTATTAAAAATCTCAATTTCACCCACCCTCAACTCCTCACAAATAGAGAGTTGACTTGGATTGGGATATAAGACTAACCAGCAAGGATGGTGCCGTCCCTTATGGATCTCATTACTCTATGAGTATCAAAATGAGATTTCCAATCTAAACACCTTTGATTTGGGCTGTCAATAGATTAGATATAATCCGAAATCCGATTCTATTTTAGGATATGGATGTTATTTTTTCCAATCCGAATCTGATCCGATCCGATTACCGAACATTTAAAATAATTTCGGATTGGATTTAGATGGTGCCTAGTCCAATTCGATAAATATATGATTCGAAGTTATATATCAATTTATTAATAAATTTTTACTTTTAATGTTCTAAAACAATTGAAAATATATTATATGCCACAAGAAAAAAAATTATAACACATCAAGCTAGGTGGTTGAGTGGTAGTTAGTTCTTTAAACCCATGAGAATGAGTTTACTAAGGTGCAAAGCTAGAGTTTTCTGCAATGTGAGCTTAGAAGGAACGACAAAGGAGCTTATTCGACTACTGACGTTGCTGATGAGAAAGGGTCCTCGATCGTTTAAGAACGAGTCAGCTGTGATCGGTATATTCAAAAGGGAGTGTGCAAAGGTCAAAGGATGCTAATTAACTGTTGCTCAGTCGGAAAACCTCAGCTTTTGCGATCAGGTACATATACTTTCCTCTACAATGCAAACCAAACTTATAATGCTAATTCTGACACAATCGAATTATGTCATTCAGGTGAGGCTAATGAGTTCTACAGACATTGTGGCTTCACTGCATGGGGCACAGCTAACGAACATGATCTTCATGGATAGAAACAGTAGCGTAATGGAGTTCTTCCCTAAAGGATGGCAAGAGCTAGCAGGATTAGGTAATTATGCACACCACTGGATGGCGAGCCTCTCGGGAATGATACAAGTGATATCAAATGTCCTTATGCTCGACAAGAATCACGGTGCTTCCCCTTCTACAAGAAGGGTAAGGTTGGACATAACGAGACATCCTTCAGTGATTGGGCCAGAAGAGTCATATTCCAGGTGAAGATGAGCAAAATGGAGAATGTCCCAGACTCTTAATACAAGAATCTAGGCACGTGGATAATTGGAGCAGTAGATTAGGGTTTTATTCATCTAATAATCTAGAGTCCATCACGAAGCAAATACAGAACTTTCACAAAGACAAATTCTACTGCACTAGTGTTATGACGTCAAACTATGTTTTTTTTTTCAATATATACGGCAAATCTTGGAAAGTATTAGCTTACAATCAGAACTTTGATTAAGATTCAGAACAAACACAACCATTTCTGAAAGATGAGTCACGGGCAAAGACAACTTATATGGAGAAGGCTTTACAGTGATTCTGACTATGATGCTAGAGGATGGTAGAGGACTAAAACTTTTCATCTTCTTGAAAATTTAGCCCAGAGATAGACTACAAAGAAACAAAATAGCGCAAACAAGATCACATGAAAGACATGGTTTGATCCCTGTTGAATAATACTTCTGTTCAACCTCCTTACGTTGTTCTTCACCCCGGCTTGAGCTTTTGTAATTGTCATTTGCTGTTTCAAAAATCAGAAAGCAACATAATTTCAGAAGGCAATTTATCAGACTCCAGCAATGAATATAATTGATGTTTCAATATCTCTGGCACATCAGATGTTATTTTACGTCACATGATATCATCTGAAGAGTAGATATTGCTGGCTTCCATATGACTTAACTAACACTAAGCATTTTTTAGAACTAAAACTTGGTCAGAGTTAGAAAGCCGATTTTTAGCAGTATAGAGTGAGTACAAATTTGCTGGATAGTGAAAACGGTAATTTAAGTGTCCTCTCAAGAAAATTTGCTATATGGCACTAACAAGTGGGATACCTAAATTCAAGTTCATTACGTTAATCGAAGTTCTTCAGTTTTAGTTTTAGAAAAAATATCGAGCACATGCTTGTCGTCTTCCCAACTGATCGGACTTTCAATTCGACTAATACGTGCTGGATTATGTTACTCAAAATAACATGCTTCGACTATCGTAACACTCGCGTTAGGTATTCCATGTTTTGGTGTCCCTGGAAAATTTGTTCAGTCATAGCCTAATCACAATTGTTCTCAATTGCAAAATTTGGACTTGTATAGAGTGCAAATATTTGGATTTTACAATGGGATTATTTCAAGTGCTAATTTCTAGCAGAAACATACTCTTGTTCTTCCTCCAAACATCCTGAAATCAATTTAAAAGTTACTTATTTCCATGAGAAAATCCATTATTAGCTAAGTCATATGGGGGGCTTCACTTTCCATAGGTAGGTGGGTGAAAATATGTTTTGAACCTTATGGAAAAAAGACATCTTCTTAGCTTTATCAAAGTAGAATTTTCGCCTAAAAGCTTTATAATAAGCCAAATCTCTTACTGATGGTTTTTCAAATGTTCAATTGAAAGTTGAACACATGAAGTTACGTGTACCATTTTATATCCTCTACTCCCAAGTGCTGATTTATATCCTCCAATATAGAGACACCCTACATCCACAACTCTGTAGGAAAGTTTACCAAATGATTTCGTTTGACCCAACTTGGTGGAGATAAGAATGCTGGTATGATATCTCTATCATGTTATTTCAAGCGTTCCGCAGTTATCTATCTATGTTCCATTTCCTTTGATACAGGTTATACTAGTTCAGTTTCTCACTCTAGAACTAATTCCTATGCATATGGTTCTTTAGATCCCAAGCAGCCAGAGCTGCCAGATAATATCTACTTGAACAGCCCTAACTACTCTTTGCTACCACTAAAAAATTCCTAAAATAGAGTTCTTAACTCAAAAAGGAGTTGACACGTACAACTCGGTAAAGGTGAAAATGCCAGGAGTTGATAAATACTTACTACATTAACGGGAAAAAAAAAATACTGAAAGTTAGATTGATACCAATTGATTGATAAAATCATTCTGAAATTTGGCTTCAGTCCCTATCTCCTGGGCTACCTGCAGTATCATACCACCACAATAATCCAAAGAAACAAGCATTAGAACTAAAAAACCTAGTCTAACAAAAAGAATGAGAGTTTTTTTTTTAAGCATAGATATTTTGGCATTGATAAAAAAAAAGAATGAGAAAGTTGAATACATGAAGCTAATCTAATAACTAGGTCATCGATCTAGCATTTGTTCCCCTATAACACCAGGATTATCAGTCTGAGTATTAACATATTTGATACAATAACGAATACTGGAGCATTTACAGAAGTAAAAGAAATTAAAAAAAGGTTCAATCACATAATCCATGGTGTACATACTTCACTGCATAAATATCAAATATAAGTCAAAGATTGCAAGTGCGGTGCTATTTTCACAAATAGATGCCGTCCCTACAAAGCCACCTCACGGTAGGTATGGTAAAGGAAAAGGATGTTACGATAACAGGAGGTAGAATGACGGTGCTGAATCAAGCTCTACACAAGTTAATACAAAGAGAAACGATGATCAAAATCAAATAAAACTTCTGTCCTAAACTGTGGTGCAGGGGATTTTCTTCAAGAAAGGGTGCTCTAAACTTTAGTGTCATAAGCCAGATTCACACCAGAAATAGGGTTTGCTGCTTAGTGCCTTGTTGAAATCTTAGATGAAGTTACCTGGTAAGGGATAGGTTTACAGCATTTTAGAAAATTACTCTAAGTTTAACATTCTTTATTGATAAGAGAGCACATATATATATATATATCCCGGTTTGGGGATTCAAAGGACATACACAGAGTCTAGAACTAGTTCTTGGCACATTGCTGGAAATATCTGCTGCTGAGAAAATGGAAATCCAAAGCTCTACTACATTCTGAAAACATTGATCACTTCCAACTTCGGTCAAATATAGATACCTCCATAACAATTGGTGGACCCCCAAGCACTTAGCTATGTAGCTATTGCTATTGGAGTACCTGTTTGTCTCTGACTGTCAAAATTTGTGCTGGAATTAAGCAAGACTGAACTTTATTTCCATTCATTGATATTGATATTGGTGAAGGCAAAATGTTAGATGTACAAGTTAATACACATGGAAGCACTCTTCCTGTGCTTAATGCTGCTGTTTTGGGCACTCTCCTCCAAGTTGTCTCAAGCAGGTTACAAAGCAAAGGAAACCAGTGGGAAACAAAGAGGCACCTAGGCCTGAAAAGGAGGAAGAGTTACCGAAAATGGGTTTCATAACTTCAAATGCGAACGAGGAGGGAGATAGACTAATGAAGATCGGTACTCAAATTCTTCTGTATATTGAGAATGTAAATTTAATCTATTGATCAAGAGAAAGAGAAAGAAACTTTTCCAGGTGAAATATTATAACCAGAAGGCAAAGGAAAAGAAAAAACAAAACATGATACTAGACCTCACACTGGATCCATAATAACTAAATATTTCCATCGGTACTCTACTTGGACTACTAAGAAAGCTTTAGGAATAGAGAAAAGACAAAATGGATCTAAGGAAGAAAGTCCAAGTCAAACCAGCACCACTAACACCCCACCAAACCGCATTCAATAGAGCACCCTGAATGGTAAGAGTAGCAAAATGGGTTAAAATCTAGGTAACAACGACACGGATACGAGTGTCGGTGTCGGACACGGCGACCCAAAAATATGTAAAAACGGGGACAAAGCTGTAAAATTTTTATTTCTTATTTTCTATTATACTTATGTTGGTTACTTAACCTATCTACATTTATGGGTTAATTTAAGACATATTTTTACGACTAATAACAAACAAGTCTCAACACTTATGGGTTATATTAACTTATGGGTTAATTTATGACTAATAACAAACAAAAAATAATGACACTAGTTAGTATAGTTGAATAACATGTATAAGAATTGAAAACTTTCTAAAAGTTATGTCAAAAAGGTTATGATCCAAGCAAGAAGTGTCCGTTGGAGTGTCGACACGAGTGTCGGTGTGTCCGAGTGTCCGACACGTTTGGACACGGATTTTTTTTGGAATATGGAGTGTCCATGTTACATAGGTTCAAATGTATCAACACTGGATATGAGCAAACTAAAATCAGATTCTAAGAACTTAAACCTCACAAAAAGCCGGCAAAAATGCTAAAAAGAAAATGAAATTTGTTGAGAAGGAAAGGCAAAGTAACCTTTTACAAATACAATATGCACATACAACTCATGCCCAAATTATTGACCAGGGGGAGAATAAAACCCCTCACTTTAGAAATCGGAAATGGCAGTCGAGAAACAGTTAAAAATCCCCATGCTCCTCTGTAGGTCGAACTTTGAACTCCGTCTTAACTCTTAACCATGACGTGGTCCAGGATTCCCCAAGTAATAGCAGACCTACTCGAGTCCACCTTACATGGTAGTGTTTTCTAACCTTCTTCTAGAAACAGAATGCCATTAGAATCAACCTTATGATAAACATCACTTGCTCGTTCGAAATAAAGTTAGGAAAAGTAACACAAATCATCCTCCCCGTGCTGTTTGGAATGTGAAGATGAAATGCTACTAGAACCAAAATCACAGTAAGCAACTCTGAGAGCTCCTAGATCGCAATTACAAATACCCAAAATGGCAACAGGAATTGATAGAAGCTAGAAATAGAGAGAATTCATCAGGTCCGAGAGTTTTACCACAATCTAGCTTGTCAGACCTCCTACTCAAAGTAATGACTTAAACCTGCGCTTCATTGCTAGAGACTAAAATGAAATGTGTTCCATTAAGCCAAAGACTTTAGGCCTTATCTTCATTGTAAGAGACTCACTGAACTCCTCCCTTCCTCACTGACTAAAAACTCCATCTTAGTCGGGATATTGGAGTTGCAATCTGCTTTACTAAGACTGTTTTTTCCGTCATACTTGATCTTTTTATTTCTTTATTTGACAATTTTATTTTTGACCTTTGCACAGAAATATCTATTTAAGGTTAACGAAGAACAAGTCGACGGTGTCGTATACATTCCACTCTTAAAAATCACAAATTCATCTTAGGTTGTGTTTGGTAGGCGGCACCGGGATGCATTCGGCAAGCCGCTGCAATTGCACGGAGGAGCAATGCAACATCTTGCAATGCACCCTTTTGAGAGTGATTGGTTTGCTAAGCATTAAAACCATTTTTTTGTGAATCGCCTTCTCTTCCCCTAAAACCATTGGAGACAAACTCCCACATTTTCTTCCTCAAATTAATGGAGAATACTTGTTCTCCTTCAATGAGAGAGAGAAAGAGAGTTGCATTAATGGGGTTGGGATTTTGGAAATGATCGGGGAGAGAGAGAGATTTAAGGAGATTGGTGAAAGATTTTTGGAGAAAATATTTCGTAATTGCTACTGCAACGTGGTTCAGCTAAATTTTGACTGCAAATGGGTGTAAAAGTTTGTTAACCAAATTTTATCCAACTGCAACCTGTTGCACCACGGTGCAGTACCGAAACCAATCACTCACAAGTTCCGATTCACCGCACCCCAGTGCACTTGCAACCGGTTGCAGTGAACCAAGCACAGCCTTTGTGACGCCCAGGCTTTGTAAATAGTATCCTTAGGTTGTAAGAAAGCTTTGTACAAATTTTTATTTATTTTTGTAAAGGTTAGCTTAGGAAAAAGGGGGAGTACGCTTCGTCTCCACTTTTGATGTTTCCTTTTAGAACTTAGCTGTTTTCCATTTTGCTATATATGTAGAGGACTAGTATCCAATACACCCAAGAAGGAATTTAAGCTTGTAATAGTGTTTTGTAATAGTTGTTGATATATGAATGAAATAATGCCTTCAAAGACCCTTTGTACAGTGTTTGAGATGCGTTGAGATTATGTGATGCTTTGCGATGTTGTATTGCTAAACGATTGATAGAGAGAGAGTAATTAGGCTTACTTGGGACAGGTGTCTTGAGTGCCGCACGTGCCAAGCTTGAGTTTAAGTTGGTCCGTGTCAGTTCGTATCAGAGCGATCTAGTTGAAAGCGATCAAATTACAATGGCGGAGGGTCCGAATGCTACCGACCCCGCCCAGGTCCTTGCCCCGCATGTGGGGAGTACCACCGGTTAATCCCAGGCCCTTGAATACCCTAACGCGGTTGGACCAGTTAGAGGAAAAGATGCAAGCTCTAAGTGGAATTATCGATCAAGTGACGACTTTGGAGGAACGATTGGACGGTTTCTCAGACGATCAGGCCCATATGGGCGAACGTCTCGTTACGTTAGAAGGAGTGGTTGAAGGGAATATGGCTACTCTTCTAGATTAGGTGGCTGAACTTTCCTTGAAGGTAAATCTCCTAGTTAAGGTTGCTGGAAATGGAGAACCAGTACCTTTGGGCGGCGGTATAGACCGACCCAAGATCAAGGTTCCCTAACCCAAGGCGTACGAGGGAGCGAGGGACGCAAAGGAGGTAGAGAACTTCCTTTTTGATATGGAGACGTACTTCAATGTGGTTAGGCCTGATAGCGAAGGTGCAAAGGTGTCGATGACAACCATGAACCTCGCCGGTGATGCTAAACTATGGTTGCGCACCAAGTATGCTGAGATCCAGAGCGGTCACTGTACTACTGTACTATTGGAACGTAGGATGACTTGAAGAAAGAGCTAAAGAATCAGTTCTTACCCGAGAATGTTGAGTTCATTGCTCGGAGGAGTTTAAGGCAACTGAAGCAGACCGGCAACATCCGTGAGTATGTGAAGCGGTTCTCAGCCTTGATGTTACATATCCGCGACATGTCTAAAAAGGATAAGTTGTTTTGTTTCTTGGAAGGTCTGAAACCATGGATCCAGAATGAACTGCAAAGGCAACGGGTTCAAGATTTGGCCTCCGCTGAGCGTATCAACGACTGCACTCCTATGCAGGGTGAGCCTCGACCGGCTCAGTCTCAGTCTAGTTCCCAGGATCCTCCAATACTTACAACAAGAGCAAGAGTGGAGGGTACCAACCTAGAAGTGGGGGAGACCAAGGTCATGGCCAGAACAGGAGTGGGGGAGCAAATACAGGTGGTGCCTCAAGTTCTAATTCTGGGAGGGAGTACCACAGGCCGCGTAACAATGGTGGCACTTCCTCCTCGTCCAGGTTTCAAGGACGTCCAAGAAACTTGAAGTGTTTTCTCTGTGGAGGGAATCACAAGGCCTATCAATGTCCTCAGAAGACGGCCCTGAATGCTCTAATGGCGTCGCAGGGGGACCAAGCCAATGACACCACTCAAGGGAATGATAGCGGTGAAACTCACATGGGTTCTCTTTACTTGCTCAACGCCGTGACCACCCAGTTGCCAGAGTAAGCCTAAGAAGGGACTCATGTATGTGGGCCTCAGTATTAATGGGCAGAACACTTCGGCAATGGTTGATACAGGTGCTACCCATAGCTTTATCGCTATCCAGGAGGCGAATCGTTTGGGACTGCGTTTGGTGAAAGATTCTAGCCGGATGAAAGCTATTAATTCCGCCGCGATGTCGATTCATGGTGTTGCCAAGTTGGTTCCGGTTAAGATTGGACAGTGGAGTGGAAAGGTCAACCTTCTAGCAGTGACATTGGATGATTTCAAGATTATCTTGGAAATGGACTTTCTCCGCTACCACAAGGCGGTGTCGATGCCGTTCGTCAACTCCCTAGGGATTTTTGGTGACAATCCCTCAATCATACAGATGTCCACGCAGAAAGATGAGGGCAGAATATTATCAGCTCTTCAGTTGGAGAAGGGACTGAGGCGAGGGGAGTTGACTTACCTTGCAACCCTACAGTTAAAGCCGGATGATCAGAATCATGATGCCCTGTCGACGGAAGTCTCCCGGGTACTTACGGAGTTCAAGGATGTGATACCGAAAGAATTGCCGAAGGTGTTACCTCCACGAAGGCCGATTGATCATCAGATTGAGTTAGTCCCTGGAACCAAGCCTCCTGCCAAAGGACCGTACAGAATGAGTCCACCTGAACTAGCAGAGCTTCGAAAACAACTTGATGGACTATTGGAATCGGGCTTTATTCGCCCCTCGAAGGCGCCATATGGTGCCCCGGTCTTATTTCAGAAGAAACAAGATGGAAGTCTGCGATTATGCGTCGACTATAGAGCCCTGAACAAGGTAACGGTGAAGAACAAGAATCCGATACCGCTCATTGCCGACTTATTTGACCAGCTTACATCTGCGAAGTACTTCTCTAAACTGGATTTGAGATCGGGTTACTATCAGGTCAGGATTGTTGCTGGGGATGAACCGAAGACGACTTGTTCCACACGGTATGGGGCATATGAATTTCTTGTCATGCCATTCGGTCTGACCAATGCTCCTGCAACTTTCTGTACTCTTATGAATGAACTCTTCCGGAAATATATCGACAAGTTTGTAGTGGTGTATCTGGATGATATTGTTATATACAGCCGCACTAGGGAAGAGCATCTTGAACATCTTCGCCTGGTATTCCAAGTCTTGCGACAGAACCAGCTATATGTCAAGTTGGAGAAATGCTCGTTCGCGCAAGAACAAGTTATGTTTCTTGGACATGTTGTTGGCGGAGGACAGATCCGTATGGATATGGAAAAGGTCCGTGCTATTGAGGAGTGGAGAACCCCTACGGAGGTTACAGAAGTGCGTTCCTTTCTTGGCCTCGTGAACTACTACCGCAAGTTCATCGAAGGATATTCGAAACGCGCGGCACCCCTTACAGATCTTCTCAAGAAGGACTTCTCTTGGTCTTGGTCCGAGGAGTGTCAAGCAGCCTCTGACGATCTAAAGCATGCGGTGATTAGCAATCCGGTCTTAGCCTTGCCGATATTACCAAGCCGTTTGAGGTACATACCGATGCATCTGATTTTGCTATCGGTGGAGCATTGTTACAAGAGGGACATCCGGTGGCATACGAAAGCAGGAAGCTGAATGACACAGAGAGGAGGTATTCAGCCCAGCAGAAGGAACTCCTTGCTATTGTGCATTGTCTACGAGTATGGCGACACTATCTGTTGGGAATGAAGGTTCTGGTGAAGACCGATAACAGTGCGGCAAGACATTTCCTTACACAGAAAAAGTTGACCTCAAAGCAGGCTCGTTGGCAAGAGTTACTAGCCGAGTTTGATTTGGCTCTCGAGCACAAGCCAGGAAGGATAAACAATGTACCGGATGCACTAAGCCGTAAGGCTAAACTTGCGGCCATCTCTACAGCTGCCGAACAGTCTCACTCTTATGTTACCAACACTCTCCAAGATAGGATCCGCGAAGGGTTAGCGGTGGATCCTCAGACCCAGGCCATCATTAACTTGGTGAAACAGGGGAAGACAAAACGGTTCTGGGTGGAAGATGGTCTTTTATACACGAAGGGACAGTGGATTTATGTTCCTCGGTTCGCGGGACTGAGACGGGAGCTGATAAAGGAGTGCCATGATACTCTTTGGACAGGCCATCCGGGTTGGCGAATAACACTATCCTTGCTGCACAGAGGTTACTATTGGCCAAATGATCAAAATGAAGTGATGGATTATACGCGGACTTGTCACATTTGCCAGCAAGACAAAGTTGATCGGGATTTGCCACTTGGATTGTTGGAACCACTTCCCGTACCGACACGACCTTGGGAAGGCGTCTCTCTGGACTTTATCTCTGGGTTACCCAAGATTAAAGGATATGGTTCCCTACTCGTGATCATCGACCGATTCTCTAAGTATGCAACATTCATTCCAACTTCAATTGTTTGTACGACAGAGAAAATAGCACGTCTCTTTGTGAAGCACGTTGTAAAGTATTGGGGCGTGCCAAAGGACACTGTCAGCGATAGAGATCCGAGATTTACTGGGAAGTTTTGGAGGGATGTGTTTAGATTATTGGGATCCATTCTCAACTTCTCAACCAGTAACCATCCGCAATCAGATGGTCAGACAGAGCGCTTCAATACAATGTTGGAAGAGTACCTCCGGTACTTTGTGGCCAAACTTTTGGATGTAGCACAGTTTTGCTTTAATCTGCAGAAGAGTTCCTCCACCAACAAGAGTCCTTCCGAGATACTGTTAGGACAGCAGCCCCTCACACCGCACACAGTGGCCTCCGATTACAAAGGAAGTGTTCCGAGAGCCTACCAGTTTGCAAAGGAATGGCAGAGAAATACCGATATTGCCCGGGCCTATCTGGAGAAAGCGTCAGCCAGAATGAAGAAATGGGAAGACCAAAAGAGACGAACAGATCCTTTTCAAGTTGGGGACCTTGTTCTGATCAAGAGATCCCATCTCAAGCAGCGAGGTGGCAGAATACACCAAGGGCTAGTATCCAAGTACATTGGTCCGATGCCGATCATTGGCAAAGTTGGGAAGGTTTCCTACAAGCTTCAATTACCTCCCCACCTTCGCTTCATCCATCCAGTGTTTCATGCCAGTACTCTAAAGCCTTACCACCAAGACAAGGAAGATCCAAGCAGAAGTACCGTCAGGCCTCATATTCCACTCAAGCCAGTCAGCTCAAGCGAAGTTCTAGAGAGTGTTCTTGCTCACAGAGTGACCCATGTTGACCCGGACACCAAAGATGAAGTTTACGAGTACCTTGTGAAGTGGAAGGATCTGCCAGATACAAAAGCCAACTGGGAGCACCAAGATTCTCATCCCCTTCTGGTCCGACTAAGGAAGACTGAGGCCAAGCAAGAGAGGAAAGAGAACAGGCAGATGTGGAAGCAGAAGAAAAAGTCGACGAGGGCGTCCCCAAGCTGAGTGGGAGAGAGTGTGACGCCCAGGCTTTGTAAATAGTATCCTTAGGTTGTAAGAAAGCTTTGTACAAATTTTCATTTATTTTTGAAAATGTTAGCTTAGGAAAAAGGGGGAGTACGCTTCATCTCCACTTTTGATGTTTCCTTTTAGAACTTAGTTGTTTTCCATTTTGCTATATATGTAGAGGACTAGTATCCAATACACCCAAGAAGGAATTTAAGCTTGTAATAGTGTTTTGTAATAGTTGTTGATATATGAATGAAATGATGCCTTCAAAGACCCTTTGTACAGTGTTTGTGATGCGTTGAGATTATGTGATGCTTTGCGATGTTGTATTGCTAAACGATTGATAGAGAGAGAGTAATTAGGCTTACTTGGGACAGGTGTCTTGAGTGCCGCACGTGCCAAGCTTGAGTTTAAGTTGGTCCGTGTCAGCCTTAGACTACATGTTTAGAGTATAGGCCACTGTAGAAGTTCTTTTTACTAGATTTGTATAAGAATTGCTAGATTAGGTTGTAAAATTGTAGAACAAAGTTTTCAATCAAACAACCGAAGATAATTTTTCTCCATAACCAAAGATAAAATCAAAAGACATCACACTTTACAAGTATCTGTCTCTAATAAAAACAACTCTCCTAACTCTTATTCTCCTCCTCCATCTCTTTCTCCTTCTTCACCTTCTCCAAATCGGGGGTTTGAAGTCACTAAAAATTGGAGCTCTCTCATGATAACAGTTTTATTCCATTATTCACAGCTTGTATAGTATCTTCTTCTTTTATACTATTCTCTTTTTTATTAGGCATTGTACACTATTCTTGCCTATGGTGTTCTACTATTGATAATGCGCGAGCTTCAGTCCGCCCATCCCATGATAAACTATAATGCAAGGTCTTGAACTAGCCAGGATTTGCCAAAGTGTCTACCATATGTTGATTGAGGTCACTACTAGAATCATTTCAGGGCGTTCATCCTAGGCTATGTTTACTTTTGGTTTCTTTACAAAAAAACTTCAACTCCCGTTTTCCTTTTTCTCTTTTTGTCTATAGTAAACATTAATATTCTGACCTCTTACACTACCACAACAGCAATGCATCGCAATTATAGTTCTGATTAACTGATGGCAACCGAGAGGGCGCTAGTTAAAATGGACAAACGTGAAACTTCGTTTCAGTGCTTCTTTCTTTTACGAATGTTTTAAATGTTTCTCTCTTCATATGCCTATATGTACCAGGGAACCTATCTAAAACACACACACGCTTCTCACTTGGTTGTTTTTCTCGGTAATACTACAATTCAGCGATAGGAGTAATTAACGATAGAAAACATGTCAATCTCAGTAATCTAGTGTTCTGATTGAATTGAATTGTAGTAACAAAAATATGCAAAAAACTGAAATTAATAAAAAAGCAAGTGAAGCCCTAAAGAAAGCTTACGGATTTCAATCTGGTGATCTTTCCGTAAAGACCGTCGATTTGTTCGTCTAAATCAGCGTGCATTGGATCAACTCTCACTTGGATTTCATCCGAATTCGATACAACTCTCGGTGTCAAACCATCTCTGCACAATCAAACAATGATCAAACTGGATCATTAAACCCTAACACAAACAACACACACACACAGAGGGTTACCTTGATCCATAAGCAGCAGTTCCGTACGGAGCACTTCTGTGAGAATTCGCCATTAGAGACGAACTTGAAATCGCAGAGAGAGAGAGATAGAGAGAGAGACTTCAAAGCAGAGCTTCTAAAACCAAAAGAGAGAGAAGATGAAGAACGGTGATGTTGTCAATATGATTTTATCCGTTGGATTAAGTTAGTTTACCGCACACGGTGGTGAACGGCTGAAAGGCCTTTTATTCCTTTCTTATAAATACCAAACACTACCATCAACATAAACTTTTATTTCTCCGTTTTTATGATTTATGAAGGTGATTGTAGCTTATTTGTAGCCGAAATAAAGGAAGAAACACCTTAGCAATTGATGTTTTATTTATGGTACTCAAGATTATACAACTTAACAAAGTAATTACTATTAGCACTTATTTCAGGTTTACCATGGAGCTTAAAGATCCAATAAATAGCAGCAAAAATATCTTTATGAATTAGTGTTGAGTGCATTAGTAACAGCACCAATGTTCCCTTCTAATTAACTGAAAGAGAACTTTCCAAAAGAAAAAAAAATGAAAGAGATAAATAACTTCCTCTAAGTGAGCGACATCTAGAGAGAGAGAGAGTCTGGTTTTTACAGAAGCATTTTAGAGAGAGAAAGTTAGAGAGAGAAATTAATCTAGTGTGAGAAACCAGATCTGAGGTCCTCTTAGAGAAGGGCTTTCATCCTTTATCGCCTCCAACCCATCCCTGTCATTCATTCCATTCACCTCATCTTAATCTTCCGTTTTTCTTAGGTCGCGTATTGAGATTGTGGGGGTCTGTTTCGGTGTGTTCTTGGCGTTTCTAGCCGGCTTGCGCTTGTGAGGAGGCGGTGATGACTTCAAACCACTCTCCACTCCAACGATACTGACATCTCCTCCATCTTCCTAACCTTATTCATCCTTTTTCATCAGTTGTTTTTCTCTGATTGGTTTTTTGGTTTTCTATATAACTCGGGTTACCTTCTTGGTTTGTGATTTTACTTGCAAGTGGGTCGGCAGCGATTTTCCGGACGGGTGGGTGACCGTGAAATGGTAATGCGGGTCGGGAAGCTCACGGTTGCAACGATTCAGGAATCGGTTTGGTGAATTTGGATTTTGTTTCGTTTAGATCAAAACAGGAGGGCAGGCCTTGTGGCGTGGGCCTGGTATTCTCTAGTGGGTTTGGGTTGGATAACATTCCTTTGGGGCCTGCTGGCAGTTATCCCTTTGAAGGACTGGGTTTGTGTTGTTTGTTTGTTCCTGGGGGGGCCTTTATCGTGACGTCAGATGGTTTAGGCTGAACAGTTTGTGAACAGGTTGTCAAAAGTGAGATAAGTGCTTACGTACGAGTTCTATTCATCAACAGTTTCGCCCCGCTTCGCATTAAATGCAAAAGTTCTTTTCATCTGGCTGATTGACGTTTTACTGCATGTACACTATTTTTTACTCTGAGGTGTAAATTACTTTTACTTGCTTGTGGTTTTTTGAAGAAAAACATCTCTTCTCTGGTTGTATTCTTTGGTGGTGGGGTTGGAGTTTCTACGGGGGATAGGGGTCTTCGCTTTACGTCCCTCCGGGGGGGCAGGAGATCCAGCAGGTAATACTCTAGAATACCTTATCAGAGGTCAGAGCGAGTAATGATGGAGGAAGAACGGATTGTGGTCCAACTTGGGGGAGATTCTTCTGTTAACAGGGGGGAATATGATCATTGGGGAACAAGATTGGGTTGGAGGTATGGAACCGGACTTTGGTAGGCATCAGGCAGGATTTACGTCGGCAGATCCTTGGATAGCACCGACCATCTTTCCTCGAGGCAGTTCGGTATGGACGATGGGTTCTTCCACGAGAGAACCAGAGAGTTCGGTTGAGCGTCAGGAGCGACAGGTCCAGGCTCCATCTCGTGGATTACTTACTTCGACCTCCAGAGTGATACGATACCATATACGGTCTGATGTTCAAGCGGTTTAGTTTGTGGAGCCGCATTTACCATTCCAGCTCCTACCGTCCGGATCTCGCCTCCCGTCTCACACT
This sequence comes from Kingdonia uniflora, assembly GCA_014058105.1. Taxonomy (NCBI): domain Eukaryota; kingdom Viridiplantae; phylum Streptophyta; class Magnoliopsida; order Ranunculales; family Circaeasteraceae; genus Kingdonia; species Kingdonia uniflora. The sequence goes on along the minus strand of JACGCM010000779.1, from coordinate 2,034,394 downwards.
CAAGTACGCAATCCTACCCTTGTGTCTTACTCTCGGATTCGACGCACTTACTATCATTTTAACCGTTGTTCTCGGGTTCGGTGGCTCCAAGGAGGCCCCCCGGGCCATTATGATTATTATATCTTAGAATTGCCGAGGTTTGGGTTGACCTGAGGCAATTCGACACTTGAAAGAACTGATCCGGTCCTCTAATGGGGATATTATCTTTTTATCTAAAACCAAACGTTCTTCTGGAGAGATGTAAGATGTAGTACGTAGTCTTAATTACCCGAATTAGGTAGATGTTCCGGCCTCTGGTATCTAGGGTCGGTCGGGGGGTATCTGTATAATGTGGAAAAACAATATTTCGTTAGATGTAATATTTTGTAATAAGTATATTATTAATGTCTTGATTTACTTTGAGCCGTCTGGCTCGCCATGGATGACATCGTTTTTTTACGGGAGTCCCTACCAAAGGGATAAGAATAAAAGTTGGAGGTTGGTATAAACAATATCGAATGAGCTCTCGGGGCCTTGGCTGATATTGGGGGACTTCAACACCATTTTTGCGAGCTCGGATAAAGTGGGGGGTAAACCGTTTCGCGCTGCGACGAGCGCATTCACCAGAGAGGTCACCCAACAAGCTGTCCTTATTGATCTTGGTATATCGGGGCACCCCTTTACCTGGAATAACAAGTGTCGGGGTAAAGATAATATCAAGGAACGTTTAGATCAGAGCCTGACAAATGCGGATTGGATGTTTATTTTTCTAACAACAAAGGTTTTTCATTTACCTGCTTTGGGCTCGGATCACTCCCCTCTGTATCTTGATACTTATCTAACAATGAACTCACTAGGTAAATGTTTTCGCTTTCAATCTATATGGACTCGGGAGCCATATTTTCCTCATTTGATAAAGGATCTTTGGCAAAGAACGGGTTCTGGCTCCCCTGCCCAACTAGTGAAAGAAAAACTCTTATTTACAAAAATCGGCCTTAGATCATGGAATAAGAAATTTTTTGGTCATGTCCATATTAAAATTTTTGTGTTGAAAAAAAAAAAAACATTTCTATCATTTAGGCCCTTCCATATACTAATGCCACAGCTCTTCGAGAACGGGAATTATTGGTGGAGCTTGACGAGACCCAGTTAAGAGAACAGATGTTTTGGCGTCAAAAATCCCGGGTGAACTGGTTAGCCGAGGGCGATCGCAACACTAAGTTCTTTCACATGCAAACCCTCTTACAGCGAAAGAAAAACTCGATCGACTGGCTGAAGGACGAATCTGGGGTCTGGACGGGTGACACAGGCAAAATTGGCCAGATTTTTTTGCGCGACATAGCTCGTAATTTCCAATCTTCCAACCCGGTCAACGTCCCGGAGTTTATTCAACATTTCGGTTCGTGTATCACGGAAGAGGATAATCTTAATCTTACGCGTACGGTTACATCGGAGGAAATTAAAGCCGCACTGGATAGCATTGGCCCGCACAAAGTTCCCAGTCCGGATGGCTTCCTTGCGCTTTTCTTTCAACTCTTTTGGGAGGTGGTCGGCCATGATATTTGTCGTCTGGTATCCAAGTTCTTTGAATATGGTTTTATGCCTTCTCATATCAGCATCACTCATGTTGTTATAATTCCTAAGAATGGATCTAAGACATCCCCTTGTGATTTTTGGCCTATCAGCCTGTGTAATGTTATCTATAAAATCATATCCAAAATCCTCTCTTCCCGGCTTAAGCCTCTTCTGGACAAATTCATCTCTCCTTTCCAAAAGTGCTTTTGTGAGTGGTCGCCAGATTTCGGACAATGTCCTGGTTGCCCACGAACTTATTCATACTATGAAACAGAAACAGGGCAGATCCGATCTGATGGTTGTCAAGCTGGATATGTCGAAAGCTTACGATAGGATCGAGTGGAGTACCTTGATTAGCACGTTATCAAAACTCGGGTTCAGTCCGATCTGGTGCCAGTGGATCCTACAATGTATCTCGACGGTGCGTTACTCGGTTCTGCTCAACGACTCTGCCCATGGGCTCATCACCCCCACTAGGGGTCTGTGTCAAGGTGACCCTCTTTCTCCCTTTTTGTTTATTATTTTGATGGACGGTCTGTCTCGTGCTCTGGGGGCCAAGGAATCTGCTAAACTCCTTTATGGAGTTAAAACGTCTAGAAGATCCCCTCCGGTCTCCCATCTTTTATTTGCAGATGACTGTCTCCTGTTTTGTCGTGCAGATATTACTGAAGTACTCAAACTGAAGAAAATTCTCAATTCGTTTTGCGGAGCCACGGGGCAGGAATTGAACCTTGCTAAGTCAGGAGTGTTCTTCAGCAAGAACCTCCCTCATCGACATTGTCGCCTTATCAGTCGTCTTCTGAAGATTGGTATTATGCCTACCGATGAACGTTACCTGGGTACAAACCTGTTTTTCCACCGGTCCAAAGCCCAAACTTTCCAACGCGTTGAAGAACGTATCTCCTCCCGTCTACAATCTTGGCGCGGTAAACTACTATCGCAGGTAGGTAGGACTATCCTTATTCAGTCGGTTACTTCGGCCATTCCTTCATACCAGATGTCCTGCTTTGCTCTTCCTCAATCTACCTGTAAGAATATCAACCGTGTCCAACGTGACTTCTGGTGGGGCAAAGGAAAGACGCTAAGAAACCCTTGTGCCTGAAAAAGTGGAAGGAAGTTTGTCGTCCGAAGCGTGAGGGAGGTTTGAGAATTCGGGAGGCAGGGGCGACCAATAAAGCTCACCTCTCAAAACTGGTGTGGTGCCTTCATCAGAAGCCGAATGAGTTCTGGGGCCGCATCCTAAAAGCGAAATACTATCCGGATTGCGATATTCTTCACGCTCCAAAGAAAGCGGATTCTTCTTGGACATGGCAAAGTGTCCAGTCTTCGATTGCGACTATCAACGCTCACTCTATGTGGCATGTTCGAGTGGGGAACCAGATTAGATTCTGGACGGACCCATGGATCCCTCTGGATGGGGTTAGGAAACCCACCCCCCGGCCTGGTATTAATTTGGAGGATTTTCCGACATGGGTGAGTCATTTTATTAATCCTATTAGCCGGTCGTGGCGTCGTGACGAACTTTTAGCCTGATGTGATGACACTTCGGCTACCCTGATCTCGCACATATATATTCCTCGTGAAGGAAATTTCGATGAACTGAGATGGAATCCGTCGAAAGATGGAAAGTTCTCCATCAAGTCCACTTATAGGGCTCTCATGTCTGGTTCTTAGATGGAGCCGGTTCTGGGAACCTCTTCCTTTCTCTTACGCTTTTGGAAGAACAAGGCGTCTTCGCGGGCCCAGATGTTTGCGTGGAAATGCTTCCGTGAGATGATCCAGTGCCGTGAGAAGATTGCGATCCGTCTTGCGTTAACTGATTCCTCTTGTCCCCTTTGTCAGGCCCCTTTGAAGACCCTCCACCATTTCCTTTTGGAATGTGCGTTTACCCGTGCAGTCTGGTTTGATACTTCTCTGGGCGGGTTACTCCACCAGGCTGAACATCTTTCTGTCCATCAATGGATTGAGGTATGGCTTTCGCCTCCGACGGACTGGCTGATTGATCGGGCGACCTGGACTGAAGTCACTTTCACTCTCTACTGGTTAACTTGGAAAGCGAGATATACCTGGATTTTTCAAAATACTTCTCCAGATCCTACCCGGATCTCACGGACCATTAATAAAATTATTGCTAATGAACCATTTTTTCGTAATGAACAACTATCTATCAAGGCCCCTTGGGGAAAACCGGCCTCAGGCTGGGGAAAAATTAATGTTGATGCCTCCTTTTGCAAAAATAAATGTTTTGATGGCATTGGTCTAGTTATCCGTGACACTGACAATATATTTGGTGCAGCCCGAGTTTTATCCTGCAAATTTGCCTCTGCGGAAGAGGGGGAAGCGGTAGCAGTCCTAGAAGGCATCCAATGGGCAAGGGGAAGAAGACATACGAAGACTATCATTGAGACAGATGCAGAAGCCATTGTCTCTTTTTGTAAAGATGGAGGAGCTAACATTTCCTAGACTACGAAGGCGATCTTACAGGACTGCCTGGTTTTATTAGACTCTTCTCTGAATATTTGTATTAATTATGCGCCGAGGAGCGCTAATTCTGTAGCTCACCTTATTGCTAGTCGGCCTACGGGTGATTCGACTAGCTGGACCTGGTATGGTTCTCCACCAGAATGGCTCTGTCCATCTCTTGTGGAGGATGGTACCTCTTTTGTTTATTCTTCTGTTTATTAATATATGGTTTACCAATCAAAAAAAAGAAGATAAAGAACTTCCTTTGTTGAGAAAAACAATATATAACAGGGAAGTGTTTGCGAGGATATCTGACTTCAGGATTATGATGTTAAATTCTACGTTGACAAACAATTTGGTGAATATGCGCAACTTGATTATGCAATGGTACGCAGGAAGGTTTGAGCTTTTGTGTTGGTGCATAGGAAGTTTTGCAAGTACAAAAAGCAATCGAGCTATGTGAGCGCTCACAAAATACTGAATTAGCTGATAAATGTGAAGGGCCGGTTGACTGTCGCGGTAATACAATTGTCATATGTTAAGGAGTCATGTCTATGCATGCCAACTTTAAGAGAGACTGTAACTAAGAAGAAACCTCACAAAGTGCGCAAAGACCATGGACCTGCAATCTGCTTCAGTGGGGAAGTAGGCAAAACTTCCCCAGTCAAATTCACAACAAGCTACGAGTTGCAGTGAAAATCAAAAGTCAAAAACAGACATTCTCCCTCAGAATTTGTGAGATATCGAAAGAACTTGAGTAGCAATGATCTAAGGTCTTGTAATTGGTAAGATAAATAAGACGCCAAACCAATAGCAAATAAATTGACTGACTAGACATAGGATCATTATACCGATGAAATTGAGCTTTGAGTTAATTCCATACCATGAAAAGGCAATTTTACTACAAGAAATACCCATATCAACCAACATATAAAGCGTATATTTCGACAGAGATAACAGTTTAGCTGATAAACAATTCCATTTAATTTAATTCGATTAATAAAACTCAAGTACATTAACTAAACCTCAAAATACATTAAAAATCACTCAGTCTGCCCAAAACCTTGCCATAAGTGTTCTATAAGATCATTACGGAGCGTATGATGGGCTGTCTCGTCATGAGCTGGAGGATGACGACCAACGTACGCACACAAATTCACTGTGCGTTCCCTTGACACAGTTACTGGTCGAGAGTATTCCTTTAAGTCGTAATCAAACTCAAGCTTAGTATCATCTCGCTCATCTTCAATGATCATATTGTGTAATATGATGCAGGTCGTCAAAATCATCCCAAGAATTTCCGGTTTCCAATACCGTATAGGCCCCCGAACAACAGCAAACCGTGACTGCAAAACTCCGAATGCACGCTCCACATCTTTCTGCATTGCCTCTTGCATCGTAGCAAAAAACTGCTTCTTCACACCGTCCGGTCCACGAACTGTGTGAACCGTGTTAGCCCACCGAGGATAGATATCGTCTGACAAATAGTAACCCTTATTATAGTTATGGCCATTTACAGTGTACTTGGCTTCCGGAACACGCCTCTCATCGGCCTGGGAAAACAGGTAAGACCGGTCGAGAATGTGTAAATCGCTATGCGACCCCGCCATCCCAAAACAAGCATGCCATATCCATAAATCATATGAAGCTACCGCCTCCAGTACAATATGCGGTCTTCCAACGTTACCACCATTAACACTATGCCATGCAGGCGGGCATTTCTCCCAAATCCACTGGAAGCAATCCAAGCTTCCCAACATCCCAGGGAACCCGCGTTTCTGCCCCACACTAAGCAGCCTCGTGATATCCGCCTCTGTGGGCGCCCTCAAATACTCGTCCCCAAACACCTTAATCACAGTCTTACAAAACCTCTTCAAACTCTCAACCGTCGTACTCTCCCCAATCTTAACATAATTATCCACCTCGCTCGTCTTCATCCCATACATCAACACCATCATCGCCGCGGTCATCTTCTGCAACGGCGAAAATCCCAGTTTCCCCGCTGCATTCGTCTTCTGCACGAAATATGGATCGTGCTCCTCCACCGCAGCAAGAACATGGTTAAACAACTCCCTCCTCATCCTAAACCTCCTCCGAAACTCTTTCGGCGGGTACACGGGCGACTTCGCGAAGAACTCTCGAAATAACACCTCGTGCCCTTGACCTGAGTATCGCTCGCGGCAAATATAGGCGCGACCTTTGACAGAACCCCCATGTCTGGGGTACCCACCGTTCTCTAAGAGTTGGAGAGCTAAAGCTGTGTTGGACTTGTGCATCGCAACGAGAACATCGTCTTCTTCATCGGATGAAGATGAGAAATCGGAAAAATAGGGTTTTGGGGGTAAGGGATTCATGATGAGGATTGATTTGGATCTAGATTTGGGGGTTTTGATTGATTAAGATTTTGAGTGAGAATTTGATGCCCTGAAAGTGTTTGATGAAATTAAAAGCTTACCGAGAGGTTGATTTGGAGATTCCCTTTGACTTGAGATAGCAACAACTCTCTCCCGCTCTCAGTTGTTTCTTTCTCCACTCTTTGGTTTCTTTCACTCCAGAAGTTAGAGACGCCAATTTTGTAATCCCTAAATTGTGTTTTGTTTGCCCCACAAATTCGTAGTACCGCAACGCGGTGTATAAACCCTCCGTTTTTAGTTTTTTTACTAGCGGTAGCGGGCATACGCTCCTACAATTATTTGTAAAATCCTTACTTATGTTATGTTTCCAAATAGTTTAATAGTAGTACTACAGGTGGCTCGCCACGACGATTACGTTCGACGTGCCTTTGGTGCTTCATAATTATCCTTTAACGCGTTTTTAGCGCTAAGATCTCCATACAAAAATAATAATTCAAAAAAATGTCTAGATAATTATACAAAATATAAGTAAACAAAGTAATGCATGATTTACCTGACATCCAATAGCTTGTATGAAGATGCATGGTCTTCTAGATATAATAGATTCTGGAGGGAGCTTAGTCTGAAAAGTCATCTAAATTTAACAAAACTTCAATTATTAAGAGTATAACAGCAAGTATAAACAAAACCCTAAGTATATCACAAATTAGAAGAAATCAAAATAGCAAGTACTAACACCAAGTATAAACAAAACCCTAAGTATACCACAAATTAAAAGAAATCAAAACAGCAAGTACGAACAGCACACCAACAGCAAGCATGACAACAACTATTCTTTGTTAAAGACTCATGTGAAATGGAGAAGATTAAGGTATATAAAGTTAACAACAACTATACTTTAAAGAAGACTCATGTTAAAGCATTACAACAACTACACTTTAAAGAAGATTAAGGTATATAAAGTTAACATCAACTATACTTTAAAGAAGACTCATGTTAAAGCATAACAACAACTATACTTTGGATTTCTTAATTTTTCTCACAATCATCTTTGATGGATTTTTGTGAACATTGGATTAGTGTACCGGAAGTAGTAACAACAAGTATAAACAGAACCTATAGTAACTGTAACTTCATCCATGACGAAAAACTTGCAGAACAACAATGGCGTCCTCTATTATTTGGGATTGACAATAGTAAATTAAGATAATTATCTTTCGTAAAACCTATTAAGGGGTAGCCCCTTTCCCCACAATAGCCACACACCCATTCACATTCACCCCCAACGCCTCCAACACCCTATAATCCTCCTTCCTACCATAATTCACAAAAACCACCTTTTTAAAACCGACCTAGATGGCGAATAGGCGTGATAAGACACTACAACTCTTCCCAAATAACCCAACTCACTTAACTCCAATTTTCTCACAACCCCGTCACTTAAATGCACATCTAACAAAATTTCTCCAGGGTAAGATAACAAAGCCTCAAATTCAATATAATGGGTCTCTAAGTTTAGTCCTTTAAAATGGTTTTCAACGTATTTTACAGTCTCTAACAAAGCTTTGGTCCTGGCTAAGTGTGGGTGAAAGGTAAGGTCACGAAGGTAAGATGAGATGGTGTAGTTGTTAGAAGAGGTGAGGAAGAGTATTGTTGTTGTTGGGGTGTTTGAAGTTAGATGGTAAACTATGTACAAACCTGAAACGCAGAGAAATGTTATGAAAGCTAGAATGGGCGAAGATGATGGTAGAGCTATGAAGATGGGTCTGGGTGTTGAGTTAGGTTACACCATTAGAGGCAGATAGAAAAAGAAAGAAAGAAATGTTTACTTGCTTTGGTGAAGCATTTTCATGGCGGAGGAGAGAGAACTTAACAACAACAACAATCAGAGAGAGAGAGAGAGAGAGAGAGAAAGAGAACTTAACAGCAGCAACAATCAAAGCTAACGACAACAGTAATCAAAACCAACCAATATTTTGTAGCAAGAAGTAAATCTTCCAATAGCAGCAGCAACAACAATAATAACAGAAAGAGAGAAAAGAACTTAACAACAACAGTAATCAAAACTAACAGCAACAACAATCGAAATAGAAATAGAGTAAAGAAAGAGGGAAAGAGAGAGAGAAAAAAAGAAGAAGATAAGTCCTTGGTTAGAAAGAGAGAGGGAGGCACTAATAGGAGAGATGGAGAGACGGAGAGATGGAGAGCTTGATCGGAGAAAAAAGAGTCGGGCTTAGGAGAGAGAGATAAAACTACCACTTTTATGTGTTATGTCCAAATTACCCATAAGCTAAAGAGTTTAAGTAATCTAGGCCGTCCATCTCCATCTTTCCCACAAATCCCAGTCCCTCTTTTATGTTTGAGACAATGGCGAATTTGTCTATTTGAAAAACACCGTTCCCTAATGAATAATAAATTTTAGGTGTTATACAATTAATAATAGAGTTGATATCTCAAGCATCATATACATTCAACATTTGTTAACTTCAATTCAAGGCAGACTCGAGTTTGGTATTATGCGCAAAATCATTTTGTTGCAAGTCTGGGGTTTGAATTATTATTTTTTGTCTAAAATATTGCATACAATCTGATATAAATCCAATCCTATTTCCGCATAATACAAAGATGCATCCTATAATAACTTAATATATACAACCATTACTGTAGGGGCCTAACTTCGTAACGAGGGGAAGTCGGCTCTTACACCACGGGGTTTAATATTCAAACAAAGGAATACAAGTACATAATCCAGGGCGCGAATAATCTATAGACAATATACTTGCGTGAAGGCCTAGAATATGACTCTCCACAACCTCTGATGAGGATTTTTAAGAGTGTTTATATTTCCGTCGAGTAGTCGAAGGTTTGAGTACAAGTTTTTACAAGGTGATCGAAGGTAAAACGTTTAGGTTCTGGGGAGAGATCTTCTAACTTCCCCTTGGTTCCCCATTTCTCCTATTTATAGAATCATAGGAAGGGCTGAGTCACCAAGGTTAGGTCAGATTACAAGTGTACAATCCGGGTATCCTCCGGATATCGAGCGGATATCCCAGAGTTGGTGTTGAAGCCGAAAATGCAGGGTCTGCTACCATGCCCTGTCACTATAGCTGTCGGTCTGTCACTATGTACTGATACTGTAGTAGTCTGAGAGTCCTATCACTGTAGCTAACTAAACCGACAGCGGCACTGTTCTTATATGGTGAGATGGTTGTCTTATCTCACTTTGACCATGTACGGATATGGTTGAAGTGTTTTTGAAGTGAAGTTCTTCTTCGAGGCTTGTTCAGAGTCGAGGTTTCGTCTTTGGGTAACCCTTGGGGGACTTGTTTGGGGGATTGAGTGGGCTTCGAGATATTCAGGTAGGCTTCGAAGTAGCCTTTGAGTGTCTGACTGGGGTAGAAGGCTGCAAGTAGCAAGGCTACTACATTCGCCCCCTCTCAGTGATGGTCTCGAAAGCAGGTGTAGAGGCATTTGTTGAGAAAATTGTTTGGCCTTGGAAGTTGAACGGTTTGACTGTTGGTTTCCGGGTAATAAAAGAGGGTAATAAAGAGATGTTGATGGTTATAGGGTAATAAATGAAATGAGGCTATAAGTATGGGCTATGGGGGTAGGGATACTATGTACTCTTCTTCTATTTTATTTTCTTCTCTTCCTTCTGCATTTCTCAAAAAAGTCTATGGATACCACTCCGAACACGCGCTACCAAAAAAGGATGGGATTCGCCCGAGATCGTCGCATAGGGCGAAAGACAGCTGAATTGCATGTAAAGTTCTTCGGCCATCATGATCTCGACAGGGATATGCCTGAACTGGTGGAGCTGGAGGACGGAGAACTCATCAATGGGGAGCCTTACGCTTACTTTTGGGGGTAACTGAAGTACCATTTTACAACTGCTAAAAAATGTTACCTCTACCTGTCGAATTTGGCTGAGTGTCTCGTTCGTGCAGAAGAGGAGATTGAGGAGTAAGGTTCAGCGAGTGGAATTGGCCTGTCTAAAAATATGGCAGGCTCCTCTTGAGGCAGTGGTAAAGGTGGTGGTTATAGTACAGTTTTTTTTTTGTATTGTAAGGTTGTATTTAGAGGTTTCTATTTTTGCTGTGGTTGAAATGTATTACTGTTTTGTTGTTGTATTTGGTGGAATGGAATGAGAATAATATTTTATTGCATATTTGAGTATTTGTAACTGGTGGGTATTGGAAACGAATAGACTTGTAGGTACGATAGCAAATATATCTCATCGGATGTTAAAGGGTAGTGCTGATTACTGCTCAAAAAAGTATCCTCGAAGTATAGTGATATGGTCGAAGATAATTGACCCTGTATTAATCAAAGCTCAGTGAGGGCGTGTGGGTCGAAGTGTGAGGGGGGTCAATGGTTGACTGCATATCCTCGTAAATGGTGTTTGAATGCGCATGCAGATGAAACTGTTACGTCTAGGAAGTTGTAGAGGTTGGACTGTTGAGTTTTCAAGGAGGAAAATTGAAGACAGTAATGAATATGGCTTGGGAAGAGGGAAAGTTTAAGTGTACCTTCATGTATAAAATGGGGTCTTGTTAGGAGGATTTATCATATTTCTTCCTTCTTCTTTTGAATATAATGTCTGCCTCTTTGTCCAATGGCAGTTCGTCCAATGGCAGTTCTTCCAACGACAATTCTTCCAAGACCAAGTATGAAAACCGGGTTGCGGCAAAAGTAATTTGGGTACGGGAGAAGACGCTGGAACTGCGGCAGAGGTTTCTTATCGATAAGGACATCGATGCGAAGATGCCAGACCTCTTTGAAGCAGAACCTGGGGAGCCCATTACTAGAATTTCCTTTGCCTATTGGTGGGGGATTTTTCAGATGATAGGCCCATTTCAGGGTCATCATTTTTCTTTGTGGGAATCATTTGCAGAGGAGATGGTAGAGCAGGAAGATGCTGTTGCTGAGGCTAGAAGCGAGGAGGATCGTCATGATGATAAATAGGAACCTCTTGCTGATTTGTTGGGTAGTTGAGATGGGTATATAAGGGTTTTTGTAATTTCTGTTTGACTTGTACTCTGTTGATTTGAATGAAATAAAATTAGGGTTTGGTAATGCAACTATCGAATTGTATTTCAGTACTGTGTGCAAGAAGGACTGTGAATGCTCGAAGTAAAATCTTGAATTGTCGAAGTACAAATTGTAATCTGTCGAAGTAGAAGTTTGATTTGCCGAAATAAAAATTTGTAATCTGTCAAAGTAAAAAGTGTTATCTATCGAGGTAGAAGTCTGATCTGTTGAAGTAAAAAATTATAATCCGTCGAAGTGAAAAGTGTTATCTATCAAGGTAGAAGTCTGATCTATCGAAGTAAAAAATTATAATCTGTCGAAGTGAAAAGTGTTATCTGTCGAGGTAGAAGTCTGATTTATCGAAGTAAAAAATTATAATCTGTTAAAGTGAAAAGTATTATCTATCGAGGTAGAAGTCTGATCTGTCGAAGTAAAAAATTGTAATCTGTTAAAGTAGAAGGCTGATTTATTGAAGTAATATTATGCTTTGTCGAAGGTTCAATATATTTGGTAATCGAATTTGAGGTTATCTGTGGATGAACGTTTGAGATACAGTATAGTCGATTACTCGTATGTGAGAAGTGTGTCAAAGGTTTATTGGATTTGACTGGTCGTATTGACAGCCCAGACAGCTGGTCTGTCAAAACGGTACGTACGCCTGGGGAAGTGTGTCGTGCAGGTAATCATGATTTTTGCTTGTTTTACAGAAAAAGTTGTGATTTGATGTTGGGATTTGACTGGATAACTTCGAGTGAAGATCAGAAGGTTCGAGAAGCTTTGAGTTTAAAGTTGAATTAGAGTGAGTGTGCGGTTCACACGTGAGGGGAGTAAGGGGTAAATCGGTCAAAACATGTCTTAGCTGAAAAGTCGGGGTAGTGGGGGCGTGGTAATGATGGCGGTTTGGAAATCGAGGCAGTTTTGGTATTCCAAGGAGGTATATATATAAGAGGGAAATAACAAAATCTACTGTTCACAGGAAAACAAACCAGAGAGTGAGAGGAAGAAAACTGGTACGCCATTGCTAAGTGAAGCTTGAGAGAGGTTACTGATGTTTTGCTGGGTACGGGCTGACTTGCTGTTTCGAGTATATTTCTTCTAACACAGGTATGTCAATTGATATCTGTCTATTTTTTTTGGTTTAGCTTTTCTGGCTGCATTCTATAAGAAGAATCTTCTGGGTTGGCAGTGAGGAGGTTATAGTCAAGGATAGGGGGAATTCGTGAGTCTGGGTTGTAGCCCATTTAGGGATTTTGAGGGTATTGGCGGAGGGACTAGGTTTAGGATCGAGTTTTTGAATGTGTTTGTATCTCTTGGAGAGGGTAGATGAAAAATGAGTTACTAACACGTAATAGTCGAATGTATCGATCTAATTGCGTGCCTCTTCTTCTGTAGGATAAGATACGTACCCATCAAGCTTCGAGAATGAGGCTGATTGACAAGGAAGTTGAAGAAAATAAGGCTAGTATTTATGGTCATGCTTCGATGGATGAGGGCAGCGACTTGGAAGTGTTAGATGTAGTAACCAATCCCCCTTTAGCCATTGCAGTGTCGGCAGGTAGGGTTTCGACTACTAGATGTCGTAAGCCAGTAGTAACTGAGGATAGTTATGAGGAGGAAATAGGGGGAGGGGAGAGAAATGAGGATAATGCTGGTCCCTCGGGTGCTGAAAGGGATGAAGTGGAGCAGAGTGATCAAAGTGGGGATTCGATAGAGTGGGATAAAGCTGAGGATTCTATCTCGGCTAGAGATAAAATGAGACTGGATCGATTTGCTGCCAAGTTGGAGCTATCGAAGGTGGGGGTAACATTACACGTAGCAGGAGCGGGGTGGACTTTAAGGCAAACCCGCAAGTTGGTATAATGGCATATAGAGGCCAGATTCGATTAGGAATGGAACTTCCTCTCCGAAGGCTGGTGAAAGAGGTGTTGAATTTTTGGGAGGTTGCTCCATTTCAAATGAATGACAATTTTTACGAGATGATGAGAGTAATAGAGGGGATGAATACAAAATTGAGCAGTGAGGGGATGGGTTTAATTAAGTGGTTCAATGTTGTGTCATTCTACTCGTAGAAGGCAAACCCAAACATGGGTACCTATCACATCTAGTGTCACCTTGAGAAGCCCTAGTTTTTTGATCTTTGCTCGATGGGTTGAGGTTGGAATAAAGACTTAGTTATAGTACGGGGTAATTACGAGAATGTTGAAGGGGAAGACCTTTATAAGTTGCACCATAGAGTCTATAATCCGAGTAAGTTTGCTATCGATGGTTTTTTTTTAATATCTCTCGAATACGCTGTTATCATATTTTTGTTTGTTCTGCAGGTCCTGACAACCTGTCTTGGGAAAATCCAAGGAACTATATTGACGCCTTGCTCGATTCTAGTGATGAGTGAGTGAATTATGTTTTCAAGAGTCTTGGTACAAGAGGAAGAAGAAGTAGAAGACAAATTCCATACTTTGAAACGTACCCATTACGCCGAAGCCAACAAAAAAGAGGAGAGGCAAAGGTGGTTCGAAAGTATGTACCGAAGGCGAAAAGGGCCTCGAAGCAAGCAGCGCCGGTGCCCGAAGTGGCTAGTGATGCTTCGAGACTGAGGCCAAGGCAGATACCAACACAATCTGAGAAAGGGAAAAGCAGGGCCATTCCTGAGGCTCCAAAGGTACAGAAGACGAATGTTGTTCAGCGCAAAAGGCGCAGGGCACTGGGGGAAGATGATGTAGCAGATGAGGATGAAGAGATGACTGAGGCTGAGCGACAAGATCAGGCTCTAGCCAAGTTTTCTTTGATGGCCAAACTCTGCGATACCGACCCAGATGAAGCTTCGAAGCAGATGAAGAAGACTATGTATCAGGTAACTGTCTATTATTATTTGTAAGATTCTGAAATTTTCTTAAGTGCTTTTGTGCTTTGAGAAATGCTAACGGTTTGAATACTCTAGCAGACGGATGCTTGGGTACAGTCATTCGATAAGGAAGTAAAAGTGGGAAAGAGGAGGCTACGGGAGGCACTTGACAGTCTAGAGCTTTCTCAAGGGACTGAGGCCTTGTTGTTGTCTAAGATCAGAGTTTTGAAGTGAGATCTGGCAGCGATCACTGATTCCTTCGATAAGAGGCTCGAGGGTCAATGGTATAATCAGGAGTAGGTGTGTGCGGCGAAGCTTACTGCGAAGTATGAGGAAAAGGCAGAATAGAAGGTACGTTATCAGGCGCAGTTTGATGGTGAATGTAGATTCATTGTCAGGCTGAAGGAGTTTATAGAGGATAAGGGGTATGACCCCGATACTTTAGAACCCTTCCCTGCTACCCCGGAGCTGGCTGCTGGAGGTGTTTTGCAGACGAAGGAAGGAGAGGCAGATGTTGATGATGTTGCAGATGGAGGTGTTGGAGGTGGCGTGAAGGCTCTTGTGATCGAGGCAACCAGTACTAGAACTGTGATTGATGTAGCCGCCGATGGTGCGGGGTCGAAGCCATCTGCTGAGGGTGCTGAAGGTGTTGGTGCTGGAGGGCCTGTTGGGGAAGAGGATGCAGCCGCGCCGATATGAGGTATTTGTATTGGAGCTTTATGCCTGTTTTTTCTGATTTGTTGTTGAGTTATAATATTTAAACCATGATTATTTTTCTGTGGAGTTGGTCGTTGAACTTGTTATTGCTGTGAGCTATTGTACTGTACTGATTTTGTTTAGCTGTGCTGACTTAAATTGTGTTAAACTGCTGAATTTGAATTTGTGACTGATGTTCTAAACTAAATTTGATGCATTATTCTGACCTTGCTTTGTGCTGGATTGTGGATATATTGAGGCTGATTCTGAATTCTTGATGCATGACGTGACTTGAGTTATGTTGAAACTGCTTCTCTGATAATTGATGTTTTGAAACTTCTTGCATGTGGAAGGATTGTAGATATTCCTGTATAATTGTATCTGTATGTACTATTTTTGTCGAATGATTGGAAAGTGATCAAACCCTGAAGAGCTTCGAGGTGGTTGTGATACTCTTTTGGAATCAAGGGATTTGCTGATCATCGAAGGCCTAAGCCACAACGATATAAGACATGGTCGCCCCCAACGCATTCTCGAGGGCCCGGTCAGTCGACCATTCGTGCCCCTCGAGTCTGCTCGAATGTAGGGTGTTTGAAAATTTTCAAGGTCACCCCTAACTATCAGTCGGGCCGAGGTTGACATGACACTTAGGAAGAACCCAAAAATTTACTAGACTTTGAAGGCTTAAGCCACAGCGAAGGCTGGGAGATCGTTTCCCTATTGCTTATAACAGATTCAACGTCACCATAGTTTGTTTGAGATCTCCATAAAGCTTTTCAATTTTTCAACATTGGGATGAAGCTCCTTCGTTTCTCGAGTCTTAAGAAAATTATGATCCTCATTATTTTCAGTTCTTTTTTATTTTTTATTTTTTGTCTTTGTACCATCTTGGTCATCAGGAAGAGGGTTATCATTACGATCACCGCTTTGAGGCTTAAGCTTCTTTGTACGATTTCCTAAGTTCATAATTTCCTCCCTTGAATACCTGTCGTCAGACATATTGACAATTTTCATCTCGTGTCCTATAATCCTTGTCAACTTTTCAATAAATAAATAAACAATAGAGATCAATGAACCAAATGGTGAAGTTTTGAACCCATAAACATTTTAGATAGATATTTTGTTCTTCTACAAGTCTTATCACTTCCCAGCTCAAGGATCTATTACAATATATTTGGGTAAAAATCTCAATTTTATATAAAATTTCAAAAGACTGCAATTAGATCAATTCGTGTACTGCATATGTCAACTACTCCCAATATGCACCGAAACAAAAGATTCAACCTAGTTTATTATATGTTTGTGTTACCTCTTATCTTAAAGTACTATTAAGTATCAAGTATTTTCTACATCCTAAGGTGATGAGATATTGGTTATGGCAACAACGCTAGTCCCTAAGACTTTCACAATGGAAGCACTCAACATATAGGGTACCGTAATGCTATAAGCTTAGAATGCAAAACTTACAAAGATGTAAACAAACCAGAAAGGTTTACGGCGACAAATAGAAAGTTCTTCTTTACTACTAGCTCACAGTCTTAAAGAGAAAATACAACTTAACCTAAAAATGATACTTATTAATCCCTAGGACACACCGTCAACAAACTACCCTAATAACATTCCATTTTTCCTAAATAATTATCAGTATCTCCATATTTTTGTATCTTATTTTAGGATTTAGAGATCCCATAACATCTCCAGGCATTCACACTTTCTCAATCAAAGACACAAATGTTACTTCTCGAAACAATATTGTGTTAATTACAGTACAGGGTCAAAATAATTAAGCATAACTATTATAACATATGATTTTACAAACACTATAATTACTAACAACGGCTAGATTTACATTGGGTATGCACACAATCACTAATTATTGCATTAGAAACACAATTTGAGAAGAATATAAGGTTTACCTTCACCACAAGGAGATTTCTTGGAAGTGATTTTGAGAATCTTAGTAGGCATTCTAACATGTCCTTTCACTCTCAGTTGCTTATCCTTTGCTCCCCGAACCAAATCAACACAAATTATAATTCAAAATCCACAATAACGAACACAAAAACTATAAGTCAATCTAAGAGAGAGAGAGAGAGAGAGGGTTACCCACAATTGTTAGCAATGAAAGAGAGATGGAGAAAGTGCTAAAGTGCAACAAAAAAGAACCATCAAATATGAACAATAATTTCGAAGATGTTGCACCTTAATATGTGCACATCCCCGATATTCTCTAACATGCTTCAACTTAGTAAACCTCAAATTTTATCCTGAACAATTGCTATATGTACCATCCTTGACAATATTTTTAAGCCCATGTATGAAATTAGTTCGTCAACAATTTTTGAGCTTTATCAGTCTGATATTATTCACATTCCAAAGAGAAAGCAATTTGAGTAATAGGGGAGGAATAGTGCACTATCTTCCACAACTAATTGTTGTCTGAATGGATTCAATTGCATCTGCAAGGCATGCAAACATATTACGACTAATTTAATTAATCTAAATTTGTTTCCACAGGACAAAAAAAACTAAAAAATGGTAAATTAATTAACACGAAACACACTTACAGGAACATTTATAGAGTGCTTGATCACGGCACTTTTAGAAGAAGCTACAAGATGTGCAACTTCTTTACAGTAGTCAAAAGAAAATAGCAGATATATTTATCTCCTCAATAAACTTTTGAGAGAAATAATTGTGTAAATATTATTATGCGTTTAACAAGCATATCTACATATATTTTTCTAATCAATTAGAATACTTCACATTTGGGGCTTTCTAGCCCTAGATGGTACACAACATAATATCAGAACTTGAACACATCATCTAATGCTTGAAAAGCTTTGTCAGAGACTTGAAGGAAGATATGCGTGCTTTTTGCACATTAGGGATCGTCCTGCTTTTATTGTTTCCACTCTATTTAGTTTCTAACAATTATGTTAACTCTGAGAGAAGTGGAAATAAAAAAGTGTAGGTTAATACAATTGTTTGCATCAGTAATACCAGCATAGAATGAGACGAGGGATGGAATCTTGCCAGGAGCAAAAATCAAGATAAGCATTAGTTAAGGAGCACATGGGAGGCAAAAATGTTGTTGCGTTTGAATTTCTGGAAAATTAATGTATATAAACATAAATATATAGAGAGAGGTAGAGAGAGAACCTTTATTATGTCTTTAAGTCGTTCATGATAAAAACCTCTATGAAGCTACAAAGTCACTCTATAAGAACTTTCCCACCTAGTATTCTCATTTCCAGACTTGCAAGAGCAACCTGTCTCAAAGTCATGAGTATAGCCAGAGAGATTTGTAATAGCCTAGTTCTGGGATCTAGACTTAGCCTTTACACTAAATGTATTCAGAACGTTCAAGAATAATAGACAGTAAACAACAAGATGATTTAGCTTGGAAAACCTTTGAATAGGTTAAAAACTACGACCTCTCCTGAGGATTTTGAGAAAGTGATGATCTTATTGAGATTGCTAGTTTATTACAATGACCATTCTGTGAATGTAGGATGATAGAGTAGGAAGCTTTCTATGGTGAATGTTCCGTCCCTCATCTGCAGTTCTCTAGGTCTTCTTATAGGTCCTCTAATATGACTGTTTGACGACCATAAAGTCCCTTAATAATGGACGTTACAAAGTGAGTGTAAGATATTCTTTGACCATATTGTGTAACGTTTTGATCGTTGGTGCTGTACAACGGCCCTATTGCTGACTGTATGCTTTGCGCAGGTCAAACTGTTAGTGTAGAGGTCGAAAGTGATGTCTCGAACTAAGGAAAGTTTGGTTACGTCTTTAGTAGTGCTTCCTATATACTGATGAGATCGAGGATGAGGCTTGAGTCCAAGATACGAAATAAGCTATTACAAGACAGCTCTCAACCAATAGCATGAGTGTCATTAGGGATGAGTGGTATTGGTTGAGAAAATCATTCCGTACATGTTTGTGATTGTGCTACGTGCTCTGTTCTTGAGGTCAAAAGTTTATCTATAGTTCGAAGATGAAGCATGAGCTCGAGATGCAGAATAAACCACTACAACTGCCCCCTCTCAACCAATAGTACGAGAATGATTGCGGGCGAGTGATGTTGGTTGAGAAGTATCATTAAATGTTGTAGTTATATCTTAGGTTCATTTCCAATATATATTCATTAATCTCTGTTAGTTCCTGTTGGGTTCCTAGAACTAATGACCGTAGTCAAATATTGTTGCATGGGGAATCCTTTTGTTGTTGGGAATTTGGAGAGTCTGCTTTAAATCCTGACCGGCTTATAAAAGGTACTCTGAGCTGAGTGGTAGGAGAAAACCCATCGTCTCTGCTCTCTTTGTTTACTGTGGTAAAAATGGTGATGATTAGGACTCAGGCCCGAGAGTCTAGGATCCAGAGGAAGATAGAGGAATTGTGTATCAGGTATTTTGGTTATCAACCGTTGCATTTGCCTAATCCAATTCCTATTTCTCCCACTTTTTATTGTATGTCTTATGAAGAAGTGATAGAGGCAGATGATGATTACTACCAATGGTACCTTTTTATTACCTATTGACATCTAAGGTAGAACGTCATAACGGTCTTCGGCTGTTGGCGGAGAAAGCTATTACAACTGAAGATGAAGTGGCAGGCGTTCGGCTGAGGGAGTTTCGTCAAAATCTTACTAATGAGTGGGTCTTGTTAAAGAAATGAGGCCTTCCGTCTGTCTCTAGCATGCAGAGAAGTGAGGAGGATGCAAAGGATCATTTTCTTCCATGGGCCATAGTTCTTTGGCCATGAAGATGATCTTTCATCTATGATGCCTACTTCAGACTTCCTTGCGTCTTGTAGTATGGGATCAAAGTTTAGAATCTGCTTCTTCTGTTGACTGTTTGTACGAAGAAAAGCATTACGAACTGATACTTGATGTAAATTGAAGTAGTCTTTAAAATCTCTGTATTCTATTGTAAAGTATTTTGTAAGAAAAACTTTCAGACTAAATGAAATATTTTTGTTCTGCTATGATGCTACTTTGTCTCGAGCTTGTTTGTTTTACTTTCTATTTGTACCCTAGGCCTTGGTAACACAAATGTGTAGGTGTCTTGGGTATGGAGGGAAAAGTGATAGTGAGAGTTGAGGTAAAATTTAGAGGAGGTCAAGAATGTGGTGAGGAGAATTACTTGATGTGAGATTTATGCGAGCTGGGTGATAGGGTTGATGTGTATGTGGGACTGTAGAGCTAGCTGTCGTCTTGTTTGTTGCCATGTAAAACATCTGAGGGGATACTTTGTTCTATGGGAATAATAATCTGTCACAATATTTTGTATTAATATTCTGACGCTCCAGAAATGTTCAAAAATTTATTTTTTTGAGGAAAATTTGTAGGGTGACTGATTCTGCGGAGATCTTCCTTTGGCTATAAGTAGGGATTCCTTCGTGTTGTTATTTGTATTGTTCTGGGGTTGTTATGTTCGAGCATGGTGAGGACTCGTTCTCAACGTAGACAACAGGCGGATGGATGGCCGGTTTCATATCAAGGTTGCTGAACTTCGTGAACGCTATTTTCGTCACTTGCCTTATGATGCTGTTCTTTCGAAATGGCCATTGAATCTGGTCAAATTGGATGATGAAGGCAGGCGTGTCGAACATGATCGCTTTGTTTTGTACAATATTTTCTGTAAGTCTCTTTTGGATCCCCGGGTGCGAGAGCTGACAGTTCGATAGCTCGCATGCGATAAGATCGTGGAAGAGGATGTAAGGGTAGTAAATGGGGAGTTAATTATGTGCGGGCAACCAAATCA
Source organism: Kingdonia uniflora (assembly GCA_014058105.1). NCBI lineage: Eukaryota > Viridiplantae > Streptophyta > Magnoliopsida > Ranunculales > Circaeasteraceae > Kingdonia > Kingdonia uniflora. The sequence goes on along the minus strand of JACGCM010000779.1, from coordinate 2,013,683 downwards.
TCGGGGTTACTTTAGATGTAACTGGGGAGCTCGGTGAGCTCGAAGTCTTGAGACTTGTTAAAAGTAATCTGTTTGTGGGATATTCTATGGTTGAGTTTGAATAAATGTAATGTGAGAGATCGGGAGAAAATAAAGTATGTGATGTTTCGATCTGGTTGAATAAAGTATTATGTTATATTGATTTTGTACTGATACTGTGCATGATAGCTATAGGATTTTAACAACTATATGGATATCTTCGAATTTTTAGAAATTAAGCTATTTTAGGAATGTTTGTACGATCTTGGTAGAGTATAAGTAAGAGGATTGGTCGTTTTGGTACTGGACTGAGAAGAGGTATACGATTGGTAATGGTAGATAACAGAGATAAATGTGATAATGGCAAACGTTATCACAGAAGACATGATGATGTTGTGAAATGAAAAGACGTATCTATAACAAGTGGGGATAACTAACACGTGTTAGAAGGATCCGTCGTTTCATAAACCGAGGGAGAGTATAAAAACTTGTTTCTCTCTCCCTCATAAATTGTCTACAGTTTCAAAGAGAGAAAAAAGTGGTACAAATATTATTATCAAGGAGAGGAGGCGTTTGAGTGTTGATTGTGATTTGAGAAAGAAATCTTCATCGAGTGATAGGAGATTGTCGAAGAGGTGAGGGGAACACTCCTATTCGAAGAGACGTCCGGGTAAAATAGATGATTATTATTCTGCAAGTACAGGTTGGTGATGGAAAACTTTAATTTGTTTGATTTGTGAGTAATATCTGTGTCATGTAGTAATCTCTAAACTTTAATAATTTGTATAGTTAGTTTTAGAATCTGGGGTTTTAGGGGATTTTGAAAATAAATATGAAAGAAGGACTGTAATGTAGAAATTGTGGTATATGTTGTGATCCTGTTAGTGAGAGAAAATACGTGTGTTGGAGAAGAAGAGGGAAATTTAAAATAATTTAATTTTGGTCTTTTGGTTTTAGGAATTAGGAAAATAGACGTGTTGACTGGGTAGAAGGTGGGTCTGTTTGTACTATTTGTAATGTAGCAATAATGATAAAATATGTCTCTGTATCTGTAGGTTCAGTATGCGTTCTAAACCTAGTATTCCTGCTAGCAAATTTGCAGTGTCGTCTAGTTCTAAGGAAGCATCGTCTTCAGGAAGGGGTGACGAGTATAGTATAATGGAGGAAACTATTAATAGTATAGGGACGATGATGGAGGTGGTGGGGCCAAGTAGATCTCAGGGCGTAAAGGAGAGGGAGGATGAAAGGGAGAAAGAATTGTCCTTATCATATACCCTGAGGGGGTGGATGTAGGGATAAAGTACTTGAGAAATAAAAAGAAATGTCTAGGATAGTGGGGGTGGTACGTGGAGGACCAAGGTCTCTAGTTCAGAGCCTATGCCACCGAAAAAGGGGAGGAAGCAACGTACTATCATGTTCCATGTTTGGAAAAGTGGAAGAAGGACTGAGGTATTAGTGAGGGGGTTAACCTCTCGTATTACAATGGGCTTGGGTTATCAGGCCCAAGTGGGGGGTTTTTATGTTTCTTGAATCAGGTCGTATACGGCCTTAGAATTTCGTTAACCTATTTTTAGAAAGGGGTTATGAATGCGTTACAATCCTGCCCTACCCAGCTAAATGGGAATGTGTATGAGATGATGAGGGTATGTGAGGCACTGAATGAAAAATAGGGGCAGGAAGGGATTGCGAAGAAGTTTGCAGCTGAAGATGTTTTGAAGTTTTATAAGTTTAAGTATGTGGAGAGTCGGGGTAATGGTTACCTGTATAGTGATTCGGCTAGGGCGAAGTTCTTTGATTTTAAATCTACGGGTAGACCATGGAACGACCACCTGGTGTGGATTGAGGGTAACTGTTTGTAGGTTCTAGATGAACCAGCGCTCGAGCTGAACCATAGATATTATAATCCGAGTAAGTAATGTTGACCAACCTTCGAATAGTCGATAATTATGTCCGCATGTTGTTGAACTGATATTCTGTTCCTTTTTATTGGTAGAACCCAAACCGTTAGCTATTCCAGATAAGACCAGTCTGTTTGATTGTGTTGCTTATGATCAGGATGAGCTAACGGGGGTACTTAGTAAATTGGGTATCCGAAGACACAAAAAGTAGATTTGGTAGTGCCAAAAGTTCAGCGAGCTCAAGAGAAACTAGCTATGGCCACGGGGAAAGCTGTAGAGACTGTTGCTGACTTGTTTAGTCCTCCACTGTTTGTACCACAAACGACCAAATGGGTCACTCGTAAAGTTCAAAAGCCAGTGCTGCAAAGTTCCTCAGCTACTGGGGTTGTGCCCATAGAATAAGAGATCGCAAAGCCTGCTACTGGTGGTATGTAGGAAAACCTTTTGTAAGAGCCATCTTCGCTTCTCAACGAAGATCAGGCCCCTACAATTGGCGCCGTCTGTGGTTCCCACAGTATAAGTCACCTCGTCTTTGTTACCTTCCTTTCTTTCCTACCATTTACCGCTCCTTTTCAATAGCCCCTTCCCGCCGTGCCAACTCAACTCAGGCAGGCCACTCCATTGACAGAGTTGCCGCTCAAGTCGCCTTACTATCTTAGCAAATTGCTCAAGCAGAAGAGTGCCATCAGAATCAACTCACCCAGGAACGAGAAAACCACCGCCAGGCGTTGGAAACTAAGCAGAATCGTCGAGTAGACGACAAAAATAGACAGAATCGAACAATCGTTGAGCTACGCAACACAGTCAGAGAACTTCAAAGGTTAGAGCCCTTGGAACCCGCCCGTCAGTCTCAGGTACCGGATCAATCACGCGTATCTGCCCGCGCCCGCCTTGGACCCTCAACGAACCTCGTGTTACCCCCAACTCCCATCGGTGCCGAAGGTATTCACTGTACTATTCCCCCTACTGGCTCTATCCACCTCGGAATCTACCCCACAGAAGACTCTTCTGACTCTGCCCTCCATTGAACAAGACACCCTCAGCCCGTCAAAGACCGACTCGGCGAGCGTCGTCCCGCTCGAGACCGAATCGGGGAGCACAATGCTGAATATAAACCCTACATTCGACCCTGTATCCATCGACATCACCAATCTCCCCCTCCTGCATATGTCACGCAACAAGACTTCGACCACAAGATACAACCCGCTATTCGCGTCAGCGCAAGCCCAGCCTTAAACTCATGGAGCCGCCTCAGCAATCCCATTTGTGCCACCCTACTCGCCATCGACATACCCCCCAATTTTCGTGCCCCCAAGCTCAACAAATATCATAACACAGACCCCAAAACCCACATTTTTGAATTTCAAAACTCACTAAGCCTTTACTCTACTGCCGACTACCTGTTATGCCGACTTTTCCCAACTAGCCTCACTGAAAACCCACTTTGATGGTATCACAATCTCCCAAATGGCTCGATACGAAGCTTCGAGCAACTTACGCAGCTCTTCATCACCCAATTTGCCTTCAACAAAGGCAGAGAAGTCAGAGTTGACGCATTATTTAATTTCAGAAAGTCAAGCACAGAGACCCTCGAAGCCTTCACAAAACGATTCCTCAAGGAGTCACGGAAAATAGAGAACCTCGACTGTGCAAATGCTATCCTCGCATATTCAAATGCTCTGTCTGATCATACTCACCCTTCAAACCAGCTTCCTTGTCATCGACAAGAAATCTGAATACCTCGGTTTACTCGGACGGGACTGGCTCCATGCTATGCGAGCTATACCTTCGACCTATCACCTAATCCTTTGTTTTGCAACTCCCGAGGGTACGTGGAGCCTCAAAGGATCTCAACGTCTTGCCCGCTCATGCGAGCACCAGACCAGAAAACTTCTCAGATGCCCATAGCAATCACTGCACCTTTCTATCCCATCGAAGTCGACAAATACCACCCCCCATATCGAACCTACCGTTTATATCGAACTCGACGACCCTGGTCGAGGAACTTTTCTCAGCGAGGTCGAACGCCTCGAGCTTACAGATTTCCTTCGAGAAAACACGGACATCTTTGCTTAGACATTTCAGGAGATGCCTGGTGTCAACCCCAGCCTGGCATGCCATCGCCTTGATCTCATTCCCAATTCCATGGCAGTTAAACAAAAGAAGCGTACCCTGGCACCACGACTTCAAGAAGCGGTTAACCTCGAAGTGGACAAGCTTATAGCCGCGGGCTTTATCAGAGAAGTCAAGCATGCTGACTCGATATCAAACATTGCGGCAGTTCCTAAGATAAATGGAAATATCCGAATCTGCATCGACTTCATCGACCTCAATAAACACACACCGAAGGACAGTTTCCCACTGCCGACCATTTCAATACTCCTCGATGCCACTGCTGGACACGAGCGCCTATCCATGATGGACGCAGCTTTGGGTTACAATCAGGTACCCCTCCTCCCAGAAGATTAACTTAAAACTTCCTTCATAACTGAACAAGGCCTTTATTGTTTTAATGTCATGCCCTTCGGCCTTAAAAATGTGGGTGCCACTTACCAACGCCTCATCACAACCATGTTTAAACCCCTGCTTGGCAAGTCAGTCGAAGTCTGCATCGACGACATGTTATGTAAGAGCATACAAAAATAGACCCACATCCACGACCTGACCAACATCTTCTCAATACTTCGCACCTATAAACTGAAACTCAACCCAGAGAAGTGCCAGCTTGGTGTCTCATCCAGAAAATTCTTGGGCCACCTTATTAGTAAACGTGGCATCGAAATTGACCCCACCCATATTCGAGCCCTCATTGACATGCCCTCACCCACAACAAAGAGAAACGTCCAAAAGGTGGCTGGCAGGATAGCAGTCCTTAACCGTTTTATTTCCATGTCCTCCGATAAATATGCTTGGCTCTTCTCCCTCTTGCGCAGTCAGGGCGCCAATAAAATATGTAAGAAAAACAACCCTGAGATCAATTGGACCCCTGAGTGCGAAAATGCCTTTCTCGAAGTCAAAACTTATCTTGGCCGCCCACCCATCATCAGTACCCCCATCAAAGGTAAAACACTCTCCTTATATCTCGTTGCCACATAAACTTCAATTAGTTCCGTACTCATTCGCCTTGATTCCAACATCGAAAAACCTGTGTATTTCATCAGCAAAACTCGAACCCCCGCCGAAGCCCATTATTCTAAACTTGAACGATTGCTCCTGACACTTGTTTATTCAGCCCGCAAGCTCAAACCATATTTTCAGACCCACCCCATTCATGTCATCACGAGTTACCCTCTCCGCGAAGTACTTAGTAAGAAAGAAAAATCTAGACGAGTAGAATAATGGTCTGTATACCTTGGCGAGCACGACATAACCTTCGAGAAGTAAATATCTTAGAAAGGCCAAGCAGTAGCAGATTTCCTCGTCGACTTCCCGGTTGAAGATTACGACTGGGAAGAACACGAAGACGATCTCCCGAAAGATCAACCTGAAGTTGTTGATCCATGGGACCCCCTTACTGGTTGGCGTTTATTCACCGATGGCTCCGCTGGACCCAATGGTTCAGGAATTGGTATTGTCTTGGTCACACCGACTAATCACCGAATAGAAAAAGTAGTTAAACTTACCTTTGAATGTTCCAATAATGAAGCAGAGTATGAAGCACTGATCCATGGTCTCGACCACGTACTCAATCTCAACATTCCTAAACTCGCAGTCTTTACAGATTCCCAACTCATTCAGAGACATTACTCAGGAAAAAATTAAGCTAACGGTCACATGGCTGGCTAAGCTTTACTCGTGCGACAACGTATGGACCGATTTCCCAAAAAATAACAATTACCTATTATCCTTGAGGGGAAAACAAACATGCCGATGCCCTCGTCTACATAACAGATATGCTTGGACAAACAGAATCTCAAACCCTCCACATCGAAGTACTCGAACACCCAAGTATCGACCAGATGGAAATCAATGCCATCAATACTGGGGGCGAGAGTCTCGATTTAGATGATTGGCGAACACCATTCCTTTGTTACCTTACCAACGCCACCTTTCCAGATGATTCCAAAGCCAGAGGTCCACTGTTAGAAAACTGCCGCAGATACACTATCCATAACAATGAACTACATCGCAAATCCCCAACTGGCGTCCTCCTTAAATATATATCCAATACCGAAGCCTCTCAAATTTTAGCAGAGCTTCACGAAAGGACCTGTGGTACTCACACCGCTGGTCAATCATTGGCCCTTCGAGCTGTAACCCAAGGATTATTTTGGCCCGATATGAGAAAGCAAGCTTCAGAATATGCAGCACATTGTGAAAAATACCAGCGTCATGCTCATGACATCCATTGCCCCTCTCGAGATCTTCATGTTAGCCAAGTTTCTTGGCCATTCAAAAGATGGGCCATCGATCTCATTGGTCTATTTCCAAAAGCTTCGGGTAGCAGAGAAAACATCTTCGTTGCCACTGATTACTTCACCAAATGGGTCGAAGCTGTTCCCTTATGCCAAACCAGAGAAGAGGAAGTTATCAAGTTTTTATGAGAAAACATCATCACTCGCTTCGGCTGCCCCCACATGATTCGGTACAATAATGGTCCCTAGTTAGTTGGCAGTAAAGTAAGGAATTTCCTCAAAAAACATAACATTATTCTCTCGCCCTCCACACCTTACTATCCCCAGGGCAATGGTCAAGTAGAAGCAATTAGTAAAACTATCGTTGATGGTCTGAAGAAGAGAGTCGATACAAAGAAAGGACGATGGGCTCAAGAGTTACAACACGTCCTCTGGGCCTATCGCACAACACCAAGAAAGTCTACCGGATTTATCCCCTTCCTCTTAACATATGGAGCAGAAGCAGTACTACCAACTTAGTTAGAAATACCCACTCGAGACCCTAACCTCCCAGACGAAGATAATGAGTTTGAACTCGCATGCAATATGTTGTAGATCGATGAAACTAGAGACCGAGCTATCACTAACCTGGGCCGATACCACGCATCACTTCAGAGATCTTACAACAAGCGAGTTCGGCCACGAAGTTTCAATGTTGGAGATCTAGTACTCTGACGTGTTAATCAGTCGACGAAGTCTGCGAATGTTGGCAAATTAGCCGAATCTTGGGAAGGGCTCTACATCGTGTACGATAAAATAGACAAAGGATCTTACTACTTGATGACAGAAGATGAAGAGCCTCTACCGAACCCTTGGAACACAATACAGTTGTTCTCTTATAACAGGCCTTACCTCCAATCATGTACCACCGATGTAATCCAGGATAGTCATTAAACGAGGCTTTTGTCACCAATACTTCGTCTCATGTCTAACTTTGAATTTCTAGGCTTAACTCGAATACCATGTCAAACCTTCGACCCGACTGGTACTCAAGGATGATCTCGACAATTTTCCAGTCTCCAAAATTTGAGCAAACTCGAGGGGCATGGATTGTCGAAGGACCAGACCCTCGGGGATGTATGGGAGGTAGTTCGATATTCCTTCGCTGTGGCTACGGCCTTCAAAGTATAATCATTTTCTTAGTCTACCCTGGGTATCTTGTCCACCCTCGCCCCGACAGATACTTGGGGGCGACCTTGAATTGCCCAAGTCTCCAAAATTCGAGCAAACTCGAGGGGCAAGAATGGTCGAAAGACTGAACCCTCGGGGATGCATTGGAGGCGATTCGATATTCCTTCGTCCCGGCTATGAAACCAAAAAAGTACAGTCCTTTTCTTGGTCTACCCCAGGTATCTTGTCCACCCTCGCCCCGACAGATACTTGGGGACGACTTTGAATTGCTCAAGTTTCCAACATTCGAGCAAACTCGAGGGGCAAGGATGACCGAAAGACCGGACCCTCGGAAATGCGTTGGAGGCGATTTGATAATGCTTTACTGTGGCTTAGGCCTTCAAAGTTTAACACATTTTTGGGTTTTCCCTAGGTATCACATCCCCTCGCCCCGACTGGTACTCGGGGGCGACCTGGAAATGTTTCGAGTTTTCACCATCGCTGTGGCTTCGACCTCGATGTCCAAAAGAACACACAGAGTTTGATCTACATTACATCCTCATTCTACATGGATCGACAATGCTACAATCATGTAAACATTAAGGAAGTATCTTACATATTATCTGCCAGACGCAGCAGTCGCAGAGCAAGTCAAAGATCATTCATCAACAGTTTAATGCAAGCAAAATCGGCAGAATAAGCATACAAATTCTAACATTCCAAAGTCAGCATAAGATAGCTTGACTACTAAGGCATACATCGGAAAGTCAGATTCAGCAGACTCAGAATGTACCATAGAAAATACACATCAGCATGTTCAGAATTAACTACAGAAGTTCAAAGAAAAATAGCAGCAGCACAGCTCAACATATTACAAATCCCAACATGTCAGCGGAAAACGACGAACAACCCCAACTACAAGTACCTCATACCGGCACGGTCTCATATTCTTGTTCCACAGACACTCCACCATCAGCAACCTCGGCGGCTTCATTCGAGACTCCGACAACTCTACCATCAACAAGACCACTACTAGGTGCTCCAAGGAGAGAAGTATCCCCACCACCTTCAGTACCCCTAACTGTCTCATGAACAACGAGCAACTCCACTTCCTTCAGCTGGACCTCATCACCTTCAACAAATTTTGGAGACACAGGGTACGGTTCAAGTGTATCAGGGTCATACCCCTTTTCATCTATGAAAGTCTTCAACCTCACAGTCACTTTGTATTCACCATCGTACTGTCCCTGGAACCAGACCTTCTGTTTAGCCTTCTCCCTCTCACACGCTGCAAGCTTCGCAGCCCACTCCCGCTCCAGCCTCGACCGCTGAAGTTCGAGTTTCTCATCATAAGATTTGGTAAGAACCCCAAGGTCCTGCTTTAACTTCTTCACCTCAGACACCAATGACGCCTCCATCCCACGGGAAAGATCATGATTTTCCCTTGCTTGCTGCAACTTTGCTTTACCGACTTCATAGCCTTGCTGCACGTTCGCACCCAAGCATCCGTCTGCTAAAATATTCAGTCAGTCAGTGAACCTCGAAACTCGCAGACTTCGAAAGACACTTCAAAATATCATAATAAGGAGCAATATATAGTTACATGAAACATGTACCTTTTTACTTCCTTCGACGCCTCGTTTGGGTCATCCTCCCAGAATTCGACCATTGAAGATTTCTTAGCGACAGCCTGCTCCTGTCATTTTGTCTTTATCATTTCTTCATCCTCCTCCTGAGTATCGTCCTCCCCCAGTGCCCTACGCTTCTTGCGTTGGCCATCCTTCGATTGATGTAATTTTTGGGCTTCGGGAGCAATACGACTCTTCCCTTTCTCAATATGAGTCGATACTGGCCTTGGCCTCAACCTCGAAGCCTCGACAGCCACTTCGGGCACCGTCGCCACCTGCTTCAACTCCTTACGTGATCTCGGCTCAAATTGATAGTTCCTCGGTAGCTCCTCTCCTCCCATTTTCTTTGACCTCTTGGAAGAACCTTCACTTCTTTTTCTCTTTGCTAGCTTCGGTGTAGTGGGTACGTTTCGAAGTAGGGAATTAACCTTCTTCCTCCATTACCGCTTGATTTTAAGACTGTCAAACACCGAATTTACCCAGTCTTCACAATCCTTGAGCAAGATTATCAATGTGATTCACCGGATTATCCCAAGTCAAACTTCCCAGACCTGCAGCAGTAAAACAAAACACAGTTATAACTTATTTCAGAAATACATCAACAACAAAACCTTCAACTGTAAACTTACTTTCATTATATACCCTATGATACAATTTATAAGGGTCATCCTCGTCTACATTCTCGACGTTACCTCTCACTATCAACAAATCTTTATTCCACCCTCGACCTGTCGAGCACAGATCGAAGAACCAAGGTTTCTCTGGGTGACATTGGATGTGATAGGTCCCTGAGTTCTGACTCGCCTTCCTCAAGTCAAAGGTAACAATATCAAACCACTTAATCAAATATTGGCCCTCACCAGCCAATTTTACATTCATCCCCTCTATCACCTTCATCATCTCATAAAAATTCCCGTTCATTTGCACTGGAGCCACCTCCCAAAAATTTAGAACTTCTTTCACCAGCCTTCGGAGCGGTAACTCCATCCCCAACCGAATATGGCCCCTATAAGCCATAATCCCACTCCCAGGATTCGATTTAAAGGTCAATCCCGCCCTTGCGACACTAAAAAATATCCCCACCTTCGACAGTTCTAACTTAGCGACAAACTGCTCTAACCTAACCCTATCCTTCCCTGCAATAAGGCCCCCAACGCCATCCGGCTCAGTCGAATACCCGCTATCGCTACAATGCCCTTTATCTTCCTCTCTCTCACCCGAGGGCCCTACATCATCCCTCTCCCCACACACTTTTTCCTCCTCCTCACTATCCTCAGTTACTATCGTCCTTCGACGCCTCGAAGCGACAACCTCCTCAGCAGGCAGTACAATTGATAATGGGGCCTCGGTTACTATATCTAAAACTTCTACATCACTGCCATCACCCATTGGGGTTCGACCAGAAATACTAGCTTTAATTTCTTCGATCTCTTCATCTATCAGTGCCCATCTCGAAGCCGGACGGTTATCCATTTTTAGCCTACAGAAGAAGAGGCACGCAATTAGATTGACAAACTCGACAAATTCCATGACCATCCTATCTACCCCCTCCAAAAAAAAGCACAGACCGGGTCGTAACCCGGACCTTTCCCCTCTCCGACCTCTTGAGTGCCATTTCTAAACCACAAACACAGATTGTTCTGCCTCTACTGTCTAAAAAAATAAATAGAACAAAGTTCATTGAGATCAAATGCCATTCCTGAAATTAGCAGAACTAGCCCCAAATTAGAAAGATCATAGCCTCAGATGCCCTAACAGCTTCCACGTTCGCAATGGCGCTTGTCCTTCCCCTTCTCACTCTCTATGGCTTTCACAGCAAACTAGCATAGTAATTCCTCATCTCTTACTTATATATATTTCGACTGCTATTATTACCACGACCCACCTCTCCGGCTTTTTGGCTAACAGTGTGCTTTGACAAATATACCCTTAATATTTCCCACGTGCGAACAACCCGTTTACCTAATATTACATGTACTGCCGAAGCTTCTCGAACCTTACTCTCCCAGATCGAAACTAAACAGTCATAATCCAATAGTCACTTCACCACCTTTTTCATCAAATGAGTAAAACATAATCATTATTTCCCGGCACACTTTCCCAAATGCACGTACCACTCTGATAGACCAGCCATTTTGATTGTCAGATCGTCCAGTCAAATCAAACTTCACCTTCAATACACTACCAAAATTCATCGACGTTACACTTCCGAACTCGAACATTCGACTAGTCTATACCTCGAAGAATCTTCAACAAACTACCTCAGATTTATTAAATATCTCATACCAACAAACCCCCCATTCGACTAGTCAAAACTTCATGCCTTCAGACATAATTTTCAGTTTCAACAAAGTTTTTTTATATATCCCAACAAGTTCAATTTTATATTCTAAATATTCAATCAATACAGTTATACTACCGACCTCATACCGAACAGTATTATATTCGGAATTCAAATTCTACTACCATACCCCATAGTTCACAAAAATTTCTATTAGTACTATCAACAAAAGCACTTTTCATTCCGACAATGAGGACAACATTACAAAAATGATGCAAAAAAAAAAACAGAAAGAAGATAGAAGCATAACACATGAACGCAGCAACATGAGAAACTACAAAAGGGAACCCAAGTTATTAGCAGGTTGCTCCTCTGCAACAGTGGCCGCTGTAGCTTCATCCTCCTGATCCACTATATCCTCTGCGAAGCCTCTTTGAAGCGACAGCCGATGGCCGGGTAGAGGCCCCATCATTTGTACTATTCCCCACCAGTACGCGAAGGGAATATAATAGAGAGGTACTCCAGGCTCCGCTTCAAAAAGATTTGGTATTTCAGTGTTAATGTCGTCCTCTATCCCAAACCTTCGTTGAAGACCTAGCAGGGCCTCTTGAATCCTCCTCGCCCTCACGACCGTTTGATCTTCAGCAACCGGTACATTCTCATCCATATTGATAAACAGGAAGTACTCAGTTAGAAGAGAAGAATGCTGCAAGACAAATACAGAAATATCTCCCTCCTTACCCCTTTTTATACCTCCAAACACACCATAACTTTCCCTCTTCCCTAACTGAATTAATGGTAACCTTCAATTCCCAACAACGAAAAGTCAACATGTAACCTCTGCAACTTCCAAGATATAACTGATTCGTCTGTACTTGCATTCAAACCTCCTCCCCAATAACTCCTAGCCGAACATATCTCCAACATCGAACATTCGACCACCGTAAGACTCGATCATCACAACAACCCATCATCAACCTTCGATCATAATTTTCTTCGAGCATATCTTTTTACCTCGCGCCTAGAAGAGTACTCGTTTGCATTCGTCTACATTATATAACCAAATAGCAGAAATACAGACACGAGCAAAATATTCTGTCCATTTCCATTATCGAATCCAGAAAAACAAATTACATTTTCCCCCTACCACCCCAAACTCAAAACAACTTCCTCCCACAGAACAAAGCAGAAACTACACAAAATATTACCAAAATATTCACAACATCAACCCAGCTCCCTACTTCCAGAAGAACCAGCTCCACTCGCTGAATGTTCCTCCTCGATGATCTCCTCTGCACAAACAAAGCTTTCAGCTAATGCCATCAAGAATAGATAACGTTTCTGCTTGATCGTAAAGTACGACCTCAATTGCTCCCAGAAATAGGCGTATGGTTCACCATTGATGAACTCCTTCGGCCTCTCATCCACAAGATCCAGCATGTCCCAATTCAGATCATGTTGTCTGAAAAACCTCATGTGTAGCTCTGCCATTTTCCGCCCTACACGATGATCACGGGCAAATCCCATCCTCTTCTGATAACGGGTATTGGGTGGGCTATCCATTCAGATATTCAGCAGGAAATAGAGTTATGTTGAGGATGGAAGAAGATACAGAATCCCCGTACAAGAACCAATTTTTGTAGCCTCCACCCCATTTATTACCCTTTTACCCACCTACACCTCATAATTACACCGCCCCACTTTATTATTTTCCTGGAAACCATCGGTCAAACAAGAACAGGTTCCCTGACAATAGTTTTCTCAGTAAATGCCTCTCCAACTGGCTTCAAGACCCTTGCTGAGAGGGGGCGAATGTGGTAGCCTACTCGCAGCCTTCGACCTCCTCACTCGAAGTCTACTTCGTATCCTACTCGAACCTATCAAAGACTAATTTGCCTCAGAATGAAGCCCCTCAAGGAACTCCTGTAGTCGAAGCCTTGATAGCAGATAAACCTTCGTGAATGGATCAGCACGTAATAAGCAGATACCCTTCGATTGAACGTTGGAATAACAGAAGTATGATGAGACTAGCAGTCATTTCAAACGGATTGGACGGCGCATTAATTGGTCTCTCAGCTACAGTAACAGGGATATCGGTAATAAATGCCACCGCTGGAAAACCCAGACAGTAATCATATAGCCTGGCCCACTCTTGGTGACTCAGCCTCTTATGTCTCTATAAATATGAGAGAGGAAAACCAAGAAGGGGTTAGAAAAATCCTTTCCAAACTCTATGCTTTTTACCTTCGAGCACTTACAAATTGTATTCAATCTTTATTATTACTCATCAGTAATAGAATCACAGTTTAAAAATCCTCATTAGAGGTTGTAGAGAGTCATATTCGGGCCTCTACGTAAGTATTTATCTCTAATTAGTCTTTTTTTAGACCATATACTTGTACATCTCTGATAAGAGGTTGACCTCCATGTTGTAAGAGCCATCTTCACTTCTCAATGAAGATCATTCCCCTACACCCTTAAGTGAGCGTGTTTGTTCTTGGGGGCACTGAGAAGAGTTTGTTGAAGAGAAAACTATTGTTGGAGGAGGACAGTCACCAAACTAACATTCATGCTGCGGCCAAGATACAAGAGCTGAAGCGGAGGTACTGTCATATGGCCAAGGCGAACTCGTAGCAACTCGAGGATTAGTATCACGAGCATACATTCACGGTATGTGGCTGAAAATTGTTACTTGATGCGACCTTTGAACTGAGTAAAACTGTTTAACTGACTCTTCCTTCTTTTTGTTTTAGTAGCTCTCAATGTTGATAAAGGGGGCAAGACAATTTCTGGACAAGTGGGGCCAAGAATATGGTACTCTGACGAAAAAGTTTGAGGCTCAGTCAGCTCGTGTGAAAGAGGGCGAGGGTGACCTTCAGTTGGAGAGGGAAAGGAGGGTTACAGATGCTACTGCTGCTATAGAGAAGTTCAATGAGTTGTCAAAGCATGACAAACTCATGTCTGATGCGGTTACAGTAGTCTTAGTGGAAAGAGATCACTTTATCAAATTGTACTATTATTTTGGATTGAGTGGTGATAATGTGGAGCTGACCCGGAATGGTAGATATTCAGAGGTTGAATTCCCTGCTGAAAAGGAAGAGATGGCTGGTGATGTTGCTAATGTGCCTGAGAAAGTATTAGACCTTCCTCCAGGCAGTGCTGTGCCAGTCCATACTATGGAGAAAATAGGGGACCCTCTGTTTTAACATACTGAAACAATTTCCTCTTCGAGGAAGACGCTAAAATCTCCTTCTGAGGTTGACATTAACAAGCCCCTTTAAATGTTTTATGGTATCCTGTCTTCTATTTTTTATCCCATTTGATTTGGAAGAGATAATACTCTATATCATTGTATACTATTTTCATTTTGAGTGATGTTTTTGAAATATGTTTTCGTGAATGGTTATATTGAAACAAGATATCTGCAATCTGTGTAGGAGATGGAGCGTTTGAGAAAAACAAACTCTGAATTGGAGAAGTCATTGAGTAGAGCGAGGGACTCTGTGGCCTGTATTTAATAGGTACTTAACAAAACTGAATATGAGAGAAGGCAATTTAAGTTAAATTCAGAGAAAACATTTAAAGAGTTATATGGTCTGCAATATAAATAAGCTAAGACAAAAGTAGATAGAGACGAGGTGTTAAGAAAGGAAGAGGAAAGCGGGATATTAGTTCGAAGGCCAAAAGAACTGACTTGTTTTAACGACCCAAGTGATAAGGCGAGGTGTCAGAGTATGTCATTAGCTTTCAATTTGTATTTTGAGGTCGAAGTAGATAGTGAATGAGGGCTAAAAGAGGCTTATGTAGAGCTTTTGAGGGAGAGAAGTATAGTTCCGGACCCAGCTCGGGTTATGTTTTTAGCTCAAGAAGCACGCAATCGCCATAGTTTAGAAGCAAAAAAATGTTCTGCTCGAGATGGTGTGCCTGTTGTATAGGGTGATGTAGAACCTTTATCTGATGCGTTTGGCATTATGTAGGATCGGAGGGCCATGAGAATTGTATTTTTCAGGTAAGTAAAGAGCAAATAGAGGTCCAAAAGCAATTAGAAGGTGAATTAAGGATATTACAGGATGAGCTATCGCAGCACGAGGAGCAAAAAATGCCTTTAGTAATGCGGCTGTTAAAAGAAGTGGATATTTGAATAAAGGTAGAGGCGGATGTGAGGGCTTTAGGTGTGTTACTAAAAAATATACGCCAGTGGTATCATTAAAGTGCAAATGATACTGAAGGAGCACCTTTATCCCTCGCGAGCAAAAGTTGCTGCTCGAACAGAGCATGAACGTCATATAGGAAGTGTTGTCAAGTTTTATGGGGGGGGGGGAGGCAACTAGCTAGAGTAGAGAGTGAATTTATAAAGTTCGTGACGGGATGTGGGAAAGATTTTCAAGTGGAAAATACCAAGCTAGAAAACCTGTGGTTTACCCGAGGTGAAGGAAGAATTGTTGGTGAACAACCCATTCCTAGGTCGTGGGAGGAGTCATCAGAAGAGAAGGAGGTTGAGAATCTAATACCCCAAACGCGACGTTAACAGCGCCAGCCAGAGGTTGTGACCTTTACCACGCCGGTAGAGGTGCAGGTGCCGAATAGGATGATGGTGAGGGACAAGCGGCAGTCGTCTCATGTCTGAAAGGGTCACAAATAGAGTACTCTTGTCTTCTTGTAACCAGTCTTCGTACTATTTGGTGAGAAATGTAATTTGTTTGTTGTTAGAACAGAATGATGCATTTGACTTACTCAGATACCACATCCTTGATGTACCCTTGTGAACTGTTATATGTACTATGTTATTAGGAAGAACTATTATAAATGTAATCTGTTGTGATAGGTTAATCTGGCTGCTATGCAAAGTTAGTGCGATGCGTTACATGCCAAGAATGAACAAATGAGCGTTGAGCTAAGATCGAGTCAGGGTGCCCGAGATAGTGCTACTGAAGTAGAAGAAAAATTGAGGGCGGAGATGTCGGAGGAACAAAATGCAGTAACCCTCCTGACTGATACTCTATGAGAGAAAGATGCAGTATTGGCCATCAGTTTGAGAAGGATAAAGAGTTTAGAAGAGGAGATAAGACAAAAGGGTGTTATAATTGGAAGTAGCTTAGGATGAGCTAGTCAACGAGATGCTGAGGTGCTATCTGCGCAAACGTAAATTACAGAACTATTGGTCGCTTTTGAGGGGGAAGGAAATATGTAAAAAAGTTGCAGTTCCAAGTTAATAAGCTTGAGGCGGAGATAAGCAATGTTCGAGTTCATGTTTGTAAGTATGAGGTAAGGTCTTCAGAACAAAATGAAGTCCTAAAAAAGGATTGGAGCAAAATATGTGAGCTAGAGCGGACTGTGTAGTCGCAGCATCTGGACATATTGGAATTTCAGTCTAAAAATGATAGACTTTGAAGTGCGAATACGTAGCTAGATGAGGATCTGTTGCGGTTGGAGATTAGTTATGATTTGAAGAGGTTAAAATGTGCAGGTTATGAAAATTCAATATCTCTGATTTATCATTTGGACGAATTTATGACAGTGCTAGAACCTCAGAATTTGGATGTGTGTCGGGCGAAGAGATGAGTGGATGATCATTGTACGTAACTGGAAAGCGTATTGAAGGAAGTGCAACATAAACTGATCAAACTCCATCTCATTAAGCAGGTGAAAAGTGAGGTAGGTGGTAGTCACGAGAGGGAGACGGTTGCAGTAATATCATTTTTTGAGGCTAAATTAAAGTGATTGGAAGCTGAAAGTCAGAGGGTATATGATGGTTTGACTGCTCAAGGTACAGAATGTGAGATGGAGGTAATCTGATCTGCATATTTAGAACCCATGATTTCCACAATCGGATCGCTTAAACAGAGAATGGTTAGAGAGGGAAAGAAGATTGTTATGGGGAGAATGCCAGAATTCATGCGTCAGAAGTTATGTAGAAGTGATGTAAGGGATGTGGCAGGACCTTCTAATACAGGTAACGTTTCAAGTGATAGCTCTAGTGAGGAGTGAGGAATGTGATTATTTTGTATGTATATACAACAAGAATAACAATATAGATGCATGAAGCAATAGTTAAGGACGAAACAGTTAACCGTACTAATCGTATGAAGTACCAACGATAATGTATGGAAAATAGTGTGATATGTAATCGGTTCGGCCAAAGTGGTAAACGATCTTCGATGTATGAGATGATCAGTTTGGCCGAAGCAACAAATGATTCGTAATGTAGTTTAGATGATTGATTTGGCCGAAGCAACAAACGATCAGTAATGTATTTAAATGATCGATTTGGCTGAAGCAACAAATGATCTGTAATGTAGTTTAGACGATCGATTTGGCCGAAGCAAGAAATGATCTGTCATTTGTGTATAGAAGTACTTGTTGGATATATTTGAAAAAGTACTTTAAGGTAGGGTAATCAAACACAAGTATTTCATTAGTGTATGATTGACGTACGACAAAATGTGTTTAGATAGATCGGTTTGGCCTAAGCAACAAACGATCTGTAATGTATTTAGATGATCGGTTTGGCTGAAGCAACAATGATCTGTAATCTATGTTTAGAAGTACTTGTTGGATATGTTAGAAAAAATACAATAAGGTAGGGTAATCGAACACAAGTATTTCATTGATGTAAGATTGACGTACCGCAATTGTGTTTAGATAAATTAGTCTGGCCTAAGTAACAAACAATTAGTAATATATCTAGACGATCAGTTTGGCCGAAGTAACAAATGATCTGTAATCTATGTTTGGAAGGACTAGTTGGATATATTAGAAAAAGTACTGTAATGTAGATAAAATACTCAGATGTACGCGGATCAAACGTAGGTCTTTTATTGATGTGAGATTGTCATATGGAATGATGGATTGTTTAAAGGAAAGTACACTGTGATAGATTTGTTATATGCGATACAACTTCAGTCTCCTTGTGTTCCAAGGATTAGGTATGTGCTCACCATGCTCGGTGGCGAGGTCGTAGGAACCGAGACCGCTTTTTCTGATAACGACAAAAGGACCTTCCCAGTTTTTAGATAATTTCCCTGTGTTGAGCTCTTTGCGATGTTTGGGGATCTCTCGAAAGAGCAGATCCTTGATTTTAAACTCTCTATACCGAACGCGTTTGTTATAAGATTACTAAAGCTTGATGGTATATTCCCAAATTCATGACTACTTTGTCCCGAGTCTCTTTAATCCAATTCATATTGCATGCCAACTGGAATTCATTTTCTTCATCGATCATGGTATGGTTGTAGATAGGGTGATGGTACTGAGTAAGGATTTTTGCATCTGTACCGAAAGCCAGGAGGAACGGCGTGCATCCAGTTGAAACTCAGGGTATAGTTTGATAATCCCATAACACATATGGTAACTCTATGACCCAATTTCCCTTCTTTTCTGTTAGGCACTTTTTGATCCCATCCATGATACTGCGATTAGTGATTTTGGCCTGATCATTCCCTTGTGGGTAATACGGATTTGAAGGAGAATGTATGATGTTGTATTGATTGAGGAATTCGACAACTTTGGAACCAACAAACTGAGGTCCATTATCGATCCTGATGAGATGGGGGCAGCCGAAACGGATAATGATGTTTTCCCAGATGAACTTGATGACTTCTTCTTCTCGTGTGCGGCATAGAGGAACTGTTTCTACCCAGTTAGTGAAGTAATCCATTGTGACTAAAAGATGCTTCAATTTTCCTGGTGCAGTAGGAAATTTGCCGGCAAGATCAAGGGCCTATCGCTTAAATGGACATACAACGTTGCTGGAATGGAGCTCTAAAGATGGAGCTCGAATTTGGGGATCATGACGTTAATAGGCATCGTATTTTCTTGAGTGTTGGATTGCTTGAGTTTTTAACTTAGGCTAGAATGCGCCCTTGGGTAAGAGCTCGATTGGCTAGAGATCTTCCTGCTGTGTGGGAACCACAAGTACATTCATGTAGTTTGTATAGGAATTTCTAAGCTTCTTTGCAGGATAAGCATTAGAGATACGGCCCTGTGACTGAAATCTTGTATAAGAGACCGTTTTTGACGATTTAGCGTTTAACATTATCAAGTATGCGCCTTCTTTCAGTGGGGTCTTAAGGGAGTTCACCATTGAATTTGTTTTTGGTTCCAGTATACATGAGGAAAGGTTATCTCCAATCGTTTTCATCCTTTTCAACGCCCCCAGTATTAACAGAATTTGAGCTTATGACGTTAATGCTGGGGGTTTATAATATTTTGATCTTGAGATATCGAGCTTCTGAACCAAGGACTTTTGCGAGGTATACGAGGAAATCAAAATGTTTGCTTTTTTCTTCGCGGTAAATGATCGATAAAATTTTTCTTGAATCTACTCATTCTGTCGGCCACTGCGGTTGCATAATCAATCATTTTTCTAGAATTTTTCTAGAATTTTTTTGTGTAATGGTTTACGATGAGTAAAGAATTCGTATATACAGACAGCTCGAATACTCCAATTTTAAGTGCCATGTCAAGACCATTAATCATCGCCTCGTACTCGTCTTTATTGTTGGTAGCTTCGAAATTTAATCGGATTACCTTTTCGATTCTATCATTAGAAGGTGTGATTAGCACGAGTCCGCTGCCTGATCCTGTGGGTCCAAAGGATCCATCTGTCAAAAGACGCCATCCCTTTTGAGTTATCCAGTCTACTTTTTCTTTGACATGTTCTTCATGAATCTCTGTGCTGGCTTCTTTCTAATCTGGATCTTTTACGGGGAAGTCTGCAAGGAAATCTGCTACGGCCTGACCCTTTTTAGAATGTTTAGGTTCAAAGCGGATGTCATGCTTACCAAGAGCGACTGACCATTGCTGGACTCGTCTGAATTTTTCTCATTTGGATAAGATTTCATGCAGAGGGTAGTTGGTCACTACTCGTACTGAGTGGGCTTGAAAATACTATCTCAATTTTTACGAGATGTAGACGAAAGCTAAAAGTAATTTCTCAACCTTGCTGTATCGTGATTCTGCTAGAGTTAGAGTTTTACTGATGAAGTAGACAGGCTTCTCGGCCTTCTCATCGAGTCGAATGAGAACAAAACTCAATGATTCTTCAGTAACTGCAAGGTAAATGGTGAAATTTTCCCCTTTTGCTAGATGTACTCATCACTAGTGGTGAACCCAAGTAAAGTTTAAGTTGCTAAAATGCTACTTCGCACTCTGCTGTCCATTCGATCTCGGCGTCCTTCTTAGATTTCTATTTTGTTGTTCCTTCACGTAATAAGTTGAACAGCCATCGACAGCGATTGGATGATTTTGAAACAAAATGGTTTATTACGACAATCTTGCCTGCTAACTTCAGGACGTCCTTCTTCATTTTTAGAGAAGGCATAGATAATAATACACGGATACGATCTGGATCAGCTTTAATCCTCGTTTGCTGATTAAATGGCCCAAAAATTTCCCTGACTGGACTCCGAACTTACATTTATCGGGGTTGAGCCGTATTTTGTAGAAATTAATAATATCGAAAGCCGTGTGCAAATATGTTATATGGTCTTCCTTCTAAAGACTTTTACACTGCATATTGCCTACATTGACCTCCATTGTTTATCCAAGGTGATCATTGAACATCTGGGTCATCAATCGCTGATAAATAGCTCCAGCGTTCTTGAGACCGAATGGCATGACTTTGTAGTAGTATAGGCTATGCTCTTTAATGAAAGCTATTTTCTCTTGATCGTCAGGTAGCATAGGTATTTGGTTGTATCCTGACGTGGTATCCATTATGGACAGTAGTTCGTGTCCTGATGTTAAATCGAGCAGGTTATTTATAACTAGGAGCGGAAAACTGTCTTTTGGAGTATGTTTGTTCAAGTTGGTGAAATCTACGCACACCCTGATCTTCCTATTTTTCTTTGGTACTACTACAATATTTGATATCCATTCTGGATAATTGGCTTTTCGTATAAAACCAACTTCGATGAATTTTTTGATCTCTTTGTCGACTTCGTCTCGAAGTCTTGGTTGCAAATTCCTCTGTCTTTGTTTGACAGCTATGGCTTTTTCCTTCAAATTGAGTTTGTG
This sequence comes from Kingdonia uniflora, assembly GCA_014058105.1. Lineage (NCBI taxonomy): Eukaryota > Viridiplantae > Streptophyta > Magnoliopsida > Ranunculales > Circaeasteraceae > Kingdonia > Kingdonia uniflora. The sequence goes on along the minus strand of JACGCM010000779.1, from coordinate 1,992,337 downwards.
ATAGGTCAGGTTCGGATTGATACCCGACATCTCATGAAACGTCCAAGCGAAGACATCACTATTTTCCTTAAGGAACTGAATGATAACGTCGTGCTCTACTGAGGGCAGATGAGTTCCAATATATGTCTTGTGCTTGGGTCCACTGATTTCAACATACTCTGTAGTTTTTGTGTCGGGAAGATGCTGCCCTGCAGAGTTGACTGCATAGTTCTCTATAATGTTTCTTGTTATTTTCTGTAATTGCTATGCGAGTTGTTGTTTGGAAGGTTCTGGCCCAGCGATGACAAAATTTTTGTTCGCTCGTACTAATTTTTGACTTCCTTTAATCTCGTAAACGCTACCTTACCATTCAAAACATAATTCCAGGTGATAGGTCGATGGAATAGCGTACATATTGTGTAACCAACAACGTCCCATAATCCCCAGGTAGCGGGATTTTGTATTAACAACGTAAAAGATGGCGTCGATTGTTACCGGTTCTGCGGTGATAGAAAGTATATTCTTTCCTACACACTCCTCCCTGGATCCATTGAAAGCACATATATTAATGTCGCTAGGTTGGAGCTTATCTGCCAAACTCATCTGATCAATCGTGCTCTGAAAAAGGTGCTCGATAGTGCAGCCGGTGTCTACCATCATCGTATGAAGCACCATATTCCGCATTTTCAACATGATCACCAAGGCATCATGGTGAGGATAGTTGACATGCCAAATATTGCAATCATCAAAAGAGATCCCAGCTCGTTGAGAGTTGAATACTGGAATTAAACGAGCTTATTTATCTTGCATAAATAAGTCATGACATTGGGCGACACGCATTCGTTTGCTCTTGTTTGATTCTTTGACGACCTGGGTCTCAACGTGATGGTAGAGTGAGATATGGTACAAATACTTTTCAGCTGCGGGCTCCTCGACTTGTGCAGTTTCGGTGGGGTTTTTGTAACTCCCGTTCTTATAATTCTCCACGTTCACTATATATTCATGCATTCGTCTATCTGCGAAGATGTATTCCAACAACTATTGTAAGGTAAAACATTGCTCTGTCTCATGATGTCGAACCTTATGGTGGATGCAGTATGGTTTGTTCACGATCTGTTGAAGGTACTGTGCATTGTAGAAAAATCTTTCTTTTTGTAATATAGGGTAGATGCTGGCTATAGTAGCATTCATCTTTAAAAGATAAGGTTTCAGAAGGTTACTCCCGTTTTGAGGTCGCTCGTTGTTAGATTTGGTTCGTTTCCTGTCTCCTTCTTGGTCTGGTGTCCAATTAAAATTGGAGTGGTTTGACTGATCTCAAGCTGCCAGTATTGATTTTTGAGGTTTTTGCCTGTTGGAGACCATCCGCTCTAGGTCGATGTATCAGTTTATTTTTTCAATCATGTCTTCCAATGTTGCTGGTCTTTTAAGGACGAGGTACTTCTTCGCCCAGCCATCGATGAGTAAAGCGTTGGTGAAAATGGAAATAGTAATCTTCTGGTCGAGTCGATCTACTTTTCGGGCTAATTCCAAGAACTTTTTGGTAAACGTCTTAAGTTTTTCTCCTGGCATCTGTTTAAGGCTTAAAGGAAAATATAAGTTTACCTCTTTATCTCTGTTATATGAGTAATTCTTAACGAAGAGTTCGCGCAACTGTTCGAAAGTTATGATAGATCCTTCAGGTAGTGTGTGAAACCATTGTAGGTGTAGTAGCCTACTCGCAACATTCTACCTTAAATAGATACTCAAAGACTACTTCGAAGTCTACTCGAATATCTTGAAGTCAAGTCAATACACAAACAAGCCTCCCAAAGATCATCCGGAGATGAAGCCTCGACTCCGAATAAAACCTCGAGGATGGACTCCGCTTCATAGCAGAAATACTTCGACCATATCTGTACATGGTCAAAGTATAATGGAACAGACAACTAACTCATTAGACAAGACGGTGCAGTTGTTGGTCCTTACAGCTATAGTGACAGTCCCAACCACTGCTACAGTATCAAAGTAGAAAGGCAAACTCAACAACTGTTACAGTGGCAGTTCTGACATTTCCAGCGCCCAAACCCACACCGGGATATCCAGATGTACTATTGTAATATGACCTAACCTTGGCGACTCAACCCTTCATATGTTCTATAAATTGGAGCGATGGGGAACCAAGGAGAGGTTACAAAAATTCTCCCCAGCCCCTTCGTAGTTTACCTTCGATCACCCTGTAAAAACCCAGTACTCGAACCTTCGACTACTCGACAGATATATAAACACTCTTAAAAATCCTCATCAGAGGTCGTGGAGAGTCACATTCCAAGCCTCCGCGTAAGTATATTGTCTATTGATTACTCTAATTCTATATAACGTACTTGTATTCCTTTGCTTAAAGATTTATCCCCGTGATGTAAGAGCCAACTTCCCCTCCTTAAGAATTTAGGCCCCTACATTTGGCACTGTCTGTGCTTCCTACCCTACCAGCTTCTCTTTCTCTTTCCCTCACTTTGTTTTAAACTTCCACAGACTCTCCTTAATAGCACCCACCCTCCGTTCCAGTTCAACCCACGCCGGCAACTCCGTTGAGGGAGTGGCCGCCCAAATAGCCCTACTTTCTCAACAATTTTCTCAAGCGGAGGAGCGCCACCATGAAAACTCCACCGGGAGCGTGAAAAGCACCGACTAGAGTTTGAAGCTGAACGGAATCGTTGCCTGAACGATGCCGACAAACAGAACTGAGTAATTGTTGAGTCACGAAATTCCATTCGAGAATTGCAGAGACTACAACCATTGGAAGTTGCTCGACCATCCCAAGCACCAGATCCGTTGTGCGTATCTGCCCTTGCCTGTCTGGGGCCCCTACCAACTCTTGAAGTAACCCTAGTCTGTATCCAGGCTGAGGGTGCTCTCCATACTATTCCTCCTACTGGCTCCATCCATCTCGGCATTCACCCCACAAAAAATTCTTCTAACTCTACCCTCCGATCCTCTAGACACCCCAAGCGCCGTCCTGCTCGAAAACTGCCCGGGAAACACAGTGTCGAATACATACCACATACTCGACTTCACCATCCTCAAATTTCCCGATCTCCCCCCTCCTGCCTATGCTACACAACAGGACTTTGACCACAAAATCCAACCAGTCATTCTCTTCAGAAAATCCCAGCCCTAAACTCTTAGAGTCGACTAAATAATCCCCTGTGTCCCAAACTTTTCACTATCGAGATACCCCCTAATTTGTGTGCCCCCAAACTTAGTAAATACCGCAACACAGATCCTCAATCATATATTCTCGAATTCCAAAATGCTCTGAGCCTTTATTCCACAGCCGACTACCTGTTATGTCACTTTTTTCCCACCAGCCTTACTGACAGCCCCCTTCGATGCTATCATAACCTTCCAAATGGCTCGGTCCCAAGCTTCGAGCAACTATCATAGCTTTTCATCACCCAGTTTGCCTTCAATAAAGACAGAGAAGTTAGAGTCGATGCCCTATTCAATTTTAGAAAATCTAGCAATGAGACACTCGAAGCCTTCACCAAAAGGTTTCTCGATGAATCACGGAAAGTCGAGAACCTTGACTGCGCGAATACTGTGCCCGCATACTCAAATGCCCTACCAGATCTCAGTCGTGTGAAAGAATACTTGGTTATCCACAAATCTTGAACCCTCGAGAAGATGCTCTCAAAAGTTAATGGCTATATCGACCTCGAACACCTCCACGAATCCTGTAAACAGGGTCAACCTTCAAGCACCAACTTCAATAAACCTTGACAAAACCCACCTTCTATTCCAATACCCCTGATCGTTCCTGTCTTATAGGAGACTGAAAGCCGCAAACGCCCTAACAATGATAACAATGCTAAAGCCCGCAAGAAGCGAACGAAGCCTGTCTTGCCCACACTCACTGCCCCCCTCAAGACCCTTCTACCACATATACTGGAAGACCCCATCTAGCATATCCCTTTCTCTATCGAAGTTAGACCAGGTGAACCTTACTGTGCTAATCACAAATGTAACTGTCACCATACCAACAAATGCTTTGCCCTCTAGCGCTCCCTCGAAATCATCCTCAAAGCAGATCATCTACATCAGTATGTTGTCGACCTCCCCAGCTACCTTGACGGGTCGTACCTCAAATCTCGACCCACCCCTACTGCCGACTCGGCCAAGGTCCACGTTTACCGAATAAATTTCATCGAGGTCAACAATATAGACAGCGATCGTTCCATGTGCAAGCGTAAGCGTGTCGAAAAATATTACAAACTCACATATCAGGATAAGTTTCCTACCCTTCTGCCAGAACCAAGCATTTCCCCTCGTCTTGAAGGAATTTCTTTCATCGACTGGGATACTTCCCATGTTCAATTTCCCCATTCAGACCCTTTAGTCATCATGATTAAGGTTGAAAACCTCGTCCTCCACACAATGCTCATCGATACAGGGAGTGTAGCCGATGTACTTTTCCTTTAGACTGTTCAAACCATAAAGAAGATAGATCTCATTACTGCTGCCAACGTCAAATTAAAAGGATTTAATGGGGCCATAAAAGTTTTTATTGGTCGAATCAGCCTACCAGTCATTACAGGCCCTATCACACTTCAAACAAGCTTTCTTGTCATCAACAAGAAGTTAGAATACCTCGGTATCCTTGGGCATGACTGGCTCTACGCCATGCGTACCATACCTTAGACCTACGATGAGACCCTCCTTTTCACCAACCCCGAAGGTACATGGAACTTGAAAGGTTCTTAACGCCTCGCCCGTTTTTGCAAGCACCCGGAGATCGATCAGACCCGGAAACTCGTCAGCCGCCCATAGAAATCACTATATCTTTCTATCCCTTCGACAAATATAACCTCACCCGTCGAATCCACTGTTTATATCAAACTCGATGGTCATGGTCGAGGTACATTCATTAGAACTTCTCTAGACAAAGCAGAACTCCTCAAACATACAGATTTCCTTCGAGCAAACAAAGATGTATTTGTATGGACGATCCAGGAGATGCCCGGTGTTGACCCTAGTTTGGCGTGCCATCGCCTCGACCTCATTCCCTATTCCTTAACATTAAAACAGAATAAGCATACCCTGGCACCACGACTTCGAGTAGCAGTGAACCTTAAAGTAGATAAGATCATAGCCGCAGGTTTTATCAGAGAAGTGAAGTACGTTGACTGGATATCAATTATTATAGAAGTTTCTAAGAAGAACGGCAAGATCAAAATCTGCGTCGACTTTACAAACCTCAACAAGCACATACTAAAGGACAATTTCCACCTCCCGATCATCTCAGCACTCCTTGATGTCATTACTGAACATGAACCCCTATTAATGATAGATGCGGCTTCAGGTTACAATCAGGTACTCTTCCTCCCCGAAGATTAACTTAAAACTTCCTTTATCACTGAACAAGGCCTTTATTATTTTAACGTCATACACTTCCCCCTTACAAATACGGGAACCACTTACCAACGCCTTGTCACCACCATGTTTAATCCTTTGTTTGGTAAGTTGGTCGAAGTTTACATCAACGACATGTTATGTAAGAGCCTCCAAAAATAGACCCACATTCAGGACCTAACCGAAGTTTTTTCGATACTTCGAACATATAACATGAAACTCAACCCAGACAAATGACAATTTTGTGTTTTGTTTGGTAAATTTTTAGGCCACCTTATCAGTAAACGAGGTATCTAGATCGATCATACCCATATTTGAGCCCTCATCGACATGCCTTCTCCCCGAACCAAAAAAGACGTCCAGAAAGTGGCTGGCAAGATAGCAGCCCTCAATCGTTTCATTTCCAAATCCTCTGACAGATGTGCTTGGCTCTTTTCCCTCTTACATGACCAAGGCATCCACAAAGAAAAAAAGAAAAACAACCCCGAGATCAACTGGACACCCGAATGTGAACATGACTTCCTCGAGCTCAAAACTTATTTTGGTCGTCCACCCATTATCAACACCCCCATTGAAGGCAAAACACTCTCTTTATACCTCGCTGTTACAGATACCTCCATCAATTCAATACTTATTCGACTCGATTCGAATATCTAGAAGCCTATATATTTTATCAGCAAAACTCTAACACCCGTAGAAACTCAATATTTGAAACTTGAGGGTTTGCTCCTCACCCATGTCTATTCGGCCTGTAAAGTCAAACCATATTTTCAAGCTCACCCCATCCGTGTTATAACAAGTTACGCCCTTCGAGAAGTACTCAGTAGAAAAAAGAAATCTAGATGAGTACAACAGTGTTCTGTGTACCTTGGTGAACATGACATTATATTCGAGAAGCAGATATCCCAGAAAGGCTAAGCAGTAGTAGACGTCCTTGCTGACTTCCTAGTCGAAGATGTCGATTGGGAAGAACACGAAGATGAGTTAACAGAAGACCAACCCGAAGCAACAGATCCTTAGAACCCTAACAGTGGCTGGTATTTATTCACAGATAGATCTGCCAGACTAATGGATCCAGAATTGGTATTTTCCTGGTCAGGCCCACCATTGATCGAATAGAGAAGGCCGTCAAACTTATCTTCAAATGTTCCAATAACGAAGCTGAGTATGAAGCCTTGATCCACGGCCTTGACCTCACTCTCGACCTCGGCATTCCCAAACTTGTAGTTTTTACAGATTCCTAACTTGTTCAGTGGCATTACACAGGTGAAAATCAAGCTAATGGTCGATTGGCTGACTATGCTATTTTCATTCAACAACGCATGAACTGTTTTCCTAAAAAGTTAACTATCACTCATTACTCTCGAGGAGAAAACTGACATGCAGATGCCTTCGCTTACATAGCAGCCATGTTAGGCCAATCAGAATCCCAGACCCTCCATATCGAAGTACTCGAATGCCCAAGTATCGACCAGATGGATCTTAATTCCATCAATAATGGGGGTGAGAGTCTCGATCTAGACGATTGGTGAACACCATTCCTCCATTACCTCAATAATGTAACCCTCCCAGATGATCCCAAAGCCAGACGATCAATGTTAGAGAATTTCCGCAGATACACTATACACAAGCATGAATTACATTGCAAATCTTCAAATGGCGTCCTCCTTCGATGCATATTTCAAGCCGAAGCCTCTACAATTTTAGCTGAACTCCACGATGGTTCCTACGGTGCTTATACTGCTAGTCATTCTATTACCCTTCGAGCCATCTCTCAAGGTTTATTCTGGCCGAATATGAAAAAACAAGCCGAAGAGTATGCCAAACACTATCATAAATGCCAACGTTATGCTCACGACATCCATTGCCCTTCACAAGACCTCCATTTAAGTCAAGTCTCCTGGCCATTCAAAAAATGGGTTATCGACCTCATTGGCCTTTTTCCTAAAGCATTAGGGAGCCGAGAAAACATCCATATTGCAACAGACTATTTTACCAAATGGGTCGAAGCTGTACCTTTGTGCCAAACCAGAGAAGAAGAAGTCATCAAATTTTTATGGGAGAACATCATCACACGCTTTGGTTGCCCTCATATGACTCGATGTGACAATGGTCCACAGTTTGTCGGGAGCAAAGTCAGAAACTTCCTCAAGAAACACAACATTATCCTCTCACCCTCAACACCCTATTACCCTCAAGGAAATGGGCAAGTCGAAGCAATTAAGAAAAGCATTGTTGATGACCACAAGAAAAGAACTGATACAAAGAAAGGTTAATGGGTTAAGGTGTTACAGCATGTCTTCTAGCCCAATCGAACAACACCAAGAAAATCCACAGGCTGCACCCCTTTCCTTCTCACATACGGTACCGAAGCTGTGCTCCCTACTCAATTCGAAGTACCTATACGAGATCCCAACCTCCTAGACGAAGACAATGAGTTTGAGCTCGGATGCAACATGTTATGGATCGACGAAATCGGAGACCGAGCCATCGCCAACCTTGGCCGTTACCATACATCACTTCAGAAGTCCTATAACAAGAGAGTTTGACCACAAAGTTTCAACATCGGAGATCTGGTGCTTCGACGTGTCAACCAATCCTCGAGGCCTCAAAATGCCGACAAGCTAGCCGAATCCTGGGAAGGACCTTATGTCATGTACGACAGAACCGACAAGGGTTCATACTATTTGATGACAGAAGACGAAGAGCCTCTACCAAATCCGTAGAATACAATGCAGCTGGTCTCATATAACAGGCCATGGCCTCAACCTTTTACAACTGATGTAACACAGAATAATTAATAAATAGTCTTTCCACCCATATTTTGTCTCCCTTTTTCAATGAATTTCTTAGTTTAACTTAGGTATCATGTCAACCCTTCGACCCGACTGATACTTAGGGTCGACCTTGAGATTTTTCAAGACCTCTAAATTCGAGCAATCTCGAGGGGCAAGGATGGTCGAAAGACCGGACCTTCGGGAATGCATTAGGGCGAACAGTTATGCTTCGCTGTGGCTTAGGCATTCGAAGTCCAGTCGATTTCTTGGTTTCCTCTAAGTATCATGTCAACCCTCGACCTGACTGATACTTGGGGGCAACCCTGAAATTTTCAAGCTTCTAATTTCGAGCAAACTCGAGGGGCAAGGATAGTCGACAGACAGGACCCTCAGGGATGCATTGGGGGCGAACAAATATGCTTCGATAAGGTTTAAAGCTGTCAGAGTCCAGCCGATTTCTTGGTTTACCCCGGGTATCATGTCCACCCTCGCCCCAAATGATACTTGGGGGCGACCTTAAAATTTTCGTGTTTCCAACATTTGAGCAAACTCTAGGGGCATGAATGATCGAAAGGCCGGACCCTAGAGAATATGTTGGGGGCGAACACGTCTTGCTTCGCTGTGGCTTAGGCCTTCGAAGTCCAATAAATTTTTGGGTTTCCTCTAGGTATCACGTCAACCTCGGCCCGACTGATACTCGGGGGCGACCTGGAAAATTTTCAAACTCCCAACAATTGGGCAGACTCGAGTGGCACGAATGGTCGACCGACCGGACCCTTGGGTATGCGTTGGTGGTGAACATGTCTTACATCGTTGTAGCCTAGGCCTTCGATGTCCGACAGATCCCTTGATTTCAAAAGAGGTATCACAACCATCTCGAAACTCTCAGTGATTCGATCACTCTACAGTCATTCGACAGAAGCAGTACATGCAGATACTATTATACGAGAATGTCTGCAGTTCAACCAATGGAAAGAAGTTTCACAACATCATACATCAGAAAAGCAGTTTCAACACAACTCAAGTCAAGTCATGCATCAAGAATTCAGTGCAAGTTAAGCTAACAAAATCACCCTCAATATCTCAGTAGTCCAGTACAACACAAGTTTAGCACAATAATACAATGCAAATCAAGTTCATACAAAGCAGTCTTAACATTCGACAATAGAGCAAAATTAGTACAATACCAGTCAATCTCTCCACAATAACTCAACGTAATAACATAGTTCAAATATTACAACTCCATAGCCAATCAGAAAAAGCAGGAATGGATATCCAATAAAAATACCTCATATCGCCGTGGCCGTATCCTCTTCCCATATAGGCCCTCCAACAACAATACCCTCCACACCTTCAATCGAAGGCTTTGACCCCGCACCATCAGCTACCACATCCTTCACAGTTCCAATGCTGGTCGCTTCAATCACAAGACCCTGTACACCACCTCAAGTACCTCCATCTGCTATATTAACAACATATGCCTCTCCTTCCTTTGTCTGCAAGTCACCTCTAGTAACCAGTTTTGGGGTAGTGGGGTTGGGTTCCAAAGTATCGGGGTCATACCTCTTATCCTCTACAAACTCCTTCAGCCTCACGACAACTCTACATTCACCATCAAACATCACCTGATTACGCGTCTTCAGCTTTGCCTTTTCCTTATCCTTCACAATAAGCTTCGCCGCACACACCTGCTCCTGATTATACCGCTGAACCTCGAGCCTCTTATCGATGGAGTCAGTGATCACCGCCAGATCTCGCTTCAACACTTTAACCTCAGACAGCAGCAGCACCTCAGTCCCTTGTGCAAGATCCATACTTTCAACCGTCTGTTGCAACTTTCTCTTTACTGATCTCATCGCCCAGTTGTAAGACTACGCCCAAGCATCCATCTGCTAGAATATTTGAGCTGTCAGTACTCCTCGAAGCATGAAGAACTTAAAATAAATCTCATAATCTCACTGGAGAAAATAATAGACAGTTAACTGATACATACTCCTCTTCATTTCCTTCGAAGCCTAGTTTGGGTCGTCTTCATAGAGTTCAGCCATCGAAGCATACTTGGCTAGCACTTGCTCTCGTCGCTCAGCCTCCGTCATTTTTTCAACCTCATCCGCTGCATCATCCTCCCCCAACGCTCTACGCCTTTTCCGCTGAACAACCTTTGACTGTTGTACCTTCGGAGCCTCAAGAATGATCTTGCCATTCCTATTCTCAGCCTGTGTTGGTACATGCCTTGGCCTCAGTCTCGAAGTATCACTAGTCAATTCAGGCACCGGTACTGCCTGCTTCAAGGCCCTTTTTGCCTTCGGTACAAACTGAACTGTCCTCGCCAAATCATCCTCTCCCATTTCTTTTGGTACTTTTGAACCAACTTCGCCTCTTCTCCTCTTTGATGGCTTCGGCGTAACGAGTATGTTTTGAAGCAGGGAGTCTATCTTCTTTATTCTTTTCCTCTTGATACTGAGACTTTTGAAAACATAATTCACCCACTCCTCACTAGCTTTGAGCAAGGCGTCAATATAGTTCCTCAGGTTGTCCCAAGACAGATTCTTCTGACCTGCAAAACAAGCAAAATAGGATCACCGCTTATTCGAGAAATATATCAAGAACAATTGTTCGACAACACACTTACTCTGATTATAGACTCTATGTTACAACTTATAAAGGTCATCCCTTTCAACATTCTCGTAGTTACCCCATACTATAACTAAGTCTTTATTCCACCTTCAACCCGTCGAGCACAGGTTGAAAAACCAGGGCTTCTCAGGGTGATACTGGATGTGGTAGGTACCTGCATTTTGGCTCGCCATCATCGAGTAGAAGAACACAACATCAAATTAAACACCTCATTCACCAGCCTTCAGAGAGGAAGTTCCATTCCTAGTCGAATTTGGCTTCTATAAGCTATTATCCCTTATCAGGGGTTCGATTTGAAAGTTAACCTTGTTCCCGCCACACTGAGCAACACCCCCACCTTTGACAACTTCAACTTGGCAACAAATCGATCTACTTTTATTTTATCCCTATCCGAGATAGAACCCTCGGCCTTATCCGACTCAGTCGAATCCCCACTTTGATCACTCTGCCTCCCTTCTCTCTTTTCACCACTAGAAGGCCTAGTATTGCCCTCACCTCTCTTCCTCCCTCCAATCTCCTCCTCATCACTATCGTCAAAAACTGCCATCTTACGATGTCTGGTCATCGAAACCCCACCAGCTGGTAACACCATGGCCAAAGGGACATCATCTAACACTTCTAACTCGCTGCCCTCATCCATTGGAGCACGACTAGAAATACTAGCTTCGAATGCTTCGATTTCCTCGTCTATCAGCCTCTGCCTCAAAACTCGACGAGTACGCATCTTATCCTATAGAAGAAGAGGCACGCAATCAGATCGATACATTCGATAATTATATGTCAATAACCCATATCCCATCTACCCCCTCCAGCATATACAAACACATTCGAAACCTCGATCCTAAACCCAGTCCCTCCTTCAAAACCCTTAAAATCCTCAAATGGGTCACAACCCAGACTCATGAATTCCATTGTCCTCGAAGATAATCTTTAAACTCCAAACCCAGAAGATTCTACTTACAGATGCAGCAAGAAGTGCAAAAACAAGAATAGACAGAGATCAAGTGACATACCTTTGTTAGAAGAAGTATACTCAAAATAGTACGATCAATGCAACAACTTCAGCAACTTCTCTTAAGCACCAGTACTAATGGCATATGTTCTCTTCCTCTCACTCTCTCTAGTCTTTCTCAATGAACAGTACAGTGGTTACTTCTTTCACATTTATATACCTTCTCGAAAAACCAAAACTGTCTTAATTTTCAAACCACTATCATTACCACGCCCCCACTACCCTGGCTTTTCGGCTGCAATGTGTTTTGACTGATTTACCCCTCATATCCATTACGTGCGAACTGCATGCTCACTGCGAATTAGCTATAAAATTAAAGCCTCTCAAACCTTTTCACCCTCACTCGAAGCCAACCGGTCAAATTCCAATATCAAATTACAACTTTTCTGTGAAACGAGGACAAAAATCATGATTACCTGTACGACATACTTTCCTAGGCGCACGTACCGTTCTGACAGACCAGCTGTTCGGGCTATTAGTAGGACCAGTCAAATCCAACAAAACCTTTGACACACTTTTCACATGCGAGTAATCAACTATACAACGTCTCTAACACTCAACAACAAATAACCTCAAATTTGATTCTCCAGTATATCGAACATTCGATCTACAATACATTCGTCATTTTAAAACTTGATGTCTTTATTACTTCAACAGATCATCCGTCTACTTCGACAGGTTACAATTTTTACTTTGATCGATTAGACTTCTACCTTGACAGTAACATTTTCTACTTCGACAGGTCAGCCTCCCCACTTCGACAAATTATAGTTTTTTACTTCAACAGTCCAGAATTCCACTTATATATCACAATTTTCCTTCGACAGACCAAACTTCTACTTTGACAGATTACAATCTTTTTTACTTTGATAGTTCATAATTTTATGTTTATACAGATCAGACCTTTTACATCGACAGACCAGTACTTTTATTTTTGACAGATTAGACCTCCTACTTTGACAGTTCAAGCATGTTACTTCGAAAGATCAAAATTATACTTCGAACATTCACAATTCTATTGGACACAGTACTGAAAAATAATTCGACAGATTATACTTACAACACCGAATTTCATTAACTTCAAAATAGCACAGTACAATGCCAACAGTTCATACAAGTACCCTACATAGCACCATATCTAAAATAGTTACCAAAATAGATAGAGGACCCTAATTATCAGCGGGATGCTCCTCTTTGACCACAGGCACTGCACCAGCATTCTCCTGGTCTACAATCTCTTCTGCAAACGATTCGATCACGAATAACCGGTGGCCGGGTAATGACCCCATCATCTGTAATATTCCCCACCAGTACGTGAAGGGCATGCCAGCAATAGGTGCCCCAGGTTCCACCTCAAAAAGATCTGGCATCTCCGCATCAATGTCCTGTTCAATACTAAACCTCCGTTGTAACCCCAATGTCGCCTCCCGTACTCGCCTGACCCTTACTGCCACCTGGTTCTCTTGTACGGGTACATTTAAAGCCATTCTGATCCGATCAAGTAAGCAGAAAGATGAATAAAGGTGAAGAAAGATGAGAAATCCCCTTCACAATTGCTCCTTTTATACATGAAGGAAGATTTCAACTTTCCCTCTTCCAAAGCCGAATTAATTGCTATCTTCAATTTCTCTCCTTGAAAACTCAACAACCGCTACAACTTCCCAGACATAACAGTTTCATCTGCATGCGCATGGAAACACCATTTACGAGAACTTGATGCCGAACAAATCTCCAACATCAAACCATCGACAATTTTAACACTTCGACCCCAATCTTTTGCACTGAGTCTTCACTAATACAGAGTTAATTACCTTTGACCATGTCAGTATACTTCGATGCCAAATTTTCCAACAGTATTCATTGCTACCCGTTAACATTCGATGAGTTAAAATTTACTATCGTGCCTATAAGTCTATTCATTTCCAATGCCTGCCAGTTATAAAAGCTCAAATATGCAGCAAAATATTATTCTCATTCCATTCTCCAAATTACAACAACTAAAATAACAAATTTATATACCTAAATACATTCAAAATACGGCAAAAATAGAAACCTCCAAATACAACCCTACAAAAAAACCCTGCATTATCACCATCACCTTCACCACTGCCTTAAATAGCAGCCCTACTTGCAAAAGGTCCAGTTCCACTCGCCGAGCTTTGTTCTTCAATTTCCTCTTCTACACAAACGAGGCACTCGGCCAAAGCCGATAGAAAGAGGTAACGTTTCTCCGAAGTCGTAAAGTTGTACTTTAGTTACTCCCAAAGATAGGCATAAGGCTCCCCGTTGATGAGCTCTCCAGCCTCTACCTCCACCGGATCGGGCATGTCCCAGTCCAGATCATGTTGCCCGAAGAACTTCATATGGAATTCAGCAGTCTTCTGCCCTACGTGACGATCCCGAGCGAATCCCATCCTTTTTTGATAGGGCGTATTGGGCGTGGTATCCATAGAGTTTTTCAAAAAAATTATAGAAGAAAGAGAAGAGAATGAAATGGAAGAAGAACATGCAATATCCCTACTCCCATAACCCATACTTATAACCTCATTTCATTTATTACCCTATATCTACCAACATCTCTTTATTACCCTCTTTTATTACCTACCTGAAAACCAACAGTCAGACTGCTCAACTTCCAAGGCCAAACAGTTTTCTCAGCAAATGGCTCTATACTTATTTTCGAGACCTTAGCTGAGAGGGGTCGAATGTAGTAGCCTACTCGCAGCCTTCTACCTCAAACAGATACTCAAAGGCTACCTCGAAGCCTAGTCAAATATCTCAAAGTCCAATCAATACACAAACAGGCCTCCCAAAGATCATCCGAAGACAAAGCCTCAACTCCGAACAAAACCTTGAGGACAGACTCCGCTTCGTAGAAGAAATACTTTGACCATATCCGCACATGGCCAAAGTATGATGGGACAGATAACCAGCTCATTAGACAAGACGGTGCAGTCGTTGGTCCTTGCAACTACAGTGATAAGCCCAACCACTGCTACAGTATCAAAGTACAAAGACAAACTCAACAGCAGTTACAGTGATAGTTCTGACATTTCCAGCGTCCATACCAAAACCGGGATATCCAGATAGTACCATTATAATATGACCTGACCTTGGTGACTTAGCCCTTCATATATTCTATAAATAGAAGAGATGGGGAACCAATGAGAGGTTATACAAATTCTCCCCAACCCCTTTACAGTTTACCTTCGATCACCCTATAAAAACCCAGTACTCGAATCTTCGACTACTCGGCAAAAATATAAACACTCTTAAAAATCCTCATTAGAGGTCGTGGAGAGTCACATTCTAGGCCTCCACGTAAGTATATTGTCTATTGATTACTCGAATTCTAGATAACGTACTTGTATTCCTTTGCTTGAAGATTTAACCCAGTGATGTAAGAGCCAACTTTCCTTCCTTAAGAAGTTAGGCCCCTACAGTAGGGATTCGCCTGACAAGCTGGTAGGAAATAGCCAACATAGAATGTGGTTGGATGTAGAATGCAGGCCTGGAGCATCCTAGAACTCTTGAATATATTTTACTGGAATAGTTTCTTTATACTTTCAGATCTTCGAAGTGTAAAACCTGGTGTAGACCTTACCATTAAATAGCTCTTGGGTGATCGGGCTCTTCTGTAATCTATTGTGGATCCCTTTAGTTAGCGTATGTACTTCAAGCAATTTTTGATTTGCTGTTCAACACGTTCCTGAGTGACATATTGTCGAGATGTGATGGTTGTTCGTGTGACGCGCCCTTCTCCAGGGTTGTGGCCACCACTCCTTTTACTTAGATGTTCCTTTTCCATGACTCGAACTCTTTGAGGTAGATTTTTAGTCTGTCTGACTCTCGCCAGGCTGCCATCTACTTCTTGTTCGATCTCCAGGATCAGGATGGGCTCTATTCTCTGTTGTTGATGGTTAGATCGTAGTGCACCTCTTACGTGAACACACTTCGGAGGAGGTCCAATTTTGTCATGAACAAAAATCCGCGAGCCTTCAGGTTTTATGGCTTTGTTCTTCTAGGCGGCGACCTGCTGACCCTGTTAAACCTTCAACGCATCCTATACACTCGTGAGCTATTGTTCCAAGGCTACACACTTTTATGTTTTTGAGTTCAAAGTTGACCTCAGGTCTACTAAAGCTACATTTTCTTCTACTTGGACGATCGGCGTGCTTTGACCTAGAGGAGACATTCTGAGAAAAAAATGATCAGCGGTGTTTGTGACAATGGGTTTGAGAATTTCAATTTCTACAGACGATGCCAAATGTAATTGCCTAGTTCCAGGATCCAGACTTAACCTTTACATTAAATGTATTCAGAATGTTCAAGAATAATAGACAATAAACAACAAGATGATTTAGTGTGGAAAACCTTTGAATAGGTTAAAAACCATGACCTCTCCGAGGATTTTGAAAAAGTGATTATCTTATTGAGATTGCTAGTTTATTACAATGATCGTTCTAAGAATGTAGGATGATAGAGTAGGAACCTTTCTATGGCGAATGTTCAGTCCCTCATCCGCAATTCTCCAGGTCTTCTTATAGGTCCTCTAATATGACCGTTTGACGACCATAAAGTCCCTTAATGATGGACGTTACAAAGTGAGTGAGATATTCTTTGAACAGAGTATGTAACATTTCAACTTTTGCTGCTGTACAACGGCTCTATTACTGACTGTATGCTTTGTGCAAGTTGAGCTGATGGTGTAGAGATCAAAAGTGATGTCTCAAACTGAGGAATGTTTGATTACGTCTTTAGTAGTGCTTCCTATATGCTGATGAGATCGAGGATGAGGCTTGAGTCTGAGATGCAAAATAAGCTATTACAAGGTGACTCTCAACCAATAGCATGAATGTCGTTAGGGATGAGTAGTATTAGTTGAGAAACTCATTCCGTACATGTTTGTGATTGTGCCACGTACTTTGTTATTGAGGTCAAAAGTTCGTCTGTAGTTCAAAGATGAACCATGTGCTCGAGATGGGGAATAAGCCACTACAATATTGATTCTCTCACCATCTTTGCCCATCCAAATATAGAATAAGAAGCAAAGAGATCAAAGAAGTATACTTTTCTTAAAAATGGACTGGACGCATGATTAAAAATATTATGTCTTCCAAAATGCATTATCAAGTTTGATGTATGCATTCTCAAATTAAAAAAACTTGAAGCATACATTATAAAGTTGTATTTCTTTTTCTTTTTCGTTTTTTCTTCTTTTTATATATAACCTGGGATTCAACAACACTCGCCCGATGACTCCCTTCGGGCTGTACACACAGTTCGTACATTTAATTTTAGTCAAGGTAATGCATGAAACTAATCTAAGTAGTAGAATAGTAGGCCCAACATGTTCTATATGCACCTCGAGACCCAGGAAAGAGTGAATGTAATTCCCCATGAACAACAAGTCAAAGAAGCTCTATATCAGAACCTTAGAACATGATAGAAACACACAAATTAGTTTTTTTGAGTGACCATGATTTCCAACATATGAAAGCGATGAAACACTTGGTACTTGATTATCAGGATCATCCCTTATGCGGCTTTTGTTGCCGCTGGTGCACCATTATCATTAGCTGCTTTTGATGTGGTAATAACTGCTGATGTACCTGGCATTGCTGAAGTTGTTGTAGCATCAGCTGTAACTGAGAAAACATTAAATAACTCTATTAGAAATTGTATTTTAGCAAAATATAAAATGGTAAAAAACATCTACGTTTTTCCCATAGTGGGAAAACCCAACGTTATGACATAAAAGCATAAAAAACAGGCAGTCTTTTATATTAAGGCAGGCAAAATGAAAATAAAATATTTATAGGTGATCATCCACATCTTACAACTTTTATTTTAGGCATTTACTAAGCAATGTTGCTTTACCCATGCACTCACCTTACCACTCAACGTGTCGGAGGCACTACCATCATTATCCAACAATTGGAATGTTTTAAACTCAAGGGAAAAATATTCCTTACACGAGCATTAATAATCACAAAAGAGAAGTCCACAGCCTGAATTCTCGAATCAAGAACCGGTGAAATCTACACCCATTTTTCACTTAATTGGGTTCAATCCAAACCCTTCAACCTTACACCCCCAAAATGTTTTAAAGCATTTGAAGTACATACAAAAAAAATCACATGAGAATCAAGTAAGGGTAGGGAAGCAATGCAACTACAAAGTAACTATAGAAGCGAGCTACAAAGGGAACAAAGTCTGCCATTAATGGAATGAATCAAAGCTGCCATTAAAGGAAATATAAGTGATGTGGATAAATCTTAATGCACCCATGTTATCTATAAATATAGGCATGAATCTAAATGCCTTGTTTAGACTACAACCAATATAGATGCCATTATCATGTTATCTATCATAACCTCCACTACTCGCAATATCCTTTGATCTGCTTCACAAAATCAAATCGACCTAAATTTTGCCACTTTCTTAATGCACCCACACAATATTTTTAGCAATTAGAACACCCTTAATTTCCCGTAAAATCACAAAAATAATGTCCATAGTACTGTGAGAGTTGGTTTCTTTAAGTTTAAACTCATTGGCCTCATCATTATGCTTGAGCAAAAAATCATCACCTCATAGTGATGAACTGTTGCCAAAATGATGAACCTTAAATTGTAGAGTAAATAGAATTGAATGCAAGTATTGTGAGCCATTCACGTGATGCGGTATGTCTAAACGTATTTTAACGACAATAAAAGTTTGACTTAAAAAGTCATGAAAACCTTCTCACATACCAACATACTATCTATTAAACCCATTGGTGCGCCATTGTATAACTTATCAGAATTCCCGTCCATAATCATTTTAGCTTGAAACTATATGCCGCTTTTTATCAGCAAACCAAAGTTCGGGCATTTAAAATCTATGGTTGAATAAGGGAGTGAACCATAAAATCCTGATATTTTACTGACTAATATTCAAATCTTCAAAAACCTTTTTCAACACATACAAACTCGGTTTGTTTCACCGTTTTAACTCGTACTAGGGGACGCTTTTTCTAGCTTCCAATCCCCATCAAATAGCCTCACATTCTTCATCACCTCAATCAAAACATTTAAATAACTTACATTTCCTTCAACTGTAAAACCATAATGGTCTATGAATTTGACTATAATATTTGCCCTCTACCCATGAAAGGCATATTAGAAGCTTTAAACTTCAAATTTGTTCAGAGTAATCGATGAATAACATGGAAAAATCATGACCCAATGATCTAAATAGCTTCAAAATTCCATCCAAGTATGCAATGTGATTCAAAATGGCAGTAAATAAGCAAGCATTGCAACCCCTCAATTTCGAAATCATTGTATTACAATTTCACAATCATCGTAATGTTGCCGATAATTCACCAAATTAAAATTGCCAAATGTGATATAGAAATCAAGCACCATTCGATGACCCAAAATAACCAAATACTTGCAAATGATAATTGGCGTACTTTATATATATATATATTATAAAGTGGTGCCTCTTCATTACTACAAACCCCTTTAGATTATAGGCTCCCGAATGGTTGCATCATCCATTTTCCTATGATGATCTACTTCATCTCATTACAACTGTAGAGGCCTAACTTCTTGTGGAGGGGAAGTCGGCTCTTACATCACGTGGTTTAATCTTCAAACAATGGGATTCAAGTATATAACCTAGAATGCGAATAATCAATGGACAATATAATTGCGTGGAGGCCTGGAATGTGACTCTCTACGACCTCTGATGAGGATTTTTAAGAGTGTTTTTATTTTTGTCGAGTGGTCGAAGGTTCGAGTATTGGGTTTTACAAGATGATCAAAGGTAAACTGTATGGGGGCTGGGGAGAGTTTTTCTAACCTAACCTTGGTTCCCCATCTTTCCTATTTATAGAACATAGGATGAGCTGAGTCGCCAAGATGAGGTTAGATTACAAGTGTACAATTCGGATATCCTCTGGAAATCGAGCGGATATCCTGGAGTTGGTGTTAAAGCCAGAAATGCAGGGTCTGTCACCATGCTCTGCCACTGTAGCTGCAAGGTCCAACAACTCTGCCATCCCATCTAGTGGGCTGGCTGTCTGTCTTGTCACACTTCGACCATGTACGGATATGGTCGAAGTATTTTTGATGTTGAAGTGGAGTTCTTCTTCGAGGCTTGTTCAGAGTCGAGGCTTTATCTTCAGGTGATCTTTGGGAGACTTGTTTAAGGATAGGATAGGTTTCGAGATATTCGAGTTGGATTTGAAGTAGACTTTGAGGGTTTAATTGAGTTAGAAGGCTACGAGTAGGCTACTACATTCTCCCCCTCTCAGGGAAGGGCTCGAAAATAGGTGTAGAGGCATTTGCTGAGAAAACTGTTTGTAGTCAGTAGTGAAACAGTTGACTATTGGTTTTATAAGGGAGGTAATAAAAGAGTGTAATAAAGAAATGTCGGTGGTTAGGGAGAAATAAATTAGATAAGGCTATAAGTATGGGTTATGGGGGTAAGGATATTGTGTATTCTTCTTCTGTTTCATTTTCTTCTCTTGCTTTTTGCAAATTTTGAAAAAAATTATGGATACGATGCCTATTACACGCTATCAGAAAAGGATGGGATTCGCCCGAGATCGTCGCATAGGGAGGAAGACTGATGAGTGCACTTGAAGTTCTTCGGTCAGCATGATCTGGACTGGGACATGCCCGACCTGGTGGAAGTAGGAGCTGGGGAACTCATCAATGGTGAGTCTTATGCTTACCTTTGGGGGCAACTGAAGTACATCTTTATGACTACGGAGAAACGCTACCTCTTTCTATTGGCTTTGGTCGAGTGCCTCATTTGTGCAGAAGAGGAGATGGAGGAACAAGGCTCGGCGAGTAGAACTGGATCGTCTGGAAATAGGGCTGCTACTTCTTAAGGTGGTGATGATGGGTTTTTTGTTTGTGTAAGACTGTATTTTGAAGGATTATGTTATTACTGTGGTTTTGTATATCTGGGTTTATAAACTTGCTTTGTCTGCTGTTGTAATTTTGTTGAATGAAATGGGATCAATGTTTTGCTGTAATTTTATGTGTTTGTATCTGGTAGGCATTGTAGATGAATATACTTATAGGCAGGGTAGAAAATGTATCTCGTCGAACGTTAATAGGTAGCAATGATTACTATTGGAAAAAAAATTTGGCGTCGAAGTATAATGATATGCTCGAAGGGAATTGATTATATATTAGTAGAGACTCAGCGAAAAAGGTTTGAGACAAAGTGTGAAATGGGTCGATGGTTCGATGTTGGGGGTTTGTTCGACTGCAAGTCCTTGGGAATGTGGTTTGAATGCGGATATTGATGAATCGGTTACGTCTAGGAAGCTGAAAAGGTCAGACTATTGAGTTTTCAAGGAGGGGACTTGAAGACTGCAATAAATGTAACTTAGGAGTAATAAATGTTTTAAATGCACCTTTATGTATAAAATAGGGTGTTTGTGAGACGATTGCATACAACATTTCTTTCGTCTCTGAATATAATGGCTTCATCTTCTTCTCAAAACAACAATGAGGTTCCAAGACCCGAGCAAGAAGACCAGGCGACAGTAAGAGTCAGGCGAGTACGTAAGAAGACGTTGGAGTTACAACGGAGGTTTGGTATCGATCAGGACATTGATGCGGAGATACTGGATCTTTTTGAAGCGGAACCTGGGGTACCTATTGCTGGCATGTCCTTCGCGTATTTGTGGGGAATAATGCAGATGATGGGACCATTTCCTGGACACCGGTTGTCCCTGCTGGAGTTGCTTGCGGAGAAAATGGTAGACCAGGAAGGTACTGGTGTTGAGGTTGTGGTCGAGGATGAGCATCCCGCTGATACTTTGGGTCTCTTTTAACTGTACTATTGGGTGTTTGGTTTGTCTGCTGTTGGTTTATGTTTCTTTTTGCTGGTTGGGTCTGTATTTTGTGGCTGTATGTCTTGTTTATTGGAATGAAATTAGAGTTTTAAATAACTGTTGAAGTAGGATTCTGGGCTTTTTATAAGTAACAATTTGAACTGTTGCACTAAGAGTCTAAAATATCGATGCAGAAATTCTGAACTGTTGAAGTGACAATATAATATGTCGAAGTAAGATTATAAATTCTCGAAGTAACATTC
This sequence comes from Kingdonia uniflora, assembly GCA_014058105.1. NCBI lineage: Eukaryota > Viridiplantae > Streptophyta > Magnoliopsida > Ranunculales > Circaeasteraceae > Kingdonia > Kingdonia uniflora. The sequence goes on along the minus strand of JACGCM010000779.1, from coordinate 1,970,437 downwards.
TAAGCTGTCGATGAAATAGTATAATTTGTCGAAGTAAGATTCTGATCTATGTATAAGTAAAATTCTGACTGTCAAAGTTAGTCGAATGTGTGGTAGATCAATTGTTCGATATATTTGGAAATCAAATATGGGGTTATCTGTGGATGAATGTTCAAGACATGATATAGTTGATTATTCGTGTGGGCGAAAGTGGGTATGTCAAAGGTTTTGCTGGATTTGACTGGATGGACTGACAGCTCAGACAACTGATCTGTCAGAACGGTATGTGCTCCTGGGAAAGTATGCCAAGCAGGTAGTCATAATTTTTGCTCGTTTTACAAAAAGGTATGATTTGATGTTGGGACTTGACTGGATGGCTTCGAGTAAGGATCAAAAGGTTCGAGAATCTTTAAGTTTAAAGTTAAATCAGAGTGAGTGTGCGGTTCACACGTGAGGGGTATGAGGGGTAAATCAGTCAAAACATGTCTCAGCGGAAAAGCCAGGGTAGTGGGGGCGTGACAATAATAGTAGTTTGGAAATCGAGGCAGTTTTGGTTTTCCGAGAAGGTATATAAATGTGAAGGAAATAACCATTGTACTGTTCATAGAGAAAAACTAGACAGAGAGGGAGAGGACATACGCCATTATCTGAAGCTTGAGAGAAGTTGCTGAATTTATTACTGGGACAGACTGGTTTGTTGAAGTTGTTAGTGGGACGGTCGTGCTCCGATGGATGAGGGTAGCGACTTAGAAGTGTTAGATGTTGTAACTGATACCCCTTTAGCCGTGGTAGTTCCGGCAGGTAGGGTTCCAATTACTAGACACCGTAAGAGTATGGTGACTGAGGATAGTGAGGAGGAAGAGATAGGAAGAGGGGAGGGAAAAAAGGGTACTGCTGGGCCCGGTTCAAATGAATGGAAATTTTTACGAGATGATGAGGGTAATAGAGGGCATGAATGTAAAATTGAGAAGTGAGAAATGGGGTTTAATTAAGTGGTACGACGCTGTATCATTTTATTCGAGGAAAGCAAATCAAAATGTAGGGACGTACCATATCCAGTGTCACCCAGAGAAGCCCTGGTTGTTTGATCTGTATTCGATGGGTCGAGGCTGGAATAAGGATTTAGTTGTGGTACAGGGTAATTTTGAGAATATAATCCCAGTAAGTTATTTGTGGAATATTCTGCTTGAAGTATTGATCGAATAAACTGATAATGGGTTTTCTGTTTCTTCTGTACGTCCGACTAATCGGCCGTGGGAGAATTCGAGAGATTATATTGACGCCTTATTCGATTCTAATGAAGAGTGGGTAAATTCTATTTTCAAGAGTCTTGGTATCAAGAGAAAGAGAAAGAAGAAGAAAAATTCCCAGCTTCAAAACGTACCCATTACGCCGAAGCCATCAAAGAAGAGGAGAGGCGAAGGAGGTTTGAAAGTGCCTGAAAAAATGGGGGAGGATGATTTGGCAAGGACAGCTCAGTATGTTCCGAAGTCGAAAAGGGTTTCGAAACAAGCAGCGCCAGTACCCAAAGTGGCTAGTAATGCTTCGAGACTGAGGCCGAGGTAGGCACCAATACAGGATGAGAAAGGGAAAGGTAGGGTCATTCCCGAGGCTTCGAAGGTACAACAGACAAAGGTTGTTTAGCGCAAAAGGTGTAAGGCGTTAGGGGAAGATGATGCGGAGGATCAGGACGAAGAGATGACGGAGGTTGAGCAACAAGATCAGGCTTTAGCCTAGTTCACTTTGATGGCCGAACTTTACGACGCTGACCCAGATGAAGCTTCGAAGTAGATAAAGAAGACTATGTTTCAGGCAACTTTCTATTATTGTTTGTGAGCTTCTAAAATTTTCTTAAGTGCTTCGTGCTTCAAGAAATACTAACGGTTCGAATACTCTAGCAGACGGATGCTTGGGCGCAATCATTCACCAAGGCAGTGAAAGTGGGAAAAAAGAGGCTATGGGAGGTACTTGACAGTCTAGAGCTTGCTTGAGGGACTGAGGCGTCGTTGGTGTTTGATAATAATAAGTTTAAGCAGGATCTGGAGGCTATCAATGATACAGTCGAGAGGAGAATGGAGGGTCAACGGTTTAATCATGAGTAGGTGTTGAAGTCGACGGTTGCTGTGAAGGATAAGGAAAAGACAGAGTAGAAGGCGCGCTATTAGGCACAGTTTAATCGTGAATGCGCAGTTATTGTCAGACTGAAGGAGTTTATTGAGGATATGGGTTTTGATCCTAATACCTAAGAATGCCTTCCTGTTGTTGAAGAACCTATTGCTAAGGAATCTTTGCAGATGAATGAAGGAGAGGTAGAAGTTGCTATTGAAGGTTTTGAATGGGGCATGGAACCTCTTGTGGTCGAAGGTATTGCTGTTGGGGCTACAACTGACATGATTGCAGATGATGTAGGGTCGAGGTCTTTGACTGAGGGTGTTGAAGGTGTTGATGCTATAGGGCTTGCTGGGGGAGAAGATGCAGCCACGCTGGTCTGAGGTATTTGTACTGGAGTGCCATGCCTGTTATTTTTGATTTGCTGTTGAGTTGTTATATTTGGACAACCTTTATTTTTCTGTGGGGCTGATCTTGGAACTTGTTTTGTACGAACTGATTTGAACTACTGTGTTGAAACTGATTTGTGTGAACTTTGAGTTGAATGACTTGTTTATGCTTCATACTTGATGTATATTCTGAACTGAATTTGATGTATTGTTCTAAACTAATTTGAATTGAGCTGTGTTGAAACTGCTCTCTGATATATGATGTTCTTAAACTTCTTGCATGTGGTAGAGTTGTTGATATTCCTATATAATAGTATCTGCATGTACTGAATCTATCAAATGATTATATAGTGATCAAACCTGTGAGAGCTTCGAGATGGTTGTGATACCTCTTTTGAAATCAAGGGATCCGCTGCACATCGAAGGCCTAAGACGCAACGATGTAAGGCGTGGTCAATCCGAACGCATTCCCGAGGGTCCAGTCGGTCGATCATTCGTGCCCCTCAAGTCTGCTCGAAGGTTAGGAGTTTAAAAATTTTCAAGGTCGCCCCCGTGTATCAGTCGGGCCGAGGTTGACATGACACTTAAGAGAAACCCAAAAATTCACTGAACTTTGAAGGCCTAAGCCATAGAGAAGCAAGACGTGTTCACTACCAATGTATTCTCGAGGGTCCAGTCTTTCGACCATCCGTGCCCCTCGAGTTTGCTCGAAAGTTAGAAGCTTGAAAATTTCAAGGTTGACCCCAAGTATCAGTCGGGGCGAGGGTAGACATGATACCTTAAGGGGACTAAGAAATCAACTGGACTTTGAAGGCCTTAGCCACAGCAAAACATAACTGTTTACCCCCAATGCATTCCCGAGGGTCCGGTCTATCGACTATCCTTGCCCCTCGATTTTGTGTGAAATTGGAGGCTTGAAAATTTTAAGGTCGCCCCTAAGTATCAGTAGGTCGAGGGTTGACATGATACTTAGAGGGAACCAATAAATCAACTGGACTTCGAAGGCTTAAGCCACAGCGAAGCATAACTGTTCGTCCCAGATACATTCCCTAGGGTCTGGTCTTTCAACCATCCTTGCCACTCGAGTTTGCTCAAAATTGGAGGTTTGAAAAATCTCAACCCCAAGTATCAGTCGGGTCGAAGGGTTGACATGATACTTATGTTAAACCAAGAAATTCATTGAAAATAGGAGATGAAGCATTGGTGGAAAAACTGTTTATTGATTATTCTATATTTACATCAGTTATACAATGTAGAGGCCGTGACCTGTTGTATGAAGCCAGCTGCATTGTGTTCAAGGGATTTGGTAAAGGCTCTTCGTCTTCTGTTAATAAATAGTATGAGCCCTTGTCAGTTTTATCGTATACGACATAGGGTCCCTCCCAGGATTCGGCTAGTTTGCCGACATTTCGAGGCTTTGAGGATTGGTTGACACATCGAAGTACCAGATCTCCGATGTTGAAACTTCGTGGTCAAACTCTCTTGTAATATGACTTCTGGAGGGACAAATGGTAATGACCAAGGTTGGCGATGGCTCGGTCTCTGGTTTCGTCGATCAATAACATATTGCATCCGAGTTTAAACTCATTGTCTTCATCTCGGAGGTTGGGATCTCGTGTGGGTACTTCGAATTGAGTAGGGAGCACAGCTTCGGCACTGTATGCTAGAAGGAAAGAGGTGTAACCTACAGATTTTATTGGTATTATTTAATAGGCCTAGAGGAGATGCTATAACTCCTGAACCCATCGACCTTTCTTTGCATCGAATCTTTTCTTGAGACCGTCGACGATGGTTTTATTGGTTGCATTGACTTGACCATTTCCATGGGGATAGTAAGGTGTTGAGGGGGAGGGGATGATATTGTGTTTCTTGAGAAATTTTTTGACTTTATTACCGATGAACTGGGAACCATTGTTGCATCGAATCATATGAGGGCATCTGAAGCGTGTGGTGATGTTTTCCCATAAAAAATTGATAACTTCTTCTTCTCTGGTTCAGCATAAAGGTACAGCTTCGACCCATTTGGTAAAGTAATCTATTGTAACAAGGATATTCTCTCTACTACCCGATGCTTTAGGGAAGGGACCAATAAGATCGATAGCCCATCTTTTGAAAGGCCAGAAGACTTGACTGAAGTGGAGGTCTTATGAAGGGCAATGGATGTCATGAGCATGATGTTGGCATTTGTCACAGTGTTTGGTGTACTCTTCAGCTTGTTTTTTCATGTTCGGCCAGAATAAACCTTGGGAGATGACGCGAAGGGCCATAGATCGACCAGCAGTATAAGCACCGGAGGTACCTTCATAAAGTTTAGCTAGGATTTGAGAGGCTTCGGCTTGAGAAATGCATCTAAGGAGGATGCTATTTGGGGATTTGCGATGTAACTCATGTTTGTGGATAGTGTACCTGCGGCAATTCTCTAACAATGATCGTTTGTCCTTAGGATCATCTAGGAGGGTTACATTGCTGAGGTAGTGGAGAAAAGATGTTCGCCAGTCATTTGGATCTAGACTCTCGCCCCTAGTATTGATGGCATTAATTTCAATCTGGTCGATACTTGGGCGTTTGAGTACTTCGATTTGGAGGGTTCGTGATTTTGATTGGCCTAACATAGCTGCAATGCAGGTGAGGGCATCTGCATGTCAGTTTTCACCTTGAGTGTAATGAATGATAGTAGATTTTTATAGAAAACGGTCCATGCGTTGTCGAACGAAAAGGGCATATTCAGCCATGCAACTATTAGCTTGATTTTCACCTGTGTAATGTCTTTGAACCAGTTGGAAATCTGTGAAAACTGGAAGTTTGGGAATGCCGAGGTCGAGTGCGAGGTCAAGTACTTAGCTTCGTTATTGGAACATTCGAAGGTAAGTTTGACGGCCTTCTCTATTCGATCATTGGTAGGTGTGACCAGGACTATACCGATCCCTAAACCGTTAGGCCCAGCGGATCCATATGTGAATAGACGCCATCCAATATTGGGGTTCCATAGATCTGTTGCTTCGGGTTGGTCGTCTGTTACGTCATCTTCATGTTCCTCCCTATCGACATCTTCGACCGAGAAGTCAGCAAGGAAATCTGCTACTGCTTAGCCTTTCTGGGATATCTGCTTCTCGAATGTAATGTCATGTTTACCAAGATACACAAACCACTATTGTACTCATCTGAATTTCTCTTTTTTTGCTGAGTACTTCTCGAATGGGGTAGCTTGTTATAATATGGATGGGGTGAGCTTGAAAATATAGTTTGAGTTTGCGGGCTGAATAGACAAGGGTAAGGAGAAAACACTCAAGTTTTGAATATCTAGTTTTTGCGGGTGTTAGAGTTTTGCTGATAAAATATACAGGCTTCTCGACGTTTAAATCGAGTCGAATAAGTACTGAACTGAAAGAGGTGTCTGTAACAGTGAGGTATAAAGAGAGTGTCTCACCTTCGATAAGGTTCCTGATAATTGGTGGTTGACCAAGGTAAGTTTTGAATTCGAGGAAGGCCTGCTCACACTCGGGTGTCCAGTTAAACTCAGGGTTACTTTTTTTTTTGCTTTGTAGACGTCTTGGTCGCGTAATAGGGAAAAGAGCCAAGCGCAACGGTCTGAGGATTTGGAAATGAAATGGTTAAGGGCTGCTATCTTTCCCGACACCTTTTGGACATCTTTCTTAGTTCGGGGCGAAGGCATGTCAATGAAGGCTGGAATATGTGTTGGGTCGATCTCGATACCTCATTTACTGATGAGATGGCCTAGAAATTTAATAGACGAAACACCAAATTGGCATTTGTTTGGGTTAAGTTTCATGTTGTATGCTCGAAGTATTGAAAAGACGTCGGTTAGGTATTTGATTTGGGTATGTTTTTAGAGGTTCTTGCATAACATGTTGTCAATGTAAACCTTGACCAATTTTCCTAGCAAGGGTTTGAACATGGTGGCGACAAGGCGTTGGTAAGTGGCACCCACATTTTTAAGGCCGAAGGGCATGACATTAAAACAGTAAAGGCCTTGTTCAGTAATGAAAGAAGTTTTAAGTTGATCTTCGGGGAGAAGGGGTACCTGATTGTAACCCAAAGCTGCGTCCATCATAGACAGGCTCTCATCTCCAGTAGAAGCATCGAGGAGGGCTAAGATGACTGGGAGGGGGAAACTGTGAACTCGACACAAATTATGATCTTGCCACTCTTTTTGGGAACTGTAACAATGTTTGATATCTAATCCGCATACTTTACTTCTCTGATGAAATCCGCGGCTATAAACTTGTCTACTTCAAGGTTTACTGCTTCTCGAAGACGTGGTGCCAAGGTACGCTTCTTCTGTTTAACTGCTATAGACTGGGGAGTGAGATCGAGGCGGTGGCATGCCAAATTTGGGTCGACACTGGCATTTCCTAGAACGTCCATGCAAAGACGTCTTTGTTTTCTCGAATGAAGTCTGAGAGCTCGAGGAGTTTTGCCTCGTCTAGAAAAGTTCTAATGAATGTACCTCGACCAGGACCATCGAGTTCGATATAAATAGTGGGTTCAATGGGTAAAGTGGTATCTGTCGAAGGTATAGGGAGAGAGAAAAACATTAATTGCAATGAGCGGCTGACGAGCCTCCGGGTCTGATCGATCTTCGGGTGCTCGCATGAACAAGCAAGGTGTTGAGAGCCTTTTAAATTCCAAGTACCCTCGGGGGCGGTAAAACAAAGGGTTTGATGATATGTCGAAGATATGGCACGCATGGCATGGAACCAGTCGCATCCGAGGATACCGAGGTATTATGGCTTCTTGTCGACAACAAGAAAACTGGCTTGAAGTGTGACTGGGAGGTTGATTCGACCAACAACAACTTCTATGGCCCCATTGAATCCTTTCAATTCGACATTGGCAGCAGTTATGAGGTCAGTTTTCTTCATGGTTTGGATAGTTTGGAGGAATAGAACATCAGCTGCACTTCCTGTGTCTATAAGCATTGTGTGGAGAATGAGGTTTTCGATCTTAATCATGATGACTAATAGATCAGAATGGGGGAAATGGACATAAGATGTGTCACAGTCGATGAAAGAGATGCCTTCGGATTAAGGGGAGAGGCTTGATCCTGGTAGGAGAATGGGCAGCTTCTCCTGGTAGGTGAGTTTGGAGCATTCTGCGACACTCTTACGCTTTCTCTTGGAAAGGCCACTGTCTATGTTGTTGAGTTCGATGAAGTGTATTCGGTAGATATGCACCTCGGCCAGGTCAGTAGCAGGGGTAGGTTGAGGTTTGAGGTAGGACCCGTCAAGGTAACTTGGAAGGTCAGCAACATACTGATGTAGACAACCTGCCTTGAGGAGTATTTCGAGGGAGCGTTGCAAGGCAAAACATTTGTTGGTATGGTGACAGTTACATTTGTGATTGGCACAGTAAGGTTCGCCTGGCTTGACTTCGATAGGGAAAGGGATAAGCCAGATGAGGTCTGCCCGTATATGTGGTAGAAGTGTGCTGAGAGGGGCTATAAGTATGGGAAGGATCACCTTTGGTCTCTTTCTGCGAGCTTCGGCATTGTTGCCGTTGTGAGGGAGTTTGTGGCTCTCAGTCTCCTGTGAGACATGAGTGATCAAGGGTGTTGGGGTGATGGGGTAAAAGGTAGTTTTTGTCGAGGTTTATTGATGGTAGTATTAAAAGGTTGGACCTATTTGCAGGATTCATGGAGGCGCTCAAGGTCGATATAACCATTGACTTTCGAGAGTATCTCCTCGAGGGTTCGAGGTTTGTAGAGGACCAAGTACTCTTTCACACGGTTGTGATTTGGTAAGGCATTTGAGTACGCGAGCACAACATTCGCGCAGTCAAGGTTTTCAACTTTCCGTAATTCATCAAGAAACCTCTTGGTGAAGGCTTTGAGTGTTTCATTGCTGGATTTTCTGAAATTAAACAAGGTATCGACTCTGACTTTTCTGTCTTTATTGAAGCCAAACTGGGCGATGAAAAGCTGTGAAAGTTGCTCGAAACTTCTGATCGAACCATTGGGAAGATTGTGATGCCATCGAAGGGGGCCGTCAGTAAGGCTAGTGGGAAAAAGGTAGCATAACAAGTAGTCGGCTATGGAATAGAGGCTCAAAGCATTTTGGAATTTGAGAATGTACGATTGAGGGTCTGTGTTGCGGTATTTGCTAATTTTGGGAGCACTTAAATTGGGGGGTATCTCTATAGCAAGAAGTTTGGGACAAAAGCGGTTATTCAGTCGACTCTAGGAGTTGGGAGTTTGGCTCGCGCTGACGCGAACAACAGGATGAATTTTGTGGTTGAAGTCCTGTGGTGCAGCATAGGCAGGGTGAGGGGGTAATTGAAGGGTTTGAGGGTGATGAGGTCGAGTGTGAAGTATGTTTCCTGCACTGCGTTCCCCGAGACGCTCTTGGGCGTGGCGGTGTTTGGGATGTCTGGAGGAGCGAAGGGTAGAATCAGAGGAATTTTCTGTGGGGTGGATGCCAAGATGGATGGAGCCAATAGGGGAAATAGTATGAGGAGCACACTCGGCACCGATATTGACTGGGGGTACTTCAAGATTTGGTAGGGGTCCCAGACGGGCGCAGGCAGACACGCGCGATGGGTCTGGTGCTTGGGATGGTTGAGCAGCTTCCAGAGGCTGTAGTCTCTGCAACTCTCGGATGATGTTACGTAACTCGTCAATCGCCCTGTTCTGTCTGTGAACATCATCCAGGTGACGATTCCGTCCAGCTTCAATCTCCAGCCGGTGCTTTTCACGTTCCTGGTGAAGTTGTGCATGGTAGCGCATCTCAGCTTGAACGAATTGTTGAGAAAGTAAGGATATTTGGGCGGCCACTCCCTCAATGGAGTTGTCAGCGTGGGTTAAACTAGAACGGAGGGTAGGTGCCATTTAGAATAATTTGTTGAAGTTGAGAACAAAGAGAGGGAAATAAGAAAGGGAGATAGGTAGGGTGGGAAGCACAGACGGTGCCAAATGTAGGGGCCTAACTTTTTTGGAGGGGATGTCGGCTCTTACGCCACAGGGTTTAAACTTCAAACAAAGGGATTCAAGTATATAACCTAGAATGCGAATAATTAATAGACAATATACTTGCGCGGAGGCCTGGAATGTGACTCTCCACGACCTTTGATGAGGATTTTTAAGAGTGTTTTTTATTTTTGTCGAGTGGTCGAAGGTTCGAGTACTGAGTTTTACAAGATGATCGAAGGTAAACTGCATGGGGGTTGTGGAGAGTTTTTCTGACCTAGCCTTGGTTCCCCATCTCTCCTTTTTATAGAACATAGGATGAGCTAAGTCACCAAGGTTAGGTCAGATTACAAGTGTACAATTCGGATATCCTCCAGAAATCGAGCGGATATCCTGGAGTTGGTGTTGAAGACGGAAATACAGGGTCGGCCATCATGCTCTGTCACTGTAGCTGCAAGGATCAACAACTCCGCCGTCCCGTCTAGTGAGCTAGATGTCTGTCTTGTTACACTTCGACCATGTACGGATATGGTCGAAGTGTTTTTGATGTTGAAGTGGAGTTCTTCTTCGAGGCTTATTCAGAGTCGAGGCTTCGTCTTTGGGTGATCTATGGGAGACTTGTTTAAGGATTGGATAGGCTTCGAGATATTCGAGTGGGATTCGAAGTAGCCTTCGAGTGTTTTACTAGGCTAGAAGGCTGCGAGTAGGCTACTACAACAACCACCTCCATAACTTGATGTATCTTCGAGGTTCCTGCAATAATTAATATCCTTGCAATTGCATAGTGATAGCAGTATCCCTATATTCCACATAGCCCATATAAACTGGATACAAACTCACAAATAGAGCAACCTTTCATTGAAGTAACCCCCATAACCCCACGATCATTTAAGAACTTACATTTCATCAAACAATCAAAGCCCATTATTCAAATAAAAAATAAACCCATAATCCAGCATTAATATTTGGCAAAACCTTTGTTTAATTGGAATATCGAGACTGTTGTCATGATCGCCAATTCAAAGCACATAGATTGAGATCAGGCATTCAGATAATGAAAACTAAAATCACATCATGCAAGCAACATATCTCAACAACAAATCTCTATCAATGGTAAAAAAGACATAAATCATAAAAACTTCAAATCAAGAGATTTTAGCAGCAAAATCCCTAAATCATATCAAAAGATTAAATCAGAGAATAAAGCTTCTAATGAGTTTCAAGCTTATTTATTCAATGTGAGTAAACAAAGTTCAGTTACTGGATAGTTTAAATTTGATTTCCTGACTTGCTAGAAACTCTATATGCATTTAAGAGATCAAATATCCAATCATTAAGTCATCAACTTCTACTAAGCATTGATCGAAGCTTATCGCTTCCCCAACAAACACGATGAATCCCATTGACAATCTAAATTCCATTTAAGAGAAACAACCAATGTGTAAATTCCGCTTGTGAGAATAGTGAAAATGTTGGCATTGGAATCAACCTTGCCCAAACCTAAAATATTCATTAAAAGGTTGAAATGGCAGAGATTGTTAACTTGTGTGCCACTTTTTTCCTTATTCTTAGAATTTTTCTTCTCCCATGCCAAACAACAAACCATAAAGTAAGTTCAATTTTCACTATCATCTCTCCACACACCAAACAATAAAGTCTAAATTGGGACAACAAATTTATGCCTGGAAGTAGTTGAACAAAGGAACAAACTCTGGTACTATTATATATATGTAATCACACCACCTTGGAGATCTAAGAGGAGAAACACTTTGAAATAAAAATGAAGACAATGAAACCTAGAGATGCAACTATGTGTGTGTGTATGCAACTATGATTGTTTCATAACTAATTGGTCTTGTATTTGTAAAGTGCTGGTACATTTTGTACTCCATTCAATTATGTGTCTAAACTAAGCAGTTGTTAATGAAATACAAGGTAAGCTAATGCTATGGATTTTTGAGAACACGGTAGCTACTAAATATATATCTCAAACCTTCTTAAGATTAAGAAATGATTAAAACATTTGGAATGAAATGATTAAAACATTTTTGAGAACACGGTACCTTCAAAGCTTTTTTTAGCATCGTCCAACGCCAGTACAGGAGTTCTCTCTTTCACAATCTTAGAATTCCTCTTTTTCTTATCTGACTTGGCCTTTGTAGCCTTTTTCTTCTTATTTCCAGAATAGCAGTATCCATAGTACGCCCACTTTGGCAAGCAATTGCAACTCCTCGACAAATGTGACTTCATTGTCTTTGGTGCATCAAACCTGCCCCTGTCTTCAGAAAGCGCATCCCGTCCCGACATAAATGGTTCCTTGAATCCTATCCAAACCTTTCATGTTAATCTGGAGAAAAGATTAGCCATTAATTTCACATATACAGAAAACCAATTTCAAAGAACAACAGCAGTATAGGGGATTTTGTGCTTACATCAAAGAATACAATATTCCTGTTAGCATATTGATCATTTCGATCAATATTGTCAAACCACTATAGAAGCTGCACATAGCATACTTTTTTCCCCATCAATAGATCCATCATAAAATACATTCCCTCCTTAAGAGCCTTTCTGCTGTTGATATAATGATCTCAATCCAAGTTCAGCAGATAGGGTGCATTTGTTATCACAACAGAGACTCTCACCTATTTTCATACATATCAAGCAAAAAATTAGATTTTTTTTCCAAATATAACAAACTGCAAGAAACCAAAACATTGACTTGTAAAGTATCAACTTACCAGAGCATTCATGGCACTTGGCTTCTTATGATGATTGTATTCAGGCCTCTTCTCCCTTGAGACATACACTACACGTGGTAATTGATTTCCATCAGTGCCAAGTCCCCCACTTGGGCTTAGAAATACCTAGATTGGATTCAAAGGAAGAGTCAAATTTTCAGTCATCAAAAATTCATGTAACTCAATATAAAGATTAGAAAACATAAATCAAACTCCAGTTCTCAAAATACCTGTATCATCCCAGGATGATCTCGAACATTATTTCCCAGTCACAAAGTTCAATCCTGCATGGTCCACCCTTCTTCTGAAACCTTTTAAGCCTTAGCAACCAATGCATTTATTCATAATTTGAACTCCTCATGCTCCTTCTACAAGCATAATTCAGTACATGTTTATCACCTCATACACAAAATGTACAATTATGTAGTCATTTGGTGCTATATATTAACTAAATCCGCTTACCTTTATAGTTCTTCGCTCTTTCACAAACAATGGAACAATCTTGTCCTCAAGATAATCTAACTTATGGGTGAAATAAAACTCAGGTGCCCATGGCTCTACGTTAAACTTCTTACAAAAAGGTTCGCGAACTCGGAAGTCTCTGATAAAGCTTCAAATGGCAGCATAGCAGCACCATCATCAAAAACATAGCAAGATACTTTGTCCATGGGATAGTCCACAACAAGAATGGATAGAATAGTGTTTGTAGTTACAAGAGGGGTCTCCTTTAAAGGATCGACTGTGCTCACAAATATATCAACTGCAGAGAGTTGAGATGTGTAGTAGCCTACTCGCAGCCTTCTAGCTCTAGTCGAATACTCGAAGGCTACATCAAAGTTAACCTAGATACTTGAATCCCAACGAGATAATAACTAAGTTCACGAAGCCTTCCGAGATTAATCGAACACTTGAAGGAATCATCGAAGCTAACTGCCATAGTCGAAGACAGATGAGCAGCACCAGAACTCAACATCAGTACCAGAAATACTTTGACCATGGACGTACATGGTCGAAGGCAGACACGTCTGGCAGCCAGCCCACCAGACAGACCAGTAAAATACACCGCTCGACAGCTACAGTGTCAGAACCAATAACCACGGTGTCAGAACAACCAGCTACAGTGTCAGAACCGACTCCGAGTACAAGTCAGTTATCCCCAAAGGTTATACATGTAACTTGATCTCCTATGGTGACTCAGCCCTTCCTATATCCTATAAATAGGAGGGAGGAGGCACTATGAGGGGGCTAGAAAACTCTCCCGAAAAGCCTTACAAGATTACTTTCAATAATCCTGTAACAATCGCCTCCTCGATCCTTCGACTAACTCGATATATATCACTTCTCCTAAAAATCCTCACTAGAGGTCGTGCAGTAACCCATTCTAGGTCTCCACGTAAATGTATTGTCTCGGTAGTATCTCGCATTATTAGTGATTTTATGCATGCAAATCCCAAGTCAAAGATTAAACCCTTAGTGTAAGATCCAGTTTTCCCTCATACAAAACTTGGTCCCTATATTTGGGGTTGTCTGTGCTATACCCACCCTACCCAACTCCCTTCACCTTTTTTTCTCTTCCTCTTTCTACCACTCACAGCCAGCCTCAATGGCCCCTACCTTCGCTCTACCTCTGCCATCGCTGGAAATTCCATCGATGGCATAGCCGCCCAACTCGCTCTAATCAGCCAACAGTTCACCCAGGCTGAAGAGCACCATTCCAATCAATTGCGTCTTGAACGTGAAGATCGATGCAGCGAACTCAAGGCCGAATGATAATGTCGTTTGGATGACAACGAGCGCCAGCATCGTGCCCTCGACGAACTATGACACACAGTTCAGGTTCTTCAGCAGGTTCATACTCAGGATGCTCCTCTGCAATCCTGGGCCTCTGCCCATTCTCGCGTTTCAGCCTGCGCTTGCCTAGGGCCCCACCCCCAGGTCGAAGTTCCCCCGGTTTACCTTGGCGTCGAGGGTGCTCCAACCATTTACCTACCGGCTCAATCCAACTTGGTGCACACCCCACGAAAGATTCTTCTGACTCCTGACCTCCTCGATGAAGACAATGAGTTTGAACTTGGTTGCAATATGTTATGGATCGGTGAAACTAGAGACCGAGCCATAGCAAACCTCTGCCATTACCACCTCTCCCTCCAGAAGTTATACAATAAGAGAGTTTGACCATGTAGTTTTAATATGGAGATTTAGTACTTCGACAAGTCACACCCTCTTCGAAGACTCAAAATGCCGGCAAGCTAGCCGAGTCCTGGGAAAGACCTTATGTCGTGTACGAAAAAACCGACAAGGGATCCTATTATCTAATGATAGTGGCGGAGGAGCTTCTACCTAATCCCTGGAACAGAATGCAGTTAGTCTCATACAACAGGCTGCAGCCACCACCTTGTTTAAATGATGTAAATACAGTATAATTAATGAACATATTTTTTATCCTCTGAGCTTCATGTACTTTTTTCAAATTAATTGCTTGGTCACATCAACCCTTCGACCCCGACTGATACTTGGGGGCGACCTCGAAATTTTTCAAGTTTCCAATTCGAGCAAACCCGAGGAGCATAAATGGTCGATAGACTGGACCCTCAGAAATGCATTGGGGGTGACCACATAATGCTTCGTTCAGGCTTAGGCCTTCGAAGTCTGGTAAATTTCTCAGTCTAACCTAAGTATCACGTCAACCTTTCGACCCGAGTAATACTTGGGGGTGACCACAAAGTTTTTCAAATTTCTAATTCGAGCAAACCCGAGGGGCATGAATGGTCGATAGACCGAACCCTTAGGAATACCTTGGGGGTGACCACATAATGTTTCGTTCAGGCTTAGGCCTTTGAAGTCCAGTAAATTTCTTGGTATAACTTAAGTATCATGTAAACCCTTCGACCCGACTGATTCTTGGGGGTGACCTCAAAAATTTTCAAGTTCCAATTCGAGCAAACCCGAGGGGCATGAATGGTAGACAGACCGGACCCTCGGGAATGCATTGGGGGTGACTACATATTTCTTCGTTCAGGCTCAATCCTGTGGATAGACTCGGGGGTGACCTTCGAGGCTAAATACACTTCTCGACTTGGTCAAATCTAAGTATCACGTCAGCCCTTCGACCTGAATGATACTCGGGGACGACCTCAAAGCTTTTCAAAGTTCCAGCTCAAGCCCTGATACTAGAATTCCATACTTCGAATCACACACACGGACACAAGCATATAAACATACAGCAATTTAAGTTCAATATACACAAGCAATTCAAATCAACCACATACAAACAAACAACAAGTTCAAATACGATACACATTATTCGAGTACTACCCATCCAGTACATTTAATTCAAATACCACATCAACCAAATTTAAACAACACAGCAAGATAAGAGGAGAGAAGTTGTTACAGCAAATAGACTGCAAAGACATACCTTCTTCTAGTACTCCACTCATACAAGAGTGGCCACACTAACGCCTCCTACAGGTTTCTCAACCGTAACACCTCCAGTACCCTCGACAGCAGGGTTCAATCCTATAGCGTCTGCACCACCACTGAAAACATCATCTCCTACAATTGTACTTGTACCAACGCCACCCCCTTTGGCCACAAAAGCCATCGTATTATCCCCAACACCTCCACCAGCGAGATCAACTTCTATCCCCATTGCCTGTGCCATATTTTCGACAGGGGCAGATTCTGTGGTCAACGGAAAGTACTCGAAAGTCTTGGGATTATACCCCAAATCGTCAATAAAATTCTTTAGAGTAGTGGTTGTTGCGTATTCCCCAACATACTGCGCCTGGAAACTTGCTCTCTGTTCTTCTAGCTCCTCCTCTTTTTTAGCCAGCTTCACCTCCAACATTTTCTGCATTTAAGTACTGTTGTTAGCCGCAACCTCGAGTTCCCTTGCACAATCAGCTCTAATCTATAACTTCTCTCACTTTACCTTATTAATCTCGGTCTCCAGCGACATTGAGGTCCCTCGAGCAAGCTCCAGACTATCCCCTGCCTACTTCAGCTGCTTAGGTGTTACCCTCTGGGCCTTGGCAAAAGCTTGGGATCAAGCATGCACCTGCTAGAATATTTGACCCATCAGTACTTCTCGAAGTATAGTCATCCTTTTTACATAATTTCACAATCTAAGAAAATTATTACCTGATGTAGAGCCTTATTCATCTGCTTCCCTACCTCATTTGGGTCATTTTCATAGAGGGTCACCATCGACGCTGCCGTTGCTCGTGCCTGCTCCTCCAGTTTGTCTTTGCGTCTGCCTCTTCTGTGTCATCTACATTATCAGCCACCTGCTCATAATATCTCTTACGTTGAGTAGTCTTCATCTGCTGCACCGTCGAAGTTTCAACGACAGCCTTTCCCTTACCTTTGCTAGCCTGCCGTGACACATTGGGTACGACCTCGAGCACACTCAGGTGTATGGTCCCCGGCCATCCTCACTGATCCCTCGGTACATAGTTTGAATTGCAAGTCAACCTTCCCTTCTCTATTTCTATGCCCCCTGTCAAAGTACCTTCTTCCTCTCTCATCTTTGTTGGTCTAGCAACAATAGGTACGTTTCGAAGAAATGTATCTGTCTTCTTCTGCCTCTTCCTCACAATACCCAACTTCCCAAATACCCAGTTTACCCACTCCTCATCATGGTCGATCAGTTTGTCAATATACCTCCTTGTATTCGTCAATGCTCCGCTACTTGGTTATGCAAAACAACAAAAAATAAGTTTAACAACCTATTCGATCAACATAATAAATAGCCTTCGACTGTCAACTACTTGGATTAAACACCCTGTGCTACAGCTTGTACACTTCTTCCCCTTCTGCATTCTCATAATTACCCCTTACCACCACTAAATCCGTATCCCACCTACGCCCCATCGAACACAGATCAAATAGCCATGGTTTATTTATATGACATTGGAAGTGGTAAGTATCCGCCTTCTTATTAGCTTTCCTCAAGTAAAACGATACAATATCGAACCACTTGATCAACCCCCTCTTCTTACACTTCAACTCTACATTCATCCCCTCGGCCAACCTTATCATCACGTAGAAGTTGCCATTCATCTGGCAAGGAGCTACATCTCAGTAGTTCAATACCTGTTTGACTAGCTTTCAAAGGGGTAGTTGCATCCCTAGACAAATCTGACCCCTGAAAGGCATGAAACCCTCCCGAGGGATATCCATGAATGTAAATTCAGCCCCTACTGGTATCAACTCAACACCCACCTTCGATAACTCATGTTTAGCCATGAATCGATCCAGTCTCACTCTTTCCTAAGCCGAGCCTGGTCCTGCTGCTCTCCTCGAACCATCTGAACTATCACTACTATCGCTCCATTCCCCTTCTCCTTCCTCCCTCTCATCCCCCAAAGGCTCAACACTACCTTTGTTTCCCCTTCCATCCCTTTCCTCAATCTCCTCTTCGTCACTCTCCCCGATCACTCGAGTCCTACGGCGGCTCTTCCTCGAAGCTCCAACTTCTGGTACTACCACAGCTAATGGGAAGTCTGTTGTAATTTCAAACATTTCCACGTCGCTACTCTCACCCCCTTGGCCTCAACCAGATACACTTAGTTCATTTACTTTGACCTCCTAATTTATCAGCCTCATCCTCAAAGCTTGACGGGCACGCATTATACCCTACAGAAGAAGAGGTACTCAATTAGATCGATATACTCGACTATAACGTTTTGATATCACATTATGTTCTACCCTCTCCAAATCGCCCAACCACAGCCGAATGTTCAACTTCAACCCAAATCAATCCCTCACTCTCTCTAATTTTCCACTAGGCCGTATCTTTAGCCACTTGGGTTTCCCCCATCCTCGGTCAAGCGATTACCAATAAAAACCTTAGCAGCACCTACCCTACAATACAAATAATATCCAAATACAGCAAAAGGAACAACATAGCAGAATTACAAATCACATATTTATGAAGGAAATCAGGAGATACCTATTCGAATTGTTTAGATCTTTTAGCAACAACGAAGCATCTTTCTTTCCTCTCCCATAAGTTTTACCGCAATAATAAAGTATGTTTTTCCTCTCTTCCTTTGTTTTCTCTATGTTTAAATGATCAGGAACAATAAATTTCTCCCCCCACCTTTTTAAATACCACCTCACAAAAATAAAACCACCTCAATTTCCCCACTTACCATCATTGCCACTCCTCCACTCCCCCTTATTTTTTGGCTGAGACATGTATTGACTATATAGGGACCTGTTCGTCGATCTCACCCAGAGTCGAGTTCACCCAGTTTAAATTACCTCCATCTCAGACTCATACATTTTTAACACATTTCCCCAGCCAATATTCTAACTTATCCCACAAACTAGTTAAGAACGTGGGCCGAACTTAAACCAAAAAATCTTATCCAGTCAAAGACACCTGTCTCCCACGAACTCATCAGTTACTCAGTCAGCCGTCACTAGACACATTGTTTGAAGAATATGCTCCAGCACGATGAAGAGCTGCGGAGGAGGCCTATATAAAGAAAAAGTTTCAGAAGAGACAAGAACCAAAAAAATTACACAAGAGATCATCAAGAAACTACCGATTCAAGATTCTCAGAAGACATTGTAAAACTTTTTAGTTACAAGATTCAAAGCAGTTCAATATTTAGAGATCACTTGTAATAAAGATATCCGCCTCAAGCAATAAAGATACTTTCATAAAAATCTTCCATATGAGGTCGTGGTTTTTTCACCTATTCAGAGGTTTTTATGCTAAAATCACCTATTTCATTTCTTACTTTCCATTAGAATATTGTTACAGGATCATTGGTGTGAAAGAGAATTCCAACCCATTTCGAGCTAACGGAATTTGGCCATTACATTTGGTACCGTTTTTGGGAAAGATTATATTTCCACGATATCCTAAGGCATTCTTTTACTACAATTTTCAATCATGGTTACTTTCAGACGTTTAGCTTTGAGTGTCCGGCTCGATGTGTCAATGGAGCCAGGATAACTTATTGAGTTGCGGGCGAATCTCGATGCCGAAACAGAGAAACACGCCAAGCTCGAACTTCAGTTAACTAAAGATCGAGAGTTCTGTGAGAAAGAGCTCGATGCTGAACAACAAGCTCATTTGACAGTGCTCAAACGACATGAAGACCAATTAATAATAATACAGACTGTCCTCGAAGCTCTGTAAAATACTCAACAGGCTTCTCTGCCAAGTGGTCACCATCAGATACCTGAGACCTCCCATATTTTCTTAAGGGACAGATTGCGGCCTCGAGGAATCACCTCTTCTACGCGATGAAGTTAACACTGGGATTGAGAAATTGATCAAACTGGGATTCATTCAAGAAGCCAAATATCCTGACCGGATATCAAATATTGTTGTTGTCCCTCTTCTTAACATTCATCAAATCCTCGATTCTATAACAGGCCATGATCTCCTATCTATGATGGACACTGCTTCAGGGTACAATAAGATTCTACTTTTGGAAGAAGTTCAAGAAAAGACAACTTTTATCACTGAAAGAGGTTTTTATTGTAACAAAGTAATGCCCTTCGGACTCAAAAATACATGTGCCAAATATCAACGGCTGATGACTACTATGTTAAAAACACACCTAGGGAAAGTCGTTAAAGTCTACATTGACGATGTCTTGTGCAAGAGCGTACAGTCACCAATCACATCTCATATCTCAACACTATATTTAACATTCTTTAATTTTACAAGATGCGTCTCAACCCTGATAAATGTCAATTCGGGGTCCATTCTGGCAGATTTCTCGATTACCTCATTAGCAAGAAGGGGATTAAGGCCGATCCAGATAAGATTTGGGCTCTCCTTAACATGCCTTCTCCAAGAACAACAAAAAATGCTCAAAAACTTGTCGGCAAGATTGCCTCTATCAATCATTTCGCTTCTAAATCTTCTGATCACTGTCATTAGCCATTCCTAGTACTCCGGGGTTGTACCGAACGAGGAAAAGCTTAGCCAAATACAAACATCACATAGACACCAGAGTGGAAAGCAGCTTTCTAGGATCTCACAACCTATTTGGTGAGGTCTCCCATAATGAGCACCCCAGTAGATAATGAGGAACTGATTATCTAACTTGCAGTCACAGATACTTCACTCAGCTCGGTTCTCATTCGCCTTGAAGGGAAAATTGAGAAACTAGTATACTTCATCAGTAAAACCCTCACTCCAGCGAAAACAAGTCAAAGTCAAGACAAACTACCCACTTCGAGAAGTTCTATCCAAAAAAGAAAAATCAAGAAGAGTGTAGCTGTGGTCAGTCAGTTTGGGAGAAAATGATATCATGTTCGAACAACGCCATTCTAAAAAAGGTCAGGCCGTTGCCAATTTTCTCATGGATTTTCCAGTGAAGGATCCCGAGCGGGAGGAGCACGATCTTAACCTTACAGAAGAAACACTCGAGGATCCACCCCCCAAGCCATTCGACGAATGAGCTAAATGGATTACTACGTCTGGGTGGAGACTTCTCACAGATTGATTACCCTTTCCAATGACAGAATTGAGAAACCAATCTCCTTGGATTTTGAGGCCTAAAATAATGCTACCAAGTATGAAGCTATCATTCATGGACTCTGTCTCGCTCTTGTGCTCGATGTCCCTGAACTCTCAGTTTACACAGATTTACTACTTATCGTACACCACTACTAAGAGCAATACAAGAAGAATGGAAAGATGATCGAATACGCAGTCCTCGTCGTAGAGAGGATGAGCAAGTTCATGAAAGTAACTCTTGGTTATCTTCCTCGAGGTGAAAACTGACACGCCGATTCCTTGGCATATCTAGCCGGGGTCTTGGGTACAGAAGCTTGATATCTTCATATCTAGCCGGGGTTTTCTGTATGCACGATCAACACTGGGGGCGATAAAAGGGGAGACGACAATTGGCAAAAGCCTTTCTTAGCCTACCTCGGTGTTGATAATAATTACAACGGACCACTCCCACCAGATCCAAAAGACTGTCGACATCTGATCAACAACTCTAAGCGCTACACTAATCAAAACGGTGTGCTATACCAACTTTCCATCACAAGGCTTTACCTCAAGTACCTCTCCAAATCAAAAGTAGATGAATTACTCCGCGAATTTCACGAAGGGACTTGTGGCCCCCATACTGCAGGTCGATCACTATCCAACATGGCTATTACACAAGGAGAATTCTGGCCCGGCATGCACAAGCAAGCAGATGAATACTCACGCAAATGTGATGTCTGCCAAAGACATGAACATATGATACGGGCCCCTGCGCTCAAGCTCCATGCAAGCAAGGTGTTCTGGCCATTCAAAAGATGGGCACTTAATCTTGTTGGCGAATTCCCTAACTTTCCAGGTAACCGCCGTCACCTACTCGTAGCTACTGATTATTTTACAAAATGGGTAGAAACAGTTCTACTATGTCAAACCAGAGAAGAAGAGGTAATCTATTTTATCTGGGAACACATCATCACTCAGTTTGGGTGCCCCCACTTAATTCGTATCGATAATGGGTCCCAAATTGTTGGAGAAAAGATCATCACATTCCTCAACCAACACAATATCATCCACTCACTATCCAATCCTTACTATCCTCAAGGCAATGGCCAAGCCGAAATCACCAACAAAACCATCGTGGATGGACTCAATAAACGGCTTCACTAACAAAAAAAAGGAAATTGGGTTCGCGAGCTACCATATGTCCTATGGGTATACCGTACCACTCCCCTACAATCAACTGTGTGTACCCCATTCCTCCTTGTTTATGGCACTGAGGCCGTCATTCCATTTGAATATCATCACCCAGTTCGTGATCACGAGCTAACTGACAGGGAAAATGAGTTCAAGTTGGCTTGTAGCCTCAATATGATAGATGAATCAAGGGAACGCGCCATCGCTAACCTAGGTCGATATCATCATATGCTTGCCAGATCGTACAACAGCCGAGGCAGGAGTCGTACCTTCTTAATCAAAGATCTCGTCCTCAGAGAAATTCTTCAACATCGCAAAGAGCCTCAAGCTGGAAAATTAGCCGTCAATTGGGAGGGTCCATTCATTATCGCAGGTGTCTCAGACCTGGGATCATATTATCTCATGAAAGAAGAGGGAATCCCCATTTCAAATCCTTGGAACACTAGATGACTAAAACGGTACTATCGTTAAAGCGTCTTACTACTCCATTTCCTTTCCTCGCTTTTGTTTTTTGTTTTTCAATTCCAAAAGTGAGATTTTCATCTCCATTCAATGTAAATTCTGAATTGATCAATAAAACTCTAAAGTTTTTTACAACATCTCTCTACTTACGTAGATTCACCCATATTCTATAGATTAAAGCATAGGGAATACTAGCTTTCTATCGATCTTATTCCAGTTAGATCAAGGATAATATTTGGTTTGGCTGACTCTACTAAATCTCTGCGATTGTAGCAAGTGTAGAAACTTGTTTCATATCAACGACTCTATCAGGCATAAGATAAGGCAAAGGTAATACTAGCCTTCATCTCTTTTAATATGTCTGCAGCATTTCTATAGTTCAATCAAGTTTCAACTTGGTTTAACTCAACCCATTTTTGCGATTGAAACAAATGTAAAAACTTGTTTTATATCAAAGACCCCACCAGACACAAGATAAGGCAAATGTCATACTAGCTTTCATCTATTTCAATGTGTCTGCGACAAATACTATTTATTTCTTAGGTCAAATTCACATTACAAGGGATTTTTTTTCTGCTGATGGAATGTCAGCCGTGCTTCCCCCTACAGCAAGAGAAAGAACATTTAGTTCATGGATTACAACAACTCTGCCCCTCTCTATCAGATCAATAGGTCGAGGGCCTAAATTGGTTTCCATAGAGCCCATACAGTTCCCTCGATCTATGTTAACTCTGTAAATGCATCCCTTATCCGACAAACTTTTAAACAAGGTATCTCGTTCTAACTCAAGTCTTTTTATTTCCTCTGCAAAATACACAACAATCGACTTTAGCAGGTCTGAGCATGGCGCATCAGGTACGACCATCGTTGTAAATTTTGCTTTCACCTTCACGAGGCGTGACTCCAATCTAACATACAAATTCTTATGATGAGTCATTTCCATATCGACCCGAGCATCATAAGCTGCACTCTCTTCCAATTTTTTTTAATATATATTTAGCTGATTCAGCCAGGTTCATGGCCTCTAGGTTCACTACCTGGGCACGAAGTCTCTTGATTTATGCATTCAACTCTTCCATAGCAGGAATATCCTTTAATAATTCATCTTTCCTCTTCATCAACATCTCCTTTGCCCTGATTTCCCCTTCCAGGACCTTCTCCCTGATAAGAGCAACATCCAACTTCTGCTGACATTCCCTTAAGCTTGCATTACCTCTCTGTACATGCCCCTGAATTCGAGCTATGCCACCTTCTAGCTCTCTAATTTATTCTGATAGACTTACTACATCCCCTCGGAGTAGAGGAACTTGAACATCCTTTTTACTCCCCCTCGAGCGCTCTCCAGTCTCTACTTTTATGATACTTGCGCTGGCTTGCGCCAGTTTAGCTTTTAGTCATGCCACCCTCTCATTTAGATCATTACATCTTCGTTGCATCTCCCGAAACTCCATATCCTTCGCAGGTAAGGCTTCATACAAGTGTTCCGCTATAGCCTCCGAAGCTGATAAATTTTCTCGAGTTATCCTCAGCTCATTCTTTTTTTTAACCATTTGTTCTTTCAGTCGCTCCAGTTCGTTTCTTAAATTCTGAAGGTCAGATCGAAATTGTCCCCGATCTTTCTAGTGCCTGAATTCGGTATTGAGCCATTTCATCCTGCTTACACTTAACTATCAATGTGTTAACCCGACTTTGAAGCTTCGCAGCGTGTTCTCTGTTCTCCACAAGTTTGAAATGCACATTTATGTATTGATCTTCTCTATTCTCATTCGCCTCCCTCATCTTATCCAACTCCTCTACAAATTTCCGGTTACATTGGAGTACATCGTCCTCATGTGAGCGAGCTGAGTCCAATTCGAGCTGTACAATATAAAGATTTTAATACAGTTCGATTCAGAACACCATCAATGTGCATATATATTTCATTTCTAAAATTATATATGATTTCTAACATCTACAGTGTGCAAACACTTTTAGACTAAAAGGTCAGGATACATTCTCAGATAAATGCTCCATGAGGTACATTGCAAAGTCTAAAGTACATGCTTTCAATATGCTACTTTATATAAAGAGCGTTAAATTTTTCTATGCACCATATTAGTGTTATTTTCCTAAAGCTAATAGTAAATTTTTTGATCTGTATCTACATCCAATTTATTTGGTAACTTTATGCCGATATAACATGCAAATCAAAAGACCTATTCTGATCTAACCTGTAGCTTCGCTTGCCAAGACAACAAGGTTATAGAGGTCTCTCTTTCCCTAGTAAGCTCGGTATCTAGATCCTTTATTCTGAGACTCATTTCTCTAAGTGCCTACAAGAGGTTTATAAAAAAAATCAACCTACAGAAGTCTCTTCCACACACAATCCAACAGTTTACAAATATCCATACAAAAGCACATTTTTACCCTACCTTCTCGTTATCACCCTCTGGGAGTTCGGTGTCATCCCCTTGATTGTTAAGCACCGTCTAGACCATCAACAACCCACACCGCAACCTCTTCCACTTCTTCATCATCTCCCTCCTCAACATAGGTGTCCACCTTAATGGCATCTACCTCTTCCTCAAAATAGCCTTTCAACATCAGGTGGTGCCCCTGCCTGTCGTGCTCCTCCACCATCTCCCCCAGATTTGCTCTTGCCTCCGCCTGTAGCTGACTAATTGCCATGGCATAGGAAATATTCAGTGCCTCCAGCTGCTTTGCTTCCTTCAGAGCGTCAGTACTAGCTCGAGCTAGCTTCTTTTCTAGCTCGATCTTCGTCTTCTTCAGCTCAGATTTTTCTTCCTCAACTCCGAGCCAAATCCCCTTAGCAGGACGAGTAACCTGCATAATGCAAATCAATCTCAGCGTTAGCTCAAAATGCATTAAGTAACTTTGTCACATAATTAATATAAGCTTACCATCTTGCTCATGTCTTCCTCCCCATGAAGAATTGCCAGCCTGGCCCTTCCTCAACCTCTTTGCGGTCATCCACTACAGTAGATCGCACCTCAACGACCTTTTCCCTCGACTCCCCCAAAGGTTCGACCCTTCTCTTTTTGTCTTTTACAACCTCACCACTTCCAGTAGTACCAAAGGTCGGCTGAGTCTTTAAAATCCATTTTTTCAGATATTTTTGAGCTATTTTTCTTGACGGAATGGGTTCCGGTTGAACCGAGCTATCTATTCCAGGAGCCTTGGAAAAATTGGTTCGACCTTCCCCACCAGTTACTAACTTCTTCCCTTCGTCAGTACCCGCCATCAACTTGGTCGACTAAGATTTTCTAACCTTCTTCGACCTGCTATCAACCCTCTTCTTTCTACTAAGGCCAAGTCCTTCCAATACAAATTCAAGCTCAGTCTCCTCCTCAGCAACTTCGTCCAACAATGACTTTTTCCTCTCCACGTGGGACTTTACACCTGCCGTGCACAGCATTTTTATTATCAACTACAAGCATCAGTTCAAATATAGCAATAATATTATCTATGCATGACTATACTTACTTTGTTTTGCAGTTCTAAACCGAAGGTTCAAAGGTTCTTCGTCATTTCTCTGAAGACAATTACCCTTCACCCGTATGACGTTGTCATTCCAGGCTTGACCTGTTGAATTCAGATCGGAGAAGCAACGCCGAGTTGTGCTCGCACAGAAATATACCCCACCACTGGTGTGATAATTGTTCACCCCAAAAAACTGTAATACATCCTCAGGGGATATCCTCCTCACTTTCCCCTCATTCTCCCACTTTTCATTTAGATGATCGCAAACATTTATAACCTCCTACATGTTCCCGTTTAATTAAACAGGACATGCCCCAATTGCATCATTAATCACCTTCACCAAATTGGTAAGGGGAAGACTTAACCCGTACTCTAATTGAGACAGATAATACAATAAACCTTATGGGAGCTCACTCTGAACACCCCCATCAAAGTATTCTAACAAGATCGATTCATCTATACCCTTATCTCGTTTTTCCACTTCCAAGTCAGCCAACAGGTAAAAATACTCTTCACCCACCGCTACCGTAAAACCCCTAAACTTCTTACCGATGTATTTTACGCAGTTACCCCACATCCCTCCTACAGCTGCCTTAGCCATGCAAAATTCTCTAAAGGCATCAGAAATATGAGGATAGGATATCAATTGGCCAGGAAAACCTAGAAATTGTTCTAATCCTACTTCAATCTCACTATTAGACTCAATCGTCCGACCAGAGGTTGACACCTTGTTAATAGGTGAACTATCCATCTCAACAACAATTCTATAGGCAAGTTTTTGACCTTACACAACTGCCTCTCATACTCAACCTATATACAGGTTCAGGTATCTATCATAATTTCGAATACATCAATTATTTTATGTACAACATATATCTTTAGTATATTCTGTGTATATGTCAAAATTACATATATTGCCATAAATAGTCATTTTTAAGTTTGCTTAAAAGCCGATTACGATTTGCACAAAATATGTATATACTGCATACGTCTCTACTAACCTTCAGTGTCCGAATGAGAATCCGCAGTTGCGTCAAGTCCTTCCCTCACGACGCTGCTGTATAGCCACCTTCGTGATCCAGTGTCTTTCACTCTCTTCGACCTTTGATCACCTTCAGTTAACTCCTTAATAAATCCCCTGCAATTTTTTCGCGTCTCTCTCTATGTGCTCGCCAAATTTTCAGAAGTTGAAAAACGTTTAAATGATGAGGAAAAAGTACTATTTATTCGTTATCTCTCTAGCGGCGGGCAGTTATTACGCCTCGCACGACCTGTCCTTAGTTTTGGAACCGAGGCGTCCTTTCCACTATCCATGTCAGACGTCTTGTACCTTTTCAATAAAACTGCCTTTCAATCATTACCCTTCCCCTCATATTTTAACATATTTTTATCTCCTATTTCCATATCTTTTTCTGACCATCCTATACTCATGATGACTCACCCTATATGATATCAGATTTCTACAACTTTACATATAAAACAAAACTGGAAGCTTCTGCATTTCCTCATTTTTGTTTCTCTGTCCATATTTATCATACATATAGTGATAATTACGTCATTTACAAAGATAAGTAAATTTTCAAAATTATTCAAAATTATTTGCCACAATACTTTCAAAATGGCATTTATAATTATAGAGGATCTAATTAATTTACATCTTTTCTATTACATCCAACAAACTTATGTTTACTTATGATAAACACTTTATACAACATCTAGAATAACCTTAATAACCTGAACGAAAAAATTCAACCATATTATTCGTCAGCCCTTAGATCTTCAAATTCAATCTCAACCTCAGCAATTAAACCAACCATCTCTTCTCGATTTACCGAATCCCTCACCAATTCACGAAAGCATACCTCATAAAATAATGGGCATGCTCAAGTTCCCTACTCCTTGCATCTAATCCTTCGAGCTGACACTCCCTCACTGGAAACTCAGCATCATAGCCAAACACACCAAAAATCTTCTCCTGCACTTCAGTAATCTTTATAGCTAATCGTCCTTCCGCGGCATGACGAATCCTTTGAGATCGAGTCCGTACCATCCTACTCCTTTCTCCATTTTCACAAATTATGCTACCCTTATTTATACATTTTTCATAAACTTTCCCCTCAAAACGTGATTTTTACTTTTTATCTCACACAGAAAACCCCAGAATCTTGAGAAAACTATTAACTAATCTCTACTTTCGAGCTCATCCGATCTATTACTTTCCAGGTCGAGCTTATTTTATCTAGATCTATTCTTCTATCGACCTCTACTAAATCAAATTTTTGCATTACTGAATTCTTTAAATTTTTGCTTCTAAGATTTTTGACACACAAAACAGAATCTACTTACAGCACAACATAAATTCTTACACATACTTATCTCAGTTCGAATAAAGAATGGCAATACTTGTGATACTCATATATTCTATACATTCTTCATAATAATTCAGTCAAATTTATACATAGTCTATATCTACAACAACACAAGTAATTGGATGACCAATTTTTATTCATGTCGAAAACATTACAAACGATTTTACAGATAACAAATTTTTTAGTACATCAATTTTAGGTATACAACATAAACATTATCCGTCCAGCACCGAATTCTAGGTACTTTACAGATAACAAGTTTTTCACTGTTAAAAAGTACTGGTCATTCAGGCATTCCGGCGCATCAACTCCTCCAGTTCTTCGTACTTTAGTGATCTTTCACCCTGATACAAAGTAGAAATTGGAAACAACAAAGAGCTTCCCTTGCATGAGTTTGGTTGAAGCCTAGTCGAACTCCAAATGAAAACTATGCAAGTAGTAGACTCACTATTAGAACCAAATTCTCAAATAAAAGGTCTTCTGAGTGCCAAAACGTGATGGAAATGCAGAAGCAGACTTTTACAGGCTGCCTCCCTCCTCCACTACCATCACCCCCTCATCTGAAACTACCACCTCCGAAGATTTGGTAGAGATGAAGAGGGCACAACCATAGAATCTATGGTAATACAAGAACTCAACATAACTGCCCCGCAGTTATGGTTATCCCTGCATTTGTAGCCCTAACCCTTTCTTCTACAAGAGTACGGAGATAGGCCCACTGATCCTCGCTTATCAAGACAACGACATGAAACCTCCACCTGTAGTAAAATTCCTCCTCAGTTTCAGTCACTTCGTCTACTAACATGCCTTGATACGTCGGAGGAATAGGAGCGGGTATCGACATCTTCAATGATTGATCACCAAAATATTTCAACTTCAACCTCTACATTTTAGACGCAATCCTCTCTTCAAGGACCATACTATGAGTTTTCACCATTGATAATATATCAGAGATTTTCACAAGGAACAAGCGTACTCTTCCTCCAAGATCCAATTCAGGTACAATTTATATAACCTACATCCAATGTGCAGGTACGTTTTACCAAGCATCATCATTCATTACAGACGCAACTTTTCAAATCATAACCGTCACATACAACAACATCTACATCCTTAATAAATATACGTCATTTCCCAATAAACCGCGTAACTCCACACGGTCAAAGCCATCATTATTCCATTTTAAAAATAATAAAAATTAACCCAGATTACAAGTTGATCATTTCTAAATTAAAGCTACTCGTGACTTTGGTTGTAAGGGGGCGATTGTAAGGACCTGTCCCTCGATCTTACCTAGAGTCAAGCTCACTCAGTTCGAATTACCTCCATCTCAGACTCATGCATTTTTAACACATTTCCCCAGTCAAAATTCGAACTTATCCAACGAACTAGTTAAGAACATGAGCATAACTTAAACTAGAAAACCTTATCCAGTCAAAGATACCTATCTCCCACGAACTCATCAGTTACTCAGTCAGTCGCCACTAACCACATTATTCAGAGAACATGCTCCAGCACGATGAAGAGCTGCGAAGGAGGCCTATATAAAGAAAAAGTTTCCGAAGAGACAGGGTCAAAAAAAAATTACACAATAGATCATCAAGAAACTACCGATTCAAGATTCTCAGAAAACATTGTCAAACTTCTTAGTTATAAGATTCAAAGTATTTCTATATTTAGAGCTCACTTGTAATAAAGATATCTGCCTCAAGTAATAAATATACTTTCACAAAAATCTTCCATATGAGGTCGCGATTTTTTCACCTATTCAAAGGTTTTCCACGCTAAAATCACCTCTTTCATTTCTTACTTTCCATTAGAATATTGTTACAGGATCATTGGTATGATAGCAAATTCCAAGCTATTTTGAGCTAACGGAATTTGGCCATTACAAACTATTTTACCCTCAACTACTCATACATGCGTATCAGACGCTCACATCTAATAATTTTTAATATTCACCTCTCGAACCTTCTGGTACCCTGCCTGAAGCTGTCAAATCAAACCTACGTATCACTTCAACCTTTTTTTTTCCACAACCTGAGGAAACATCATGATGATTTGCAGGGCACTCTGCCCTAGGAATAGTACCGCCTTTGACATATAAGCTCTACGGCTACTTGCAGTTGAAGCCCATATGCCTTCGACATCGGAAAATTTTAAACCTCTCCTTATCCCGTTTGGCAACCTTCGGCCCATACACATAAAGTACTAGAACCTTCGGCCAAGATTTTTTGATTATATGACACTACTCCAGTTCCTTACCATTTTTAATCATGTTTGACCTTCGACAAGTGCTACCACGCCTACCGTATACATCAGGTATTCAAAAATTACTCCAGTTTCTTACCATTTTTGGTCATTTTGTTACTTAAGTTTAAAGTTTGAGTATCAATACCGTGCCTATAATATCATCTTTTACATTAAGCATTGCCAGCTTGCTACCACAGTTTGACAAAAGGCTACATAACTGAAGCTTAAGTTGAGCACTTATATGAAAGATCTATCAAGAACTTCACTGAGAACCTTTAATTTATCCTCATTCTGTCAATTGATGTTAAAATAATAGGAATGTTAACAAAACAGACAATGGGGGTCAAAGTGAACTACCTCTAATATTTGCAATGTCAATATGGAAGGAGTCATATCTTAAAGGTTGTAAATTTGAGGGTTAATGCCAATTTACTGAGCATAGAGGAGGATAAAGTGACAATACCCTTAAATAAAAATTGGCAGATGATTTTTTTTTTAAATTATTTGAAAGGGACCTTAAAGGCTCAAAATAACTCAAAATACTTAGCACATTAACAGAAGTAACTATAGAGAGGGTTGCAAATTATGCAACTAAACTATCCACTATATCAATAAATTAATTCTATCAATAGTCTGGTCAAATTCAGTAAGGTTTTTTTAGTGCTTACACTGGTAGATCTGGCCCGTCGCCATCGTTGCCTTAATTTTTATCACCATCTTCATTTTTCATCAACCTCTCCTGCTTTTGCCTCCAAGTCTCTACCCTTTCCTTCCATACAACACTTCTGTAACCATAAGCAGACAAGTCCTTGGAGGGATCCATGGATCTAGTTTGAACTACATACATATGACAATTTACATTTGAGTCAAGAAGTTTGAAAGTAAGACAAAAATTTGCAGAGGATTTCATCAGAAAAGAAATTTTACAGATCCAAGAACAAAACTGTAACCGTATAAAAATATTTTAATACATGAAGACATCCTCCACACACCACACCCACCTCCCATAGAAAAAATTTGGCATACCTAACCACTTGAAAAGTTGATCTCAGTACTATGATTCGTGCTATCTAAGAAAAAAAACCTTATCAATATATTTTCATACGTGAAGACTGCCTCCTCCACCCACCACCCCCACCTCGCGTAGAAATATTTTGGCATTCCTAACCACTTGAAAAGTTGATCTCAGTTCTATGATACATGCTATCGAACTAAGTGATAACTTTGTGTCAAATGATTAACAATGTTAGGATCACTAATTTCAACTATAAACAGTAGTTATAGTTGTGATGACTAACGAGAAGCCCGATTCAACCATCCTACATAATATCCATGTAGAATAACCAGCTATAACAAAATGTACTGTTCGAAAAAATACCTACAATAGTAAAGATAAAACGAAAAATTCCTACACAATACGCATGGTATAATCTACCAGCAATAACAAAAGGGGAAATTATAAATAGTCAAATAGTACATATTTATATTAATCATGGTGATAGAAACTACAATATATCATGTCAAGATGTCTATGGAACCTTTATGGCAAACCATATATTATGAATAGAGGAGTTACATTGTAACTGCGATAGAAGAAAGAATACTCATGAGCTAAAAAAATTCACAAAACTAGGAAACAAAGGAATATGTTCATTTGTAAATGGACTCATTCATCTAGTTAAATCTTTTTGCTACAACATTAACCCAATGCTGGTCCTAGGAGTTTGACTGCCCAAACTGATATCCCAAACTGGTTAAATCCTTTAACAATGCCGAAAAAAACTTGATTTGGCCGCTTTACCTCAACGAATAAAATTTGGATTTTGTTAAAGACGTACCATGTTATATAATAATGGACAAGACAAGTTGATAGACATACTATATTCTATAATCCTATGAATTTAGATTGAAAAATACTTGATTTCTAGCAAGCTCTCGAACAACTCAAGTGAATATATATTATCATCATCAGTAAAGTACACAATCCCATCTAGTTTATGACGTCCAATATGTTCCAGTACAGTATTCCTCTGATGAACTCCACTATCCTTCATATTCAAAGAATTTTTTTGTACACACAAGATGCCTATACATAACCCTACTTGTCCTCAAAATTTCCAAAGTTTCCATCGCAACTGCATTATACTCAACCACAACCTACAAAATTGGCGGCTTTGTTAACCATAAAACCTTACTCAACCTACTCAAAACATTTGGGAGGCTTGTTTGTGTATTGATTGGACTTCGAGATATTCGAGTAGGCTTCAAAGTAGCATTCGAGTATCTGTGTGGGGTAGAAGGCTGCGAGTAGGCTACTACACCCATGAAACTCCAAACCTCAGTTACTGATCGAGGGCTAGGCCAATTAATAATGACCTAACCCTTCCCTTGATCTACCTTTAGCTTACCACCTCCAATAATGAGTCGTTGCACCACTACTAAGTACACAAGGTCTTGCTTCCCAAACTCCCACTTCTTCCCGTTAAGGTATAGTTGTTTTCCTGTCAACACTTCTAACATCCTCCGTATGTGAATAACATGATCCTCCCATATAGCACTATATATCAAGATATCATCTAAATATACAATAACAAAATCATCAATAAAATTATGAAATACCTCATTCATCAAACACATGAAAGCTTCCAGAGCATTTTACATCCCAAACAACATTATGCACCATCTACTTGAAGAGTCCCTATTTGGTATTGAAAACGATTTTCCATGTGTTTTCTTCTCGGATTCAAACTTGGTAAAATATTGAGCATTCTTCAACTGATGTAATAGATCATCAATTCTTGGTAAAGGGTACCGATTCTTCATAATAATATTGTTGATCGCCCAATAATCCGCATACATTTGCCACGTTATGTCCTTCTTCGGTACTAACAAAACTGGTGATCCACAAGGTGAACAATTAGGCTGGATTGCTCCCTGTTCTAGAAGCTCTTGTATATACTTCTTAATCTCCTCGAATTTGGTAATAGAGGTATGATAGAACTCTATATTAGGTAAGGGTACATCACTTACCAACTGGATAACATGCTTCACAGCCCTCTTAGGTGGCATACCCTCTATACCACAAAACAACTCCTCAAACTCCTCTTGTAACTTATCAATCTCAGTTTGTTGCTTAGGAAATAAAACCAGGGTAGACATAACCCTAACCAAAGTACTCTGCTCGACAGGTCATATCATCATCAACAAAAATATCCTACTTGTATTAATTAACCTCTTAACATATGTCATTATTACCAGATTATGTGTCGCAGCATGCCCACTGCAAGTATTAATGTGGAACTCCTTCCCTTCCATCATGAAACAATACTTACGAAATCTCATGCAATGGATAATATCTCAGTCCCATAGATATGGACTACCAAAAATAACCTGACATGCATCAAGGGGAACCACCTCACACGTAACCTTATCGATGTAATGATCAGTGAGAGTAAATCTAAAAGTACACTGCCTCGTAATCTTTAATTCAACATCTTTATGAATCCAACTTAATACATACGGTCTAGGGTGAGCAGTCGTATCTGTAGTGGCGTATTTTCTGGGAGGAGAATCTTTGCCAATACTATTCATAAAGAAAATGCAATAATTGGCTAAACAAACAAGATTTTACGAGGAAAACTCAGTAGAAGCTGAGAAAAACTATGACCTTGGGGAAGATTTTAATGTAAAATCTAGTATGTTGCTAGTTATTATAATTTTTGGAGTAATAGTAAGGTTAGGAAGTAAGGATAGTAAAATTGCAGATCTAAATAATTATTCTCTGCCTATATTTATAGAAGATATAAGCAGTTTACAAAAAAAAAAAAAATAGTCTCCTATTTCGGAGGGAGTGGGCAAACTTTGCAGATCTCTAACAACACTTTCTTGACCAGGTACAACAGCTACTTTTGCTAGGTCGAGGACTTGTGGTAGCTTCTTGACTGCTCTTGTCTTCGACTATGCAATGCTGACTATCTTCGACTATGTTATGCCTGCTTATCCTTGTCGAATCTGAGAAATATGCTACCACAATCGCCCAATTCTCGACAAAAGCACTTGTGGTTTTGTCGAGAAGAAGTTGGAATTCAAAAAGGTTGCCGATGTTTAAAAGTCCCTGATGTCATTTATGAGGTCAAAGTGAAGTGAATCTGGTCGTGTCATTCCCGAGGAGTAATTAATGCAATACATTGAATTTGGCAGTTGTAAGGCATAATAAATAGGGGGGTTAAAAAAGCATTTCTTGGTGGTTGATTGAGAGGATGCCACCCCAAGTGTGGCGTAGCAAGTTGTTGGAGGTTGAAGACAGTGAGCAATCGGCGGTAAAGCTCTATTCCAAATTGGGTATGTGGTATCCTTCAATTGATATTTTTATGGTATGGAGAGTGAAGGGAGTTAGTGGTAGAGAATGTTTGCATGCTTGGGATCCGTGTGGAATATGCATTGCTAAGGGTAATGAAGTACATCAGATTGGGGGAGAAGGGGTTATTATGTGTAGTGAAGACAAGGATGTGTTGGCTGGTTGGGAGTCTAGGGATCTTGTCGAATGAAGGAAGCTTATTGCAATTTTTTGCTGCCTTTGATCTGTTGAGGCAACTCTTTATAGAAGTTTTTTTACTTAAGATTCATTGAGTTTCTTAGGATATCGTTGCCCCTTCTGCCAGAGATAATAAAAGATGCAATAATGTCAGATCACGGTGAAAATAAACACAGAGCAATTAGTCCTTCAAGTCGAATGTAAAGATAGTAGTGTAGTTGGATGTAATATTGTCGAATGTAATATGTAATAGCTTTACGAAGAAATAAAGTTATTTGCTTCGACTTCCGCTTGTGTATATGTATATTTTTATCAAATATATGTATATATTTTTTGTCAAACTAAAATATGAGTAAAGTGATTGTCGGATGGTTTAAATAGCTTGAAGTATAGCTGACTAAGTCGGTCAAGGAACGGATTTCAAGGTTGATTGTTTTGACTATTGGAAATGTAAAGTTCCAGGGTAAAATAAATGTTTCTTGTGTTGACTTGGACCGTGGTGGGCTATAAATATTCGTTATTTTTGGAAATGTGAGAGTTCTGTGCTTAAGAAATGGTGAAGACGAGATCGATGGGCTCATCATATGGCTGAAGTGTGATTAGCGATAAAGATTGCTGAAGTACATGAATGGATTTTTGGAGTGCTTAGTTATGATGCTAAGGTACCAATCTTTGTTTTGCAGGTTGAAGGTTTGAATCTGAGGGATAGGGCAATCGAGATGGATCACCATTTTTGTTGTAATGTATTTAGTGATATGATTATCGAGCCTGAAGTTTGAAAGATTGCA
Organism: Kingdonia uniflora; assembly: GCA_014058105.1. Lineage (NCBI taxonomy): Eukaryota > Viridiplantae > Streptophyta > Magnoliopsida > Ranunculales > Circaeasteraceae > Kingdonia > Kingdonia uniflora. The sequence goes on along the minus strand of JACGCM010000779.1, from coordinate 1,934,747 downwards.
ATTAGGGAGATTGGCCTTGGTGAGATTGATGAGGAGGACGAGATGATCGCTGGGGGCAAAGTTATCAGGTGTGGTGTTGTGGGGCACCTCAGTTGTTATAAATGTAACTTTTCTTATAGTTCAATTTATTTGCAGGTCAAATTAATATGAAATTGGGAAATAAGGAATAATATTCCCGGTTTGACTTGTTGTAATTTTATCCTTAAATGATGCGTATTCTGGTAAAATAATTTGAATTTTGAATTTTTGTTTTCATTGGTATACCACTCCATTTACTTATAAATAAGTTAGATCATTTTGTTAGGATAGTTAGATGTGTAAAGGTACTCGGTGATCTGTAAAAGAGAGAAAAAATTCTAGAGAGAGAGAAAGAGCAAGAGAAGTTGACTTGTTCAAATAGAGAGGAAGAGGTTGTATTCGGTTTGAAAGTAGAACGTTTTGTGAAGAAGGAAAGAAGTGTTGTATCTGATTCATTTTCTGCCATTGAAGGTTATTTGAATTTTGCTGTCAATTTAAATTTTACTGTTCTTGCTTATACAATCACTGGGGATTTTCTTGATTGTTTTCCTTCTTGTTGTTTGAAATATTTATTCCTAATTTGGAAAGTTTTTGTTATGTACTGAAAATTGGGGAAGAAGAAAATTGATTTGTTTTCATATTATAATTCACACGGTTAATATGTGATTTTTATTATTAAATATCTATAATTAACATTTAGTTATAAATATAAACTGAGAAATTGAGATTGATAAAATACTTGGGCCTCCATGTAGGTGTAGATGCGTGATAAAGCATTAATAAGTAGGATTTCTTTTGCTTCGAGCTCATCATTCGAGATGGACTATACTATGTCTGGTCAAACTATAAATGAAGAGAATATAGATAATGAAGATGTGACCTCTACTGGGTATGAGGTCATTCCCATTAGGACTAGGATCCCCCCTGATACTGTATCTATTCTAATGATGAGGCTGAATTCAGGCTAGATGGTGAGAGTGATGGTGATGATCACGCCAATTTCTCTGGTATGTTACATAGCTACCCTGAGGGCAATGATCCTAAAAAGGAGTTTTGTAAGTATAAGGGTAGTCTGAAGGGTGTGGGGGGAGGTGTACTGGAGTATAGGGGTAAAATGTATAGGGAGTGTAGGGACTTATTCCTCGACCAAACTCATAATCGAGCTCATGCAGTTCGATTTACCTCCATCTCAGGCTCACACAATTTTAGCACTTAACACTCCAGTCAAACATTCCAACCAGCCCCACGAACTACTCAAAAACGTGGGTCGAGCTAAACCCCGAAAATGTTATTCAATCAAAGACACCTGTCTTTCACAAACTCATAAGTTATTCAGTCAACCGCTACTAACCACATCATTCTGAAAATGTGTTCTAGCACGATGAAGAGATGTGGAGAAGCCTATATAAAGGAAAAGTTTCAGAAGAGACAGATACCAGAAAAATTATTCAAACTTCTTATTTACGATATCAAAAGCATTTCTAGATTCTAGAGATTACTTGTAATAAAGATATCCACTCCAAGCAATAAAGATACTTTTACAAAAATCCTCTATACGAGGTCATGGCTTTTTACTTATTCAGAGGTTTTCCACGCTAAAATACTTGTTATCATTTCTTACTTTCTAGTAGAGCATTGTTACAGGTTCATTGGTGTGATAGCTAATTCCTAATCAAATCGAGCTTACGAAAATTGGCCATTACATTTGGCGCCGTCTGTGGGAAAGATTGTATTTCCACGATACCCTAAGACAGTCTTTCACTTCAATTTTCAATTATGGTTTCTTCTAGACGACAAGCTACAGGAACTCAGCTCGAAATATATGTGGATCCAGGACAGCTCACCGAGTTATGGGCGAATCTCCACGCTGAGGTAGAGAAACTATAACCAAAATGTACTTCTTTCCACCCAAAGTACTCACTCTCATAGGACCCATCAAGTCCATATGAACTAACTCCAGAACTCGCGTAGTGGCAATGTTGGTAGATTTTTTGTGTGCACTCTTGGTTTGCTTTCCAATTTGACATGGTCCACACACTGCATCAGTTAGCTTGCTTAGTTTCGAAACCCCTCGAACTATTTTCTTACTTGTAATCTTTGCCAGATCACTGAAGTTCACATGTTCTAACCCTTGGTGCCAAAGTTCCACATCGCTTATCTTAGCAACTTTAGATGATATCCCATTTTGTGATATAGCATAGCAGTTGTCTAAAGTTCTATCTGCAGTCATAATGCATTTCTCCATATTATCAAAGACACGACAAGTTTTCTTGTCGAATGTTATTGTGTTGTCCGCATCACATAAGTGACTCACACTCAGAAGATTTGCAGTGAGTCCTTTAACATAGAGTACATTATCGACTGTTGGGCACCCAATTCCCTCTACACTTTCCTTTCCTAAAATCTTTCTACTCATTCCTCCTCCAAAAGTAACATCACCTCCTTAAATATCAATGACATTATTCAGACGTGTAGCATCCCCTATCATGTGTCGAAAACATCCACTATCTACATACTACTGTGTAGAATTAAATGCATTTAGAGCCATCATTACAACATTGGACCGAAATTATGGTAGAAGGTTTTTCTTTTGAACCCAAACGAATCTCACTTTCTTTCGTTCTTATATCGCTTGAGTCATATTCCTAAAACCATTAATAGACTTTTGGACAAAAAAAGAGTTAGCAAATGATTGGGCATATGATCGACGGGGTTTCCCTCTTTCCAAATATAGATTGTTCCTACCATGGAATTAAGAAACATATCTACAATAGGGAGCAAGATGACCCTTTCGACCACAAGCCTCACAATAAAATACATGAAGACAAAAAGCTATTTAGTCTGCCTATGAGGAGCATTAGTAACACTTTGTTTGGGTAAAGATGGCACAGGAGTAGCTTTGACAAACTTGGCGATTTGAGATGTAGACTTAACATTTTATTCATCAAATCCAAGTCCCCTTTTGTCAGTACCATTTTTGCTCATACGTCGCATTTTGTCAATATTCTTTACTCCATGGAGAAAAACTTTAAGTTTCTGCTTAGTGAAAGTCAAGTCAAGTTTAAGCTTCTCAAATTTAATTTCAGTCAATTTTAATTTCCCTAGAGCAGTATGTTTTTCTTTTTCACACATTTCAAATTTGACAATAAGAGTATCTTTCTCTTTCTTAAGTTTCCCAAGCTGAGAAATAAGTATTGAATATAAATCTTTAATTTTGGGTTCTTCACTATTGTCACTTTCATAATCACTCTAATCTTCAGTAAAGTTTTCTAGTTCAAAATGGTCAGAATAATTATTACTAGAAGTTATTATACTAGGAAATGCACAATAGTTACCATTTTCATATTCTTGGGGATTATTAGCATCAAATTCATCATTATCATCATCCCAAGTTACTTTAATATTCATGGCCTTATGGTTACTATTCGAATTCTTAGTGAGACAGTTGAGAGCATAGTGACCATACTTGTGACATCTATAACATTCAACCTTATTAAGATCTTGATCAGAGTCATTGTGAGAACAAGTGCTTAAGTTAGTTTGTTTGCCATAAGACTTAACACGGTCATGAGGACGAGACTTGTAATTCAAATTTTGCCCTTGTTTCTCAAATTGCATCTTTTTCAAAAGTTTTCTAAATTGTTGGCTTATAAGAGCAATCTGATAGTCAAAGTCAAGTTTCTCATCATTGTCAGAGACACAGTAGTTGTCAACATCTCTGGTTCCCTGAGAAGACGAAGAGTTGGAGGAAGACTTAAATGCCACACTCTTATTCTTCTTAGGGTTTTCTATTTCTATTTCAATTTCAAAAGTATGTAATTTTCCAGCAAGTGTGTCAGGTTTTATGGTTTTAAGATTTTGTGCTTCCTCTATAGCATTACGTCTGGATCTAAAACTCTTAGGAAGAGATCTTAAAATTTTACGCACTATTTGAACATCGGTGTATCCAGCTCCTAAAGAAGAACTGTTGTTGACAATATCGTTAAGTCTGACATAAAACTCACTAAATGACTCATCCTCACTCATCCGAATGTTTTCAAATTGAGATGTGAGCATTTGCAGTTTACTTTTTTTAACCGAATCATCACCTTCGTAAGTACACACCAAGATGTCCCAAGCTCCTTTCGAAGTGGTACACGCGGATATATGCATATACTCACTTTGGCTCAGCCCATTAAAGATAGCATTAGGACCTTTAGAATTATACCCAGATATTTCTTTTTCTTCCTTGGTCAATTAATTTCTAGGTTTAGGAACTTCTACATCAATTGTTGGTTCACCCCGCATAACAGTCGGGGACACTCATCCATCTTCAATAGCAATCCAGACATCTTCTCCCATGGATTGCAAGAAGTCAATCATTCAAACCTTCCAGTAAGAGAAATTCGTGCCATCAAAGAGTGGTGAACGATTTATAGGACCACCAAAATTTTTAGAATCCATTAAATTAAGTAAGCATGTAAACAGGATCACAGCTCAGGATATAAAGCCTACAAGCGATTCTGCTCTGATACCAATTGAAATTTTATGTGCTCGTATTTAATGTATTTCGATGAATTAGGTCAGAACAATTCCTATAAATCAATGATCTAGGATTAAACATAAATAATTAAAAGTAAAGACAAGGAATTAAAAGACACATGCAATTGTTCACCCTGTGGAAACTCCTTACACGGGAGAAAAACCACAGATCATTGTCGATGAAATCGACAACCAAAAATTCACTAATCAAAAAGAGTTCAATCTGAATTACACTTGCAGACTTGATAACCTAGTTTCATGATTATCTCTTTTTTGACTAAAGCTTCACACCCAATCTTCTTCTGTTCTCATAACAACCCTTCTTGATCTCACACCAAGAATCTTCTTCTGTTCTCGCAACAACCCTTCTTAATCTCACACCAAGAAACTTTTTTTGTTCTCGCAACAACCCTACTTGATCTCATACCAAGAATCACTCTTGAATAATATGTAAGAAGTATTGCAAAACTAAGTCAACATCAATCTTAGGATTAAAAGATGCTTGATTGATATTGAATTTACACTCTCTGATAAAGGAGTTTGGAGCTTTTCAAAAAAATAAAACATTTTTCAAAAACAAAGACAGGGAGAGAAAAAGAAACAAAGTTTACTTAAATAGTAAACCAATTTCTCTCGAGAGTCGTTCGAACGAGAACTAATGTCGTTCGAACGACTTACGTCTAATTTGGTTCAAAGCCCTAGAAATTTGACAATTCGTTCGAACGACAAGAAGGATCGTTCAAACGACAATTGTCTATGGGCTAAATTTTCAGGGGACATGTCAACTCGTTCGAACGAAAATTGTCTATAGGCCAAATTTCTAGGGGACATGTCAACTCGTTCGAACAATAAAAAAACTCGTTCGAACGACAATTATATAAAAGCCTATCCCTTTATCAGTGAGTTCTACTTACCTTCTGTCTAGTGATCTTCATTTTGTCAGTGTCTTCGACTGAGACAACCTCGAGACTCCACAAACACGAAATGAGACAAATAAAACCTTTCAGTTACTATCATGGAAAAAGATATTCAGCTTGCAAAGAGGTTTCGTGGCGAAAGGGCTTAGAGGAGATCGTTTAAAGTCTATTAATAATTATAGTAAGGAATGTTTGTTTTTGAGAGGATGGTTTTATATGTTTCTAGTTATTGATGAACATGGCTTCTTCGATAAAATATTATTGACTTAATTGTTATATTCTTAATAATTCTTATCGAATTCAGTCTTTCTAGCTATTATGTTTTTCTTCTCCTGATGTATGATTGTCACGAAAGCGTTTATTTCTCATAAGTCATGACCCTAAGTTCTCGATTCATCTTTTGTTGTTATAATTTCTTTGAAGCAACACTATGGTCTATGAATACATGCATCTAGCTCATTTCCTCTTTCTTTCTATATATGTATGAATTCATATCATTTTCTTCCTCTAGTTTTATGTGCTATTCGGCATACTCTTTACTCTTTCGACCTGCAAGTTCTCTTACTCCTCCTCCTCCCTGCGTGCCTTCCCTTGCAACCATTTATGGTTACACAACCTTAGAACAACCACAATGATATAATAGTTCTTGTATTTGTAGCCTTGTAGGTCAAGAAGATGGATTAAAATCCAAATAATTTGGATCAACATCGCTACAAAGTGGTCTATCTTGATTGCTTCCTGTTTATCAAGTTAAGTTTTTTCTTCTTATTAATAATTGCGCTTGTAAATGATAGTAACAACTAACAACACACTTATTTTTCAATTGGTGAAAATTCTCTGGCAAGAGATAGAAAGTACCATTTTCTGGCCACCATGCCTTATTTTGAAAGGAGATTACAACAACTAGAACATCATCTATCCAAGGATCTTCATACCCATTTTTTCGTCCAACACACTTATATCTTCGACGAACCCCTTTCAGATTGACCCTGAGAAAAAACATATAAGCCCAAATCTCAACGTAAGTAAAAGGTGTACTTCTAGAGATTGTCAACCCCTCCATTTCCTAAGAAGATTGTAAAAATTGAGGTAAGACATTTACCAACTACAGTTTAGTGATTGGAAACAACCCTTTAGCACTTGAACTTATTACTTATTAAGCTAGGGTGACGCCTCGAGTTCTCCATCCCTTAGCTCAGCTCTGCTCCAACCACCACTACCGCCATCTCCAGTTATCCCCAGACTGCTCATGGTGTACTAATATTCTTTTTTCTACTATAACACTTATATCCCCGTCGACTATTGACCGTCCGAGGTTGGTTGGAGAGTTGAGCTTTGCCAGCCTAAACAACAATCCAGCCCACTCCTAAAAGCACAAAGGCCCAACACTTTTATGCCCGGCCTAACCCAGCCTTAACCACGTTGCCAAACACCGCAACATGCCGAGTAAAACGTGAAACTCATGTCTCTCTCCTCCACACCTTTCATCAGACCACCCGCCTTTTTCAAATCAAATAAATGCCAAACCAACCACAACATTAAGCCATCATTTCCCTCACTCGAATCTCGTCAAAATTTCGTGAAAAATCTCGCAAAAACAGAAACCAAAACCATGGGATATGAAGGAAAAGAAGAGATGATCATGGTGGAGAGGAGGAAACCAAGAGTTATGTGCCTTCATGGGTTTAGAACAAGTGGTGAAATCATGAAAACCCAGATTGGTAAATGGCCTAAATCAGTTTTTGATAAGTTGGACCTTGTATTTGTTGATGCGCCTTTTGCGTCGCGTGGGAAATCTGCTGTTGAAGGGATATTTGAGCCTCCTTATTACGAGTGGTTCCAGTTCGACAATGTAAGTCTTTTAACTCTATCTGTTTGAGATGTTTGGTCCCATGTTGGGCATATTAAGCCTTGCACCTCAAAATATAAGATCCTGGGGCTACTCCATCAAAACCACTATGCCCGTGTGGGTGTTTCTAATTGTGTTTGTTTGTTTGTTGTGAAGGGAACAATGGAGTATTGGAACTTTGATGAATGTGTTGAGTTTATTGAAGAGTGCATGGTGAAGCATGGACCCTTCGATGGCTTAATGGGGTTCTCTCAGGTTTTTTATTTTTTTTCTTGCTCTTTTGTGTATTTTGGTATTTATTCATATTGGATGCTTGGTTTTGTTATAGGAAACATTTATGGTGATTTAGACATGCTAACCATTAGATTCATCTATGATAACAAAGCTTAGGTAATCTAGTGCTCGATCAGCAATTGTCTAAATCACCAGAAATCTTTAAAATTACAAACATTTCCGGTGTATGCTTCGCTTGATATATCGGGAATGTTTACCATCGGAAAGGATTCTAGTGAATTGGTTGTTGCTCACAGCTTCACTACTGGCAAGCTAAGCTTTCCTTTCATCACCAAAATTAACGGTTAACAATTGTAGGACCACTGATCCGGTATGATTTCAAGTGTAATAGCCTATGTTTCAAATGGTTGACGGATAAGATCGCTGAATCAGGGTCTCAAAGCTGAAATGGACAAATAAAGGAGTCTAACATTATATGTTATAAAAACATAGATTCTAAAGGCTGAAAAACATAAAATTTAACGCATTTATGTTGATTAATGACTGTTTGTAGGGGGGGATTCTTTCGGCAGGATTGCCGGGTCTGCAGGCAAAGGTATTATATGTAATGTTTGGTTGTTTGAGTACTTTTTGGAGTGTTATATGAGGTGTTTGTAGTGGTCATGTGATTAGTTCATTTAATTTTGCAGGCTTTGGCATTAACGAAAGTTCCCAAGATAAAGTTTGTGATTATACTTGCAGGGGCAAAGTTCGTGGTTCCGACCGCAGCTGACAATGCCTTCTCCTCGCCTGTAGATATTCCATCCTTACACTTTTTAGGTGAGAGCATTTTAGACCTGTAAATCGTTTGTTTTAACTGCCCTAAAGTCTCCTACGAATTTTAAATATGAGAATCAAAATACGTCCTTAAATATGAGAATCTAAGTGTCCATGAACCAAATACGCCCTTAAGCAAGATGCTATAAGTGAAAACTATCTGATAAGTGATAACCTAATGTAATGGAGATGATAATTTTAACTAAAGCATCGTTTAGAAGTTATAGTAAGTGTGTCTATGGTGATTTTCAGGTGAGACGGACTACATTAAGCCTCGTGGGATTAAGCTCTTGGAATCATTTGTCGGCCCCATTGTGATTCATCATCCCCAAGGCCATACAGTTCCCAGGCTTGGTAATCAATCTACTAGGTCTAGTTTTTGTTTCTAAAATTTTAAATAACACTTAATCATTTAACACTTTGTTTTTGCTTTGAATTCAGATGAGAAAAATTTGGGGATTCTTGAGAATTTCATTGAGAAGATTCAAGGACAAATATCAGGCAACAAACCTACCTCTGAAAAAGAGGAGAATCGGGAAAAGGCGCAGAATACTATATTGTTATCAGAAGGAATAGTTTCATCCTAGGTTTACTTAGGGGGAATCCTAGACCATGCTTATCTTCGTGTTGGTGTTGGCTTTCTCAGTCATAGAAGTCCTAGACGTTTCAAGATGATGAACATCTGGAGTCTTCATGGGAATATCATAGGCGAAAAAACAATTATAGTATCTTAGGTGATGGTTTTACGCTCTGGCTCTCATAACTCCGAGAAGCTGATCTTAAATAGTTCAGTGCACTATATCTTTCTTAAAACCTTAATAATATGCGAGCTTATATTCTGGAAGCTGAAGATGAGTGGGATCCTAACATATGTTCAGATCCATGAGTAGCTATAATAAGTTGTTTGTGCAATAAGAGGTATGTTGGAGAGAAGATGTAGTTGCTATGATATAGAAATAGTATACAAGCTTCCTCTATCTAATTCCGTATTTCTTTATTTACTGATGAAGTAGCTCTGGTGCACTATGAAGCTCTGAAGTAAATGTTTGGCGAATGTTATCTGCATCTTCTGTCACTTGATTCTAAGTTTGCATGGATGGATTCTTTGATGATAATGACAACTATCTAATGAGATGATTCTAGTGAAGGATAACTTTGGTTTGAGAATATAACGATTCAGAACTATTTAATCAAAATTCATATATTTGATAATAGGATTCATCTTTATCTCATATCAGGGAATCAAGGAGCCTATGTGAAGTGTACTGAGAATGGTGAATAATTTGGGAATGATTAAGAGCTTGTTCAAATCTCAATGAACAAGTTATTTAATAGAGTGGATTTCTCATTTTCAAACCTTGTTCAACGTGCTTGGATATCCATGGCAGTTCACGGCTTGAAAGTTGAAACTCCACGATTTTCCGTGGTAATGAAAGGGATGTACAGAGGATATTTTGAAATTTCCAGGAGTTTTAGACAAGGGCATCCTTATATGCAGTGACAAGTGCCATTGAAAGGACTCTGTTATGCTCTTGGAACTAGGAAGATAGGTTATACTAGTAGTTATCTTGAGGTTTGCTTATCTGCACTGGATGCATAAGCAGACCGCATTCATGTGTTTCTCAACGGGCAGTAAATCTTCGCCAGTGATCATCTCATTTTATATGCAAGTATGAATGATGTCGCGTTCAATTTATCCAACTTGCATGTTTATTCATGAAAAAGCTGCGATTGAAAGAAGACATTGCAAGTCTTTTAAATCTCAGCAACAGAAGATAGGTTATACTAGTAGTTATCTTGAGGTTTGCTTATCTGCACTGGATGCATAAGCAGACCGCATTCATGTGTTTCTCAACGGGCAGTAAATCTTCGCCAGTGATCATCTCATTTTATATGCAAGTATGAATGATGTCGCGTTCAATTTATCCAACTTGCATGTTTATTCATGAAAAAGCTGCGATTGAAAGAAGACATTGCAAGTCTTTTAAATCTCAGCAACAGAAGATAGGTTATACTAGTAGTTATCTTGAGGTTTGCTTATCTGCACTGGATGCATAAGCAGACCGCATTCATGTGTTTCTCAACGGGCAGTAAATCTTCGCCAGTGATCATCTCATTTTATATGCAAGTATGAATGATGTCGCGTTCAATTTATCCAACTTGCATGTTTATTCATGAAAAAGCTGCGATTGAAAGAAGACATTGCAAGTCTTTTAAATCTCAGCAACAGAAGTATGCTGATATTGGATTAAGATGCATCAAAATAGATTCTCTTCCAGAGTTTCACCATTAACAACTCAAAGGATCAAACTTTATTTGCTGATAGGAAATGCCTCTGATGAGGTACCTGTGAGTTTTTACCAGGGGACCCAAGATCAATCTCGCTAGTAGCAACTTGAATTACAATGGACTCCAGTCCAGTTGCCACTATCAGGAAAGAGAAGATCTTCGTTTACTCACAGTTCATTTACTGACAAAAATGCAAATTGTAAAAGTTCAGTTGAAAACAAGTAGTTTTTGATTTTGTACCATAGTTATGTTTCTTCTTAATCTCGTTGTACTGTTTGGCATTATCTTCTGAACTCTCTCATGGAACATATTCATCATCTCAGAATCCTTCTACACTTATGGATAAAACAAATGCTACAAGTGTGAAACTGTAAGCCGGCCACAACTCAACCCCAACTTCTCTCCAAGTTCCCCCTAGCTAGTCTCCTTTGGCTTAAACGATTGGTCCTTTTAATGTTCTTATGAGATACTCAAGAAAATAACAACAAAAAAGCATAATGTAGTATATGTGAAACAGAAGTAAGATATTTTTGATGGCACATGTATATGTTTGTACACACTAATGTAAGATTTCAGAGCTCCAAGAACTATTCACAGCATTACAAGGAGAGCTCTCTATATATAATTCAAACTTAAATAAGATAAGTTCATGCAAATATATGATTTAAAATATACTTTAGAAAGCACGAGAAACTTACAGGAGTAAAGATTCCATTTCAAGAGAACTAATGAAACCACCCTTGTAATCATCTTCAACGCTGCGACAAAAATAATTGTACCTTTGATCTGTATCTTCTAATAGGTCCAGTTCTTTCTCACCCTTCATATTGTTCTTCAGTCTTTTCCTACATACCTTCAATTGACTCTCTAAAATGTTTCTCTCTGATTCATGTTCCATTGTAATCCAACGCAGTGAGTGAATCACTTCTTGGTCATATAGTTGCTTCTGTTCCGCAATTTTACGGTACTGATGGGCTTGCAACTCAATTGAACTCTTCTCATTTTGAAGACGCAAGATCATTGCCATTGCTTCCTCAGCTGCATCTGCAGATGCCATTCTTTCCTTCTGAAGTTCTAAGTAAGTGTCATTGGCACGTTCTCTTTCAATCCAAATCGTCTTTTTTAATGCCAGTATATCCATCTCCTCTTCATCATAATCGTCTTCTTCTTCTTCTTCTTCTTCTTCTTCTTCTACATTTTCATTAGTACTGATCATATTTCCAACATCTTTCTTAATAAATGGTGGCCCTGGGTTCTCCAAAAATCTACAACAACCATCCTTGAAAGATAAAATCTTTGAATAAGACACATCAACAAACTCAAAAACTGAACAAAACCCATTCTTTGGATATGCTGATTTCCACCTAAACCCTTCAATAAATAAAAGTAGACCCTTGTAATGATAACCAAGTTGTACAGCCATCAACCCTAAAAGAAAAGCAAAAACTAGCAATAACAGTTTACCAAATCCTGCAAGATACCCAAACATCCAAACCTCATATCCCAATTCCATTTTTTTACACGAAAGTTTTGTACAAGAGGCAAAATACATTATCAGAACACCAAGATTGTACCCAAAAAAAACTGAATACTATGAAGCAGCACAAAGATATAAACCCATAATTTGCATCATTGCATGTTAGAGTGTACACACACAAATGAAGCTTGAGTACTTGGAACATATAGAGAAAGACCTACATATTACAAGCTTTAAAGGTCAGATTCAAATTCTCTCCTGGGGAGATAGTTACAGGGTAATCCTACCTTCTTGGAATTTGGTTCTGCAGATAAATGTGTGAGATGCTGAGAGAGAGAGGAATGGATAGAGTCAGTGGGGATTGGTGGAGATATCATATAGTGAATGCCACGAAGTGGTGTGAAAATCAATGTGAAATGCTGTCACTTTCATTTCCAATGTTAGAAAGTATCTCCAGCAGTGGGATGGGCATGGCCGGCCTGAGTATAGACGCGCAAGACTGTTTTTTAGCAATATCAAGGACATCAGATCCCTATTCTCATATTCGGAATGCTACCCACTGAGTAATAGTGTCACTTTAAACCTAATGCAGCTTCTACAATTCCGGGTAAAGAATAGTAGCAAAACTTGATTGCTGAGTAAATCTAAGAGAGGAGACTAAAGATAGTCGATAAGATGAGTAAAATTAATATTATGTTGTAGACACAAATAGACATGGTTTATAGGAGATAACAAAACCAGAGTGAGCTGCCGAATATGGTTTATAATCTTAAACTCTTTGTATTACAGTTGGAGATTTTTAAGCAAGAAATTCAGTGCCATATAAAGCGCAAAAAAAAAGGTACTCTTCTGAGGTTAGATGACAACCTAAACAGAAGAACTAATAGTTGAAATATAGAGGGCAACACCAATAAATTTTTTAACCCATCAATAACCATAGGTTCTTATCTTTAAATCACCCATGTATTTTAACTAAAGCAAGAAAAAAGGTATTCATCTGCTATGATTTAACTACGAGGCTTATTCAATAACAGATAAGCCAAAATCTAGTAAATTAAGAAGCTCATAATTTATATTGCATTAATTTTCAAAAAAATTATGACATGAGATTTTATATAAATATAGACTTAACATCTCCATTTTAACGATTACATACCACTTTAAGTAGTCGTTATATCTGTGGCCTTGTCTGCACCACATAGACTTCTCCGTCCTTGACCACCCCTTCTATGTCCTGTGCAGAACCGTACAGTCCTTCAATTATTTTGCCCACCTCTGCAATCTTCGAAAATATTGAAAGCCGAAAGCTGTTATCAACTATAAGCCGATCACACGAGTAATCCAAGACCACCTTTTCCTCTTTATCCATGGGTACACTGCATTATATACAACACCATAAAGTTTCATGTTAAAAGTGATCAGAATGCCTTTTAATTGCTTAAGCAAGAATATCATGGAAAAAGATTCCGCACACATTGTCAGTTTTCTACTAGCTTAAGCCAATCAGTCCAAGTCTATTTCACGTGAAAATCAATGGTTGAACTTATTCTCAAAGCTTACACTTAAGAGTTGATGATTCAATGAATCACTAAAACAATTCAAAATAAAAACAAGCTTTTGTTGATTCTTGCTCGGGGATATAGAGTGTGTACGTGCGTTGGTGGACGCTAGCTTGGACTATAAAGTGCAGGATAATTAGAGAAGGCGGAACGACTTGCAATGGCTGAAGCTCATGGATCTTGATCAGGTTAGCGTATTAGTTTTGTAACTGTGTTAGGTCTTGTAACAACACAATTCTTGATTATAGTGGATTAGAGTAGGTGACTGATTAGTTTTTTTTTACCCAAGTTAGCACAGAATTGAACACTTAATTTTTGACCAATAACCTATTCACCCCCCTCTGGGTTAGTCGTCCAGATAGTTTAAAATAACAGTAAATAAATTGAGAAAACAAATCATATACCCAGTACGAACCTATCATAAAGTCCCGCACCCGCATATCCTTCCAAGTCCTCTCCATTGGAGTCTGATCTGAATATAAGGGACTTCTTTATAAATAACCCAATTTGTTTGCTTGGATAACCAACAACCTGCAAGAACATTAATACAAGAGGCAAGAGACGTATTCAGAAGCAACCAAATGTAACTGGTGTTTATAGTTCAGTTGATGTCTATATTAATGTAGAAAAGGTAGAAGAAAATGCATACAATTTGGACTTACAAGTGGAAATCTTTGGTCAGATTTTTTGGTAATGAATCCCATGGCTCGTCCTGCATATGCACCTACCAAAGTTTCTCCTAGGCCTTTCACTATCTGTTCCCACACCAATGAAGGAATGATTAATAGTATGTTCTAGAGTGACTTTAAACAGCAAGGTAAAATTCACCTCCGAATATATCTCTGATGGATCTCCTGTTAACGGATTTCTCGTGTGAATCACAAAAGCATAATCAGCATTGATTACTTCTTGAACCAAGACTGCCATGCAAAGGTGATCGTGATTAAGATTTGCTTTTCTACAACTAACATAAGCTCTTTCATTCCACTTTGATGCCCAAACCTGAACAATCACATGAGTAAAATAAAGACATCATACTCTAATACTAATATATATTCTACTTTTTTAAGAAAGTGAAAAAATCTGCCAGTCACAGCATATGAGTGTTCACTGATAGACTATGTAATAATATTTTGATGTATATATGAAGTTGAAGTGTCTACTTTCTTTTTACTGAATCAGATTCCTTGCCAAAGTAGGATAAAAGAGTGCAATGATAGACCGGAAGACAAAAAAACGTGTTTGTTTTATATACAAGAAAAGATAGGAAGTAAATTAGAGTAACATAGAGGATGTATATGTTCTTTTTTAGGGTTCATGTCCCTACTCAGCAGAATCACAAACTAGGAGACCATGGCGGTGAGTTACTTCTGGAAGTTCCACCACAACAGAAATTGGTCAGGAAGTTCATCTCCCTCCCTGCCTCTGATATTGCTTGGAATAGCAAGTGTGGCTATCCATTTAAATATATTCCACGCACAACAGACCTAGAGGCAGCCTTTCACATTCTAGTATCTTAAATGTTGTCCGGATGGTGACTTCAAGTTTTAAGACATGGTCAAACGCATCTAGAGTGCTTGGTTATTGCAGATCGGGTAAGATCATTTATTGATAGACAATCGCTTGGAATTGCATCAAGGTAGGTGGGAGTAGACGCCCAACTTACATGAGCCCGGCAGAAGGCCTCCTGCTGCAGGGACCAATGTCAGACCCAGGGGAAACCCCACCTTGTGCTAAGTCCAACATAGTGTCTAACCGCTATCTCAAGGTACTACGGTCAAAAGAGGCACAATGCACCTCGTGGCTGAGACAAAGTGTATAACGCGGAAAGCTACGGAGGATGGAAAAGGAGAAAAACATGGCCTGTCTTCCAAGAACGTGACCAACACTGATGTAGTTGGCGCCTGGCACGGTCAGGGAAGAAGGCCTACCACTATAAGCCACCTGCAATAGCGCAGGAGCGAAGCAGTCTTTTGATAGGCCTATTAACCTATATAAGAGTAAGGCACTGTTCACGGAAGAGCAGTTTCTTTTAGGCACAGAAAGGTCACCTCGGCAAGCACGAGGAGTTATACTCATCCAAAGTTCTCCTAGTTACAGTGGAAATCTTGTTAGATGACATAGTAGGAACTGTAAGTATCATATACACTATTGCCGAGGAAAAGCTACGCGACATGGCATATGTGATTTGTGAGCTAATTTAGTTGCTTTACTACTACTACAGGAATTAGGCATCTCTCTAACATCATATATAACCCTATATTGCAATAATCAAATGGCAACTATAACCCTATATTGCAATAATCAAACGGCAATCAACTTCGCAAGCAATCCAGTTATCGTGATTGTGTGTAGGTTGATCAACAATTAATCCAAGAAAGGAAGCCTTTTCCATGAAATATATACTCTTTTGTTTAGGCTTGATGGTATCACAACAGCATATGATTGTGATAGCTTGAATTCGGTTATTTTCAAGAAGGGAATGCTTGATCTATTCTGCCCCCACTGGAGAGATTAAGTTGATTAATGTGAACTTTATCAACCTTCATTTCAGTTGTCTTTTGTCTGTTCGTTTGAACCACTATGCATGTTGGATGGATCCAACTGTTTGTTATGAGTTTTATTCATTATAAACAGTTTTCATTTCACTGGTAGGCGTGGACTACGACCTCCATTTCTCCATGAATCATTCCTCTTCTACATATGTAAACTGCACATTAATCTAATGTCTCAGCATCTTGTACTGCTTGATTTCATGTCTACCCAAAGGCTATTTCTCTCTACTAAAAAAGTAGAGGAGCACTGACTGAACATATTGCCAAAGTAGAAGCATTAGACTTCATATTTTCCCTAAATTTTCTGACAAACTGTAATCATGACTTCAATACAAAGTGCCCTGTAAAGATAAAAGCTACATAGTAATGCATTTTAACCTTAAGATAACAAGACCTGCCATTAACATCTCACCTTTTTAATTGCTTGCCAACCTTGATTCCATCTCTCCTCACTTTCATTACCAGGCCAGGGTATTCTTGAACTTTTCAGCTTGTTTTTAAGTTCATAAACCTAGAGCAAAATACGATCAATAAAAACTAATATTAGAACATTGAAAAATTTATGTCATGGAGAGCACTACCAATACCACTTAAGAACTGACAGTTCTAAGAATACCTAAGACAGATAATATAGTGTAAAATATCATAATAAGAACTTATATCTCCACCTCAAACCAAAATTAAGCCAGAACACTGTGAACGTCCCTTTGGGTAGTCCTCTGACATGAGGTACTGTAGCACATAAAAAATATTGGAGTCAAAGTGTAGCTGGGTTTGCTTCTTTGAGTTGCTCACCAGTTCATAAGTAGCAAAATTGTTTTAATTAACCCTCGCGCTCACGATCTTTCTAAAATGAGAATACTATAGAGAAGAGTATAGATGAATGAAAAATGTAAGAAAGTAGAGTATATACACTAGCTAGCCAGTTGTTTCTAAGGCTTTTATTGGTACGATACTAATCGCAGATCAAGATACATAAACCTACTGAAGTAGGAGACAATATACAGAGAATGCAGTAAGACATCGTTGAGCCTGATAAATAGATCACATTTTATGGATGAATAAAACAATACCAGTTGAACCCAATACAACTAGATTCACATTAATCCACCAACAAAAGGTGATGCCAATATGCTAAAAATAACTTTTGCGGAAGCTAAATTAATCTCAATTAAAACTAAGATCTCTCAATTGCATAAAATAAAGGTCAAAAGACCTAGGGTTTATGAGTTTTACCCCAAACTCAACATATCTCTCTAAGGCCAAGCCTTTCTCTCTCACTCAAACCAACATCTCTAATTAACTAAGCTTAGGCTCTCTTTTATAGGAGAAGAGACCGAGCACAAATAGAAACCCTAATACCAATCTAATTAGGAAACTAGTACTATTATTCAATGAATTAAATTAAATATAAATAACTAAATAAAAAAGGTGAGCACGTGATGTATGAGACGTGCTACTCGTGGTCGTGGATACGACCACAACTCCTATCACAATATCTTCTCACATAACCATGACGTCAATAAAATCACTAGATTCATAAGCATGGTGAAGATTCATCTTTTGCTAGGCAAGCTTAGATTTGGGTATCACCACTGAACTAGAATTTGTATTAATGAAATACATAAGTATATCCTAATGTAGAATTTGCACCTAGCATCCTTCTCTATGATAAAATACATGCATGTTGAATATTCACTCGAGAATCCAGAGGGTGTCAATTCCACCACATAAAAGCTAAAATTCCCTTCTATGAAGTTGAGGTATAGAATCTTTGGGAGGATTCAAATTTTAAGAGTCAACCGGCATATAATAAAACACCAAGCACTAGGAAAGCATTCTAGAAATTACCAGTTGAGGAGGTGCTTTAAGTTGTAGTATAGCTTCCCGTATAGCTTGAAGTTTCGAAAGATCACTGCCACTCACAACTCTACTCAAAGAGAAGACTTTGTTTGCTACATCCTGCATAAGAATATTTCAAGTTTTTTTAGGAGTAAACAAACAATCTAAATTCACACATATTTGCATAGCTGAGCACTTAACAGAACCAATGATAAGCCCCATATAAACATGACTTCATAAATGCGCATACAGAATAACTTAATATATGGCGCTAGATGACGCTACTTAGTAAAGAAAGGCAGCCGTTTAACAAAAATAATAATAATAATCTTTGTTACAAGAATCTGTATTTTATTTTCATTTCAAAGTAACAACTCCTTTAAAATGATTATTGTTATGGGTAATAAAGCATCGGTTTAAAATTCGACCAAACAGATCACTATGGTGAAGTTCAATGGAACAGATTACTTCATCTGGATCAACCCTTGAAGATGTATATTGGCAGGAGTAAGAATAACTCTATTACCGGTAAAAACCCTTCAACCAACTCAATGTCGTCTTCTAACACTTACATTGACCATTCATTTCATGAAAAGTGTTTTCATCCTATGCAGCCAAATATCTCTGTCGGATACATGTGCATACAGACAGTGAAACAAATCTAGCACTTTGTTACAAGAACTTACTCTAACGAAAGAACCATGATAGGATTTTTCAACTTGATAAAGACATCTTATGCAAGGAAATTTTCACCCTTGCAGATTATTACGCCAGACTTCGAACAGCCTGTCTTTTGCCAAATGAGAAACCCCAATAGACTCCGAAACCTAAGCCAAGATTGTAAGAAGGATAGAACTTTTCAATTCCTCAGTTTAAGTCCACAAATTAAGTTTACAAGGATACATGTTGCTGACTGAAGATAACCTTCAACAGCTTGATCAGTTATATTCTTCTGCCATGCCTTATGTAAGTAGATGCACTTCGATGTATCCACGTGCCTCTATTTCAGACAAGACTGCAATGTTTGACCAGTCTACATGTTTTACTTCAGCTCTTGCGTCTCAACAAAATGATCGAAGCACATCCAAATAATTATGGATAGACCCAACAACAAGGAGGCAGGCCAAACTGTGCTTACTGTGGGAGATGGGGATATTAGCAAGGCTATTTTATGTTATTTTAGTCCCACATTGGTTATTCATAGAAGTAGTTTACTATCTCTCTCCTATAAATTGAGAGTATGATGTAACCTAAATAATGAATTCAATAATAATATTTTTCTCTCTCTAATCTATTTTTACATAGTATCGGAGCGAGTTACCCTCGTTCTACAACCTCGCTGATCGAACTCGGCGGTGAGTTCGTTGGGAGGTCGCAGGAGGGCAACGCGCCTCCTGCTCAGGGTTTGGGTGAAGTCCCGATTTTTTTTTTAGAGTTGCGATTTTCGTTCATGTTGGTCTGATTCACGCCGCCGCTCTCTCTCTCTCCTCAGTTTTGAAGAACGAGGATTATCATTGTCTCTCTGGTAACTTTGTTCTGATCGCAACCTAAGCTTCCACAATTTTTTTAGTTTTTTGGATCCGATCGCAAGATGCGATAGATGCTGATCTGAATCTCAGATCTGTTTGGTTTATTTGAGGTAATCGATCGCGATGGCTATTAGTGACGAATCGAGTTCAAGTTTGACCATTTCTTCAATTGGAACGAGTGAAGATGTCCAGTCCTTCAACTCTGTTCATGATAATCCGAATCTAAAGATTACCTCACAGCTATTAGATGGCTTGAATTATGTTCGATGGGCACAGTCCGTGAAATTGTTTGTTGGTGGCCGTGGAAAGATAGGGTTTCTTCTTGGCACAGAAAAAGAACCTGCAAAATCAAATCCGAAGTATGCAAAATGGTTCTCGGATGAATCGATGGTGAGAACTTGGTTGATTAATTCTATGCAGCTGACGATCTCCGTTGGGCACTTATTCACAAACAATGCACATCTGATTTGGGAATCACTTCGTAAGGTATATTCTCAGCGAGAGAATAATGCTAGGATCTTTTAACTTTCTAATGAGATTGGGAATTTTAAACAGGGTACTCAGACTTTGTGGATGTATTATGCGAGACTTCGATCGAGTTGGGAACAATTATCTCATTATGATAGCTTCATCGAGTGGCCAGCTAGCGCACCAAGTGAAAAAGTTCATATTTCACCTAAGGTAACAGAGATTTATGCAAAGATTGTGGAGAAGACTCGGGTATTTCAGTTTTTTGCAGGGCTCAATCCCGACTTTGAGTATGCACGAGTTCATCTACTTGACAGGACTCCTTACCCAACTCTTGAAGAGGCACACGCATATTGTCTCTCCGATCAGAGTCGTCGGTCACCTATGCCTCCTATCTCCGGGATCCCTTCAGAGACTTCTATTATGGTTGTTCCTTATGCTTATCCGGCACCACTGTCAGTTCCTTCACAAACTTCACATACATTATCACCTAGCCTTTCTCCGTTACTAACGACATCCAGTAACTCTTGCCCCCCGAGGAAGAAGTGTGATTATTGTGGTAAGTGGGGGCATCTAAAGACAACTTGTCATGCTTTGCACGCTCGTCCTACTGGTTATCAACCCCGCCCATCTCAGTCCTCAGCAAACTTATCTGCCGACTCTAGTGCGTGTTCTCTCTCAGGGGGAGTGTTTTCCAGTTCGTCCTCTTCCTTTAGAAGATTTATTTTCTCCTCCTTCAGATCCATTTCCGTTGAGTGTTCCGTATGAGTCTGTTATCCCACCTTTAGTTTCACCTTCAATTTCACATCCTTTACAGGTTTATACTCGACGATATCCAGGACGCCAGCCTCCTACAACAGACTGCCAAGCATCCTCTGTAGCTCTAGGTCTGTCACCTGCCATCGATTCACCTTTATCAGGTATTGAGCCTTATCCTACAGCTTTTATACCAGTTACTACTGATGATGATTCACCTGTTTCTCATAGTGATGATGATAGACAGATTGCTATTCGGAAAGAGAAGCGTAATGCAGGGAAGCCTGATAGATATTCAGATACAACGGTTTATTCTATCATTGATTATACTTCAGATCATCGTTTATCTCCTACTTATAGAGCTTTTCTAGCTTCTCTCTCTTTGGTTGATATACCACATACAGAGGCAGATGTGTTAGCCAAACCTCATTTGGAAGGCTACGATGTTGGAAGAATTACATACATTGGAGATCAATAATACATGGTCATTGGTTTCTCTCCCGCCTGGACGTACATCAATCGGATGCAAATGGGTGTTTACGATTTTAAGAAAATCCAGATGGAACGGGTAAGCAGGTACAAGGCTCGGTTAGTTGCTAAGGGGTATGCACAGATACATGGTGTTGATTATCAGGAAACGTTTGCTCATGTGGCCAAGATGATTACTATTCGAGTCATCTTTTCTATTATTACGTCGAAATTTTGGCCCCTTTTCCAGATGGATGTGAAGAATGCCTTTCTGAATGGAATATTACAGGAAGAGGTCTATATGTCTCCACCTCCAAATTTTCGTCCCGCTTCTGCTTCTGGCTTGGTATGTAAGCTAAAAAAGTCCATCTATGGGATTAAACAGTCTCCTCGTACTTGGGCTGATACATTTGGTACCGCTATGATTGACTTTGGTTATATTCCGAGTAGTGTTGACCATACTTTGTTTCTTCGATATTCTGGTATTAGTGACCACACTTGGGAAGACTATTGCATTGCTTGTCTATGTTGACGATATTATTATTACAGGAGATGATATTCAGGGTATTAGTGACCTAAAATCTTATCTCTGCACCCGCTTTCAAATGAAGGATCTCGGTCTCTTGTATTATTTCCTTGGGATTGAAGTTGCTCGTTCTAGTTCCGGTATTTTTATCTCTCAGAGAAAGTACATTCTTGATCTTCTCTCTGCTTCAGAACAGCTTGCGTGTCGTCCTGCTGATATACCTCTAGAACTGAATCATCGCCTGGCCGACTTTGAGGGGGAGTTATTGCGGGACATTGGGCAGTACTAGCGGCTTCTTGGGAAGCTCCCCTATCTTTCTCTTACCCGTCCTGATATTGCATATGCGGTTGGAATTCTTAGTCAGTTTATGCACAAGCCGTGTCATCCCCATCTCCAGGCAGCTATTCATGTTCTTCGATATCTCAAGGGGTGTTCTGGTCGTGGCATTTTATTTCAAGATCATGGTCATTCTCGAGTCGAGGCTTGTACTGATGCTGGCTATGCAGGTGCATTATCCGATCGTCGCTCTACTTCTGAGTATTGTACCACTATTGGTGGTAATTTGGTTACATGGAGGATTAAAAAACAAGATGTTGTTTCCAGGTCCAGTGCAAAAGCCGAGTACAGGGCCATGGCTCAAGGTGTTTGTGAGTTAATATGGCTTAAGCGCCTTCTACAAGAGCTTCGGATATCAGTCTCTCTTCATATGACGCTCTATTGTGACAACAAATTTGCTATTAGCATTTTGGCTAATCCGGTGCAATATGATCGTACCAAGCACATTGAGGTTGATCGGTACTTTCTGCATGAGAAGCTTAAATCTGGACAGATTCAGACTCTCTATGTTTCTACTTCGCAGCAGCTTGCAGATTTTCTCACGAAGGCCGTTAGTAGCAAATTATTATTAGATGTTTTGTCCAAGCTGGGCATGTGCGATATTTATGCTCCAGCTTGAGGGGGGAGTATTAACAAGGCGATTTTATGTTATTTTAGTCCCACATTGGTTATTCATAGAAGTAGTTTACTATCTCTCTCCTATATATAGAGAGTATGATGTAACCTAAATAATGAATTCAATAATAATATTTTTCTCTCTCTAATCTATTTCTACAGGGGACATCTCAAAGCAAGCTGTTATGTTCTTAACGTCGTCGATATGGTTATTCTTACTTGTCCGAGTTTCACAAGAGTGTCGAACAGGCACGATTATTCTTACTTGGTTAAATCTAGAAATGTTCCACACACAAATATCACAAGTTGAAAACTCTCTAGTAACTCATACATCCAGGAGCTAAACCAATATTAACGATACCTTGTCATCTTTAAATATCATTTTATATGTTCTGGTCAAGGAAGAACACGTTTTGCTATAATGGTGCTTTACCCTCCTATATGGTGACCCCTAGATAACTAAATTGTTGCCCTCTCCCCTCGATTTTTACCTATTTTTATTTTAGGATATGCAGTATTTTGCATAAGTTAAGAAGTTTCCAATTCAAATTCAAATTAGGCTTCCCTGTTTGTGAGGACCCCTTAGTCTATAAAGGGGATCCTATTTTAGCTAATTCATTAAGTTTTATTTTAGAAAAAGATAAGATTAGGTTGTATGGACAAGAATAATAAGTAGACTAATAGATTTTTTCGAGATTAATAAATCAAACTTTTCTTAATGTTCGAGTTCTCTTACTATAGTTTATCAAAAGCTTTGTTTCCGCAGCTTTGACCATATCAACTTGGTGCCAGAGCCGTTTAATTTCCTTTGAGATTTTTTTTTTCAACTGCTACAGGTACAATATTCGCTATAGCAATTACTATTACTGCTACAGTAATCAATACAGTGATTGCTACAATGATTTCAGGTAAAAAACTGATTTTTCTTCTTCTTTCTTTCGTTCCATGAATGACGAAAGGAATGGGAGTCAAACGACCTCCTTTGATGGAAACAGTCGATCGCATTGAGGCGACAGTTGCATCGATCAAAGCATAATTAAGCTATACAGATCGCCTTGAGGATATGATGCACCAATTTCTCGCATATGATGAGATCAACTATTTCCTTCCAATATTTAGTGATGTTTGTGAGGTTATTTCGCCAATATTATTCTGTCTTTCCAATTTCTTCACAATCGTGAAATGGAAAAATTCACAAAACCATGTTCATGACTAAGAACACCATGGATAATGATAAGCCACAAATATCATCTGAGTTCTATAGTTTATTATCGAAAGTGATACATACCTTGTTCATGTCTGCCGACAGAACAGCCTCAAACACTCCAAATGGTAGGGCGACTGATGTTGGAATCTTTATCCATGCAGGTATCTTGCCTCTTAGAAATTGAATATTGCGAGATTTTGCACCAATCTAGATAAAGAGAGCTTGTCAAGATTACATGATTATTTAATATATATATACTATTACCCATTCAAATTTCTACTACATAATCGTGCTAATGAAGCACAAAAGTTACCTTGTGAGCACACCAATTTATAAATACGATTTAATTTACAACCATATTTTCATAGAAAAAAAGTACACGTTCTCACGATAACTGGCTGAAGCAGATAAGAAATAATTTTTCTTCGCAAATACAATCCAATGACATCCAAAATATGGTGATACTTCAGTACAATTTGCATGAATAACAATAAAAAGATCCTAAAAGAAGAAAAAAAATCGACGCTTTGAGTAAGATTCCTTAAGGGTACATAAAATATCTTAGTTTTGGCCTATTTCTTCCATACAAATATCAGCACCTTTTCATAAGAAATATTCATCAATCTGAATAAAATCTATTCAAAAAACTCCGATAGACTATGATTAAAATTTTCATTAAGGCCTTCCAAAAAATAAATCTTATTAAGCTGCTGCAACATGGCTTGAATTACAGATTATCGGGGAGAAAGAACTTAACGAAAATAACGGAGGACACAAGAATGAAAATGTGGATCATACTTTTCGTTGAACTGTGAATTACGATATAAAACAGCTCAGTATTTCAATAAAACAAACCAAAAGCTACCGTTAGCATACCATCTCAGTTGTGAACTCCTCGACTGAAACAGCATATTTACCACCAAAAGTTTTTTTCTTTAAAGTGATGCCTCGGGGAACAACGAATTGAACATTGGGATCAAGAGATAAGCTTGAGGTGCTTATGTCACTGCAAATAAAGAAGAACTCACGTAGATAAAAGCAGAAAAACAGGCAAAGTGCATAGATGATAGATGCAGTAAATGCTTGAGCAATGTACCTGATCACCAAACTTGCTGATCGCAGTTTTATCGAAATGGCTTTACCATCCTTCTGTTGTAGATCCCTAAGAATACTCCGATCAAAGCATGTTGCAAAACACACCTACAGGTAGGTCATGATACGCAATCAAGTAGTAATTTTATTCGACGAATATCCTGTTTAGCATAGAGTTAAGAATGTTGTAAGCAGGCTATAGCGCCGTTTGAAAGTCAATTCTGTTATGCCCATTTCCCAAGATTTCAAACCTAATTATGGATTACATAAGAGATGAAACATTAAAACAAGACTTAATACAAGAAAAATGAGTTTCTTGGAAGTGTTAGCAATCACCATAAGAAAGCTTTTCAAAAGTGAAAGGTTCTTTTCTTGTATGGTTGCCAAATAACCAAAATAATTCGTTCTAATTACTTCTCGATAAGAATTCTTGAGAAAGAAGTTATAATAACCACAAACTATGCCAAACAGGCCTAATCATATATTATAGCACTTTGTCTCATACAGATTCAGATTTTACTTATAGATCAAGCTAAAAGCTTTATATCATGCAGAAGAGGTATGGATGACATACCTTATTATTCCTTGCTCTAACGGAAACATGAGATAGTACATCTGGCATATCAGGTGTCAGTACAGCAACAACACCATCAGGAATTTCCTCCTCTCCACGTACTTTGTTTGCAATAATAATTGTAGGCTTCTTGTAAACTTTGCTCTGAACAGTAGTAAGCTCATTCACAGAAGTTACAAAACCACAAACTTCCATTGGGCTGATAATCTGCCAACTGTTGTAACCATTTTTAGAACAATGTTGAAGATCATTCAGAAAACTGACATTTAGAATCAAAGAAATAAAGTAATGGAGACCACCAAGTGAATTTCAGTGCATCTCTTTATGCAATCTGCTGATAAATTTAATAAACAGTTACCAGCCCAAGTTTGCAATTTTTCGGAGAGTGGGATCGAGACGGTTGACAAACATCGATAGAGTTGGTGCTGATCCAGCTCTTATTAACTCTTCAGTAAAAATGTCAATCTGATAAATAGAACATATGCATACCAAATTAAACTTGTAATAATTTTTCTTTCCAGAAACATATGCATGAACTTTGATCTCAAACGATAACATACTGTCCATTTCTCCACCCCAAGCAAACCTCCAAGATATTGTGCGCTAGGTTGGATAACTTCCTGGTAGTACTGAGACCTATCAGTGAGTACCAACTGCACTCGGTCAATAACAGCCTTTGCATGTAGTGCCCACTGCTCCTCATTGGGTCTATATAATTCACAGACACGATACCAGTCCTAGGGGCACGTTACAACAATCATAAGACTAATGAAAATTCATGTAAGCTTTAGATTTCAATTAGAAGACTATGGGGGATGTATAATAAAAAAACACCTGTATAAGGATTCAGAGTGCATGTGAAGAGCAAAGATAGTAGACGCATATCATTACTGAAAAAGAGGTCCTAGATGCATCCCGGCTTACATTTCATGGGACATGGATAAAAAAGTTGGAGGTGTTTGGCACACTCAATTTTCAGCCACTTATTAATAACATTATATATCTGGTGATAATCAAGTCACACACATCGCCACATCAATGCTTCTGTGTCTTTCCCTTATTTTCCTGCTTTTCTGATCTCCAATATTATTTTGACCATGATTGTTTAATGCATATCTGATATCAAGTATATCAATATACCCGGTTAGAGCTCAAGACCCTAGATGCGCATATAAAAATCATGAAAGATGCCCCCCGGCCAAAGAATCTGGGGTAATACACGAGCCAATCCACTCCTAGAATAACGCTTGTGTTGCCTATGATTTGTATCTACTCGACTCACTTCAGTAGAGTGATAAAACCCTCTAACATTACCATTCAGAGCTGTGGAAAGAGATGAATTTGTAGTAGAAGCTTACTACAAAGCTGAAAGTGTCAAAATATAGAGTTGACTTCAGTAGAGCAATAAAACCCTCTGAGAGTACTATTTTGGGTTTTGGTGCTCTAAGAAATGTTAAAGTATGAGTCTCTCTCTCTCTCTCTCTCACACACACACACACACACTCACTCACTCACTCACTCTGACGCAAACATGCACACATAAACGTGACCTTCTAATTGCATTGATCTTATCCAAATTACTAGCTTCAGAGAGGTCAAGAACCGGCAAAAAACCAAATATTTTCACGTATGAGAAAGAAAATTTAACTATGGAATCAGCAAACAGCAAGTCATTGAGTAGTATGCATTTTAGGCTAATATTTAAGATGTACCTACCTTTGTACAATAGATGAGGTCTTCATTGTCGACAGTTGAAAGAGACAAATTTTCAAGCATCAAAGACATGAAAAGCATGATATCCTGTTAACTAGAAAGACAAAGCATTAACTTCTACAGCTTCAAGAAAAGAGCAAGGAAGTAATCGGTTGATCTACAATACACTAGACAAAAAAATACATAACTGGAAGCTGGGCATTGCTTAGCTCCTTAAAACCCCTCTCCATGGTCGTTCTAACAGCAGAGTCTAAAGCAATGTCAAGGAAAATTAGATCTTTCAACCTTCCATGAGACGTAGAGAGAATCGGACGAAGCTCGATCCGGGATTCTAATAACTTCTGAAAAAACAAAACAATTTGGACTTTTCGGAATACATTTTCTTTTAACAGAAAAAGATACTCTCTAAAGAGACTAACCTCCATCAAGGGACCAATATTTTTGTCATCGACATGAACTTTGACAAATTTCAGGGATTCCTGCAACATAAATGTGTCGTGTAACTTGTGGTATCAATCTTGGTTGGCAAATTATTGAATATAAACAATAAAAAGTATGTATATATATATACAGTGGCGAAGCTAGGGGGGACGAGTGGGGTCAAATGACCCCACTGACTTACAAACTCATGCATATTTTTTTAATTTTTTTTATTCAACACCCAACAGCTTTGACCGGCCCACTAATTTCTTTTCTTAACTGTTAGTAATTTGAAAAGTTAAGACTTCAACTTTAAAAATTAGCAACTGCCCCTTTAAATTATGAAAAATTAAATACAAATCCTTTTGTTTGTTTTAATGAAAAAAAAAACGGCTCACTCCAAAAAAATCTTAATTTTCACTACCGTTCAAGTTTGAGCACTCCTATTTTGAGGTGGAGGAGATGTTAATAGCACATTAAGGAGGGGATTTTCAATTCTTGTTATAGGGGTCTTCTTCCAACCTTTTCTTAAGGTACTTTTTCTCTCTCTAAATACATATAACTATTATTGAACTCTTTGACATTAGGGTTTTAGACTTTTAGATGTAGTAATTTGGGATTTATTGATTAAAAAACATGTAGTTATTAATTAATTCAATTGAAACCCCCAATTCCCCGCAAAAATCGTGCTGAAAATTAACCGTATTAAATAGCGTTAATCAACTTATATTATATCCACGAACATCTCGTTTATATTTTATGTATATTAATTTAATATAATTTATTTGTGTTGTATAGAATGAGTTTATTTGACTATTACAAAAGGAAATCGCCTAGCGATACATTACTTCCTACTCAAGGGAATATCGATCAACAACTTCCTACTCAAGGGAATAAAGATCAACCACTTCATACACATGAAAATCCAATTTCACCGCCTTCAACACAACAAAAAATTGTTCATGAGCAAGTCGAACCAAACTCAAAGCGCAGACATATAGAGATTGATTTATCAAAGCTTCCGGCAGATCCTGGTTTGCGAATCTCAATTTCAGAATATCATCCAAATGATCAAGATTCAGTTGGAAGATCATATCTGCAAAATGGTCCATGTCAACCTCGTTATTACAATTTTCCTCAAACATTCAAGAGTGGAGCTTTTAGGCGCTTTAACGTGAAATGGTTTGATGAGTTCCCTGGTTGGTTGGAATATAACGAAAAAAACGATACTGCTTATTGTTTATTTTGTTATCTTTTTAAGAAAGATAATAATGACCAAGGCGGGGGTGAATCTTTCACATCAAAGGGATTTGATAGCTAGAATAAGAAGGAAAGATTGCAAATTCATGTGGGAGGGGTTAACAGTGCTCATAACTGGGCATATAAAAAATGTGAGAACTTATTAAACCCGGAGAAAAATATTCATACTCGAATCGTGAAGCTGACTAATGAAAACCTAGAAGATTACCGGATGCGTCTCACTGCATCAGTTCATACAATCTGGTTTCTTCTAAAGCAGGGATTATCTTTCCGTGGTCATGATGAGTCAGAAGGATCAAACAACAAAGGGAACTTTTTGGAACTTCTACAATATACTGCTGATCACAACGAAACTATTGCAAAATCAGTTCTGAAGAACGCACCTGAAAATGATAAGCTAGTTTCATCTGATATTTAAAAGGATATTGTGAAAGCCATTGCAGATGTGACAACAAAATCTATCCTTAAAGACCTCGGAGGTAAGCCATTTTCAATTTTAATTGATGAATCTCAAGATATTTCTATTAAAAAGCTTGATTGATATGTTTTCATCCATAGTTAAAGTGCTTGATATTGTCGCAATTTATGGCTCAAACTCAGATCAAAAGGGCGAAGCAGGTAGAATTTTTGAATCTATGCAATCTTTTGAGTTTGTCTTAATGTTCTTTCTTATGAAAAATATATTTGCATTTACTAATGAGTTGTCAAAGGCATTACAACGAAAAGATCAGGATATCGTTAATGCAATGGATTTGGTTAAAGTTGCTAAGGAAAGATTGCAAAAGATGAGAGATAATGGATGAGATTCGTTTTTAAAGGAAGTTACTGCTCATTGTAGCAAACCTAAAATCCCAACACCTATCATGAGTGATGAGTTTGTACCTAAAGGTCGATCACGGCGTTATGCCAACATAAGTACAAATGAACAATATTATCGCTCTGAATTGTTCAACAATTGCTTAGATCATCAACTTATGGATTTAAATGATCGTTTTAATGAAGTGAACACTGAACTGCTTCTTTGTATGGCATGTTTGAGCCCCGAAGATTCATTTTCTACTTTTGATAAGGAAAGATTAATTCGCCTTGCCGAGTTCTATGAAGCCGATTTTTCTCCAGTGGATATCAGATTTCTTTCAGATCAACTTGAAACCTATATTGATGATGTGCGTCCAAAGATTCAGTTTGCAGGTTTGAAAGGGATTGGCGATCTTGCTAAGGTGATGGTTACAACAAAAAAAGATAAAGTATTTCCCTTGGTTTATTCACTTATAACTTTGACATTACTTCTACCGGTTGCCACTGCTACTGTTGAGAGAGTTTTTTCAGCTATGCGTATTATAAAGAACTACATGCGCAATAGGATGGCGGATGATTGGTTGAATGACTGTATGGTTGCATACATCGAGAAGGAAACCCTCAAAGACATCACGGATGAAACGATCATGCAATATTTTCAAACTATGAAGACTCGTCGATTCAAGTTAAAAGGATTGAAAACTTGTTAAAGACATTGGGGGATTTTTTTTTTCTTCTTAAAAACTTCTATATTTATGGTTCAATCTGTTTTTGTTTTTGTTTTTTGATCTTTCACTAGCTAATAAAACAAAAAAATTTAATCTAATTAAGATTTTTTGTTATTTGTTATATTAAAGTTGTATTTATTATTTGTAAGCAAAATTTAATAAAGTTTATAGTAGGCTTTGACCCCACTAGGAAAAGTTCCTGGCTTCGCCCCTGTATATATACCTATAAATTATTACACAATATGCAATGTTTACATTATAATGCAATTATCTTATAAGAGTAGCTAATCACCTGCAATCTTGATGTTAAGCCACTAACAGAACTAAGTTGGCCTCCATCCATGATATTGTATCCCTAATCCATTATAAGAAGAGGAAAAAAACTCACCTAAAAACTTTGTAAAGCTACATAGCGATAAATGGAAGAAAATAGGGGCTCCTGAAGAGCATCATATTAAAGATACCTTTGAAGAGTAACCCAAACAAGTTTCAATATTAGACTCAAGGTCTGCACCTGAATGAACAGCCTGGAAAAATGAAAAGAGCTAATATTTAAGAAAGTGGCGTTGTACTCTAAAGTAAACAAAAAAAAAAAAACTTGGAACTCGTTACTAATTTAAATGTCAAAATACCAGTATAGATTTATGGTAGGATTTACATTGGAAAAGCATGAGCCAACTTGTACATTAAAAATCTATTAAATTCATATGACCTTAAATAATAAAATGTGCTTCCTTACGACTTAAGAATGTCTTCTATTATTAACAAATAGACGGCTTTGGCACAACACATGAAAATCTGTTTGAATTTCCAGAAGCTAATGGTAATCAATAATTTAGTCATTTTATTGTTCGCAACAAACATTATTGGCAGAAATAACCTTTGTTTAAGTAATTTTTAATATGGTTTTTCTTTAAATAAAAGTAATATATATTAGATACTAAATGTTATTTACTTGTACTCCACAGGTTAAGTTCGAATGAGGTTCCAGTAGGTTAGATAGCTATATGAATATCATCCGTGGAGTGACACATCAGGATGCATAGTGCTCATCTGGACACCGTTATGGGTCTCTCTGCATAAAACCCTAGCATTAGAGATTATAAGGTAGTGGCTTTGGCGTTTGGCTGCTCACTCACTCTATCTATCTATCTATCTATCCATCTATCTATCCATCTATCTATCTATCTTTCTATCTATCTATCTCTCCTCATGTCTTCTCCAGGCAGGGCGGATGCTAGTTGAAGACCAATCGTGTTTCAATTGTAAGAAGTCCATATCTGCAATAGTCCGCGTACTCCGAGAACTCCAGCAATGAAATTGACTATACCCGTCAAAAAAAAATTAAATTAAATTGGCTACCTTTCACTTAACAAGGAAGACATGTACAAGGATCCATGTCATGACCTCTATGAGAATCTAAAAAGGTTGACTGTGTGGTCAAGCACTTTTAAAGATGAGGAGGGTGTAAAGGGGCAGTCTGCACATCCTTACGGGTCTCTCTACGCAAAACCCCAACTTTAGACTTTGGGAGGTATTGTAGTTAGCATTGGAGTTTGGCGGCTATGCGTCCCTTTTTCCTCGTTTTTTAGAGATATTTAATTTTCCTACATAACAAAAGACAAAAGCAACTGACATCCACAGAGAGAAGCATTAGCATAAATTTACAGTATTTAAATCATATACGTAGAGGCAAAATACAAATGATATTTGAGAATGTTGCGATAAATGTCTATTTGGCCCTCTAAGACATAGATTCACATCTTAATTGATGTTCTTTGCTATACTCATACAAACCTTTAATGTCTTCAAGTATGAAGTCAGGTCGCGGACAAGTCCTTCCTTAGTGTTGACCCTGAAATGAGGTTCCGAGAGAATTGGCCGGTCATAACTCCGTAAAATATTCTTAGTAAGACCGTGTGCGTTTAGTGTTTGCCAATAAACATCAATTCTAAAATCGCTTTTAACGTAATCCAGGAGGGCCTGTTCCAAATGAAAAGATATAATGATAAGTAAATACTAAAGATCGCTTTAGAGTATCATGGTCAAGAAATAACTTCACCTGACAAATTATCACATCATCTGGGCTGCTATTGTTGTGCAATTTTTGGTGCCACTCCTCCATCATTCCACCTTTGCAATCATTATTTCTCTGTAACATTGAAATTATGAAAATGCAGTTATTTGTTAAGAAAAAGATGATCTTAATGCTGATTGTTAAGTATGGAAAATTTAAAGGTATACAACCTGAAGAACAAGTATTTCATCACGAATTTTCTGGCCAACGTCACCTTGACCTCCACGACCAATACATTGCATAATCAATCTCACAATTTCTCTATCATTCGGCTGGTTGTGATATATTTTTTGTAGTAAATCAGTGAATTTATCTTGAGCTGCACTAATCTCACTGCAAAACATTTATGTAAGATATGTCAATCAGATATGGGTATGAATCACATAATTTTCTTACTATATATATATAACCCTAATAATGTCTCGTCAAATAGACATCTAAATTATAAGGACATTACAACATTGGAATCACGCCAAAGGGGAAAGCTAAACTTTTTTTTTTTTTTTTTTTAAGAGAAGCTAGGGTTAGGCTGACCCCAACCAGAATTTATTCAAATTAAACAAGGTTACATTCTAGGGTACAAAGTACCTTTCATGTCTTCTATACAGATATTTACAAGAGTAGTGTTGAAACTACAAGGAAGAATTACAAAGTCATCTGCTATCTCCAGAATGGAAGGGATGTAGTTTGCAGCTTTATTTCCCTCCCTATTCTCATGCATAATCCTAAAGCTTTCCATATCTGCATTTGTTCTACTAGCTTTTCTAACCTCTACCAAACTTACCCAAGGGGAGTCACATTTTTTCTGGATAACTTGAGTTGCATATGTTGAGTCAGATATTACACATAAACTTTTGAATCCAAGCATTTAAGCAATATACAGACCCTCGCAAGTAGACTTCAATTCTAGAACTCCAATCGTCACTTCCTGGTCACAGATTCTATTAAAGGCTGCTATGGGAAATCCATTTTGAAGTCTAAATATACCCCCATAAGCCATCTTGTCTTCACTAATACATCCATCTCCATTAAAGATGACTTTTTGTGTCCAATTTTGCTTCCATCTGATCCATTGTAGAGGTCTAGGCTGCTTGACAATGGGGTTAAGTCCCCAATTTCTTATAACTTCCTGAGTAGTTGGCCCATATTTGAAGATAAAGCTTGACTTTTGGCATTTATAGGATACTTCAAAACAAATTCTTCTGAATATGATTTCTACATTTGTTAATTCATTCTTAAAATGTCTAGCATTTCACTAACCAGATGGGATAAATAGTAGCACAAAAAGCTATTCTCAGTATTTTTCCTCCTGATGAATCAACAGTGGCTTTACTTATAATCCACGTAGCTTCAGCATCCCACCCATCAATAACCTTTAAGTATCCAAGCTTATGTAGAATCTGAGACCAAATCTGGGTAGCGAAAGGACATTTGAAATAAAGATGATCTCTGTTTTCTTCATGGGCATCACAGAAAGAGCAATAGGCAGCATCATGTTAACCTATTTTAACAAGGAAATCCCTGGTTTTAAGTCTATCTCTCCTAGCCAGCCAAGCTATGAATGAGTGCTTTGGGACAGAATCTTTATCCCATATCAGTCTATACAAGTGTACTCTAGGCCTTACCCTTCTTGTAGCTTGCCAAACTGATTTAGTAGTGAATATCCCTTGAGTAGTTAGTTTCCAGACTACTTTGTCTTTTTCTGTGCTACAAGGCTTGTATGATCCCTCAATTTCCTGCCATATAGGTCCCATACTAGCTAACCTTCTTCTAAAGGATGGGAAAGCTAAACTTCCACAGTAAGTTTAAGAGATTAGCTGAGATCACCTTGATTAAATAACATGATTCGTGTAGAACCAACTTTTCAATGAAATGGATATCGCGAAAACATTTTTTAAACAGTGTCATGTATTTTATATATAAGAATGCTAGTTTTTTGTTTTTTTGTTTTCTTCAAAATTCACAGAATATTACGTTTCTATATCCTAATGTTAATGTAGAGTTGCGCAAAGAAGCGATCCTGACTTAATGAACAAGTAAATTTTCATACTAAGGAAGATAAAGAATAATTAGATAAGCAAAGGAGCATTTAAACTACAAAACTATATTTATATCAACTCAAAATAGAGATTTACAACTCACTCAACTTGCTTACATCAAACTACAGAAGTCTCTCCTATTTATAGATTACATTGGAACATTCTAGATTACCCAAGTAACTAAGAGAATAACATTCTAAAAGGTAGATATTTCTAGAGAGAAGAAATATCTCTAGAAGGAAGATAATTCTAGAGCAGAAACGTCTAAGGAGAAGAGTCTAGAATATGATTCTAAGGGTGAGAACCTATAATGATTTGAAAGGTTCTAGAAAGACTTTAAAAGAGTCATACTTGACTCTTAACAGCTAGTGCTAAAGAAGATTATTGATTCCCATTAGCTATAAACAAATCATGTGTTAGATGTACAATAGTGTGAGGTGAAATGTTAATGAAGTAAATCTATGATCGAAATAAATTAATAGATTTAAAATATAATACAAATCTTGGAGTAAAGCCCTATTTAACTACTTCATACTTTGATAATTGAACATGATGGATGCGAAAATATAAGTATATTGTGCATGATGAATAAATATGTCTTGGCTCTCACAATGATCAAGACCACCATGAGGGGAAATGGAGAGGCAGAGAAGAAATTTACCGAGGTTTTACGTTATAGTTCTTATTCCATGTAAGTTGTCGGCATGACATAAACCTCAACCAGACCATTATAGCAATAAGCCCCAATTCTCCTTCAACCTTACAGCGTTCAGTCAACTCAGTAGCGATGTTGAACCTACATCAAGCGAAACAAACACATTAAATCATCAACTAACTAAATCTAATCAACATAGACATAGACCGTATGAGCAATACATTGCAATTTCTTAACAATAGCTTGAAGTCCAAAAGCCTACGAAGGACTCATATCCACACAGGGTTGCAAGAGCAAAATTATTCTAGTGAAAGTTAAAAGTCAAATTTGAAATATCTATGGTCGAATCACCTATGCATTAAGGACCTCTCAGCATCCTTTTCTCTTTGAGATATTTCATCAAGCAGCCATTTGATAATTCCTTTTCCGCCCCC
The DNA here is from genome assembly GCA_014058105.1 of Kingdonia uniflora. NCBI lineage: Eukaryota > Viridiplantae > Streptophyta > Magnoliopsida > Ranunculales > Circaeasteraceae > Kingdonia > Kingdonia uniflora. The sequence goes on along the minus strand of JACGCM010000779.1, from coordinate 1,898,975 downwards.
GTCACCCTGTATATATATTTTTCAGAACAAACTTGGAAGACTAATGTAATCCTGCATAAAGTGGCTTACATTATCTGAAATACTGATGCAGGAGCAGAGAGGATGACATCATCTGACGTCCTCTTTCTCCTAGTTGATGATATTATCCTGAGTGTCCCGCCTATTCCACTTTCTTATCTAGTTATTTCATTTTTCTAGTTAGGACACTGCTAATTAATTATCTCCCCAATATTTTCTCCCTCGAATACGAACGTTATATGCATGTATTAAAGGCATTAACTGTCAGTCAGATATGACCAACGGTTTCTGATGCCTCTCTTTTGACAAACATCTACGATTTCCATTACATTGAAAGATAAATAGAATATAGCTGCCCGTGCAAATTAATAGGAAAAATCCAAGTCATCATATAAAAGAGAAGGTGAGCAACCTTTCCAAGTTTTGGAATCACTGGTTTCAGGTCAAACGAAAAGTTTGATCCATTGTTCTTTATCCAAGATTCTCCGGACCAAATTATAAACTGGATTCCAACAAATTCTCTTCGATGCAAATTAATATCTACAAGCTGCACGCATACATAACTGATAAAATAAAATAAGTAAAGAATGCTAATCGACACAAAATAATGTTTTAATATTCATTTACCTGAAATAACTGTTCACCAGCGATCACTTCCTTAAAATAAGTTTGACATGCACCATCAACCATCTTCGATCTTTCAGGTATAATCTCTGGTGGAGGAACCTTTATTCAGGAAATAATCCGTTTCAATATTTGTCATCAATACGTATTTCCAACTATAAACATTCACCACAAACAAACTACGATAAACACTCACCAGCCATTCCCCAGCAGAGACCTTTGATACACCCCAATGAAGTACCGCTGCACCTTTCATGCTCACAGCAACAAGTACGTGGTACTCTCCCCTGACAGTTTTAAGAATAGCCTATTTTGGGAAAAGTAAAAATAAGAATTAGCAAAAAGTACATGATGAGATCTTGTAAAGTAAATAACTACTGTTAACCAATGTAACTTGGACATAACCTAACAGATGTAAAAAACAATACATCCAACGGAGATGCTGTCAAATCATACGCTGGAATCTTCTTTTGTTTTTTTGAGATAAGGTAAAATCAATGTATAACCAACAGAAAGAAGCTTTCACAGGTGGAAATGATTTCAAGCCAAAGTCAAAAACAGCAAAAGGAACTCGTCCAGGACGACAATACAGTCTAAAATTGAATTGAGAAACTAGTTGCCTCCATCCTACTATCATGATAATCTATAGTTGTCTCCATCTTACTATTATGATTACTGCTGTAACATAACTTGGAAATATCCTGCAGAAAGCTTACCACTATTTCTTGGTTTCCAGTATTGAACTTTTTCTGCACAAGCACATGATCTCCTCCCGCAAGATATGATGCAAGCAAATAGGCTCCTTTATCTTGTCCTCCTGAACGCTTGTGTAACCACTGGGCAACATTTTGTCTTCTGCAATAAACAGATGATATTGAGCTGTTAACTGGTGTAGATTGATATTTACTATCAACTGCCCGTTTAGTACTTGCTGCCTCAGAACTATTCCGCAGATCATCCAAAGAAATCCCCTTTGATAATTTGTTTTGAAGCTCTCTCAAAGCATCATCATAATCTTGCTGAAGTTCAATAATAATAAAAACTGGCGTCAAAATGAATAAACTATCGTAGTAATACCTTTTTAATTAAAGCCAACCCGTCATAGGTTCAATATTAATTGTAACATGAAGTTTCTAACCTCACATTGTTTAGTTGAAGAAAGGGAAGAAAAAAAACACCCATATTGGTGCTGATGTGATACGATAAATCAACTACTAATATTGGTGAGAACTGAGATGTAAACAAACCTGTTGCTGTTGGGGTGAGTTTCTTGGCCTTCCCTTACTCTCCCAAAGTAAATACGCCTTGCGTTCTACTATATCTTTAGGTACAGATGGGCGAGAGGCAACTACTTCATCCTCAGGTATCTCAATTCGAAAATTATGATGGTTTAGTTTTAACCTAGAAAAAGGAAATATGATGGTTTTAATTTGATCTAGAAAAAGAAACTCATGAAACATTAAAGAAAATATTAAGTTCTTAGCATGTGTCATAATGATCTCTGAGATAGTAAATAGCATCTTCATGGAAAGACCAACCATCTATTATGATCCTCATCTTTCAAAATAAATTCAATAAAGTCAATCTTAGGGTCCTGCAACTCTATTGTGATCAAATAGAAATCATCACTCTGCAATTTAAATAGGGAACACGTCAACTTGTGAACATGTATAGGTTGCTGCCAGATATAGAACAAAGAAGTACCAAAAAACTGCATAAAACAAAACGTTAAGAAGGTATAACCTTCATAAATGGTGTTTGGAATGCATTTTGTTTGTAGGTTATTGTCCCAGTAGAACGACAAGCTGGAAGGACCCAGTTCCTGAAAGAGAATTAGCAGCTCAATAAATTGCTTGGTACACCGAACAAAGATATGATGTTATGAACAGTAAAAACCAAAAGAAAACTGCACAAATTGGGGCTTTACGTTTGTCCACGGTAAAGTCCACCCCAATGAATAAGCCATGGTTTTGAACAATTATTAAGTTGAAACTCGATTTTCGCATTGCATCCTTTTGAAGATCCAGACACTTTAACCTGTGGGAATCAGGAAAACTCATGCTTTAACATTCAATCAAACATTTTGTTGTACCATTTCGCAACGATAAAACTACCTGTAGTTGTGTTCCTCCCCCAAGATCAAACTTATGAATCAACGGTACAAGTATACCGGTAGACTTTGAGGATGACATCAGATTTGCTTAGTTATAAACAACAAAGAGATCTGCCTATATGTTAAATACACCAGAGAGAACATATAACAGTTGTAGAAATTTAATATTACTTATAGATGCCAAACTCCTTTAGTCTATATTCTTAGTACACAACTTATACATCAGAGGTAGAATCAAATAGCTACTTTGCACTCATGCTATAACTACAAATCTATTTGATTAGGCATGTGAATCAACTTAAGTTGTCTACACATATAAAGAGAATCCGAGGAACGGTCTGATCTAGGAGGATCTGAAGATCGAACCACTTTAAAAGACACCAACTCGTTCGAACGAGTTATGAGAGGAACGCCCTAGAAGTTCCCAAAATACCAACTTGAGTTGAGTCTAGTCGACCAATTCGAGCTGAGTCTATACGACCTGGAGTTCCTAGAAGAGTCTATTCGATATGGAGTTCCCAGAAGAGTCTATTCGAGCTGAGTCTGTTCAGGCAAAAATAGGCAAAGTCGTTCGAACAACACTTGGAGTCGTTCGAACAAAACTGGAGTTCTCAGAATACCATTTCAAGCTGAGGCAATTTTCAAGCAAAAATAGGCAAGTCGTTTGAACGACATTGGAGTCGTTCGAATGAACTGGAGTTCCAGAAGACCAATTCGTGCTGAAGCTTTTCTTAAGCTTAATTTGGCCAGTCGTTCGAACGACCCATGAGTTTGTTTGAACGATTATCGTATCCCTTCAATATTTTAGGCGTTTCAAGGGCATAATGGTCCTATCTTGGAACTAGGAAACTTGTAACCTTTATAAAGGGGCAAGGCTAAGCAAGATGAAATTATCGGAGATCAGAGATCAATTTGTACTAGAAACTTGTAACTTCTATTAAAGGGCAAAGCTAGGCAATCGAAGATCAATCTTGTAACTAGAAACTTGTAACCCTCATAAAGTGGCAAGGCTAGGCAAGGTGAAATTATCTTAGATCAATCCAAGTTTTTGTAAGAGAGACTTAGGATTTTAAAAGTAATTTAATTGGAATCAAATCATCGAGCAATTGAAGCTCCAAAAGGGAAATTCTCCCACCAATTGTGTTTATTCTTCATTTTATTTTTTCGTTTAGGTTAATCTCAATTCGATTGTAGATTAAGGTTAAACTAATAGACCGACCTCAATATTTGTCAAGATAATAATGGGCACCAGTAATTTCCCTTTCCTAACTTTCCATCTATAATTTAACATTTCACAACTAAACTAATGGGCACCGATAATTTCCCTTTCCAAACTTTCTAAGTATTATTTAACATTTCACTACTAAACTAGCGAGCTTGCACTAGTGTTGCAATTTCCCCTTCATCATAGACGTGATTGTTATATCATGTATCCGACACTATCGAGGTTCCATGCATAGAATGCTTAGACATTAAAATGTTACAAGGATGATTTTCTTCTCTTGCTTAAACAATATTAAACGGTCATTTTCAAACCCGATTTCTTTTCTCTACCAAATAAAACCACCAAACTAAAATTCATCATAAAGGGTACAAATCCCTCCCTCCCCAACAAAAAAAACCCCATTGTTAGAGCGCCATCAATCGGGATCTCTATAATTCTAGTGATGTTTTACATTGATCTTGTTCAGGAGGTGTTTACTCGCATTTAGCCGCCTTAATTAAATAATTTATTAAACACTCTAGAGCTAGTTATGTTTATATTAGTATTTTAAAAAGCCACTAATTTTGCAGAAAGATGCAAAGTTAGGGAATCTAACATAAAAGCTATGATCTAACACTCTAGTTATTGATTCTCGCACTAACTTTAAAATAGAAAAAGAGCGCGAACCAGATGCTTCGTTAAATAATTCGGAAAAGGTAATCGAACTTATCCTAGAATCAAAATGTATGAATTGATTGACAAGAGATGGGAAAAGAGATTCTTACCGATTAGAGAGAGAGAGAGAGATTGTGCGATCGCCACCATCCATACGATGAAATTCTTAATTGAGAGAGTGAGAGAAAGATTAGGGTTTGATATTATTTTAGGATTTATGTTCGGAGAAATTAGGGTTTTTGAAATTATGGAGGGAACTTGGAGATCGACCGTTGATTACTGATAGAGAAACTTATTTGCTTTTAGTTTTTACGTCTGATGTTTCCAGAGCAGAAACACTGGTTCCAGAGCGAACCGAGTCGGGAGTCGAGTGGAGTAGCCGGCAACCATATAAAGTATATTATTTTTTTCTGCCATAATGCCATGGTTTTTTATTTTACGATAATTCGAGTTCTGAATCTCTCAAACGAGAATGTGAGTTTGGGCACAAAAAGATAGTGAAATTGCAAAGATATGTACTTTTCTGTGAAATTTCTACAAAAGTTGTAGACAGTGGCAAACTGAAAAGGCCATGATTCTTGTGTTTTCTAGTGTCCAAAGCACATCGCTTGAAGGTTTAGCTTCATAAAGCGTGTAGTGTAGTATTGAAGAAGGGGAGTAGGCAGGCAAAGTGAGGATCATTCCATATGATTTACAAAACCTCCTTGGTGTTTTCTAGTGTCCAAAGCACATCGCTTGAAGGTTTAGCTTCATAGAGCGTGTAGTGTAGTGTAGTATTGAAGGAGGGGCGTAGGCAGGCAAAGTGAGGATCATTTCATATGGTTTACAAAACCTCCTTGTGAAATTAATAATAGATTTATAGCATGATCGTTTATAAGCGAAAAATATACTCCCAAATTAAAATTCAGTAACATAAGTAAAACACCAATAAAAGAACCAATGATTCCTGCAAATGCCGTATTAATCACGCTCTATGATCCACCAAGTTACATAGATCAAGAGTACTTGAACTTATTCAGAACTTGCATCTGATGTTGATCTCCTCAACGTCCAAAGTCTTTAACTTAAGAGGTGAGTGTATTTCCCACATCAATGACTAATCGATAGTCGTTCCATAGTTGTGTTCACAATGCATAGTCCATCGAGATATTAATCCACAATCAAATTGAAATTAATCTAATCGAAGAATTAATGTGAAGAACACAAAATTGGTGGGTAAAACTTCTCAATAAAGGCTTCAATTGTTCAAAATTTGATTACAATGAATTCCTCCCTTGATCTCTCTCTAGATCTCTGAATTCCTTTTACATTGTCTAGCCTTACCCTCTTAAAGGTTACAAATTTCTTAGTTTCAACATAGGACAAAAATGCCCTTGAAATGACCTAAAACTATGATAAGTCGCGCCTCTGTTCGAACATAACCATTCTCTGTTCAAACAGAACACTCATAACTGAGTGTATTCGAATAGACCCAAAAGTCTATTTGAATAGACTACTCAGAACGGTCTCTATTCGAATAGAATATTTGTCTATTCGAACAGAACAAGTTCTGAGTCTTGTTTTGTTCGAATAGAGCAAATGTCTATTCGAACATACTTCATCTTTTGTCTATTTCTAATGGGTTTAATGTGTAGATCATCCTGGATCAAATAACCTCTATTATCTGCGATTATATTGTGCTTCCCTGCAAAATCTATCATCTTCTGTGTCTCTTTAATTCCTTCAATGCCTTTTCCTGCCACAAGCTTCCTCCCTGCATAAATCGTAATCAACAATTTTAGTACAAAAAATTAGTAAAACTGACACGGAATCTGAGACTATGAAGGATTGAAGTAAATAGAAAGTCTTATTACCCATTAGCAAAGGGGAAACTGGTTGCTTTAAGGGCTTATCTGGAGCACCAACCACAACCAATTTTCCCCGACTTTTCAGAAAAAGGATAAGTGGAAGAAAAGGATGCAAAACAAATAATTATGTGTCGATGATGCCATCTAATGTGCTCACTGTAGCCTACAAAAAATACCATATTACATATATGAGTACGTTAAATTTTCACGCCCAGGTATAAGTCTAAACATGATATAACCCTTTATGTTAAATAAGGATCCTCCCCCTAAACTTCAATCTTCCAAAAATAGGTGGGGCATTAAGGATTTCTTGCATTCCAAACTTCAAAAGGCTTGAAATCTCAAGTTTTTAATTGGTTGTATATGGAAGTCTAATATGTTGGATAATATTCTATTATACTAGATATTCATAATACAGACATAATTATGAGAGAAGAGTAGAGATATTATTGATAGTTATTTTGTTTATGAGGTTACAAAGACTTAACCCTTTATTGGGTTATATACTTTCACTCAAACTCTCCCCATAAACCCTAATAGTTTATCGGCTTGTTATAGGAGTCCAGTAGGGCACCCCAAACCAGTTAAGTTCCCACTTTGGGCCGGACCCAACTCCTAACATTCTCCCTTGGGGTGTTCCATACTAGGATGACTTGCCTCATCAAAACCTCTGCCTAGTAAAACCCCTTTGGGCAAAAAGTTGTGCAAGGAAAAAGTATAATCCTATGCCCCGTATGAGTTATGGACACGTATACATTGCCTCATCAAAACCTCTAGTCAGTAAAACTTCCTAGAATAAAAACTGCATTATCAGGAAAAGGAGTACAACAGGGATGTGTCTACATCAGGACAAGAATACTCCCCCTGACGTCGATCTCTCTGAGATCTATCTCTCTGAGATAATAAATTGTGTAAACTTCGCATGCCGATTCCGTGTACCAATTTCTTGAATGTAGGATATACAAGAGCCTTCGTGAATAGGTCAACTAAATTATCTTCTGAACGGACTTGAACGACGTCAATCTCATTCGTCTTCTGCAACTCATGTATGTAGAAGAATTTGGGTGAAATGTGCTTCGTTCTGTCGCCTTTAATAAATTTTCCTTTGACTTGAATGATGAAAGCTACATTGTCTTCATACAGGGTCGTTGGTTTATCTTAGATAGAACTTAGACCCCAACTTCCATTGATGTGATTGATTATGGACCGCTACCAAAAACATTCTCTGCCAGCTTCATGAAGTGCAAGAATCTTCACGTGGTTTTAGGATGTAGCAACCATCGCCTGCTTTACCAATCTCCATGAAATCGTTGTATCTCCTTACAAGAACACAGCCCGATTGTGATCAGCTTTTATGTGGATCTGACAAATATTTTGCATCGGCATATTCCATAATTTATCGTAAACCATTTTTCGGATGAAACAGAGCATAGTCTTTCATGCCGATGAGATATCTCAGAATGTGCTTGATCTTATTCCAGTGCCTTTGGGTAGGTGCATAACTATGGCGTGCCAAACAGTGCACTGCGAATGAGATATCGGGTCAAGTACACCCTACTAAGTATAGCAAAACACCGATAGCTCCTAGATATGGCGTTTCAGGCCTTAGGAGTTTATCCCCCTCATCTGGAGGATGATAGATGTCCTTGTTCATATCCAATAAACGGACATGTATATACATCTTGGCATTGTGTGCCGTATCCATACCGAAACATTTTATGATCTTTTCGGTATACGTCGTCTAATGTACGATTATGCCACGACCAAGATGTTTGATCTATAAACCGAGACAAAATTTGGTATTCCCAAGGTCTTTCATTTCAAATTCCTTCCCAAGGTATTCAGAAGCTTTTACGATCTCCCTTGGATCCGATGATATTCAAATCGTCTACATATACTGCAATGATGGCAAAATCAGTATTTGTTTTTTTGATGAAAACTCATGGGCAAATAATGTTATTTGCAAAGCCATTGGCTTTTAAATATTTAGTCAGCCTATTATGCCACATGAGCCCTGATTGTTTTAGACCATATATTAACTTATCTAATTTTATTACGTAGGCACCGTGTGCCTGCCATTGTCACTTCTGGAAGCTTAAACCCTTATTGTAGCTTCATGTAGATCTCCATATCTAATTTCCCATATAGATACGGAATAACTACATTCATAAGATTCATGTTAAGTTCGTTCTCAATGACTGACTGATTGATCAAGTAACAAAATAATATTATAGCGTCCATGACTAGAGAGTAGGTTTCATCGTAATCAATGCCGGGTCTTTGAGAAAAGCCTTGGGCAACTAGTCTTGCCTTGCACCTTACTATATTTCTAAGTTCATTATGTTTCCGTGCAAATACCCATTTATAACTGACGGGCATGATGACATCTTTCTTAGGGACTATTGGTGTAAACACTTCGTGTTTAGTTAGTGAGTTGAGCTCCACATTGATCATAGTTTCCTACTCTGGCCAATATGCACGACTTTTACATTCGTTCGTGTTTTGCTAGTGAGCTGAGCTCCACATTGATCATAGTTTCCCACTCTGGCCAATATGCACGACTTTTATATTCATCTATAGTGAGTAGTTATGGATCATCATCCTCGATGGCGAGCGTAGCAGCGAAAGTGAATACTTCGTCGACTACTACTTCTGAACAATCCCACGTGGTGCAATTAGAAATAAAGTTAATTAAGATCTCTCAATTATCATGTACATGTGCTACGTCAGGCTTGTCTCCTAATGTTTTATGGGGATACATAGTTACTATAGTCCTATCAATGGGAGGTTCCATCCCCGATGTCTTTTCTTTTACCGTACGCTATTTCTCAGCCCTCGGCTTAACGTTCTTCTTGCAGTGGGGTATCCTCTCGTGATGTGCGGTTTGAATTCATTTACAGATTGCATACCAGTTCCCTGAACATCCAGTCGTGCAGGTGCATTACATGCAAGTACATGCGCCTTGGTTACCTTAGCAGCATCGTTGAATATATTTGGTGATTCATTAACGATCCGTTATAAGTATAGAATCTACTATACTTCCTTGTCACTGTGATTGGCCAGGGGATCTAGATGAAACAATGATAGTGTTTTCTAACTAATCTTATAAACATCCTTAGAATTGACTGTCATATCTCCCCCCAATGCTAGGAATATCATCTTATTAAAGTGATAATCTATGAATCTTGCAGTAAATACATCGCCGGTAGTGGGTTCCAACTATCGAATAATAGATGGTGAATCATAACCCACATAGATATCGAGCCGACGTTGGGGTCCCATCTTCGTACTTTGTGGTGGTGTAATTGGTACTTATATAGAACATCTAAATGCTCATAGATGGGCGACACTAGACTCCGACCCAGTTACTAGTTGCAATGGGGAATATTGATTATTTGTTGTTGGACAAATTCATAGATCGTAATAATAGTGGTTTAGCGATTAACTGTAATGGCTTGATTAAATTATTTGTCGTCCCATTTTGGGTATGGGCATGGGGTACTGAATACTCTACATCTATCCCATTAGCTATACAATAATCAATAAAAGCCTTTGAGGTAAACTCGTCAGCACCGTCGAATCTCACAGATTTGATCGGTTGATCCGAGAAATGAGCCCGCAATCGGATAATCTAGGTAAGAAACCGTGGAAACGCCATATTCCTATATGATAAAAGGCAAACGTCTGTTCATCTCACGGATGTGTCAATTAAGACCATATAGTATTTAAACAAACCACTATACAGATGGGTAGGTCCACATATGTCTCTATAAATATGTTGGAGAAAGGCTAGAGACTCCAACTTTACTTTGGTCTTACTAGGTTGGACTATAAGTTTTCCCTAAGAACAGGCGTTATACAGGCATTCTTGCAAAATTCGGATCTTCTCTCCCGCAAGTAAATGTCTAGAGGTGCTATTAATAATTTTCCTCATCATATGTTATCCAGGATGTCCAAAACAATCATGCCAAATCTTAAATGTTTTCTCTTGTAACAAAGAAAAGTTAGTGATTGCATATGTTTCGACATGTCGAAAGGCAGTAGAATAAGGCCCTGGGGAATACATTGGACATCGTTCCAATATAAGTTATTGACCGTTAGACGAATATGTGATGCATAGAATTTGCTTCTCATCATTTCCTATCATTTTTACTTGATAACCGTTATCATGTATGTCCCTAAAACTTAGTAAATTCTCGGGAAATTTACTAGCAAACAATGCGGTCTTGATATTAAGTATCGTACCATTAAGGAGTACTAAGGTGGTGCTCCCCGAGCCCTCTAAGATACTGGCTGACCCAGTAACAGTTTAAATGTCCCCGACATATGCGGTCAAGTTCAAGAAATATTATTTATCTCTAAGGATCGAGTGCATGGTACCACTGTCAACTGGACATGTGTCGCGGCTCATCCTTTTATCAATTAGTGTTCTATGGGCCGAAAGATCCATGGGCTACCTATATATATAACAGATTAAAAACTATTTATACTACAAATTAACTACTATCCCAAGCAATCATTTGAATAATCATAATTTTGAACAAAATTAAAATCTCATAGATTAATAATGAATGTGTGTCACTAGCACTTTATTTAAACATAAATGGTTTATTCCTAACATAATAAAAAAAAATACTAAAAAAGAAAATAAAGTCTTTGCAAGAAAAGAAACTACTAGTGCTATCAACTGTGACATCACACATCTACTAAGATATCGCTACTGATTACTCCATATGTTAATTCATGCCGACATCAGTATCGCCAAAGAAGTTCGACGCTACGAACTTCATCGTCATGGAAGTTATGTCAGCGGTGATGTGGTTAGCCTGGACTTTGTTCACTTTAGGCACCCTCGGTGTCTTATAATCTCGTACCTAGTGTCCAGTTGCCTCACATCTCAAGCAAGGATATTCGTGATCTGGCTTTTTGATCTTCTTCAATTTCTATGGTTTACTAACCTTTTTAAATCTGTTACTCTTCTGAGGGCCTAAAAATCCCTGATTCTCACCTTTAGTCGCATTTCCACTTTCAGAACCCTATTCTTGGCTGTCTTTATCATTATATAAGGTTTTTTGTGCAATAGGTGTTTTCCTCCTAGGGGGATGCCTCTTATTTTTCTTAAAAACAAATTTGTCCTCTTCTTGTTTAGCAGTGAGTAAGAGTTGGATCAGATCTACATGACTACTGAGTTCCAATTTCATATACTGGTCCCTGAGAGTAGCTTGTGAATATAAAAATATTAAGATAGTCTAATGCAATATCTTTCCCTCGAAGATATAATCCTTAGTGAGCCTCATAAACGACACAATTTTCTATAGTACTGAGCTATAGTTAGCTACAGTCTTGAAGTCACATAACCTCAAGTTGTTCTAGCAGTTATGGTTCCTAGACTTCCTTAAGATCTACTGGAGACCAATACATTGCTCTAAGCCTTTCCATAACTCATATGGATCTCCGCAACATAGGTGCTCAAACTTCAGCTCCAGCTGATGGTGGTTACGTATAACCAACATGGTCAGTACCTTGAGTAGTTTATAGATGGTGTTATCTGCAATAATCGGCTTTGAAACGTTCATTATTTTTAGATGAAGTTTTATGTCTGTACACCAAGAAAAGTAGTTGTAACCATCTAGCCACAATGGCTCGTAATCAACGTAATCTGTTATGCAAAATGTAGATCGTAATTAGTAACAATTCTTAATAAACATTTTAAATACATTATAGACATATCAGAGTATTTAGAATAATAGAAAACAAATGATTCCTAATCATGTTATACTTAAACCTTGTTCATATTCTAATGCTTATGAAATTCTTTTCTAATAATTAAATCCCAACTTTACCCTGTAAAATGATGATTTTAATCTTAGATTTATATTTTAATAGAATCTTAGCCAAGATTGTTATTCAAAACCACTAGATGTGTGCATTTTTTATTTTGACAACTATGTTGTTCTAATCCCTAAAGTTCTATAAGGTCTATATATTCTAGCCAAATAACCATATTTACTACGAATATAAGGGGTATTAGTTGTTTAGTTGACAAGTAGTCCTGCCTCGAAGTCTGCTTAGTTCATAAGGCAAGTAGATTATCCCTTTCTTTGAACTAACATTATAAGGTACTATAAGTTGCTATTAGTGCCTATATATCTTTAAATGTTATCAAGTAACATCTAATTGTACCTAGATACGTAAAATTGGTTCCCCAGACACCAAATTTTTATAAAATAAGACTAAGTGATTTAGATATGACGTCGATTCCCAATTAATCTCTAATTATTTTTCCTTGACATTTAACTATGATTTAGATATGACGTCTAGTCATATTCTAAATTAGTCTTAGTTTTTATATTATCTTTGATCCCTGGTCAGGATAATTAGTATCCTAGGGGTATACCATTAATATCCTATAAGTTATCGTAAAATACTTAAATAAGTATTAATATATATTTTTATATTATATATAAGTTAGTCAGTTTTCCTATACAAGGCACCCGCTCCTAAAAGAATTTAAATATATTTTCATAAAAAAAATTAAAAATGGTTCCCCATGGGTAGGTCCAGTAAGTAGGAATTATTAAAAAAAATTTGACTAAATTTGACCAAGAATTGAGCTTTTAAAGCCAATATGAACCGGTCTGAACCGCTCTAACTTGGCTAAAGCCTGGACCGAGTTGACCAGTTTGACACGTGTCAAGCAATAGTGTTGATACGTATCCTGTAATAGTTATTGCCACGTCTTATCACCCTATGGTGACACGTGTCACAACTACAGTGGTAATACGTATTACTAGTATAGTGCATGTGTGGGTCCCACTGCCACGTGGCCTTAATACATAGGCACATGTGGCTCCCACTACCATGTGTTATGTTATGTCAGTAAATCAGATCTAGTTTGATTTTGTAGATTAGGTCTGATCCAGGTCCAATTTCCAAAAAATGGATCTAGATTAGGTGACATTATCATGATGTTTTAATTAATTTTTTTTTATTATTTTAAAAAAAAATAAAAAAAAACAAACCCTAGCTGACATCATCCGACCTAATACGCCGTCAAAAAGTGGGTTTTTGGCCATGAATTGCCTAGTTTCCACGCCATTTTCCCAGGGACAGGGGCATCTCCCGGAAAAGTATAATATATGGATATGATCGTTGTAGAGTAGGTTACACAAATAAATTAAAAGTGCATCAATCTAACAACTAGAACGATTCCTATTTTTAGTTTGAAAATAGCCCTTTCACAAGGGTAAAAATCACTAAAATAACTTTATTAATTTTGAAAAAATACATATTAATTTTCAAACTCAAATCTACATATCCTATATGATTGATCATGCAATTAATACATAAAAATGAAATTGGATAAAATATACCTCTCCACAACGCAAAAAAAATCCAAAAATCGCTTCTTGGAGAGCCATTTTTATCCCTTTGGATCCACTAGCTCTTCACAGTACTGATAACGTGTTGGATAATATTCTATTCTACTAGATAATCATAACACAAACATAATTATAAAAAAAGAGTAGAAATATTATTAATAGTTGTTTTGTTTCTTTGAGGTTATAAAGACTTAACCCTTTATTGGGTTATATACTTTCACTCAAACTCTCCCCATAAACCCTAATGGTATATGGGCTTGTTAGGAATCTAGTAGGACACCCCAACCCAGTTGGGTTCCCACCTTAGGCCAGACCCAACTCCGAATATAATCTAATTTTAAGGATAATCCTCATATTAAATACACTCTAAAAATGGTACTGAACTTTTGAGCTGCTATCAAATAACAAATGAATGTTAATTTATAGATCAAGTCTATATTCTAGAACTAATAATAATTGATTTCATCTTTGATAGACTTAAATCGAATTGACAATTTTACTTGCATCTCTTCTTGATCATGGCTAACTAAAAATGAGTCAACACCAAGATGTTCAATTGCTACCTTTTTCTTTCCAAGAGAGGTACTGATCAGGGTAATTAACTTTCATTCCAAAAGCCTTGGCGATTTTAATTGCTACATGACCAAGCCCATCAAGTCGTACCACACCGAAAGTCATACCGGTTTTACAGAGTCTAAAATGTTTCATAGGAGTAAACACTGTAATCCGAGCGCACAATAGTGGTACAGCTGCGTCGAAGGGGAGATTTTCAGGGAAATAAATAGCAAAGTGTTCTTCAACAACAACGTTATCAGAATATCCACCATGTGTAAGTATCCCATTATTGTAAAGTGTGTTGTAGCTAAGTATATGTTTGACACAATAATTCTCCAAGTTATTATTGCAGCTATAACATGAACGGTAGGAACCAACAAGGCACCCCACACCCGCTTTGTCTCAAACTTTGAACTTTGTAATATTATGTCATATTTCTATCATAACTCGTACAATGTCATGCCTAGATGATAACCATTAAGTGCATATCCTAAAGTGTCTCACTAACTTGTTTTCCAAGGTGCAACGTAGGATTTTCGAGCTCCAATAACACCTTACTGACTTGGATTTTCAACTCAAAAAGTAAGGTTGAGTCTTGCTTTCTAAGACTTAACCTTGCTTTCTTACGTCGCACTTGGGCGCCCAAGTATTATTGGGCATCTGTTTGTTTTCTAATTGGGCGTCTAAGGTTTGTGCGCCTAATTATGTGTGTGTGTGTGTGTGTGTGTGTGTGTGTGTGTGTGTGTGTGTGTGTGTGTGTGTTTTTCCACAAGCAATTCAAATTGGGCGCCAAAGTCTTTGACGCCCAATGGTTTTTTTTAAATTCAAATTGGGCACCTAACAGTTAGGAACCTAATGAAAAAAATAAATAAAAGAAAAGAAACGGGTGCCCAACAGTTAGGTGCCTGTTAATAAAAGTATTTAAGTTACTGTTGAAAGAAATAGAACCCCACTCACTTAGATTTGGCTTTTTTTTCAGCCAAATGAGTGAGGTACTTTAGGAGATGCTCTTATAAGTAAATAACTTAAGGGGATATAATTATAGTTTTGATATCATATGTAGTAAGGTATAATTATCTGAGTCTAGAACCCTTGCTTCCTGGATTGCACAAGAAAACTCAGCGTATATTTCTTCTTCTTCTCTTTTGCTTTTTTTTTTCATAAACTCTCAATCAAGGTTGTCAGATCCTAATTGTACCAGGAACCATAAATCGTCAATTTCATAAATTGTACACCAAATCGCAAATCATCAGAAATCAGGAAAAACTCATAAACTAACAAATGTTGGAAAAACCCCATGTGTTTACTTTGTTTTGAATGTCAAAACTTGTGTTTATTTTTAGTCCCACATTGGATAAGTGAAAAAAAGATTTTCACTTTATAATGGGTTGCACACTACTATCTTGTCCCATGGGTTTTCTTGCATGACCCGACCCATGACCCACCAGGACTATTTTATAAGTCTATGATTCTGCCTTGGGCCATGGACTTATGGGGATTTCTAGTTTACACTTAGTCATTTTCTTGGGTGTTTATTCAGGAGTTGGTTATTCTCTCAAAGAGTTACAACTCTTCACAAATGTATTTCTTGAGTCACAATCCTGTAACCAGGTGCTTCGATAAGTGATAGACGTAGAAATACGTGGGATTAATACGCCTAAAAGTATCATTTTGTTAATCCTGATTTATTAATTTCTAATGTTAGTAGCATTTTCTTATTTTCAGGCACTTATCACTGTTGGAGCTAATAAGTATAAAAAAAACATCTAATAGAAGGCACAAAGAGCTGAAGCATCTCCAATAGTCTCTCAGGTACAAGGAAGATGTCTATATTCAATATACTTGTAGATTTACTCCAAGATGAAGAAGGACTCTACAAGGATTAGCTTGAGAAGAATTATCTTTACTTAGAGATAGAGTTTTAGTCTGAAAACAAGTCTCTCCTATCTTCTATAAATAGGAGAGCAGTTCCATGTGTTTTACATCTCAGTTTCCTAGGAATAAAGCTTGCGTTTTTAGTATCTCTCTCTATCTCTCTATTTTATTTTATGCTTTTAGTTTAAGCTGTGATCAACACCATTAATGAAAAGCTAATCTACTTAACTTAGGCTAAAGATTGAACCTCCGGTGAAGTGAACTAAATTAATGTTAATAGTAGTTTAGATCTAGAATTAGTCTTCAATTCTCTGATTTGTAGTTACGAAGAGTTGATCTAGCAATGACAACTCTAAGTTACTACAAATATGAGGAAGATGTCGAATTAGCCATATTCGATTGTTTTCACGCTCAAAGAGAATTCTAGATCACTAGAGTTAATATTCTTCACCTAGCCATGAAAATGAGTTTATAAACCCTAGATCCGATTGTCCATGAACAACGAAGTTCTTACTTAGGGTTTTAGCCACAAACCCTAGATCTTAGACCCAAATAGACCTAACCATGGCTATTACGTGCGGATAAAAGCTACCGTTTTCATATCATTTAGTATACTAAGTCGGAGGTGATCCAAAGCCTAGGTTATTTTCCTTATAATCGTACCGAAAATTAGTAATTTAGATTTATGTTTTAGATCAAAACTTTTTTATCAAAATTAGTTTAAATTCGTTTATTAGTTAATTAGGAAATTATATTTTTAATACGTTTACTCCCCGTGGATTCGACCCCCGCTTACTTTTATTATATTACGACACCCGTAGTTTTTAGCGGGGTATTTAAAGACCGAGTTTTTCTCGCATCAAAATTGGCACCGCTGCCGGGGAGACAGCGGTCTATTAAATCATAGTTTTTTTATTTAAGCTAATTTATTATCTTCTTTTTAGTTGTTAAGTTTGCCAATTTATTTATTTTATGATTAAATTTCTAAGATTTCTTTCCGAATAAAATAGTCTCAATATTTTCTGATAAGCGGTTTCGGAGATAATAATTTTTCAAGAAACATACTCAGTTTTTATCGATAGATGTGTTCCTAAATGTTTCACAGTTTTTGGCCATCTATAATTCGCAATTAGGAAATTTGTTTGCTACAAAAGTTTTAGATAATTAAAAAATCTTTCCGAATTGCTATAGATCATATTTTTCTGCTTAGCCGTTAGAGATTTACAAACTTTTGCAACAGCAGTAAAAGCAGTCTTAGTAAAGGACGCCGCTGTTCATTAAGCGGTTATTTTGAGCGGTAGGAAAACAAAATTACATAAAACTTTCTTCTTCAATGTTTTTTCTTTCTGAATTATCTTTCCAAATTGGTATTATTTAATATTCTCTCTCAGCTGATCCGAAAGATATACGCATTTAAAAATCAGGACGTCATAAACTGCAATAACCTTAGAAATTGGGTTTTTATTTTATTTTTGTCGTAAGTTCACTATTTTTTTTTTCTCTTGTTTTTGCTGGATAATTACAAAGTTGGTACTCAGAGATCGTGAAGAATTTACAACAACCATTGACAAACTTTTCTCTAAATTCTTCTTGTGCCCTAAGTGAAGGGGCGGCCACAGCATCACCGGGAAACACTTCCCGTAGGTTGGTCTTCTCTTAAAATTTGACATATAAAATGGGTTCATCACCTCTCTACCCCAGCATTAGGAAAGTAAGTCATGTGGACTGTTCAAATACACGTTGCTCTTAAATTAAAAAATTTGCTGTATTTTGATTAACCTGTTATCGTGTTTCAATTTTTGCTCCATGCTTAACATAGTAAAGGTTTTTAACCACTAGGGCTCTTCCGCGGAATTTCATCACCCAAAGGAATCTCCAGTGAGTGGGACCTCCGGCCTAGGGATACGGAGAAATTTATATCACACGTTCCTAATTGTCCCGACCTTTAAATTTAATTAAAACTTAAAAAGCTACTAGTAAGATTTCCAAGGGATTTCATCACCTGAGGAATTAGAAGGTACCGGACCGGGGTACCAACACGGATTCATAGGAACCACTTCAGCCAAGCGTCGCGAACCATTGGTTGTTAAGCGACGTCACCGTTCCGTGTGAGTCACGTACGATAAGGCGAGGCACACAGGCGTGAGAACTGATGCTCAAACACTAAGACCGTTATTAGCATAGTGAAGCTTTCTTGTTAGGAATCACACACTAGCCCGACCTACCCAGTTTGATTAGCATCTAGATTAGGATTTACTTAGTTAATTTAACTTTAAAAATCGTTGATGTATTTATCTTAAATTGTGTGTTTAAATTCCCGTTGAATTTTACAATTTTATTTTATTTCATTAGTATATGCCCAAGTACGATCGGATTAGGCAACACATTGATATACCACCGATTCCTAAAACAGCTAAGACGGCTAACCAAGTCCGACAAGGAGACCTTCAGGCCATATACGACCTTGAAATTGAAAACGAATTTCTTCCTTAACCAATGGGTGACATGTCACTAAGGGAGCATTTTGCTCCCATTTCGGAAAACTCGCCAAAATGTATTAAGTTGCCAGTAATTACGGCAACCCAGTTTGATATCAAGCCTGCAATTTTGAACCTAATCCCACATTTTCATGGCTCGATAACCAAGAACCATACTTACATATCGATGAATTTGAGTCTATCTGCCAAACGTTTCGATGTAAGGACATAACAATAGAGTACATCTATTTACTCATTTTCCCATTCTCTCTAAAAGACAAGGCAAAATGTTGGTTGAACTCTCTGCCATCCGAGTCAATTTTCAAGTGGGACACCCTTAAACCGAAGTTTAAAATCAAGTTTTTCACCATGCAAAAAACTGACCTTTTAAAACGTGATATCTCTGATTTCCTTCAAGAAGACGGAGAAAATTTTTCGAAGCATGAGAACGTTTTAAGGAAAAATTGTTAAGGTGCCCCCATCATGGTTTCGAGAAATGGAGACTAATCCAATTCTTTCTGCATGGGTTAGCTCTTTCAACCCGTGAATCAATCGAAGCCCGTAGCTCAGGAAAATTCCAAGATATGGATGAAACTGCTGCATATACATTTCTTGATAAATGTACTGAGACATCCCAGTAATGGGACTTTACTTCTCGTGATTGTAGGCCCATTAGAAAAGAAGGCATCCTTGAATTACCTGAAAGCCTTGAATTAAAAGTCCAACTAGACTCCCTTATACGTAAAGTCGAAGCTATGGCCGTAGGGAAAGTAGCGGCCCCAAAACCAACATCTATTCCTGGGGTCTGCAATTTATGCAATGATCCGACCCATTATGCACACACGTGTCCACGACTCCCAGAGTTAATTAATTCTAATCCGGACCATGTTAATGCTATCTTGGATAATGAAAGGAGACAACACCAAAATAATTTTGGTACATCTCCTTGGCAAAGTAACCCAGTATTTTCTTGGAGGAGTCAACCACAAGGACAATCCAGTTATAATCATCTACCATATCAGCAAAATCAAACATACCCGACCAAACAAGCCCACCCAGCTAGTTTAGAATCCACACTCCAACAGTTTATACCAGAGATTAGGGGGGTTACCCAACAAAATTCTAGGGAACTTTCAGAAATGCGAGCCTTTACACAGAAGCTAGACACCCAAATAGGACAAATAGCAAGCCAATTAAGTGAACGAGAAAAGGGCAAATTCCCTAGTCAACCAATTGCTAACCCGAGGGCCGTCTTTGAGGTTCATACCTAACAGAGCTCACCTGAGAACATTGAAACTGCTCAAGTAGTTATGACCCTTCGAAATAAGAGAACTATAGAAACTTTGCCAGATCCTATACGATCAACTCAGAGCAATTTAGTTCCCAATTCTCAGGAAAAAGCCTATGAAAATCTAGTATCTAGCCAACCCAAAATAGTAGCATCTAGACCACATCATGTTCCAACTCTACCAGATCTAGTAGATAAGCCTTATATTCCTAGGGCCCCATTCCCTAACCTACTTGTTCCTGCCAAAAAGAACGAAAGCCTGAAAGATATTCTCGAGTTATTTAAACAAGTACGGATTAACATTCCGCTCTTGGACGCTATTGATCAGGTTCCGTCATATGCTAAATTCCTTAAGGAACTGTGTACTAAGAAACGTAGAACCGGAGTTAGGAAGAATTCCTTTAGTGTTGAACAGGTTAGCTCTGTCCTACCATTTGAAATTCCGATCAAACAAAAGGACCCAGGATGTCCCACTATTCCCTTAGTAATAGGAAAATACTGCATCCAACAGACCCTCCTTGATCTTGGGGCTAGTGTAAACCTTATTCCATTTTGTGTTTATGAGGACCTCGATTTAGGAGAACTTAAGCCCACCAGGATACAACTTCAACTCCCTGATAGATCTATCAAAACTATTAGGGGTATTGTTGAGGATGTGATAATTAAGGTGAACGAATTTTACTTTCCTGTAGATTTTGTAGTCCTTGATACACCACCGATTTTAAATGTCCATGGCCAAATCCCTATTATTTTAGGTCGACCTTTCATAGCTACTTTCAACGCTATAATCAATTGTAGAAATGGAATAATGAACCTAATATTCGGTAACATGACCTTGGAACTAAACATTTTTAACGCCATGAGGCAATATCAAGATTCTGCTGAAGAGTGTAATATGATAGGTACAATTATCTCTGAACATTCTAGGGATGACCTCTTAGAAGATTGTCTAGAGGACGACATCGTTTGTATTCATGAGTCAATCCTAAAATATATTTTAGTTGTTCTTGAAAATAATCCTCCTGCATACACTCCTCATCGGTATACTCCCAATTTTGAGTCACTCCCTATGTCTTCTAACCCCCCAGTTCCTTCTATTGTGTCACCACCAAAGCTTAATCTTAAAGTACTTTTGGATAATCTAGGATATCGGTTCCTCGGGCCTAACAAGACTCTTCTTGTTATTATTTCATCTTCATTGGTTTTAGATCAGGAAAATAAACTCCTTGCCGTACTAAACACCCACAAAGAAGCAATTGGATGGTCAATAACAGATATCAAAGGAATAAGTCCATCAATAGTTATGCATAGGATACACTTAGAGGAAGGATCCAAAATATCTCGAGAACCACAACGACGTGTGAACCCTCCAATGAAGGAGGTAGTAAAGGTGGAAGTTATAAAACTTCTTGATGAGGGTATTATTTATTCCATCTCCGACAGCTCTTGGATAAGCCCAGTCCAAGTGGTACCTAAGAAATCAGGTATTACTGTCGTAAAAAATGCAGACAATGAACTAGTACCCACCCGCACTCAGACAGGATGGCGAGTTTGCATTGATTACCGAAAGCTAAACGTGTCCATTCGAAAAGACCATTTCCCATTACCATTTATGGATCAAATATTAGAACGTTTAGCTGGTCATTCATTTTACTGTTTCCTAGATGGTTATTCAGGATACAACCAAATTTCAGTAGCCCCCGAAGACCAAGATAAAACCACTTTTACTTGCCCATTTAGAACTTTTGCCTATCGTCGTATGCCTTTTGGCCTATACAATGCACCCGTGACCTTTCAACGGTGTATGCTAAGTATTTTCTCAGATATGGTAGAAAAGTTTTTAGAGGTCTTCATGGATGACTTTTCCATTTATGGCTCCACATTTTATGAATGTCTTCTAAACTTAGAATTGGTCTTGATCCGATGTAAAGAGAAAAACCTAATCCTAAATTGGAAAAAATGTCATTTTATGGTAAATCAAGGAATAGTACTCGGCCATTTGATATCTTCTAAGGGGATAGAAGTTGATAAAACGAAAATTGATTTGATTTCTTCTCTACCTCCTCCTAAAACAGTAAAGGACATTCGCGCATTCCTCGGGCACGCAGGTTTTTATCGATGATTCATCAGAGACTTTTGTAAAACCTCACGACCTTTATGCAATTTACTTCCTAAAAACATCCATTTTGATTTTAACGATAAATGTCACAAGTCTTTTGAAATACTTAAGTCCTCATTGACCGCATCGCCGATCATCCAACCACTCGATTGGACCTTACCCTTCGAAATTATGTGCGACGCTTCAAATTATGCCGTGGGTGCCGTGTTAGGACAACATTTTGAAAAAGTACTTCATGTCATTTGTTATGCGAGTGAAACACTGAATGATGCTCAAATTAATTATACGACGACTGAAAAAGAGTTGTTAGCCATCATTTTTGCGTTAGAAAAATTTCGGTCATACATTTTAGGGTCAAAAGTCATTGTGTACTCTGACCATTCAGCCCTTCGATATATTATTAATAAAAAGGACGCTAAACCACATCTTATCCATTGGATCCTTTTACTCTAAGAATTTGGCCTCAAAATACGTGATAAAAAGGGAAAGAAAATGTTGTTGCCGACCATTTATCGCGTTTGATAGTTGACCACATTAACGAAGACCTTCCTATTTCTGAGCATTTTCCCGATGAACAGTTAATGAATATTAATAGAGCACCCTGGCTTGCCGACATTGCAAATTACTTAGCCGCAGGGTACATACCACCAGATTTGAGCAGACAAGATAAAAAGAGATTTGAAACAATCTCTAGACGATTTATCTGAGAGGATTCCTATTTATTTAAAGTTGGCGCTGATCTAGTGATTCGTCGTTGTGTCTATGAAAATGACATTTCAAATTTTTTAAAAAGTCTTCATGATGATGGTGGTCATTTTGGGCCCCATAGAACAACTAATAAAGTACTTCAATATAGTTTCTATTGGCCTACTTTATTTAAGGACACTTACGACCATTGTTGACGATGTGACCGTTGCTAAAGGATTGGCAACATAGATCGTCGGGATGAGATGCCTCTTAATAACATTTTAGAGGTTGAAATTTTTGATGTCTGGGGCATTGACTTTATGGGCCCATTTTCTGTATCTAATGGTTATTTGTGGATCTTAGTAGCAGTTGACTATGTTTCTAAATGGGTGGATGCTGTACCATGTCGGGCAAATGATCATACGGTCGTAATTAACTTTTTAAGCGATAACATTTTAGTCCGATTTGGTACACCTCGTGCAATTATAAGTGATGGTGGAACTCAATTTTGTAATTGCTATTTTAAAAGTCTTATGCATAAATATGGTATTGCTCATAAAGTTGCCATTCCATATCATCCACAGACAAGTGGGCAAGTAGAGGTTTCAAATCGGGAGATAAAGAGAATTTTAGAGAAAACTGTCCGACCAGATCGTAAAGATTGGTTCACCCGTCTTAATGATGCTCTTTGGGCCTATCAGACTGCTTATAAAACCCCGATTGGAATGTCACCTTATAGATGTATTTTTGGCAAAGTTTGTCACTTGCCTGTGGAATTAGTACATTAAGCTTACTGGGCAATTAAGAGATTTAATTTTCAAATAGACGCAGCAGGACTTCATCGAAAGCTTCAACTAAGTAAGCTAGAAGAAATAAGACAAGAGGCATACGATAATGCTAAAATATATAAGGATCGGACCAAAACATATCATGATAAACATATAGTCCGAAAAAAATTTATACCAGGACAAAAAGTCTTATTGTTTAACTCTAAACTGCGTCTTTTTCCTGGAAAATTACAAACCCGTTGGCATGGCCCGTTTGAAGTCGTAAACATGCACTAAAATGGTTGGGCTGAAGTAAAAAATTATCATACTGGGAAAACTTTTAACGTCAATGGCCAACGTCTTAAACCGTATCTCGAGACAATCCCTTTAGATAATTTCCCTGATATAGATCTTTGGGAGCCCAAATACAAAGAATTGCCCGTCCCTGAATAATTCCTTGACTTCACATAAGTTTGGGGGTACAGGGGTTTTACCTGGCTGAAGACGGTAAACTTAGCGCTTTCTGGGAGGTAACCTACGACACATTTAGCCGAAAAATTCCAATTTCCTTTTCATTTTTTTTGTTCTCCAATATTAGGGGCAATATTTCATTTAAGTTTGGGGGTAGGAAAATCATTTTTTAAATATTTTTTTGAAGAAAAGTAAAATAATGACACTCTTGGCAATTTATGATGTACTTTTGATAAATTTCCAACATTTAGACTGAATTTATTTTGACATAAATATTGGGTGGGAAAACCCGAATAAATATAAAAAGAAACCAAGAACTTAAAAGTTTACAAGTATATACTACAATATTTTTACACCATCTTAAGTTAGATATACTATATTTTAATTAGCGACTAATTCAAGTTAACGTGGTATATTTTGAAAACTTGCACTTTACTATAGTTTTGTAATTAATGCATTCGATAGGTTATTGGCCAGTTTTAGGGAAATCTTGTATTTATGTTTGGAATAATTCTTTCCAAAGGAGACAACTGCCTAAGAATAAGTTCATTCCCGAAAGAAAAAAAAGGAGCCAAAGTTACTCCTAAAAAACTTTCACCCTGCAAGGCTACTCGCATGATTAAGAACTGAAAGAGGAAAAATTATCACCAATCTCGAGTATGACCATGAACTATGTGAAGGAGCACGAAAAATGTTACTTGTGAGAATCCCGAGTCTAGGTCACGAAGGGGTACCAAACCCCGGCAACCTTAGTCAACTGGCAGGGATTGTCGACCGAAAACTCTTTGTTACGGAGGCTTCACTAAGAAATAATGTACTCAAAAAGGCTATGAAAAATAAGATACCGGGGAGTAAAATTGACTAAGGCACTTGTCAAACTGACCGTTGAATTTATTCCAGTAAGTACTCGACTACCATACACTGACTCAATGATTATAGACAATGTATTAAGCAATAAAACTATCTTCACAATAGACTAAGATATATCTGGTAAAATACTTGAATTTCTTTCTAATCATGAGGTAGTATCTCTAGTTTCGGATAAGTACAATATATTATATGGTATACTTAGGGAATAATAAGTTTTAAGGAATTTCCTGCTTGCATATTTTTGTCATAACTAAATAAGGATAAATTGATAGGAAATGAGTCTCTTGTTATTTAGAATTGCCATAATGTCATTATTGACTTTTGAGGGTATAGTCACTGTAAACCCTCACGAGACAACACTCGTCCACCAGGGACACCTGGGGGTTTAGCGGCTTATTGCATACGCTAAATACAATCGCGAGTCCTGCGAAAGTGGTTTCCTTTCTTAGTTTAATTTTATTTCTTTATTTTACTCGGGACGAGCAAAATGGTAAGTTCGGGGGTATTTGATAGAGGTAGAAATACGTGGGATTAATACGCCTAAAAATATCATTTTGTTAATCCCGATTTATTAATTTCTAATGTTAGTAGCATTTTCTTATTTTCAGGCACTTATCACTGTTGGAGCTAATAAGTATAAAAATACATCTAATAGAAGGCATAAAGAGCTAAAGCATCTCCAACAGTCTCTCTGGTACAAGGAAGATATCTATATTCAATGTACTTGTAGATTTACTCCAATATGAAGAAGGACTCTACATGGTTTAGCTTGAGAAGAATTAACTTTACTCCAAGATGAAGAAGAACTCTATAAGGATTAGCTTGAGAAGAATTATCTTTACTAAGAGATAGAGTTTTAGTCTGAAAACAAGTTTCTCCTATCTCCTATAAATAGGAGAGCAGTTCCATGTATTTTACATCTCAGTTTCTAAGGAATAAAGCTTGCATTTTTAGTATCTTTTTTTATTTATTTTATGCTTTTAGTTTAAGCTGTGATCAACACCATTAATGGAGTGCTAATCTCCTTAGCTTAGGCTAAGGATTGAACCTCCGGTGAAGTGAGCTAAATTAATGTTAATAGTAGTTTAGATCTAGAATTAGTCTTCAATTCTCTGATTTGTAGTTACAAAGAGTTGATCTAGCCATGACAACTCTAAGTTGATCTAGCCATGCTAAATCAATGAATCCACTACTATATATGTCTTCATAGTTGGAGGTACAACAGTATCATGGAAATCTTAGAAACAAACATGTATAGCTCACTCCATGATAGAATCCGAGTTCATTGCTTTGGACAAAGCTGGAGAAGAAGTAGAATGGCTTTATGAGTTTCTAAAGGATATTCCTTTAGGGCCACAACCTGTGCCTGCTTTATGTATTCATTGTGATAAACAAACAATACTAGCAAGGGCTAAGAATCAAGTGTATAATGGTAAGTCACGACATATACGTCACAGACATAATACCGTTAAGCAGTTACTTGCGAATGGAATAATATCTATTGATTTTTCAAAATCTCAAGACTACCTAGCGGATCCATTTACAAAAGGGCTGTCGAAAAGGAAAGTATATTGCACATCAAAAGGAATGGGATTAATATGGCCAATCTAATCCACAATACGATTGAGAAGCTCTAGTTAGAGGAAAAATACGAAGAACACCAATTGGTTTGGAAAATAGAGAATTCGATTACTTAAAATGAAGTAATTACAATGAAAAACTCTCAATCCCTAGGCTTCTATAACAACTCCTTCCAGATCTAACATAATAAAAGAAAATAACCTTAGTCTTCTTTATATAGAGGGAAATAAAAATTATAAATAGAGTGCATCACGAGGCAAAAACACGCCTCATAAATTAAACCACAGCCAGAGTCGTTCAAACAAAATAGGGAGTCATTCAAATGATTTTACGCCAATTGGTTTAAATCCCTAGAAACTTGACAACTCGTTCGAACGAAATTTCAACTCGATCGAACGAAATCTTTCCTTGGGAAAATTTTTTAGTGAGGAGAACTCTGGTCGTTCAAACAAAAATATAAGTCGTTAATGAGTCATTCGAACGACTCTAAATCTCGTTCGAACGACTTTACGATAACTTGGTCATCGACTCAAAACGTCCTTAGATCCTCCTGGCTCATGGCTCCCCCCTTTAGGAGCCTTGAGCTCCTGCTCAAGATGGAATTGGAGATGTGGAAATGCGGCAAAACCCAATTCCCTATTGTATCACTTCGATTTTCTTGGTAACTGATGCTTTTTCCAACCTCGGAATGATGCAATAGCACCCCGTCTTGTAGTATGAACTTTCCTCTCTAGACCAAACATACTACGCCCCTTGGGATCATCATATCCTGTAATATATTCTGACGTAACAAAAGGATGTATTTGCATAGAAACCAACATAGCGGAAGTAGTTGGTAATGGGGGTTGAGATAACCAATCAGCCAATTATTTGTCCACTCCCTTTTTATACTGTATAATAAAAGAATGTTGTTAGAGATACAACAACCCATTCATCTGGCAAGCTTGTTGTAGCTTCGACTGTGTAGCTAACAACTAGAACGGTTTGTGATTAGTATGTACCACAACCTCCTCTAGCAACTTCCCAAAGTCGGTTTATTGCTTATAAAACATTGTCATTGGAGACAATACTCTAGCCGACGTACCCTCCCAAACCGGTCGTACCAATAACACTAACTTGCCGCTCGTATTAACCAACCGCTTCACCTGAGTCACCGTTACTAAATTGGATGTAGTGACATGCTCCTTACAAGCATTGAGATGGAACTCCTTTCCCTAATACACAAGATGATACTTGAGAGCTCTACGGTAATGTATTGCATCTCAGTCCCACAGATAAGGGCTACCCAAGATTACCAGACACACATCTAATGGAACCACCTTACACGTCACCTCGTCAATAAACCTTTCGGTGAAAAAAAACTTGAATGTACATTGCTTCGAGATCATCAAATCTGCATCTTTTTGAATCTACCCTAAACCGTACGGCTTAGGATGAGCTGTAGTAGTCAATCCCATCTACTTCAGTTGCGCTTCAGAAATCAAATTTTTTAGACTGCCCGGATCAGTAATGGCCTCGACTAAGCACTGCTTTACCTGAATAATGTCATGAAAAAGTTCTTCCCGACTCTCCTCCTCGGTAGCCAAAGTCCGCTGAAACATAAGTGTAAGCTTAGGATTTGATTTATCTAAATCCGGAAGGTCAACAACCTCTGTGGCCAGTGTATATTTCTCTTTCTAGTGCTTCTCCTCCTTCGGCCTAAGCTCCGGGTGAAGTTTCCAACATCTATCTAAAATATGCATACTCGCCTTACAATGATTGCAAGAATTCTCCTTGGACGAAGACCCCTCTCCTCCAAATTCTTCCTTAAGTTCATTTTTCCAACTAGACTTATACCCTGACTTTTAGCTGCCATCTTCCTTGTCACTCTTCAAGTACTTTCCTTCAATGGCAATTGCCTTCACTGTAGCACCCTCGAAAGTGGCCACAGTAAAGAGCTTCAACTCCCTTCTAATGGACTCCGAAAAACCCCCCGTGTACTTCATGAAGACCTCATACTCGTCCACATCAATATCCAAAACCAACGTTTGGTTATGAAACTTCGTAGTAAATTGTTGTACGGATTGCCCAAATGTTTGGCCTAAGTTGTGCCATTTGTACCATCGCTTCTGTTCATACCCAATGGGATATAATTGCTTCCTCACCAAAACCTTGAATTCCATCTAACTCAGACTGCTAACATCATGTCGTTTCCAATAGAATTTCCACCACGTTAATGTGTGACTTGCGAATTTCAAAGTGGCGAAACAAAGATTCTGAGTGTTGGAATATTCATAAACGGAAAAATAGGTTCTAACCTATCTAACCAATTATCCAACTTCTCGGCATCGACGGAACCATCGAATACCAGAATCTCAATCTTAAAATCAATACGCAGATTATGCATAAGATTCATTGACTTACCAAAACCTTGGTGCCCCTTGACGTATTTTGAACCACTAGAATCGTTATTTATCCCTGCATTATCGATGTCTACATCCCCTTCCAGAACTCCTTTCCTCCTTGAGCGGCCTTGCCATGTCGCCGAAGTGAAAGCCTTCGTGAGGTTCGTGAGATGCAATTATTTTACCAACTCCCCAAGAGTAGAAGTTAGGTTGGAAACTGTCGCTTCCAAAGTCGTGAGTCGATCGTTAGCCTCGTCCATCTCTAAGTCGCCCTTTTTCTTCAAATTAGGTTTGCAATGAATGGTCAACGGACACAATAGCTTCTCCTTCGTTTGTTTGAGACGGTCGCGTGAAAAGACCATAAACCACAATTAACCCTCAAAGATTGTCACTGGAAAACTGATACCACTTAATCTATAATACTATTGAGAAGCTCTAGTTAGCGGGAAAATACTAAGAACACCAATTGCTTTAGAGAAATTGAGAATTCGATTACTTAAAACGAAGTAATTACATTAAAAAACTCTCAAACCTTAGGCTTCTCTCAGAATTCCTTCCAGATCTAACATAAGAAAAGAAAATAGCCTAAGTCCCCTTTATATAGAGGGAACTAAAAATTTCTAATAGAACGGATCTCGAGGCAAAAGTACGCCTCATAAATAAAACCCCTGCCAGAGTCGGTCGACCAAAATTGGGAGTCGTTCAAACGATTTTATGCCAATTGGTCTAAAACCCTAGAAACTTGACATGTCGTTCGAATGAAATCCCACATCGTTCGAACGAAATCTGTCTCTGGATCAAATTTCCAGTGATGAAAACATTGGTCATTCGAACAAAAATATAAGTCGTTCGAGCGACTCTAAATCTCATTCGAACGACTTTACGATAATTTGGTCTTCGACTCAAAACGTCCTTAGATCCTTTTGGATCATGGCTCCCCCCCTTGGGATCCTTGAGCTCCTGCTCAGATTAGATCTGGAGATGTAGAAATGCGGCGATGCCCAATTCCCTGCTGTACCACTTTGACTTACTAGGTAGCAGACGCTTCTTTCCATCTCAGAACGATGCAATATCACCCTGTCTTATACTATGAACTTTCCTCTCTAGACCAAACATACTACGCCCCTTAAGATCATCATATCCTGTAATATATTTTGATGTAATAAAAGGTTGTATCTGCATAGAAACCAACAAAGCGGAAGTAGTTGGTAATGGGGGTCGAGATAACCTAACAACAAATTTGTTGTCTACTCCTTTCTTATACTGTATAACCAAGGGAAATTGTTAGAGATACGACAGCCCCTTCATCCGGCGAGCCTGCCATAGTTTAGACTGTGTAACTAAAAATTAAAACGGTTTGTAATTAGTATGTACCACAACCTCCTCTTGCAACTTCCCCAAGTCGGTTTGTTGCTTATAAAATGTTATCATTGGAGACAATACTCTAGCCGACGTGCTCTCCTGAATCGGTCGTACCAATAGCAAAAACTTGTCAGACGCATTAACCAACCGCTTCCCCTGAGTCGTTGTTACTAAATTTGACGTAATAACATGTTCCTTACAAGCATTGATATGGAACTCCATTCCTTCCTTCATAAGACGATACTTGCAAGCTCTACGGCAATGTATTGCATCTCGGTCCCACAGATAAGGGCAACCAAAGATGACCTGACAGACATCCAAAGGAACCACCTCACACGTCACCTCGTCAATAACCCTTTCAGTGATCACAAACTTGAATATACACTGCTTCGTGATCATCAAATCTGCGTCTTTCTAAATCCACCCTAAAATATATGACCTAGGATGAGCTCTAGTAGTCAAACCCATCTTCTTTACCTACACCTTAGAAATAATTTTTTTTCTGACTGCCCAGATCAACAATAACATAGACTAAGCTCTGCTTTCCCTGAATACAGATATGAAAAAGTTCTTTCTAACTTTCCTCCTTGGTAGCCAAAGTCCGCTGAAACATAAGTATAAGCTTAAGATTTGGTTTATCTAAATTCGGAAGGACAATAACCTCTGCGGCCAGTACATATTTATCTTTCTTGCATTTTTCCTCCTTCGACCGAAGCTCTGGGTGAAGTTTCTATCATCTATCTAAAATATGTCCACTCACCTTACAATGATTGCAAGAATTCTCCTTGGACGTATACCCCTCTCCTCTGGATATTCTTCCTTATGCTCGTTTTTCCAACTATTACTTGTACCCCGACTTATAGCTATCATCTTATCACTCTTCAAGTACTTACCTTCAATGGAAATTGCCTTCACGGTAGTATCCTCGACAGTGGCCATAGTAAAGAGCTTCAACTTCCTTCTAATGGACTGTGACAAACCTCCCATGTACTTCATGAACACATCATACTCGTCCACATAAATGTCCAAAACTAATGCTTGGTTATGAAACTCCGTAGTGAATTATTAAACGGATTGCCCAAATCTTTGGCGCAAGTTGTGCCATTTGCACCATCGCTTTTTTTTTATACCCAATGGGATTAAATTGCTTCCTCACCAAAACCTTGAATTCCTTCCAACTCAGACTGCCGACATCATGTCATTTTTGATGAGATTTCTACCACATTAATGAGTGACTTGCAAATTTTCAATTAGAGAAACCAATCTTCTGAGCGATAAAATATTCATAAATGGAAAAATAGGTTTTAAACCTATCTAACCAATTATCCAGCTTCTCGGCATCGACGAAACCATCGAATACCAGAATCTCAATCTTAAAATCAATGCGAAGATTACGCATAAGATTCATTGACTTACTAAAACCTTCACTCTCCTTGACAGATTCGGCACCACTAGAATTGCTATCTATCCCCCGTATTATCGATGTCTCCATCCCCCTCCAAAACTTCTTTTCTCCTTGAGCGGCCTCGCTGATAAGAGCGGCCTTGCCGTGTCACTGAAGTGGAAGTCTTCACAACGTTTGTGAGAATCAATTGTTATACCAACTCCCCTACAGTAGATGTTAGGTCAAAAACTGCCATTTCCAAAGTCGTGAGTCGATCGTTGGCCTTGTCCATCTCCAAATTGCCCTTCTTCTTCGAATTAGGTTTGCAATGAATCGTCAACAGGCTCAATAACTTCTTCTTCGTTTGCTTGAGATGGTCACGTGCAAAAACCATAAACCACAATCAACCCCTGAAGATCGTAAATGGAAAACTAATACTATTTAATTCACAATATGATTGAGAAGCTCTAGTTTATGAAAAAATATGATGAGCACCAATTGGTTTGGAAAAATAGAGAATTCGATTACTTAAAATAAAGTAATTATACTAAAAAACTCTTAAACCCTAGGCTTCTCTCAGAACTCCTTCTAGATCTAACATAAGAAATCAAAATAACCAAACTCCCCTTTATATAGAGGGAACTAAAAATTACAAATATAACGCATTGCGACGCAAAAGTTTGCCTCATAAATAAAACCACCGCCAGAGTCGTTCGAACGAAATAGGGAGTTGTTCAAATGAATTTGTACCAATTGGTCTAAAACCCTAGAAACTTGACAAGTCATTGGAACGAAATCTCAATTCGTTCGATTAAAATCTGTCTCTGAGCCAAAATTCCAGTGAGGAATGCATTGGTCATTCGAACAAAAATATAAGTCGTTCGAGCGACACTAAATCTTGTTCAAACGACTTTACGATAATTTGGTCTTCGACTCAAAATGTCCTTTTATCCTCCGGGATTATGGCTCCCCCCATTAGGAGCCTTGTGCTCCTGCTCAAGCTGGAACTGGAGAAGTAGAAATGCGGCAATGCCAAATTCCCTGCTATACCACATCGACTTACAAGGTAGTTGGCATTTCTTCCTAACTCAGAACAATGTAATACCACCCCGTCTTATAGTATGAACTTTATTTTCTAGGCCAAACATACTACGCCCCTTAGGATCATCATATCCTGTAGCATATTCTGATGTAACAAAAGGCTGTATCTACATAGAAACCAACATAGCGGAAGTAGTTGGTAATGGGGGCCGAGATAACCTATCTGCCAATTAGTTGTCCACTCCCTTCTTATACTATATAATCAAGGAAAATTGTTAGAGATACGACAGCCCCATCATCTGTGGAGCTTGCTGTAGTTTGGACTGTACAACTAAAAACTGGAACGGTTTGTGATTAGTATGCACCACAACCTCCTCATGTAAGTTCCCCAAGTCGGTTTATTGCTTATAAAACGTTTTCATTGGAGACAACACTCTAGCCGATGAACCCACCTGAACTGGATATACCAATAATACAAACTTGCCGCTCGCATTAACCAACTGTTTTACCTGAGTCATCGTTACTAAATTTTTCGTAGTGACATGCTCCTTACAAGCATTAATATGGAAATCATTTCTCTCCTTTACAAGACGATACTTGCAAGCACTACGGTAATGTATTACATCTCTGTCCCACAGATAAGAGCTAACCAATATTACATGACAAACATCCAAATGAACCACCTCACACGTCACCTCGTCAATAAACCATTCAGTGATCACAAAATTGAATGTACATAGCTTCGTGATCATCAAATCTACGTCTTTCTGAATCTACCCAAAACCATACGGCTTAGGATGAGCTGTAGTAATCAAACCCATCTTCTTCACCTATGCCTCAGAAATCAAATTTTTCTGACTGCCCGAATTAGCAATGACCTCAACTAGGCTCTGCTTTACCTGAATACGGACATTGAAAAGTTCTTTCCGACTCTCCTCCTTGGTAGCCAAACTCTGATAAAATATAAGTGTAAGCTTAGGATTTGGTTTATCTAAATCCAGAAGGTCAACAACCTCAGTGGCCAGTGCATATTTCTATTTCTTGTACTTAAGCACCTTCGGCCGATGCTCCGGGTGAAGTTTCACTCATTTATCTGAAATATGTCCACTCACCTTACAATGATTGCAAGAGTTCACCTTGGATGAAGACCCCTCTCCTCTGGATTCTTCCTTATGCTCATTTTTCCAACTAGACTTGTACCCTAACTTGTAGCTGCCGTCTTCCTTATCACTCTTCAAGTACTTCCCTTCAATGGCAATTGCCCTCACGGTAGTATCCTCGATAGTGGCCACAGTAAAGAGCTTCAACTCTCTTCTAATGGACTCCGGCAAACCCCCCCGTGTAAACACCTTATACCCGTTTGCATCAATGTCCAAAACTAACGTTTGGTTATGAAACTCTGGAGCGAATTGTTGTACGGATTACCCAAATCTTTTGTGCAAGTTGAGACATTTTTACCATTGCTCCTATTTATACCCAATAAGATAGAATTGCTTCCTCACCAAAACCTTGAGCTCCTTCCAACTCAGACTGCCGACATCATATCATTTCCGATAGGATTTCGACCACGTTAATGAGTGACTTGCAAGTTTAAAATTAGAGAAACAAATCTTCTGAGCGTTGGAATATTCATAAACAAAAAAATAAGTTTCTAACC
This sequence comes from Kingdonia uniflora, assembly GCA_014058105.1. Taxonomy (NCBI): domain Eukaryota; kingdom Viridiplantae; phylum Streptophyta; class Magnoliopsida; order Ranunculales; family Circaeasteraceae; genus Kingdonia; species Kingdonia uniflora. Next base: position 1,864,594 of record JACGCM010000779.1, on the reverse strand, counting down.
TATTTAATGAATTATCCAACTTTTCGGTATCGACGGAACCATCGAATACCAGAATTTCAATCTAAAAATCAATACAAAGATTACGCATAGGATTCGTTGACTTACCAAAACCTTGGCACTCCTTGACGGATTCAGAACCACTGGAATCGCTATCTATCCCCATCATTATCGATGTCTCCATCCCCCTCCAGAACTCCTTTCCTCCTCGAGGGGCTCGCCGATGAGAGTGGCCTTACCATATCGCCGAAGTGGAAGTCTTCACGAGGTTCATGAGACGCAATTGCTCTACCAACTCCCCTAAAATAAAAGTTTGGTTAGAAACTGTCATTTCCAAAGTCGTGAGTCGGTCGTTGGCCTCGTCCATCTCCAAATTGTACTTCATCTTCGAATTAGGTTTGCAATGAATCGTCAACAGACTCAATAACTTCTCCTTCGTTTGCTTGAGATGGTCACGTGTAAAGACTTTAAACCACAATCAACCCCTGAAGATTGCAACTGGAAAATTGATTCCATTTAATCCATAATATGATTGAGAAGCTCTAGTTAGCGGAAAAATACGAAGAACACCAATTGGTTTGGAAAAATAGAGAATTCGATTACTTAAAACAAAGTAATTACAGTAAAAAACTCTCAAACCCTGGGCTTCTCTCAGAACTCCTTCTAAATCTAACACAAGAAAATAAAATAACCTAAGACCCCTTTATATAGAGGGATCTAAAAGTTACAAATAGAACCCATCGCGAGGAAAAATCACGCCACATAAATAAAACCACCGCCAGAGTCATTCGAACGAAATAGGGAGTCATTCAAATGACTTTGCACCAATTGGTCTAAAACTCTTGAAACTTGACATGTCGTTCGAACGAAATCTCATCTCGTTCGAACAAAATCTGTCTCTGGGCCAAATTTCCAGTGAGGAAAACATTGGTCATTCGAATGAAAATATAAGTCATTCGAACGATACTAAATCTCATTCGAACGGCTTTACGATAATTTGGCCTTCGACTCAAAACGTCCTTAGATCCTCTTGGATCATGGCTCCCCCCATTAGAAGCCTTAAGCTCCTTCTTAGGCTGGAACTGGAGAAGTGAAATGCGTCGATGCCCAATTCCCTGCTGTGCCACTTCGACTTACTAGGTAGTTGACGCTTCTTCCCAACTCGGAACGATGCAATACCACCTTATCTTGTAGTATGAATTTTCCTCTCTAGACCAAACATACTACGCCCCTTAGGACCATCATATCCTGGAACATATTCTGACGTAACAAGAAGCTGTATCTGCATAAAAACCAACATAGCGAAAGTATTTGGTAATGGGGGTCGAGATAACCTATCAGCCAATTTGTTGTCCACTCCCTTCTTATACTGTATAATCAAGGAAAATTGTTAGAGATACAATAGCCCCTTCATCTGGCGAGCTTACTGCAGTTTGGACCGTGTAGCTAAAAACTGGAATAGTTTGTGATTAGTATGTACAATAACTTCCTCTTGCCACTTCCCCAAGTCGGTTTGTTGCTTATAAAACATTTTTATTGGGGACAACACTCTAGCCGATGAACCCTCCTGAACTGGACGTACCAATAACACAAACTTGCCGCTCGCATTAACCAACTGCTTCTCCTGAGCAGCCATTACTAAATTTGTTGTAGTGACATACTCCTTACAAGCATTGATATGGAGCTCCTTTCCCTCCTTCACAAGGCGATACTTACAAACTCTACGGTAATGTATTGCATCTCTGTACCACATATAAGGGCTACCCAAGATTACCTGACACACATCCAAGGGATCCACGTCACCTCGTCAATAAACCTTTCAGTGATCACAAACTTGAATGTATATTGCCTCGTGATCACCAAATTTACGTCTTTCTGAATCCACCCTAAACCTTACGGCTTAGGATAAGCTGAAATAGTCAAGCCCATCTTCTTCACCTATGCCTCAGAAAATAAATTTTTATAACTGCCCAGATCAATAATGTCCTCGACTAAGCTCTGCTTTACCTGAATACTGACATAAAAAAGTTTTTTCTGACTCTCCTCCATGGTAGCCAAAGTCTCCTCAAACATAAGTGTAAGCTTAGGATTCGGTTTATCAAAATCTGGAAGGTCAACAACCTCAGCGGTCAGTGCAAATTTTTCTTTCTTCGCTTCCCCTCCTTCGGCCTAAGCTTTGGGTAAAGTTTCCAACATTTATTAGAAATAAGTCCACTCGCCGTACAATGATTGTAAGAATTCTCTTTGGACGAAGACCCCTCTCCTCTAGATTCTTGCTTATGCTCGTTTTTCCAACTAGACTTGTACCCCAAATTATAGCTGTCGTCTACCTTATCACTCTTCAAGTACTTGCCTTCAATGGCAATTGCCTTCACAGTAGCATCCTCGATAGTGGCCACAGTAAAAAGCTTCAACTCTCTTCTAATGGACTCCGATAAACCCTCCAAGTTCTTCATGAACACCTCATACTCGTCCACATAAATTACCAAAACCAACGCTTGGTTATGAAACTCCGTAGTAAATTGTTGTACGGATTACCCAAATATTTGGTGCAAGTTGTACCATTTGTACCATCGCTCCTATTTATACCTAATGGGATAGAATTGCTTCCACACCAAAACCTTGAATTCCTTCCAACTCAGACTGCCGACATCATGTCGTTTCCAATAGGATTTTCACCACGTTAATGAGTGATTTGCGAATTTTAAATTAGAGAAATAAATTTTCTGAGCCTTGGAATATTTATAAATGGAAAAATAGGTTTCTACCCTATTTAACCAATTATCCAATTTCTGGATATCGATGGAACCATCGAATACCGAAATCTCAATCATAAAATCAATACGAAGATTACGCATAAAATTCATTGACTTGCCAAAACTTTGGCGCTCCTTGACGGATTTGGCACCACTAGAATCGCTATCTATCCCCGTATTATCGATGTCTCCATCCCCCTCCAGAACTCCTTTCTTCCTCGAGCGGCCTCACTGATGAGACGGGCCTTACCGTGTCACCGAAGTGGAAGTCTTCACGTGGTTTGTAAGACGCAATTATTCTACCAACTCCCCTACAGTAGAAGCTTGGTCGAAAACTGTCGTTCCTAGATTTGTGAGTTGATCATTGGCCTCGTCAATCTCCAAATTTCCCTTCTTCTTTGAATTAGGTTTGTGATGAATCATCAGCAGACTCAATAGCTTCTCCTTCGTTTGCTTGAGATGGTTATGTGTAAATACCATAAACCACAATCAATCCCTGACAATCGTAACTGTAAAACTGATACCACTTAATCCATAATACGACTGGAAAGCTCTAGTTAGCGGAAAAATATGAAGAACATCAATTGGTTTGGAAAAATAGAGAATTCGATTACTTAAAATGAAGTAATTACAATAAAGAACTCTCAAAACATGAGCTTCTCTCTAAACTCCTTCTAGATCTAACATAAGAAAAGAAAAGAACCTAAGTCCCCTATATATAGAGGGAACTAAAAATTACAAATACAGCGCATCGCGAGGCAAAAGTACTCCTCGAAAATAAAGCCACCGCCAGAGTCGTTCGAACGAAATAAGGAGTCGTTCAAACGACTTTGTACCAATTGGTCTAATGCCCGTGAAACTTGATAAGTTGTTCGAGCAAAATCTCAACTCGTTCAAATGAATTTTGTCTCTGGGCGAAATTTCCTGTAAGGAAAGCATTGGTCGTTCGAACGAAAATATAAGCCGTTCGTACGACTCTAAATCTCGTTCGAACGACTTTACGATAATTTGGTCTTTGACTCAAAACATCCTTAGATCCTACTAGATCATGGCTCCCCCATTAGGAGCCTTGAGCTTCTGCTCATGCTGGAACTGGAGATGTGGAAATGCGGCGATGCCTAATTCCCTGCTGTGACACTTTGAATTTCTAGGTAGTTGACGATTCTTCCCAACTCAGAACGATGCAATACTACCCCGTCTTGTAGTATGAACTTTCCTCTCTAGGCCAAACATACTACGCCCCTTTGGATCATCATATCCTGCAACATATTCTGACGTAGCAAAAGGCTGTATCTACATAAAAACCAGCATAGCGGATGTAGTTGGTAGTTGGGATCGAGATAACCTATCAGCCAATTTGTTGTCCACTCCAATCTTATACTGTATAATCATGGATTTTTTTTAGAGATATGACATCCCCTTTATCTGGGGAGCTTGTTGTAGTTTGGACTGTGTATTTAAAAACTGGAATGGTTTGTGATTAGTATGTACCGCAACCTCATCTTGTAACTTCCCCAAATCAGTTTGTTGCTTATAAAACGTTTTCATTGGAGACAACACTCTAGCCAATATACCCTCCTGAATCGGTCATACCAATAACACAAACTTGCCACTCGCATTAACCAACTGCTTCACCTAAGTCACAATTATTAAATTTGACGTAGTGTCATACTTCTTATAAGCATTGATATTGAACTCATTTCCCTCCTTTAAAGACGATACTTGCTAGTTATACGGTAATGTATTGCATCTCGGTCCCAATGATAAGGGCTACCTAAGATAGCCTGACACACATCCAAATAAACCACCTCACACGTCACCTCGTCAATAAACCTTTCAGTGATCACAAACTTAAATGTACATTGCTTTGTGATCATCAAAACTGTATCTTTCTGCATCCACCCTAAACTATACGGCTTAGGATGAGCTGTAGTAGTCAAACCCATCTTCTTCACCTATGCCTCAAAAATAAAAAATTTATAACTGCCCAGATCAACAATGGCTTCGACTAAGCACTGCTTTACCTGAATACTGATATGAAAAAGTTCTTTCCGACTCTCCTCCTCGCTAGCCAAAGTCTGTTAAAATATAAGGGTAAGCTTAGGATTCAGTTTATCTTAATCCGGAAGGTCAACAACCTCTGCGGCCAGCGCATATTTCTTTTTCTTGCGCTTCTCCTCCTTCGGCCTAAGCTCCGGGTTTAGTTTCCAACATCTATCTGAAATATGTCTACTAGCCTTACAATAATTACAAGAATTCTCCTTGGACGAAGACCCCTCTCCTCTAGATTCTTCCTTATGCTTTTTTTTCCAACTAGACTTGTACCCTAACTTTTAGCTGTCATCTTCCTTATCACTCATCAAGTATTTGCCTTCAATGGAAATTGCCTGCACGGTAGCGTCCTCGACAGTGGCCACAGTAAATAGCTTCAACTCACTTTTAATGGACTTCGGCAAACCCCCCGTGTACTTCATGAAGACCTCATACTCGTCAACTTCAATGTCCAAAACCAACGCTTGGCTATAAAACTTTGCAATGAATTATTGTAGGGATTGCCCAAATCTTTGGTGCAAGTTGTGTCATTTGTACCATCGCTCCTGTTTATTCCCAATGGAATAGAATTGCTTCCTCGCCAAAACCTTGAATTCCTTCCAACTCAGACTACTGACATCATATCATTTCTGATAGGATTTCCACCACGTTAATGAGTGACTTGCGAATTTCAAATTAGAGAACCGAATCTTCCGAGCCTTGGAATATTCATAAATGGAGAAATAGGTTTTTAACCTATCTAACCAGTTATCCAACTTCTCAGCATCGACGGAACCATCGAATACCGAAATCTCAATCTTAAAATTAATATGAATATTACGCATAGGATTCATTGACTTACCAAAGCCTTGATGCTCCTTGATGGATTCGGCACCACTAGAATCGCTAACTATCCCTGTATTATCGATGTCTCCATCCCCCTCCAGAACTCCTTTCCTCCCCAAGCGGCCTCGCAGATGAGAACGGCCTTGCCGTGTCTCTGAGGTGGAAGTTTACACGAGGCTCGTGAGACGCAATTGTTCTACTAACTCCCCTACAGTAGAAGTTAGGTCGGAAACTATCATTTCCAAAGTTGCGAGTCGATTATTGGCCTCGTCCATCTCCAAACGCCCTTCTTCTTCGTACTAGGTTTACAATGAATCGTCAACAGACTCAATAACTTCTAATTCATTTGCTTGAGATGGTCACGTGTAAAGACCTTAAACTACAATCAACCCCTAAAGATCATGACTGGAAAGCTTATACCACTTAATCCACAATATGATTAAGAAGCTCTAGTTAGTGGAAAAATATGAAGAACACCAATTGGTTTCGAAAAATAGAGAATTCGATTACTTAAAATTAAGTAATTTTAATAAAAAACTTTCTAACCCTGGGCTTCTCTCTGAACTCCTTCCAGATCTAATATAAGAAAAGAAAATAACCTAAGTCCCCTTTATATAGAGAGAACTAAAAATTACAAATAGAACGCATCTCGAGGAAAAACACGCCTCAAAAATAAAACCACCGCCAGAGTCGTTCGAATGAAATAGGGAGTTGTTCAAACGACTTTAGGCCAATTGGTCTAAAACCCTTAAAACTTTAAAGTCTTTCGAACAAAATCTTACCTCGTTCAAACGAAATCTGTCTCTAGGCTAAATTTCCTGTGAGGAGAACTTTGGTCATTCGAATGGAAATATAAGTCATTCGAACGATTCGTTCGAACGACTTTACGATAATTTGTTCTTCGACTTAAATCATCCCTAGATCCTCCTGGATCACAATCCATGAGTAATCTCAATGGTAACCTAATCCTGTTGACTAGAGGATTCCAAGATCTAGGTTCAATAGGAATACTCGTTGGGAGTTATTCACCTAAATAATGCGGAGCATAGGTCTTCATCTCATTCCTGATGTAACAGTACAACCTGTAGAGATTGTTAGGGTAAACTTTATTTTTAATGATTCTTATAGCTTGTGAATACAAGTAGAGTATGGCAGGGTACTCTTAATAGGAAATCACCTATGTGAGTGAGAAGTGAGGGCCGCTTCTGTGAGAATTGAGATGGCTAAATTCTCTAATAGTACTCATGAATCCAAGATTGTCCAGGGCCGAAATGGACATAACTTTTAGAACTATCTGTGACATGAAAGGAACTGTGTGAATACTATTATTTAGGCTTACACCAATGGCTGAACAGTTCAAGACATCATGTTCACTGATTAGCCAAGTATGTCTAAAAGTCTTTTACTAGCGAAGGTTTAAGTCCACAGGACACCTTCTTCGATGCAGTGCCATTCCTTACCTTAATCTCATTTTTTTTTTGAATTTTCCGTTTTCATTAAAAAGTAGGGGATTGTTGGAAAAACCCTATGTGTTTACTATGTTTTAAATGTTAAAACTTATGTTTATTTTTAGTCTCACATTGGATAATTGAAAAGAGGCTTTTCACTTTATAACGGGTTGCACACTACTATCTTGTATAACATGTGTAGGCGGTGTCCTCACGCCTATGTGAGGTGAGTGTGTGAAGGCTTGTTATATGGGGACGCCCATGGGCTTTCTTGTACGACCCGACCTATAACCCACCTAGACTATTTTATAAGTCTATTTTATAAGTCAATGATTCGGTCTTGGGGCCTTGGGCCATGGGCTCATGGAGATTTCTAGTTTACACTTAGTCATTTTCTTGGTTGTTTATTCAGGAGTTGGTTATTCTCTCCAAGAGTTACAACTCTTCGCAGAGATATTTCTTGGGGCACAACCCTGCCAACAGGTGCTTCGATAAGTCACCTTCTCCTTTATAAACATCCATTTTCTGTATTGTTTAAGTACACAGAAAAATACCCGAATCATTTAGATTTTTCATTACTTCCTTCTTGAGAGTAATATCACAGATAGTTCGACAGGCGTATTGACTTGAGTACTTCAAGTATGTATAATTCAATCATTGTATCTTGGGAGACAGGCGCTATTAACTATGAAGTACCATACGCAGGGTAAAATCTGTCTTAAAGAAATTGCAATGACTGCAAGCCTCGATCTTTAGTTTTCCATTTCCTTTTCGTTCATTTTCGTTTATTTCTGAATACATGTGTAACAACAAATATATATAAGAAGTCAGATAATTCTGAAGATTAGTGCTATGCCCAGGGACCATAATGACTGCATTGCCCCAATTATTCTTAATTTAGTGAGGATCTGAATGGCAGATTCCGCAGTAAAGCACCTTGATAGTTATCATTGTCTCCATTAACCATGAAAGATACAATGTTACATTAGGCGTATGTATAAGAGGAAAAATCTACTAATTTAGTTGTCGACATTTTCTAATTGCTACAGATCAAGGAATTCAAAAATAGAAATATAACGAATCTCACATAAAGGCCTTCATAAACAAACATGGAAGCAAAACCTCACAAAAGGTCATGATTTGTGAGTATTAACAACCAGGACTATAACTCATGAGTTTGGACGAAAATTTTGGATTCCTAGCTAACAGCTGAAGTATGTGTGCTACATATAATTGGGAATAGAGAGGCTACATAGTTTTGGGACCCTTGGCACTGTATGAGAATTTTCAAGAACAAGTTTGATCAGGCCTTTCTTTTTGATTCCTACCTATCTAAAGAAGCTAGAGTTTGCAATGCTGTAAGAATAGGTGAATGTATAGTCCTTGGGAATCTCATGCCTAATATAGAAGAAATTGGAGCACAACTGCCACAAGTCATCAAAACTCCAGGTGCATCATACAGGATCATTTGGAGGCCATCCTTTGCTTCTACATGAAATATCCATCTTATGATTAAAATTATTTATTACGTAAGTTGAAAAGTTAATTATAATTCAAGTATCTTCCTTGTTTTTGAATATTTTCCCTCTCTTGATCTTCTATATGTGCATCATCTTATGCCCACATCACGTTTGTCCCCTCGTATCTATGCATGTATGCATGTATGTATTCCTTGTACACTACATGCGAGATGTACTAAAGAATTATGAGCAATGGTCAACCCAATACCGATATGTTTTCAAATGACCTTTCAAATGTTATAGGGCTAGGAACATCATATGCCTACTCGGGCGGATACCCATACCTGTAAGGGCCTAACTTCAGGCAGAGGGGAAATCGGCTCTTACACCATGGGGTTTATCTTTAATCGGAGGATTCAAGCATAAAATCTATAGTATACGTAATCTACTAACAATATACTTGCGTAGAGGCCCGAATGTGGCACTCTACGACATCTGAGGAGGATTTTTAAGAGAGTTTATATTACTGATGAGTAATCGAAGGTCCGAGTACTGGGTTTTACAAAGTGATCGAAGGTAAATTACAAGAGCTCAGAGGGATTATTTTGTAACCTTTCCATGGTTCTCCCTCCCTCCTATTTATAAAATCATAGGAAGGGCTGAGTCGTCAAGGTTTGGTCACATTACAAGGGTACTATCCGGATATCCCGGAGTGGGTATGGGCACCGGAAATGTCGAAACTGTTACTGTAGCAGTTGTTGGGTCTGTCTCTATACTTTGATACTGTAGTACTGGTTGGGCTGTCACTGTAGCTGCAAGGACCAACAACTACGCCATCTTATCTAGTGAGCTGGCTGTCTGTCCTGTCATACTTCGACCATGTGCGTATATGGTCAAAGTATTTCTGATGCGATGTAGAGTTTATCTTCGAGGCTTCGATACATTCGAGTAGGATAGGCTTTGAGTGTCTGACTGGGGTTGATGGCTGTAAACTTGCTTCGATATATTCGAGTAGGCTTCTAAGTAACCTTCGAGTATGTGACTGGGGTAGAAGGCTACGAGTAGGCTACGACATTCGCTCCCTCTCAGCGAAGGTCTCAAAAATAGGTGTAGAAGCATTTGCTGAGAAAACTATTTGGTGTTGGAAGTTGAGTGGTTTGACTGTTGGTTTTTGGGGAGGTAATAAAAGAGGGTAATAAAGAAATGTTGAGTGTTTAGATGGGTATAGAAGGGTATTTGTATTTTATGTTTGAATTGTACTATTTTGCCTTATTTTAAATGAAATTGGGGGTTGATAATATAACTGTCGAATTGTTTTTCAGTACTGTGTGTAAGTAGAATTTTAACTTGTCAAAGTTTGTCGAAGTTGAAGTCTGAGCTGTCAAAGTACTATTCTGATTTGTTAAAGTAGAACTCTAAACTTGGTGAAGTAAAAAGTATGATATGTCGAAGTCAAAGTCTGATCTGTCGAAGTAGAAGTTTAATCTATCAAAGTAGAAGTCTGATCTGTTGAAGTAGAAATCTGGTCTGTTGAAGTAGAAATCTGGTCTGTTGAAGTAGAAGTCTAAACTTGGTGAAATAAAATGTGTGATCTGTCGAAGTAGAAGGCTTAATTATCAAAGTAGAAGTCTAATATGTTGAAGTAGAAGTCTGAACTGTTGAAGTAAAAGTCTGATCTGTTGAAGTAAAACTCTGATATGTTAAAGTAGAAGTCTAAACTTGGTGAAATGAAAAGTGTGATATGTCGAAGTCGAAGTCTGATTTGTCGAAGTTGAAGTCTGATCTGTTAAAGTAGAAATCTAATCTGTTAAAGTAGAAGTCTGATCTGTTGAAGTAGATGTCTGATCTGTTGAAGTTGATGTCTGATCTGTTGAAGTTGAAGTCTAATCTGTTGATGTAGAAGTCTGAACTTGGTGAAATGAAAAGTGTGATCTGTCGAAGTGGAAGTTTGAGCAGTCAAAGTAGAAGTCTGATCTGTCGAAGTAGAAGTCTAAACTTGGTAAAGTAAAAAGTGTATTCTGTCGAAGTCGAAGTCTGAGCTGTCAAAGTAGAAGTCTGATTTGTTGAAATAGAAGTCTGAATTTGGTAAAGTAAAAAGTACGATTTGTCGAAGTTGAAGTCTAATCTGTCAAAGTAGAAGTCTGATCTGCTAAAGTAGAAGTTTGATCTGTTGAAGTAGAAGTCTAATCTGTTGAAGTAGAAGTCCGAACTTGGTGAAGGGAAAAGTATGATCTGTCAAAGTCAAAGTCGAAGTCTGTTCTGTCAAAGTAGTAGTCTGATCTGTCAAAGTAGAAGTCTGATCTATTAAAGTAAAAGTCTGATATGTTGAAGTAGAAGTCTAAACTTGGTGAAATGAGAAGTGTAATCTATCGAAGTTGAAGTTTGAGTTGTCAAAATAGAAGTCTGAACTTGGTAAATTAAAAAGTGTGATCTGTTAAAGTCAAAGTCTGAGCTGTCGAAGTAGAAGTCTGATCTGTTAAAGTTGAAGTCTAAACTTGGTAAAATAAAAAGTAGGATCTGTCGAAGTAGAAGGCTGATTTGACAAAGTAGAAGTCTGATCTGTCGATGTAGAAGTTTGATCTGTTGAAGTAGAAGTCTGATCTGTTGAAGTAGAAGTTTGATCTGTTAGAGTAGAAATCTGATCTTTCAGAGTAGAAGTCAGAACTTGTTGAAATGAAAAGTGTGATTTGTCAAAGTAGAAATCTGAGCTGTCAAAGTAGAAGTCTGATCTGACAAAGTAGAAGTCTGAACTTGGTAAAGTGAAAAGTGCAATATGTCAAAGTCAAAATTTGATCTGTCGAAGTAGAAGTCTGATCTATTAAAGTAGAAGTCTGATCTGTTGAAGTAGAAGACTGACTTGTCGAAGGTATCGTGGATCAAATTTTTGATATATGGTATAGTCAATTACTTGTGGACAAGACGCGGGTGTATCGAAGGTTTTGCTGGATTTGACTAGACAAACTGACAGCTCAGACAGCTGGTATTTCAGAATGGTACGTACTCCTGGGGTAGTGTGCCATGCAGGTAATCATGATTTTTTGCTCGTTTTACGGAAAAAGTGTGATTTGATGTTGGGATTTGACTGGACAGCTTCGAGTGAGCATTAGAAGGTTCGAGTGGCTTTACGTTGTTGTGCTGAAACTGATCTTGGAACTTGTGCTCTTTGAAATTGATTTGTATTAACTTGTTTGTGCTAGATACTTGATGTATGTTTTGAAAGGAATTTAATTTGAATTGATTTGTGTTGAAACTGCTTCTCTGATATATGATGTTGTAGAGCGTCTTACATGTGGTGGGATTGTATATGTTCCTATATGATAGCATCTACATGGGCGGTATCTATCGAATGATTGTAGAGTGGTCGAACCTTAAAGAGTTTTGAGATGGTTGTGATGCTCTTTTAAAATCAAGGGATCTACTGAACATCGAAGGCCTAAGCCACAACGATGTAAAACGTGATCGCCCCCAACGCATTCTCGAGGGTCCGGTCTTTTGACCATTCGTACTCCTAGAGTTTGCTCGAATTTTAGGAGCTTGAAAAACTTTGAGGTCGCCCCCAAGTGTCAGTCGGGGCGAGGGTATGAAATTCACTAGACTTCGATAGATTTGCGGGCCTGATCAAAGTATAACTATTTGCCTCTAATGCATTCCCGAGGGTCTGGTCTTTCGACTGTCCTTGCCCCTCGAGTTTGCTTAAAATTAGAGGCTTAAAAGTTTTTACGGTCGCCCTCAAGTATCAGTCGGGTCGAAGGGTTGACAAGATACTCAGGCTTAACCAAGAAATTTACTAGACTTCAACGGCTTTTTGGGCCTGATCGAAGCATAACTATTCACCCCCAATGCATTCCCAAGGGTCCGGTCTTTCGACCATCCTTGCCCCTCAAGTTTGCTCAAAATTGAAGGCTTGAAAAATTTCAAGGTTGCCCCCAAGTATCAGTCGGGTCGAAGGGTTGACAAGATACTTAAACTTAACCAAGAAATTCACTGGACTTCGACCACTTTGTGGGCCTGATCGAAGCATAACTGTTCACTCCCAATACATTCTTGAGGGTCCAGTCTTTCGACCATCCTTGCCCCTCAAGTTTGCTTGAAATTGGAGGCTTTAAAATTTTCAAGGTCGCCCCCAACTATCAGTCGGGTCGAAGGGTTGACAAGATATCTAAGTTAAACCAAGAAATTCATTGAAAATAGGAGTCGAAGTAGGGGTGGAAAAATTGTGTATTGATTATTCTGTGCTGGGAATGTAAGGCTATTTGGGCGGCCACTCCGCCGACAGAGTTGCCGACATGGGTTGAACTGGAGTGTAGTGTGGGTGCCATTGAAGAGAGTCCGTGGAAGTTGAAAACAAAGGAAAGAGAATGAGAAAGAGAGACTGGTAGGGTGAGAGGCACAGACGTTGCCAAATGTAAGGCCTAACTTCAGGCAGAGGGGAAGTCGGCTCTTACACCACGGGGTTTATCTTTAATTGGAGGATTCAAGCATAAAATCTATAGTATACATAATCTACTGACAATATACTTGCGTAGAGGCCCAAATGTGGCGCTCTACGACCTCTGATGAAGATTTTTAAGAGAGTTTATATTACTGATGAGAAATTGAAGGTCCGAGTACGGGGTTTTACAAAGTGATCGAGGGTAAACTGCAAGGGCTCAAAGGGAAGATTTTGTAACCCCTCCTTGGTTCCCCCTCCCTCCTATTTATAGAATCATAGGAAGGGCTGATTCGCCAAGGTTGGGTCACATTACTAGGGTACTATCCAAACATCCCAGAGTGGGTATGGGCACCAGAAATGTCAGAATTGTCAATGTAGCAGTTTTGGGTCTGTCTCTGTACTTTGATACAATAGCATTGGTTGGGCTATTACTGTAGCTGCAAGGACCAACAACTACACCGTCTTGTTTAGTGAGCTGGCTGTCTATCCTGTCATACTTCAACCATGTGCGGATATAGTCGAAGTGCTTCTGATGCGATATGAAGTTTGTCTTCGAGGCTTCGATACATTCGAGTAGGATAGGCTTCGAGTATGTGACTGGGGTAGACGGCTGTAAATGGGCCTCGATATATTCAAGTAGGCTTCGAAGTAGCCTTCGAGTATGTGATTGGGGTAGAAGGCTGCGAATAGACTACTACAATACCCCTGACGTGTGCATAACCATACCCATAACCATAGTCAGATGTTTGGGCATATGGGTATGAAGATCCATGTGAGTCATACTACCCATAACATATAATTTTAAGTATTATCTTTATTTTTAGTTAAGGTCTTATGATCCAACAATTGATTTAATCTCGATTAATCTCATTTTAATCTCAATTCAATCCCAGATTAATAGGGATTTTTTACAGCATTTATATGAGATTTTGCTAAAATATTCAGTATGGATTAATCCTTAATTATTCAGTAATTTTTTCAGGAAATTTGTGTTTTCTATAAGTAAAAGTTTAGAAGGATTATACTTGAATTAATGTGGTCGAAAATATATATTTTTTGGGATTAATCTGGATTAAAAAACCCTTACTTTAAATACTACTTTTATTTAGATAAATTTATTTGATACTTGGTAAATTTTATGATTAACGTTCTGCAGGTTTGGTGAGCTTTTAGCATATAGCGAGTTGATATCGACCCCAATTCTATTAATACTTGGTAAATTTCATCATTAATTTCCTTCAGGTTTGGTGAGTTGTTTGCATATAGCGAGTTGATCTTGCCCCCAAGTACGTACTTGCTAAATTTTTATTATTGATTTCCTACCGGTTTGACAATTGATTCGCATATAGCGAGATGACCTCACCCCCAACTTGTTAAATTTATTGATTCATCTTTTGCAACTTTAGATGTACAATTCACCTATAGCGAGATGATCTTACCCCCAAATCTATTAACACTTTTTACATTGATTGATTAATCTCCTGCAGGTTGGGCAAGCAATTCACATATAGCGAGATGGTTTTACCCCCAAGTTTATTTCAGAAAGCTTAAGTAATAAGCTGTTAGGGCCGTCAATGGATTGGATTCGGATCGGATATGGACCGGATCTGCTACAATCTGAATCCGATCCAAAAGTTTTGAAGTAACATCCATATCCATCCAAATCCGATCCAGTTTGAATATAGGTTCGGAGATCTGAATCCAAAATCTAATCCAACCATTATTTTATTTGATGACTAACAATGCTGATACAAAGGCTTGAACCCATGATCTTTCATGGGTTTAAAGAACTAACTTCCACTTAACCACATAGTTAGATATGTTATAAATTATTTTCTTATTGTATATAATACATTTTTAATTGGTTTAGAACATTAAAAATTAGAATTAATTAATAAATTGATATATAACTTCGGATCGGATATTTATCAGATTGGACTAGGCACCATCCGAATCCAATCGGAAATAATTTTGGATGTTCCTTAATCGGATCTGATTTCGAATTATATCAAATCCATTGACGGACCTATCAACTGTTATGTTGAATATAGCGAGGTGGTAACATCGGGCCAGTTGCTATTGTTGTAGTTAATGGCAAACTGGAACACAGACCGAGCCTTGCGAAGGTTGTATTTAATGTTTCTCGGGAAGGTACGCATTTGAATGGTCAACTCTCTAACCTATTTTTGAGGTTAGTGATTCCTGCTTTTCCTAATTCAGTTACTGCATTTAATTTCTGTCATTAAATGCTCCTTTATAAAGGGTTGGTTTATTCTTTCACCCTGAACCATTCTTTCCTTTCAATTCCCCAACCCTTGTGATATTTGTTAATAAAAACGGGTTTTTAATCCCGTGAGGAAGAGATAGAACTTCGTATCACTCCGATCATCGAGAAATTGACCATCTTCTTCTTTGGTTCTCATGGTTTAGACTTTGAACCTTTGTTTTTACATTGCCCTGATTTTAAAGCATTGCCAGAGGGTGATCGGGAGGAGGCTAGTGAAAATTGGAAGTTGTACCTTATGTTTCATGATTTGATTCTTACCTATTGTGATAGAGCTTTTGAGTTGAGGTTTATAGCGCTATAAGAGATTGGGTATTATGAGTAGTATCAATATGGGATGGATTACAAATCTCTTAAGAAGAAATGTGGCTGTCCGGGTAGTGTTTGACCCGAAGTATCATGATGTAATCTCACAACTTTTGGCTTTTAAGAAATAAAATTGTCTTTATAAATTTTATTCTTATTTTTGACTACCTATCTTATCGTCTGGCTAATACTCTTAACTGCACAAACCTCGATAGTTACTGGCTCGCCTCTTTTGAGGGTCAACATTACATAAGCTAAGTCTCTATTGAGTCTTAGGCTATTAGGGCTCACCTTATATGCGAGTCATCATTATTGGAGCCTAGTCTTTATTGAGACTAAGGCATTTAGGGTTTGCCTCATTTAAGGGTCACCATTATTGGAACCTAGTCTTTATTAAGACTAAGGCATTTGGGCCTGCATCATTTGAGGGTCACCATTATTAGAGCCTAGTCTTTATTGAGACTTAGGCATTTGTGGCTTGTCTCATTTGAGGGTCGCCATTATTGGTGCCAAGTCTTTATTGAGACTATGGTATTTGAGGGTCGCCTCATTTGAGGGTTGCCATTATTGGTGCCAAGTTTTTATTGAGACTGGGTAATTGGGGTTTGCCTCATTTGAGGGTCGCTATTATTGAATTTTATGTGTGGTTTTAAACATATAAAGAAAAGATATACATCGCTCTCATAACATTTTTTTATTGATTATACTTTCAAAAATTTCTAGTATTTTACGGTCAACTTAACAGACTACCCATTCTGTCCCTAATATAGTAGGCTCATGAACCTATTGTGTGATCGACTATGTAAGGCCCTTCCCAGTTGGGTTGCAGCTACCCTTTAATTTTGTTGTGAGCCATTGGGAACACCTTCTTCAATACGTAGTCTCCTGGATGGAACGCTCGTGTTTGAGTTTTTTGGTTGTAGTTTTTTAGAACATCTTGGTATTGTCCTAGCTTTTCGGTTGCTTCATCTCTTATATCGTTAATTAGATTGAGGTTTTTGGTAAGAAACTTGTTATTTACTTCTGTCTGGACTATAAATGATCGCCTTGTGCGGGCCAACATTTATTTAAGGAGAACTACTTTGGAGCCATATGTTAACATGAACGGGGTGAACCCTGATAATTTCCTTAGAGTTTTTCTGTATACCCATAAGACATGAGCTAGCTAGTTCTTCTACCCATTTTCCTTATCCCCATCTAACCGTTTTCTAATCATATCAATAAGGTTATTACTTGTAGCCTCGGCCTATACGTTACCTTGGGGATATAGTGGGGAACAGGGTAAAAGTCTTATCAGGTACTTGTAGAGAAATTTTGCCACTTTTTTCGTCCCACTGAATTGCGAGCCACTGTCTAATACTATGATCTATTGTATTCCAAACCTAGTGATATAATTGGTCCATAAGAATTTGATAATGTCTTCCTCATTGGCTCAAGCGAGTGCCGTCGCTTCAACCCATTTCATGAAGTAATCTACGATGACCAATATGTATTTGCAATTTCCACTTGTTGTAGGTAATGACCCAACGATGTCCATACCCTACTTGGCGATTGGCCAAGGGATATTGACTGTGCGAAGGTCTACTACTGGAGTGCGGATTTTGTGTATATGCATTTGACATTTCAGTTATTTGGTGGCATGCCCTTGTGCGTCTTGCCTCATGGTTAGCCAATAGACCCCTTGCATTTTTGCTTGGCTGGATATTGAACGACCATCAGTGGTATTACGCAGATATTTTTGTGAATTTCCTTAATTAATTGCTTCCTTTCTTTGGGTGAGATGCAGGTGAACCAAGGTGCCCCTATAGTTGTTATGTACCACTTTCCATCTTCAACATGAAATTTTCTTGACCTGTTCATGAGTTGAATTGCCTCGTTGTTTAATGGGATGATATATTGCCCAAGATAATAGATATACAGTATTTGCTTGTCATATGGTTTTAACTCTGTCACCATAGTTTTTACCCCATTGGGCATTTGAGTTGGGCTGCCCAAGACTGACACTTTAATTGTTCGTGCTCGTTGTGTTCCTTATACTTGCGCGAGATAAGGTAGCGAGTCGGCATGCATATTCTCTGACCGGTGTATCTTGGTAATGGGAGCAACTTTCAACATTGTCGTTATATGCATCAATATCTTGGCGTAGTCGGCCATTTTATTGTTTGCTTGGTATGCTTTGCTGCACTTGTTGGCGACGAGTTGGAAATGAGTGAGGATAAAAATCTTATCGACCTTGAGATCCTTTACCATTTGTAGTTCACCTATTATTGCTTCGTATTCAGCTTCGTTGTCTGTAGCTGGAAAACTTAACTTGATGAATTTTTTAATTCGCTCGTCGTTTGGGGATATTGAGACAATTCCTATTCCAGCGCCCGCTACGCTAGCTGAGCCGACAACAAATAGTCGTCAGCTATTTGTTAAAGATATCTCGGCTTCTGATTGTTCCTCTGGCTCGTTAAATTTGTTGGAATCCTCTTACCATTGGTTTGTTGAAAACAGAGTTCTAAACTCTAAAGAAGAAATGTTATTGATCAAACTTGGGATGAGATGATTTGATTACAACATATAACAAGCATTTATATAGGCATTAGAACACAAATCCAACCTGGCTTCTATAGCTGAAATACAAACATTACCTCACTATGCTACCTACTAGGACTACTATTCCTATGGTAGACTACTATTCCTATGGTAGCTTGACTTTATTACCAATGTGTTTTAAACATTCTAACACCCTCCCTTAAACTAGATGTGCTAATACTAGTTTAGGAAGTAAACGCTATGCTGAGTTTTCCTTGTAGCTCCCTCCCTTGAACGAACAAACTCCAAGTAACTTCTGAAGTTTCTCAAACACGTCTAACTTAAAGGATTTGGTGAAAATGTCTGCAACTTGATCTTGGCTCCTGCAGTGGATAAGATCAATCGTCCCATCTTTCACTAGATTTCACAAGAAATGGTAACGTACATCAATGTGCTTCATTCTCCCATGTTGAACTGGATTCTTCGACAATTTGATTATGGAACTATTATTGCAATAAATAAGAGTTTTCCTATTTTGATGAAACCCTACTTCACCCAACATTCTTCTTAACAATATTGCTTGACATTCACACGATGCAGTAGCGATATACTCTGCTTCTGTGGTAGATAAAGAAATAATCATTTATTTCTTTGATGACCATGAAATTGCTCCTATTCCTAACATAAAAACATACCCAGAGGTACTCTTCCTGTCATCGGGATTTCTACCATAATCGCTATCAGTATAGCCAATGAAAGTAATTGCCTCTCCTTTCTTGTAAAATATTCCTAACCCAGTCGTACCTTTAAAGTATCGCAGAATCCTCTTTACAGTATTTATATGCAACTCTGTTGGATTCTCCATGTATTGACTGATGAAACTTACTGCATGCTAAATATTTGGCCTGGCTGCGGTTAAGTACATGAGACTTCCCACGAGCTGCTTATACAATGTGTTGTCAACCTTCTCTCCTTTGGGATCCATCATTAGCTACAATCCAACTTCAACTAGGGTGCGTACTAGATTGCAATCCTTCATTTGGAATCATTTCAAAATCTCCTGAACATATTTTCTCTGTAATATGAAAATACCCACATCAGACTGAATTACTTCTATGCCCAAAAAATAGTGCATCATTCCAAGATCTGACATCTCAAACTCTGCCATCATTAATCGTTTGAAATCCTTGAGCATCGTACGATCATTGCCAGTGTATATAAAGCCATCCATATATAAGCACACTACCAAAAAAATTCTATTGGTTCCAACTTTCATGAAAAGTGTGTGCTCTTATGGACACTTATAAGACCCCACTTTCACAAAATATGCCTCTATATGACCATACCAAGCTCTTGGTGCTTGTTTTAGTCCATATAAGGCCTTCCTCAATCGGTACACCTTCTTCTCTCTACCTTTCTGTACGTAACCAGGTGGTTGATCGACGTACACCGTTTCTTGTAAATCTCCGTGTAAAAATGCTGACTTTACGTTCAATTGAAAAATAGGCCACGAGTTTTGTACTGCTATTGCCACTATCATCCTAATAGTATCGTCTCGTGTGACTGAAGCAAACACCTCTTCATAGTCGACACCTTGTTGTTGCTTATAACCCTTAGCCACCAATCTTGCCTTGTATTTGTTAACTTTTCCATCAGCATTCAATTTTTCCTTGTATACCCACTTCACACCGATCGACTTGTATCCATCTAGGAGATTAGTCAACTCCCATGTATTGTTCTTCCCGATTGCTTCGATCTCGTCATTCATGGCCTCTTGCCACTTTGGTTCTTCAACAACATCCTTGAAAGTAATTGGTCCACTTCCAACAAATAAAGCGAAGTATATAGTTGGGTCATCTGATTGATCCACCATACTTAGATCGTAATCTTCCAAGTACGCTGGTCTCTTGTGGGTTCTTTGAGGCCTTGAGAATGATGGTACAGATTGCGATCAAACCATTGTTGAAGAAGGGCTATAGAGGCGTGAGTGGTGATTGTGCTTCACCATCTGAAACTGGCGGTTGACTCTCTTCATCATCGAAGACCACAGGTACTGGCTTTCCCGCATCTTTAATATTCCATTTCCATGTATTTTCCTTGTCGAAAATCACATCTCGACTAATGATAATTTTCTCAGTTGTAGGATGATAGAGTTTATAAGCTTTTGAACTATTACTAAAACTGGAAAAAACGTATTTCGAACCTTTATCGTTGAGCTTTGTTCTCCGTTCTTTCGGAATATGGGCATATGCTATACACCCAAAGATTCGCAAGTGCTCCATATTTAGTTTTCTGCCGTTCCATGCCTATTCTGGTGTCATGTTCCTCACAGCTATGGTAGGACTCCTGTTGAGGATATAAATGCTCCATAAGACTATTTCTGGCCAAAATCTCTTTGGAAGATTTGATGTTTGTAGCATACTTCGTACCATATTCATAATAGTGCGGTTCTTCTTCTCAGCTACGCCGTTTTGCTCTGGCATGTCCGATGTCGTCAATTGTCTTTTGATTCCAAATTTCTCACAAAAATTTGTGAATTCATGAGAATTGTATTATCTACCACGATCCAAGCGAATAATCTTTATAGATCTCCCTACTTACTTCTCAACATGGGCCTTGAATGACTTGAAAATTTAAAATGCTTCAAAAAAAATTTAGTAGAAAATAGACCCATGTTTTTCAGCTATAATCGCCAATAAAGGTAATAAAATACCTCTTATTTCCATTGGATCGTAGATCAATCGGCTCGCATATATCGGTATGGACCAGCTCTAGTGTCGATTTGGTTCTCCATGTTTTCCCCTTTAGAAATGAATCTCGGTATTGTTTGCCAATAACACAACCTTTATATACTTGCGGATGTTGATCAATCTGAGGAATTCCCATCACCATATTCTTATGATAAAGGTGCTTTAGGCCGTTGAAGTTCAAGTGCCCATAGCGAAGATGACATATCCAGCCTTGATCTTTCACCATACTTGAAAAACAAGGAAAAATGGCATGCGCGACACTTAGCGGAAACATTCAGTTTGGAGTCATATGTACCTGTACAATTAACAAGCCCCTCTTTGGACCTTTAATTCGGTAGACTCCATTCTTGATGATGATCACATATCTCTTCTCTTGAAGTTTCCCCACGCTGAGCAAATTACTCTTCAAGTTTGGGACATAGAAAGCACTTCAGATTGTCTGATGAGTGTTATCTTTGGCCTAAATTTTGATATCGCCTTTCCCCATGACAACAATTGTAGAACTATCTCCAAACCTTATCGAGGTACGAAAAGAATTATCTATTTTGTGAAATATGAATTTTTCACCGCACATATGGTTACTTGCTCTTGGCTCCAAGTACCATATGTTTTGACAAAAATCTTTTTCGGTTTGAGATTCTTCTTTGGTTTTGCAAACAAAAAGAAGATCAATTTTATCTTTTTTTTTCTGAAAAATTGGATTTTTCGCCTCTTTCCTTATAAAAATGAGAACGACATTCAGAACGAAAGTGACCATACCTGTTACACTTATAACATTAGATATTTGACTTATCAAATGGCTTTGACTTTTGGCCTCCACTATGTTGATTGTTGCTTCTTCTGTCTCTTCTATGCTAATTTGTTAATCAGTTATCGCGGTTACGTCTTTCTCGACTTGTATCTTTTCCCTTTGTCGCTTGATTGCATATTGAGAGCTGAGATTGTAACGCTTCCTCCACTACTACATGTTTGTTGATTCGTTGCTCGTGAACCATCAATGAACTCAATAGTTTATCCATCGAGAGTTGATCAAGATCTTTCCACTCCTCGATTGAACATACCCCATAATCAAATTTTGATGTCATTGATCGAAGAATTTTTTCAATTATCATAATGTCCTTCATCTTTTCTTCATTTGTTTTCATCTTGTTAGAAATCGCCATGGTTCTGGAGAAATTCTCTAAAACAAACTCTGTTGGTTGCATACGATGAGTCTCGAAATCTACACGAAGTGCTTGTAGATGTGCCCGCTTCACTTTAGCGGTTCCCTAATATTTCTTCCTCGTTGTATCCCAAATATCTTTGGATGTCTCCTTGCATAGAATCGTCTCCAAGATGTAACGATCAATAGCTTGAAATAAATAATTTTTGACTTTGATGTTTTTTAATCGTAAATCCTCGATCTTGGAAATTTGAGTGGTCGTCATTTCTTCCGAATGGTTAGAAACACCAACTTCAATGAAGTACCAATACTCCTTCGACCTCATGAAGTTCTCCATAATTAAACTCCAATGGTCGTAGTGACCATCGAATTTAGGAATTACCGCTTGAACATAACTCTTCGTCATTTTTTACAAAAAATAGACAAAATCAATAACCTCGATGGAATGAACGATATCTTGACGGAATACTAGAAAATGTTCTTCTTTTCTTCACGTCGTCACCTTTGATCTGTCGAGCCAGAGACTATGCTCCTTCTGATACCAAATGTTAAAAACAGAGTTCTAAATTCTATAGATGAAATGTTATTAATCAAACTTGGGATGAGATGATTTTATTACAACATATAGCAAGCCTTTATATAGGCATTAAAGCACAAATCCAACCTGGCTTCTATAGCCGAAATATAAACATTACCTCACTATGCTACCTACTAGGGCTACTATTCCTATGCTTGACTACTATTCATATGGTAGTTTGACTTTATTACCAATGTGCTTCACACATTCTAACATGCTTGTCCTCTACCAAGAAATCTGCGAGGAAATTTACTATTGCTTGCCCTTCTTCTGCATTTCTTGGCTCAAACGAGATATCGTATTCCTCTAAGGTTATTACCCATTTGGCAATTCGCTTAGTCTTATCCTTCCTGGTGACCCTGATGCTGCGTGCTTGAAAGTATGGTCGAAGTTTGTGTGCGGAGTATACAAGCGCTAAACATGCTTGTTTAATGAGGGAATATCTGGCTTTAGTGTTGAGTATTGATTTCCCTATAAAGTATACAAATTTCAGAATTTTGACGTCTTCTCATACAAGGACTGAACTGATTGAGTAGTCCGTGCAAACATTGCATAGGCTCACTGTTTCATTATCCTGGGGCGTGCTTAGAACTGGTGGTGAGCTCATATAGTCCATAATGTCTTGGAAGGCATCTTCACAAGATGGTATCCACCTAGCTTCAGCGTTATTCTTTAAGAACTTGAATAAAGGTCTACATTTCTCAAAACATTTAGAGATAAACCTGCTAGGAGCAACGATTTTACCAGTGAACTTCTGAACTTGTTCCATGCCCCTTGGTGATGGTAGAGCATACAAGGCCTTGATTTGCACTAGGCCAGCCTCTATGCCTCACTGTGTGACTAGATAGCCGTGTAATTTGCCTGATGATACGTCGAAGTTACATTTAGCTGGGTAAAGCAACATTATATATTTTTGCAGGCGCTTGAACGGTTCATTCAAGGTAACGAGGTGATCTTCCATCTTTTTATTTTTTGCTCTTAACTAGCATATCATCGATATAAACTTCCACGGTCTTCCCAATAATATCCAGAAACATCTCGTTTTCCAATCACTGATATGTTACACCTGTATTTTTGAGTCTGAACGACATTACTGTGTAACAGTAGGTAGCCTGTTCTTAAATAAAAGAGGAGATTTCTTATTCGGTAGCGGCAAGGGGTACCTAACAATATCCCAGAGTAACCATCTATAAAGGACAGATATTCATCTTGTACCAATAGTAGTTTACTTTTTCCTTGTTCTTTCCCTTCAAAATTAACTTTTATTTGTCAAGTTGATTTTTTTAGGTAATCTTAGTAGATTGTAACAATTTTTTGTTGCAATGAATTCTGGTGGGGGCCTTTGCCTAACCCCAGTTTCCTCTTAAAAAAAAGGACAAGCGTTCATGGCTGGCCGCTGCATCCAAAACTTGGCTAATTACGGGTAGAGGGATGAAGTCTTTCAGAACATCAATAAAATTAATACACACCCGGACCTTGGCATTCTATTTTGGGATTGCGATAGTGTTATATAACCACTTAGGGAAATGGACATCATGGATGAATCCGACCCTGATTAGTCATCACATTTTGTCATTAACCCTGAATCGTAACTTTAGAGATAAGCGTCTTGGTTTTTGCTTGTAGTTTTCGTGTATCTATAAGCGATGGCATGCAACCTTGGGGTCAATGTCGGGCATTTATAGGAATGACTAGGCGAATGCGTCTTTAAAGGTTTTTAGAAGTTCAATTAGTTTTGTGCGCTCCTTTTCTTAAATAGATTTCCCGATGAAAGTTGAGCGACCTGGTCCGTCAATTTCTACTGGCTCAACTTTTTTAATTCACGGCTCCTTCTAGTTTCGATTGTAGGGTTCAAGTAGTTCTGCTTCTTGAGTGATCGCGTTTATTTTGGTTTTCCACTCGCGCTTTATTTTCTTTCCACGTGTGGTCGGATTAGTGGTGGAGCTGACTTGCTGTCATTACTATCTGTGTGATATTTTGGATTTTGTTATCCATGATCCTACTGTGTTGTAACAATCCCTCAATGTTCTTTGACATCCATTGAACTCAAGCATGCCCTGAGTTGTTAGGAAGCGTACTACATGATGGTACGGGATGGTACTGTCCCAATAACATAGATCCAGTCTCATCCTAGAATTCAATTGTATGTTGTATCCGTCCCCGAGATGACGATGAATTTTTGTGACGAGACAGATGATCCTGCTATTATGGGCAAACAAATTTCTTTGGTTGCTGTCACTGTGTGCCCATTAAATCTTGCTATTGTTGCGTTGCAATTGGTTAAGAAATTTCCCAAATTCATTATGGAAATTGTACTATAGAAGAGGACACTCGGGTTGCTGCCAGAATCAGCTGGCATCATGCTAACGTCGATGCCACAGATAGAAATTCAGTTGACTAACGCGTCACTATGTGGGCTAGCAAAGGAGTGCAGGTATGAATTTGAGAAGGTGATTATGTTTTGTTGTGGCTAAGAAGTGGATGCTGTACTTCTTGGTAACTGCTCTATATCGGATAGGCTCATACACTGCCTCTTGGATGCATGTTTCTTGGTTGCCATGTGTACCCATAGCGTGCACATCCTCCACGATCATATCGACGTTCTCTGGTCGAGCCACTTGGTTATATGTTGGGATTGGGTCATTCACTTGTACTTCTGCGGCGGTGACTTTTTTGATGTATTGAGTGAAACGCCCTTGTCAAAAAATTGTTTATGCTAGGTTGTTAAAATCGTATCAATTCAAAATATCATGACAATATGTGTTATGATGCAGGCAAAATGGTCGTCCCAGTTTATCTTCTACTGGATTGGGACTGCGGTTGTGGCGCCTCAGCCGATCAAGCCCAAATTTTGTACAGAGTAGCTTTAGGATGTAAAAAAGCCATGCATAAATTTTTGTTTATTTTTGTAAAGCTTAGGTTAGGCAAAATGGGGAGTACGCTTCATCTCCAACTTTGATGTTTTCTTTTTGATCTTATGTGATTTCTTAGTAGCTATTTATGTAGAGGACTTGAATCCGATACATCCGAGAAGGAATAAAAGCTTTGTAAATTGTTGTTGTTAATGAATGAAATGATGTTTTTAATGACCCTTTGTACAGTATTTGTGTTACTTTAATTGTATGCGATCTTATGTGATATTGTGTTTTTAAGGCGATTGAAAAAAAGACGAATAATTAGGCCTACTTGAGGCAGGTGCCTTGAGTGCAGCACGTACCAAGCTTGAGTTAAGTTGGTCCATGTCAGTTAGTGTCAGAGCTAACGTTTGACTAGAAAGTGCTCTAGTTGCGATGTTGGAGGGTCCCAATGTTACCGACCCCGCCCCGGGCCTTGCCCAGTAGGCTGTAGGACCACCCGTTAATCCCAGACCAGTGTTCACGCGAACGCGGTTAGACCAATTAGAGTCTAAGATACAGGCTCTAGGTAGGATTATTGATCAGGTAACAACTTTGGAAGAACGATTGGATGGGTTCACAGACGATCAAGCCAATATGGGCGAACGTCTTATTACGCTAGAAGGAGTAGTTGAAGGGAATATTGCTACTCTTATGGATCATGTGGCTGAACTATCTTTGAAGGCTAATCTCCTGGTTAAGGTCGTTGGGAATGGTGAACCAGCATCTTTGGGCGGCGGTATAGAACGGTCCAGAATTAAGGTCCCTGAGCCTAAGGCGTACGAGGGGGCGAGGGACGCAAAGGAGGTAGAGAACTTCCTCTTTGATATGGAGGCATACTTCAATGTAGTCAGGCCTAATAGAGAAGGTGTAAAGGTGTCGATGGCAACCATGTACCTCACCGGTGACACTAAACTATGGTGGCACACCAAGTATGCTAAGATCCAGAGCGGTCACTATACTATTGGCACTTGGGATGACTTAAAGAAAGAGCTGAAGAATCAGTTCCTTCTCGAGAATGTTGAGTTCATTGATCGGAGGAGTTTAAGGCAACTGAGGCAGACAGGCAACATCTGTGAGTATGTAAAGTGGTTCTCAGCCCTAATGTTGGATATCCATGACATGTCTGAAAAGGATAAACTATTCTATTTCTTTGAAGGTTTGAAACTCTGGTTCCAGAATGAACTACAAAGGCAAAGAGTTCAAGATTTGGCATCCGCAATGTCCTCAGCTGAGCATATTAATGACTATACTCCTATACAGGGTGAACGTCGACCAACTCAGTCTCAGTCTAGTTCCTAGTCGCAGCAGGGAACGGGATCCTTCTATAATTATAATAAGAGTAAGACTGGGGGATACCAAGCTAGAAGTGGGGGTGACAAAGGTGCCTCGAGTAGAAGTGGGGGAGCAAGTACGGGCGGTGCCTCGAGTTCCAATACTGGGAGGGAGTACCACAGGCTACGTAATAATGGTGGCGCTTCCTCCTCGTCCAGGTTTCAAGGACGTCCAGGAAACTTAAAGTGTTTTCTCTATGGAGAGAATTACAAAGCATACCAATAACCTCAAAAGATGGCCTTGAATTCTCTAATGGTGTCGCAAGGTGACCAAGCCAATGATGCCACCCAGGAAAATGATAGCGGTGAAACTCATATGAGTTCTCTTTACTTGCTCAATGTCGTGACCACTCAGTTGGTAGAGACTAAACCTAAGAAGGGACTCATGTATGTAGACCTCAGTATTAATGGAAAAATACTTTGGCGATGGTAGATACAAGTACTACCCATAGCATCATAGCCATTCAGGAGGCAAATCGCTTGGGACTGCGTTTGGTGAAAGACTCTAGCAGAATAAAAACTTTCAACTCTGCCGCAATGGCAATACATGGTATTGCCAAGTTGGTTCCGGCTAAGATGGGACAGTGGAGTAGGAAGGTCAACCTTCTCGCAGTGACATTGGACGATTTTAAGATTATTCTGGGAATAGAATTTCTCCGCTACCATAAAGCAGTGCCGATGCCCTTCGTTAATTCCTTGGGGATTTTTGGTAATAATCCCTTGATTATACAGATGTCCACGCATAATGATGAGAGCAGAATATTATCAGCTCTTCAGTTTGAGAAGGGGCTGAGGCGAGGGGAGTTGACTTACCTTGCTACCTTGCGGTTAGAGCCAGATAATCATAATCATGATGCCCTGCCGACGAAAGTCCCTCGGGTACTTGCAGAGTTCAAGGATGTAATGCCGAAGGAACTGCCAAAGGTGTTACCTCCATGAAGGCCTATCGATCATCATATCGAGTTAGTCCCTGGAACCAAACCTCCTTCGAAAGGACCGTATAGAATGAGTCTGCTTGAACTAGCAGATTTTTGAAAACAACTAGATGGACTATTGGAATCGGGCTTTATTCGCCTCTCAAAAGCGCTTTATGGTGCCCCAGTCTTATTTAAGAAGAAACACGATGAAAGTCTGCGATTATGTGTCGATTATCGATCCCTGAACAAGGTAACGGTGAAGAACAAGTATCCAATACCCTTATTGCCAACTTATTTGACCAGCTAACATCCGCAAAGTACTTTTCTAAACTTGATTTAAGATCGGGTTACTATCAAGTCAGGATTGTTGCCGGGGACGAACCGAAGATGACCTATTCCGCTCGATATGGGGTATATGAATTTTTTATCATACCATTCGGCCTGACTAACGCTCCTGCAACATTCTGTACTCTAATGAATGAGCTCTTCCATAAATATATCGACAAGTTTGTGGTAGTATACCTGAATTATATTGTTATCTACGGTTGTACTATGGAGGAACACCTTGAGCATCTTCGCCTAGTATTCCAAGTCCTACGACAGAACCAACTATATGTCAAGTTGGAGAAATGCTCGCTTGCTCAGGAACAAGTTATGTTTCTTGGACACATTATTGGTGGAGGACAGATCCATATGGATACGAAAAAGGTCCGCGCTATTGAGGAGTGGAAAGCTCCTGCGGAGGTTATAGAAGTTCTTTCCTTTCTTGGCCTCGTGAATTACTACCGCAAGTTCATCGAGGGATATTCGAAGCACGCGATACCCCTTACAGATCTTCTCAAGAAGGACTTATCTTGATCATGGTCCATGAAATGTCAAGCAGCCTTTGGCGATCTGAAGCATACGGTGATTAACAACCTGGTCTTAGCCTTACAAGATACTACCAAGCCATTTGAGGTACATACCAAATCGTCTAATTTCACTATCAGAGGAGTATTATTACAAGAGGGACATCCGGTTGCATATGAAAACAGGAAGCTGAATAACACAGAGAGGCAGTATTCAGCCCAGCAGAAGGAACTCCTAGCTATTGTGCATTGTCTACAGGTATGGTGACACTATCTATTGGGAATGAAGGTTCTGGTGAAGACCGATAATAGTGCGGTAAGCCATTTTTTTACACAGAAGAAGTTGACGTCGAATCAGGCTCGTTGGCAAGAGTTTCTAGCAGAGTTTAATTTAGAACTCGAGCATAAGCCAGGGAGAATGAACAATGTACCAGATGCGTTGAGCCGTAAGGCTGAACTAACAACCATCTTTATAGCCACTGAACAGTCTCACTCTTATGTTACCAACACTCTCCAAGCCAGAATCGCCAAAGGATTTACAGTGGATCCTCAGACCCAGACCATCATTCACTTGGTGAAATAGGGGAAGACAAAGCGGCTCTAGCTAGAAGATGGTCTTTTATATACGAAGGGACGATGGATCATTGTTCCTTGGTTCGCAGGACTAAGACGGGAGCTGATAAAGGAGTGCCATGATACTCTTTAGGCAGGCCATCCGAGTTGGCAGAGAACACTATCCTTGCTATACAGAGGTTATTATTGGCCCAATGATCAACACAAAGTCATGGATTATACGCGGACTTGTTACATTTTCCAGTAAGTCAAAGTGGATCGGGACTTACCGCTGGGACAGCTTAAACCACTTCATGTACCAACACGACCTTAGGAAAGCATCTCTCGGGACTTTATCTCTGGGTTACTTAAGACTAAAGGATATGGTTCCATACTCGTGATCATTGACAAATTCTCTAAGTATGCGACGTTTATTCCAGCCCCGATTATTTACACAGTAGATAAAATAGTGCATTGTTAAGTATTGGGGCGTGCCACAAGATATTGTTAGCGATAGAGATCCGAGATTTACTGGGAAGTTTTGGAAGGAAGTATTTAGATTATTTAGATCCACTCTCAACTTCTCAACCAGTAACCATCCATAATCAGATGGTCAGACCGAACACTTCAATACAATGTTGGAAGAATACCTTCGGCGCTTTGTCAGGGCGAACAAGAAGAACTGGGCCGAACTCCTAGATGAAGTACAATTTTGCTTTAATCTACAGAAGAGTTTCTCAACCAAAAAGATTCCCTCTGAGATACTATTGGGACAACAACCCCTCACACCGCTCATGGTGGTCTCCGGTTATAAAGGAAGCATTCTGAGAGCCTACCAGTTTGCAAGGGAATGACAGAGAAATACTGATATTGCTCGGGCCTATTTGGAAAAAGCGTCTGCTAGAATGAAGAAATGGGCAGATCAGAAGAGACGACCAAATCCTTTCTAAGTTAGGGACCTCGTTCTGATCAGGAACTCTCACCTCAAGCACTGAAATGACAGAGTACGCAAAGGTCTGGTACCCAAGTATATCGGTACAATGCCGATCATTAGCAAAGTTGGGAAGGTTTCATACAAGCTTTAATTGCCACCCCACCTTTGTTTCACCTATCTAGTGTTCCATGCCAGTGCCCTAAAGCCTTACTACCAAAATAAGGAAGATCCAAGCAGAAGTACAGTCAAACCTTAGATTCCTCTCAAGCCAGTCAACCCAGTCCAAGTTCCAGAGACTGTTCTCGCTCACAGAGTGACCCGTGTTAACCCAGACACCAAGGAGAAAGTCTACGAGGACCTAGTGATGTGGAGGAATCTGCTAGAAACAAAAACTAGTTGGGAGCACTAAGATTCTCATCCCCTTCTGGTCTGACTTAGAAAGATTGAGGCCATGCAAGAGAGGAAAGATAATAGGTAGATATGGAAGAAGAAGAAGAAGAAGAAGAAGAAGAAGAAGAAGAAGAAGAAGAAGAAGAAGAAGTCGAGGGCATCTCCAAGCTGAGTAGGAAAGAGTGTGATGCCTCAGCCGATCAAGCCCAATTTTTGTACAGAGTAGCTTTAGGATATAATAAAGCCATGTATAAATTTTTGTTTATTTTTATAAAGCTTAGGTTAGGAAAAAGGGGGAGTATGCATCGCCTCCAACATTGATGTTTCCTTTTAGATCTTATGTATTTTCTTAGTAGTTATATATGTAGAGGACTTGAATCCGATACATCCGAGAAGAAATAAAAGCTTTGTAAATTATTGTTGTTAATGAATGAAATGATGCTTTCAAAGACCCTTTGTACAGTGTTTGTGTTGCTTTAATTGCATGCGATCTTATATGATATTGTGTTCTTAAGACGATTGAAAAGAAACGAATAATTAGGCTTACTTGAGGCAAGTGCCTTGAGTGTTGCACATACCAAGCTTGAGTTAAGTTGGTCCATGTCAGCGGTAGTCCTTATTCATCTTCATTAACTAGAATAACACTGCTCTAGAAATTGTGAGGTCATTTATCTCTTTTTAGGGTAACTAATTTCCGCTCCTCCCACCTCGCTGGTTACGTTGGCGACTAGGTAATCTGGCTGATTTTTTAGTCCTCATTGTTATGGGGGCTGGATCCCACATCCTAGGTTGTTCTTGCTATTTTTGTGCCATCGCCTCAACTTTTGGAGCCAGCGGAGGACACGGGGTTGTTGCAATCAACGTTCTTGTCGGCAACTTGTTTTTTCTCTCCACCCTGTCGTATTTTTTGGTTCCAGCAATCAAGTCTACCAAAGTTGGAGGTCACATCTTATGGACGGGTTTTTGGAAGCCGCCAAATAGGCAAAAATTTGAGAATGCTGACACGACTGCGACATCATTTAATTTGTCGATAGCTAATACCGCCTCCTTGAATCAATTCAGGAAATTGTTAATTGTTTTGCCTTGGTTTTGTCTCATTCCAAAGAGTGAGTCGATCATCTTTTGCTCTGTAAGATTATGGATGTACTCTTCGATAAATAGACTTTGTAATTGTGTTGAGGTCGAGATTAAATTATCCTCTAGTGTTTGGAACCAAGTGAGTGTTGCTCCCTCCACGTTTGATGGAAAATATTTGCATTTCATTTCATCTTTGACCATGTAAATATTTATCATGTATTCGAATCTGTTGCAATGTTACTAAGGATCGCCCAACCTATTGATTGTTGGTATTTTAATATTTGGCAATGTGGTGAGCTGCTTGTAAAATTTGACATTATGTTTGAAGGGATTGCGTCAGACTTTCTAGATAGACTTGGCCCACTGGGTAGCTGTGGCGTCCTCGGGGCATGAGAAAAACTTTGAATAAGGCTGCATAAATCTTTTGGGGTCATGTAAGCTAACTTTTCCCGCCTCTATTACTACCTCGCTGACTCATAGCTGCTAAGTGATTTCGTTCTTGCTCGGTCCTAGTATGGGGTGGCTGTATCTAAGGAGCGTGAGTTGGGCTACCAGCATTATGCTTTTTGTAAGGATATTGTATTAGTGGCAAAGGGAAGAACCTTGGGTGAGACTGGTTGTCTGGTCTACCAAAAGAAGGCTCGTCATAAGGGAGGTTCAGGGGCACTAATCCCCTTCGGTTCTTCATTGCTAGAATTGGGCCTATTCCATCGAATGTGTGTTAGGATGGCTCGTATAAATTGGCCTCTAATGTTGGTAATCCAAATTATCTGGTCTAGGTAGCCCGTAGACTGGCCCCAACAGTGGTTCTGTTAGGCATTGGCACATCTAAAGTTGTGAAGGCCAGAAAGTTTGGCCCTATGGTAGTGCTCCGCCGGGGTAATGATGACCAAATGAGCCGTGCGGTTTGTACTACGGGCGCGGGTGGTCTATTAGGGTGGTAGTATCGTCTGAATTAGGGAACTGATTGTGGTCCTTGAGGGAAAGGTTGTTCGGGCGGTGGTACTTGTCGGTGGTCCTCGTGCTTCAGCTTAGAACGACCTCTCTCGAATCTTAATAGTGCGTCATTAGACAGTGATCTATTCCGCTAGCGCAGACTATTGTCGTAGATGGCTGCATCACTGCTCCGAGGCCTGGTAGATGGCAGTGCTCTGCCCGTGGAGCTCTCTTGATGCTTATGCTCATTCTGTCGGTGGCAACTGTTAGAGCGCTACAGGTTCTCCACGACTTCATCGTGGTGGCAGAGTTACTTTTGGAGTCGGCGGTCGGTCTCTTGTTTATGTCGCATCTCATCTAGCCTCGTAGTACTCCACATCTGGTACACCATCTTGCTTAGTCATAAATTTTTGAGTTAAGACGGCGCCATTGCATTTTTCTTTATTTTTGGGCTACGAGATCTCAGGACTGATTGGAGTGAGTTATTCAATTATGGATTGAGGGACTGTAGTTCTCTTGGCCGAACTCTACGTCCAGAGCAGGCTCTGGATATAGGTGCAAGAGGCGGCCGCCTAGGGCCTTCAATTTTTAATATAAATTTAGGGCCTCCAAATTGTTTAATACTATATAAAAAGGGCCCCTAAAATAACATAAAATCAAGTTGCCTTGTTGGTTTAAATGGTTTCACCTCATCTCAAGGTCAAAGGTTCAAACATTTACCTTATTTACAATTTTTATCATTTTTGAACAAGAAAATATGTGCTAGCTACCATTTTTTCCCTGGCATGGGACTCATTTTCAGACCTTGCCTAGGGCCCACTAAACTTTAGGATCGACTCTAACCACTGTTGAGTCGCAAGCCCGGAAGCCGAAACTCCAAGTTGATTTAGGTTATCCACAAACAATCAACAATCAAAGAAATACACAATGCACCAAGTTTAAGGTGGTTTGGTAAGTTACCTACATCTACCTTACAAGAGAGAGATAAAGTTTATTTAAGATCCTGGTTACAATCACTCAATACCAATTAGAGGTTCTCACTCAAGAAATCATCTCAATTTATCTCACCAAAGGATTGGCTCTCAAAGAACCTAAGTCCCTCTTTATATACTAGGGGAACTAATTTATAATCGCTCAAATCTAGAGACAAACAAGTGGTTCCAAAACCATCTTAGAAATTGGGTTCCGCATTTTTGCTCGAACGCCCCTGATAGTCATTTGAACGACTTGGGCTGAAACAAAAGGCTGGGCAAAAATTTTAGAGTGTTATTCAAGTATCGTTCAAACGACTTCATAACTCATTCGAACGACCAAGATAACAGCCCCACAATTTTCCATCTCGGTGAAGATTTTCCCAACCAAACGAACCAAAATCTGTGCCGAACATAATAACCATCCAAATGACCCGAAACATACACTCTCCACCATCAAATGTCCTCAAAGACCCAAACACACAAACGGCCCAAGGAAACCAAACAAACCAAACGTCTCAAATAACCAAATCCAAGCCAAACGAACATTCTAAGGAGCCAAAATTGAAACCAAGCGTCCTAAAAGACCAAACCAAACAAATGCCCCAAGGAACCAAAATCGACCAAACATCACAAGGAACCCAAATTCGATCAAACGTATCAAGGAACCAAAACTAACCAAATGTCCCAAGGAACCCAAATCGACTGCACCAAATCAATGGTTGCCTACGTACTGCCGTGGATCAAGTCATCCGTAGTTCCCACAAATCCCCGTGAGGGGCCAAATCAATCCAAAGGAAAGAGGTGCATCGTTTCCTTCTCCCTAACTCTATGAATCTCCATATCATGAGTCTATTTGTACTATTGTCTTGGGGACCTCTTCAAACCGTACAATGATCTCTTCATTAATTGACATACATAGTCCTCTTTAGCAATAGTAAACCCACCCGGCTGAGTCATATTGATCTCTTCCTTCAACTTCCCATGTAAGAACGTCGCCTTAACATCGAGTTGTTGCAACTACAATTCAAATGCGCTACCAAGGCCAATAGGATACGAATGGAGAAGTGTTTTACCACTAGACTTGCCTTGAAGCGTAGCACCATCTTGAGATCCTTGTTTTCTTTTATAGACCCATTTACCACCAATCACCCTCTTTTTCTTAGGCAACTTTGAAACTTGCCAAGTATCATTCTTACAAAGAGAATACATCTCTTCTTTCATTTCTCCCTCCTAACTCCCAATGTTTAGCTGTGGAAGGAACATCCCCTTCAATGATCGGTAGTGCATAAGCTACCATGGCCTTCGCCTTTGGAAGTACCATGTCCTTTGTAAGCCATTCTGACATACCCATATTCCTTTTTGGTTTACCTGTTACAATTGACTCCACAACTGGAGTCTCCTTATCCGTACTACCAAATACTTTATCATCGTCTGTATCTTCATCATTTGGAGTATGAACTAATGGCTCATCACCTATTGTCACACCGCTAGATGGCACCCCCTTTAGTATAGACCTTTCTTGCCAATGTAATGACGCATCAATCTCCACCCGTTGTAAAACCTCATTGCTCATCCTCTTTGTTTGCTCAAAGACATATGACTTTATCATAAAATTTTCATCAAAAGTGACATTTCTGCTCATAGTGATCTTCTGGGGTTTCTCGTATCCCATAACTTGTAGCCTTTCGTACCCTTCTTCTTACCTAGAAAAATGACCTTCCTTGCCTGTGGATTCAACTTACCATCTTAACATGATAGCATGCCGGACATCCAAATATACGAAGAGTATCATAATTTGTATCATGTTCTCCCGACCAAGCTTCCATTGGTGTCTTACCCTTAATTACAGCCGAAGACAACCTATTAATGAGGTAGTATACATATGTAAAAGTCTTAGCCCAAAATGCCTTCCTCAACCAAGAATTGGGCAACATACACCGTACCTTCTCCAGTAAAGTACGGTTCATGCGCTCAACTACCCCATTTTGTTACGGTGTCTTTCTAACCGTGAAGTATCAAACTATCCCCTCATCCTGATATACTTGTAAGAATGGATCACTAGTGTACTCCCCACCATTATTTGAATGGAGCACTTTGATTTTTCTGCTAGTCTGAGTCTCAATGAACTTCTTCTACGTCATGAAATTTTTTAGGACTTTATCCTTCCTCCTCATAGTGTACACCCAAACACGTCTAGAAAAGTCATCCACAAACGATACAAAGTAATGATTTCTCCCTAGCGATGCATTCTTGGAGGGTCCCTAAACATCAGAGTATTAATAATCAAGGGTTCTACGAGTATAGTGGATAGCAGTGCCGAACTTTACCCTTATCTTCTTTCCCATAATACAGTGTTCTCAAAATTCTAATTTGTACACCTTGACACCTTTCATTAGCCTTTAGTTTGTGAGAACCCTCAAAGACATTTCTCCAGCATGCGCCAAATGCATGTGCCATAGCCGGGTGGTATCTATGGAAGTGGTCTCCTCCCTTCCTACGGTAGCAACCTCATCAAGAATAACTATACCATCCAAATAGTACAAGTTGTTACTTCTTCTGTGGCCCTTCAATACAACCATGACTCTAATAAGAACCCTCTTCACCCCATTCTCAGACACAACCTTGTAGCCATTCGCTTCAAGTAAACCCATTGCAATAATGTTCTACCTCACCGTCAGAATATACCGAACCTCATCAATCTCTTTAACTAACCTATTATGCAATTTTAGATAAATGGTACCTATCCTCATGATGCGGCAATGATTATCGCTTCCCATCAACACCGCTCTACCTTCTAGCATTTTCAAACTAGAAAAACAACCCCTTTCTGAAAAAATATGATAAGTAGCACCCGAATCTAAAATCTATTCTTTATTATCAATAATACATTCACTAGATGTTATAGTAAAAGAGAAATCAGAATCATTACTTCCCGTTTCCGTGTCCTGAGTCACATTCATAGACGATCCCATTTTTTTCTCTTTCTTCTTAAGAAGTGCGGGACATTCATTTTTTCAATGACCCGTTTCCTTGCAAAACGCATATTGGTCCTTACCCAATTTGTTACTATTTAAACTGTAACCTTTCGACTTCAATCGAAGGTTCTTACCACTCGACTTCTTTTGGTCTAAAGATCTCCCTCTAGTTATCAATACTTCGGATGTCGACTTCTCGGACTTATATTTTTCCTTCCTCTAGAGTACTCTTGGTTTATAACCGCCATAGTCACATCCGAGAATTGTAATGAACTCTTCCCGTACGTTATCCTCATAACGAAATGCTCATACTCTTTGGGAAGCGAGTTCAAGAACAATAGTGCTATGTCTTCATCGCCAACCATTTCCTCTAGATTCGCCAAGTCGTCTAATAATTTGGTAAAATCATTCAAGTGCTCCGACATACTAATCCCTTGCCTCATAGTGAAGCGTTAAAACTTCCTCTTTAAATACAGTCAATTTTGGACGCTATTTACCAAACACTTCTTCTTTAGAATCTTCCAAATTTCCTTTGTTGAGTTTTTATTTATTACAAGGTATTTAATATCTTGAGCCAAACATGAGCGAATTTGACCACAAGCCCTCTTGTTCATCTTCTTCCAAACACTCTCCTCTACCACATCTGGCTTGTCCTTCAATACCTCATCTAAGTTGAATTGACTTAGCGCATCAATAACTTCGCATTGCCACATGCCAAAGTTATTGGTGCCGCTGAATTTCTCAACTTTAATCTTTACATTATTGAACATCACCGTTGTATTTCTTTACGGGACCGAAAAACTAGATTCAACTACGTCTCCCATGCTTCCCCAAATTTTTATGAACTAACCAAATCCCAAAACCAAATTAAAATTGAGAAACCCTAAGTTACCTTAAATTTATGCACCACCGAAGAATCGTCCTCGCTCTTACACCAATTGTTGAGTCGCAAGCCCAAAAGCCAAAACTACAAGTTAATTTGGGTTAGCTACAAATAATAAACAATCAAAGAAATATACGATACACCAAGTTTAAGGTGGTTTGGCAACTTGCCTACGTCCACCGTAGGAGAGAGAGAGAGAGAGGAAGTTTATTTAAGATCCCGGTTACAATCACTCAATACCAATTAGAGGTTCTCACTCAAGAAATCCTCTCAATAGATCTCAACAAAGGATTGGCTCTCAAAAATCCTAAGTCCCCCTTTATATACTAGGGGAACTTATTTATAATTGCTCAAATCTCGAGGCAAACAAGTGGTTCCAAAACCATCTTAAAAATAGAGTTCTGCATTCTTGTTCGAACGCCCCTGATAGTTGTTCGAACAGCCCTGATAATCATTCAAATGATTTGGGCTGAAAGAAAAGGCTGGGCAAAAATTCTAGAGAGTTGTTCGAGTGTCGTTCGAACGACCGAGACAGGGGTCATTCGAACGACTTCATAACTCGTTCGAACGACCAAAACAACATCCCCAAAACCACGTCGTGTACAAAAGCTACTAGGATTTTCTGTCACAGTAATTTCTTGAGAGAGGAAAAGAAGATCCCTTGAATGAGACCTTCATTCTCTATTATAGGCTTCTTACTTCTAAGGCCCTTTGCCGTAGAAAAATATTTCTCCCTTTGTACCCCTCGACATTCTTGGGTGTCTAGGTTTAGGATTTATATTGGAAATGTCCTGATAGTTCTTATATTTGAAGGTGTTGTCTCTTGATGGTAAGCTGTCTCTATGGGCTGTCTATCTTTGGTTTTAACCCCGCTCGTTCAAAATAATGTTTGTCATAACCTGACAATCTGTGTTCCTATTTTACTATTTTCTTAAAATTCGATATTCAAAACCAAGACTACGGCTTCACTCTACTTGGCACACTAAAATTATTTTTGATATAAACATTTTCGGTTATCTAGACATATACTAACCACTATATTCATTAAAGTAAAGCTCGATTAATTTAAGGGTCAGTTGTTGCCTACATGGCATCAAAATGTATGAACTAACAAGAGATAAGAGATGAAAGTCTTACTGGTAAGAGAGGAAAAGATTGTGCGATTGTTGTCGACGAGAATAACATTTTTGACTAGGATTATGAGAGAAGGGCCAAAATGTGAGAGTATTTTAGGGTTTATGTTTTGAGAATTTAGGGTTTTTAGAGTTTTGGAGGGAAATTAGAGTTGTAGAGATAGACATTAATCACTGAAGAGAAATTTTTTTTGCATTTTAAAGTGTGTCATTTCCAGAGTAGAAAACACTGAATCCAGATCAAGCATATGCAAGGCTAGTCGGAGTCTAGTCGGGCAGTCGGTAACCTCAAAATAGTTTATGCAATAATGTCATGGTGATCCATTTTGCAAAAAATGTAGTTTTTGTATCCCCAAAATGAGATTGACATGATATTTTGTGTTGAATATAAAGACACAAAAGCGTAAGAAAAATTAGTTTTCAGTAAAATTTCTTCGAATGTTGCAAGGTATAGATGAAATTTATTTAGTAGCGGTAAATATAAACATGTTGGTCTTTATCAAAACAAATGTATTTCAAAAATAAAACATTTACTTGGGTTTGAACCCATGACCTCTTGGTCATTGTTTTTCAAATATAAAACTCGTTGTCTTCTAGCCATTTCTTCTTTTAATGTGTTGAGAGAAATAACCCAACTTTTGATTTGACCTTTAGTCCTACATTGTTTGTAAACTATAGTATAACTAAACATATAAGGTAGTGCTCACATGATATGTTTGTACATGTTACTAAAGATAGAGTGTATATGTGTGTGGGGAAGGTTTTACACCCTTTACATACTTGGACCTCAATTTGACGGTCTCAATTTCATACACTGGAAGAATAAGACTGAGGTTGGTTAATGCGAGCAGAAAGTTTGTATTATTGTTGGTGCGACTGGTTTAAGAGGGTTTGTCGGCTAAAGTATTATCTAATATGGCAATATTCCCTAAATAACAAACTGAAATAGGGAAGTTACAAAAGCAGTATAACGACTTATTCTGGGAATTAAAGGGATGTCACGGAAGAGGGATGTAGAGTAAGATATCACATTGGTGAATGGTGAACCACTGCCCAACTTCTGTAACCGAGTATGATGAGATTAAATAATAGGTACAAGAACTCCTAGAGCAAGGGGTTATTAATCCGAGTCGCTCACCTTGTGGTTCATCAGTGTTATTGGTACCGACGAAGGATATGCATTGGAGAATGTGTGTAGATTATCGAGCGCTGAACAAGATTACTGTAAAGAATTATTATCTGCTTCCACATAATGACGAGCTGTTAGATGAGTTACAAAAGGCTCAGTTTTTCACCAAGTTGGATCTTTAGTCGGGTTGCCATCAAGTTTGAATCCAAGAAGAAGATACATAGAAGACAACTTTCAAGACCAAACAAGGACTTTTTGAGTTGTTGGTGATACTTTTTAGGTTATGCAGCGCTCCAACAACATTTATACGGTTGATGAATGGGATAATTCATAATTTTATTGATGATTTTATGATTTTTTATTTAGATGATATCTTGATATATATTTAAACATGGGAAGAACACCTCGTTCATATGTGCAAAGTGCTGGAAGCCTTGAGATCACAACAACTTTTTCTCAAAGGGAATAATTGTGAGTTTAGGAAGAAGGAACTAGTGTACTTGGGGTTCATTATTGGTTGAGGTGAAATTAAGGTAGATCAAGAGAAGGTATATGTGATTACTAATTGGTCGAGACCCTGTACAGTGATGGAAGTACAAAGTTTTATAGGTTCTTGTCACTATTTACAGAAGTTTATTCAATATTTTGTACATATTGCATCACCTTTACATTCCTTGACAAAGTTTGATGTGATGCTTGCGTGGGAAAGTCACCATGAGAAGACCTTTCAGTTACTGAAGTGGAAGATTACAAATACACCCATATTAGCATTGCCAAATTTGCAACGTCCTTTTAACGCCGAAATAGATGCGTCAGAGTATATATTAGGGGTAATTTTATTGTAGGATGGGAAACTGGTTGCCTACCATTCTGAGATGTTTATAGGGATAGTGCGCAACTATCATACCTATGATAAGGAGTTTTTAGCATTATATCAATTAGTAAAGCATTGGTGGAATTACTTATTGGGAAAAGAGGTTATGGTACATTCTGATCACAAACCATTATAGTTATTATCTACCATATTCAAGCTCCACAAAAAAAAAGGTTTTTAGCGACGAATTTAACATATCGCAAAAACATTTAGCGACGGGCAAAAGTCGTCAGATGGTTGTCGTTGATGATGGGGTCACTGAAAGTTTGGCGCCGAAAAAACCCGTCGTCGTACGCTATAGTTTTCGTGACATGTATAATTTGTCGCCAAGTGTTGCACTTCATCGACCATTAATTTTGTCGCTAAACTTTTAGTGAAAATACCTAAAATTGTCATCTAATAGGAGTTTCTTCACCTTTTGATGATGTTAGAAAAAAATTTCCTTTAACAATTATTTAAAAAATAATAATAATAATTAGATCCAAAAAAATACCATAACAAAATTAAACCAGGAAGGGGAAAAACAAATAAACCTGAAATTACATTTTATTCATTAGAAGCATTCTTACAGTATAAAGTTATACAACTAACACCCATAACATCTAATGCACTATATTACAGACTCTCGTTTACTTCTATCCTATAAGACTTAACCTTTGATATTGCATTAGCAAAATTAATTTCTTCAAAATTGTTCTCTTCCACATCAGTTACTCAATTCTTTAGCAATTACTCCTTTCTTTGAGTGAAGTTAAGGGATCATTGCATGCAAGAAATTACTTGTTATAAAGAATCATATGCGTGACACCTACAAAGACCACAAAAATGCAACCAATTCAAAGGACTCATTCATGATTAAGGTTATAGTAGTTGAACCATACAAAAAATAAGTAAGATACACATTACCTGCATAAAGAAAATTAAAGAAGATTGCAAAACGTTCAGGTGAAATAATGTTGTGCCAATTAGAGAGAATTGAAGAAACATATAGATAATGAAGAGTTGTCTAAGACAATTATGTTGTCTTTTTATCTCACGACCTCTGTGATCTAGCACAATGCCTTTTTGATGGGGACATTAGACCTCTGTGATAATGGGAATACAATTTCCATCCTACCAATATATCACATAAGAAAGCAAGTGAATGCCCAACAACTAAGTTGTAAAGCATCAACATATTAGCCAAATAAATCCTTAAGGAATGGGGACATTAGACACTAATGTCATAAAAATGCATCTCAAATGACATTTGTGTTATCTGAACCATAAAGAAATAATTAAAACAATCAAGGTCATACCTATCTAGATGGTTTTGAAATGGAATACGTTAATCTTGCATTCATTTTCATGCAATCTGAATGATCCTGCAGAGTTTCCAACATACCAACAACAATAGGATCAAGTAGTATACTATGAAAATGACTAAATTAATTTGTAAAATATTTAGCTCCTACTTCTTTAGTGGACGTAAAATACACAATTTAGCAAGGAATTGCTTAACTTTTAAAATGTTCTGCAAGCCACATAAAAAAAAAATTATCTTGGAGTTTAAATAATGAAACTGCATGGGTTAAAAACTTACTGCCATAAATACATTCTAGTGGCCAACGGCTTTCTTGTTCTTTTTGTTTTTTTACTTCTATCCTAAACACAAACTAAGATAAGTAAACTGGATCTCCAATAGTACCTACTTAGAATCATCAATGAACTTCCCTTGCTAACAACCATTTCAACAAAGCTGAAAATAACAAAGAAAAGTAAGCATCATATGAAATTTGTGATATTATTTACTCATGTCTATCCTTGCTCCAAAGTAAAAAAGTTCTGTAAATAGAACCAATACATAATGCAGAATTTAATAAAGATTCATAAAGGCCAAATAGAAAATATAAGTACCTAAAACCAGGTAGCAAGTTCCAAATTTAAGCGACATTGTTATAGCGAAAGATAAATTCTAAATACAACATTTTGGATAAGGAGGTTGACAGTTCGTGTCTATAATATCTGCAACCTGTAGCGAGTCTTCATAAAATCCTCATTGTATAAACCATTTGGGTATCTCCAGCTTTCATCCAGAAAGTAATGCATAACTTAAGTCAAAATCTTACTCTAACAACCTATAATAGAACAAAAACAACAAATACTCAACAATATTTGCTAGAAGATAGAACATAAAAGGCTTGTACAAGAGTCAATAATCTCCATTGCTTGTATTCTTAACTTACAATATGTAGCCATCTTTGCAAAGAAAAAAGCCTTTGAATCATCTATATGCACCACCATGAAGATGGAAATTATGAACTAACTTACTATAGATTACGAAAATAGAATAAACCAAACCAACCAAATTGTGGAATAAGAGTAATAAGAAGTTCACATATTCAGTACTTTTGTGTTAAATTGGTGATCCGGTCAAGCATTTTATAATGATTGAAGTGGGCGAAAGGGACATTTTTGGGGTGACTTGAGAGGAAAGAAACAGTTTCTGGAGGTTATCACATCAGGGTTTGGTTTAAACTATCGTTTACGATTTTCATACTAAACACACTGCTATTTTATAACTCTTAAACCATGTCATTGGTGGAAATAAAAAAGATAATAAAATTGAAGTGAATATAAGTTATAACATAGGTATACCGTGCATACTAGAGGAAGATATGGACAACAATTACCTATATCACCAAAAAATTCTTGTTGCAAATGCAAGTTATAAAGGCAGTTAACGTCTTAAAGGTAAGGAAGATCAGATGTAATAGTGGATGGTGAATCGGAAAATGATCTCGCATTCCTCTGATATTTCATAATGATCTCCTCTCACTCTTGCAACTTCTTCAATCTTCTACAACATATCGTTGATACACTTAGCTTCCCTTGCAGTTACTTCCTGATACCCATAAATTACAAGATCAGAGAACAAGAAGAATTTAGGAGGAGAAAATGATAGAAAGATCACTACTTTTTTTTTGGAAGGCAAGCCAATTTTATATAGGGATCCGTAACCCTGAGTTTCCAACCCCATGAGGTTTCGAACCCAGGACCTCTCTCTAGGTGGAGAGGTACAACCACCACTGGGATAGAGCCCAATGGTTCAAAAAGATCACTATTCAACGAAATAAAGCAACACCATCATTCAAATTGATGAAATTTAAATTTCCAAAACAAAGATTCTTAAGCCTGACTAACTTTAGAATTAACCAAGCTTTTGTTATTAAAGAAAAATCAAAGAATCTCAATATATATAAGTAGAATTAGACATGGATAATAAAGTTTGTAAATCAATCGAAGATAGCAATGTGAACATGACAAATAACTATCCCCAAATCAAAGATTGCTCACCAAGATTATAATCATAATTACTACAATAAATAAACTCACCAATTGCAATAGCCATAAATTTACTCTTGATAACAGCTCCAGTATCCAGGCCCTAAAACATAGAGGAAATTCACACCTAAACTTCAACAAAAATATTATTCAAACGAAAGAAGAGATGGTTAAAGAATACAAACATATGAATGGAAAATAAGAGGGAAATTTACTGCCAGAATGTAACTTATGAGAGCCAATCCGAGAGAGATGGAGAAATTAAATGAAAAACAGAGGAAAAGGGGAGAATCGTAAAAGAGCTTTGGCGCCAAATAAAGGTGAATCGAGAGAAGATCATTATCAGATTACTCAAAATGGATCATGGGAGATGAGGAGTTGTGAAAGAGAAGGGAACGTAGGAAATAAAAGGGGAGTTGTGGAACTAAGGAAGAAGTCGCGATTCGGTTTTCAATATTTGGTGACGGACAGCAAAAGCAACGGCAAACCATATACTTTTTCAATATCTAAAACAATTCGTGACGAGAGTATCTTGTCGTAATTATTAGAACCATTTTATAAAAGTTAGCAATAGTCATTTTAATTTTATTGATGAATAATACCTGTTGTTACCTACTGACGGAAATAACATGTCGTTAAATGTATGGCTCTTCTGTCCCCAAAAGAAATTTTTTTAATAGTGAACAAACTTATCATATGAAATGGATGTCGTATCTACAATAATTTACCTTTATCACATATAAGAAGGGAGTGGATTACAAAATGACTAATATGTTATCTTGACCCCCATTACTAACT
Source organism: Kingdonia uniflora (assembly GCA_014058105.1). NCBI lineage: Eukaryota > Viridiplantae > Streptophyta > Magnoliopsida > Ranunculales > Circaeasteraceae > Kingdonia > Kingdonia uniflora. The sequence continues at coordinate 1,820,053 of JACGCM010000779.1, read as the reverse complement.
ATTTCCACTTTGATGGTAGCTATGCAGATACAAACTATTGTTCCATCTGAGTATGTTGCAAGGTATGATGATGGCGAAAAGGAGCTCAATGTGATTCACCAGAAGTTTGCTGCAAGCAAGACATGTGAGTATGAATTGAAGGATGGTTAAATTTATAAGGGCAGTCTATTATGTATTTCTAAGGGTAGAGACCATTTACATTAGATTAGAGAGGCACATTATTCCTGGATGGCAAGTCATTTTGGGGTTGAGAAGACTCTTTTGAATTTGTGGTGTTATGTATATTGGCCGAAGATGTAGGTGGATGTTGCTTGTGTGATTCGTGGTTGCGTTCTATCCAGCATATCGAAGCCTTTCAATCATAAGTTAGGATTGTACTTACCATTACCAGTTCTTAGCCGACCTTGGGAGAGCATTTCGATGGATTTTATGGGTGGTTTGTCCATGACCAAGTGTAAGAATGATTATTTGTTTGTGGTAGCATATCGATTCAGGAAGATGATAGTTCTTATTCCATGCTAGAAGATGGTCATCGGGGAAGGAGTAGCGCAATTATTTTTTAGAGACGTTTAGAGATATTTCGGGCTCCGTTCTTCTATTATTTCTGATTATGATAGCCGCTTTTTGGGGCATTTCAGGAGATTGTTTTGGGGGATGATGGAGACTAAGTTGAAGAGAAGTACAACGTTTCATCCGCAGACTATCGGGCAAACAGAGGTAATTAATCAAATTTTGGTTTATTTATTTTGGGGATTCTATTCTAAGCATCCTCAGAGTTGGGATGAGATTTTACCTTATCTTCAGTTTACTTTAAACTGGGCATTTCATGGCTCTACTTTAAAATCTATGTTTAAAGTTTGTTTTCGATACTTGCCTCAGAGCCCCTTTGATATGGCCTCTAGTTCTAGTGATGCGGTATCAAGGAGGTAGAAGAATATGTTAAAGCTCAGCGTTTCTTTGAAAAGATAAGAAAGGTTCATAAGGCGGTTGAAAAATAATTGAAGAAGACTCAAGCATAGTATAAGGCTCGACATGACAAGCATCGGGTTGAATGTACTTTTCTAGAGGGTGATCTAGTTTTGTTATATTTGGGTAAGGAATGACTAAAGGGAGAAGGTTTGAAGCTCAAGCCTATCCGTTATGGTACGTTTACTATGCTTAAGAAGATTAGTGACAACGCAATCTAATTAGATTTTCTACCATTTATGAAGATGTATTCGGTGATTAATATCGAGCATTTGAAACTCTTTAAGCCATTTCTCCTAGATGAAGACTCTACAATCGACACTCACCTACCGTCAGTTAATGACTTATGGATGGAAAGAGAAGATTCATTGTAGGAAGATAGTATTCTAGAGGGGAAGGTTACTGCCACAAGATGGGGAAGTGTGAAGTCGTCCAGAGTTGGGAAAATGGTTAACTACCCAGAAACCAAAGTGGAACAGCAGAGAAATGGGCACGACCACTTTCCCTAATCTTTAATTCTAGTCTGAGCAGGAGATAAAGAATCCTAAATGGGGGAGCTATGACCCAGGAGGATTTAAATACTAAACCCCTCCAAAAGACGCAAAGTCGTTCGAATGAGCCTTGGAGCCGTTTAAATGTGAAGAAAGAAAGTCAAGCTAACAGTTCTACTGATGATTCTAGGCAAAATTGCCCAGCTCGGTAGAATGAGCCTTGGAGCCATTCAAACGAGTGAAGAACTAGATGAAGGATTCTAGCTGCCTTGATTTCTTGGCCAAATTAGGGAAGTCGTTCGAACGACAATCATGACTATTTCTAATTTAGGTTGTTTTAAGGACAATTTTGTCCTATATTATAGCTAGAAAACTTGTAACCTTCAAAAGATGACAAGGCTAGGCAATATGAAGGATTTAAGTCGTAATTTGAGAACTTTGGGTTTTGGAAGAGTAATTCATTATAATCAAATCAATTAAGCAATAGAAGTTCTTCTTGGGAAGTTTAACCCACCAAATCTTGTGTTCTTTATTAATTCTTTGTTTAAGGGAGTTTATAATTCGATTGTGGATTATATTAGGATTTTGGTGTCCACCATTATGATGGTCATTGGGATTACCACCATTATGACAATTATTCCGATTACCACCATTCTTAACCTTCATGGGTTTCCCCTTAGGTTTTAGATGGACCTTTCCTTTGCACTGAACCAAAAGGACCTCCTCTTTTAGGTATTGTTTTTTGGATTTTTCTTTAACCCTAAGCCAAGTTATCAAGTTTTCCATGGTAAATTCCTTTGACCTGTGTCGTAGGATATTCTTGTTGTCTTTCCAATTCAGCAGTAATTTATCAATCATCACGCCTCCCAAACGGCTTTCGCAGTGTCAAATTGCATATAGTAATCATACAAAGCATATACTAAACCGTTCAGGATAAAGTTGCAGCATTTGAAATAGGCCTTAGTTAAGTTCAAAATTGACTCTATAATTTTATCAATTTTAGTTACAATAATATTAGGATCTTATATAGGGTTGGGGACATGAGGTTCAGTAGGCCAGTCTTGTTCAAGAACGTAAGCATTTTTTTAAGGTTCAATAAAAGAGCACTACAAAAATAAAGGGTAGTAGCCACGAAAAATTCTGTGGCAAAAAAGTTTTTACCGTGGCAAGAGTCATGCCCGTAGATGGGTGGCTAAAGCTTTGCCACAGGTATTACCGTGGTAAAAAAGTTCTCAATTTTCCCAACTTTTATGGTAGCTGTTGTTGTGGCAAAAACTATTATTTTCCTTGGTATTTTTTGTGCTACATATTGGGCCCACCTCGTTTATTCCCCTAGAATGGGGACAGCAAAATCTGTGGCAAATGATAAATTTTTTGCTATTGAATAATCTGTGGCAAAAGCCAACTTTAACCACTACATAATCCTTGGTAAAAGAAAAAAAAATTTCTATTGAAAAATCCATGGCAAAATTCTACTTTCACCACTACAGAATCCGTGGCAAAAATATATTATAAATAAAAAATAAAAAATAATTTCAGGAAAATATATTTTATTTCAAAAATATACAGAAAAAGAGATAAATTATAAACATGTTTCTTACCGACAATTCACATGGTATCCTATACAAAATAAACTTAATATGTCAACCTATTCGATCAATTAAGCAAAATGAATTGCAAATTCAAAAAAGATAGCAATGGTTCTTTGAAAGTGTTGGTGGCAACTTGAAGTTTTCACCTTATCAAAATAATATCAAATTTGTGAACTAAAGGTTATGAAATGGATTAAAGTTGATATGATTATCTAAAGAGATACCTTAATATTCCACGTCTTCTTTTGCCTCTCTCATTAACCCTATTGCAATTCCTCCAAGTCTAAGTGTCTCGTCAATTACCTGCAAGGATTACATTGTACGATAATTATGTTGTAGTTTGGAAGGTAGAATAAATTCTCTGATTTAACCTTTTAGTCAAATGATCTTAGCACTAGATATATAGTTGAGCTCTCAATTATTGATAATGTATTAAGCAGTTCTAAAGGAATGTAGAACTTGAGGAGGTTGGCTCGTACTTTATATTTTCATAAAAAACACCGGTAAATAATTGACATGCGAGAACATTTATAAATGAAAAGTATACAGGTATATATTGTGATTTTTCATTCTTTCTTCGACCAAGTAAATTATTAATATCCCGTGAGTGCAGCAGAAGCGAACAAATAATACATAGTTAAACTCATAAACCAAAAGTCTATCTAAACTGCTGGGAGTTCATGGGATCTAAGGTTTCTGATCTATCCTACTTTAAATGGGTATAAACCCATTATATTAGAATTCACAAATTTGCATCTACTGAGCGAGTCAGCTAGACTAGACTCATTTTTGAAATCTACCCAAAACCATACTTTCCATTGTAATTTAACTTATCATACTTTGAGTTTTGAACTAGTTCGTGTATTTACAAGCAGAAAGGCAAGTATGAGTAAGAGTAATGTGACACTGACTACAAAAATGACATTCCAAGGGGTGACTTCATATGAATTTTCCAAGATAACCGTTTGTCTTTCCTGCAATTTTGATCAAAACCAACATTTGTGTAAGCATTATGAAAGGGAAACAACTCAAGTTCTTTTACTTTTTTGGCGCATGAGCTAGCTATTCTTGGGAAGGCTAGTGATAGGTTGTATGACCGTAATACTATGTCGGAGTGGCTGCTAGCCCAGGCTTTAGACTTTGTTTTGTAATTTGTTTTTGCTTATGAAATATAAGTGTGCTTGAAAAAAAGAAGAAGAAAAAGAAGGAAACTTAGAAAAATTCATAGAGAAACTACAAAGATCAATGTATAAGTTTAGGCTTAGAATGAATTGCCCAAGAAAGGAGTTGGAAAGAGTTAGAAAACTGAAGAAGATAGAAACTAAGGTAACTAGCCCTGATTTATAGATATTTTGAGCTATCAGACGATAGTTGCTAGAGAAGATATAACGGGTGAAATATTTATTTCTTTTATTGCATGATAAAGGTCACCATGGTAAGGCGCAGCAAGCTCGTACCATAGGCCATATGTATTAAGTTATGTTTTTCTTTTTACCTAATTCAGAAGGTTTTTCAAAAGAGCAACATAACACCTGAGCTTTTATATGCCGATGATTTCGCTGCAAGCCTGGAAGATTTGATGAATCAATGTAACATATATATACATAAAAGAGAAGTGCATCAATGTCAAGATTACTTTGGATCCCCCAACTTTTATATACTAAATTGAACTCATGATATTGTCAAATTGAAACACTAATTTGATGGAAATGAAAAGGAAAAAAATTAGAAAGATAAAAAATTAAAGAGCTTATCAAGAATTGAACCTTAGGTAATAAGATAAATGCCAAGATTCTTAACCAATTCAGCTATTTTTATTTGCATTGAGATAAAAATTAGTGTGGTTTGATATTGAGTCTAAGTTCCAACCTCAAGTAGAGATATAATTAATATTTCCTTCCTAATATTTTCCCAAGAAACTTTTTAGTTTATGACAACCTTTAATGAAGAGATAGAATTAATATTTCCTTCCTAATATTACCTCCTTCAGATATTCTATTTAATGAAAAGGCATGTCATAATCTTCCATCAGAATTTCAACTGCCATCTGACATGGTGTGAAATCACAAAATAATTAACAAAATTAAAATTGAAGATAATAAAATGCTTCAACAAAAGAGGAACATAAATGCATAATTCTAACACCTCGAAATTGACCTTATAGTTCCATTTCTCGTTCCCACGTTTCCAGTTGGAGAGAACTCATTTATTATTTGGTTACTTGTACTATTCTATCATACAAGAGAAAAAAATGATATAAGTTTTGAAACTTTACGGTATTTCTCAATAAGCTTCTCACCATGCTAGGTTTACCTTTCAAGATACCTGAAGGTAATTATTGTCATGCTCTGTATCTGGAAATGAAGTGCTCACTGCAGTACCACAAGTACTAACATATTTTTAGAAAGAACAAGAACATCCATATGAATTCTAAAATAAATAATGTTCTGCATACTGAGATTAACAAATTGAACTCCTAGGGTTAACAAATACAATACAAATAACCCATGTAGGGGCCTAACTTCTTTCGGAGGGGAAGTCAACTCTCACACCACGGGGTTAGTTCACAATCCAAGAAAGACAAGTAAATAATATAGAGCATGAACAATCTATAGACAATATACTTGCGTAGAGGCCTGAATGTGATGCTCTAAGACCTCTGCTGAGGATTTTTAAGAGTGTATTTATTACTGATGAGTGATCGAAGGTTTGAGTACTGGGTTTTACAGGGTGATCGAAGGTAAACTGCAAAGGGACTGGGGGGGATTTTTCTAACCTCTCCTTGGCTTTCCATCTCTCCTATTTATAGACCGTAGGAAGGGCTGAGTCACCAAGGTTAAGTCAGATTACAAGGGTACTATCCGAATATCTCGGAGGGGGTATGAGCGCCGGAAATGTCGGTACTGTCACTGTAACAGTTGTTGGGTCTGTCTCTATACTTTGATACTGTGGCAGTGGTTGGGCCTGCCACTATAGCTGCAAGGACCAACCACTGCGCAGTCTTGTCTACTGAGCTGGCTGCCTGTCCCATCGTACTTTGACTATGTACAGATATGGTCGAAGTGTTTCTGCTGCGATGGGTGGAGTCCATCCTAGAGGCTTGTTCAGAGTCGAAGCATCGTCTTTGGACAATCTTTGGGAGGCTTGTTTGTGGATTTGTCTTGACTTCGATATGTTTGAGTGGGCTTCAAAGTAGGCTTCATGTATCTGTCTAGGGTAGAAGGTTGCGAGTAGGCTACTACATTCGTCCCCTCTCAACGAAAGTCTCAAAATCGGGTGAAGAGGCATTTGTTAAGAAAAACCTGTTTGCCGGGAAAACTATTTGTAGTCGGAAGTGGAATAGTTGACTGTTGGTTTTTCGAAGGAGGAAATAAAAGAGGGTAATAAAGGGATGTTTGTGGTTATAGGGTAATAAATGATACGAGGCTAGAAGTATGGGTTAGTGAGTAGGGATACTGTGTAATCTTCTTCTTTTTCATTCTTCTCTCTTTCTTCTACAAATTATTGAAATCTCTATGGATACCATGCCCAATACGCGATATCTGAAGAGGATGGGGTTCGCCCGAGATCGTCGCGTAGGGCGAAAGACTACTGAACTGCATATGAAGTTCTTTAGGCATCATGATCTGGACTGGAACATGCCTGAACTGGTGGAGGTAGAGGCTAAGGAGCTCATCAGCGGGGAGCCTTATGCATATCTTTACGACCAACTGAGGTACAACTTTACTACTGCGGAGAAGCGTTATCACTTTCTGTCGTCTTTAGCCGAGTGCCTCATTTGCGCAGAAGAGGAGATGGAGGAACAAAGTTCGGTGAGTGAAACTAGGCCTTCTTGTGGTAAAAAGGGAGAAGGGGGACAGAGTGATCGAAGTCAGGATTCGACTGAGTCGGATAGGATGGAAGGTACTATTTCGGCTATAGATAAAATTAAATTAGATTGATATGCTGCCAAGTTGGAGCTGTCGAATGTGGGGGTGCTGTTGAGTGTGGTGGGGGCAGGGTTAACTTTCAAATCGAACCCTGGAGAAGGGATAATGGCTTATAGAGGCCAGATTCGATTAGGAATGGAACTTCTTCTTCGAAGGCTCGTGAAAGCGGTGTTGAATTTTTGGGAGGTTGCCCCGGTTCAAATGAATGGATATTTTTATGAGATGATGAGGGTAATTAAGGGCATGAATGCAAAATTGAGCAGTGAGGGGAGGATTTTAATTAAGTAGTTTGATGTTGTGACCTTCTACTCGAAGAAGGCGAGCCATAACACAGGTAGCTACCACATCCAGTGCCACCCTGAGAGGCCTTAATTTTTTGACCTGTGTTTGACGGGTCAAGGGTAGAATAAAGACTTAGTTATAGTGCGGGGCAACCATGAAAATATTGAGGGGGGGGGGACCTTAATAAATTGTACCATTGGGTCTATAATCAGAGTAAGTTTGCTATTTGAAGAATTGTTTTTGATGTACGTTTCGAATAAGCGGTGATCACATTTTGTTTATTCTGCAGGTCGGAAGAATCTATCTTGGAACAACCCGAGGAACTATATTGACGTCTTACACGAAGCTAGTAAGGATTGGGTGAATAATATTTTTAGAAGTCTTGGAATTAAGAGGAAGAGAAGGAAGAAGACGGACTCCTTGCTTCGAGACGTGCCCATTACGCCGAATCCATAAAAGAGGAATAGAGGCGAAGGTGGCTCGAAGGTTTCCGAAGAGATGGGAGGGGAATAGTTGCCAAGAAATGTTCAGTATGTTCTGAAGTCAATGAGGGGGTCGAGGCAAACAACGCTAGTATCTGAAGTGGCCAGTGATGCTTTGAGACTGAGATCGAGGCAGGTGCCAATACCAGCTGAGAAAGGGAAAGGCAAAGTCGCTCCTGAGGCTCCGAAGGTACAGCAGTCGAAGGTTGTTCAACACAAAAGGCGTAGGGTACTAGGGGAAGATAATGCAGCGAATGAGGATGAAGAGATGACGAAAGCTGAGCGGCGAGAACAAGCAATAGCCAAATATGCTTCAATGGCAGAAATATGCGAAGATGACCCAAAATAAGCTTTGAGGGAAATGAAGAGGAGTATGTTTCAGGTAACTATCTATTAATTTCTTCTATGAGATTCTGAGATTTATTTTAAGTTCTTCAACTTTTGAGGGTTACTGACTGCTTGAATACTCTAACAGACGAATGCTTGGGCACAGTCTTACAACAAGGCAATGAAGTCAGTAAAGAGGAAGCTGCAGTAGGCGGTTAAAAGTCTGGATCTTGCTCGAGGGACTGAGGCGTTGCTGTTGTCTGAGGTCAAAGTGTTGAAGTAAGATCTGGGGGTGATAACTGGCTCCTTCGATAAGAGGCTCGAGGTTCAACGGTCGAACCAGGAGCGGGTGTTGGTTGCGAAGCTTGCTGCGAAAGAGAAGGAAAAGGCAGAATAAAAGGTGTTATACCAGGTGCAGTTTAACGGTGAATGTAAAGTGACTGTCAGCCTGAAAGAGTTTATTGAAGTTCAGGGTTTTGATCTGGACTCTTTTGAATGCCATCCTGCTGAGGATGAACCTGTTGATGAGGAATCTTTACAAACAAATGAAGGAGGGATAAAAGATGATATTGAAGGTGCTGGGAGGGGCATGGAAACTCTTGTGGACAAAGGTATAACTATTGAGGCTTCGACTGACTTCACTGCAGATGGTTCGAGGTCGAGGCTTTCGACTGTAGGTATAGAAGGTGATGCTGAAGGTCCTATTAGGGAAGAGGATGTGGCTACGCCGATATGAGGTATTTGTATTAGAGTTCTATGCTTGCCTTTTATGATTTGTTGTTGAGTTGCAATATTTTAAACTATGCTTATTTTTATGTGGCGTTGGTCTTTGAACTTGGTTTGTCTGTGAGCTGTTGTACTGTACTGATGGTCCTTTTCTATTGAACCTCTGAATTTGATTATGAACTGCATTTTGAATTTGTGCCTGATTTTCTGAACTGGATTTGCTGTCTTATTCTAGCCTTGTTTTGTTCTGAATTATTGAAATGTTGAGGCTTATTATGTTAGCTTAGCTTGTACTGAATGTTTGATGCATGACTTAGCTTGAGTTGTGTTGAAACTGCTTCTCTGATTTATGATTCTGTAAAATTTCTTGTTTGTAGAAATTCTTGTATTATAGTATCTGTATGTACCGTTTCTGTCGAATGACTGTAGAGTGATCGAATCCCTAAAGAGCTTCGAGGATGTTGTGATACCTCTTTTGAGATTAAGGGATCTGCTGGACATCGAAGGCCTAAGCCACAGCAATGTAAGATGTGGTCACCCCCAACGCATTCCCGAGGGTCCGGTCACTCAACAATTTGTGCCCCTCGAGTTTGCTCGAATGTTGGAAGTTTGAAAATTTTCAAGGTCACCTCCGAGTATTAGTCACGCCGAGGGGACGCGATACCTAGAGGAAACCCAGAAATTCACTGAACTTCGAAGGCCTAAGCCACAGCATAGCAAGACGTTTTCGCCCCTAACTCATTCTCGAGGGTCTGGCCTTTCGACCATTCGTGCACCTCGAGTTTGCTCGAATGTTGGAAGCTTTAAAATTTCAAAGTTGCCCCCAAGTATCAGTCGGGGCGAGGGTGGACATGATACCTGGGGTAAACCAAGATTTCGATTGCTGGAAGCTTGAAAATTTCAAGGTCGCCCCCAAGTATCAGTCGGGGCGAGGGTGGACATGGTACCCTCGAGTTTGCTCGAATGTTAAAACCTTGAAAATTTTAAGGTCACCCCCAAGTAATAATCGGGGCGAGGGCGGACATGATTCCCAGGGTAAACCAAGAAATCGACTGGACTTCAACGGTTTTGAACCTGATCAAAGCATATCAGTTCGCCCTAATTATATCCTCGAGGATCCGGTCTTTTGACCATCCTTGCCCCTCGAGTTTGCTCGAAATTGGAAGCTAGAAAATTTCAAGGTCGCCCCCAAGTATCAGTCGGGTCGAAGGGTTAACATGATACTTAGAAGAAACCAGGAAATCAACTGAACATCGAAGGCCTTAGCCACAACAAAGCATAACTATTCCCCCTAATGAATTCCCGAAGGTTTGGTCTTTCGACCATTCTTGCCTCTCGAGTTTGCTCGAATTTGAAGGTTTGAAAAATCTCAAGGTCGCTCCTAACTATTAGTCGGGTCGAAGGGTTGACATAATACCTAAGTTAAACCAAGAAATTCATTGAAAAGAGGAGATGAAGTATGGGTGGAAAAACTGTTTATTGAATATTTTGTATTATGTCAATTGTACAGGGTTGAGGCCCAGACCTGTTATAGGAGACCAATTGCATTGTGTTTCACGGGTTTGGTAAAGGCTCTTCGTCTTCTATCATCAGATAGTAAGAACCCTTGTCAGTTTTATCGTACATGACATAAGGTCCTTCCCAGGAGTCGGCTAGCTTGCCGACATTCTGAGGCTTCGAGGACTGGTTGACACGTCGAAGTACCAGATCTCCGATGTTAAAATTCGTGGTTGAATTCTCTTGTTATAGGACTTCTGAAGTGATATATGGTAACGACCAAGGTTGGCGATGGCTCGGTCTCTTGTTTCGTCAATCCATAGCATGTTACAACCGAGCTCAAACTCATTGTCTTCGTCTGGGAGGTTAGGATCTCGTGCAGCTACTTTAAATTGAGTAGGGAGCACAGCTTCGGTACCGTATGCTAGGAGGAAAGGGGTATAACCTGTAGATTTTCTTACTGTTGTTCGATTGGCCAAAAGGATATGCTGTAACTCTTGTACCCATCGACCTTTCTTTGCATCAACGCTTTTCTTGTGACCGTCAACTATGGCTTTGTTGATAGCTTTGACTTGACCATTTCCTTGGGGATAGTAAGGTGTTGGGGGGGAGAGGATGATGTTGTGTTTTTTAAAAAAGTTTCTGACTTTGTTACCAAAAAACTGGGGACCATTGTCGCATCGAATCATATGGGGGCAGCCGAAGCGTGTGATGATGTTTTCCCATAAAAATTTTATAACTTCTTCTTCTCTGGTTTGACACAAGGGTACAGCTTCAACCCATTTAGTGAAGTAATCTGTTGCAACAATGATACTTTCTCTACTACCTGAGGCTTTAGGGAAGGGGCCGATGAGATCGATAGCCCATCTTTTGAATGGCCAGGTGACTTGACTGAAATGGAGGTCTTGTGAAGGGCAATGTATGTCGTGGGCATGGCGTTAGCATTTGTCACAGTATTTGGCCTACTCTTTGGCTTGTTTTTTCATATTCGGCCAGAATGAGCCATTAGAGACAGCTCGAAGGGCCATAGAATGAACAGCAGTGTGAGCACCGTAGGTACCTTCGTGGAGCTCGGCTAGGATGGTAGAGGCTTCGGCTTGAGATATGCATTGAAAAAGGATGTCATTTGGGGATTTGCGATATAACTTATGTTTGTGGATAGTGTATCTGCGATAGTTTTCTAGTAACTATCGTTTGGCTTTAGGATCATCTGGAAGGATTGCATTGTTGAGGTAATGGAAGAATGGTGTTCGCCAATAATTTGGATCAAGACTCTCGCCTCTAGTATTGATGGAGTTGACTTCCATTTGGTCGATTCTTGGGCATTCGAGTACTTCGGTATGAAGGGTCCGGGATTCTGATTGGCCTAACATAGCTGCTATATAGGCGAGCCCATCTGCATGTTGGTATTCTCCCAGAGGGTAATGAGTGATGGAAGATTTTTCGGGAAAATGGTCTATACGCTGTCGAACGAAAAGGGCATAATCAGCCATGCGACCGTTAGCTTGATTTTCACCTAAGTAATGCATCTGGACTAGTTGGGAATCTGTGAAAACTGCAAGTTTGGGAATGCCGAGGTTAAGAGCGAAGTCAAGGCCGTGGATCAAGGCTTCGTACTCAGCTTCATTATTGGAACATTTAAAGGTAAGTTTGACGACTTTCTTTATTCAATCATTAGTGGGTGTGACCAGGACAACACCAATTCCCTAGCCTTTAGATCCAACGAACCCATCTGTGAATAAATGCCAACCAGTGTTAGGTTTCCAGTGATCTGTTACTTCGGGTTGGTCTTCAGTTAAGTCATCTTCATGTTCCTCCCAATCGACATCTTCGACTGGGAAGTAAGCTAGGAAATCTGCTACTGCTAGGCCTTTCTGGGATATCTGCTTCTGGAATGTAATGTCATGTTCACCAAGATACACAAGCCACTGTTGTACTCGTTTGGATTTTTCTTTTTTACTGAGTACATCTCGAAGGGGGTAACTTGTTATAACACGGATAGGGTGGGCTTGATAATATGGTTTGAGTTTTCGGGCGGAGTAGACAAGGGTGAGGAGAAAACGCTTAAGTTTCAAATATCGAGTTTCTGCGGGTGTTAAAGTTTTGCTGATAAAATATATATAGGCTTCTTGACGTTTTGCCTTCGATAGGGGTGCTGATAATGGGTGGTCAGCCAAGAAAAGTTTTGAGTTTGTGGAAGGTCTGATCATATTTGGGTGTCCAGTTGATTTCAGGGTTATTTTTATTTTTTGCTTTGTGGACGCCTTGGTCGCGTAAGAGAGAAACGAGCCAAACACAACGGTCTGAGCATTTGGAAATACAGCGGTTGAGGGCCACAATCTTTCCAGCTACTTTTTGGACGTCTTTTTTGGTTATGGGCGAAGACATGTTGATGAGGGCTCGAATGTGTGTGGGGTCGATCTCGATACCTTGTTTACTAATGTGGTGGTCTGAAAATTTACCAGGCGACATACCAAATTGGTATTTATCTAGGTTGAGTTTCATGTTGTATGTTCGAAGTATTAAAAAGACGTCAGTTAAATCTTGAATGTGGGTCTATTTTTGGAGGCTCTTGTATAATATGTCATCGATATAGACTTTAACCGACTTGCCAAATAAAGGTTTGAACATGGTTGTGACAAGGCGTTGGTAAGTGGCTCCCACATTTTTAAGGCCGAAGGGCATAACATTAAAACAGTAAAGGCCTCATTCAGTGATAAAGGAAGTTTTAAGTTGATCTTCAGGGAGGAGGGGTACCTGGTTGTAACCCGAAGCTGCGTCCATCATTGACAGACGCTCATGTCCAGCCGGGGCATCAATGAGTGATGAGATGATCAGGAGGGGGAAACTCTCCTTTGGTGTATGCTTGTTGAGGTCTGTGAAGTCGACGCAGATTCTGATCTTGCCATTCTTCTTAGGAACTGCCATAATATTTGATATCCAGTGACCATACTTTACTTCTCAGATAAATCTTGAGGCTATGAGCTTGTCTACTTCAAGGTTCACTGCTTCTCAAAGTCGTGGTGCTAGGTTACGCTTTTTCTATTTTACTGCTAAGGAATAGAGAATAAGGTCGAGGTGGTGGCAAGCCAAACTAGGGTCGACGCCGGGCATCTCCTGGAACGTCCATGCAAAGACATCTTTGTTTACTCAAAGGAAATCTGTAAGTTCGAGGCATTCTGCTTCGTCTGGAGATGTTCCGATGAATGTACCTCGACCAGGATCGTCGAGTTCGATATAAATAGTGGGTTTGATGGGTGATGTTGTATCTGCCGAAGGTTGGGGGATAGAAAGAGTAATTGCTATGGGCGGCTGACGAGTTTCTGGGTCTGATTGATCTCTGGGTGCTCGCAGAACGGGCGAGGTGTTTAGAGCCTCTTAAGTTCTAAGTACTTTCGGGGGTGTTGAAATGAAGGGTCTGATGGTAGGTCAAAGGTATGGTACGCATGGCGCAGAGCCAGTCACGCTCGAGGATACCGAGCTATTCTGACTTCTTGTCGATGACAAGAAAGATGGTTTGAAGTGTGACAGGACCTATTGTGACTGGTAGGCTGATTCGACCAACATTGACTTATGTGGCCCCATTGAAGCCTTTCAATTTGACATTGACAGCAGTAATGAGATCTATCTTTTTCATGGTTTAAGCAGTTTGGAGGAAAAGGACATCAGCTGTACTCACTGTATCAATAAGCATGGTGTAGAGGATAAGGTTCTCGATCTTAATCATGATGACTAATGGATCGGAATGGGAGAAACGGACGTATGAAGTGTCACAGTCGATGAAAGAAATGCCTTCGAGTCGAGGCCGAGGGCTTGATTCTGGCAGGAGGGCGGGTAACTTCTCCTGGTAAGTGAGTTTATAACATTCTTCGACACGCTTACGCTTGCTCTTTGAACGGCCACTGTCGATGTTTTTTACCTCGATGAAACAAATTTGGTAGATATGCACCTCGGTCGGGTCAGCAGTAGGGGTGGGTTGAGACTTGAGGTATGACCCGTTAAGGTAGCTGGGAAGGTTGGCAACATACCGATGTAGATGACCTACTTTGAGGATGATCTTGAGAGAGCGCTGGAGGGCGAAGCATTTATTGGTATGGTGACAATTACATTTGTGATTGGCACAGAAAAGTTTGCCTTGTCTGACTTTGATAGGGAAAGTGATACGCCAGATAGGGTCTGCTTGTATCTGTGATTGAAGGGTGCTTAGAGGGGCAGTAAGTGCAGGTAAAACAGGTTTCGGTTGCTTCTTGTGAGCTTTAACGCTGTTATCGATGTTAGGGCATTTGTGGCTCTCAGCCTCCTATGAGACAGGAGCGATCGGGGGTGTTAGAGTAGAAGGTAGGCTCTGTCGAGGTTTATTGAAGTTGGTGGTATTCGAAGGCTGGCTCTGTTTACAAGATTCATGAAGGTGCTCGAGGTCGATATAACCATTGACCTTCGAGAGCATCTCCTCTAGTGTTCGGGGTTTATGATGGACCAAGTATTCTTTCACACGGCTGTGATCTCGTAGAGTATTAGAGTACGCGAGTACAGTACTCACGCAATCAAGGTTCTCGACTTTCTGTGATTCATTTAGAAACCTCTTGATGAAGGCTTCCAGTGTCTCATTGTTGGATTTTCTAAAATTGAACAAGGTATCGACTCAGACTTCTCTGTCTTTATTGAAGGCGAACTGAGTGATGAAAAGCTATGACAGTTGCTCGAAGCTCCAGATCGAGCCATTTGGAAGGTTGTGAAACCATCAAAGGGGGCTGTCAGTAAGGCTGGTTGGAAAAAGGTGGCATAGCAGGTAGTCGGCCGTGGAATAGAGGCTCAACACATTTTGGAATTCAAGAATATGGGATTTAGGGTCAGTATTGCGATATTTACTGAGTTTGGGAGCACAAAAATTGGGGGGTATTTTGTTAGTCAGAAGTCTGGGGCAGAGAGGGTTGTTCAGTCGACTCCTGGAATTGGGGGTTAGGCTCGCACTGTCCCGAATGACGGGTTGTATTTTGTGATTGAAGTCCTGATGTGCAACATAGGCAAGATGAGGGGGAGATCGAGGGATTCGAGGATTGTGGGGTCGAACGTATGACATGTATTTGGCACTGCGTTCCCTGAGCCATTCTCAAGCAAGATAGCATCTGGGGTGTCTGGAGGTGCGGAGGGTGGAGTCAGACGAATCTTCTGTGGGGTAAATCCCGAGATGGATAGAACCAGTTGAGGGAATAGTACGAGGAGCGCCTTCGGCACCGGTATATACTGGGGGTATCTCGAGATTTGGTAAGGGTCTCAGACGGGCGCGGGCAGATACGCGCGATGGGTCTGGTGCTTGGGATGGTCAAATAGCTTCCAGAGGCTGTAGTCTCTGCAGCTCTCAGACAGTGTTGCGCAGCTCGTCGATTGCCCGGTTCTATCTGTTCTCATCTTCCAGGCGGCAGTTCCGTTTAGTTTCCAGCTCTGGCCGGCGTTTTTCACGTTCCTGGTGAAGTTGTGCGTGATGGCGCTCCTCAGCTTGAGCTACTTAGGCGGCCACTCTGTCGACGGTGATGCCGGCATGGGTTGAATTTGTGTGGAGGGTAGGTTCCATTGAAGATAACTTGTTGAAGTTGAGGACAAAGGGAGGGGGAGAAGAGGGGACTGGTAGCGTGGGAAGCACAGACGGTGCCAAATGTAGGGGCCTAACTTCTTTCGGAGGGGAAGTCGGCTCTTACACCACGGGATTAGTCCACAATCAAAGGATGATAAGTAAATAATCTAGAGCATGAACAATCTATAGACAATATACTTGCGTAGATGCCTGTATGTGACACTCTAAGACCTCTGATGAGGATTTTTAAGAGTATATTTATTGCTGATGAGAAATCGATGGTTTGAGTACTGGGTTTTACAGGGTGATCGAAGGTAAACTGCAAAGGGACTGGGGGGGATTTTTTTAACCTCTCCTTGGTTCCACATCTCTCCTATTTATAGAACGTAGGAAGGGCTGAGTTACCAAGGTTAGGTTAGATTACAAGGGTACTACTTGGATATCTAGGAGGGGGTATGGGCGCCGGAAATGTCAGTACTGTCACTGTAATAGTTCTTGGGTCCGTCTCCGTACTTTGACACTGTGGCAGTGGTTGGGCCTGTCACTATAGGTGCAAGGATCAACCACTACGCTGTCTTGTCTAGTGAGCTGGCCGCCTGTCCCATCGTACTTCGACTATGTGCAAATATGGTCGAAGTGTTTCTACTGCAATGGGTAGAGTCCATCCTCGAGGCTTATTTAGAGTCGAAGCTTCATTTTCGGACAATCTTTGGGAGGCTTATTTGTGGGTTTGTCTTGACTTCAATATGTTCGAGTGAGCTTCGAAGTAGCCTTCGAGTATCTGTCTAGGGTTGAAGGCTGCGAGTAGGCTACTACAACCCAGAAAGGAAAAAAGAGTTGAATTTTTTACTTCAATGGTGAAGTCTATCACATCAATTTGAGTTAAACACCAGCCACTATAATTTAAACAACCCCCACTCCCAACTACATGCTTTCCCTATTTTCTATAACTTTCATACTTTCATAACTTGTCTTCTAACAAAATTCCTTGAGTTAAATGGTGTTCCTCAAGTAACTTTAGATGAAAACTCGAGTAATTAATTGAGAACTGGTAGTACCTATTGGTGAAAATGGGTACAACTAGAGGTTGTTTGGCTAATGATGTAGAAAGAGATGGACAAGCACAGGGTCTGGAAGTGAAGGCCATAGAAGGGGTAGTTATTAGATCATTAAAACTTAACCTTATCCTAAGCATATTGCTTGTAAGGTCAATCCTGATAATAAACATTTCTAGGCAAAAAGTTCTTGGGTTCTCTTATGTCTTTTGACCCAGCCAGAACACATCCTGCAAATAGAATAGTTTAAATATATTTTCAAAAATATGTGGGTGAACTTTTACAACTACAACATCATAAAAGAGTGGCAATTAATGATGTATATGGACCTACTAAGGTAGATAACCTTATACTAGACATACATTTGGTATTTGTATAGTACATAAACAAACATATAGCAAATCCAATAAAAGAAGTAATAGACCAAGTGCCTCTTTTGATGCATGGAAACTCTCTAACTTGTCACTTGCAGATACTTCAGTAAGCTTCAAAGTTTCCTTGCCATATGTCATACCAATAAAATATCACTCAGTAACTGGTCTAACGCAATAATTTGGGAGTGTTGGGAAAATATCAAGCCTAGAGAAACCAAAAGGTTAAAGAAGCTTATACATGTTTTCTCTTGTTAATTCCTCCTATCTCCAAGAAGTAACCAGAAGCCCCATAATTTTCTTGCATTTGCATGTTTGAAGCATATAATTTACCAAAGATTGCATGTGAATTACTCAAGCATGCACTTAAATGTTGAAGAGAATCCAAAAGACAATTTACATAGAGCAATTTCTGTTGGCATTTAAATCTCTTTCAGAGATTAGGGAAGAATTATAATAAACAAGTATTACGATGACACTAGAATAAACCATATAATAAATGATGTTGAAATGGTATCATACAAGATTCCGTAAGAAAATGGCTACATACAAAATGATTAGAAAGTATATCCGAACTGTTTCTTACCTCTTTCCCTCCTCCTTTACCCAGGCTTGGAACTGGCTATGCAAAGCTATAAAAACTTTGCATTGGCAAAGTTAAAAAAGGTTTACCTAATTGCATAAAATAGGTAATTTTATACATGTTAATACTTGACATTCATATCTTTCAATAGAAAAGAGACTATGAAACATAATATAAGCATCAAAAGCTAGTTACGTCTATGCAAATGTAACTAACGCTATCCCATGTTTACAGAAAATAAAACTAACAAGATCTAATTAACTAAAAAAATTTATATTCTAAAAAGTAATCATGCTTTTGGGTCATGCAACAAAGCTTCCGATGCTCATATCTAAGAGTCGTTTAATATTACTGTCGGGCCTGAACAACAATGCATTACCATCAACAATATCATGGATTGCAACTTTATAAAAGTCGCCACCCAAGGCAACTGAATAACACATGTCAGTTGGATCAACACCAACTATGACACCATGCGCAACTATCCTCCAAGGGAAACCCACCAATCTACATTCTTTATCAATATGTTGGTGTTTTTCCTACCGTTTAAAAGTTTCATACAGTAAGCTTTAAGTCCCAATTTACTAATACTCTATATCAGCTAAAACTAATTTAATACCTGTTTACGTTGCGATAATAAAGTTGCTTGTTGAGAAGGCAAGTTATCCGTCTGTGATATAGCTTGAGTACAAAAATATTAGAAAGTTAGTATTAAGTTGTACTATTCGTAGATTTGTATGAAGTATTGCAGTTAACATAAACTTCGAAATCAATAGGAGGCAAATATTCTAGAAATAAAATTACTTGATGAGTACCCATTATATTATGCTCCAAAAATTCTTATTTATTCTATACCTACTAGTTAAAAGTGACTTATCTCCCGAGTTAAGAGTGCTCATGTGGATTCTATTTCTTAGATACATAACATAGCAGAAGGGTTTTACGAAGAGCTGTTTAGATGGTTTAGGTTTTTGGGACTCTCTTTAAGCCCCAAACTAAACTCTTGGGGCTAAATCCTTATGGTAATACTTGCAAGCACAATAACAAACATGCAAAGTATAAACTACTAAATACAGTTTTACAGCGACCTCTATCGAAGTCCGTTTCAGTAAAATATGCATTTCAGAAACTATTTTGATAGGAAAAATGAGGGACGCTTATCCAAGCAAAATACATCATTCAGGCTAAAACTCCATAGATAAAATCAAGAACATAAATAACAACTGCCAAGCGTTAACTTTAATATCACATATACTAATATGCTATCATTTTATGATATGCAATGGCACATATAATTTCTACTTACACTTATTGGCATGTAACAAAAACATAAAAAATAAACTGAGAGGGGGTTGGAGGCAAGAGACGAAACCCTAACATCTTCAAAGGTAAGCCATGAAGCATAACAGTTTTATACATTATGGACATTTCAGGAAGCATTAGCGAAATTACATCAAGACCTGGTTTAATCAACCAACTCGCAAGACAAGAAGAAGTGCAGCAAGACAAGAGAAAGCCGTGAAGATTTTTCCATTGCCAACGGCTGGACTTCTACGTCTTATTGCTCATGGTTATACTCTCAAGTACAATATGAAGGTTAGGGCTGGTAGGGCATTTTCACTGGAAGAACTCAAGGCTGCAGGAGTCCCTAAGAAACTTGCTCCAACAATTGGGATTGTCGTTGATTACCGAAGGAGGAACCGATCTTTGGAGGGTCTCCAAGCTTATGTACAAAGGCTTAAGACTTATAAGAAGAAATTATTGCCTTCCCAAAATACGTAAACAAGTTCAAGCTGGAGAGATTCTATTCCTGAAAAACTTGCCAATACTACTCAAGTGCAGGGATCATTCATGCCCATTACTCGAGAAATACCTTTATTTGAACTTGTGAAGGTCACTGAAGAAATGAAGAACTTCAAGGCTTATGGCAAGCTACGTACTGAGACGACTAACACTCGACATGTTGGTGTCAGGGAAAAGAGAGCTGCAGAGGCTGAGAAGGAAGAGAAGAAGTGATAAGTTATTTTACTGATGGTGATTTTGGGTATTCAAAAATTTTGTATCTCCTTCCCAAATAACATTACAGGCATGTTTTGATGTTCTTAATTTTTATTTTAGAAGACTAGTATTTGAGTTTTGCACTTATAAAAAAAGAAGAAGCTACATTTGCAATATAAAAGGCAAAATTATGACTCATAAAAATGAATTTTCTTCTCATAGATTTGTAATGATCTTTGAAGTCTGAGATGTGAAAATTTCATAATTCATTATCACAGATAAAACAACATAAGAAATCAGCAGTTCATGCATGTTAACGGTGAACAACTTTTTATGTACTTGGCAAGAAGTAGTAAATTTAGAAAGAAACTTCCAAAAAAAAGTATAAGAAATAATGTAAAAGTACTCAAAAATTAAGAAATTCAATGTGAAGGCAAAAATTGAAAAAAACAAT
Organism: Kingdonia uniflora; assembly: GCA_014058105.1. Taxonomy (NCBI): domain Eukaryota; kingdom Viridiplantae; phylum Streptophyta; class Magnoliopsida; order Ranunculales; family Circaeasteraceae; genus Kingdonia; species Kingdonia uniflora. The sequence continues at coordinate 1,799,728 of JACGCM010000779.1, read as the reverse complement.
GTGAAGGCAGCTCTCATTTATCAAAAAGCTAGTCTACAGATAATAAAATCTTCATAATAGTGTACAGTGCCCACAATGGCATGTAATCATAGAGCAGCAAACAAAGAAAAATTCAAAATCATTGACAAAGTGACTAACTTTTTTCACCAAGGATATGCTCATGCCTGCACCCATAACCTGAGTTCCACTTTTCCTTTCTTTGTCAAATTTCTGTGTAGATATGAATATAACTATAAATTGACAAATAGTAGTACATTTCTATAGTTAATTCAATCACATTAAAAACTTGAGTAATGGCATCATTGGGTCCAGTTCAAATGCTTTTAGAATATTTATGCATAGTATTTTTAAGTTCCGCCTACAAATGTTTTCATTCGTTAGATAATAACAAAGTTAACAATTCATGCATTTCTAAGCTACATTTTAAGAGTATTTAAGTGTTAAAGGAGATATACTTACAATAACATCAGGGCATTGAATGGTCTTATCTTTTTTGGTATGGGCTGGTATGTATACTTTAACCCTACCAATCTCTTCATTTGTAACACCTCTTTCCTCAGCCTATCCATTTAAAATCTATTGAATTATTACTTAAAAAAAGCGAGTATAAAATGTAAATACATAAACATATGTATATCTTACCAATTTATGACGAGTAATTGGCATACTAGTTCTACCAAGAGTGCACAACGCTATTAGTTTCGCCCGATTTTCTTTGTTCCTTTTACTTTTAAGCCTAAAATTAGTTAAATAAAACTGAAGTATAAATATCGCGATAATCGCTCAAATGAAAAAAAAAACTCTTACGCAAGGATAAGTACGTATAACATAAACATATACCATAAACTTTTCTGAATTACAGTAATCAGCAAACTTCACCCAATCCTCCCTTGGAACAAATTTAGGGACCGGAGAAGCTTTCACATCTCCAGGATTATTTCCTATGATCAATGTGGTATTTAAATGATACTCATACCTTTTTCAAGCATCTTTAATTTTTTCTTTTAAATCAAACCAGGCAATATGAGAAATATCCCAACATTCATACAGATACAAGAAAAACAAATGATCAAATTAACTAAAAGGTGAAGATCTTGATAACCATTTTAGAAATTATAACATTGAACTTATAAGAGTTTACCTCCAGCCTTTTTACTACTAATGCAATACGATCATTAGGGACATCCTTAAAGCTTTCATAAATAATAGGGAGGTGCATGCAAACTTGGAATCCTATATCTGAAGTATAGATATTCGTTTCCGGATTTAATTGATTTAGTTAATCCCATGAATTTACGTCAATCATTTTCATCTTTCCAATTGGCAGGGGTTTTGAACCTCGTGCTAATCCTCTTTTCTTTTTGGAAGATGGATTAGATGAAGAATTATTTCCTGAAAAATAAAATAAATTTTAACATTGAGTAATATTAGTAACGAAATACGAATTGATTTTAAAATGATAAGAAATAATAAATCTGTAGGGGCCTAAGTTCAGGCAGAGGGGAAGTCGGCTCTTACACCATGGGGCTTATCCTTTATAAGTGGATTCAAGCATAAAATCTATAGTATACAAAATCTACCGACAATATACTTGCGTAGAGGCTCGAATGTAGCGCTCTACGACCTCTGATGAGGATTTTTAAGAGAGTTTATATTAATGATGAGTAATTGGAGGTTCGAGTTCTAGGCTTTACAAAGTGGTCGAAGGTTAACTGTAAGAGCTCAGAGGGGAGATTTTGTAACCTCTCCTTGGTTCCCCATCCCTCCTATTTATTGAATCATAGGATGGGTTGAGTCACCAAGGATAGGTCACATTACAAGGGTATGATCCGGATATCCTGGAATGGGTATGGGCATCAGAAATGTCGGAACTGACACTGTAATAGTTATTAGGTCTATCTCTGTACTTTGATACTGTAGCAGTGGTTGGGCCTGTCACTGTAACTGCACGGACCAACAACTGCATTATCTTGTCTAGTGAGCTGGCTCTCTGTCCCATCATACTTCGACCAGGTGCGGATATGGTCGAAGTGTTCTTGATGCGATGTGGAGTTTGTCTTCGAGACTTTGATACATTCGAGTAGGATTCGAGTATGACTGGGGTAGAAGGCTGCGAGTAGGCTTCGAGTGTGACTGGGGTAGAAGGCAGCGAGTAGGCTACTAGATTCGCCCCCTCTCAGCGAAGGTATCAAAAATGAGTGCAGAGGCCTTTGCTGAGAAAACTATTTGGCGCTGGAAGTTGAACGGTTTGACTGTTGGTTTTCGGGTAGGTAATAAAGAAATGTTGGTGGGGGGTTCTTCAGATGATAGGTCCGTTTCGCGGTCATCGTTTGTTTTTGCTAGAATCATTTGTGGAAGAGATTGTAAAGCAGGAAGATTCTGCTGCTGAGGCTAGAAGCGAAGAGAAGTCTAAACTTGGTGAAATGAAAAGTGTGATCTGTCGAAGTCAAAGTCTGATATGTTGAAGTAGAAGTCTGAACTGTTAAAGTAGAAGTCCAGTCTGTCAAGGTAGAAGTCTAATTTGTTAAAGTAGAAGTCTGATCTTTTCAAGTAGAAGTTTGATCTTTTGAAGTAGAAGTCTGAACTGTCGAAGGTAGAAGGTTGAACTATCGAAATAGAAGTTTGAACTGTCGAAGGTCAAAGTTTGAACTGCCGAAGGTTGAAGGCTGAACTAACAAAGTAGAAGTCTGATCTTTTAAAGTAGAAGTTTGATCTGTTAAAGTAGAAGTCTGGTATGTTGATGTAGATGTTTGAACTGTCGAAGGTAGAAGTTTGAACTGTCGAAGTAGAAGTTTGATCTATTAAAGTAAAAGTCTGATCTGTCAAAGTAGAATTTTGAACTGTCGAATGTTGAAGTCTAAATTGTCAAAGCAGAAGTCTGATCTGTTGAAGTAGAAGTCTGATCTGTCAAAATAGAAGTTTGAACTGTCGAAGGTAGAAGTCTAAACTTGGTGAAGTGAAAAGTGTGATCTGTCAAACTCGAAGTCTGAACTGTCGAAGTAGAAGTCAGATCTGTTGAAGTAGAAGCTTGAACTTGGTGAAGTAAAAAGTGTGATCTGTCAAAGTCGAAGTCTGAGCTATCGAAGTAGAAGTCTGATCTGTTGAAGTAGAAGTTTGATCTGTTGAAGTAGAAGTCTGATCTGTCTAAGTAGAAGTTTAAACTATCGAAGGTAGAAGTATAAACTGTTGATGTAGAAGTCTGAACTGCCAATGGTAAAAGTGTGGACTGTTGATGGTAGGAGTCTGAACTGTCGAAGGTAGAAGTCTGATCTATTAAAGTAGAAGTTTGATCTGTCGAAGTAGATGTCTGATCTGTCGAATTAGAAGTTTGAACTTCTGAAGGCAAAAGTCTGAACTGTCAAAGTAGAAGTCTGATCTGTTGAAGTAGAAGTCTGATCAGTCGAAATAGAAGTTTAACTATCGAAGGTAGAAGTTTAAACTGTTGAAGGTAGAAGTCTGAACTTGGTTAAGTGAAAAGTGTGATCTGTCGAAGTCGAAGTCTGAACTGTCGAAGTAGAAGTCGGCTCTTACACCACGGGGCTTATCCTTAATTAGAGGATTCAAGCATAAAATCTATAGTATACAAATCTACCAACAATATACTTGCGTTGAGGCCCGAATGTGGCGCTCTACGACTTCTGATGAGGAATTTTAAAAGATTTTATATTACTGATGAGTAATTGGAGGTTCGAGTACTAGGTTTTACAAACTGATCGAAGGTAAACTGTAAGAGCTTAGAGGGGAGATTTTGTAACCTCTCCTTGGTTCCCCATCCCTCCTATTTATAGAATCATAGGAAGGGCTGAGTCACCAAGGTTAGGTCATATTACAAGGATACGATCCGGATATCCCAGAATGGGTATGGGCGCCGAAAATGTCAAAACTGTCACTGTAATAGTTGTTGGGTCTGTCTCTGTACTTTGATACTGTAGCAGTGGCTGGGCCTATCACTGTAGCTGCACAGACCAACAACTGCGCTGTCTTGTCTTGTGAGCTGGCTGTCTGTCCTGTCATACTTCAACCATGGGTGGATATGGTCAAAGTGTTCTTGATGCGATGTAGAGTTTGTCTTCGAGTCTTCAATACATTCGAGTAGGATTCTAGTGTGACTGGGGAAGAAGGCTGCGTGTAGGCCTTGAGTGTGACTGGGGTAGAAAGCTGTGAGTAGGCTTCGAGTGTGAGTGGGGTAGAAGGCTGCGAGTAGGCTTTAAATGTGGCTGTGTAGAAGGCTACGAGTAGGCTAGTACAAAATCTAACCTGTATCTGCAGTATTTGAGTCATCACCCGTTGATTGCAAGTTATTAAAAGGATTGTGATGAGCCATGCATCTAACTATTGTATTAAGAACTGCAAAATATCATAAGCATTTACAAAATGGATACAATAGAATTATATAGCATATTACTTCATTCTAAATATTTAATAAACATGAACGATTAAAATAGTTTATAATGATTAAGTTTCATTAGTATTACAATTGGCGACTACTTAAAATAATGAGAATCAAAATATTGAAATAGCAATTTCTACAAAAAAATAAATACTAAAAGACATTTATTGTAACATGACAACTAGCTATTTCCCCACCCTCTTTCATTTTTTTGACTTCTCAACAGCTGGAACTACGTAACCCAAATCATTAAATATTATTTTATTATCGAGAATATGTGTATCATTACTCAGTCCAATATCTAAATCTCCTATAAAGCATTCTTCAGATGAAATATAGGCTTCATCCTCAACAAAGACCTTTGGTGGAACCTCTATGATCACGTTCTAGTTAGGATCTTTTGGATCCATGGAATAAATTAAATACCTGTGTAGCATGTTCTGTAAGAATAATTGGTTCATCACCAAATTAGTTTGAGCTAATTAAGTTTGAAAAATTTACCAATTTTAAATTTGCCTCCTTGTCCCACTTAACACTTTGGCGTGTAACCCTAGCCCAATTACACCTAAATAAGAAAGGTTTATAACATTTACGATATTCAAGTTGGATAATATCCATCAAATTCTGTAATATATCATATTTTCATTCAGAGGATTCTTATCTTTAGAACTAGACTGAAAAGTCATCACGACACTTGTGCAAACCCACCCAATATGGGGGTCAGGGCATCCGTACAGTTGTGAACCATAACCAAGCCCTGATGGCCAAGAACTTCTGGAGGGTCATCAAAGAGCCAGAAAAAGTTTGGACTCAAAACCTGAAAGCCAATTACTCGCCTAGAGACTCTGTTATGCTGGCTCTCCCCAAACCTGCCGACTCCTGGATCTGGAAAGGAATACTTAAAGCCCGTAACAACATTTGGTCCGAGCTCCGATGGCACATCGGAGATGGAGAAAGCATAGATCTTTGGTTGGAAGCTTGGATCCCGGGTATCAGATTCGGGAGACCAGCAGGTCCTGCCCCCGAAGTCAGAGATGTCACAAAAGTTGCAGACCTCATTTGGTCCAATAGTCAAACTGGGAAAATGCACCTCATCCAATTTTTATTCCACCCAGATGTTGTTAATTTGATCATCCATATCCCTCTCAGCATCAACCCTGCGAAAGACACCCTGAAATGGACCAAGGAGAATAATGGCATCCTTACGGTCAGATCTGTTCACAATTTTTCAACCATCACTTCACCGGGAGACATGTTTGCCATCCCCCAATCTACTCCACCTTCCATTCCTTGGGAAAAAATTTAGAAACTAAAAGTACCCTTCCGCATCCAAGTTTTCTTATGGAAAATCCTCCAGAACGGTATCCAAACCAAAATCAATCTTTGGCATGGTTACGAAGACTGGGATACAAACTGCCCCCGGTGCGGCTTGGAAGAGGAAACCACCACCCACGCTTTATTCTTCTGCCCTAAGATTCGTGATATTTGGTTCGAGTCCGAACTCTTGATCGACTTTAGAAATTGGAGCTACTCAGAATCGATTCCTCTCACTTTCATTAAAAGTTTTCAAACCCCTGGACGTGGTTCTTATTTTTTTTATCTTTTTGCAGCTCTTTTAGCACCATCTCATTTTCTATTTGGGACAGCAGAAACTCGTTAGTCTTTGAGCAACATACAAAATCGACGAGTGACATTCTGTACCAAGCAAAAAAGCTCTGCACCATCCCCAAAACTCCCTCGTACCCTTTCCTCACCATTAGGCAAACTAAGACCCAATACCTGGTCCAGGAGGGATGGCACATCATCAACGTGGATGCCTCCTGGACCGTCCAGGATAAGCCTGGGGGGTCGGGTTTCACTATTAAAAATCACTTAAACTATTTTGTATGTGCATGATACGATCAGGCCTGCGTAGCCGACGCTGAAGAAGCAGAGGCACTATCAGAACTTAGAGGTATGGAGGCGGCACGACACTTAGGTTTGTAGAGGATCTTGCTTTTGTCTGACTGCCAGAGGATTGTTCGAGCTTTCGGAGAGTGGTCAGAGGATCTTAGTAGGGGAGCTCTTACCATTGCTCCAGATCTGAGAACAGTGGCTGATTGGATTTTGATTTTAGATTCGAACATGTTAACCATAGATGGAACGATTCAGCTCACATTTTAGCAGCTAGAGGAGTTGGTTCCCCCTCGTCTTGTCGTTTTGTAGGCTTAGAGGCCAATAACTATGTAACTTCTCTGTCCCTCCCTCGCGATTAGGAGAGTTATTTCATCTTCTTCTTTCTTTTGCCTAAAAAAAACCCTACTATTCTGATATTGTTTCGTTGCCTCGTATTCTTTTATGACAAATAAGTGCCATTGACGCAATACTTTTTGTACCGCATAGCAAAACAAATTATCCCTCCTACTATATCTTTAAAATCATTACCATTTTCATCGATCTTTAGCTGCAAAATAATACCAATTGACAAACTAGTTTAAAGCATTCTTCTAATTGCATAAGTTTCTATTTATGGAAAATTTTAAATAACAAAACTAACAAGTACCTGTTGTTTAACCCATGGTATAAACTCTTCTTCACTAGGAATTTTATAGTTTATACCCTTTCCCACAGATAACTTACCACTCTTTAAGAAATCATCATGTTTACTATATATCATAGTAAATATATTTACGAATATGAAATGCTAGCTAAATTTTTAAAAAATAAATATCTTAAATATATACCTTTTCCACATATCATAGGAAGGATGACTCTTTATTATCCACATAGGAGCTTGTTTGTACTCAATACCATGTAGAAAAATTGCAAACTTGAACCTATTAGCCCACTATCATCAATATTTTCTTTGTTAATATCATCGAGAAACTTAGGTATCACTGATCTATCCAAAGACAACTTTTATTTTTGGATAGCCAAATTACGGATGCCTTTATATTATGTACAATAAGTTAAAGCCTCTTGCTGAAGGTATCCTTTCGCTATACAACCTTCAGGCCGTGTTTTGTTCGTAACATCATCTTTATATGTTTTTATTAAGGTAGTACAAGAAAAACCGATGAATCGAGAAACCGAACCCAACTGAATCAAACCGGTGGTTTTATTCGGTTTTTCAAAAACCCGGTTCGGTTCTCAATTCCAAATTTGAAGAACCGACTCAGTCCGGTCGATTACTTGTTAGTAGCCCGATTAACCGACCAAATCGAACTGAGTTTGGTTTCACCTAACTCAAATCTTTTGAGTTCCTTATATTAGCTGTTAGTTAGTCCCTATCAGTTGGTAGCTTTATTTTATTGGATGCCAGCCAGGCTCGTCCTTCAGTGGGTCCACCATTCTCACTCTCTTTTCTTTTCTTGTCATTTCAAAGTTCAAACTATTTTCTAGAGAGAGAGAGCTCAAAACTATGTTTATCACCATGGGAAGTTAAAATATAGATGACGAAAGAAGTGATTGAAGACGCAGATCCACCACCATGGAAAGAAGGGATCAAAACTATATTCATTACCATGGGAAGGGCTACACAGATCCACCACCAACACCATTGTTTGACATGGCTAAACTAAAACCTTGAATCGCTCAGTTCATTGCTGCTCTTCTCTTCCTCTACATTACTGTAGTGAGGTTAGGATTTTGAGTATCATTTGGGCTTTTGGTTGGATGATTTTTTTTTGTATACTGTGGTGGGGTTGGGATTTTAGGTATCCAAAAATGGATTTTGGCATCAAATAAAGCTTTGAATCCCATTTGCTTGTACCCCTATATTCTTGTACACTGTGGTGGAGTTGGGCTTTTAAGTGCTTCTATAAATGGATAGAAACCCTTATGGTCTTACTTGTTTTTTGCTTCAACCCTTGTGTTATTTCTTGGTTTTTCTTTAACCCCTTTGCTTTTACTTGAGTTTTCTTCAAACCCTCTGTTTTAGCTTGGTTTTGCATCAATCCTTTTATTTCTCTAGTGTTTTAACTTGACAAACAATAGGTATAAGTTGATTTCACCTAAACAGATCTGTTTGGCTCAAACCCCTTTGATTTCACCTAAACAACTCTGTTTTGGCTTGATTTCTAATGGGTTTCTCTAAATTTGTTTGAAACAAGGACACATCAACCTTGCAAGGTTTTTATGGATCTTTTTAAACACTAAAAACCGAACTGAAACCTGACCAGCCGGTTTGGTTTGGGTCCGGTTATTTCGGAGGCCAGTTCAGTTTTGGTTCTTTGTTATTAAAAGCCGAGGTATGCGGTTTGGTTCACAGTTTAGGGCCAAAACCAGACCGTGTACAGCCCTAGTTTTTATTAGCCTTTTCAAATTAATATAATCTTAAAAAACAATGTTAATATAAAAATATTGATACTCTAATAAGTGATAGTTGTGTGATACCTTTCAAATGGCCACATCTATCGAACGGGTTCAGGACCATTCACTCGGCTATCATAAGCCAAATGAATTGGCAAATGTATCATCACGACGAATACAGAAGGAGGAAATATTTTCTTAACTTCACACATTGTTTTGGCCATGCCCCTCTCAAAACTTATAAGTGTTTAAAAATCGATAACTTTGGAACATAGTACGCTAAAGAAAGTTGAAAAGCTTAAGATTATATCACGGATTTCCTTCCTATCTTTGAAGGCATGTTGGATCAACACAAAAAGTAGATGTTGTATTAAGACATAGTAGTCATGAGATTTCATGTTCTTCAATTCCTTAAAATCACTAGAAATAATGTTCTTCCAATTACTACTGAAGCTGTACGAAACTAGCAGATCTCTTAGTATTTGCATAAATAGCTTATTTTTGTCTTTTGTTAACCAATACCAACCTGGCTTCATTACTTCTTTCCCATTTTCTTTATATATCCAGAACTTTTTTAATTTTTAATTTCTTAAAGTCCCTATGTGCATTGGCATCATCCTTCGACTTGTCTGAATTTAACATTAGCGCAACTAGGATCTCACAACAGTTCTTTTCAATATGCATCACGTCCAAGTTATTACGAATAAGGATATTAGCCCAATATTCAAGGTCAAAGAATATAGACCGCTTATTGAAGAATTTTACATCAACATTTCCAGAATTTTTTTTCCCATTATTTTTGCCCCAATGAACATCAAGAGTTGTAGTCATGCTTTCTTCCGTTCTCCCGGGTAAAGGCTCAGGATTTTGTCTTAGCTCTTCTTTCTCATTGAAGGTACTAGAGCTAGTATCCTTCTTTTAAGTCATATCTTCTTCTGGCATTCATCGTCTATGACCAGGATAAGCATATTTCCTTCCATTTTCAAGCCTAAGCAAATTTGTATTAGGTCCACAACAAGGACTGCCCTTTATTTTACAACCTAATATATTTCCATATGCAAGAAAATTGTGGATAGTCCACAATAAAATAGTTTGCATGTTAAATTTGTTACAAGTGTGTGAATCAGTTGCTATTGCCCATTTATGCCACAAGTCCTTCAATTTGGCAATCAATGTTTCTAAGTAAACATCTATATCATTCCCCGGCTGGTGTGAACCTGGCATCAATAAAGTAAGCATTGTAAATTTCGGTTTCATGCATAAATTTTGCGGAAGGTTATATGACACTACCATTACAGGTCAAGTACTATATATTGGGAACCAAATTTACCAAATGGGTTAGCCACATTTGTTGCTAAACCAAATCTAAGGTTTATCGGCTCCACAGTAAAATTCCTGTATTTGAGATCGATGGACTTCCATGTTGTTAAATCAACTGGATGTCGTATCTTTCCGAATGGCATCTTCTCAGTTAAATGACAAGTCATTGCTTTCGCCACCCATGGCACACTGTAAAAATAATTAGAAAATGAATATGAATATCAGATATACCTAACGTTTAAGTTTATGACTGAATAATAATAAAAATAAATAACTAAATATATTTTAGAAAAGCATACCTATATATCCTCTGTAACCTTTGTGTTAACGGGAAATATCTTAGTACCTTAGCAAAAAAATTAGTTTTCTCTTTATACCTAGATGCACCACATGTAGGATACTCAATTTGTAGGACATTTTCTTTCCAATACGAGATACAATCATTTGGGCAAGCATCTATCTCCTCATAGTCAAGACCATGAGATGATCTTGCTAGTGCGGTAGCTATTAGTGAGAGCTTTATTATATGGGGGCAACACTTCTTGGAATACTTAAAGAATATCCGTGAAACTAATTTTACTCTAGTTATGCTTAACTTTCAACTTGTATAATATGATGACAAAAGTCGACACAGTAAAAACCTTTGCATCTGGGATACAATGCAGTTATAACATCATGTACTACTTTGTTAAACTTAATTCCAGGATCTTCGCCAGCAGCTTTACCAAATGTTACTTTCTCAAGTTCTGCAATTTTACTTGTATTGTGAAAAGATTATTAAACTACCGAGTTATCTTGATCTACCGAGTTATTCAAAGTGGTACTCAAATTTCTCAGGTATTCATCATCGATGTGATGTTCAGCTACATCTACACCTTGAGTAACCTCACTCTCACCGTGGTAAATTCATGTTGTGTACATTTTAGTGAATCCGTATTTCATTAAATCTGTAACATCATTGTTGTAAGATATTGGAATCATTTACCAAGCAGGGACAATGAATGGTTTCACTATCTGAAAGGTGTTTCTTTGCAAACATCATAAAGATATTAATACCCTTTAAAAAGTTTATGTGTGGATTACGTAATTTAATCAATCTCTTATCAATAGAACTAAACATTTTTCTGCATCCAAATATTGTGAAGAAAATATAATAAAATTACTTACTCCGAAGTAATCATAACATGATTAAAATTAAGAATAAACTCAAAATGATAGTAGGCATAATAGACTTGTGCGTACCCATCACAAAAACAATTAAGCCTATGTTAGTGCCAACACCATTGCTTTTGTATAATGTGATATTTGTATAATTTGATAATCAAAGTATCAAACACTTCATATGCATGATACTGATATTTTTTTGCCTCAACATTATCCTATTCGAGTAATAAATATGTATGTATTGCAAACCCCTTTCTTGTCTAACTGATTTTGTAATAGCTATTTAGGGTTTTAGTAGTCTTAGTATGAATATATGTAAGCTGGTAAAGAAAGACCTCGATAAATGATATTTCATGGCACCAACTTTCAGTGTAATTTGGAAGATGTGAGTTCTTAATGTTGATGTATAACAAATATCCTTTATCTACTATCTGGAAGGGAATATGGTCTATAGTTATTTTACTTTAAAAGTACCAATTTCTAAAATTGAGGGACTCTAGCTTTAGGTATATGCTCTTAGAAAATTAGGGATTTTAGGTAAATTGCTTCTCTAATAAAAAGATTAAATTTAATCTCATTATATCATTTTGTTTGTAAGGAAATAGAGGAAGCGTAGTTAATCTATGGTACTTTTAAGGAGGGTCTTCTAGAAAAATAAACCCAATCAAGCAAAAAAAAAACCAATAAAAAAGAATGTAAAAAGAATGATTAATTATGAAAATGTGATAAACCCAAAACTAATACAACCATAATCAAGGGTTTTATATTGATTAACAACTCAAACTACCAATCAGTCAATCAAAGCACCTATAATAGCCTAGTTCTGAGATACGGACTTAGCCTTTATACCAAATGTATTTAGAGCATTCAAGAATAGCATACAATAAACAACAAGATGGTTTAGCGTGGAAAATATTTGAATAGGTTAAAAACCATGACCTCTCCTGAGGATTTTGAGAAAGTGGTAATCTTATATAAAATGCTAGTTTATTATAATGAATAATTCGAGAATATAAGATAATAGATAAGGAACTTTTCTATAGTGATCGTTCAGTCCCTCATCTGCAGTTCTTCAGGTCTACTTATAGGTTCTCTAATATGGCCGTTTGATGACCATAAAGTTCCTAAATGATGGGCATTTCAAAGTGAGTGTGAGATATTCTTTGACTAGATTATGAAACGTTTCGACCTTTGCTGCTGTACGACGGCTCTATTACTGGCTGTGTGCCTCGCGCAGGTCAAGTTGTTGGTGTAGAGGTCGAAAGTGATATTTCAAACTGAGGAAAGTTTGGTTATGTCTTTAGCAATGCTTCCTATATGCTAATGAGATCGAGGATGAGGCTTGAGTTTGAGATATGAAATAAGCTATTATAAGATGGCTCTCAACCAATAACACGAGCGTCACTTGGGATGAGTGGTATTGGTTAAGAAAATTGTTCCATACATGTTTGCGATATATATATTTTGAGGTCGAAAGTCCGTCTATAGTTCGAAGATGAAGCATAAGCTCAAGATGCGGAATAAGCCACTACAACCACCCCATCTCAGCCAACAGTACGAGAATGATTGCAGGCGAGTGGTGTTGGTTGAGAAGAGTCAATAAATGCTATAATTATATCGAAGGTTCAATTCTAATGTCAATTCATGAATATCTGTTGGTGTTTGTTGGGTTTCCTTGAACCAATGACTGCAGTCAAATATTATTGCATGGGGAATCCATTTGTTGTTGAGAATTTATAGAGTCTAATTTAAATGCTTATCTGTGTTTACAAGGTACTCTGAGTTAAGGTTTGAGGAGCCAACCCTTTGTCTCAGATTTTTGCCTTATTGGTTACGTGTGGTAACGATGGTGATGACTAGGACTCAGGCCCGAGAGTCTAGGATCCAGAAGAAGATAGAGGAATTGCGTACCAGGTATTTTGGTTATCAATCGCTGCATCTGCCTACTCTAATTCCTATGTCTCCCACTTTTCATCATATGTCGTATGAAGATGTGATGGAGGGAGAGGATGATTAACGCCAAATAGAATGTTTTCATTACTTGGTGACATCTGAGGCAGAACGTTATAACGGTCTTCATCTACTGGCGGAGGAGGCTGTAATAACTGAAGATGAAGCTGCAGGCATTCGGCTGAGGGAGTTTTGTTGATATCTTGCTAATGAGTATGTCATGGGTATGAAGGGAAAAAATGGTAGTGAGAGTTGAGGTAAAATTTAGAGAAGGGTAAGTTGTTTGTGCGAATTGGAAGTCTCATGTTTATGCGAGTTATTGTTCAGGGTTAACATGGAGTTGCGTGTATGACTGTTTAACTAGCTGTCATCGTGGCTGTTGCCATGTACGTGTCTGAGGGGATATTTTTTTCTCTGGGGGTGATGATTTATCATGATATTCTGCATATATATTTTGTAGTTCCTGATATTTTTGCGCAAATATTTTTTGAGGAAAATCTGTAGGGTGATTGATTCTGCATAGATCTTCCTTTGTCTATAAGTAGGGATTCCTTGCTGTTATTATTTGTATTATTCTGGAGTTGTTGTGTTTGAGTATGGTGAGGACTCGTTCTCAGTGTAGGTAGCAGGCGACGGATGGGCGATTTCATATCAAGGTTCTTGAACTCCGTGAACATTATTTTGTCCCTTGCCGTATTATGTTCTGCTTCCAGAATGGCCATTGAATCTCGTTAGCTTAGATGATGATGGCAGGCGTGCCGAACATGATCGTTTCGTTTAGTGCAACACTTTTTGTAAGTCACTGTTGGATCCCCACGTACGGGAATTGACTGTTCGGCAGCTCGTTTGCGATAAGATTATGGAAGAGGATTCAAGGGCAGCGGATGGGGAGATAATTGTGTGTGGGCAACCAAACCATCAGGGTTGCTTTTGATGCAGCTGGGGAGTTCGGTGAGCTCGAAGTTGTGAGACTTGATAAAAGTAATCTGTTTTGTAGTAGTATTCTGTGGTGGAGTTTTGAATAAATATAAGATAAGAGATCATGAGGAAATAAAGTATGTGATGTTTCGATCTGATTAAATAAAGTATTATGTTATATTTATTGTGCACGGATGCTGTGTATGACAGTAGTAGGATTTTAGCAACTGTAAGGATATCTTCGAATTTTGAAAATTGAGCTATTTTAGGAATGTTTGTACGATCTTGGTAGAGTATAAGTAAGATGATTGGTCATTTTGGTACTAGGCTGAGAAGAGGTGTAGGGTTGGTAATGGTAGATAACAGAGATAAACGCGATAGTGACAGACGTTATCACAGAAGTCTTGATGATGTTTTAAAATGAAAATACATACCTATAACAATAGTGGGGATGGCTGACACGTGTCAAAAGGAGCTATCGTTTCATAGACCTCTCTCTCCCTCATAAATTGTCTATAATTTCAGAGAGAGAAAAAAGTTGTACGCATATCATTATTGAGGAGAGGAGGCGTTTGAGTGCTGATTGCATTTTAAGAAATACATCTTTATCGAGTGATAGGAGGTTGTCAAAGAGATGATAGGAACCCTTATATCTGAAGAGACATCCGGGTAAAGTAGAGGATTACTGTTCAGCAAGTATAGGTTGGTGATAAAAAACTTTTGTCTATTTGATTTTGTGAGTACTTTGTGTTATGCAGTAATCTGTTAAACGTTAGTAATCTATATAGTTGGCTCTAGAATCTGGGGTTTTCAAAAAAATAAAAATGAGAGAAAGTCTGTAATGTAGGATTTGTGGTATATGTTGTCTTAGAGAGAGAAAATATGTTTGTTGGAGAAAAAGAGGGAAATTTGAAATGATTTGATTTTTGTTTTTTTGTTTTAGGATTTAGGGAAATAGATTTATTGACTGGGTAGAAGGTGGGTCTATTTAATTTGTTTGTAACATAGTGATAATGATAAAATATGTCTCTGTATTTATTAGTTCAGTATGTGTTCTAAACCTATTATTCCTGCTAGTAAGTTTGTAGCCTCGTCTGATTCCGAAGATACATTATCTTTGGGGAGGGGGGACGAGTGTAGTGTAGTGGAGGAAACTATTAATAGTGTGGAGGCGACGATAGAGGTGGTGGGTCCCAGTAGATATGAGGGTGTGAAAGAGAAGGATGACGAAAGGAAGATAGAGAGATTCCTTGTCATATACCCCGCGGGGATGGATGTAGGGAAAGAATACTTGAGATATAAAATGAGATGTCCAGGAGTGTGGGGTAGGTATGTGGTAGACCAAGGTCTCTGGTTCAGAGCCTATGTCTCCGAAAAAGTGAGGGAAACAATGTATTATCAAGTTCCCTCTTTGGAAAAGTGGAAGAAGGATAGATGTATTAGTGAGGGGGTTTGAATCTTGTATTTCAATAGGCTTGGGTTATCAGGCCCAAGTACAGTTTTTTTTATGTTTCTTGAATCAAGTAATATATGGCCTTAGAATTCTGCTGACCTACTTACAAAATGGGGTTATGAATGTGTTACAGTGCTGCCCTGCCCAATTAAATGGGAATGTGTATGAGATGATAAGGGTATGTGAGGCACAGAACAAAAAATGGAGGAAGGAAGGGACTGCGAAGCAGTTCGCAGCTGAAGATGTTTTAAAATTTTACAAATTTAAATAGATGAAGGGTCAAAACAGTGGTTACCTGTATAGTAACTCGGCTAGGCCGAACTTCTTTGATTTTGAGTCTGGGGTAGACCATGGAATGACCAGCTTGTGTGGGTTAAGGTTAGTTGTTTGTAGGTTCCAGATAAACCAGCGCTCGAGCTGAACCATAGATATTATAATCCGAGTAAGTAATGTTGACCAACCTTCGAATAGTTGATAGCTATGCTCCCATGTTCTGTAGCTGATATTACGTTCCTTTTTATTGGCAGAGATAAACCATTGGCTACTCCAGATAAGACAAGTCTGCTTGATTGTGTTACTCGTGACCAGGATGAGCTAACGAAGGTACTCAGTAAATTGGGTATCCGAAGAAATAAAAGAGTAGATTCGATAGTACCAAACGTTCAGCGAACTCAAGAAAAATGAGCTATGGTTGAGGGGAAGACTGTAGAGACCGTTGCTGACTTGCTTAGTCCTCCACCTTTTGAACCTCAGACTACCAAGCGGCTTAATCATAAATCCCAAAGGCTAGCGATGTAAAGTAGCTTAGTTGTTGGGGTTGTGCCTACAAAATAAAAGATCGCAACGCCTGCTACTGGTGGCGTGCCGGAAAAACCTGAAGTGATCGTGTTTGTGCTTGGGGTCGTTGAGAAGAGTCTGAAGAGGAAATGGCTTATGGATGAGGATAGTGAACGAACTAAACCTCATGCTGCTGCCAAGATGAAAGAGTTGTAGCGGAGATAATGTCATATGGTTGGGACGAACTCGCAGAAGGTTGAGGATGAGTATCTCGAGCGCATGTTCGCGGTATGTGGTTGAATATTTTTTACTTGATGTTGCCATCGAACTGACTGAAGCTATTGAACTGACTCTTATGTTTTTATTATATTGGCAGCTATCAACGATGCTGAAGGGGGACAGAAAATTTTTGGACAAGAAAGGCCAAGAATTTGATGCTCTGAAGGTGAAGTTCGAGGCTTAGTCAACTCGCGTGAAGGAGCTCGAGTGTGACCTTCAGTTAGAGAGAGAGAAGAGGGCTTCAAATGCTACTGCAGCTGCAGAAAAGTACAGTAAACTATGAAAACATGACAAGCTCATGTATGATGCGGTTACAGCAGTCTTAGTGGAAAGAAACCACTTTATCAACTCGTACTACTGTTTTGGGTTGAGTTCCTCTCTCGGGAAGATGCTAAAATCTCCTTCTGAGGTAGACATAAACAAGCCTCTTTAAATGTTCTATGGTATCTTGTCTTCTGAATTTTAGCTCACATGATTTGGTTGTGATAGTACTCTGTATAATCGTGCACAATCTTTGTTTTGAGTGATATTTTGAAATTTGTTTTGCGTGAATGCTTGTATTGAAACAAGATATCTGTAATCTGTGCAGGAGATAAAACATTTAAGAAAAATGAACTCCGAATTGGAGAAGTCACTGAGTAGAGCGAGGGACTCTGTGGCCCATATTCAACAAGTACTTAACAAAACTGAATATGAGAGATGGCAATTTAAGTTAAATTCAGAGAAAACCTTTAAGGAGAAATATGATCTATAATGTAAATATGCTTAGATAAAAGTAGAGAGAGATAAAGTGTTAAGAATGGAAGAGGAAAGAGGAGTAGTAGTTTGAAAACTAAAAAGTTGGTTTATTTTATAGCCCAGGTAATAAGGCAAGCTGTCAGAGTATACTATTAGCTCTGTCTTTATATTTTAAAGTCGAAATAGATAGTGAAAGAGGGTTAAAAGAGGCTTATATAGAGCTTTTGAGGGAGAGAGGTGTAGTTCCAGACCCAGCTCGAGTTATATTTTTTGCTCAAGAAGCACGCAATCGTCATAGTATAGAAGCAAAAAAATGCTCTGCTCGGGCTGGTGTATCTATTATATGGGGTGATGAAGAACCTTTATCTGATGTCTTTGGCTTTATGTAGGATCGGAGGGCCATGGGGATTGTATTTTTTAGGATAAGGAAATAGCAAATAGAGGTTCAAATGCAATTTGGGGGTGTGGTAAAGGGGTTACATGATGAACTATCACAGCATGTAGAGCAAAAAATATCTTTAGCAACGTGGCTGTCGAAAGAAGTGGCTCCTTGAATCAAGGTAGAGGCAAAAATGTAGGCTTTAGGTGTGCTACTGAAAAACACGCGTCAACGGTTGCACAAAGCGCAAGTGATATTGAAGGAGCATCTATACCCATCACGAGCAAAAGTCGTTGCTCGAACGAAGCATGACCGACACTCAGACATTGTTACTGAGCTTTATAGGAGAAAATTGTCTAGGGTAGAGAACGTATTTAAGATGTTCGTAGAGGAATGTGGGAAGGATTTTGAAGTAGAAAATGCCAAAATAGAAAACCTGTGGTTTATCCGAGGTGAAGGAGAAATTGTTGGTGAAAGCCTCCTTCTTAGGTCATGGGAGGAGTTGTTAGAAGAGGAAGAGGTCGAGTGTCTGATACCCCGAATGTGGCGTAAACAATGTCAATATGAGGTTGTAACTTTTATCACGCCGGTAGATGTGTAGGGGTCGAATTAGAAGGCAGTGAGTGACATGCTGCGGTCGTCTCCTATCCGGAAGAGTTGCAAATAGAGTAATCTTGTCCTCCTGTGACTAGTCCTTCGTACTGCTTGATGATAAATGCAATCAATTTTTTTTTGTGAGAATAGAATGATGTATCTAACTTACTCAGATACCATGTTTTTGATGTAGTTTTGCCGACTGTTATATGTGCTCTGTTGTTATGAAAAACAATTATAAATGTAATCTATTATAAATAAGTGGACCTGACTGCTATACCAAGTCAGTACGACGCATTACGTATCGAGAATGAACAAATGCGTGCTGAGCTAAGATCGAGTCAGTATTCCGTAAAAAGTGCTATTGAAGCAGAAGAAAAGTTTGGGGCAGAAATGACTAAAAAACTTCACGAGAAAGAAATGGTACTGTCTGTCAGTTTGAGAAAGATAGAGAGTTTAGAAGAAGAGATAAGAAAAAAGGGGGTTGGAGTTGGAAGTAGATCGGGATGAGCTACTCAACAAGGTGTTAAATTGCTATCTGTGCAAACGCAAATTGTAGAACTCCTAGTCGCATTAGAGGTTGAGGGAAATAATGTGAAGGAGCTACAGTTTCAAGTAAATATGCTTGAAGCGGAGATAAGCGATGTTAGAGCCCGTGCACGCAAATAAGAAGCATTGTGGTAGGTTATTGGGATGACGGGAAAGGAGATGGAGGAGGTTTGTGCTCAACAAAATGAAGTCATAAAGAAGGACTGGAACAAAATATGTCATCTAGAACAGCTTTCGCAAACGCGACACCTGGATATCTTGGAGTACCAGTTCGAAAATGATAGACTTTGAAGTGCGAATACGAAGCTGGATGAGAATCTGTTATGATTGGAGTTAAGTTATGATTCAAAGCGAGTAGAATATGCAAGTTATGAAAATTTGTTGTCTCTGATTTATCATATGGACGAATTCATGACCGTGTTGGAAGCTCGGAATTCGGATGTGTGTCATGCAAAACTACGAGTGGACGATCGTTGTAAGTAACTAGAAGATGCACTGAAGGAAGCACAACATAAACTGAGTGAACTCCTTCTCAGTAAGCAAGTGAAAAATATGGCGGGTGGTAGTTATGAGAGGGATATGGTTGTAGTTATATCATTCTTTACAGCTAAATTGAAGAGACTGAAAGCTAAAAGCCAAAGGGTATATGATGGTTTGATTACTCAAGGTACAGAATGTGAGATTGAGGTAATCCGAACTGCATATTTAAAACCCATGATTTTCAGGATTGGATTGTTTAAGCAAAGGATGGTTAGAGAGGGAAAGAAGATTGTTGTGGGGAAGATGCAGGAATTTAAGTGTCAGAAGTTACATAAGAGTGATGTAAAGGACGCGGCAGGACCATATAATATGGGTAATGAGTTAAGTAACAACTCTAGTAAAGAATGAGTAATGTGATTATGTTGTAAGTATATGAACAATGGATAAAAAAGAAATATGGATGTATAAAGAAATAGTTAAAGACGAACATTGAACTGTACTAACCATGTGAGGTACCAATGACAATGTATGCAAAGTAGTGCGATATGTGATTAGATCAGCCAAAGTGGTAAATGATCTGTGATGCATGAGATGATCAGTTTGGCCGAAGCAACGAACGATCTATGATCTATAATCTGTGTATAGAAGTTTTGTAGAGCAATCAAACACAAGTATTTCATTGGTATAAAATTATCATACAGCAAATGTGTTAGATAGATCGGTTTGGCCGAAGCAACAAACGATCTGTAATGTATTAGATTATAAATTTGGCCAAAGAAATAAATGATTTGTAATCTATGTATAGGAGTTTAGTAGGGCAATCAAACTCAAGTATTTCATTGGTGTATGATTGACGTACAACAAATGTGTTAGATAGATCGGTTTGGCCGAAGCAACAAATGATCTGTAATGTATTAGATGATCAATTTGGCCAAAGCAATAAATGATCTGTAATCTGTGTATAGAAATTTTGTTTGGCATAGTAGAAAGTACTCAGATGTCTTCATCAAATAGTAATATTTTATTGATGCGAGCTCGACATACAAAATGATAGACTGGCTTGAAGAAAAGTACATTGTGACAGATGCGTTATCTACGATATAATTTCAGCCTCCTTGTATTCCAAGGATTAGGTATGTGCTCGTCATGCTCAGTGGCGAGGTCATAAAAACCGAGGCCGTTTTTCTCGTTGACGACAAAAAGACCTTCCCAGTTTTTGGATAATTTCCCTGCGTTAAGCTCTTTGCGATGTTTGGGAATCTCCCGGAGGACCAGATCCTTGGTTTTGAACTCTTTATGCCGAACGTGTTTTTTATAAGATCGGGCTAAAGCTTAGTGATACCTTCCCAATTTCAAGACTGCTTTATCCCAAGTGTCCTCGATCCAGTTCATATTGCATGCTAGCTGGAATTTTTTTTCTTCATCGGTTATGGTATGGTTGCGAATAGGGTGATGATACTGAGTAGGGATGATTGCATCGGTACCGTAAGCCAGAAGAAACGGCGTGCATACAGTTGAAACTCGGGGCGTAGTTCGATAAGCCCATAATACATGTGGTAACTCCATGCCCCAATTTCCTTTCTTTTCTGTTAGGCAATTTTTGATTCCATCGATGATAGTATGATTAGTGATCTCGGCCTGGCCGTTCCCTTGCGGGTAATACAGATTCGAAGGGGAATGTATGATGTTGTGTTGATTGAGGAATTCGACGACCATGGTGCCAACGATCTGAGGTCCATTGTCAATCCTGATGAAATGGAGGTAGCTTAAATGAATGATGATGTTTTCCCAGATGAACTTAAGACTTCATCTTCTCGTGTGTGACACAGGGGAACTGCTTCTACCCACTTAGTAAAGTAATTCGCTGCGACAAAGAGATGTTTTTGTTTTCCTGGAACAATAGGAAACTCGCCGACAAGGTCGAGGGCCCATCATTTAAATGGCCATACAACATTGCTGGAATGTAGTTATAAAGCTGGAGTTTGCCATCATTCTTGGTGCCAATATTCTTAAAGAAAGGTCATCTCCAATCGTCCTCATCCTCTTTAACTCCTCCAGTATTAACAGAATTTGAGCTTAAGATGTTAATGCTGGGGGTTGATATTATTTCAATCTTGAGATACCGAGCTTCAGAGCCAAGGACTCTTACGGGATATGCAAGTGAATCAAAATATCTGTTTTCTCTGCGCGGCAAATGTTCAATAGAAATTTTCTTGAATCAACGCATTCTGTCGGTTACTGCGGCTGTGCAATCGATCATTTTCCCATTCTTCTAGAATTTTCCTGTATAATGGTTTATAATGAGCAAAGAGTCTGTATATATGGACAGTTCAGACACTCCATTCTCTAGAGCCATATCTAAACTGTAAATCATTGTCTCGTACTCTGCTACATTGTTGGTAGCTTCAAAATTTAATTGGATTGCCTTTTCAATTTTTTCATTAGAAGGTGTGATCAGCATGATTCTGATGCCTGATCCTGTGGGTCCAAAGGATCTATTAGTTTGGAGATGTCATCACTTTTACGTTAACCAATCTGCCTTTTCTTTAAGCCATTCTTCATGAATATCTGCGCTATCTTCTTCCCAGTTAGGATCTTCTACAGGGAAGTTCACAAGGAAATATACTGCGGCCTGACCCTTTTAAGAATGTCTGGGCTCAAATTGGATGTCATGTTCACCAAGAGTGACTGACCACTGCTGGAATCTTATGAATTTTTCTTGTTTAGATAATATTTCACGTAGAGGATAGTTGGTCACTATTCGTATTGAGTGGGCTTAGAAGTATTGTCTTAATTTTTATGAGGTGTAGACGAGAGCCAAAAGTAGTTTCTCAACCTTGCTGTATTAGGATTCTCCTGGAGTGAGAGTTTTACTGATGAAGTAGACAGGCTTCTCGATTTTCTCATCAAGCTGAATAAGGACAAAATTTAATGATTCTTCAGTGCCTACAAGATAGATGGTGAGTTCTTTCCCTTTGCTAGGACTACTCATCACTTGTGGTGAGCTCAAGTAAAGTTTTAGCTGCTGAAAAGCTACTTCGCACTTCGCTGTCCATTCGATCTCGTGGTCCTTCTTAGGTTTCTATTTTGCTGTCTCCTCGCGTAATAAGTTGAACAACAATCGACAGCGATCGGACAATTTTGAAACAAAACGGCTTATTACGGCAATCTTTCCTGCTAACTTCTGGACATTTTTCTTTGTTCTGGGAGAAGGCATAGATAATAGTACCCGAATGCGATCCAGATCGGATTCAATATCGCGCTTGCTGATTAAGTGGCCCTAGAATTTCTCAGATTGAACTCCGAACTGGCATTTGTCGGGGCTAAGTCTCATCTTGTAGAGATGGAGGATATCGAAGGCCGTGTGTAAATCCGCGGTATGGTTTTCCTTCTTAAGACTTTTGTACAAGATATCATCTATATAGACCTCCATTGTTTTTCTAAGGTGATCCATGAACATTTGGGTTATCAATCATTAGTAAGTAGCTCAAGAATTCTTGAGACCGAATGGCATGACGTTGTAGTAGTATAGGTCGTACTCTGTAATAAAAGTTGTTTTCTCTTGGTCGTCAGGTTGCATTGGTATCTGGCTATAGCCTGACGCGGCATCTATCATAGACAGGAGCTCGTGCCCTGATGTAGAGTTGAGCAGGTTATTTATGACAGGGAGTGGGGAACTATCTTTTGGAGTATGCCTGTTTAGGTTAATGAAATCTACGCATACACTGATCTTCCCATTCTTCTTTGGTACCGCTACAATATTCGATATCCATTTTGGATAATTGTCCTTGCGAATAAAACCAACTTCAATGAGTTTTTTGATTTCCTTGTTGACCTCATCGCGAAGTCTAGGTGCTAAAGACTTCTATCTTTGTTTGATAGCTATGGCTTTTTCCCTCAAGTTGAGTTTGTGACAGGCTAGGTTTGGATCGATACCCGACATCTCATGTAATGTCCAAACAAAGATGTCACTATTATCTTTAAGGAACTGGATGAGAGTGTCGCGCTCTCCTTGGGGCAGATGGGTGCCAATATATGTCTCACGCTTGGGTCCACTGATTTTGACGTATTTTGTGGTCTCTACGGTGGGCAGATGTTACCCTACAGTGTTGACTGTATAGTCTTTATAATGTTTCCTGTTGTCATCTATAATTGCTATGCAAGTTGATGTTTGGACGGTTCTGGTCCAATGACGACAAAATTTTCACATGCTCGAGTTAATTTATGACTTCCTTTTACATTGTAAACGCTACCCTCTCACTCAAAACGTAATACCAAGTGGTAGGTTGATGGAATAACGTACATATTATGTAGCCAGCAGCGTCCTATGATCCCCAGGTAATGAGATTTGGTATTGACGATGTAAAACACAATGCCGAGCGTTACCGGCCCTACGGTGATAGGAAGTACGATCTTTCCTTCGCATTCCTCAGACCAATTGAAACCACAGATATCAACGTCAGTGGGTTAGACCTTATCGGCCTGACCCATCTAGCCAATCGTGCTCTGAAAAAGGAGTTTGATAGTACTGCCAGTGTCTACCATCATCGTATGAAGCACCATGCTCCGCATTTTCAACATGATCACCAAGGCATCATGGTGAGCATAGTTGGCATGCCGAATGTCGCAATCATTGAAAGAAATCCCAGTTTGTTGAGAGCTGGATACTGGAATTAAACGAGCTTTTTTATCTTGCATGGATAAGTCGTGACATTGGGCGACACGCTTTCGCTTGCTTCTGTTTGATTCTTTGACGACCTGGGTGTCCAAGAGATGACAGAGCGAGATATGGTACAAATGTTTTTTGGCTGTGGGTTCTTTGACTTGCATAGCTTCAGTAGGGATTTTGTAACTCCCGTTCTTAAAACTTTCTACGTCCATTATATACTCGTGCATTCGTCCATCTGTGTAGATTTACTCTAACAACCGTTGTAAGGCTAAATATTGCTCTATCTCATGATATTGGACCTTATGGTGGATGCAGTATGGTTTGTTCTCGATCGGTTAAAGGTACTGTACATTTCAGAAGAATTTTTCTTTTTATAATATAGAATATATACTGGTTATAGTCACATTTTTCTTTGGAAGCTAAGGTCTAGGCAAGTTACTCCCCTTCCGAGGTTGCTCGTCATTGGATTTGGTGTGTTTTTTTGTCTCCTCCTTGATCTAATATCCAATTAAAATCAGAATGGTTTGACTGATCTCAAGCTATCAGTGTTGATTTCTTACGTTTCTGCCTGTCAGATACCATCCGCTCCAGGTCGATGTATTTATTGACCTTTTCGATCATGTCTTCCAACGTTCTCAGTTTGTTGAGGACGAGGTACTCCTTCGCTCGGCCATCAACGAGTAAGGCATTGGTGAAAGCAGAAATAGTAATCTTTTGGTCGAGTTGATATACTTTTCGGGCTAACTCTAAGAACTTTTTGGTAAACGTCTCGAGTTTTTCTCCAGGCATATGTTTGAGGCTGAAAAGAGAATATAAGTCTCTTCTTTATCTCTATTATGTGAGTAATTCTTGACGAAGAGTTCGCGTAACTGTTCAAAAGTTTTGATGGATCCTTCAGGCAGTATGTGGAACCATCGTGGGGGTTTGCCTGACAAGTTAGTAGGAAAGAGCCGGCATAGAATGTGGTTAGACATGGAATACAGGCCTAGAGCGTCCTAGAACTCTTGAACATGTTCCACTGGATCAGTCCCTTTGTACTTTCGGATCTTCAGAGTGTGAAACCCGATGGGGACTTCACCATCTAAGAGCTCTTGGGCGATCAGGCTCTTTTGTAATCTGTTGTGGATCCCTTTAGTCGGTATGTGGGCTTCGAGCAATTATTTAATCTGCCTTTCGACATGTTCCTGAGTGACATATTATCAAGCTGCGATAGTTGGACATGCGACGCTCCCTTCTCCAGGGTTGTGGTCACCACTCCCTTTACTTAGACCGTCCTTCACTGGGACTCAAACTCTTTGAGGTAGATTTTTAGTCTGCCTGGCTCCCACCAGGCCGCCATCTACTTCCTATTGGATCTTCTAAATCGGGGTGGGATCCATATCCAGTTGTTGACGGTTAGATCAAACCGCACCTCCTGCGTGAACGCCTTTCGGAGGAGGCCCTATCCTATCATGAATGGAAATCCGTGACCCCTCAGGTTGTACAGCTTTGTTCTTCTCGGCAACGACTTGCTGACCCTGTAAGACCTTTAGTGCATTCTGCATACTCGCAAGTTGTTATTCCAGGGATGTACACCTTTCTATTTATGAATTTATAGTGGCCCTCAGGTCTGCTAAAGTTGCATTCTCTTCTTCCTGGACGATCGGCATGCCTTGACCTGGAGGCGACATTCATAGAAAAGGTGATCAGCGGTATTTGAGACAATAGGTTTAAGAATTTTGATTCCCACAGACGGTGTAAAATGTAATAGCCTAGTTCTGGGATACAGACTTAGCCTTTACACCAATTGTATTTAGAGCATTCTAGAATAATAGACAATAAACATCAAGACGTTTTAGCGTGGAAAACCTTTGAATAGGTTAAAAACCATGACCTCTCCTTAGGATTTTGAAAAAGTGATGATCTTATTGAGATTGCTAGTTTATTACAATGAACGATTTGAGAATTTAGGATAATAGAATAGAAACTTTTCTATGGTGATCGTTCCGTCCCTCATATGTAGTTCTCCAAGTCTTCTTATAGGTTATCTAATATGATCGTTTGACGACCAAAAAGTTCCTTAATGATGGACATTGCAAAGTGAGTGTGAGATATTCTTTGACCAGATTGTATAACATTCTGACCTTTGCTGCTGTACAACGGCTCTATTGCTGACTATGTGCTTCGCGCAAGTCAAACTGTTGGTCTAGAGATAGAATGTGATGTCCAGAAATGGGGAAAGTTTGGTTACGCCTTTAGTAATGTTTCCTGTATGCTGATGAGATCGCGGATGAGGCTAGAGTCCGAGATACGAAATAAGCTATTAGAACCCCCAAAACAGATAGCAAATTGGGAACCCCAGATATAAAAAAAATCTACCAATCAATCAATCAAAGCCCCAAAAATAGATATCAAATTAAGGACCCATATACAAAACAAAATATCAAACAAAACCCCTAAAATTTTAAAAAACCCCAAAATAGATATCAAATTAGGGGAAAAACTAAGTAGATGGTAAACCCTAGATAATAACAATAAATCAAAAATAAGAGATTTGGGAAAAGAGATTTTCAAAGACGATATCCAAGGACATATTGTCGACTGAAACCCAAAAGCTCTGCGAATTAAACCCTCAAATTCGATTGAAACCCTAAAGTACTGTGAATCAAACCCTCAATTTTTCCATTTGAGAGAGATCACAAAGTGAGAGAGACAAATAAATTTGCTAGGATCCTAACAAAATTTAAGGTATAGTCTTTGTAATTGAGAGAAGGAGAAGAGAGAGAGAGGTACCTATAAATTAGAGCAAAGAATTGATGACCGAGCATAGGGATAAGAGAATAAAGGGATTTCTCTAACAATTCAATGCCCAAATTGGGTGCGGGAAAATAAGACAGGAGCTAAAATAATTTCCAAACTTATTTTTGACGCCGTTTTTTCTCTAAAGCCACAATTAGTAATTCTGTTTTAGGAAAAAAAAGATTTAGCCACTATTTTAGTCTATTTGCCACGTGTTAACTGTAGTAATTGGATGCTATTAAAGTTGTGGTAAAAACTAAAAGACATCTGTGGCAACTGCCTAATTTTTTTGTATTGACCCCGACTTGCTCTTATCGTCTTTCTTGACATTCTTCAAGTACTTGCCTTCAATAACTATTGCTTTTACGGTAGGGTCTTTGATATTCTCCACAGTAAAGAGCTTTAATTCTCTTCAAATAGACTCTGACAAACCCCCTGTATACATAATGAACACTTCATACTCGTCCACATCAATGTCCAAAACCAAAGCTTGGTTATAAAACTTCGTAGTAAACTCTTGTATGGATTGCCCATATACTTTTGGCACAAATGATGCCATTTGAACCATCACTCATGGTCATACCCAATAGGATGAAATTGCTTCCTCACCAACATCTTGAACTCTTTCCAACTCAAGCTTTCTACTACGTGACGTTTCTTATAGGACTTCCACCAAGTGAGTGCATGACTTATAAATTTCAATATTGAAAAGCATATTTTATGTGCATTTGAATATTCATAAATTGAAAAGTAGGTCTTTAACCTATCAAACCAGTTATCTAATTTCTCAGCATCGATTGACCCGTTGAATATTGAAATTTTAATTTTAAAATTGATGCGAAGATTACGCTTTGGATTCAAGGATTTACCAATACTGACATCACTAGAATCTCATCTTCCTCCTCATTTCCCTCATCATTTCCATCCTCTGCAACTCCTTTCTTCTTCGTGCGTTCTTGTTGTTTCATCGAAGTGGATACTTCAGCGAGGTTCACGAGATGTAATTGCTCTACCAACTTCCCTAGAGTAGTAGTTTATTTGGTTAGAAAATTTCATTTCGAGCTTCGTGAGTCGATCTTCAAAATTGTCCATCTCCGAATTTTCCTTCTTCTTTGAGCTAGGTTTTGGGTACATTTCCAACAGACTCATAAGAATCTCCTTCGTTTGCTTAAGTTGGTCACGTGTGAAGACCATAAGCTACAACCCCCGATAATCGTAACTTAAAAATCTGATACTGCAATGCCCTAATTCTGTGTGCTCGGCGTGGCCTGAAATTAGTCCTTACACCAATGTACTTATTGTTGCATTATAGTAAACAAGAAATGACATAGGTTAAAAACCATGACCTCGTGTTGAAGGTTTTGCAATAGTGACTTTTATTGCTTGAGGCTAATGGTATCTTATTACAAGTTGGCAGAGCAATTACATCTCGCCTCCTCACCCCTGAAGAAGCCAATATGCACCTACAATTGCCCCCTTGCAACTGAAGACACGAGCGGCTTTGGTTGGGAAAAGATTCAGATATATGGGTATTCGGGTTAGAAATTGAATTTAAAAGAAGTAATGATGTGTGTTGACTGTATGGAAAATACGCGTATCAAAGGGCGATGCATGTGCATTGAATATTGATAGGAATTGATGGGCGTGACGGTTAAGGTTTGAAGAGTTACGTCTTTCTGAATGATGACACTTGGGAAAATGTACCTGCACAATAAATATAGGGTTATATAAAGGGTATCTATACCATGGATTGTGATAAAGTACGTTGTGGTCAATTGCAAAATTCTCAACAAGTTTTAAAGATGGTAAAGACTCTTAGAATGGCTCTTGAAGAGCGAATTGCTTCAGAAATGCAGAGGTTGAAGTTGAGATTTTTTAGGGACCACTCTTTGGAGGATCCTATTCCTGCTCCTGTCCCTCCGACGTACAGAGGCATGTCGGTAGACAAAGTGGCTGAAGTTGAGGAGGAATTTTACTATAGATGGAGATTTTACCACATTGTCTTAACAGGCGAGCAATGTTGGCCTTCACTCCGCATTCTTGTGGAGGACAAGGTTTGGGAGATAGATGCAAGGATAGGCTTGACTGCAGGGTAGTTGCGCTGATTTCTTGTGTCGCAATGGATTTTAAGGTTGGACCCTTTTTATCTCAACCAACTCTGCGGAGGTGGTAGTTTTAGATGAGGAGGTGATGGTAGTGGAGGAGGGAGACGAACAGTGGAAGTCTACTTTTTTTCTATCACTTTTTAGCGCTAAGAAGACCTTCAATTTAAAGAGTTGGCACCAGCACTGAGTCTTCTACTTGCATAGTTTCCATTTGAAGTTTGACTAGACTTCGACCAAACTCATGTGATAGAAGCCTTTTGCTGTTTCCAATTTCTGCTTTGCATCAGGGTAAAAAATCACTGAAGTAGGACGAATTGAAGTATTTGATGTGTCAGAGTGCTTGAATGACCTGTTACTTGCAAAAGCAGTGAAAAGCTTATTATCTGTAATGTACCTGTTGTTCAGTAATTAAAAGATTTGTTATCTGTAAAAGCACTTGTAATCTTTTAAGACATGAATAAAATTTGTTATCAAATTTTTGAACTGATATAGATTCAGGATAGCTCTAAAAATTGAGCTGAATGTTTGAAATGAAATGTATGAGTGCAGAGAGTACAAATATTTGTAACATTCGAACTGAGATATATATGTGAAAATACATGTTTAAGAAGTAAATATGATTCGACCAGCGTGCTGGAAATGTGAGAGAGAAATTCTTTTAGGAATTTTTATAATGAAGATTCGACCTCAACGAGAATTGAAATTTGGAAAGAATAAGTTCGACCTGAAAAGACGTGGAATGATTGAGTTCAAGGGGAACCGATAAGTGGAAATAATGTTCTCAAGATGTTGGTGTTATTGTTATGAGATAAAAGGATATTAGCACTTTTTGAGGGTAATCAATAGTGAAAAATATATAAATAAGGCAGAAGGATCTTTAAATATGGGGGAAGAGATAGGAATGGTGCGCACTCGATCCCAGAGGATTTGTAGTGCCGTTGAAGGATGATTGGCCATAAAGATTGTAGAAGTGCAGGAGAGAATATTCAGATTGCTGGGTTTCGATATTGAATTGCCAATGAGGGAGTGTCAGCTCGAAGGATTAAATTCAAGGGGTAGGGAACTTGAGTATGCCCAATTTTTCTTTGAGGGATTTTTTCGTGAACTAGTGAGGGATCCTATAGATTGAGAAGAGGTAGTTGGATTAATTGTTGAGGTGGAGATCAAATTTAAGGATATGAGGATTGCTGTAGGCTGACCGGTTGGATGTGATTCCCTGGTGACCAAGGCTGTTTCTGATGTAATTATAGATGAGGTACATGGAGTGGATGTAAAATAGGGTGATCGAATAAGATTGCTTTGAGTTTGAATAATCTGAAATAATTTGTTGAATAGATCCTTTATTTTGGTGAATGCTGTTTGTGACTGTTGGTAACATTGAATTTGAAAATATTTGAAACTCTGTTATGGTAGCTTTGGAAATGACGCCATGGTTGCTTTAAGAGTAGAAGAAGAAGCACGTACAGAAAAGCAGGGAGGTTCTAATTTTGTCCATTGTGAAATGTTGTAAAAACTTGATTGTGTGTAAAGAGTAAGTCATTATGAGTGGGGCGAGGTCAGAAGGAGATTTGGAAGAAAGAGATTAAAATAGATTAAAATATAAGAAAAAGGGTAATGATGGGAAGGCATTTGTACCGAAAAAGGTGCAAGACGTCTGACATGGATAGTGAAAGGTATGCTTTGGTTCTAAAATTGATAATGGCTCGTACGAGGCTCAATAACTGCCAGCAGTTAGAGAGAGAAAATATAAATACTGCTTCATCTTTGTCAATCAAACATTTTTCAACTTCTGAAAATTTGAAGAGCAGTGAGAGATGCAGGAAAAAGAAAGTCAAAAATTGTACTGAAACTTGTGGGGACTCAAGTAATAAGGATCATTTGTCAAAGCATGAGAGAGTTGCTGAATCTGAGTCACGAAGGTGGTTGTACAGCTGTATCGTGAGGGAAGGAAACAACGCTGCCTCGGATTCTCATTATGATATTTAAGGTTAGTAGATATCCGCGATATGTGTATGTGATTTTGAAGATCAATTTTGAATTTCTGGGAAAAGTTATAAATTACTATTTATAGTAATCAATAAAAATCTGTTGTAATAAAAGATATGAAAGATATTTGAATATTGGTGACGTATATAAAAAGAAGATAATAATAGATACCTGGACCTGTGTGTAGGTCGATCGTGAGGAGTTTTGTCTAGGATAAAAATCTTTTCTTGTAGTTGATATGAGGAATTCCCCTGCAAGTAAGGCATCGACCTCTGGTAGGACAATTGAGTCTGAGATTGAAGCGTCTGTAGGGGAGGAAGAAGTAGTTGTTGACCAATTTCTAGGCTTCCCTGGAAGATTGGTATCCTACCCTCCTCGTTCAGATGCATTTAGAGAGTTCTTTAAGGCCAAGGCTTCTACAGGAGGTAGATGGGGGAACTGTATCGATTATACCGGTAGGCAATTTAGGGGTTGCACTGTAGCAACAGGAGAGGAATAATTTTACCTGTTGGCTAATTTAGAGAAGGAAAAAATGGATAGGGGTTTAGATAAATCGATCTCATTTGAGTACTTCGATGGGGATGTTCAGAGCAAACTCTCAGAGGGTTTTCTATGTTACCTGTCTCAGTTAGAGTATGGGTAGAGTCTTCCCCTTAAAAATTTGGCGAAAAGGATTATAAATCTTATCGGTGCATGAGCCATTCAAATGAATGGGAACATGTGGGATGCAATAGGTGTTTATAAGGCTTTGAACTTACGGTGGGAAGAACAGGGTAGAAAGTGGAGGATTTTCCCTAAGGATGTGTTGTAGTTTTATGGTGTAAAATTTTTTGGTGTAAGTGGAGGAGCTTATTTTTGTATGAAGGCAACTCGACTTCGCTTCTTCGATCTAAACTTAGCAGGTTAAACTTGGAACAATAATGTGATATGGGTAAAGGGTGACTTCCTTCAGAGAGATAATGTTTAAGATTGATAGTTGAAATTGTACGATGTTTGTTGATGTTCATGTTGTGTATATGACAGGTCCCAAATCACAGGTCGAGAGGAAAGGGTCATTATTGGATAAAATTACTCGAGAGGAGACTGAGATCGAGGCTGTATTAGAAGACCTTGGCATTAGCAGGAAGAAGTGTGTCAATAGCAGAGTTGAAAAGTTTTGAAATCTCAGTCGACAAGGCAGATGACGAGCGCTAATAGCAGCATGAAGAAAGGGATTGATGGGGAAAAGCAAGCCAGCTTGTCGAAGACCCCTAGAATGGACAAAGGATTACCTAAGTCCATTATGTCGAGCAAATTAGCTTGAATGTTCCCAAAAATACAACCACTGAAGCGTGCTGCTGTTGCTGGGACCTTGGGAAGTGGTGCAGCTGCAGAACAGGCGAAAAAGAGAAGGGTTGAACCTTCTCAAGTGTCTGGTGGGAAGGTCGTTGAAAATCAACCTGACGTGAAGGACAATTGGAAAGAGGTTAAGGAGAAGGCCAGGCTGGCAGCTCTCCGTGGAGAGAAGGAAATGAGCAAAATGGTAGGCTCATATGCTCGAGTATTTATTTATGATGGATTTGTATTATGATTCGAGCAAATCAATAAGGCCGATTTATTATTTTGTAGGCTGCTTGATAAATGAAGGGAATATGGCTAGGGGTCGAGGATGAGAAAGCGGAGTTGAAGAGGAAGAAGAGTGAGCTCGAAAGGAACGTAGCTCGATTATAAACTGATTTGAGTAAGGAGGGGAAGCGGTTGGAGGCTCTGAAAGCTTCCCAAGTTGTCAAGATTAACAGGCTGCAAGCGGAGGCGAGAGTGGACCTGGAGGAGGTGGGAGCTGAGCGTGACAGGCTTGAGCATCAACTTATTTCCAAAAGATACTCTTAAGAGGAGGTTGATGCCATTAGGGCCAACACTTATGTCGAGAAAGAGGATGAAGAGATTGAAGACGATGTTGCTGGGGTGGCTGATGGGTTGGATGGTGTATCTTCTCAGACGGTAAGGAATAACCAAGGAGATGACATTGAACGCTCGGAGACTGAAGCTGCGAAGGTAGGATAGTATGATTGTGCTATGATTGTTTGAATATGTTGGGATGTTTGTAAGCTCGTTGGATATATTTTGGATAAAATTATGTAGGCTAAGTCATTTTTTTGAAAATCTTGCTGTAAGAACTTAAGGACATACGCCTCAGATTAAAAGACATAGAAGTTGAGCTTGCTAAGGTGAGAGAGGCCTCAGTGTCCCTGTTATCTTTGTAAGCGGAGCTGCAGGTTAGAATAGAGCAAGAAATTTTGATTCGCATGCTTCATTAGTATAGAGCTACAAAGCAATTAATAGAATATAGAGACATACCAACAAGCCATTACCGATTTGGTGGCAAACGGCACTGGAATGGTACTAGACATAAAAGAATTTAGATTTTTGTGATACTCAAGTATAGAGAATGCATACCTTAGATTTGTGGATATATGTTATGGAGCATCTATCCAAAATTATACTTCGACCTTAAGTTCAGAAGTAGTTTTACATTGTGAATGTCCAAAAAATAGATATCTTGCTAGAAAATGAGCAATGTAGTGATGGACGTTATGAATCGAATTGATATAATATATTTGTAATATGCAGGTCGAATTGGAGTCAGCTCGCCTACGCGAAGATGAATCTTTCCAATGTAACCAGGAGTTTGCAGGTAAGTTTGATAGGATAAGAGAGGTGAGTGAGGATATGGAAGACCAACATGTGAAGGTGCATTTCAAGCTCGTTGAGGCAATGCAGAAAGTTGTCAACCTAACTCAGCAGATCGATGAGAAGGATGCCAAAATTCAAAAAAGTACAAAAAGAGTTTGAGGAGTTAAAGGAACATACAGCAAAACTCAAAACCTAGGATGACGCACTGTTAGTAAAGAGCAAGGAGGCAAACATGGCCCATTACCGTATACAGGCGTTAGAAGGATCGGAAAAATATTTAAATTGGTTGGTGGCTAGTTTGAGAAATGATCTGTCTAAAGAAAGGAATAATCAAGAACACATTCTAACTGATTTGGCAAATAGCAGGAGTGAACTCGGGCGATTGAAGAAGAAACTAGTTGATAATGATAACGACATAAAGGCAGCTCGAGACGATCTAACTGTGTTTGAGTTGACAGCTGAGCAATTGACTATAGCTTTATCTGTAAAGGATATGGAATTTTGGGCAGTTCAGGGAAGATGGAATGAGTTTAATGAATGGGTGGCACGCCTAAAGGCCGAATTGTGTCAGGTCAACTTACGTGCCAGGTTGGGGAGTGCTCGAAGGGAAATAAAAATGATGGCAGAGTCTCTCTTGTTCAAGGCGATGTTAGCTTATCAGGTTGAATAAGGAGTTGGAGGGAGATGTTGCTCGGATTCAAGGGTATGTGCGCAAAGGGGTAGAGTAATTACGAGCGTATAAGAAAAAATTGAACGCCGCTCTTACCAGGGAGAGAGAGTTAGAGAGTGTTATCAGATCGAAGGAGATCGAGATAAGGGACAAAGTAGAAATATTAAAGAAAATGCCAGATGTGGACGAACTGAAGAAGGAGATCGGGACACTTCATGCCCAAGTCATTAAATTGGAGGCGACTAATCGAGCTCAGTCAGCAAAAGTGGACAAAAAATTTGTAGTGAACATTGCCTTTACAGATTGAGTAGACAGAGAGATGGTGAGTCAAAAGGCTAAGTACAAATGGTTAGAGGATCACCTTCAGAGGGCGAGGACGGCTTGCTCTCACTCAGCTGTAACTCAGGCCTTGCATTCATACTTGCTGAGGTCTGTGATTGCTTATTTTGTAGAAGAAGTTAAAAGAATTGAGTTAGAAAAATATACCTTGTTTAACTGTATGTCAAAAAGGGAATGTTTCTACAAGGTTTATATAGATTAAGGAGATTGTACTAGTTCTATGGGAATGGATCTGGGCCCTCAAGCTGTTAAATTGATAGAAGAGAGCAGGACTGCTGTAACTGCTCGAGCTCGAGAATTCTTGGCCAGTCGAGCTCCTATTGTAGGGGTAAGCAAAGCCGACATCCCCACAACAGAAAAAACTGAATTGTAGTGGTTGTATATAAACCAGAAAAGGAAATAATATGTGTTGTAGACATGTTAGAGATGGAAACTAGTTTTACCTTTGCTTTATCTTATGTCTGGCTGATCTCTTCGATTTAAAACTAGTATCACCTTTGTTTTAATCTAGGAGTAAAATAGAGTCAGTCGATCAAGCGTAACCTTGATCAAACTGATAGAATATCGTAGACATATTGAAAGAGACAAAAGCCAGTATTACCTTTGCTTTATCTTATGTTTGGTAGAGTTCGTTGATTAAAAATAAGTGCTACCTTGCTCTAATAGCCGGAGATTTAGTAGAATCAGCCAAACCAAATGTATTCTTAATTCAATTGGTATGATGTCGCAGATATATTGAAAGAGATAAAAGCTAGTATTACCTTTGTTTTATCTTATGCCTGGTAGAGTCCGTTGATTGAAAACAAGTGCTACCTTACTCTAATTGCAGGAGATTTAGTAGAGTCAGCCAAACCAAGTATATTCTTAATCTAACTGGTATGATATCATAGACATATTGAAAGAGATGAAAGCTAGTTATACCTTTGTTTTATCTTATGTCTGGTAGAGTTCGTTGATTGAAAACAAGTTCTACCTTACTTTAATCGCAGGAGATTTAGTAGAGTCAGCTAAACCAAGTATATTCTCGATTTAATCAGAATGATATCGATTGAAAGTTAGTATTATCTATGGTTTAATCTATATAGTTTCTACAAAGTAGAGAGGTGTATGAAGAAAACTTGCAAGTTTCATTGATTTCAGAAAAAGGATGTACATTAGATGGAGATTGAAACTCACTTCTAGAATGAAAAGCGAGGAACTGAAATGGTGCACTGAGGGACCTAACGATAATATCATTTCAGTCGCCTAGTAATCAAAGGACTCAAGATGTGGATGCCCTCTTCTGTTATAAGGTAATATAATCCCAGGCCTGAGAGACCAGTAATAAGGAATGGACCCTCCCAATTGTCTGATAGTTTCCCAGCATAAGACTCTTTAAAGTGTAGAGATATTTCTCTAAGGACGAGATCATTGATTTTGAAAGTACGACTTCTGACTCATTTGTTGTATGAACTGGTTAGCATATGGTGAT
Source organism: Kingdonia uniflora (assembly GCA_014058105.1). Lineage (NCBI taxonomy): Eukaryota > Viridiplantae > Streptophyta > Magnoliopsida > Ranunculales > Circaeasteraceae > Kingdonia > Kingdonia uniflora. The sequence continues at coordinate 1,763,756 of JACGCM010000779.1, read as the reverse complement.
ATCGACCTAGGTTAGCGATGGCGCATTCCCTGGTTTCATCGATCCAATTGAGGTTACATGCCAATTCGAACTCATTTTCCTCGTCAGTTAGCTTATGATCTTTGACTGGGTGATGATATTGAGAAGGAATAACGGCCTCAATGCCATAGGTAAGGCAGAATGGAGTGCATCATGTCAACTTCCGTAAAGTATTACGATATGCCCATAAGACATGAGGAAGTTCGTGAACCCAATTCCCTTTTTTCTGAGAGTGTGACATTTTTTATAGCCCATCGATGATGGTTTTGTTGGTAATTTTGGCTTGGCCATTGCCTTGAGGGTAGTAGGGATTGGATGGTGAATGAATAATGTTGTGTTGGTTGAGAAAAGCTATGACTTTTTCTTCAATAAATTGGAGCCCATTATCAATACTATTAGTTGAAAGCACCCAAACCGAGTGATGATGTATTCCCAGATAAAAGAGATAACCTCTTCTTCTCTGGATCGATAGAGTAGAACTGTTTCTGCCCATTTTGTAAAATAATTGGTAGCTCCGAGGAGGTGGCGGCGGTTACCTGGAGAATTAAGAAGTTTGCCGATGAGATCGAGTGCTCATCTTTTGAATGGCCAAAATTCCTTGCTTGCATGGAGTTTAAGTGCAGGGGCGCATATCATCTTTCCATGTCGCAGACATGCATCACATTTGTATGAGTACTCTTCTGCTTGCTTGCACATGCCGGGCCAGAATACTCCTTGTATAATGGCTTTGTTTGCTAGTGATCGACCTATGGCATGAGAGCCATAAATCCCTTCATGTAAATTGTGGAGCATCTCATCCACTTTTTCTTTGGAGAGGCACTTAAGGTAAGGCCCCGTGACTGAATGGCGGTATAAGGTTCCATTTTGATTGGTGTAGTACTTCAAGTTGTCTATCAGCTGTCGGCGCTCCTTCGGATCTGCTAGAAGTGGTCATTCACATTTGTTGTTGATGCCGAGATAAACTAAGAAAGGCTTTCACCAATCGTCGTCTCCTCTTTTATCTCCCCCAGTATTTATCGTGCATACAAAAATGCGATCAATGCTGGGGGTTAAAATCACTTTGATCTGGAGATAACGAGCTTTTGTGCCCAAAACCCTGGCTAGGTATGCCATAGAATCGGTGTGCGTATTCTCGCCTCGATAAAGATAATCGAGAGCTGCTTGCGTAAAATTTCTTATTCTATCTGCAACGAGGGCTACGTATTTGATCATCTTGTCATTCTTCTTGTATTACTCAGAGTAATGGTGAACGATGAGTAGTGAATCCATGTAAACGAAGAGTTCGGGGACGCCGAGCTCGAGGGCGAGGTCAAGTCTGTGAATGAGAGCTTCGTACTCGGTAACATTATTGGAGGCCTCAATATCCAGGTGGATTGATTTCTCAATTCTGTCGTTGGAAGGAGTAATCAGTACGATTCCAATTCCTGACCTTGCGGGTCCTGCTGATCCATCGGTAAGAAGTCTTCACCCGTTCTTATAATTTATTCAGCTTGCTCATCAAATACTTTGGGGGTGGTTCTTCTATAACTTCATCTGAAAGGTCAGGATCATGCTCTTCTCACTTTAGATCTTCCACTTGAAAATCTGTTAAGAAATCGGCCACAGTCTTCCCTTTATTGGAATAACTTTGTTCAAACTTAATATCATGTTCTCCTAAGCTGACTGACCATTGTTGTACTCATCTTGATTTTTCTTTTTTGGATAGAACTTCCTGAAGTGGGTAGTTCGTCATGACTTTGACTGAATGAGCTTGGAAGTAGTATTTGAACTTTTTCAAAGTATACACAATATCTGTTGGAGTGAGGGCTTTGCTGATGAAGTAGGCTAGCTTCTCAATTTTCCCTTCAAGTCAAATGAGAACCGAGCTGAGTGAAGTATCTACAACTGCGTGGTAGATAATCAGTCCTAAAAACATGATAATTGGTCTTCAGCCCTATAAACATGACAACTCGTTCGAACGACATCCAAGCTCGTTCAAACGACTTCGACAATATCAGTCTTCGACAATTCCATTCTTTACCCATCGATTTCACACCCAACAATCTCCCACTTGAAATCAAATCCCGTAACCCTGTAATGGCAGGATTTCGGGGAGGAAAATCTTTGCCAATACTTATTCGTAAAAAGACTGTAATTAGACTAGATAGACAAGATTTTACATTGAAAATTCAGTAAAAGCTAAGAAAAACCGAGACCTCGAGGAGTATTTTGATGTAAAATCCAGTATATTACTAGCTATTACAAAGTTTTGGAGTGATAGCATGGTTTAACTATTTTTATCTGGTAACGTGTGAGGATTGGTCAGTCTTTAATAATCTATTTTCTACCTGTATTTATAGTAGATATAGGCAGTTTTACTAAAAAGAAATAGTCTCTTATTCCGGGGGGAGTGGGTAAACTTTATGGATCTCTAACAGCTCTTTCTTGACCAGTCACAACGGCTACTTCAGGTAGGTCGAGGGCATATGGAATCTTCTAGAATGTCAAGTTATCTTCGACTATAATGTATTGTCTTCTCAAATATAGGTCTTCGATTATGTATGGCTGTCTTCGACTACACATTGTTGGCTTATCCTTGTCTAATCTGGGGAATATGTTACTACAATCGCCCCATTCTCGACATAGGCACTTGTGTTTGAGTTGAGAAGAAATTTAGAAGCTGTAGAGGTTGTCGAATAGAAGATGAGTAGTTTTTAGTAATTTCCAAGGTCCAAGCGAAATGTATCTGGTAAAATTATTCCCAAGGCGCATTTAATGCGGTACAATGAATCTGGCAGTTTAAAGTTGGGGTATAAATTGGCAGTTTTTAAGGAGGGTGTAAAGGTAGTGGTTTTGGATAGATGTCGCCCCAAGTATGGTGGATTATGCTGCGGAATGGTGAAGATGGTAAGGAATCGGAGGTAAGGCATTTTTCTAGTGGAGGTGTTGGTGAGTTTTCTGGGAGTTATGTCGTAGGAAGGAGGGTGGAAGAAGGATAACAGTTCATGTTATTGATGAAGATTTGAAGCTTGAATGGGCATCCAGGGATCTTACCGAATCATGTGAAGCTTCTTACATATGTTTCCTCTCCTATCTGTGGAAGCAGCTCTTAGAAGTTCATTGACTTGAGATTCATTGAGTTTCTTTCATTGGAAAGAAGCTTTAGTGTACGATTTTGGTGAAAAGAAAACACCGTTAAATTAGTCCTGAAAGTCAAATGTAAAAGTAGAATGTAACTTGATATAATGTAATCGAAGGATGAAATTGTCGAACGTCAGAAATGATAAGTAGTCGAATGAGATAGATGTTGAATGTAAGAAATCCAATGTAAGAGAATGAGATAGATATCGAATGCAATAAATAATATTTATGTTTATTGCTTATCAATTACTTTGTAGTATGAGTAAAATCAAAGATATGTGTGTCGATTATTGTTGATGTATATAAAGTCAAATATATTTGACCGTGTGGGGCCAGGGATGGATTTTGAGGGCGATTTATGGGACTTTGAAATTGTAGAGTTCCAAGGTAGAGTATATGCAGGGAGTTGAACCAGGACTGAAGGGGGTATAAATAAGTCTTAGTGTTGCAGTGGTGAGGCATTCATATAAGATGGTGAAGACCAGAGCTCAAGTCCGGGATGGTGTGTTCAAACGTGTACAGGCGATGTACTGGTTACCGTACACGCGATATGTTGAATCTTTGAACTGTGATATGCATGTAGAAGATCTGGAGGAGCCTGATTACGAAGGTATGAGTGAGGCAAAAGCAAAGGAGGCTGTGGAGAACTTCAAGTTTCGTGTTAGATTGTAGTTTTGGCATCCTCCGGAACACTGTGGTAGAATGTGGACTTGACCAAAGTTGTTGGTGAAGAAGGAAGATGAAGCTGCAATGATGGGTTTATGAAGTTATAATATTGTAGAAGGGGGTCTATTGTGATGAATTTTTGATGGTGAATGAAATGTAACTTTGGTAATGATGTTTAGTCGAATAAATTAATGTGTACCAGTTATCGAATGGAATTTGTACTTGTTAACTTTTGGGAATGAAAAAATGTGTTGAAATGAAATACTGTCGAATATAATGATATTTGTGATTTTGTCGAATATAATCCCAAAAATATAGGAATTGGAGCTACAATAGAAATAGGGAAACTAACATGAAAAATGATTATGGCAAGATGTGTAATTTTAGGTGATGGTATAAAATATAAGGAAATCGATGTAAATCATTTGTTTGAGAAAATAGGTCGTGCTCTGGTGGGTATGAATGTATGTGAAGAAACTCTTCGGGATATGGAAGGATTGGAGCACGAATGTAGAGGTTTGCTAATGTTGAGAAGGATAAACGTCAAAGATGTCAAAAAATGACGCATAAGGTGTTATGTATGAGGAACTGAACGGTCGTGAAGTGGTGCGACGAACAGTTGCGTGTGGTCTATAAATTCTTCAGAAGTGGATTACTGTTCATACTTTTCAAAAGCAGAAAACAAATTTTTTGGTGTAAATTGTTGTTGCTCGTCGTTAGATTTGTTGGATACGATTGCAAAGGAGGAGATTAGTGTTCTTATTGAAAGAGCCAAGTGAGCAAAGGAGAGGAATACAGAAGCAGTACGGAAACAAGATTAGTTATTCATGTTGGATTATTTGCTATTTTGATTGATTAGGTTATGGATGAATAATTTGATGATAAGTGAATATTGTTGTATCTGAAATTGAATATAAAGTTAATGATTCGTAGAAAGGAGATAAAAGAATAGCGTTAGGGTTTGACTGAGGGCTTGGAAAATTGTGGTTGGGTTGCGATTCTAATTTTGGGTGAATAGGACGGAATGGAGTCGTAGGTGGTTATAGACGGGTTCCGTGTTGAACGGTTAGAGAAATGGGCGGAGAGGAGTGGAGAGTTGTTGGCGCTGTGATTACGACGCTTTGGGAGGGAAGTTGTTTCGATGTGGCGAGATTGTCAGAAAGTTTTAGTTTTTGTTGTGATTTGGCCGAATTTTGTGCCGGAGAAGGGAAATTTCCAAATTTTGAATGAAGGTATTTTTGGCGGGAAAAATGTGAAGTGTCTTCGAGAAGCTGTTGAGATTCCTGAAATTCGACCAGAAGGAGAATAAATTAATATGTTTATTGAAGATTTATATTGGAAATAAAAAATCATCGAGTACTGAGTAATGTGTTAGTAATCGAAGATAGGAATTTAAATGAATTAATTTAGTTGTATCGAGAACTGTAATATGTAAATAGAAATATAAAACGATAGTAGCATATAGTAAAGAGAAAGATGTATCGGAGAGGAATTCTTCGACAATGATATGATTATGAATATATGAACTTATGAACATATATATGTATCACATATGATTGATTCTAACTGTGGTAAATATATGGAATCTGTTTGACTGGTTCTTTAAAATGGCTGAACAACTCTAAAAGATGAGAAAGATATATACGTATATCTCGAAGATATAAAGCCCTTGATGATTGAGGTGAGGACTTGCGTGCAATAATTGGGAGGGAGGTATAGAGTTGGGTAGAGTAGTACAGATATAGGGAGTGTGGAGCAGTTTAGGTTGACACCCAGTATTATCGAATCATCTGAGGAGGAGGCCACGGAGATGGCTGTGGATCATGAGCCCCAAGCTAGTGATCGATAAGGTAGTAGGGGGGAAGAAGATATGGAGGTGGGCGAGGAAGCATGCTATGGAGATGGTCCAGAGACTAGAAAGGTTATAAGTTTTAAGAAGAAATATGGTATTACTGGGGATATAAGGTTAGAGGAGTACCAATATGAAATGATCGACCAGGAAATACCCTTGAATACAATTCTGGTGCAGTGAGAACAAATAAAGAAAGGATTGAAGCTTTCCCTTAGAGCAGACCAGAAAAAATTAATGAACTTCTTCGATGTAGCCCCGGGTCAGTTTAATCCGAATGTATATGATCTGTTTAGGGTATGTGGGGCAATAAATGGCTGACTTAAGGCCAGGGGGGAGGAGTTAATAACCGTCGATGATTTGTGTGTGTACTACACATTGAGGATGAACCCGAAATTAAAAGGGTATCAATACTTTGCAAGGTTCTTGAAGAGGCTGATATTTTACGACATGGTGTCAACCAGAGGTCGATACACTGATGAACGTCTACTGGTGTCTGGGAATTATGAATTCGACAAAAAAGACCCTGGGGAGCCGTTAAAATGAAAAGTGTTTTACTTAGGTTTGTGGTTAAGTAACGTAACTGGTTCAGTTTAATGTAAACTTGAGTGAGATCTGTGTTTACTAATCTAGTGTTGTTTCTCTGTTTTGTAGCTTTGAAGGAGAGCAGGAAGAAAGTGGAAGTAGGCGAGAAGTTGTATAAGATAAGAGAAGGATTTTTTGGCAGGATCAATAACCTAGCTATTGACCAAGAATGCTTGAGTACCTTATTCCAAGAAGCAGGTTTAAAAAGGTTGAGGGTTAAAGGTTTGGAGATGCCTATTATCAACAGAAAAATGTTGGCAAAGAATAAGAGAGCCGCAGATGGAAGTTTGCCATTAGAAAATCCTTCCTTGGCTGGGTATTACACTAACATTGAGATAGATGCTATGCTGGGAGAGTCTTTTGGAAGGAATAAGAAGAAAAGGGTGACAAGCTCTAAAGTTCCTCCATTGCTTTACCATAAGAGGATTACTCGACAGTCATCAACGGAGGAGGTCGATGGTACCGCTAAACTAGCTGTTGTGGTTGATGGGTTACCTCCACAAGGTTTGAGCAGTGTTCTCCCTAAGAAGACTACTGGTAGTGGGACGTCGAAGAAGAAATTTGTTGAGGAGTCTAAGACGAAAGTACAAAAGACCATGAATTCCTATACGTCTGGGATTGATAAGATGAAGACGGAGATGGAGGATTGTATGGTGGGGATTGATAGCTTGAATACGTTTTTATGTGAGGGACAGAGGAATTTGTCAAAGGTGAGAAATTTTAATGCCTTGGTTCGAATGAAAAATTTGTTAGGTCACTCGAATATATATTATATGACTTTTATACGGATTAAGAAGTTGATGGGTGAAGCCATGGGTCGTGTTGTGGGCAGTAGTGAGTGGCAAATCAGGTTGTGGCCTACGAGAATATAGAGAATTAGTTGAGCGCTGAGAATACTGAGCTGAATACAATGTTGAATAGGTACAAGCTGGAAGTGAAGAAGGCAAAGGAGGCTGCACTGTTGGAAGTGAAGAAAGCATTAGAGAAAGATAAGAATGAGGCCTTGGTATTGCAGAAAGCCACCTATGAAAAAGATGTTAGAGATCAAGTTACCGATGCTCAGAAAGCAATAGAGCTAGAGTAGGGAAAACTTCTCGATGAGATGAAAGTGCAGATGACCGCGGAGAAATTGGAAAGGTGTAAGGAAGTGAGGATGCACTTTAGAGGATAGTTTGAGGAGGTGGAAGAAAGGAAAAAATATTACAAGGGACTTGTAAAAGTGGGTGGTCTAGCGTGCGATGATAGCTCAGACGATGATATACCCCAGACTCCTGATGCACGTAGAACAATTAAAGTGATCGAATATGATGTGATGATGGAGGTTGACGGTCCTCGTCCTAGGTAGTAAGCAGATGTGCAGGTACCCAAAGGTACCCTAAATAAAGAAAAATCTCCCTCTGAAATGTTAAATTTTGTGTAAGCGATATGATGCGAAGTGAAAGTATGTAGCAAATGGTCAGTGGGACCGAAATAATTTAATATGGTGTGTGCGAAGAATATTTGTTTTGCTATTTTTTTAAAATTTTCATAAATAACTGTTGTGCATGTGTTTTGTAAATAAGTTTTAAGTAGTAGATTCGATAAAGTGGTTGTATCGAATGTGATGAAAGATTCGAACAGATAGGTAAGGAACGCTTGTGCACGTGATATGTGAAAGATGGCCAAGAAATGGCAAGTAATGAGTACTAGATATATATCCCGAGATGGGTATCTAGTTTTGAATTTGAGAAGAACAAGAGCTTAGAAGAGGTTGTTCGATAAGTAAAGATCGCGAAGTAGAATATCCTGTAGTTGAATATAGTTCAGGTAAAATTGAATGATATGTGTTAGGTATAGTTGTGGAAGTAAGGACCTAAGAACAAATCAAGATAGTAAGGATATTGTTTGTCTCATGCATACTTGACAAGTATTGATTGAGAGAAAATCAAAGTAGTAAAGATATAGTTTGTCTGATGAATACTTGACAAGTATAGATCGAGAGCAAATCAAAGTTGTAATGATATCGTTTGTCTGATGAATACTTGAAAAGGATAGATCGAGAGAAAATCTAAGTAGTAATAAAGATAATGATGAACAAAAGTTATTTATTTGATTTGAGGAAAATGGTTGCAGTGTCTCATCTGTAAAATAGTTTCAACTGAGCAGTGTTCCATGGATATTCGAGTAAGATTTCGCCTTCAGTCGTGAGCTAATAAGTTTTACTATCTATGTTGTTCTTGATGATGTAGGGTCCTTCCCAGTTTTGTGATAACTTTCCAAAATTTTTAGGTCGAGTACTATCTTGGATCTGTTGTAGGACAAGGTCTCCAATACCAAATTTCTGTTTTTTAACTTTTTTGTTGTATGCCTTTTTCAATGTGTCATGGTATCGTCCCAGATTTGCAATAGCTTTGTCTCGGGTTTCCTCGATCCAATTGAGGTTGCAAAGTAAACCGAGTTCATTGTCCACATCTGAGATTTTTCGTCGGGTACTTAGGAGATCGAGGTCTGAAGGTATGACTCCTTCGGTACCAAAAGCCATTATGAATGGAGTACAGCCTGTTAAAACTCGAGGAGTGGTACGGTAGGCCCATAGGACACTGAGTAGTTTGTCCACCCATCTACCCATCTACCTTTCTTGTCGTTGAGGCGCTTGCGCAAACCAGATTTGATGCTCTTGTTGATGGCTTCGGCTTGTCAGTTGCCTTGAGGATAATATGGTGTAGAAGTTGTTAACTGAATCTTGTATTTATAGAGGTAAGAAAGTACTTTAGCGCCGATGAACTATTTACCATTATCAGAGTGTATCATATGCGGACAACCAAACCTAGTGATGATATGTTCTCAAAGGAACTTGATGAACTCATTCTCATCAGTCTGGCAGAAAGGAACTGCGTCGACCCACTTGGTGAAGTAATCAGTGGCAAACGAACCTTTTGCTTCCCGATACTGGATGGATCAAGCCGATGATGTCGATTCCCCATCGTTTAAATGACCAGATACATTACTAGCATACAAGTCGAGGGCTAAACTTTTGATGTCCTGAGCATGGATTTGGCATTTGTAGCATTTACGCACAAAGTCTTCACAGTCTTGTCGCATCTTGGGCCAGTATAATCCTTGTGTAAATGTTCGTTGGGCTAGCGATCTACCTAAAACATATACTCCACATATACCCTTGTGAGGCTCTTTGATTTTGATCTGAGCCTGTTTCTGTGAGATGCATTCGATAAGTGGTCCTCCTCCTGTAAGTCAATATATGATTTTATTTTGGACAGTGAATCTGGGGGACTTTGTCAATAGTGGTCGAGCTTCTTCTTTGTTATTGGGGAGGATGTTGGAGTTGAGGTAAGCATAAAATGGTCTTCTCCAGTCTTCAGGGTCGTCATCTTTAGTAATGGTTATATGGAGTGTTGAAAGGATATCGAGGCTAGAATGCTCGATTATCTCGATTTCTAAAGATCTTTTCTCACTGTCCTCCAACATGGTAGCGATGTAAGCTAACGCATCTGCATGTTAATTCTCTTCTCAAGGTAAATAAGATATTGTTGCATGTTTGAATTTTAGCATTTTTGCCTCGACCAAAGCTTCATAATTAACCATTTTTCCCATTGTTTTGAAAGCTTTATTGTAATAATATGCTACGAGTAAAGAGTTGACATATACTGCTAGTTCTTCAGCTCCTAGAGTAAGTTCAAGATCGATACCATGTAAGATTCCTTTGTATTGGATCTCATTATAGGTTACATAGAAGTTTAGTTTGATAGCTTTCTCGATTCGATGATTTGAAGGCGTAACGAGGACTATGTCAATCCCGAATTCTTGTGGTCCTACTGACCCGTCTGTAAAAAGTTGCCAACTTGAGCTTTTGGACCATGCGCCTGATTCTACAATTGAGTCATCTGTGAATATTTCTTCGAGCTCTTACCAATCGGGGTCCTCGACGGGAAAATCTGCCAAGAAGCCGACCACTTCTTGTTCCTTGATAGATTTTTGAGGTCCAAAGGAAATGTCATATTCGGCAAGAAAAATATACCATTGCTGGATTCTGTGAGAATTTTCTTTTTTGGAGAGTACTAGTTTAAGGGGGTACTTGGTGATGACTTTGATGGGATGAGATTGAAAGTAGGGACAAAGTTTTTGAGAGCTGTAGACCAAGGCGAGGAGCTATTTTTCTGTTATTATGTATCATTTTTCAGCAGGCATAAGTATTTTATTGAGGAAGTAGATTGGTTTTTCTATACCGTTATCTTCTCGAATAAGAACGAAACTGATTGAATCTTCGGTTGTGGATAAGTACATAGTAAGTGATTCACCATCAATTGGAGAACTCATTACAGGAGGATGCCTCAAGTATCGTTTAAGATCTTGGAAAGCCATTTCACAGTTGGGAGTCCAAATGATTTCCTTTTGTTGTTTGTTTGAAAAAGGAGTGGGGTTGCCACGAAGAAGGAGGTAAAGGAGTTTGCATCGATCAGATGACTTTGAGATAAATCTGTGAAGAACGGCTATCTTGCCAGCGAATTTTTGAACATCTTTTTTTGTTTGAGGAGATGGCATTGCCATGAGTGCTTTAATTTAAGCTGGATCAATTTTTATCCCTCTTTTACTAACGAGATGTCCCAGGAATTTTCCAGATGCGACGCCGAATTGACATTTTTTTGGGTTGAGTTTCATCTGGTACTTGCGAAGGATATCGAAGATAGTTTGGAGGTTGTTTGGATAATCTTCTCTTTTCAGGATTTTACAGATCATATCATCGATATAAACTTCCATGATTTTTTTGAGGTAATCTTTGAGCATTTGGGTTACAAATCGTTGGTAAGTAGCTCTAGCATTCTTTAACCCAATAGGTAACAGTAGAGATCTCTTTTGGTTATGAAGGTTGTTTTTTCCTGTTCATCTTCGGCGAGTAGAACTTGGTTATGTCCCGAGGCGGAGTCCATCATAGAAAGAAGTTCGTGTCCTGTGACTAAGTCGAGAAGTTGCAGAATTAGTTGTAGCGAAAAACTGTCTTTGGGTATGAACTTGCTGGGTTATGTGAAGTCGACACAAACCTTGATTTTTCCATTTTTCTTTGGTACAACAAGGATATTGGAAGCCCTCTTCGGATATTTGGCTTCCTAAATAAATCTTACATGAAGGAGTTCATCAATTTCTTCGTTGACTGCATCTCGAAGTCGGGGAGCTAGATTCCGTCGCTTTTAAATGATAGCTTTAATTTCTGGAAGGAGGTTGAATTAGTGGCAAGTAATTGAAGCATCAATGTTAGGCATTTCTTGGAAAGTCCAGGTGAAGATGTCGATGTGTTTCTTAAGTCGCTGTATCATGGCCTTTTTTTTGTCAATCGACAATTTGGAGCCGATGAAGGTCGTACTACCTGGGCCATCGAGTTCAACAGATTTAACCATCTCAGTGTCATGTTGCTCAAATGTGGGTGGTTCATCATGTTGTAGTTTCTATGCTTTGAGAAGTTTAATTGTATGAGGATTGGTTGTGGTATTTTCGTATATTTGTGCTACTGCTTGGATGCCTTTGATTTCATAGACCCCGTGATCCACCGGAAGACGTATTGCTAGATGATAAGTTGATGGCACTGCTTTGATATAATGTAACCAACTGCATCCTAAAATTCCCAAATATTTGGATTCTGCATCAATGACAAGAAATCTGACAAACATAGTTTCTAAACCTGCCTGAACTGGCAGAGTGATTTCTCCTGCGGCTGATTCTTTTGAGCCATTGAATCCCGTAATTATTATTGTCGAAGCTTTTACCGAATCTGCAAGGCCTAGAACTTCAATTGCTCTACTGAACAGGACATCTGCGGCGCTTCCGGTATCGATGAGAAGTGTATGGATATAATCTTGTCTGACTTTAAGCATAATAACAAGAGGGTCATCATGAGGGTATTTAGCATGACTAGTGTCACAGTCTTCGAAGGTTATTTGGTAAGGACATTTTCACTTACTTATGCTCGGAAGAAGTTTTGCTAATTTGTCTGAAGATGTCATTTTGCAGTAAGACGTAATGCGATCGTCCTGCTTTCTTTTCTTCCCCTTTTCAATCTCGATCATATACAACTGGCGAGCTGGTCCCTGGACCTGATTTTTCTCAACTACTTTCTTTTTTGCCTGATCCTTGAGAAACTTTTGGATGTCGATGACATAATTGTAGAGTCTTCCAGCTAATAGGATACGATAAAATATTTGCATGAGGGAGTAACAGCTGTCAGTTTTGTGACTATGCACATTATGAAACTGACGAAACTGCAAAGCAGACGAATAAGGCGCTTCATCAGGTAATAATTTTCTGAGACTAAACTTTTTGTAACATTTGATATGCTTCAAGAAATACTGACGGTTCAAGTATTTTAGAAGGTGCATGTTTGGGCCCAAGTTTATGCCAAATCCCAAAAGGTAACAACGAGGAAACTAAAATAGGCGATGGACAGTCTGGAGCTCGCTCGAGGGACCGAGATGTTGCTGAAGTCTAAGGTTAATGCGCTAAAGAGATAAAGGTTAACTATCATAGCTGAATGTGTGAGGAAACTTGAAGCTGAGCATTCTAACCATATTCAAATGTAAAAGATACTGGAGTCGAAGCTTGCTGAAAAGGAGAAGGAAATGGAAGAATTGGGGGAAGCCTTTCAAGGGAAATTCGATGAGGAGTGTGAGATGTCCACAAAGTTGAAGATCTTTATAGAGAGTGTGGGGTATGATCCCTTAACTCTGAAGCGCTTCCCTACGCCCGCAGGGCCTCCTGTCGAAGGTGTTGTACAGAGAAAAGGGATGGAAATGGATCCCGCTAGTAGAGGTGTGGGAGATGGCGTGGAAGCTCCTGTGTCTGAAGGGGTTGCTGCTAGTGCGGTAGGTAATGCTGTAGGGCCAAATCTTGATGTCGAAGGTGCTGGAGGTATTGTTGTGGAATAGCCTGTGGGAGGTGATGGTGTGGCCACTCCTGTATGAGGTATTATAGTTATCTTTTTACTGTAACAAACTCTTTTCTCTAATCTTATTGTGGTGTTGGAAGTTTGGAGTGATGGTTAGAACTCGAACACTGTGTAACTTATTTGAGTTTGAGCTGTCTATTTGAGGTTGATTTGAATTGCTCTTGTGTATTGAACTTGAGTTGCTGATATATATTGTACTGAAGCATCCTACCTGTAGTTAAATTACTTATATTCCTGTATGTTTATATTTGTGTATGTTAAGAAGTATAAAATGCTTGTAGTAGGATTTGAGCTAGAACCATGAAGATCTTTGAGGTCATCCCCGAGTATTAGTCAAGTCGAGGGATGGAAATGATACTTAGGCTAGACCAAGAATTTACTGGGCTTTGAAGGTCACCCCCGGGTCTGTCTGCGGGATTGGGCCTAAGCAAAGCATTATGTGTTCACCCACATTGCATTCCCGAGGGTCCAGTCTGTCGACCATTCATGCCCCTCGAGTTTGCTCAAATAGAGACTTGAAAAATTCGGAGGTCGCCCCCAAGTATCAGTCTGAACGAAAGGTTGACATGATAGTTAGGTGAGACCAAAAAATTCATTGGACTTCGAAGGCTTAGGCCTGAACGAAGCATAATGTGGTCACCCCCAATGCATTCCTGAGGGTTCAGTCTGTCGACCATTCATGCCCCTCGAGTTTGCTCGAATGGAGACTTGAAAAATTTTGAGCTCGCCCCCATGTATCAGTCGGGTCAAAGGCTTGACATGATACTTAGGTTATACCAAGAAATTTACTGGACTTCGAAGATCGCCCCTGGGTCTGCCAGCGAGATTGAGCCAAGCGAAGCATTATGTGTTCGCCCCGAGTACATTCCTGAGAGTCCAGTCTGTCAACCATTCATGCCCCTCGATTTTGCTCGAATTGGAGACTTGAAAACTTTGAGGTCGCCCCCAAGTATCAGCCTGGCCGAAGGTTTGACATGACACTTAGGTTAGACCTAGAAATTCACTGGAAGATAAGACACGAAGCTCAGAGGATAAAAAAATATGTTCATTGATTATACTGTATTTAGATCAGTTGAACAAGGTGGTGGCCATGGCCTGTTGTATGAGACTAACTGTATGGTATTCCAAGAATTGGGTAGAGGCTCTTTCGCTTTTGTCATCAGATAATAGGAATCTTTATCAGCTTTCTCATACACGATATAAGGTCCTTCCCATGATTTGGCTAACTTGCTGACATTTCGTGGCTCCGAAGAGGGTGTGACTCGTCGAAGTACTAAATCTTCAATATTGAAACTGCGTAGTTGAACTCTTTTGTTGCATGACTTTTGGTGAAAGAGATAGTAACAGTCGAGGTTTGCTATGGCTCGGTCTTTGGCTTCATCGATCCATAACATAATGCATCCGAGTTCGAACTCGTTATCTTCGTCAGGAAGGTTGGGATCGCGTGTCGGCACTTTGAATTGAGTAAGAAGCACTGCTTCAGTACCAAAGACTAGGAGGAAAGGTGTGCAGCCCACCGCCTTTTGTGGTGCTGTACGATAGGCCCAGAGTACATGTTGCAGTTCTTGAACCCATAGTCCTTTCTTCTCATCGACGCGCTTCTTAAGACCGTCGACTATAGTTTTATTGATTGCTTTGACCTGACCATTGACCTGGGGGTTGTAAGGTGTTAAGCGGAAGAGGATGATGTTGCATTTCTTGAGGAAATTGCAGACTTTTTTCCCAACAAACTATGGATCATTGTCATATCGCATCATATGAGGGTAGCCAAAGCATGTAATGATATTCTCCCATAAAAACTTGATGACTTCTTCTTCTCTGGTTTGACACAAAGGCACGGTTTTGACCCATTTACTAAAGTAATATTTTTTCATGAGGATATTTTCTCGACTGCCTGATGCTTTGGGAAAAGGACCCACGAGATTGATGGCCCGCCGCTTGAATTGCCAAGAGACTTGGCTGTAATGGAGGTCTTGTGAAGGGCTATGGATGTCATGGGAGTGACGTTAGCATTTGTCACAATGTTTGGCGTATTGTTCAGCTTGTTTCTTCATATTAGGCCAGAGTAGACCTTGGGATACGGCTCGAAGGGCCATAGATCGACTGGCAGTGTGGGCACCGCAGGTACCTTTATGAAGTTCGGCAAGAATGGCAGTGGCTTCATTTTTAGAGATGCATCGGAGGTGGATGCCATTTAGGGATTTGCGACGTAACTCACCTTTGAGGATGGTGTATCTGCGACAATTTTCCAGTAACAACCGTTTGGCTTTGGGATCATCAGGGAGGGTATAACTATTGAAGTAAGCAAAAAATGGTATTCGCCAGCCATCTGGATTGCGACTCTTGCCCCCAGTATTGATGGCATTGATTTCCATCTAGTCGATACTTGGGCATTCGAGTACATCGATATGGAGTGTTCGAGCTTCAAACTGACCTAACATGGCTGCTATTTAGGATAGGGCATCGGCATGCCTGTTTTCACCTAGAGGGTAATAATAGATTTTTTAGGAAAACGGTCCATACGTTGGTGGGCCAGAGTGGCATACTCAGCCATGCGACCGTTAGCCTAATTTTCACTGGTGTACTACCTCTAAACAAGTTAAAAATATGTAAATACTGCTAGTTTAGGAACACCAAGTTCGAGTTCAAGATCAAGGCCATGCATCAAGGCTTCATACTCAGCATCGTTGTTAGAGCATTCAAAATTTAACTTGACAGCCTTTTTGGTGGCAGTGACCAGAACGACACCGATCCCCAAACTATTAGGTCCGGCAGATCCATCTGTAAAGAGACGCCACCTGTGTTAGGGTTCCAAGGGTCATTCTATTCAGGTTGGTCTTCTGGTATATCATCTTCGTGTTCTTCCCAGACTATGTCTTCGACCGGGAAGACGCAAGGAAATCCGCAATTGCTTGGCCCTTTTGAGATATCTATTGCTTGGACTGAACTGATAGAAGTGCCTCTAAATGCCAGGTATAAAGAAAGCGTCTTACCTTCGATGGGGGTACTAATGATGGGTGGTCGACCAAGGTATGTTTTCAGTTCGAGGAAGGCCTTTTCACAATCGGGTGTCCAATGGACTTTGGGGTCATTTATCTTTTTGGCCTTGTGGACGCCTTGGTCGCATAAGAGGGATAAAAGCCAAGCACATTGGTCAGAGGATTTTGAAATAAAGTCGCTGAGGGCGGCTATCTTGCTACATCTTTTTTGATTCGAGGGGAAGGCATATCGATGAGGGCTCGGATATGATTGGGTCGATCTCGATCCCTCATTTACTGATGAAGTATCCTAAGAACTTGCCGGATGAAACACTAAGCTGACACTTGTCTGGGTAAAGTTTCATGTTTTAAGTATGAAGTATGGCAAAGACCTCGGTGAGGTCTTGGATATGAGTTTATTTTTGGAGGCTCTTGCATAACATGTCGTCGATATAAACTTTGACCGACTTGCCAAGCAAGGGCTTAAACATGGTGTTAACAAGACGTTGGTAAGTAGCACCTACATTTTTAAGGACGAAGGGCATGACATTAAAACAGTAAAGGCCTTGTCCAGTGATAAAAGAAGTTTTAAGTTGATCCTCGGGGGGGAGGGGTACCTGATTGTAACCTGAAGCCGCGTCCATCATCGATAGTCGCTCATGTCCGGCTATGGCATCCAGAAGTACCGAAATGATCAGGAGGGGAAAACTGTCCTTCGATGTGTGTTTATTGAGTTTTGTAAAGTTAACCCAGATTCTAATCTTGCCGTTCTTCTTAGGGATAACAATATTATTGGAGATCCAGTTAGCGTACTTGACTTCTCTAATGAAACCCGCAGCTAGGACTTTATCGACTTCGAGATTTATAGCTTCTCGAAGCCGTAGGGCCAACGTAAGTGAGGGATGAGGTTTACTGCTGTTAAGTGAGGGATGAGATCAAGTCGATGACATGCTAAAGTGGGGTCCATACCAGGCATCTCATAGAATGTCCAGGCGAAGACGTCTTTAATACTCGAAGGAAGTCGGTGAGTTCAAGGCTTTCAGCCTCATCTAGAAATGTACCAATGAACGTACCTTGACCAGGTTCGTCGAGTTCGATATATACAGTTGGTTCAATGGGTGTGGTAACTGACATTGAAGGCACGGGGATAGAGAGAGACATTGATTGCTATGGTTGTTTGATAACTTTTTGGGTTAGATCTATCTCTGGGTGCTCGCATGAGCGGACAAGACGTTGAGAGCCTTTCAAGTTCCACCTACTACAAGGGGTACAGATACAAAGTATTTGGCAATAAGCCGAAGGTATAGCTCTCATGGCATGGAGCCAGTCGCGCCCAAGGATGCCTAGATACTCAGATTTCTTGTAGATGACAAGAAAGCTAGTTTGGAGTGTATTTGGCCCTATAGTGATAGGGAGGCTAATGCGACTGACAGTGACTTCGGTGGCACCATTGAAGTCTTTGAGTTCGATATTAGCCAAGGTGATGAGGTTTATTTTCTTCATGGCTCAAAAAGTCTGGATAAATAGTACATCAGCTGTACTGCCCATGTCGATGAGCATGGTATAGAGAACGAGGTATTCGACCTTGATCATAATGACCAACGGATCAGAGTGGGAGAAGTAGACATGGGAAGTATCACAGTCAATAAATGAGATACGCTCAGGTCGAGAGTATTGGCCCGATTTTGGTAGAAGGATCGGGAGCTTCTCCTGGTATGTAAGCTTGCAGCATTCTTCAACACGCTTGCACTTGCTTTTTGAACGGCCACTATTGATATTGTTGATTTCGATGAGATGGAGTTGGAAAATGCGTACCTCGGCTGGGTTGGCAGCTGGGACGGGTTGTGGCTTAAGGTACGACCCGTCGAGGTAGTTGGGGAGGTCAACAACATATTAATGTAGACGACCTGCCTTAAAAATTATTTCAAGAGAGCATTGTAGAGCGTAGCATTTTTTGGTATGGTGGCAGTTATATTTATGATTCTGGCAGTAAGGTTCGCCCTGTTTTACCTCGATGGGGCAGGGGATACGCCATATGGGGTCGGCCTGAATTTGTAGGAGAAGGGTGCTAATGGGAGCAGTGAGCTTCGGGAGGACCAGCTTGGGTAATTTTTTGCGGGCCTCAGTAGGACTGTCATTAGAGTATGGGCATTTGCAGCTCTCAGTCTTCTGTGAGACGGTAGCGATCATGGGTGTAGAAGGTTGGCAAGGTTTGTTCTGATTGGCAGTCGAAGCTTACCCTGGCAATTTGACTCGCGGAGGCGTTCGAGGTCAATATACCCATTAACTTTGGATAATATCTCCACGAGGATTCGAGGTTTATGAAGCACAATATATACCTTTACACGAATGTTATCTGGGAGGGCGTTTGAGTATGCAATAACGGCGTTCGCGCAGTCAAGGTTTTCAACTTTGCGCAATTCGTCGAGAAACCGCTTAGTGAAGGCTTCAAGGGTTTTGTTGAGGAATTTGCGGAAGATGAAGAGGGCATCGACCTGGACCTCACGGTCTTTGTTAAAGGAAAATTGGGCGATGAAAAGACTAGATAATTAATCGAAGCTTCAGATTGAGCCATTAAGGAGGCTATGATACCATCTTAGAGGGCTGTATGTGAGGCTGGTGGGAAATAGCTGGCACAACAGGTGGCCGTCCATGGAGTATAGACTTAAGGCATTTTGGTATTCGAGGATGTGGGATTGAGGGTCAGTATTACGGTATTTGCTGATTTTGGGGGAGTAGAAATTTGGAGGCACCTCGATTGGGAGGAGTTTGGGGAAGAGGGGGTTGTTCAACTGACTCCAAGAGTTCGGTATGGGGATCGCACTTATGCGAATGGCAGTGTGGATTTTTTTATCGAGTTCCTACTGTGAAAAATAAGCAGGATGAGGGGAGATCTTTAGGGTCGAGGGGGATGAGGCCGAAAGTCTAGCATGTGCTCAGCACTGCGTTCCCCGAGCCGTTCTTGAGCAAGGCATTGTTTGGAGTATTTGGTAGTGCGAAGAGTGGAGTCAGATGAATCATCCGTACAGTATATGCCAAGGTCGATTAAACTAGTAGGTAGAATACTGGGGGGAGCACCCTCGGTGCCAGGATGGACCGGGGGTACTTCAATATGTGGTTGGGAACCAAGCTGGGTATAGGCGGAAACATGCGATGGGGCAGGTGCTCGAGAGGGCCGAGGGGCGTCTTGAGTTTGAAGTTGCTGCAGCTCGCGAATTGTATTGTGTAGATTGTCGAGGGTACGATATTGTCTATCTGCATCGCCTAAACGGCTCGACCGTTTAGCCTCAAACTCTTGGCGGTGTTCTTCCCGTTCAAGGCGTAACTGATTGCGGTGTCGCTCCTCAGCTTGAGCGAATTTCTGGGTAAAAAGGGTGAGCTGAGCGGCCACTCCATCGGTAGAGTTGCTGACAAGGGCGAAAGAAGAGCGGAGGGTGGGGGCCATTGAAGGTGGCTTGAAGAGGTAGACAAGGGAAAGAGTAAAAAGGTAGGGGAAGTTTGGTAGGGTAAGATAGCACAGGCGGCGCCAAATATAAGGGCTTGGCTTCATAAGAAGGGAAGCTGACTCTTACACTATGGGTTTTATCTTCGACCAGGGTGTTTCAAACATACAATCAATAATAACGAGACCTATTATGTAGATTATACACTTGCATGGAGGCCTATAATGGGTTACTCCACGACCCCTGGTAAGGATTTGTAAGAGTAATGTTATATATTTAGAGTTGTCGAAGTATCTAGAACTAGGTTGCTACAGGGTATTCGAAGGTAAACTTGTAAGGTCTATTGGGAGAGATTTATGAACCCCTTCATAGTGCCTCTTCCCTCCTATTTATAGGATATAGAAAGGGTTGAGTCACCATGGGGAGTCAAGTTACATGCATATCTTCCACGGACAACTGACTTGTACCCGAAGTCGGTTCTGACACTGTAGCTGTCGATTTTGATACTGTAGCTATTGGTTCTGACACTGTGGTTGTTGGACCTGGCACTGTAGTTGTTGAGCGGCTTGTTTTTCCATTCTGCCTGGTGATCTGGCTGTCTGACGTGTCTAACTTCGACCATGTCCGCGGTCGATGCGTCTCAAGTACTGGAACTGAGTTCTGGCGCTGACCATCTATCTTAGATTATGTTAGTTAGCTTCGATGACTCCTTCAAGTCATCGATTAGTCTCAGAAGGCCTCGTGGATTCAAGTCTCTAGGTAGGCTTCGATATAGCCTTCAATCATTCGACTTCTGCTAGAAGGCTGTGAGTAGGCTACTACAATTAATTGATTTCCTAAGATAGATTTTCCAAGATACTCTAAAAAGTAATACAATTCTCTCTCTGGAAGAATATAATAAAGTTATGATGGTTCACCAGAGATAAAAAGAGAACTCTCTTCTTTTCGATCTTTATCTCTTTTGCCTAAATAAAGTACTTATCTCTCTCAACAACCCAAATTTAATGGAGATATTTTAGCTAAGTCTTAACTACTAAGTCGTCCAGAAGCTCTTGACAACTAGGTCATCTCCAGCAGTAGCCTTTAGCTTGTAAGAGTTGGGCTATATGAAGGGCTAGGTCACAAATGTCTCATTACCTGCAATAGTAAAAACATACTTTAATTAGGCCTAGTAAAACAAGAAATAAGGTGGTAGTAGCCTACTCGTAGCCTTCAAGCACCAGTCGAATACTCAAAGGCTACATCAAAGCCTACCCAGAGACTCAAAGCCCAACAAGACAGTAACTAAGTCCACGAAGCCTTCCAAGACTAATCGAACATGCGACCATGTTAATACTTGCTCAAAGGTAGACACATCTGACAGCCAGCTCACCAGAACTCTGCATCAGTACCAGAAAAACTTTGACCATGGTAATATATGGTCAATGGCAGATACATCTGATAGCTAACTCACCAGACATAATAGTAAAACGTGCCACCTGATAACTATAGTGTCAGGACCGACTCCGAGTATAAGACAGTTGTCCCCAAAGAATATACATGTAATCTAACCTCCCATCGTGACTCGCCCCTTTTCTATCTCCTATAAATAGGAGAGAGGAGGCACTATGCGGGGGTTGGAAAATCTCTCCCAAAGCTCTTGAAGATTACCTTTGAATACCCTGTAGCTCACTTCCTATTCGATATATCACCTAACTCGATATATAACATCAATCATTCAAAATCTTCTTTAGAGGTCGTAGAGTAACCCATTCTAGGACTCCACGCAAGTGTGTTAGTTTAGTAATATAGTCTATTATTGCCTTATATACTTGCTTAAGCCCCTAGTCGGAGATAACCCCATGGTGTAAGAGCTAGTTTCCCCTTTTACGAAACTTGGCCCCTACATTTGGCACTGTCTGTGCTGCACCCACCCTACCCATTCTCCCTTCTCTCTTTCAACCCCCTTATACCCTAGCCCAATATGAATAAACAAGCTGATTAGTATGCAATACACGGTGACAAATGCCAACGTCACACTCACGACATCCGAAGCCCTTCACAAGATCTCCATTACAGCCAAGTTGCTTGACCATTCAAGCGGTGGGCGATTGATCTAGTAGGCCCTTTCCCCAAATCTTAGGTAGCAGAGAATATATTATAGTGGCCACAAATTACTTTACTAAATGATTAGAAGCCGTGCCTTTATGTTAAACCCGGGAAGAGGAAGTCATCAAGTTCTTATGGGAAAATGTTATCACACATTTTGGCTGCCCTCATAAGATTTGATGCGACAACGGTTCACAGTTTGTTGGGAACAAAGTCCTTATGTCGTGTACGACAAAACTGACAAGGAATCCCATTATTTGATGACCGAAGCTGAGGAACCCCTCCCAAACCCTTGGATCACAATGTAATTAGTCTCATACCGCAGGCCGCGGCCATCACATTGTTCAACTGATGTAAATATAACATAATCAATGAAATTTTTTTTCCCTTCTGAGCTTCATGTCATATCTCTAACAAACTTTTTGAGTTGGTCAAACCTAAGTATTATGTCAACCCTTCGACCCGACTGATACTTGGGGGTGACCTCAAAGTTTTTCTAGGTTCTAATTTTGAGCAAACCCGAGTGGCATGAATGATTGACGGACTGGACACTCGGGGATGTATTGAGGCCGACCACATAATACTTTGTTTAGGCTCAATCCCGCGGATAGACCCGGGGGCGACCTTCGAAGTCCCGCAAACTTCTTAAGTTAGTGAAACATAAGTATCATGTCGACCCTTTGACCCGGATGATATTTGGGTGCGACCACAAAAAAATTTAAGGTTTCAATTCGAACAAACCCGAGTAGTATGAATGGTCGACAGACCGGACACTCGGGGATGCATTGGGGCTTACCACATTATTCTATGTTTTGGCTCAATCTCACGGATAGACCTGGGGGTGACCTTCAAAGTTCAGCAAACTTCTTGAGTTGGTCAAACAAAAGTATCATGTCAACCCTTCGACCCGACTGATACTTGGGGGCGACCTCAGAGTTTTTTAAGGTTTTAATTCGAGCAAGCCCGAGTGGCATGAATGGTCGATAGACTGGATACTCGGGGATGCATTGGGGCTGACCACATTATGCTTCATTTAGGCTCAATCCCGCAGATAAACCCAAGGGCGATCTTCAAAGTTCAGCAAACTTCTTGAGTTGGTCAAACCTAAGTATCATGTTAACCCTTCGACCCAACTAATACTTGGGAGCGACCTCAAAGTTTTTCATGGCTCCAATTCGAGCAAACCCGAGTGGCATTAATGGTCGACAAACCGAACACTCGGGGATACATTGGGGCCAACCACATTATGCTTCGTTTAGGCTCAATCCTGCGGATAGACCCGGGGGTAACCTTCGAAGACCAGTGAACTTCTTGAGATGGATCAAACCCAAGTATCATGTTAACCCTTCGACCTTACTTATACTCGGAGGTAACCTCGAAGTTCTTCAAGGTTCCAATTTGGGCAAACCAGAGTGGAACATTCTATACTTCAATTCTCACATAAAGATAAAAGCATACAGACATGCCAGCAATTCAAGTCAAATACATTCAAGCAATTCAAGTCAAATACATACTAGCAGGTCAAGTTTAACTACATTACTCATGGTTCAAATGCTACATATCCAATACTCATTTTTTGAATTCAACATACCAATAATTCAAGGAAAGAGAGTTCATTATAGGTAACAGAAGCTTAAGACATACCTTCTGCAAATACCCCACTCACGCAGGAGTGGCCGCATTTACACCTTCTACGCAATCTTCAACAGCAACACCTCCACTACCTTTGACAGCGGGGTTCAGTCCCGAAGCATCAGTAGCACCTTCAACTACAGCACCTCCTACAGCATTTCCTACACCAACACCATCCCCTTTGGCCATGGGATCAGCTACCATATCTCCAACACCTCCCCCTGCAGGGTTAACTTCCATCCCTTCTGTCTATGTAACATCTTCAACAGCAGGATCATCTGTTGGGGGATGGGGCTCGAATATCTCTAGATCGTACCCCAACCCATCTATAAACTTCTTTAGGGCTATGGTCATATCGTACTTCTCATCATACTACGCCTGAAAACACAATGTATTGTTCTTCAGCAGCTCATCTTTACTAACCAGCTTCGCCTATAACACTACTACCGTCTGATTACAGTTGGTGATCGCGGCTTCAATTTCCCTCATGGCATCGGCTCAAATCAGTAACTTATCTCGTTCGAGCACACCGATCTAAGTCTTCAGCGACATAATGGTCCCCTGCGAGAGCTCCTGCCTTTCCTTCACCTTCTTCAGCTGCATACTCGATACCTTTTGAGCTTTGATATAAGCTATCACCCAAGCATTCACCTGCACAAACACTCGGCTAATTACCTGTCCTCGAAGCATAATTTCAACTTCAAAATTCCAGAAACACTAACCTAGTGAAACACTTTATTAACTTGCTTCCCCACATCTTCTGGGCTTGTGCAGCAGAGAGTAGTCATCGACTCGGCTATTACTCGAGTATTCTTCTCCAGTTTAACCCCGCGTCACCTCACTTCAGCTAGTTCACCCTCATCATTGGCCATCTACTCTCGAGGCCACTTCCGCAAAGATGTCTTCGTCTGTTGCACTGTCAAAGCTTCATCAGTAACCTTGCCTTTACCCTTGCTGGTCTATAGCGGTACCTCAGGAACAGTCTCGGGCACAGTCAACCGTACCGTCCAAGGCCCTCCTCGTCGAGACCTCGGTACAAAGCTCGACTTGTGGCTTAAATTGTCGTAATCCATCTCCCCAGTCCTTGTCGAAGAGCTTCCTTCTTTTCTCTACCTCGAATGCCTAGCAGCAACTGGAACATCTCTCAACAAACTATCCATCTTCTTTTGTCTCTTTCTCACAATACCCAGCTTCTGAAAAATAGCATTTACCCACTCTTCGTCATGGTTGATCAGTTTATCAATATAAGTCCACAGGTTCTTCAAGCCATTATTTATGGGATCTGAAAATCATGAAGGAAAATATCAAAATTTTATTCGAGCCACATAGTGAACATACTTCGATTGATAACTTACTCAGATTATATAGCCAATGCTTCAGCATAAATTCCTCCTCCCCCTATACATTCTTATAGTTCCCCCTCACCACTACCAAATCCTTATCCCACCCATGCCCAATCAAACATAGGTCCAATAACTATGGCTTGTACGAATGGCATTGAATATGATATATATCTACTTTCTTATTTACTTTCTTCAAATAGAACGACACGATGTTGTACCACTCAATCAAAGTCTTCCTTTCCTGTCGCAATTCTATATTCATCCCTTAAAAAACTCTCAACATCTCATAAAAATTGCCATTCATCTAGTACGGGGCAACATCCTAGAAATTTAATACCTATTTTACCAACTTTCAAAAAGACAGTTGCATCCCTAGTCAAATTTGGCCTCTGAACGCCAAAATCCCCACCTGAGGGGAATCCTTAAACGTATACTCGTCCCTTAGCGACACTAGAATAACACTAACCTTCGATAAGCCATGTTTCTCCATGAATCGATCCAGCCTCCCCTTTTCCTGAGACGAGACTGGCCCAACCGTTGTCCCCGAATCGTCTGTGTCCACCCTATTATCACTCTTCTCCTCTTTTCCTTCCTCCATCTCATCACCCGAAGGTTCGGCAATACCTTTGTTTCCCTATCCCTCTCCCTTCTCATGTTCTTCTTCGTCACTCTCTCTGGCTATACGAGCACTACGAATGCTCCTAGTCGATGCTCCAACCTCTGGCACTACCACAGCCAGTGGGGCATCCGTGGTAATTTCTAATATTTCCATGTCACTTCTCTCACACCCTTGACCTTCACCAGATATACTCGGTTCGTTTACTTCGTCCTCCTTATCTATCAGCCTCATCCTCGAAGCTGGATGGGTATGCATTATACCATACAAAAGAAGAGGAGCGCCATTAGCTCGATATATACGAGTATAAAGGTTCGATATCATAATATTATCTACCCTCCTCAAATTGTCCAACCTATAGTCGAATGTTTGACTGCAACCTCAACCACCCCCTCACTCTTCCCAATTTACCACGTGGGTAGACTTCTAACCAAATGGGTTACCCCCTTCCTCCGTTACATAGTTACAGACAAAAGCCAAGCAGAGCGTTACCCTACCGTATAGACAAAGAGCAAAGGCGAAGCAACAATAAAAATAAATGGTTTATCTTTACCAAGAAATTAGAAGAATACCTGTTTGAATGGATCAGATTTAACAGCGATAATGGCGTTTCCTTTCCTCATCTCTAGAAACTTTAAACTGTAATAATGGTGTATATCTTCTACTCTTCCTCCTTTCTCTCTTTCAAATTATTTGGGAACAGTAACTCTCTCTCTCTCTTACCTCTTTGAATACCTTCCAAAAAAAACAAAACAACCTTAATTTTCCCCACTCAACATCATTACCACTCCTTCAATCCCTACTAAATTTCAGTCATGAGGTGTTTTACCAATATTACCCTCACTTGCACCCACATGTGTGTCACACACTTATAATATATAATACTTTTTTATCCCTCTCGAACCTTCTGACGTACTACCTGAAGTTGTCAATTCAAGCCCACCTGTTACATCCGCC
Source organism: Kingdonia uniflora (assembly GCA_014058105.1). Taxonomy (NCBI): domain Eukaryota; kingdom Viridiplantae; phylum Streptophyta; class Magnoliopsida; order Ranunculales; family Circaeasteraceae; genus Kingdonia; species Kingdonia uniflora. Next base: position 1,737,530 of record JACGCM010000779.1, on the reverse strand, counting down.
TCTTTTCAGTACCCGAGGAAACATCATGACGGTCTGCAGTGGCATACTGCCCTATGAATAGTACCACCTCTACTAGTTTTGCCATTTCGGCTGTCAAATTTGGTAGTCGAAGCATCTCACGCCTTCATTTTCGTTCTCTCTTATCCATTCCACTACGGTCATACCCTTCGACTACATAAGTTTTCAAGCCATCTCATACATTTGTTTTTAAACCATCGTCTGCATCCTACCACATTCTATCATACTTATACATAATTTCTCAAACCTTTGGTCAATACTTTTCGTTATACAAAAGAATCAAATTTTCTTACCATTTTTATTCGTTTTAATTACTCTAGTTTAAAGTTCGACAGTTATAACCACGCCAACATTATCTTCGTCTATAATACTTATCACAGTTATAAAATCATACTTCAGCAAAACATTGTTTCATTCAAAGGTTATCAGGCATACATCACCAACATTAAAAAAAAACAATAGAAATAGAAACAACAACAACAACAGTAAGAACAACAACAAACAATAACTCCTCTACATTACCACCACCACGTCAAAGACCCTCCTATTTACAAACGGGGAAGTTCATACAGAGCCCCGCCTCAGCCTCGACTACGTCTTCAGCGTCTACCTGGTCTTTTGCTAGGCTTTTTAGCAAGAAGTACCGGTTACTAACATTCGGACCCAGCCACTGCATCACCCTCCACCAATGGTCATGCGGGTACCCACAAATAGCCTCCTCTGGCCCCAGCTCCACTAAGTCTGGCATGACCACGTTCAAACCCTGATCTCCGAAGAATTTCTGCTTCTGCACCATCATTTTCTCCTCAATATGGTGCTCCCTCACCTCCATTATCTTCTGGTAATGAGTATTTGGTGTAGCTTCCATAGTTTTGCTTACTCAAAGAAGAAGATGAAGAATGTCTAAAATTCCCCCCTACCAGCACATATTTATACCATAATTAAGGGCATTTAGTACCCCCATAATCAACACTTACCATAATTACTCTCCTCAGAACTGCCCGTATTCGACTAGTCAACTCTTCAACTTCCCATGCCTAACCCTTTTTCTCGGCATACACCATCTTCTGAGGCCCCTGCTGAGAAGGGGCGAATGTAGTAGCCTACTCGTAGCCTTCAAGCACCATTGGAATACTCGAAGGCTGCATCGAAGCCTACCCAGAGACTCAAAGCCTAGCAAGACAGTAACTAAGTTCACGAAGCCTTCTAAGACTAATCAAACACGTGACCATGTTAATACCTGGTCGAAGGTAGAAACATCTGACAGCCAGCTCACCAAAACTCAACATCAGTACAAGAAAGACTTCGACCATGGCAGACTTATCTAACAGCCAACTCACCAGACATAATAGCGAAATAAGCAATCTGAAAACTGCAGTGTCAGGGCTGACTCCGAGTACAGAACAGTTGTCCCCAATGGATATATATATATAATCTAACCTCCCATGGTAACTCACCCATTTTCTATCTCCTATAAATATGAGGGAGGAGGCATTATGAGGGGGCTAGAAAATCTTTCCCAAAAGCTTTTGAAGATTACCTTCGAATACCCTATAACTTACTTCCTATTCGATTTATCACCTAACTCGATATATAACATCAATTATTCAAAATCCTCGCTAGAGGTCGTGAAGTAACCCATTCTAGGACACCACGCAAGTGTGTTAGTTTAGTAATATAGTCAATTATTGCCTTATATACTTGCTTAAGCCCCTAGTCAGAGATAACTCTGTGGTGTAAGAGCTAGTTTCCCCTCTTACAAAACTTGGCTCATACAAAGGTTCTAGATCATATAAATTTAAGGACAAAAATAGGCATTTTTCATACCAATAAAATACCCCCAAACTAATATATTGCTAGTCCCTTAGAAAAAAGGAACTCAACTCTTTTGTGGTTTCTTATGATTGCATTTTGCCTATGCAACAAGCCTTTCAACTTATAGGTTACCCCTATAGGACGAGTTGTGTCTCGTGGAGGTTTTCAGTGAATATACCCACAAAATTCTATCACAGACATTCTGGTATTATAAATAACATATAATTATTGCTCCTGGTATCTCTAAAATGGATTGAATTCATCTCAAAGATATATCACTTAAGCAAGAGTTAACAATTACATATGTAAGAATTTATTAAGTTAATTTTACTACCATCAGATTAGATCAAGTTTCCAAATTTTATCCTTTTGTGTAGTGAATTTAGTTTTTGAATCAAGGTGTTTGATAATCCTTCCAAATAACCTTAGCCTTATCTTGAGTATGGCAGAAGAAATCTAGAAGTTTATTCGACAAGTACCCTGGTTTATTCGCTCTCTTTTATTGATATTTCAGGGAAAATATATATCCACTCAAGCTTTTTAAGGTAAAAAGTTTCATTTAAGTTTTCATTTTCTCTTTTATACTTGCAACTTACCCTCCTTCACATAGTTTTCACTATACTCGTAGAGACTCATTTTTTTACTTTTTTGGTCTCTTACTTTTACATTGATTCATGGCTTGCCTCAAGATTGGTAAAAATTCTTTCTCTTTCAATTTTAAATCTTGCGAGGGGTCTTGAATTGTGGAGGTCTTTATATATATATATATATATATATATATATATATCTGAGTATGTTTGTTTCCTGAAGGAGCCAAAAACTTGTGAAAATGCATACAAACCCTCAGTATGAATTTATGAGAAACGAATATTCCTGGGTAATTGTTTCCCTAGTGAAGTGCAATTATAACTACGTGAACTGCAATTATAATGGTGATTTTCTTCTTAAACACATCTAATAGGATGGTAGTACTAAAAACTTAAAAATTCATAATGCACTGACAATTTATGGTTTAAAACAAACCATAATCTTATAATTGTGTCCCAAGTGCAACTCTAGGATTCTAAGAATATTCAAAGATTAGAGTATACAAAAGATGTGTCTACAAAATCAGAATGCCCTAGAATAACAACTTTTCTTAGAAAAAGTTATAAAAAATTTATTTACCCCCACCCTCAAACTGAATCAGCATGTGTCCCCACAGTTGCCAAAAATGAAAAGAACGGGAAAAGATCAAGAAATATTATATGAACATGAGAAGGGTTGCCTCCCACAGGCGCTAATTTAACGTTTTCAGCCAGACAATGGTAGGTACCCCCATACTAGATAAGACTATAGGTAGAAATAAAGATACCTATATTGCATATGATGGGTCCCGAAGATTCATATCCTCGCTTGAACCCGTAAAGTACTCGTAAAATGGTTTAAGTCCCTGTCCATTTACCTTATTAATATTGCCAGTACGAGGGTCGAGAAATTTAATAGCTTCATAGGGGAAAACTGCTTTGACAATGAATGGTAAGGTCCAACGGGATTAAAGTTTTCCAGGAAACAAATGAAAATGCAAAGAATACATTAAAACTTTTTGATCAACTTCAAAGGACATTCGCAAGATATTCTTATCATGGAAAGCCTTGGTTATTTCATTGTATATCTTTACTGATTCATATTCATCTTTTTGGAGCTCATCCAACTCAATGAGTTGTAGCTTACGGTGGGACCCAGCCATTGTAGTGTCAAAGTTTAGCATTTTTATTGCCTAAAGAGCTTTATGCTCAAGTTTGAGAGGAAGGTGGCATGCCTTGTCGTAAATGAGTCGGTTGTAGGAACCAAGTTTTGTAAGAGGGGAAACTAGCTCTTACACCACGGGATTGTCTTTGTCTAGGGAATTATTCAAGTACCTAATATAATAACAGACAATATTACTATACTAGCATACTTACATGGAGTCTTAGAATGGGTTACTCCACGGCCTCTAGCGAGGATTTTTAACAGTTGATGATATATATTAAGTTTAGACGACAGATTAAATAGAAGTGGTTACAGGGTAGTTGAAGGTAATCTTAAAGGGTTGACGGGAGAGATTTTCTAACCTCCTCCTCGTTCCTCCTCCCTCCTATTTATAGGATATAGCCAGGGCCGAGTCATCATGGGAGGTTAGGTCATATATATATCCTTTGGGGACAACTGTCTTGTACCCGAAGTCGATTCTGACACTATAGTTGTTGGTTTTGACACTATAGTTGTCTAGTGGCTTATTTCACTGTTCTATCTGGTGAGCTGGCTGCTAGATGTGTCTACCTTCAACCATGTATTACCATGGTCGAAGTCTCTCTAGTACAAATGTTGAATTCTGGTAATGACTGTCTGTCTTCAGCTTTGATTATGTCCTCGAGTGTTCGAATGGTCTTGAAAGGCTTTATAGACTTAGTTATGGTCTTATTGGTCTTCTAGTCTCTTGGTAGGCTTCGATTTAGCCTTCGAGTATTCGACTGATGCTGGAAGGCTACGGGCAGGCTACAACATTCTCCTCCTTTCAGCAGGGGCCTCGGAAATTGGTATAGATTGCGCATTCTGAGAAAAAAGGTTGGGCATGGGAGGTTGGAGAGTTGACTAGCTGAATGTGGTCAATTGTGAGGGGAGTAATTGTGGAAGGTAATTAAGAGTAGTATTGATTAAGGGGTAATAAATGTCCCTTAATCCCCGTATAAATGGGGGGTATTAGGGGGGGAGCTTTCATACTATCTTCATCTTCTTCTTTGGATAACCAAAGCCATGGAAACTACACCAAGCTTGAGGTACCAGAAAAGAATGGAGGTGAGGGAACGACATAGAGGAGAAAGCGGACGTGCCGAAGGAAAAGTTCTTCAAAGATCATGCTCTGGACTGAGAGCTACCTGACTTGGTGGAGCTGGAATCGGGAGAGCCTATCTGTGGGATGCTGTATGAACATTGTTGGAGGGTACTTCAATAGTTGGGTCCGAATGTCCGTAATCGATAATACCTGCTGAAAAGCTTGACTGAAGACCAGGTGGATGTTGAGGACGCGGTTGACGATGAGGCAGGGCTCTACAAGAACTGCCCCATATGCAAATAAGGGGGTCGTTGTGGTGGTAGTGGTGGTGGTGGTGGTGTTCGATTGTAGAGGGTTGTTGCTATTTCTTGTTTTTCGCATTTTGTTTCTATTGTTGCTCTTATTTCTGCTTCTCCTATTCAATGTTTATGATGTACACTCGCGTAGTTTTGTAATGAAACTATGTTATGTTTGTCAAGCTATGGTAGTAGAATAGTAATGGGTAATGTAGACGATGATAGTGTAGGCGTGGTATTAATTGTCGAACTTCAAACTTAAGTAACGAGCACAATTAAAAATGGCAAGAAACTTGAGTTATGTTATATAATCAACAAATACTGACTGAAGGTTCGAGTAGTTAATATGCATGTACGATGGGATGAAGAAAAATGTGGACGATAGTTCGAAAGGTAATGCATGAGAGGGATTGGAAATTTCTTTTGTCGAAGGTACATGTGCTTTAATTGCAAAATCTGACAGCCGTAATAGTAGTCATGTCAGAGGTAGCACTATTCCTAGAGCAGTGTGCTATTGTAGGTCATCATGATATTTCCTCGGGGTATGGGATAGAGGTGGAAGTGTTGTAGGGGGTTCTGTAGTCGATGGTGCGGCTGATAGTACAGGTCTGAACCCGGTTGTTGAGGGTAGTGGAAATGTGGCCATGGAAGAACCTATAGAAGGAGTTAGTACAGACACTCCTGTGCAGGAGGTATGTCTTTGTCGTCTGTTTGCTATAATGAACTCTATTTCCTTAAATTGTTGGAACATTAAATTCGAACGATTATGTATTGGCTATGTAGAATTTGAACCATGAGTACTGCACTTGAACTTTTTCTGCTGGTAGATATTGGACTGAAACTGTTTCCATGTATTTGACTTGAATTACTAGTATGTCTATATGCTTGTATCTGAATGAGTGATTAGACATATAGAATGGTCTACTCTGATGGGTTCAACCTGGAACCTTGAAGAGCTTTGAGGTCACCCCCGAGTATTAGCCAAGTCGAAGGGTTAACGTGATACTAAACCACGAAGGTCACCCTCGGGTCTATCTGCGGGGTTGAGCCCAGACGAAGCATTATGTAGTCATCCCCAATACATTTCCGAGTGCCCAGTCTTTCAGCCATTCATGCCACTCATGTTTGCTTGAATTGGAAACTTGAAAAGCTTCGAGGTCGCCCCCAAGTATCAGTCGGGTCAAAGGGTGGGCATGATACTTAGGTTATACCAAGAAATTTACTGAACTACGTAGGCCTGAGACTAAATGAAGCATTATGTCGTTGTCCTTAATGCATTTCCGAGTGCCTAGTCTTTCGGCCATTCATGCCACTCGGGTTTGCTCAAATTGGAAACTAAAAAAGCTTTGAGGTCGCCCCCAAGTATCAGTCAGGTCGAAGGGTTGACGTGATACCTAGATTTGTCCAAGAAGTTCATTTTAATATAGGACATGAAGCTCAGAGGATAAAAAATATGTTCATTGATTATACTGTATTTATATCAGTTGAACAAGGTGGTGGCCGCAGCCTGTTGTATGAGGCTAACTGCATAGTGTTCCAAGGGTTAGGAAGAGGCTCCTATGCTTCTGTCATTAGATAGAAGGATCCTTCATCGGTTTTATCATACACGACATAAGGCCTTCCCAGGACTCGGCTAGCTTGTTGGCATTGCGAGGCTTCAAAGAGGGTGCGACTCGTCGAAGAGCCAGATCTCCAATATTGAAACTGCGTGGTCAAACTCATTTGTTTTAAGACCTCTGGAGAGAGAGATGGTAATGACCGAGGTTAGCTATGGCTTGGTCTCTGGTTTCATCGATTCATAATATATTATATCCAATTTTGCTCTCGTTATCTTCGTCGGGAAGGTCAGGGTCGAGTGTGGGCACTTGAAACTAGGTAGGCAACACAGCTTTGGTACTGTAAGCCAGGAGGAAGGGAGTGCAGCCCATCACCTTTCTTGGTGTGGTACGGTAGGCCCAGAGTACATGTTGTAGTTCTTGAACCCATCGTCCTTTCTTCTCATCGACGCGCTTCTTAAGACCATCGACAATAGTTTTATTGATTGCTTTGACCTGGCCATTCCTCTACGGGTAATAAGGTGTAGAAGGGGATAGGATGATGTTATACTTCTTAAAGAAATTGTGAACTTTGTTCCCAACAAACTGTGGACCATTTTCGCATCGAATCATATAGGGGCAGCCAAAATATGTTATGATATCTTCCCATAAGAACTTGATGACTTCTTCTTCTCTCGTTCGACATAGAGTTACAGCTTTGACCCACTTAGTAAAGTAATCTATGGCTACAAGAATATGTTCTCGTCTGCCCGAAACTTTGGGGAAGGGGCCAACCATATCAATGGCCTACCTTTTGAATGGCCAAGCTAGTTGGTTGTAATGGAGGTCTTAGGAAAGGCTTCGGATGTCGCGGGAATGACGTTGGCATTTGTCACAGTGTTTCGCATACTCTTCAGCTTGTTTCATCATATTAGGCCAGAATAACCCTTGTGTTACAACTCGAAGAGCCATAAATCGACATGCAGTGTGAGCACCACAGGTACCTTCGTGGAGTTCGGTAAGTATGGTAGTGGCTTCGTTTTAGGAGATGCACCGGAGGTATACGCCATTTAGGGATTTGCGGTGTAGTCTACCTTCAAGAATGGTGTATCTGTGGCAGTTTTCTAGTCACAAACATTAGGCTTTGGGATCTTCTAGGAGGGTCGAACTATTAAAATAAGCAAAGAATGGTGTTTACCAATCATCGGGATTAAGACTCTCGCCTCCAATATTGATGACATTGACTTCCATCTAGTCGATACTTGGGCGTTCGGGTACTTTGATATGGAGTGTTCGAGATTCGGGCTGGCCTAACATGGCTGCGATGTAGGCAAGGGCATCGGCATGTCCATTTTTGCTTCGAGGATAATGCGTAATAGAAGAATTTTTGGGGAAACAGTCCATACGTTGGTGAACAAGTGCAAGATACTCAGCCATACAACTGTTTGCCTCATTTTCACCGGTGTACTGTCTCTGAACAAGTTATGAATCGGCAAATAGTACAAGTTTGGGAGCACCAAGTTCGAGGGAAAGATCGATGCCATGTATCAGGGCTTCATACTCAGCCTCGTTATTAGAACATTCGAAGTTTAACTTGACAGCCTTTTGATTCAGTCATTGGAGGAGGTAACCAGAACAACACCGATCCCTGAACCATTAGGTCCAGCAAATCCATTTATAAAGAGACGCAAACCCGTGTTAGGGTTCTAAGGGTTGTTTAATTCGGGTTGGTCTTCTGGTAGATCATCGTCATGTTCGTCCCAGTCGATGTCTTCGACCAAGAAGTTGGCAAGGAAATCAGCGGCTGCTTGGCCTTTTTGAGATATCTGTTTCTTAAAAGTGATGTCGTATTCACCAAGTTAAACGGACCATTATTGTACCCGTCTGGATTTATCTTTCTTGCTGAGGATCTCTCGAAGGGGATAACTGGTGATAACATGTATATGGTGAGCTTGAAAGTATGGTTTGTGCTTTCGTGCAGTGTAAACAAGTGTAAGGAGCAATCGCTCGAGCTTGGTATATCGAGTCCCGGCGGGTGTCAGAGTTTTGCTAATAAAGTACACGGGTTTCTCGATGCTGGATTCGAGTTGAATAAGGACCGAGCTAATAGAAGTATCGGTAACTGCGAGGTATAAAGAAAGCATTTCAGCTTTGATGGGGGTGTTGATGATGAGTGGTCGACCAAGGTATATTTTGAGTTCAAAGAAAGCCTGTTTGTAATCGGGTATCCAATTGATTTCAGGGTTGTTCTTCTTTTTGGCCTTATGGACGCCCTGGTCGTGTAAGAGGGAGAAAAGCCAAGCACAACGGTCAGATGATTTGAATATAAAATTTTTAAGGGCGGCTATTTTGCCAATAACTTTCTGGAGATCCTTTTTAGCTTGAGGGTAAGGCATATCGATGAAGGCGCGGATATGAGTGGGGTCGATCTCGATACCTCATTTGCTGATGAGGTGGCCCAAGAATTTTCCGAATGAAATGCCAAATTTGTACTTATCTGGGTTAAGCTTTAAGTTATAAGAACGAAGTATCAATCGAGAACACTTCGGTTAGGTCATGTATATGGGTAAGTTTATAAAGGCTTTTGCATTAACATGTCGTTGATGTAAACTTTGACCGACTTACCGAGGAAAGGTTTGAACATGGTAGTGACAAGAAGTTGGCAAGTGGCACCTGCATTTTTATGGCCAAAGGGTATTACGTTAAAGTAGTACAGACCTTGTTCAATAATAAACAAATTTTTAAGTTGGTCCTCAGGGATGAGGGGTACCTGATTGTAACCGGAAGTTGAGTCCATCATAAATAACCATTCATGGCCAGCCGTAGCATCCAAAAGCACGGAAATGATCGGAAGAGGGAAACTGTCCTTCGGTGTGTGTTTATTGAGGTCTGTGAAGTCGACGCAGATAAGGATCTCTCCATTTTTCTTGGGGACAGCTGCAATATTTGAGATCCAATAAGCATATTTGACTTCTCTAATAAAACCTGCAGTCAATTTTTCTTGACCTCGAGGTTTACTGTTTCTTAAATCCTTGGTATTAAAGTGCATTTTTCTGCTTCACGGCTGCAGAATAAAGGATGAGATGGAGTCGATGGCAAGCTAAGGTGGGGCCGACACCATGCATCTCCTGGAAGGTCCAGGCGAATATATCTTTATTCGCTCGAAGAAAAGTGGTGAGTTTGAGACGATCGGCCTCATCCAGAAAGCTACCAATGAATGTACCTTGACCAAGACCGTCGAGTTCGATGTAAACAGTGGGCTCGATAGGTGTGTTAGATGGTTTCGATGGTGTTGGGAGAGAGAAAAACATTGATTGCTATGGTTTGACAAATTTTTTGGTAAGATCGGTCTCAGGGTGCTTGCAGGAACGGGCAAGGGATTGAGAGCCCTTCATGTACCATAAGGGGTAGTGAAACGAAGTGTTTGGTGGTAAGTCGAAGGTATGGATTTCATGGCATGTAGTCAGTCGTGCCCTAGAACTCCCAGGTATTCAGATATTTTGTTGATGACGAGAAAACTAGCTTGGAGGGTGACTGGACCGGCAGTGACAGGGAGGCTAATACAACCAATGACGACTTTGGTAGTGCCATTAAAACCCTTATGCTCGACATTGGCTGGTGTTATGAGGTCAGTTTTTTACATGGCTCGAACGGTCTAGAGGAACAGTACATCTGCTGTACTACCCGTATCAATAAGCATGGTATGGAGGACGAGGTGCTCGGCCTTAATCATAATGACCATGAGCTCAGAGTAGGGGAAGTGTTCATGAGAAGTATCGCAATCGATAAAGGATATACCTTCAGGTTTAGGGCATTGGCCAGATTCTGCTAAAAGGGTGGGTAGTTTTTCTTGATAGGTAATCTTACAACACTCTTCGACTCGTTTGCACTTACATCGAGTATGATCACTATCGATGTTGTTAACTTTGATAAGGTAGAGTTGGAAAATATGTACCTCGGCTGGGTCGGTAGTTGGAGCGGGTTGAGGCTTATGATCCTACCCGTCGAGATAGCTGGGGAGATCGGCGACATATCGATGTAGATGACCTTCTTTAAGAATCATCTCCAGTGATCGTTACATGGCATAGCAGTTATTCGTAGAGTGGTAGTTGCACTTATGATTTTAGTAGTTAAGTTCATCTTTTCTAACCTTGATAGGAAGTGCACCAGATAGGACTGGCCTAAATCTATGTGATGAGGGTGCTGATAGGAGCAGTGAGTTTTGGTAAGACCGGCATGGGTCATTTTTTAGGAATTTCGGACGTGGCAGCATTGGAGTGAGGGTGTTTGCGGCTCTCGGTCTCCTGTAAGACAGGAGTAACCATGGGTGTAGAAGAGGGTCGAGATCTATTTTGGTTGGGGGTCGAGGTTTGCCCCTGGCGATTGGATTCATGGAGGCATTTGAGGTCGATGTATCCATTAACCTTAGATAACATCTCATTGAGGGATCATGGTTTATGAAGCACGATGTACTCCTTGACACGACTATGATCTGGTAGAGCGTTAGAGTACGCAAGAACAGCATATTCGAACAGTCGAGGTTTTCGACTTTGCGCGACTCATCGAGAAACCACATGGTGAAAGCTTCAAGCTTTTCATTGGGGGATTTGCAAAAATTGAAGAGAGCATCGACTCGGACCTCACGGTCTTTGTTGAAGGTGAACTGGGAGATAAAAAGGTTGGACAGTTGTTCAAAGCTTTGGATAGAGCCGTTAGGGAGGCTATGGTACCATTTAATAGAGCTATCAGTGAAAATGGTGGGAAACATTCAACACAGTATATGGTCGGTTGTGGAGTACAGACTCAAAGCATTTTGGAATTCGAGGACATGAGACTGAGGGTTGGTATTGCGGTATTTGCTGATTTTAGGGATATGGAAATTTTGGGGTACTTCGACCGTGAGGAGTGTAGGGCAGATAGGGTAGTTTAACCGACTCTAAGAGTTCGGTGTGAGGCTCGCGCTGACGTGAATAGCAGTGCGGATTTTTTGATCGAGTTCCTGTTGAGTAAGATAGGCAGGATAAGGGGGAGATCGCTGGGGTTGAGGGAGATGGGGCCAGAGGTTCGGTGTGTATTTAGCAATGTGCTTCCCGAGAAGTTCTCAAGCAGGGCAGTGTGTAGGGTGTCGGGCAGTTCGAAGGGTGCAGTCGGAAGAATCCTCCGTGGGGAGTACACCAAGGTGGATTGAGCTGGTAGGTAAAATGGTGGGAGCACCCTCGACGCCAAGGTGGGCCGGGGGAACTTCAATCGGCGTGTCTTTCATCAAGCTCTCAAGCAAGCTCTCAATCTAATTATCAAAGCCATTCTCAGCCCTCCCATCCAAACCATTAACCTAACTTCTATCAAAGAAATATGACTTTTCTCGATGCAATGAGAGTCCTTAGCAATTTTCTTCATTTTTTTGAATTCAAGTTCTCCTATCTTTGATTCATTATTCCCTGATCTTTAATCTCAAATTTCTTTCGATCTCTTCGCTGGGATTCTTTCCTTCTTTGTTTGTTTTTCTATTGAATTTGAAATAATCTCCTTTTTTGAATTCCATTTCCTCTATTTTGGATCCGGTGAGATTACCGACTCACCGAGATTCTTTCCTGGATATCTTCTTTGTCTTCGATTTGGCGAGCCGTTTTACCAGATTCCCATTCTGTTTTGACTGACTGGGATTTTTTGGATCCTAATCCCTCTATAAGTACTGCCTTCTGCTCGAGTATTTTCTCATTGAATCCTTTTGGTTCTTGGTGCTTCTGCTGTTGTTGTTCTTTCTCCACTTTTTGGTTTCCTCTCTTCTGTTACCTGCCTCATGGCTTCGACCAATTCCTCAACTCCTACCTCCGTGTCCTCCCTCAACCTGCCCATCACCGACATATCCACCTTCGCTCTCACTTCAATTTCTTTGAAGACACTACAACCTATTGTTGTATCTGCAAGTGTGGCTTCCGTGAAGGCTTTGAGAGCTACACTCGATGAATTTAATCAGGTAACAAGAGTCTCATTTAAGGATGGGGTCCCTGTGATCTCTTTCTCTCCCTCTGATCTGGCTTGTACTTCTACAACTTTTAGCACAACTTTGGTCATGAAATTCCCAGTGGGGAGACCTAAGGCGGATGTGATTGAGTCCAACATCTACTCCAATTGGGGTCTATTGGAGAAACCAACTGTTGTTGCAGTCCTGGATTCGAAGCACATGATGGTGATGATAAAATTAGAAAAAGATTTCACAAAAGTACTTATTCGAAAGTCAAGGCAGATTAAGGGTTTCTTCTTCAAGTTATTCAGATGGTCTATACACTTTGATCCTCGCAAAGACTCCCCAATCACACCAGTTTGGATTCAGTTTCCTGGCTTGATGTTGTACTTCCAAAACAATAGCATCTTGAAACAATTAGCTGGGTTGGTTGGTAAGTACTTAGATACAGACTCAGCGACTTTGAACTTGAGCAGGCCTTGTATAGCCAGGGTTAGTATAGAGGTTGATCTCTCCAAGGATTTGCTTCATAAGGTGGGGTTAGCTCTCACGAAAACTGTATCTTTCAATCAAAAAGTGTTGTATGAAAATTTGCCCAAGTTTTGTACACACTGCAGCGTTCAGGGGCATAGCAACAACAATTCACTAGGCTGTATCCTATTGTGATTGATGACAACAAGAAGAAGGGCCTCAAGCAAAGCAAAACTCAGGTGACTAGCATACAGGTTCAGAGTCAGTGCAATGTTCAAAGACAACAACAGGCAGGGGCTGGTACTAAGGTAGCAACTGGTAAGCCCACAGTGGACGCAAAAGCCAATAAAGATACCTCAGCTGTTACTGAGAATGCGATCAATATGGAATCTACTATACCAGAGGCTATTGAAGGTAGTATAATAGACCTAGTGGGCACGCAGAAAGTGGTAGATCTGCCAACAACTGTGGTTGCAAACAAGAACATTGGTTTTGGTGATTGCCTTGTGCCTGAAGGGGAGCTCGAAGTAGACTACAACATTGAGTTTGAATGGGGTTTTCAGTCAGATATTGGATACTGTGGCGGGGCAATTTGCAAAGATCAAAGCCACAGAATTTGCCCCTGAGTTTGGTGACAAGGAGCTAGAGTACTCTTAAACCCTCTAAATTATTTAAATAGTTGTTGGACCTTTACTTGATTGGAATTGCAGGGGCATTGGCAATGCCAAGACAATAAACCACCTTAAAAAGATCATCAAAACAACACAAGGTCTTCATTGTTATGTTATTAGAACCTTTTCTCGATGTATCGCATATTGGTAATATTTGTAGTAGAATAAATCGTACTTCTTTTCTCTTCAATCATGATAAGAATGGCAAAATCTTGATTTTATGGAAGCAAGACTATGATGTTGAGTTCATTTCTTCTTCAAATCAATTTCTTCACTGCAATATGTCTTCCGCTAACCAATAGAGCGCCCTAGTGACTCTTGTATATGCCAAATGTACTAGCCATGAAAGAAGACCGTTGTGGGATGACATTTGTCTGCTTGCTCAATTTATAACTACACCTTGGTGTATAATGGGGGATTTTAACACGGTACGATATACTAATGAGAGATTGGAGGGTAGAATAATTTTCAACAGTGGTATCTTAGAGTTTGAAAATATGATACAAGCTGCAGGGTTAATGGATACGAGGTTTTTTGGATCGGGATACACATGGTGCAACAATCATCAGGGAAGATCAAGGCAGTGGGAAAGATTGGATAGAATACTCATCAATGCTGCTTTCATGACTGGGTTTCCTATACATGAAATTAATCATCTCAGCAGAGTATGCTCAGATCACTCTCCACTTCTCCTATCATTTTCTACAAATGTTTACCAAGGACTAAAACAGTTCAGATTTTTGAAAATGTGGACTTCACATTCTACTTTTCTTAAATTGATAGAAGATAATTGGCCAACGGGAGTGTATGGCAACTGTCTCTCTTTATTTGCATATAAACTGAAAACAGTTAAATCAGCTTTGCGAGAGTGGAATAAGTCAGTTTTTGGGAATGTTGCTCAGAACATCAAATTGTTTGAAGATAGGATAACTGAACTGGATTTCACGTTCCAAAGTAGATGGGATGAACAAGTTAGTACAGATCTTAGCAATGTACATAGAGAACATGTGGCAATGTTACACAAGGAGGAGGTGTTTTGGCGAGAGCAATCTCAAGTTAAGTGGATACAAACAGGTGATGCAAACACTCAGTTTTTTCATACTGTGACCCAAATCAATAGAAAAAGATCCTTTCTATCGAATTTTACTATACCAAATGGCACTCATTCTCAAGACATTGGGCTAATCCAAGAAGTAGCTATCATATACTACAAAGACGTGTTAACTGCAACTAATTCCCAGATTGATGTGGAACTGTTACATTGCATTCCAACTGTAATTACAGAAGACGACAACAACGACATTACTAAGGCGCCATCTATGGAGGAGTTACAAAATAGTGTTTTTAGTATACCTATTGACAGTGCTCCCGAAAGTGATAGCTTCACTACCAGTTTCTTTACTACATGCTGGGAAATCATAAAGGAGGATTTACAAGGAGCATTCAAAGAATTCTTTAATGGGGCACCATTATCAAGATTCTATACCTCCACATTTCTGACCTTGGTCCCAAAAATTGATACTCCAACAACATTGGGAGATTATAGACCAATCAGCTTATGTTCTGTGGTTTATAAAATATTCTCAAAAATCATCACTAATAGGTTGAGTACTATGCTGCATATGATGAACTCAGGAAATCAGGGAGCATATTTACAAGGAAGGGACATAAGTGATACTATCACTCATGCACAAGAAATGGTGGGGGACTTACATAGGATGGCTAGGGGTAATAATCTCATGATAAAGATGGATATGGCTAAGGCTTATGATAGGTTGGACTGGAGATTCCTCAGGCTGGTTTTTGGATGATTTGGGTTTAATAGTACATGTGTGGATCAAGACACCTTGGCTTACTTAGCCGGAGTATTGGGTACAGAATCAAGACACCTTCAAATCGAAGTTATTTCTAGCCCTAGTATTAATCGTACTACAATATATGTGATTAACACTGGGGGCGATGAGATGGCGGAAGATGATTGGAGAAAACCATTCGTTATTTATCTCGGTCTGGATAACTCATGCAACGGGCCACTACCAGATGATCCACAGCAGCGCAGACACATCATCTAGAATTCAAAGTGCTACACAGTCCAACCAAACGGCAATCTCTACAAACGTTCAATCACTGGTCCATACCTCAAGTGTCTCTCTAAGGAACTTGCCGACAAGATGCTTCAATATCAACATGAAGGTACTTATGAATCCCATACCGCAGGATGAGCTCTTGCTAACAGAGCTATTACCCAAGGAGTGT
This sequence comes from Kingdonia uniflora, assembly GCA_014058105.1. NCBI lineage: Eukaryota > Viridiplantae > Streptophyta > Magnoliopsida > Ranunculales > Circaeasteraceae > Kingdonia > Kingdonia uniflora. Next base: position 1,721,709 of record JACGCM010000779.1, on the reverse strand, counting down.
TCTGGCCAGGGATGCGGAAGCAAGCTGAAGAATACTCACGGAAATGCAACGAATGTCAGCGTCATGGGAATCAAATTCGGTCCCCTACCCTCGAACTTCATGCCAGTAAGGTGTACTGGTTGTTCAAGCGATGGGCACTCGATCTAGTTGGTGAATTCCTCAATACTCCTGGTAACAGAAAATTTCTCCTTGTTGCCACGGATTACTTCACTAAATGGGTCGAAGCAGTTCCTCTATGCAGAACTCGAGAAGAAGATGTCATTTCTTTCATTTGGCAGCATATCATCACAAGATTCGGTTGTCCCCATTTGATCCGTATCAATAACGGTCCTCAGTTCGTTGGAGTCAAGGTCGAAGCATTTCTTAACAAACACAACATAATCCATTCTCCATCAAACTCGTACTACTCCCAGGGAAACGGACAGGAGGAGATCACAAACAAAATCATCGTGGATGGTCTCAAAAAGCGCCTTATGTCGCAGAAGAAGGGCAACTGGATACGTGAATTACCTCACGTCTTATGGGCTTATCAAACTACGCCCGAGAAGTCAACACAGTGCTCTCCTTTTCTACTTGCCTATGGAACTGACGCAGTGATCCCAACAAAGTACCACCATCCTGTAAGAGACCACGAGCTCACAGACGAAGAAAATGAGTTCGAATTGACGTGCTACCTCAATTGGATCGATGAAATACGAGATCGAGCTATCACAAATCTTGGTCGATATCATCAGACACTGGCAAATTCATATAACAGTCGAGTTCACACTCGGGAGTTCGCTATCAACGACTGGGTCCTTCGAGAAATCCCAGATAACATAAAAGATCCACATGCTGGGAAACTAGCAGAAAACTTGGAAGGTCCTTTCATAGTCATTGGTCGAACTGGTCTGGGTTCATACTATCTCATGACGGAAGCCGGTGACAAAATTCCAAATCCATGGAATACAAGAAGATTAAAGTTATATCGACGCTGAACAGCTCTTCTGTCGCTCAGCAACGCCCAATCCACCTCGAGGATTCACCTCCAATGTATGTACAAACTCTTTTCAATCAATGAAATCTCTTTTTTATCACAAGAATCCCTTCTATACAGCTCCACTTCATCTCTATCCATCTCCACCCAAGGGTTAAAGTACAGTTTATACTAGCTCGATACCTAAGGGTAAAACCAACATACAATATGGGTAATGACATAGATAATACTAGCCTAACTCCTGAGGATACTCATACATCCGAAGGCGGGGGCCATAACGAACCTCTTAGCCTGAAGATTACTAGCCTAAAGTACGAGTAAGGAAAAAACTTGCTCGCTGCTGATAAGCACTAATATCCAATATTGGTAATGGGATAGATAATACTAGCCTAACTCCTAAGGATACTCAAACATTCGAAGGCGGGGGCCATAACGAACCTCTTAGCCTGAAGATAACACACCTAAAGTACGAGTGAGGAAAAAACTTGCTCGATGCCGCTAAGCCTCCCAAAAGTCTAAGGGTTGAAGCACAGATAATACTTTCTTCTACGTCCACGGACTTCTTCTAATTCGATGGGTCAAGCCAGAGAATAACATCTACTGCAGGCAAAGAAAATGTTAGTTTCCAATATAAACATTTCAAATTACAAAGCTCCTCTCAAGGGCCTACATCGAGCACTGATCAATTCAATCAGTCACTGAAGCATCAACATCTGTTAATTACAAAAGGTACTCGTTATCAGAATTCAAGTTTATTTCTTTTTAATTCTGCTTAATTTTCTTGATGGGAGAGCAGTCGGCCTTCCTCCCACAGCAGGAGTAGGTGACACTGTACTCGAGCTTCCCCCTATTTCAGTCTTAGATGCCATGTATTTTGGAGCTCGTTCAACAATAATTTCTCTCCCTCGAGCTATCTGTTCAGCCGTCGTGGTCCCAATACCACGATCCATAACCCCAATCGGTTCTATGCTCGAGATATCGAGTTTACATACGCAAGTCCTCCCAAAGAAGCAATCTTGCATCAAATCCTTCTCAACCTGCAGAAATTTTATTTCCTTGACAAAAAATGCAACCAATGCGCTTAATTTTTGTCGATGCAAAGCTTCACCGCCACATTTATATTGCTCATGAACTACTAGTTCCTTAAAGGATTGGTGAGTAACAGCAGCACGCTTGTTATCCCTCAAACGACGAGCTTTCAATTCAGCCAATTCCGCTGTTAATTGATCAATACGTTCACTCATCTGCTTCGTAAGGTCTATTGACTTCTGCCGAGAATTTGTGAGGTCAATACGTCTCCACTAACTCTTCTTTTTGATGAAGGAATTCCTTCATCTCTCGACTCCCCTCGCCAGAAGCAATTTCACCATCCCTTTTATCCAATTCCAATTTGAGATCCTTCTCATACTTCATTACCCGTACACGTAATTCCCGCTCCAATTCGGTAATTCGAGCACAGAGTTGATTAATTCTTTCATTCATCTCCTTATCACATTACACCGCCCTCCTTACATTTCCGCAGACGTGGGCCAAATCATCCACCAAACTTTTGCTTTTGGCTTGAAACTCTACTAAATCAGCCCAAATTTTAGCCTCTCTCTCATTTAAATGATGTAAATCAGCCTTCAAACGATCTAACCTGGCGATCAAACTATCACGTATTTGTGCAGAGTTACGTAATTCCAAATCTTTGCCCACAATACTACTGCTCAATTTTTCAAAATCGGCCTCAGAAACAGCCAAGTTATTTCGCGCAGTATCCAGGTCTATCTCTCTCTTTAACAACTGCTCGTTCAGAGCACGAATGTTACATTTCATATCAGATATTTCGTCATTCAATGCTCTAATATGGTATTCGGCTAACTCAGCATCCTACCGAGAACCTGACGCTGCTCTTTCCTTCAACTCAGCAAGTTTGCTGATAAGTTGGTTTAAAGCCAAATCCTTGCTCAAAAGTGTTGCAGTCTTATCCTCGACTTGGCTCTTAGCATCTTTGAGCTTTAGAGAAAGCTTCACATTATCATCCAATCGATCTTCATACTGAGATATCAAAGCCTCATATTCTTCTGCATACTCAGTATTATACAAAAGAGTCTGCTCTACTCTCTCTCTAGCAACATTAGTACCTAATTGGGAAATAGATAGACAAAAACATACTGACAAACTTGCAGAACAGACACCTGCAAGCTCAAGAGAGTCAGTGCCCCCTTGGCCTACCGCCCAAGAAAAAGCTTTGGCCGTAAGGCAGAGTGTACATACATAAACTTCCTGAACTAGAACAAACTTACAAGGTACATATCCCTTCTTCTATTAAATTCATGTTCATCTAGTTATTAATTTATCTGAATTATCTAACGTCCAAATCAGCAAAGAAGTTTTTCTCCACTTCAAGCAGGCCCTCTAAGTTCACAACTCTGAGGCACAAGCTTTCTATCTCCTACAATACGAGGTTTCATAAGAAAAACGTTGTTGGCATCAAACAGCAGTATAATATTACAAAGCTCAAGTTCATGTCTCACAACCGATGTTACATTGCACGATCATCCTACCTGATCAATAGTTTCCTGATTATCGGCAACGGTTTTTTAAGCAACATTCAGACCATCCTCTATTTCCTCAACCTCCTATTCATCCATAATTTCCTTCTCCTCATAATTCCCTTCGCTAAATGCCAAAATCTCTGTTTTTGTATACCTCAGATGGTAGAGTTTCCCTGCAAGGTTGTTCTGAGAAGTAGCAGACGCGGAAACCAATTGCTCCGCTTCAGCTACACTTTCGGCCCTAACTTCCTTCAGCTTTAGGGCAGCAGCTTCCCATTCTTTCTCCAGCTCCAACTGAAAAGCTTCCCTCTCCCGAGTCAAGCTCTCTTCAAACTAGTTTTTCTCTCCCTCGAGCTGGGAGATCCTCCTTTCCAAACTCAATAGACCTATCCTGGAGACCAAGCTGAACCCCCCTCAAAGCACGAGCAAACTACAACAAGAAATAAGTCAGCTCGAGACGACAAAACAATACAAAAAAACCAAATATTTACTAACCTTCTTAAACTCATCTTCAACAATAGTAACCCCCTTCTCTCAAGCTTTAGCTCAACATTGTTCCTCCATGAGACCGGTTTCAACCTCAAAACGCGGCCTCAAATCTTCCCCCTCAGTGACCTTAACGCTTTCCTCTAATACCACCTGCGACTTTGCAGGAGGAGTTACCTTCCTCCTCTTACTGCTATCATCCACACTGTCCGACGTAGGAGAATGAGAAGCAGCCTCCCATTTCACGGCCTTCCTCTTCGCAAGATTCCAAACAACAGTGCTGGACACAGTGGCCATGTCTACTGGCCCATCTGGCATTTCGTTAAGCCGCGCAAGCTTCAAAGGAGTATTAAGTTCAGGAGTTAACATATTCTCTTCCATAGAGCCTGGAGTTTTCCCAGCCATTCTCCTATTCACTTGAGATCTCCTAACCTTGTCGTCCTTACTAGCTACCCTTTTGAGCCTAGTTATCCCTAACTTTTTCAGAACGACCTCGAGCTCAATGCCTTCCTTGGCAGCAGAATCTATGAAGGATTCCTTCCTCGAAACTTTACAGCTAATTCCTGCATAAAAGATAGGCCATATAAGATACGAATCAACTATAGAAATATAGTTCAATATACAAATGATAGTTTGATTTTCAATGGTATACTTACCCTTTGTTATAGTTCTATTATTAAGTTTCAGGGGTTCCTCATCAGACCACTGAAGACATTCACCAGACACCCATAAAAGGTTGTCGTTCCAAACTCGCCCTGCTGAAGACAGGTCGAAGAAGAATGGTGTTGAAGAACTAGAAGAAAGATATGCACCATCAGTTGCTGTGACATACTTCACAGCGTAATACTCGAGAAAATCCTTGGCAGTAATCCTACTCTCACTACCAGATGCAGCCCATCTCTCATTAAGGGTTTCGCATACAAGGATAACTTCTAAAAAATTGCAATTTAGCTGCGTCGGGCAAGCCCCAATCATATTCATAACACTCTTAGCCAAATTGCTCAAAGGAAGCGTCAACCCATAGTTGAACTAGGCTAAATAACAGCAAAAACCATCAGTTTGATTCTCCTTCACCATGCCTGTAACATACTCCAAGGACACTTCGTCCCCCAAACGCTTGCACTTCTTTTCTTTAGCCAAATCAGGCAGTAAATACAGGTAATCCCCACCTTTTCTGACACTGCAAGTCATAAAGAAATTACCCCTATATCCGAAGGCGTGCCCCCAGATCCCATCTACACTACTTCTGGCCTTACAGAACTCCCTAAATCAACTACAACCCATAGGGTACTCAACTCAAGCACCCTTCAAGCGAGGCCATTCTACCAACTCTCCTATAATATCCTCCTCGTCTCCTGCTCCAATGACGGGAGATAAATGCCCTACTAAGTCTACTTCATGAGCCTTTACACAACTGAAGGTCGAAACCATACTTATCTACAGTAAAGGATCTACTATACAAGAAGTTGTTCCAGCAAAACCTACAGATAAGTCGAGGTATATATATCAGTTATTAGCTCGCACTACTCGATCACTTCTACCATCACAATTATCACACAACGATTTTTCTCGCCCCGTAGTCATTATTCACCTTATTATTTTTATTTTGTGTTTGGGTGGAGATTACATCCTTATCCCAACACAATAAAGATTTTTATACAAAAAACTCTTATAAGCACAAAAACAGACTTACCTTCAACACCCGAGTGATAGTCTACAGCATTGGTCCACACCAGTTTGCTCAATTTCTGCAACTTCTTCAAAACTTCCTCGATCTCAGCCTCCTCTTGATGTTCACAATAGAAACTCCTAGACACTGTTTTCCTCTTATCTTTTCCCCCTTCGGCGGTAATGGAATCGTTAGTTAAGATATCTATCTCCCTAACCTTTCTTTTCTATTTCTCGTTTTCTGTATTTGGAGAGGAAGGAGAGGGAGTACTTATACACCTTTCCCCGAACCGCTGGCATTTTTGAGTTTTCAAATAAACAGTCCTCGATTCTTGAATCAAGCCGTCTGCTCGTCTGAACCTGTCAGGCATGTCGTACCGTTCGATGAAACCACCTTCCCCTCATTACACCAAATATTATACTTTAGCGTATCTCTTAGCCTTTTGGTCCCACTATTTTCACAATGCCCCAAACTCATGATTTTGAAATATCTATTTTAAAATTCTACGTACCTTTGTTTGCCCTACTTATACACCTTGACTTTAACGTCAATATCAATTAGCAACACAAATTCAAAAATTTAGTTTCAACAGCAATCCTAGTAATAGCCTATTTTCGTGAACAGAGTTTTCTTCAAGTAAATTCGGGCAGTTACATTTCAAAAATTTAAAAATATAAGAGTCAATCACTCCAATCTCCAAGATACTTGCATTTGAAGCAGCCGGTGTGCCCTTCGACACCACAAGCTTTCAGTCGGCCTGAGGCGATATCTTTATTCTCATTGATGATCTCCTCCCTTACCATCATCATGACGAACTCTTTGCAATTTTCAACAGACCGCCAAGATATACGCATGGACTCAGACCAGTACACGCGGTTTATTTCCTTGCCCCTTTCTACATCAGTCATACCCTCGTAGTTTGCTTAGGTCTCGAGTAGAACCGCATCATAACCTTGTTGCCCGAAAACAGCTTCCCTTATTTCATCAATCTTGAGTGCTAAGCGCAAGTCGTTCAGCGCACGCGCTTCAACAACCCTCTAAGAGTGACTCTTAAGCATTTTTATGAATAAACCTTCTTAAAGAACAAGTCACACTTTTATACTGTTCAGTTAACAGGACTAATTTTTTGATTGACTATACGCAACATATTTTAGTTTCTATAACCCACTCTTCCCGGGTTCGAACTTCTTACTATTATCTTTTCGTGCTTAATCGAGCTATCTAAAGGTTACATTTCGAGCTTTATCTTTACATTTGTTAAGCTCGAGTCGTTTATGAGGTAGGATAAGGTATGCTATCCCACCAACTATTTACTCCCATATTATTACAGCTCGATGACGTGTTGACTATTTCTGTTTTTCGCTAGTAAGAAACAAACAAAATATTGTTTTATTATACTCGATTTTCATCTAACAAATTCGTTATAGGACTACCCCTACAGCGTTGCTTTACAATTACAGAATCAAGCTTTTTGAAGCTCAATATTATAGATACTTTCTCAAGCAAGAGGACAGGTCTCTAGTTCTTTTCTCGTTGCCAAGATAATGCTGATCTTCCAAAGAAACCTCAGCCACAGCTCGAAAAATGCAAGATTGCAACAGGTCAAACACCTTTTTCCCCTTCATTTTCGTGCAGGAAGAATTAAAAGAAAAGACGATTGTGCCGAAGGAAGCAATCCAACTTCCATACGCCACCTCCACCACCGCCGTCTCTTCCTCCTTATCCCCACTAACCCGGAGTTAGTAGAGCTTGAAGAGGACTCCTACCTTAGAAATTAGAACGTCATTAGAGGCTAGGGATTTTGCATCGCATACACCCCAGCCGCTAAATCAGACGCGACATAATGCCCAGAAATATTTCAAACAATACTCCTTCAACAAAATAGCAAATGAAGTTTCCCTACTCTGATAGCCAAAATACCGTATCCGGGGTTCTTCCATGATGAAAAAAAACTGGGTATGATACACTCGATTCCTCATCTTAACCAAGATTTTGCAAAGGTATGCATCCAAAAACTTTTTTTTTTCTCACCCCTAAAAAAAATTATTTGTTTGTTTTTCTCTGCAGTGAAGATTTGTTGTAGGTTATTCGGCGATCAGATCTGACCATTATTTATAGAGATACCGCATTTAACGTACGTTGTTTCTCAAGACAGTCATCCGCTCGAGAAAACCACAAGTCTGCCTATAACACTCACGCGTCATAATGACAGCACACTCATCAATACAGACGTTCCAGTTTTCAAACTCTCGCTTACGTCACCACAGGGTCCGAGTTTAGAGTTTTTCTCAACTAAAGCCACACGAGACCTCAGTTACGAGGGGGTAATTGTAGGGACTTATCCCTCAAGCTATAGACACTCGATCTCATCTATACCACGAGCTTCAGAAGACTCGATCTTATCAAGTACCAGGCTCACGCATAAACAAATACGTTACATACACGTCAACAGTTACACATCGACCACGAACTCAAGCAGAACGTGGGTCGTCCACAACAGATGTAAACAGAACAAGTTAACATACATCTGTCTCCCATGAGCTAGCAGTTACACATTCAACTGCCCATGACTCCTACTTTCAGGAGAATATATTCAAGCATGATGTCAAGCTGAGAGCAGGGTCTATAAAAGGGTAGAGCTCCTAAGGAAACATGATGGTCGACAAACAATTCTATACTTACAATTATCTGATCTCTAGCTATTTTTTCTTAGATTAACTCTTGTAATCAGATTCACTCTCTCTCTCAAGCAATAATACTACTTTAACAAAATCCTCCACTCGAGGTCGTGGTTTTTTTACCTATTTACAGATTTTTTATGCTAAATCCCCTGTGTCAAGTGTTATCCCTTATTTATTTCATGTCATAGTAGTTCTTGGTGTAAGGATCGATTTCAAGCTATTTCGAGCTTTGAGAAATCTGGTCCCTATAAAGTCAGGCTTTATGTCCCCTTCTTGTTTTATATCTCTTCATATATATATATATATAACCCATATTTGCTCAAAAAAAAGAAAGGAACCCTAGGCGTTCCAAATCGAGAAAAAATACTTTCTTTTAAAAAATTAATAACTGCACGGTTATTCGTTCTTGATGGAATAGTTTTAACTCATTTTGATACATAGTCAACTCCAACTAGGTTGTACTCATATCCAAAAGACTTGGGAAAAGGGCCCATAAAATTAATACCCCAAACATCAAAGGGTTTGATAACCAAAATAGGGTATAAGAGCATCATATTTTGTAAAGAAAGGGCTCCCATTTTATGGCATCTCTCGCACGCTTTACAAAATGCATGTGCTTGGTGAAATAAGGCAGGCCAATAGAAGCTGCATTGCAAAAAAAATTCCACAGTCTTCTTAGAGCTAAAGTGACCTCCACATGCTTGGGTGTGGAAAACTGATAAAATATTGGTATACTTAAACTGGGGAACACATATCTTAAGGATTTGGTTAGTACAATACTTAAACAAATATGGATCATCTCAAAAGAAGTACTTTACTTGACTAAAGAATCGATCTTTGTCAAGTTTAGTCTAATGATCGGGAATGGTGTTTGTGGCTAAGTAATTGGCAATGTCTGCAAACTACGGCAACTCAGGAACTAAATTTGCAACCATAAGCTATTCATCTTGGAAAGATTCCCAAATCGGTAAGGACTCGTCAACAGACTCAATCACTATGCGGGAAAGATGGTCGGCTACTACATTGTTTGACCTCATTTGTCCCGAATTTTGAGGTTAAACTTCTGTAAAAGTAATACCCACCGGATTAGCCATGCCTTATCATCTTTCTTTAACACCAAAATGTAAAAACGTGGCATGATCCGTGTAAACAATCACATTAGATCCTATAAGATAAGATTTAAATTTTTCTACCTCATAAACAATGGCCAGGATTTTTTTCTCGGTGGTCGTGTAATTCAATTGGGCATCATTTAACATTTTACAAGCGTAGTGGATGACATGGGGACGTTTATCAATCCGCTGTCCCAAAATAGCACCTACAGAGTAATCTGAGGCATCATACATTAACTCGAATGGTTCAGTCCAGATAGGTGGTCTAATAATTGGTGATGTTGTGAGCTGGGTCCTAAGCTTATCAAAAGCTACAGCACAAAGTACATCAAACTCATAGGCCACATCTTTGGCAAAAAAACTACTTAAAGGATGAGCAATCTGATAAAAATCTTGGATACAACGATGGTAGAAACCTGCATGTCCTAGAAAGGAACAGACGTCTTTGGCATTTCGTGGTGGGGGGAGGTTATAAATGACATTTATTTTTGTCAGGTCAAATTTTATTCCTTTTTCAGACATGATATGCCCCAGAACTATCCCCATTTTTACCATAAAGTGACATTTCTCCTAATTTAAAATAAGGTTCTTTTCTTGGCATCTGAGTAATACTAGGGAAAGATGATGAAGGCACTGGTCAAATGAGTTCCCAAACAATGAGAAATCATCTATGAAAACTTCAAGGAATTGCTCTACCATGTCCAAAAAAATGCTTAACATGCAACGCTGAAACGTCGTAGGAGCATTGCATAACCAAAAGGCATGTGACGGTAGGCGAATGTACCGAAAGGACATGTAAAAGTCATTTTCTCTTGGTCCCCGGGTGCGATGGGTATTTAGTTGTACCAAGAGTAGCCATCTAAGAAGCAATAAAATGTGTGCCCAGCGAGTCGCTCGGGCATCTAGTCAATAAAGAGTAAGGGGAAGTGATCTTTCCTAGTGACCGAATTAAGATTCCTATAGTCTATGAAGACTTTCCATCTAGTGGTCATTCTAGTTGGTACGAGGTCATTATTCTTTTTCTTTACAATGGTGATTCCCAACTTTTTTGGGACAATATGGATTGGGCTAACCCACGGACTATCAAAAATGGGATGGATGATCCCAGCATCAAGGAGTTTTAAAATCTCTTCCCGAACTACTTCGGCCATTGTCGGGTTTAATCTCCATTGTCCTTCCTTAAACTTTTTTGCATTATCTTCCAATTTGATTTTATGCATGCAAACTGAGGGACTAATTCCTTTAATGTCATTTATACTCCAGCCAATAGCTTTCATATTTCCCTTAATAACATGAATCAACTTCTCTTCCTCAAGGGGCTCTATGTCAGTGACAATAATGACGGGTATAGTTTCGTCTGGACCATGAAAAACATACTTAAGGTTAGAGGGAAGATGTTTAAGCTCGATCTTTGGGGAGGTTACTTGAGCCTCCGAAAAGGGGTTTATTAACATCTAACATTTCATGCTCACCTTCCAACTCTAAAATTTCTAAAGTCGAATCTAATAAGTCTTTTGCCTCATGGATGTATGAATCGCCCTCATAATCTCCATCAAAGTGGGCCAAGAATACCACTAAAGTATCTGAGGTACTTGACCTCTCAAAAGTGTTACTCACAAGACTCTGGATCATATTGTACTAGAGTGGTTCATAATTAGAAGGGGAATACGACGCAGTAAAGATATTTAATTCTATTGTCATGTTTCTGAAGGTCAACTTCATAATTCCATTACGGCAATTGATTACCACATTAGCTGTTGCCAAAAAGGGATGACCAAGAATCATAGGGATCTCATCCTCAGGGTTTGCCACTAGTTCAGTATCTAACACAACATAGTCTACTGGATAAACAAACTGTTCAATTTGGATCGACAGATCTTCAACTACACCCCTAGGAATCCTAATGGATCGGTTCGCTAGCTACAGGGCCCTATTTGTGGGCTTAAATACTCTGATATCTAATTGTTCATAGGCAGAGTAAGGAATGAGGTTCACAATGGCACCTAAATCAAGTAGAGTTTTTCCTATCTTACGGGTCCCAATCGAACATGAAATTGTAGGGCACCCCGGATCTTTGCACTTGGGAAGGGATTTACGTAAAAGGACAAAACTAACATGTGCATCTAAAAGTATAGACGTATCACTCTCCTGAACATGAAAAACCTTTTTTGGGACATGTATGCGCCGCTTTAAAGTGCAAAGATCTTTGAGGAATTTTATGTAATTTGGAATATGCCTTATGGCTGTAAGAATAGGAATATTAATCACACAATGCTTAAAAATCCTTAAAATCTCCTCATAGACGTTGCCCTTCATAGCCAGAGTTAACCGCGGAGGAAAAGGAGCCAGTGGCTGAACATGTGTTATCGCGGTTTCTTCCTCAGTTACAGGTTCTTCTATGGGTTTACTTTGAATTTCCTCCTCGGGTTCCTTAGGCATTTTTACCAGATTATCAACTTTCGTACCCCTCCTAAGAGAAATGATAGCGTTCACTCCATCACGATTGGAAGATCTAGGATGTTCAGTATTCCCTTTAGGATTAGCTTGTGTTTGACTAGGGAACGTTCCCTTATTTCTCATACTTATCTCTGTTACCATTTGACCCTCAAGTTTGGCAATAGATGACTGGGTAATTGCATAAGCGCCTTTAGAGTATCTTCTAAGGAAAAATTTTAAATAGGTAGATTTCTATTGTACAGAGGAATATAAGGCACATTAAGGGGAGCTGGGTATAATGGATTTTGTTGCTACGTGGAACTCGACTGGTGATGGTTCACTTGGTTGTGCAGTTGTTAAGGAGTGCTGCCAGAAGAACCTCCTTGGTGGTAATTTCTACTTTCTCAAGAATTGGAGTTGTTAGAATTACTATTCCATCCACCATTGAAAGGTTGGCTATTGGGACGCTGATACATGGCATTGGCTTGGTCTTTCCTACCCGTTTTTAAACTAAGCATGTCAGGGAAATCTTGAACCAGAGAGTCCAAACTTTCATAAACCATACAAAGTGGCATCGCCACATGATTAACAGAAGAAGTGGTAGGGTATTTTTCCCTTTTGCTGATCTCTAAGTTCTTGATTTTATTAAGAATGGTTCTAAGAGTGGCAGACTCTGAATTAGAGTCTACTTAGTGCACATTTGCACTGTGACAAGGTCTTTCCTCTCTTATCATTTACCATTGGTAGGTCTTATCTACTACATCATTTAAAAATGTCCAAGCTTTGGTGTATGTTTTCTCATCGAATGTACCCGCGCACATAGACTGAACACAAGCTCTAGTATTATAATCTAGACCATCATAAAGAGTTTGAACTATATTAATCAATTGAATCCCGTGATGTGGACATCCTTGCTCTAAATCCCTAAACCATTATAGGTAGTCATATAATGACTCTCCTCAGTTTTGCGTGAAGTTATAAATACTCTGTCGTATCTTAGCAGTTTTGTAGTTAGGGAAGTACTTTTTCAAAAACTCCTTAATGAGTTGTTTAAATGTGTTTACAGAGTTCTCCTCAAGAGTGTACAACCAATTGCGTACGTTTCCCATAAAAAAAAAGGAACACACGTAATTTTAGAGAATCTTCTGTAATACGTTCAAAGTTTAAAATAAGCATATGATCCTTAAAGTCCTTAAGATGGTTATACGGGTTTTCAGTGGGACTACCATGAAATTTTGGGAGGATAGACAAGAATCCTGGTTTAACTCAAATTTTCCTACATATCAGGGAATCATAATACACGAAGGTTTACTAACAACTGTAGGATGCATTCAATTGCGGAGAGTGATTCTCGCCGCAGCAGCAGCAGGTTTGGGACCATTCCCATTAGTCCCGCTCATATTGGTATTAGCAGCGTCCTAGTCCGAGTTTGGGTGTTACCCCAATCAAATATACAACTCAATCAATAAATTTGAGCACTCAAGAACGTTTAATTGGTCTCTTTTTTAAAGTTAAGTTGTGAGCCCGATCTTAGGGTTCAATGCTCCTACTCCTGACAGTAGATCGATACTTGAGATGTTTTACTCTCTTTGGTGATAGCTCCTGTGCTGTCTAGTCACCTAGAAGCATCTGTGCTGGAAGGTGAAGCGATTCACTTAGAGTCACATATCCACACTAGCTATGCTAGGGATCATACGTCCTCCAACAAATGTAGCCACTTATCAGGTTTTTCCTATTGAGCGTGTTACCCTAGGTCTGGGAGAAGCCTTTTGATTAACTTTGTTTTTTATGGCTTCTTATCTAAAAATCTTTTAAAGTGGTCAGGACTGTTGATACCAAAAAGATTAAAACTTGATGATGAACTCCTGGTAATCTAATACGTTGGCACGCACGGGTGATGAAATCCCGTTTTGGTTCACCCTTATCTAAGCGTTGTTGCAAAAATTAAACATTGAATCAATAAAGTAATAATTTAACAACGATAGACCGTGACAGGGACGGTGCGATGAAAAGATGATTACCTATAGGGCGGCCTTTTTAGAGGCACGTTTGGTAACCATGGTGAAACCATTGGGAAGGCCCACTCAGGATCGTTGGCGAAGTACATGTTGAAACAATTTTTGGCCTGATTGGGGGTTCCAAAGCTGTACTTGCAACAGAGTACAATTTCCTCACCTAACAGAGCGTCACTCAATAATCTTTACACAAACATTTTCTCAATCCTTACAATACTAAAAATATAAGCAACTAGAAGTCTTCTTCGCTTTGTCGCTTTGCTTTGATATTGGCTTTGTTGCTTTGTTTTAATCAACCATGCCCATCTCCTTCAATAAACTTGAAAAACAATACTTATGTATGTTAGTGCTCGCGAACCAAGTATGCAGTAGAAATACTACCTAATTGTCTAGATCAAGTAATAGATATCGTCGTTCCCATAAGAGGAATACATAGGCAGAGCTTTTGAACAACAGTTGTTGATCCTGACTCGTTTTTAGCAAGAACAAGCTCTATAATACTTGGTGAATACGAACAAAGTTATATAAATGAAAGCGTATAGCGACGAAGATAACGATAACAACCCCTAATCAAATACAAAAGCAATACAAAATTCAAACTTTAACTCACAGTTTCAATAAAATTAATCAAAAATAGAAACCCGGAAACAAAGTAAAACCCAGAGTAAACTACTGTAGCATAAATGGTGATACGATTTACCTCAATGAGTAAACCCAATATTCTTCAAGAGAAATGCAACCCTATCACCAATCACAGTTACCAAGCTTCAAAGATTTAACAGTAATTTGGGTGGCAAATCAACAGCTGAACCCAAATTAATCACTAATGACAGAGAATACATTAGCTACAAAATAACTTCAATTTAAGAACTTTAATCACAGAACACTAATTTGAAACCATCGATTAATTTGAGAGATTCAATCACAGACTTCTATCACAGAGCTTCAGGCACAGACTTCCATCGCAAAACTTCAATCACAGACCTTTATTCACAGTACTTCTATCAGAAAACTTCAATCAGAAAGCCTAGTTTAAAATTTCAGATTGAATCAAACAAATCGAAACTAATCAAAGACCCCCAACTCAGAGTAAATCAGAGCAACTCAAAGAAAAATTAGAGTGAATTTGAGCTTAAACGTAGAGAAGATCGACTTCCATTAGACGCGGAGATTTGAGAGAGAATGAGGGAGAGTTTTGTGGGAGTTTTGTTAAGATCTGTTGAGGGAGGAGGCGTTGCTAGTGAACCACCATGGTTTAATCAAAGCAAAAGGGGTTTTAACATCTGCAGGAGAGAGATGAGAGGTTTAGTATTTGTTAAGAGTTTTGAGATAGAGAGTCGTGGGAGTTATGAATTGCTTTGAGAGTGAGAGAGTTGGTTTTTTGGGAGATAGAGAGAGTCTGTTTTGTGGGAAATTTTGGACATAATCAATGTTTTGAGAGAGAATGTGACTTAGGCTATTATCTATTGCCGAAAGTTGACGATGAACGACAATTATTGTGCCTTGCTGCCTTTTCCTGCACAACACATAAAACAAATACCTCAAGCGGAGCAAAAAATAGAAGAAAAATCACTAATAAAAACAACAAAAAACTCGTCAAATGGAACAATAATTTAATAACAGAAACACAATTTTAAAATTGATTGCATCTCCAGCAACAACGCCATTTGATAATCCGTATCACCTTTCTCACTAACACAAGAGCAGTAACACTATCACCTTTGGTCTGTCAAAAATGGCTTCTCATAGAGAGATTTGTAATCCAATCTGCATGAACAAACAACGCCCCTTAAAGAGATGATCAAGTTTAGTATATACACACTATCTCCTTAAGATAGATTCGCCTGAGCCACAGCGCTTTGTAGGAATATAGGCCCCTATCTCCCAGGATACAATGATCAATCATAGAGAGAAGAAAGCCATTTTATCTCACTGCCAAATGACCATTGATTGCGTATGTTTTCTCTCTTGAAAATATCCCAAGAAAACATTAAAAACTGATAATAACAAATAAAAATGAAGTTGGGTTATATAGAGCATAGGTGACTCTTCACCAAGAGTCACACCTCAAGTTAGTACCTCTTAACCAAGAGTCACACCTTAAGGTGCGTCTGTTGGAGATAACACAACTCACACCTTAAACCCAAAAAAATGACTTAATGTTCCAAGGAATCCCCATAAGCCCATGGCCCCAAGGCCCAATCATAGACTTATACTAATAAGTGGGTTCCTAGGTCGTGCAAGCCCATGGTTAGCCCATGCACCCAAGGTAGTTTGGACACATGGGTCGCACATGTCGCACATGTGCGTGTAACCCACCAACTCTCACACACATCACAACAAGTTAAGTATTAGACTTACTTATATAGTAGAGTTGAGTTTCCCTCATATCTAATGTGGGACTAAGCACTTAGTTCTGCCATTCAAACTAAAGCCTCATTTGTATTTTCTAACAAGATTTATACGAACATATCTCACTTTTAAAATGAACATTTCTCACTTTCAAAAGGTAAGTTCATGACTTATTCTTGATCTAATCAGAAATAAATGAAATCGTATCGAACCAATCCTACGATCAAAATGAAATAAAAATGTGAGTAAAACTTCACAGAAATCCAAAGTAGAATAAATCAAATCGAAACTACAAAACTAGACTATAGGGACCTATCCCTCGATCTAACCAATTTGAGATAATTCTACTTTAAAATACTTTCATGTCAGACTCATGCATTCTACACATAACATCAACAGTCAGCATTGACACCTACCCTACGAACTGATAAAGAGCGTAGGTCGAGCTCAAACAGAAAAACATGAACATGCTAAAGACACCTGGCACTCCCAAACTCAATAGTTACTCACTCAACTGCCACTAACCACATTGTTCAGAGAACGTGCTTCAGCACAATGAAAAACTATGGAGAAGGCCAATATAAAGAAAAAGTACAAGAAGAGACAGGGACTAGAAAAATATATGAGAAATCACCAAGAAAACTACATTTTCTAGATTCTTAAAACATCAAAACTTCTTATTTATAAGATCAAGTATTTCTAAGTTGAGAGATCACTTGTAATAAGATATCAGTCTCATGCAATAAAAGTTACTATTACAAAAACCATCAACTCGAGGTTGTGATTTTTTACCTATTCAAAGGTTTTTCACGCTAAATCACCTATGCCATTTCTTATTTCATGTTAGTTTTTGTCACAGGAACATTGGTGTAAGAGCTAATTCCAAGCCATCTCGAGCTTACGGAATTATTCAATTATATTTGGCATCGTCTGTGGGAAAGAAGATATTTCAATGATATCCTAAGGCATACATTCGTTCTACTACAAATATCAATCATGGCCACTTCCAGACGACCAACAACCAAAATCCAGCTCGATCTTTTAGTTGAGCCGGAATAACATACAGAGTTACGGGCGAATCTCAACGCCGAAATAGAGAAACACGGTGAGCTCAAACATCAATTAACTCTTGACGGAGAGCTCTGTGAGAAGGAGCTCAAAGCTGAACGATAAGAACATTTTACAGCGTACAAATGACATGAAGACCAGATGACTACCATACAGACTGCATTATATGCTCTGTAAATAATACTCAGCAGGCTCCTCCAATAGGGATCACGATCAATAGCCAAAAACCTCGCGGACTTCTGCACGGGAAAATTTGGGACCTTGAGGAGCCACAAGAAAAGCTATTTCTAGAAATAATCTACACGAACCTCAGCCGTCCATTAATTTAGGTGATGAAGTTTAGTCTAAAATTAGCTGAGGTTACTGATTTTCCAAACGTCAGGAGGATGAACAGCGACCTCAACCTCGAGCTCCAGTACGTGATCGTTTGAGTGAAGGTACCGGTACTCATAATCCTCAACCTCCTCGTCAAGCCACTCAACCGACAAGTCAATATGTTACACAAGAGCATATGGATCAGCGTATCAAGGAGTTAATCGAAGCACAAGTTCTGGACACTACGGACGACCTTACCAAGTTACAAGGGAGTCCAATTGCCAAAGAAATATTTGATATAGAAATACTGAAAGGTTTTCATACACCAAAAATTTACAAATACAAGGGCACCAATCCAAATGAGCACATTCAACAGTACCATGATTTATAGGGGTTGTATTCCATTCTCAACCATATCCTCTGCCATTTGTTCACAATCAGTCTATAAGAAGAACCACTCTGGTAGTTCCATTCTTTACCTGAAGACTCCATACACACATTCGACCAGCTGCAGAAACAATTCATCAAGACGCATGCCCACAACAGAGATAAAGAGGAGAATTTTTATTCTCTTATCAGTCTTATGCAGTCACATGAGAGAAGTTCGAGGCATTTGCGAAGAAGTTTTTGGATCTCGGGCATAAAGTAGACAATCTCGATCAGAAAATAGCTACTGTTGCTTTCACCAACGTGCTCAAACTCGACTGCAAGGCCAAAGAACACCTCTTCCTCAATAAACTTGCGACCTTAGAAGAAATGAACACCAAGGTCAATAGTTACGTCGACCGGGAAAGGATGATGCCTGAAAGGCATAAATCTGCTAAATCCATCCTAACCACGAAAGGTCCATCCGCAGATTGAAGCACTGAACCAAAGGAGGATCAAAAGAGTTCTAAGGGAAATACTGGCAAACCTCGGATGAATGTTCGAATCTCCATAATTTTTCCAATCCTCTCCAAGGATAAGTTATACTGTCTTTCTCAACCATTGGAACTAATGGAGAACCACCCGTACTGCATGCATCATAAGGTAAGCCATCATTCTACTGACAACTGCTATGCTTTATAGAGGTCACTTGAATTTATTTTCAAGGAGGGACAGATATTCGAATACATTATTGACTTGGAATCATACAAGGATGGCAGCTATAAGAAGTAGCTGGAAGTCGTCCAGGTCGAAGATCAAGCTGAGGAAAAGCATCTCTACCATATGCACCATAACAACATGATTAAAATCCATCAAATCACCAACTCTTGTCGATTCAAGCGCAGGAGACTGTCAGAATGGTGTGATCTCATAGCTCAAGACAAAAAGGCCAAGCTTCTACCTGAGTCGAGCAATCGCCTACTTTTCATCTCATTCAAAGATTATAATATTAACCATGTTAAATTTCCACATTATGATGCATTAGTCATAATACACAAAATGAAGAAGTTTGTCATACACAAAATGATGATTGATAATGGAAGCGGTATTGAGATTCTTTTTTAGACCACTATCGACAAAATACGATTGGCCGATCAAGTTATTCCAAGCAATACCGATATCAGTAGATTTAATTGTCCTAAAGAAGAATGAGTAGGCAAGATCATCTTACCAATTAGCGCAGGACCAGCCACCATCGACGTCATCTTCTACATAATCAATGCTAAATCTCATTTTTTCAGGATTATGGGTTGTTGTTGGATTCACAGCATGGAAGTAATCCCTTCCACCTATCATCAAGCACTCTGGTTCAAACATAATGATGGTATCTATGAAATTAGGAATAGTCAAAAGCTTTCCCGAGCTTGTAAAAACACTGTCTCAGTAATTCTAGATACCTCAGACAGATACGCCGCATAGCAATTAAAGAAAGTTGATCACCTTAATGATCAGCCTTTAACAGAAGAGCTTAGAGAATACGTCAACATTAATGAAGTTAACATGGAGATTGAGAAATTGATCGAAGTGGGATTCATTCGAGAAGCCAAATATCCAGATTAGATATCCAACACCATCGTTGTCCCAAAGAAGAACAAAAAAGTCTGAGTTTGCGTAGATTTCACAGATCTAAACAAATACACTCCAAAGGTCACTTTTCATCTCCCTAACATTCATCAAATCCTTGATTCTACTACAGCTCACGAACTCCTATCTATGATGGACGCTGCTTCTGGGTACAATCAAATTCTACTCTTGGAAGAAGATCAAGAGAAGACAACTTTCATCATTGAAAGAGGACTTTACTGCTATAAAGTCATGCCCTTCAGACTCAAAAATGCAGGCAAGACTTATCAATGGTTGATGACTACTATATTCAATGCACATCTTGGGAAAGTCGTGGAAGTCTATATTGACGATCTCTTGTATAAGAGCATACAGTCAGCCAACCACATTATAGATCTCAATACAATATTTAATATTCTTCGATCTTATAGAATACATCTCAATCCCGATAAATGTCAATTCGGAGTATATTAAGGTTAATTTTTCATCCATCTCATCAGGAAGAAAGAGATTGAGGCCGATCCAGATCAAATTTGGGCTCTCCTCAACATGCCATCTCCAAATACGATAAAAGATGTATAGAAACTTGCTGGCAAGATTACCACAATCAACCGATTCATTTCAAAATCTTCAGACTACTATCACTGGCTGTTCTTATTACTATGCAGTTATACCAAATGAGGAAAAGTTCAGCTAAATGTAGAGGTCCAATGGACATCAAAATGCGTAACAACTTTTTAGGATCTCAAAACCTATTTGGGGAGGTCTCCCATAATGAGCACCCCAATAAATAATGAGGAACTGATCATCTACCTAGTAGTTACAGATATTTCAATCAGTTTAGTTGTCATTTGACATGAAGGGAAAATCGAAAAGTTAGTCTTCTTCATCAGCAAAACCCTCACTCTAGCAGAAAAGAGGAATTCTATAACCAAGAGACTTCTTCTAACTCTTGTTTATACTTCACAGAAACTTAAGCACTACTTCCAAGCTCATTCAATCAAAGTCATGACGAACTACCCACTTCGGGAGGTACTGTTAAAGAAAGAAAAATCAAGGAGAGTGCAACAATGGTCAGTCAGTTTGGGACAACATGATATCAAGTTCGAACAACGTCATTCCAAAAAGGGTCAGGCCATTACCAATTTTTTCACAAATTTTCCAGTAGAAGATCCCGAGTGGGAGGAGCACAGTTCTGACCCTAGAGAAGAAATTACAAAAGATCCACCCACCAAAGCATTTGGCGAGCGAGCTGAATGGATTACAAGCAAAGGGTGGAGGCTTATTACCGATGGTTCAGCAGGATCCTCAAGGACAAGAATTAGAATCATATTAATTGCCCCTTTCAATGACAAAATTAAAAAATCAATCCGCTTAGATTTTGAAGCCTCCAACAATATCGCCGAATATGAAGCTCTCATTCATGGACTCAACCTTGCACTTGAGCTCGGTATCCTAGAACTCTTAGTTTACACAAATTCATTACTCATTGTCTACCAGTACCCTGAGCAATACAAGAAAAATTGCAAGATAATCGAATATGTTGTTCTCATTGTAGATAGGATAAGTAAGTTTGCGCAAGCAACTCTTGATTATCTTCCTCGAGGTGAAAACAGACACGCCGATTCCTTGGCATATCTAGCCAGGGTCTTGGGAATAGAAGCTCGATATCTCCAGATCAAAGTAATTTTAACCCCCAGCATTGATCGAATTTCTGTATGCGCAATTAACACAAGGGGTGATAAAGAGGAAGACGGCGATTGGTGAAAGCCCTTCCTAGCCTACCTTGGTATCGACAAGAAATGTAAAAGACCCCTTCCAGTAGATTCAAATGAGAGTCAACAACTGATCGACAACTCAAAGTACTACACAAATCAAAGCGGTTAATTATATCATTATTCAGTTACGGGGGCTTACCTAAAGTGCATCTCCAGAAAGAAAGTGTATGAGATGCTCTGCGATTTACATTAAGGGACTTGTGGCTCCCACGCCGCAGGTTGATCACTCATAAACAGGGCCATTACAGGAGTATTTTGGCCAGGCATGCACAAGCAAGCAGAAGAGTACTCATACAAATGTGATATATGTCAACGGCATGGACAAATGATACGCGCCCCTATGCTCGAACAACATGCAAGTAAGGTATTTTGGCCACTCAAAAGATGGGCATTCGACCTTTTCGTTAAATTTCCTAATTCACTAGGTAACTACCGATACCTACTCATAGATACAGATTACTTTACAAAATAGGTAGAGGCAGTTCCACTTTTTCGAACCAGAGAAGAAGTCATCTCTTTTATCTGGGAATACATCATCACTCAGTTTGGATGCCCCCACCTAATTCATATCGATAATGGGCCATAATTCGTTAGAGAAAAAGTCATAGCCTTCCTCAACAAACATAATATCATCTACTCGCCATCCAACCCCTACTACCCTTAAGGCAATGGCCAAGCCAAAATCCCCAACAAGATCATCGTGGATGGACTCGAGAAAAGACTTCACTCACAGAAAAAAGGGAACTGGGTTTAAGAACTTCCTCACGTCTTATGAGCATATCGTACCACTCCTCGTCAATCAATCGGCTGTACCCCATTCCTCCTTGCCTATGGGACCGAAGCTATCATTCCATCTAAATACTATCATCCAGTCAAAGATCACGACCTAACTGATGAAGAAAATAAGTTTGAATTAGCCTGTAACCTCAATTGGATCGATGAGACTAGGGAATGGGCCATTGCTAACCTAGGTCGATATCACCATATGCTGGCTAGTTCGTATAATAGATGAGTCAGAAGCAATACTTTCTAAATTAATGATCTTGTCCTCAAAGAAATCCCTTAACACAGTAAAGAGCCACATGCCGGGAGGCTAGCAGAAAACTGGGAGGCCCCATTCCTTATCACTGGTCTCACAGGCCTGGGATCATATTACTTTATGACAGAAGAGGGAGTTCACATCTCAAATTCTTTAAACACTAGGCGACTGAAATGGTACTATCGTTTAAGTCCCTCACTACTCTATTTCTAATTCTCACCTTTTCTATTCCAAAAGTAAGATTTTCATCTCCATCCAATGTACATCATTTTCTATTCAATAAAAATTTCTAAGTTTTTTCCCACACAACTCTCTACTAACATAGACAATACATAGATTATAGCAAAGGTAATACTAGCTTTTAATAGACCTCTATTCCAATTAAAAAAAGGATAACATTCACTTTGTTCAACTCTATACATTCTCCGAGATTAAAAAGAAATTAATAGTAGTTTTCAATCAAGGAACTCTACCAGACATAAGATAAAGCAAAGGTAAAACTAGCTTTCATCTTACTCAATATGGCTGTGACATTACTACTCTGCTATTAAAATGAAGGTAATAATAGTTTTCAATCAAAGAACTCTACCAGATATATGATAAAGCAAAGGTCAAACTAGCTTTTATCTCACTCAATATGGCTGCGACATTACTATACTGCGATTAAAACGAAGGTAATACTAGTTTTCAATAAAAAAAACTCTACCAGACATAAGATAAAGCATAGGTAAAACTAGCTTTCATCTCTCAATATGTCTGCGACAGATACTTTTTTAGGTTGCATTTACAATAACTACAGAGAATTATTTTTTGTTGTTGGGTGGTTAGCCACGCTTTCCCCTATAGCAGGAGGATGATCAGCCATAAACTCTCAAGCTCAAGCAGCCACAATGACCCTGCCCTGCTCTACCAATTCAGTAGGCCGAGAACCTAACTCCGTTTCCATTGAGATCATACAATTTACACGATCTACTTTAGCTCTACAAATGCATCCTCTACCCGAAAAATAGTTGTGCAATGTATTCCTCTCTAACTCGAACCTTTTAATTTCCTTAATAAAATAGGCAATCACTGCCATTAACATCTCTAAGTTCAGAGCCAGTGGTATAACCAGCCTAGAGAAATTCTTTCTTGCCATTTTTAGGTGCTCTTTTAACCTATTATACCGTGCTTCTCACCATTTCATTTAACTATCTATGTGGGAAGTAAATTCGATGTTCTCCCTCGCCTTCTCATTTAGCTTTAGCCTGGTTCATTGCCTTCAAATCCGCCACCTGAGCACGAAGTTCTTCAAGCTCCCTGTTTAAATCTTCCCTAGCAGGAGAATTATTTAACAACTTATCTTTCTTCTTTATCAAAATCACCTCACCCCTGATAACCCACTCAAACTCTTGTTCCATGGCAAGAACAGCGTCCAAGATACTTTGGCACTCCCTTAACCGCTCATTTCTTTTTTGCACATGACCTTGAGTTTGAGCTACATTTCTCTCTAGCTCTCTTATTCAAGCTGATAGGCTAACTACATCCCCTTGAACAAGGGAGACCTTGACGTCCCTTTTATTCTTTCTCGAGCACTCTCCAGCCTCGGCGTTTCTTGCACGCGAATTGGCCTGGGCCAAATCGGTCTTCAATTACGCCACCTTCTCATTTAACTCATCACACTTCCTTTACACCATCAAAACTCCATATCCTTAGTAGGTAAGGCTGTAGTCAACTGCTCAACCGCAACTTCAGAGGTAGATAGGTCATCTTGAGCTTTCTTCAGCTCGCTATCTTTCTTAACCATTCTCTTCTTCAATTGGGCCAGCTCGTTTCTGGTATTCACTAGATCAGCTCGAGTCTGCTCCTGTTCATTCATTTTGCTGATCATTTGATCCTTCATACTGGACATAGAATGGCATAACCCTTCCTCTGACTTTTCTAAAGCCTTTATATGGCATCAAACCATGTCAGCATCCCTACTCTTTACCACTAGCACATCATTCTGGCTTTTGAGCTTCGTTACCTTTTCTTTCATCTCCGCGAGCTCTTTTTGCCATTTACTAATGAAGCATACAAGTTAAATATTTCTTGCTCCTTTCTAACCTGTAGCTTCTCTTGCGAAGAAAATAGGGACGCTGAGGCATTTCTCTCCTTAGCGAGCTCACTCTCTAAATCTTTTATTCTAAGGCGCATTTCCTTAAGTTCCTAGAACAAGGTTTACAAGAACATATTAGCCTACAGAATTCTATCCAACAAACAATATTCCATCAAATTACAACATTCCAAACCATTAATACAATCACAGAGTCAGCATTCTACTCTACCTTCTCGTTTCCTTCCTGTGGATGCTCATTGTCATCCCTATGGTTGTCTCGCACCGTTTGGGGAGAGACACCATCCAACCCATCCACAACTCCAATAACAACATCTTTTGCCTCATCATATTCCTCCTCTTCAACATAGGTGCCCACCATGATGGCATTCACCTCATCTTCGGAATACCCCTTTGTTATAAGGTGGCGCCCGAGTCTATCGCGCTGAATTACCACCTTTTCCATATTCCTTCTCGCTTCTGTTGATAGATCATTAATCTCTACCTCCTGAGAAGCCTTCAGGACCTCCAGCCGCTTGCTCTCCTTAACCAAGTCAGCTTTCAGTCAAGCTACCTTCTTCTCGAGCTCAACTTTCGCCTTCTTCAACTCATCTTTCTCCTCCTCGACTCTAAGGCATATCCCCTTCATCAAATGAGCCGCCTACAAATCAAACAGATATCAACCTCACTGTTAGCTTGAATCAACATTTAAAATCACATATTCAAGCAAATAAACTTACCATTTTTCTTATCACCTCCTCCTCATTAAGAGCTGCAAGCCTCGCCCCGCTCCTCAACCTTTTTCAGCTCATCATCTATAACAGGCTGATCCTCTGTGGCCTTTGCCCCTATCAGTTCAGAAGGCTCAACCCTCCTCTATTTTTCCCTTCCTTCAACCTCACCACTTCCTATAGTTCTAGAGGTCGAACCACTCTTCAGCATATTTTTCTTTGGAAATGCCCAAACAAACTTGCCCGACGTAGTAGACTCCGACACACCCACGAAGTCCACTCCAGAGGCCTTGGGCAAGTTTACTCGCCTCTCCCCATCAATTCCCATCTTCTTGTTGCCCTCAGCGCCGGTCATTAGCCGCATTTTTTTAGACTTTTGAACTTTCTCAGACTGGCTATTAGCAAGTTTCTTTTTGCTAATGCTGAGTTTTTTTAGCATAGCCTCGAGTTCGGTCCCTTCCTGAGCAACAATATCCAACAGAGACTCCTTCCTCGTCATCTTTGAGTGAGGACCTGTCAATCAACAACACATTTCATCAGTAGAGCAATATACAATTTCAAAATATCAATCTTAAATATTGTACATTGTTATACTTACTTTGTTTTATAGTTCTGCACAAAAGTTCCATGGGTTCTTCATCATCTCTATGAAGGCAATCACCCTTTACCCATATCATATTATCATTCCACGTTCGACCTACTAAGTTCAGATCGAAGAAGCGAGGCCGAGTCGAACTCGCAAAAAAATATGCCCCTCCACTTGTAAAAAAGTTTTTTACCCCATAAAACTGCAAGACATCCTCAGGAGATATCCTCCTCCCAATCTCACCCTCCCCCAACAACTTATTCAGAAATTTATAAACGTTTATTACCTCCTACATGTTCCCGTTCAACTAAATGGGATATGCCCCGATGATGTTCATAATCCCTTTCACCAAATTGCTAAGGGAAAGACTCAACCCGTACTACAACTAAGATAGGAAGCACAAAAAAAAACCTTGTCAGGTCGCTCTATATGTTTCCATCAAAGTACTCCATGGAGATCGATTCGTCTAAACCCCTATCTCATTTCTCCTTCTCTAAATCAGCCAACAGAAAAAAGTGTTCCTCTCCAGTTGCTACAATGGAACTCCTAAAATGCCTACCTGCATGTTCAACACAATAACCTCAATAGTAGCCTTGGCTTTACAAAACTCACAGAAAACATCAAAATTCGATGGATAGGATACCAACTTTCCAGGGAAATTTAGAAATTGAATAATCCCTACTTCTTCCTCCCTATCGAAAATTATAGTCTCAAACTCCGCCGATCGACCACAGGTCGACGCCTCATTAACAGTTGAAGTCTCCATATCAACTACAAATCTACATATGAGGATTTGATCCTACACAACACTCTTCACGTTCGACCTACATACAGGTTCTGCTATCCATTATTATCATTTATACATCAATTACCCACAAACATTATCTTTAATGTATCATGTTTACAAATATATCAAACAAGTTTATATAGATTGTTGTCAATGCTAATTTTTAGATCTTCCTACCACAAAAAATGATTTTCAAAAGCAATATATTTAAAATATCACAAATCCTCTACCAACCATTTATGTCGAAGTGTGAATCTGACGCAATACCAAATCCTTCCATCACAGCATTGCTGCATAACCACCTTCGTGACTCAGTCTCTGCAACTCTTTCTCCCTTTGACTATTGATCATTCTTAATTAATTTCTCACGAAAATCTTTGTGATTTTTCCTCTTTCCTTTCTTACTGTTCTTCAAGTTGTCAGAAGTTGAGAAACCTTTGAATGACGAAGATGGAGCATTCCTTATATTTTTTCTTTCTAACTACCGCCAGTTATTAGGCCTCGTACAAGCCATCTTCGGTTTTGGAACCGAGGCATCCCCTCCACAATTAATGTCAGATGTTTTGCACCTTCTCGGTGAAAACGCTTTTCCACCATTCCCTTTTGCCCTATATTTTAATCTATTTTCATCTCTCTTTTCAAATTATCCCTCTGACCTCCCCACACTCATGATGAATCAACACTTAAACACAGTTAAGCTTTCCCTGCCATTTGCACAAGAGACAAAATCAAAAGCTACCTGCTTTTTCTTTTTCTTTTTCTACTTCTACTTATAGAAGTAAAGACGTTACTTCCAAAGCTCTTAAAATTTCAAAAAGAAAATATTCAAATTCATTTTTTACAATAGTCACAAACAGCATTCGCAATAATAGAGGACAAACTCAAACTTCATTCTCATTTCATTTCTTTAGCAATTATTCAAGCGAATATAATTACATATACTCATGCCACCCCTATATACATTCACTTTATTATCATTACACTCTCATCCCAATTCATTTCCTCACATATAATTACACCTAAAACATCCCTGATGTCCTAGGAAACCACATCCGATCAGTTCGCCTTTAGTAATACTCGCATTTTCCAATTCGATCTCTTCTTTAGCAATCAATCTCACAATAACATTTCAAGTTGTAGGTTCAACCAACACTTCCTGAAATAGATCCTCATAGAAGTGACGTTCGTACTCACGTTCCCTACCGATCCAATCTAAACCATCAAATTGACACTCCCATACTTGCAGTTTAACATCATAGTCTAACAAGCCAAAAATATGCAACCGCACTTCAGCTATCTTTATTGCCAACCGCCCTTCAGCAGCATAACGAATTCTCTCAGATTGAGTTCACACCATTTCTATTCGCTACCACCTATTTAAAATTCATTTCTCCCTATATCTGCAGATCCCCCACATTTCATAATATTATCCTGTTCTTTCATAATAGAAAGCCCTAGTATCTTGAGAAAGGTTATTTGAATATATCTCTCCCTATCGACCTCTATCATTTCAACCTATTCCATATCGAGTTTTCTCTTTCCAAATCTAATTTTTCAAAATGACCTCTTTGATCTCGAAATCCCCTTCCTAAAGCTTTTACAGTTTTCTCTCTCACTCAATATATTTCAGCCACCTAGGTCAAACATAATTCCTTACACATATTTCATGTTACAAGACATATTTTTCTACAGCTCGATTATTATAAAAAGATTAAAAAGTTCTAAATCTCTACATAATATTTCATCTTCTATCTTATAAATCCTATAATAGCTCGATTTCAAGAGATATTTTATACATATATCAACGCAGAGTTCGGATAACAAATTTTATTAAGCTTGAATATATTACAGGTACTTTAAAGATAACAAGTCTTTCAAGTACTCCAAAATCAAGTACTTTACAAATAGCAAGTTTTTTAAGTACTTTACAGATAACAAGTCTTTTAGGCACTGTGAACCATTAAATCCTTCAGTTCATCTGAATTCAATGATGTTTTACTCAAAAAAACCATTGATGTAAAGCAGGCATTGGAAGTCATCATCAGTCCTTCTCCCTTCATACCATCTTACTCTAACCAAAAACTAGATTTGGAGGTAGTCTTGATATAAAAGTAAAATACTCAGTGCTTGAACCAACTCTTCAAATAGAATGTCTTCTTAGATCTGAGAAATGATAGAAGTACAGAAGCAGACTTTCATTCTCTGTCTCCCTTCTCCACTGCCACCGTCGCTTTCTCTATAACCACCACCTCCACAGACTTCCACCCCAAACCATACCTTCAGTTTATGATTTTAAACTCTGCGTCTTTCTCAATCCACCCCAAACCATATAACTTAGAATGAACCATAGTATGAAAACCCATAATCTTCACCAATACCTCATAAATCAAGTTCTTCTGATTACTTGCATCAATAAAGGACTCTACTAAGCTCTGTTTAATCTAAATACTAACATGATAAAGTTCATCCTGACTCACCTCCTCGAAAGCCATAATCTTCATAAACATAATAGTAAGCTTATGATTCGGTTTATCTAAATCCGAAAGGTCAAAAACAATTATGGGTAATGTATGTTTCTCCCTCTTACTCTTCACCTCCTTTGGCCTAAGCTCTGGGTGAAGTTTCCAACATTTATTTAAGTTATGCCTACTCACCTTATAATGACTGCAATAATTCCCCTTGGACTCTCCCTTATGCTTATTCTTCTAACCAGACTTTGACCCCGCCTTGTGCTTGTCATCTTTCTTATCACATTTCAAGTACTTGCCTTCAATGACAATCGCCTCCCAATAGCATCTTTGATATGCACCATATTAAGGTGCTTTAACTCCTTTTTAATAGACTACGACAAGCCACTCGTGTACTTTATGAATAACTTATACTCGTCCACATCGACGTCTAAAACTAAAGCTTGGTTATGAAACTAAAGCGTGGGCAATCAGTAAAAGATTCATAGACTCACCAATAACTAATTTTTCTTCCACGAATTCCATATCACTAGATTTTTAATCTTCCTCCTTGTTACCCTCGTCTTTTTCCTCCTCCGTAACTCATTTCTTCTTCTTGTGCTCTTGTCAGTTCGTCAAAGTGGATATACTTTAGCGAGGTTCACAGGAGCTAACTATTCTACTAATCTCATAGAGTAGTAGTTAGGTTATAAATGTTAGTTTCAAGCTTCGTGAGTTAATCTTCTGAATCGCTCATCTCTGTATTTACCTTATTCTTCGAATTAGGTTTCCAATGAATTTTTACCAGACTCACAAGTATCTCTTTTGCTTGCTTGAGTCGGTCACGTGTAGAGACCCTAAACCAATAACTACCTGAGAATTGTAACTCTAAAATTTGATACCACTTAATCCAAAATCGAATTAGAGATAACCTTAAGCAAAGAATTAACAAAGGACACAAGATTTGGTGGGTTAAACTTGCCAAGAAGAACTTTTATTGCTCAATTGATTTGATTACAATGAATAACTCTTTCAAAACCCTAAGTTCTCAAATTACCACTTAGATTTTTCATATTGTTTAGCCTTGCCCTCTTTTGAAGGTTACAAGTTTCCTAGTCATAATATAGAATTAAATTATCCCTAAAATATCCTAAATTAGAAGTAATCATAATAGTCGTTCAAACGACTTCCTTGATTTGGCCTAGAAATTGAGGCAGCTAAAATCCTTCTTCTGGTCTTCATCTCGTTTGAACGAGTATAAGGCTCATTCGAATGATCTAGGCAATTTTGCCTAAAAATCAAGGTAGCTAAAATCCTTCTTCTAGTCTTTGACTCGTTTGAATGGCTCTAAGGCTCGTTGAAACGAACTGGGCAATTTTTTCTTGAATCATCAACAGAACCTTTTTCTTGACTTTCCTTCTTCTCGTTCGAACGACTCCAAGGCTCGTTCGAATGACTTGGTATCTTTGGAAGGGTTTTAATGTTTAGATCCTCCTGGATCATAATAAGGGAACGAATCAACAAGCCCCACCAAATAATATAATAACTCTTATTGTGTGCTTCACTTGTAAGAATCTTGGACACATATCTGGGAACTTCCAGAACTACAGACCTATTGCTCATGCTAATGTTATCGAAGAGCCCTTGGTGGCTATGATCACGAAGATTAATATTGTGATGGCCAAATTTCATAAGCTCGGAATGTCTTGAAATTTTCTATCACACCAATGAACCTGTAATAATATTCTAATGATAAATAAGAAAATGATTCAGGTAGATTTTAGTTTAGAAAACCTCTGAATAGGTAAAAAACCGTGACCTCGAGTAGAGGATTTTGGGTAAAAGAATTTTTAATGATCAAAGTAGGTATCTTATTACAAGTGATCTCTAAGTTTAGAAATGCTTGAATCTTGTAACTAAGAAGCTTGAATAGTTTGAGAATCTTGACAATTGATTTCTTATGAAATTTTTCTTCTCCTATCTCTTCTCGAACTTTTTCTTTATAAAGGCCTTCTCCGCAGCTCTTCATCGTGTTGGTGCACATTTTCCGAACAATGTGGTTAGTGGTGGTTGACTGAGTAACTAACGAGTTTGCGAGAGACAGATATATTTGACTCGTTCAGGTTTTCTGATTTAAGCTCGACCCATGTTCTTCGCTATTTCGTGGGGTAGGTTGAAATATGGAGTGAAGAAGTTATGCTAAAAATGCGTGAGCCTGAGATGGGGGTAATTTTAACTAGCGATAACTCGATTTAGATGAGATCAAGGGATAGGTCCCTACAATCACCACCACGCAACTGAAGTCACGAGTTTCTTTGGTTGAGAAGGAATCTGAGTATAATGGGTATTAGGGTTGAAATTTTTGAAATTTGAAATGTAGTAATGATGGTGCTGACGGTATGGCAGTTACGCGATATTGGGAAGTGATGGGTATTAAATGATGATGTGGATGCTGATGTATGTGACATTTATGATTGAATAGTCATGTCCATAATAAATGATGATGCTTGGGAATACGTTCCTACACAATAAATATAGGGTTATATAAATAGTACCTGTAGTAAATTTTTGAAGTAGTGAATGCGTGCGCAACTCTTTAAATTTTACAAAGAAATGGTGAAGACTCAGAGGATGGTCCTTGAAGAAAGGATAGCGACTAAAACGCAGAGGTTAAAGTTAAAGTACTTTGGTGACCAATCCCTGGAGTTGCCTATTCCTGCTCATGCTCCTCTGATTTATCAAGGTATGGTAGAAGAGGAACCAGTTGAAGCTGAGGAGGTATTTTACTGTAAGTGGAAGTTTCATGTGTTTGTCCTGACAGGCAAGAAACGTTGGGCTTGTCTCCATGCCTTGGTGGAGGAAAATGTTCAGGATTCATATCCAGGGGTAGGCGTAACTACAGGGAAGTTATGTTGATCTCTTGTATCGCCATGGATTCTGAGGTTGGCCTTCTTCATCTCTACCAACTCTTCGGTGGTGGTGGTTATAGGAGAGGTGGCGATGGCAGTGGAGGAGGAGGATTAGAAGTGGGAGTCTCTTGACACATTTCTTTCATGTTTTGGCACTCTGAAGACCTTCATTTTGTGGGGTTGGGTCCTCTTTATCTCTACCAGCTCTTTGGTGGTGGAGGTTTCACAGGAGGAAGTGATGGTGGTGGATGAAGGGGGTGAACATTCGTTACCTACTTCTGCATGTCCATCACTATTTTGCCTTCAGAAGACCTTCAGTTTGCTCAGTAGAGGCCAGCACTGACTATACTTCTTGCATAGTTTCCATTTGAAGTTTGACTAGACTTTGGCCTGACTCATCCGAGGGAAGCTTTTTGTTATTTCCAATATCTTCTTTGTATGAGGGTGAAAAATAACTAAAGCGGGAAGAGCTGAAGGACTTGAAGTGCCAGAATACTTGAACGACCTGTTACTTAAAAAGTATTAGAAAGACTTGTTATCTGTAAAGTACCTGAAGGTTGTGTTGATCAGATTTATGTACTGGCATTGTACCTTAGATTGATTATTGAAAGACTTGTTATCTGTAAAAACATGTGTAACAGTTGCTGATATGAATAATATTTAACATTCGACCTCTTGCGTTGTTGTAAATATAGATAATGTAGAAATTTAGCTTAAATGTTAGAAGAATGTACGAATATGCAAGTATTGTTTTTCCTTACTCGACCAAAGAGAAATCCGTGGAAGAATTTATGTTATGAAATAAGTAGAGCCTGTAGTGTGCGGTAAAATGTTGGAGGCAAAATTTTTAAGATTTTAGCACTGTAAAAATTTGATTTAATAGAATTCGGTGGAATAATAAATCTAGACAGAATATGCTCGACCTAGAAAGTAATATAACGGACAAGCTCAAAAGTAGAGATAAGTTCAAATATTTTTCTCAAGATACTTGGGTTTTTATTGCGAGATAAAAGATAAAAATCACTTTTTGAGGGGAAAGCATGTCAAAGTCGTATAAAAAGCGGAAGGAAAATTGTGAAGGTGGAAAAGAGGTTAGGATGGTACAGACTTGATCTCAAAAGATTTATCATGCCGCAGAAGGGCGACTAGCTATAAAGATAGCTGAAGTCCGGGAGAGGATTTTTGATGAGTTTGGCTATGATACTGAGTTACCAGTGAGAGAGTGTTAGCTCGAAAGATTAGATATAAGGAGTAGGGAATGTAAGTATTCTCGATATTTTACTGAGGTATGTTTTCGTGTGTTGGTGTTGGACCCTGTAGCTCAAGAAGAAATGGTTAAATTGATTGTTGAGGTCGAGATCGAATTTGAAGATGGCTGATTGAGTGGTGACATGATCAGATGTGGTATTCCAAGTTATTGAGTTTATTTCAGATGTGATGTTGTAAAAATGCGTTTACAAAAATAAGTTTGTTTAATGTGAACAGAAAATGATGCAAATTAATGGGATCCTCAACAGTTGCAAATGCCATTTGAAAACTATTGTGAAAAATATTTTGAATAATTTTGAAAATTTTGTTAGCTTTGAAAATAACGTCACTTTGACTATAAGTATGATACAAAAATGAAGAAATGCAGAAGCTTCTAGTTTTGTTTTGCATGTAAAGCTGGGAAATTTGATAACGTGTAGTGTGAATCATCATGAGTATAGGAAGGTGAGAAAAAGATATGGAAATAGGAGAGAAGAATATGTTAAAATATGAAGGGAGGGGTAATGAGGGAAAGTTTGCTTTATCGAAAAGGTACAAGATGCCTGATACGGATAGTCGAAAGGATGCCTCGGCTCCAAAACCGATGACGGGTCGTGAGAGGCACAATAACTTTGAGCCTCTAGAGAGAGAAAGGATAAATAGTGCTTCATCCTCATCATTCAAGCGTTTTCAACTTCTGAATTTGGACAGCACAGAGTTAGAGACGATAAAAAAATTTAGGGGATTTGATAAGGTGTTGTCTAAGGGTGATCAACGGTCGAGGAGAGTGATAGATACTGGATCACATAGGTGGCTATACAGCAGTGTTGTGAGGGGGGGCTAGGCGCCACTGCGGATTCCTACTCAGATTCTGAAGGATAGTAGAGACGTATGGGATATATATGTGTTTGCGCAAATTGTAATCATTTTTTTATTTTGAAGTAAATTTTAACATCAACTATTTATGGTAATATCTGTATAGTATATATACACATAATAAATTAAAGATATATGTTGAACGTATATGATCAATTTATACGAAGTAATGGTAGATACCTGAACCTGTATGTGGGGTGAGCGTGAAAGGCAGTTGTGTAGGTCAAAACTTTGCCTATGGAAATTGCTGTTGATATGGATTGTTTACCTGTTAACGAGGTGTCGACCTCCGGTCGGACGATGTGGTATGATGGTGAGGTTGAAGTAGGATTGAAACAATTTCTTGGTTTTCTTGGTCAATTGATATCCTATCCTCTTGGTTCGGATCCCTTTAGAGAATTTTTAAAGGCCAAGGCAACTATAGGAGAGACATGGGGTAATTGTGCAAAGTATACCGGTAGGCACTTTAGGGGTTGTACAGTAGCGGCGGGGGAAGAGTATTTTTATCTGTTGGGCGATTTAGAAGTGGAAAAATGAGATAGGGGTATAGATGAATCGATCTTATTAGAATACTTTGATGGAGGTGTTCAGAGTAACCTTGAGGAAGTTTTTTTGTGTTACCTGCCTCAATTAGAGTACGGGTTAAGTCTTCATTTGACCAATTTGGCAAAGGGAATCATGAATACAATTGGGGCATGTCCTGTTCAATTGAATGGGAACATGTGGGAGGTAATAAATATTTGGGATCATCTGAATGAGAAGTGGGAGAATGAGGGGAAAGTGAGGAGGATATCCCCTGAGGATGTTCTGCAATTCTATGGGGTGAAGAATTATCGTGCTAATGGTACGGCATATTTTTGTGCGAGCGTAACTCGGCCTCGTTTCTTCGATCTGAATTCAGCAGATCGAACTTGGAATGACAACATCATATGGGTGAAGGGTAATTGCCTTTAGAGAGATGACGAAGAATCTCTGGATCTTCGGTTTAGAACTGTAAAACAAAGTAAGTACTGCCATGCATAGATAATATATTGATATATTTGAACTAATACTTATGGTTAATAATATAGTGATGTTGTGTATTGCAGGTATGAAATCTCACATCGAGAGGAAAGAGTCATTGTTGGAAGAGGTTGCTGAGGAGGAGGCTGAGCTTGAATTTGTATTGGAAGGACTAGGTCTTAGCAGAAAGAAGAAAGTTGATAGCAGGTCGAAAAAGGTATAAATGGCTCAGTCGACCAGGTTGATGGTGGGTGCTGACGAAGGATAAAAGAGAGAAATTGGTGGGGAAGGTCAAACCCACTCAGCCAAAACCTCTGAAGTCCAAAAAAATAGATGTTAAAGTCTGTGGCGACCTCTGGTACCACTGGAAGTTGTGAGTCCGCTAAAGAAAAAAGGAGAAGGGTCAAATCTTCGGAGAAGTCTGGTGAGAAGGTCACCAAAGAGTGACTTATTGTGTTGGACGGCCTTAAAGAGGTGGAAGAAAGGGCCAAGCTGGTGGCCCTTCACGGAGAGGAAGATACGAGAAAGATGATAAGTGTATATTGATTATATGAAATATATTTATTATATGCCAAGCTGATGTTGAGGTCGATGTGCATTATACAGGTTGCTCGGTTAGTGAAGAACATAAATCCACTTGGGAGCTGAAGAAGATAAATCCAAATTGAAGAAGATAAAGATCGAGCTTGAGAAAAAGTTAGCTCAAGCAAAAGCTTATGCTGCTAAGGATGTAAAGCAGTTGGAGGCTCTAAAGGTCTCTCACGCCATAGCAATTAGGCAGCTACAGGTAGAGGCGAGAGCCAAGCTGAAGGAGATGGCTGAGGAGCGTGACAGGCTTGGGCACCACCTGATGTCGAAGAGTTACTCGGAGGAGGAGGTGAATACCATTAAGGCGGACACCAACATTGAAGAGGGAGATGAAGAAGAGATAGATGAGGTCGCGGTGAGAGTTGTGGATGGGTTAGATGGTGTCTCTCGTCAGACTGTGATTGATAATTAAGGAGACGACACCGAACACCTAGAGGGTGAGACTGAGAAGGTAGGCTAGGAAAATGAATTTGTAATCATAAACTATTAGATTGTATATATTTAATAGACACGTAGTCTGAGTTTGTCCATAACTTTTTTGTAGGCACGTAGAGAAATTAATCTCAGGATAAAAGTCCTAGAGACTGAGCTTGCCAGGGAGAAAGAAATTTATAGATCCCTGCTGTCTTCGCAAGCGGAGCTGCAGGTTAGATCGAAAAAGGCTTTTGGCATAGACGTTATATTTGACGTAACTAATAAGTAACGAGAGAAAACATAGAACGTAGAGGTATATATAAAAAAACTTAGGCAGTTGCATATAGGAAATGTGTACCTGAGATACCAAAATACATGGCATGAAGTATTTCGCTGAGTAGGTACTTCAACCTTAAGTCTAAAAGTAGTTGTGCACAGTAGATGTTAGAAATTGGATACCTTGTAGAAATGAGTTGCATATATATGTGTGTTCATGTGTCTATGATTCGAACTGTATATAATATATTTATATTGTGCAGGTCGAGTTGAATTCAGTTCACTCACGCGAAGATGAAGTGCTTCAATGTAACCGAGAATTTGAAGAGGAGTTAGATAGGATGAGGGGAGCGAGTGAGGATAGAAAAGATCAGCACGTAAAAGTACACTTCAAATATGTTGAGGCAAACTAGGCTATTGTCGGCCTCACTCGTAAGCTTGAGGAAAAAGATGCAGAGATTAGCAAAGGGTTAAAAGAGCTTGCGGAGATGAAGGAACATGCCGCAAAGCTTCAGAATCAGATTGGCACTCTGATGTCAAGGAATAAGTTGGTTGAAATGGCTCAGTATCATATTCAGACGCTAGAAATATCCGAAGGGAAATTTCGAGCTGGTCTCCAAAATTGTAGGAGTGAGTTGGAACGACTGAAGCAGATACTGGTGGTAAAAGATAACGAGCAGAAAGTAGCTCGAGAGAATCTATCGAGCCCAGAGGCAATAGTGGAACACTTGCATGTAGCTTTACCTGTAAAGGATATGGTGTTTCAAGAGATGCAACGAAGATGTAATGATCATAATAAGAGAGTTGCTTAACTAAAGGCCAAACTGGCGCAAGCCAACGTACGTGCCAAGAAAGTAGAAGCTGGAGAGCGTTCGAGGGGGAGTAAAAAGGATGTTCAAATTCCTCTAGTTCGAGGGGATGTAGTGAGTTTATACAGACGAATTAGAGAGCCGGAAGGTGATGTAGCTCAAATACAAGGACATGTGCAGAGAGGTAATGCAAGCTTAAGGGAATGCTAGCAAAAGTTGGATGTTGCTCTTATCATTGTGAAAGTCCTGGAAGGGGAAATCTGGGCAAAGGAGATGCTAATGAAGAAGAAAGATAACTTATTAAAGAACATTCTGATTAGGGAAAAGTTGAATGCATAAATCATAAGATTTCGTACTCAGGTGGTGGACCTAGGGGCCAAGAATTTGGCTGAATCAGCCAAATATGTGAAGAAATTAGAGGAAAATAAAGCTATTGATTCTCGGCTAGACATGGAGCTGATCCATCAGAAGAAATTGTACGCTAATTTGGTGGCACGCCTTGAGAAGTTGAGATTGAAATTTGCAATGATGGTCGTATCCAATGCATCAAGTTCTATCCTCTTAAAGTCGATTGTTGCATATTTTGTAGAAGAAGTAAAAAGACTTGAGTTAGAACGAGATACCTTGTTCAAAAGTCTATCGGATAAGGGATGCGTTTGTGGAGTGAATATAGATCGGGGGAACTGTATGTCCTTTATGGAAACCCGTTTAGGCCCTCGACCTGCCGATCTGATAGAACAGGGCAGAGCTACTATAATCCATGAATTGAGAGTTTGACCTCTTGCTGACGGGGGAAGCGCTATTGACACCTCATCAGCAGGAAAGAATCCCTTATAATATGAATTTGACCTAAAAAATAAATTGTATCTGTCGTAAACACATTGAAATAGATGAAATCTAGTATGACCTTTGCTTTATCTTATGTCTAGTGGGGTCTTTGATATAGAATAAGTTTTTACACATGTTCCAATCGTATAGGCGGGATGAACCAGTCGAATCAAGTGACTTTTGATTTAGCTATAAGAATGTTATAGACATATTGAAAGAGATGAAGGCTAGCATTATCTTTGCCTTATCTTATGTTTGTTTGAGTTTTTGATATAAGATAAGTTTCTACACTTGCCTCAATCGCAGAGATTTAGTAGAGTCAGCCAAACCAAGTGTTATCATTAATTTAACTGGTATAATGACCCAAACAAGTTGAAAAAGATAAAGACTAGTATGACCTTTGCCTTATCTCTTGTTTGGTAGAGTCTTTGATATACGACAAGTTTTTATTCTTGCCTCAATCGTAGAGATTTAGTAGAGTCAGCCAAACCAAGTGTTATCCTAGATTTAGCTGGTATAATGATCCAAACAAGTTAAAAAAGATGAAGACTAGTATAACCTTTACCTTATCTCTTGTTTGGTAGAGTCTTTGATATAAAATAAGTTTCTACACTTGCTTCGATCGCAAAGATTTAGTAGAGTCAGCCAAACCAAGTGTTATCCTTCATTTAACTGGTATTAGATGATGGAAAGCTAGTATTATCTATGCTTTAATCTATATAATGTGATTAAATCAACTTAAGTAAAGAGAGATGTTGTGAAAAACTTGGAAGTTTCATTGATAAGTTTAGAATTTACATTGGATGGAGATGAACATCTTATTTTTGGAATTGAAAAAAAAAACGAGAAATAGAAATGGAGTAGTAAGACGCTTAACGATAGTACTGTTTCAGTCGCCTAGTGTTCCAAGGATTTAAAATGGGGATTCCCTCTTCTGTCATGAGATGATATGATTCCAGGCCTAAGAGACCTGTGATAATGAATGGAACCTCCCAGATGTCAACTAATTTTCCAGCGTGAGGCTCTTTGCGATGTTGGGGAATTTCTCTGAGGACAAGATCGTCAATTTGGAAAGTACAATTTTGAACTCAGTTGTTGTATAATCTGGCTAGCATATGATGAAATTAGCCTAGGTTAGCGATAGCGCGTTCCCTGGTTTCATCAATCATATTGAGGTTCCAAGCTAGTTCAAACTCATTTTCCTCGTCAGTCAGCTCGTAATCTCTAACTGGGTGATGATATTCGGAAGGAATGACTACCTCAGTACCATAGGCAAGAAGGAATGGAGTGCATCCTGTTGACGCTCGTGGAGTGGTACGATATGCCCATAGGACATGAGGTAGTTTGCAAACCCAATTCCCTTTTTCCTGTGAGTGAAGCCTTTTTTTAGTCCATCAACAATGGTTTTGTTGGTGATTTTGGCTTGGTCGTTGCCTTGAGGATAGTAAGGATTGGATGGTGAGTGGATGATATTGTGTTGGTTGAGGAATGTGACGATCTTTTCCCCAACAAATTAGGGCCCATTATCGATACGAATAAGGTGGGGGCACCAAACTGAGTGATGATGTGTTTCTAGATAAAAGAGATAACCTCTTCTTCTCTGGTTCGACATAGAGGAACTGCTTTTATCCATTTTGTAAAATAATTGGCAACTATGAGGAGGTGACGGCGATTACCTGGAAAGTTTAGGAATTCGCCGACGAGATCAAGTGCCTATCTTTTCAATGGACAGAACACTTTCTTGCATGGAGCTCGAGCGTAGAGGCGCGTATCATGTATCCATATCGTTGGCAGGTGTCGCATTTGTGTGAGTACTCTTCTGCTTGCTTGCGCATGCCGGGCCAGAATACTCCTTGTATAATAGCTATGTTTGCTAGTTAT
Organism: Kingdonia uniflora; assembly: GCA_014058105.1. Classification (NCBI taxonomy): domain Eukaryota; kingdom Viridiplantae; phylum Streptophyta; class Magnoliopsida; order Ranunculales; family Circaeasteraceae; genus Kingdonia; species Kingdonia uniflora. The sequence continues at coordinate 1,681,797 of JACGCM010000779.1, read as the reverse complement.
CGACTTGCGGCATGGGAGCCACAAGTCCCTTCATGTAATTCGCGGAGCATTTCCTCTACTTTGGATTTGGAGAGGCACTTAAGATAAGGCCCTGTTTCGGAAAGTCGATATAGCATACCATTCTGATTTGTGTAGCGCTTGGAGTTGTTGATCAACTGACGGCGCTCTTTTGGATCTTCTGGAAGTGGTCAATCGCAACTGTTGTCGATGCCGGGGTAGGCTAAGAAAGGCTTTCATCAATCGTCGTCTCTTCCTTTATCGCCCCCAGTGTTGATCGTGCATACAGAAATACGATCAATACTAGGGGTCGAAATGATTTCGATCTGGAGATATCGAGCTTCTGTACCCAAGACCCCGACCAGATATGCCAAGAAATTGGCGTGTCTATTTTCGTTTTGAGGAAGATAATCGAGAGTTGTTTTTGCAAACTTGTTTATCATATCTGTAATGAAGGCTGCGTACTCCATCATCTTCTCATTCTTCTTATATCGCTCAGAGTAGTGGTGGACGATGAGTAGTGAATCTGTATAAACTGAGAGGTCGGAGACTTCGAGCTCAAGAGCAAGATTGAGTCTATGAATGAGAGCTTCATATTCGGTGACATTATTTGAGGCCTCAAAATCCAGGTAGATCAATTTCTTAATTATGTCATTGGAAAGGGTAATCAATACGATTCTGATTCCTGATCCTGCGGGTCCTGCTGATCCATCCGTAAGAAGTCTCCACCCACTCGTTGTAATCCATTCAGCTTGCTCGTCAAAGGGTTTGGGGGGTGGATCTTCGAGATTTTCTTCTGTAAGGTCAGGATCATGCACTTCCCACACAAAATCTTCCACTGGAAAATTTGTGAGAAAGTCGGCAACGGCCTGACTCTTTTTGGAATGACATTGCTCGAACTTAATATTATGTTCTCCTAAACTGATGGACCAGTACTGCACTCTTCTTGATTTTTTTTTCTTAGATAGAACCTCTCGAAGTGGGTAGTTTGTCATGACTTTGACTGAATGAGCTTGGAAATAGTACTTGAGTTTCTGTGAAGTATAGAGAAGAGTGAGAAGAAGTTTCTCAAATTTAGAATACTTCGTTTCTGCTAGAGTGAGAGTTTTACGGATAAAGTAGACAGGTTTCTCAACCTTCCCTTCAAGGGGGATGAGAACTGAGCTGAGTGAAGTATTAGTGACTGCTAGGCAGATAATCAGTTCTACATTATCTACTGTGGTGCTCATTATGGGAGACCTCCCCAAGTAGGTTTTGAGGTCCTGAAAAGCTGCTTCGCATTCGGGTGTCCATATGACCTCTGTGTTTGGCTGATCCTTCCCTCATTTGGTACAATCACAGAGTAACAGGAATAGTCAACGACAGTGGTCTAAAGACTTATAGACAAAACGGTTGAGAGCGGTAATCTTGCCGGCTACTTTCTGAACGTCTTTTATTGTTCATGGAGAAGGCATATTGAGAAGAGCCCGAATCTGATCTGGATCAGCTTCAATCCCCTTCTTGCTGATGAGATGAACTAAATATCGGCCATAATGAACCCCGAATTGACATTTATCAGGGTTGAGACACATTTTGTATGATCGAAGGATGTTGAATATAGTATTGAGATCTGAGATGTTATTGGCTGATTGTACACTCTTGCATAAGAGATTGTCGATGTAGACTTCAATGACTTTCCCTATATGTGCTTTGAACATAGTAGTCATCAATCTTTGATATGTGGCACCTGCGTTTTTGAGTCTAAAGGGCATGTCTTTGCAGCAATAAAGACCCCTCTTAGTGATGAAAGTTGTCTTTTCTTGATCTTCTTCCATAAGTAGAATCTGATTGTACCCCAAAGTAGCATCTATCATAGATAGGAGATCATGGCCTACTGTAGAATCGAGGATCTGATCTATGTTGGGAAGAAGGAAACTCTCCTTTGGAGTATGCTTGCTTAGATCGGTGAAGTCGATGCAAACTCGGACTTTTCCGTTCTTCTTTAGTACAGCGACAATATTGGATATCCAGACAGGATATTTGGTTTCTCGAATGAATCCCACTTTGATCAATTTCTCGATCTCAGTGTTAACTTCATCTCGAAGATGAGGTGACAGTCACCACTATTTTTGTTTGACTGCTGTAGTATTGATGTTGATGGATAGTTTGTGGCATGCCTTGGCCATATCGACCCCAGGCATTTCTTTGAAAGACCGCGATAAGACATTTCGATTGAGTTGCAAAAACTGAATGAGGGCATCTTTTTCGTGCTGAACCAGCCTAGTACCAATGAAAGTACCTCGGCCAGGTCCATCGAGGTTGGCATATTTTATGGGCTCCTTCGTGGAAGTTTGATCGTTGAGGTGATCAACTTCTTGTAATTGTTATGCAACAAATCTGTCAGAAGTATCTAAGATAGCAGAGATAGTATTTTCACAACCCCGGGAGAGCTTCTGACTACCTCTGATCTTCTTAATGTTGTTGTTGTGTTTGAATCGGAGTGCCTGATGATAGGTGGAAGCGATTGCTTCCATGTTGTGAATCCAGCAGCGGCCCATAATCTTGAGATAACAAGATTTGGCGTTAATGACAAAGAAAACGACGTCGATGGTGGTTGGTCCTACAGTAATAGGTAAGATGATCTTACCTACTTGTTCTTCTCTGGAACCATTAAACCCACTGATATCGGTGTCACTCTGAATAACTTGGTCGGTCAAACCAATTTGGTCGATAGTGCTATGAAAAAAAATCTTAATGCCACTTCCAGTATCAATCATCATTGTGTGCATGACAAACTTCTTCATTTTCAGCATTATTACTAACGCATCATGATGTATAAATTTGGCATGGCTAGTATCGTAATCTTTGAATGAAATTCTAAGCCACGATTGCTCGACTCAGGGAGAAGTTTGGCTTCTTGGTGGTGTGGTGTAAGATCGTGGAATTCTGATAATCTTCGGCGCTTGGATCTATTTGAACTGGTGATTTGGTTGAATTCGATCATGTTGCAGTGGTGCATGTAGTAGAGATACTTCCACTTGGTTTGATCATTGACCGGAATAACATCAAGCTACTTTTTATTACTGCCATTTTTGTACGATTCCAAGTCGACTATATATTCGAGCATTCCTCCCTTTTTTAAAATGTATTCGAGCAACCTCTGTAAAGCATAACAATTTTTAGTAGAATGATGGTTTACCTTATGATGCTGGCAGTACGGTCGATTATCGATTGGTTCTAGCGGTTGGGAGACGCGGTAGAACGTGTCTTTCAACAGCATTGGAAAAATTATGGAGATTTGGACATTCAACTTTGGGAGGATGGGTTTATTTGGTAGACTGCCTTTCCTAGGATAGCCAGTGTTGCCCTTGGTGCGCTTCTTATCTCCTTGTTCCTCCTTTGGTTCGGTGTTTTGATCTATTGATGCACCTTTGGTGGAGATGACGGATTTAGTAGATTTGTGTCGCTCAGACATCATCCTTTCCAGGTTCACGTAACTATTGACCTTGGTGATCATATCCTCCAAGGTCACAGGTTTGTTGAGAAAAAGATACTCTTTGGCTCTACAATCGAGCTTGAGCACGTTGGTAAAAGCATTAACAGCTGTCTTCTGATCGAGGTTATCCACTTTACGCGCAAGCTTCAAAAATTTCTACGCAAAAGCCTCAATATTCTCTCCGTGTAATTGTTTGAGACTGATTAGAGAATACAAATTCTCTTCTTTATCCCTGTTATGAGCATACGTCTTGATAAACTGTTTCTACAGTTGCTCAAACGTATATATGGAGTCTTCAGGGAGAGTATGGAATCATCGGAGTCGTTCTTCCTGCAGACTGGTAGCGAACAGACGGCAAAGGATGTGGTTTAGGTTGGAGTACAATCCCAATGAATCAGGGTACTGTTAAATATGTTCCCTCGGGTCTGTGTCTTTGTACTTTCAAATTTTTAGAATATGGAAACCTTTCGGTATTTCCATGTCAAATTGTTCTTTGGCAATCAGACTTCCTTGTAACATGGTGATGTCGCCGGTAGTACCTAGAACTTATGCTTCAATCAACTCCTTAATTGGTTGGTCCATATGTTCTTTCGTAACATAATGACGTGATGGTTGAATCTTTGTGCGGGCGGGTATTGGATGATGAGTACCAGTACCTTTACTCATACGATCTCGAGCTGGAATTTGTTGCTGAGGTCGACCTCCTCCAGACGGAAAAATATTCGATGACCTCGGTTGGCTTTGGATTGAACTTCTCCTTCTAAATGTATAGAGGGTTGTGGTTCATGCTGAAGATTCCTGGAAATAACTCCTCGAGGCCCCAACCTTTCCCTTGTAGAAATACGGGAGGTTTCGGGCAATTGATCATAGCCTCTCGTTGGTGGAGCCTGCTGAGAATTTTGTAGAGCCTCGAGAGCAGTCTGCATTATTGTTAATTGGTCTTCATGTCATTTGAGCAATGTCAAACGAGCTTGTCTTTTTGCATCGAGCTCTTTTTTACGAAGCTCCCGATCCTTAGTTAACTAAAGTTCGAGCTCGGCGCGCTTCTCTGTTTTGACATCGAGATTCACCCGTAACTCTGTAAGCTGTCTAAGCTTCAATGACACCTCGAGCTGGACACCTGTAGCTGGTCATCTAGAAGTAACAATAATTGAAAATCGTAATGAAATACTGTCTTAGGATATTGTGGAAATACAATCTTTCCCACAGACGGCGCCAAATGTGATGGCCAAATTTCATAAGCTCGGAATGGCTTGAAATTTGCTATCACACCAATAAACCTGTAATAATATTCTAATGACAAATAAGAAAATAACACAGGTAGATTTTAGCGTGGAAAACCTCTGAATTGGTAAAAAAACCATGACCTCGAGTGGAGGATTTTTGGTAAAAGTATTTTTAGTTATTGAAGTAGGTATCTTATTACAAGTGATCTCTAAGATGGTTAAATCTTGTAACTAAGAAGCTTGAATAGTTTGAGAATCTAGACAAGTGATTACTTATGTAATTTTTCTCTTCCTGTCTCTCCTCAAACTTTTTCTTAATATAGGACTTCTTCGCAGCTTTTCATCGTATTGGAGCACGTTTTTTAAACAATGTGGTTAGTGGCGGTTGACTGAGTAACTGACAAGTTCAAGAGAAATAGATTTCTTTGACTCGTTAAGGTTTTCCAATTTAAGCTCGACCCATGCTCTTCTCTATTTCGTGGGGTATGTTGAAATATTGATTGGAGAAGTTATGCTGAAAAAATCGTGAGCCTGATATGGGGGTAATTCGAACTGGCGACAGCTCGATTTAGATGAGATCGAGGGATAGGTCCCTACAAATATGGTCTATAAACTGACGGGTGGTGGGCTGACTCAGGCGCTTCTAGGCATGTATGTTATGAACAAAATTAGTTCAAGACCTATAAGGAGACTGAAGACTAGAAGGTGTTACTTGAGGATTCTCATAGCACCAAAATGTTGGGTAATGGAGATGTTGAACTGTTACTCTGAAGAATATGATGCACACTGCTAGAGATGTTTACCTAATGTGTCACAAAATTAAAGCAATAGATATGTTTAGGACATATGTAACAGAGGTTAAAAATAAGTTTGATAAAAAAATTAAAAAGTTTTGTAGTGATAGAGGCACAGAGTATGATTCACACAAATTTTAAAACTTGTATGAATCCTTGGGGATTATACATGAAACTATTGCCCCTTATTCTTCAGAATTTAACGGTAAAGCTAAACTCAAAAATTAAACTTTCACTGAGTTGATAGTTGTTATAATACTTAGTTTTGGATCACCTAAATCTTTAAGGGGTTAAGCATTATGATTTCTTTGCCATGTGTTAAACTGTATTCCTCATATCACATATGATTTGTCACCTCATGAAATTTGGAGAAATAGAAAAACCTAGTGTTAGCTATTTTAAAGTTCAGGGTTGTCTAGCCTATGTTTTTAAACCTGATCCTAAATGAACTAAACTAGCTATTAGAGCCTTAAAATATACTTTCATTGGTTACCCTATTAACAATAAGGCTCACAGATTTCTTGATATTTATAATAATGTTATTATTGAATCACTTGATGTTGACTTTGAGGACAAGTTTCGTTATTTACTGAGGAATTGTAGGGGTAGTAGTAAGGTGTTAGGATTATGGCTCAAAACAGGGGAAAGTCGTTTAAACGAGTGAGGAAGTCGTTAGAACGTCAGAGTTTCCGTTGAAGTCGTTTGAACGAGTCCTGAGGTCGTTCGAACGAAAAAAAGCTTAGTTTGTTTCAAAGTTTGTTTTGAAGGGGATTTAATCTAAAGTGATGGTTTATCTCGTGATGCGTACTTCAGAGATAACCTAATAGAGAGTTTATAAATATAGAGTATGGGTTCAAAGCCTCCTAACACATTGTGTGAGTTAAAAGCCTCTGTGTTAAAAACTTGAGATCTAGAAGAGATGCAGCCTCGGTGGTAGACCTTGTAAAGAGTTAGTCTTTAAATGGAAGAAGGTAGAAGGTGTTGTTCTCTTGGGATTTGATGGTGAGAGGGGAAGTACATCATGGTTACTAAGAAGAAAAATCAAGTTAGAGAGAAGATTGAAGAGTTTCAAAAAGAAGGTATGCAGCATGGTCTTTGTTGAGATAATCTTCAATGTTCTTGATGGATCTCTTATATGTTTCTTTTATCACTTGTAAATCTATGTGAGGATTATTGCGAGATTAGGGATTTCCATGTTTGTTGGAATCCCTTGAGTGCTTGTAATTGAGCTTGGATACATAGTAGATTTCAAGATTAGTGGGGGAGTAGTCTTATGGTGAACCTCCGGTAAATATTATATTTTGTGTGCATGATAATTTCGTTTCTAGTTTCATGGTAGATTATTTATATGCCATGAAGATAACGGATAAAACTAAATTGCGTAAGGGTGATGTATTCCGCACGTTCACCTCCAATAATTGGTGTCAGAACGAGGTTAAGACCATGCTATTATAGTTCATGAAGATTCTTGGGTTCGATGGTTAAGTCGGATATTTAATTTTTTTCAAGATGGATTTGGTTTCGGTTATTTTGGATAAATAATTTTACCAAGCGGTGGAGTTTGGGAAGAAAAGATTTAGATGAAAGTAATTTTGTACACAAGCATGGCAACATGGTTTATGTTGTAAGAAAGGGTTGAACATGGTACTTCATTCAAGGGGGAGTAGTTCAGGCAAAAACTTCAAAAGTTTGGTAAGGGGAGATGGCTTTTCTCTCAGACCGATGTTCGTTATATTTAGAAAATCTTGGTGGCACCTCAAGTTATTCACCATGGTTGATTACCAAATTTGCAGGTCAAAATTTTAGGAATCATGGTCGTAAGTTATGGTTCGTGTGGTGATAAAGTGTGTCGATGTGTGGAGACTCTAGATTTACGTCATAGAGTCAAATTTCGTAAGTTTGTTCGACATGGGCGAGTTAGTGTGTAGTGTTTAATTTTTCCTTTCTAGATTAAACATACACTGGTTTTATTTTTCTGGTGTAGGCAAAATTGTGTGATTTCATTGGTATAATAAAATTAATGTTTCAGATGCTATTTTCTATGATGGAGTTCAGGGGTGGACTTGATGGTGCTTATGGAGATGTGTTCAAAGCAGAAGTTGGAGCAATATATTTTTATGGCTACAGGTGAAGCAAGCTCAGAAGTAAGGTTTATCACAGAGAGAAAAGAAGCTAATCTATGTTTATTGGTTTTGACGAAAGTATCCAGTTTTGGGTACGAAAATGATTTGATCGCGAATGGCGGATACGAAGTAAACAAGTTCAAAAAAAAATTGTTGATGGGTTTGTTCGAGCTATGAGTGGCCAATGAAGATATTAATTGAGTTTTTTCGCCGAGGTGGAGATTGTTTAGATTACGGCTCAAAATAGGGGAAAGTCGTTCAAATGAGTGAGGAAGTCGTTCGAACGTCAGAGTTTTCGTTAAAGTCGTTCGAACGAGTCATGAGGTCGTTCGAACGAAAAAGGCTTTGTTTGTTTGTTTCTAAGTTCATTTTGAAAGGGATTTAATCCAAAGTGATGGTCTATCCCGTTATACGTACTTCAAAGATGACCTAATAGAGAGTCTATAAATATAGAGTGTGGGTTCAAAGCCTCTTAACACATTGTGTGAGTTAAAAGCCTCTCTATGAGAAACTTGAGATCTAGAAGAGATGTAGCCTTGGTGGTAGACCTTGTAAAGAGTTGGTCTTTACAAGGAAGAAGGTGGAGGGTGTTGTTCTCTTGGGATTTGATGGTGAGAGGGGAACTACCTCATGGTTGCTAAGAAGAAAAATCAAGGTAGAGAGAAGATTGAAGGGTTTCAAAAAGAAGGTATGCAACATGGTCTTTGTTGAGATAATCTTCAATGTTCTTAATAGATCTCTTATATGTTTCTTTTATCTCTTGTAAATCTATGTGAGGATTATTGTGAGATTAGGGATTTCCATATTTGTTGGAATCCCTTGAGTGCTTGTAATTGAACTTGGATACATAGTGGATTTCTAGATTGGTGGGGGAGTAGCCTTATGGTGAACCTCCGGTAAATATTATACTTTATGTGCATGTTAATTTCATTTCTAGTTTCTTGGTAGATTATTTGTATGATGAGGATAACGGATAAAACTAAATTACGCAAGGGTGATGTATTCCGCATGTTCACCCCCAATAATTGGTGTTAGAGCGAGGTTAAGACCTTGGTATTATAGTTCTTGAAGATTCTTGGGTTCGATGGTTAAGTCGGATATTTGATTTTTTTCAAGATGGATTTGGTTTCGGCTATTTTGGCTAAATGATTTTCCCAAGCAGTAGAGTTTGGGAAGAAGAGATTTAGATGAAAGTGATTTTGTACACAAGTATGGCAACATGGTTTATGTTGTAAAAAAAGGTTGAACATGGTACTTCATTCAAGGGGGAGCAGTTCAGGCAAAAGCTTCAAAAGTTTGGTAAGGGGGGATAGCTTTCTCTAGGACCGATGTTCGTTAAATTTAGAAAATCTTTGTGGCACCTCAAGTTATTCACCATGGTTGATTACCAAATTTGCGGGTCATAATTTTATGAATCATGGTCGCAAGTTATGGTTCGTGAGGTGATAAAGTGTACCGATGCGCGGAGACTCTAAGTTTGCGATATAGAATCAAATTTCACAGGTTTGTTCGACATGGCCAGGTTAGTGTGTAATGTTTAATTTTTCCTTTCTAGATTAAACATATACTTGTCCTTATTTGGCTGGTATAGGAAAAATTTTGTGATTTCATTGGTATGATGAAATTACTATTTCAGAAGCTCTTTTCTGTAATGGAGTTCAGGGGTGAACTTGATGGTGTTTATGGAGATGTGTTCAAAGCAGAAGTTGGAGCGGTATGGTTTCATAGCTGCAGGTGAAGCAAGTTTGAAATTATGGTTTATCATGGAGATAAAAGAAGTTAATGGATGTTCGTTTGTATTGACAAAAGTATCCGGTTTTGGGTATGAAAATGATTTGATCGTAGGTAGCAGATACAAAGTAAACAAGTTCAGCATTTTTTTTTGTTGATGGGTTTGTTCGTGCTATGGATGGTCAATGATGATATGAATTAAGGTTTTTTGTCGAGGTGGAGATTGTTAAGATTACGGCTCAAAATAGGAGAAAGTCGTTCGAACGAGTGGGGAAGTCGTTCGAACGTCAGAGTTTCCGTTGAAGTTGTTCGAACGAGTCATGAGGTCGTTCGAACAAAAAAGGCTTTGCTTGCTTGTTTTTAAGTTCGTTTTGAAGGGAATTTAATCCAAAGCGATGGTTTATCTCGTGATGCGTATTTCAGAGATGACCTAATAGAGAGTCTATAAATATAGAGTGTGAGTTCAAAGCCTCCTAACACAGTGTGTGAGTTAAAAGCCTCTGTGTGAGAAACTTGAGATCTAGAAGAGATGTAGCCTTTGTGGTAGACCTTGTAAAGAGTTAGTCTTTACAAGGAAGAAGGTGGAGGGTATTGTTCTCTTGGGATTTGATGGTGAGAGGGGAAGTACATCTTGGTTGCTAAGAAGAGAAATCAAAGTAGAGAGAAGATTAAAGGGTTTCAAGAAGAAGGTATGAAACATGGTCTTTGTTGAGGTAATCTTCAATGATCTTGATGGATCTCTTATGTTTATTTTATCTCTTGTAAATCTCTGTGAGGATTATTGCGAGATTAGGGATTTCCATGTTTGTTGGAATCCCTTGAGTGTTTGTAATTGAACTTGGATACATTGTGGATTTCTAGCTTGGCGGGGGGAGCAACCTTATGGTGAACCTCCGGTAAATATTGTGTTTTGTGTGCATGTTAATTTTGTTTCTAGTTTCTTGGTAGATTATTTTTATGCCATGAGGATAACGGATAAATCCAAATTGCGCGAGGGTGATGTATTCCGCACGTTCACCCCCAACATGAGGGTTCTCAACCATCCATATTTTCAACCCCTAATGTAGGTGAAGTAGAAGTTCCTAGAGTTATTGACTCTCATGGCACAAACCTAGAACTTCGTAGAGGAAAACTTCCGAAGATTGCTAAGGATTTTGGAAATGATTGCGTTGTCCACACCTTTGAATCTGACTTTAACACTATCAGGGATGTGTTGACCTCAAGTGACGTTGATTTATGGCAAGAAGCCATTGATGATGAGATGGATTTTTTTACTGCATATGAAAGTTGGGAACTAGTTAACTCACCTCATGGCAGTCAATCTATAAGATGTAAATGGATTTTAAAGAAAAAACTTACACCAGATGGTACTATAGATAAGTATAGGGCAAGACTTGTAGCAAAGGGATATGTGCAAAAGGAAAACATTGATTTTTTCGACACAAATTCCCCAGTACTCGTGTGACAACCATTAGAGTTCTATTAGCCGTTGATGTCGTGCACAATTTGATTATTCACCAAATGGATGTAAAAGCCATTAGAGTTGTCAAGCTATGTTCGGGTATTATTTACTAGATGTAATGTGGATTACGAACGAATATGCATGAAACATAAAGAGTGTAATGGAAGCCACATTAAATTTTTAAGTACTTGACAAAGCACCCAATACAATTTACTAAACCCTCTGCAAAAGATGCATAACATTACCGTTTATTAGAGAAAAGCATACATTTAATCCCAAATAAACTCAGTAACATAATTAAAACACCGAACAACAACAACGTTTCCTGCAAATGATCCACAAAGATACATAGATCAAGAGTACTTAAACTTATTCAGAACTGGCATCTGATACTTCTCCTCAAAGTCCAAAGTCTTGAACTTAAGGGGTGAGCGTATTTGCCACGTCAATGACGAATCGATATTTAACATCCCCTTTAGCAAGTCGCTCCATAGCTGTGTTCACATAGTCCATGGGGATAACCTCTATATCTGCGGTTATATTGTGCTTCGCTGCGAAATCTATCATCTCCTGTGTCTCTTTAATTCCCCCAATGCCGCTTCCTCCCACAAGCTTCCTCCCTGCATAAATTGTGATTAACAAGCTAGTTTAGTTCAAAAACGTTGGTAATTAGACTCATACAGAATCAGAGATTATAAAAGAGTGAAGTAAAGAGAATGTGTATATTCGTACCGAAGAGCAAAGGAGAAACTGGTAGCTCTAAGGGCTTATCTGGAGCACCTACCATGACCAGCTTTCCGTGATTTTTCAGCAGAAGGATAAGTGGAAGAAGAGGATGAAAGGCAGAAACTGTATCAATGATACCATCCATTGTGCCCATTGCAGCCTACAAATAAATGTATACCATACATGAGCATGTTAAAATTTCACGTCAAGGTATAAGATCTAAATGCGAAATAAATGGTGATCATCCCACTCAACTTCAATCCATAAAAACTAGGTGGGGTCTTAAGGATTTCTTGGCTGCCAAAGCTCAAAAGGCTTGAAATCTCTAGTTTTTTAATTGGTCATAGTCTCATAGATGAAAAGACTAATCCAATCTTAAAAGTAATCATCATTTCAAATAAGCGCTTACAATGACACGATTAGTATTAGCTTATAGATCAAGTCAAGATTCTAGTAGTATAGATACATCATTTACTATTTTGTAAATAAGAGATTTAACAAATCAAATTAACATTTTTACCTGCATCTCCTCTTGATCACGGCTAACCAAAAATGAGTCAGCACCAAGATGTTCAATTGCTTCTTTCTTCTTGCTAAGAGAGGTGCTGATCACGGTTACCTTCATCCCAAAAGCCTTAGCAAACTTAACGGCAACATGACCAAGCCCACCAAGTCCTACCACACCAAAACTCATGCCGGGTTTACAGAGTCCATAATATTTCATTGGGCTGAACACTGTAATCCCAGCACACAATAATGGTGCAGCTGCGTCTAAGGGGAGGTTTTCAGGGAAACGAATAGCAAAATGCTCTTCAACAACAAGGTTATCTGAATATCCACCATGTGTAAGCGTCTCATCATGGTAACGTGCGTTGTAGGTGAGTATCTGTTTCGTACAGTAATTCTCCAAATCATCAGCGCAGCTATGACATGAGCCGCAGGAGCCAACCAAGCACCCCACGCCCGCTTTCTCTCCCACTTTCACCTTTGTCACATTCTTTCCTACTTCTGTCACCACGCCCACAATCTCATGCCTGCATGATAAGAAAAATAAGTACATAGCTTAAGGGATATGTATTGTAGTATTGATATGTGCTTCCCTTATATGCTTTAAGGTATAGTAACTGCTTTCTGGACTCCACAAGGCAAAATCGTGAGCGTGCCCCATGTTTTCCTTTTTTCGCTATTTCTAATAAACTCTTGCATTTACTCATAATCCCTCAATTCAGTAAGAGATGATGAAAAGGTCTAGAAGATTAGGGGTAAAAATCGCTTTGCATAACATAGTTCTATATGACTATATGTTATATATATCATCATTAACGCTCACGTAAGTCAAGATTTTTTTGCCACAACAAGAAATTAAACTATAATGCCATTATAAAATTAGTAGTGAAATGTAGGTATGGTTAGACGATGTTCAAGATTGGAGTGGTACCCAGGGACCATAGGATAGACTGAGTTGCCCCATTCGTTCTTGATTTGGTGAAGATCTGAGTGGCAGATTCCACAGTAAAGTACCTTGATAGTAATATCATTGTCTCCATTAACCCTGAAAGAAACATCAAGAAAATTAGCTGTATTTTTCCTTTGATCGTCTTTGATAAGTGGTATCAATAAGATTATCAATCAAATAGTTCAGTCTCTTAAAGGCCTACTTGATATCCCATAAAGTAAAGATGATCAAATTTATTTGCTAAATTTGGTTATGTTTAAGGGGGCAATGCTTTGGTGAGTAGTAACCACACGAAAATGAAAAAGATCCCAAGCACCGACCGCAAATTTTAACAAACCAATGTCTTATTTCACGTAAATATTACCTATGGAACTAAATGATATACATGTAAAGCCTAAGAGCATCAGCAACACATAGGCTTAAAATCTGAAAAAACGTAAAGCCTAAGAGCATCAGCAGCACACACAGGCTTAAAATCTGAGAAAATCTGACATCTATCGATAGGGCCGCCGGCCCTGTGCAAAATTTAAAATGGGGCTTAAATTTTGTTGTTGTAATGGGTTGAACCTCTACCCCTTACAAACTACAAGAAGTATCAACTAACTAAGCTAAAGTATTATATGTAACATAAACAAATGTATTTATTTATTTTCTTCTAGGCCTTATTCATTTTTTTATTTGTTTTTGGGCTCTTTTACTTTTGAGTCCAATGTCGTCGCATACCTCGCACACCATTAGGGTCGGGCCTATCTATTGAGGTGTAGAAAATAGGTCTTGTGTAGGCTAGGGATACACAAAAAAAAAATTGAAAAACACAACTATTTATTTAAAAAATATATATATTTATTTTATTTATATATATATATATATATATATATATATATTTATAAATAAAAAAAACACCGCGCGCACAACTATTTAAAAAAATAATAAAAAATACACTGCACCAATTGAATTGGCGCACAACTCTTCTATTTTATTTATTATTATTAAATAATAGGGCTTTTTAAGGGAAAAAAACTTGTTTTTGTGTGCCACGTCAAGTTTCATACGTATACAATCAAATAATTAACAAATAAAGCTATGGGCCAATTAACAACTTTGACTACTAATTTTATAAATCGGAGCGCTATTTGAGCAATGACGATCCTGTAAAATGTGGTTTTGATTGATTTGAATCGTTATTTTAACGATAGCTAGCCTGCTGCAGGCAAGCCAGACATGGTATTGTGATAATGATCCTTTATTTGATTATTTTTTTGTCCAACACTCTGGATTAGTATAATCTGGATCTGGCTAGACACCAAGGTCAACTCCATAGTGGTTCAATGTCCATTGATGAAAAATCTCAAAATATGAGAGTGACATCTTAGCCGTAACCACTAAAATATATGAAAGGAAAAAGTATAGAACCATTTAATAATACATATGTTAGGCGTACCACCTCTTAGAATATGCCTTTTGACAAAACCAAAGCCAAAGCTAGATCCGAAAGGAATGGGATTTTCCCTGTTCCGATGGAGAGAACCGCTGAAGCGAGAAAAATCTCCACTCCATTGAGTCCAATTTTGCTAACCACCCTGTGGAGACGATGACCGCAAAATCTTATTGATCTATGTGGTTTGAGGGATTGTCACACCTCCGATTTCGTAAGAGCATCCACAACAGCTAGGTACACCTTGACGTGGTGGGTGAATTTGGAAATTCACCTTCTTTTCCACCCAAAATGTCACCTAGCAGCAAGGTGAATTGCTGACATGACACACACACAAAATTCATCCAAGGGTGGATTTTCTACCCTGTGGGTGGATTTGGGGTGAATTTATGCAGTGCACTTCTAAACCGCTTGTTGGGTAATGAACACTCCAGATTGAGCTATGTGGAGAGATCTTTTCTTTTTTATTATGCCGCATAACTGATGTGGAATTCACTTGGGTGGATTGGATTTACCATGCTTTTGGGCGAATCCACCCACCCGATTGTTGCGATGCTCTAAAGAATTTAAGTCTCTTCTGAGCCATCTAAAAATAGACCCTCGAAGTGTCTAAGAGAGAGAAACTAATTAACTAAACAACAGTTAACTCTTTCTCTCTCCCAAACATGCAAACTGGTTTTCATGGCTCCCAAACCATCTAAATTAGTTTTGAAGGCACCCAAAGTGGTTTACAGATTCCAAAAGAAAAGGCAAAAATTAACCTAATTGCTCAAATCTTCAGAATTTGCAGACAACTCTCTCTCTCCTTCTCTCATGTTTAGGATGTCAAAATTGTTTTTGAAGATTTTGAAAAACCACTGATCATGAAGGGTGAGATTGTTCTTACTAGAAAAGGATGATATTCCATTGTTGCAAATGTTTGGATTCGAAGGGATTTGAAAGGGATATTAATTTGCATCCTTGCATGGGTAAACCTGATCAGATTATTGTCGCAAAAATGTCGTTTTAGTATATAAATCATAAATTGATTAAATGGTTGCCCAGTGATAGGAGAAAGAATCAGAGAATTGGAGAAGAATATGAGTTTTCTCTCTCTCTCTCTCTCCCTCTCTCCCTCCGTTCACTAACTTGGTGTTAGTTTTGGTGTTAGCTTTATTCTCTCTTAGCGGGTTTTGAAGGGTGAGAGGTCACGAAAATGATGGCCCCAATTTGGTTTTCTTTACCCTTCTCTTCTTCAAAAACCTCTTTCCGCTAATTTATATTAAGGATCAAGTCATGGTTGAATTTCAACTGGATTCTATCGTCAATGTAAAACACAAAGCTAATATTTGTTTCATTCTCTTGTAATCTTCAAATAACCTCTGCTACCCATCGGTCATAGGTTGTTGGATATTATGAGATATCAAGATTTGTAAGACATTATTAATGAAACCCTTACTAGTTGAGCATTTTGAAGAAAAATAGGATCTCTTAAATGTTTAGCTTTACGGGGGAGCAGAGTGCTAATAGTGGTGAAGAAGTAGATAAAGAGTTGAAGGGTAGAATTGGAAAATGGCATATCTTAACAGCTTTCCAAGCCACGTAGACGAATAAAATTTTGCGGTCCCGAGGACATTCTTTTTAGTTCGAGTAGATACGAGTTATGCCATCGGGGCCTAATTATTTGGCACATAGGCATATTTAGGAACATGCATGAGTACATATCCTTTTAGGCTCCGCTTGGTAACCTGGAAATGTCTGCATGAGGCAAAGCTTAACTAATCCACTCGTCAATTATCTAAATCGCCATAAATATTTTCAATTACATACATTTCCCGTGTATCAAAACACAACACGGGGCGTTAAACATAGATCAAATAAGAGATAGGACGAAAGTATATGTAGTGATGCATACCTTCTGGAGAAGTTAAAAGGAGAAAGAACCCCGGACTTGTCTCTTGCTGCCCATCCAAACGCCTTTTGGGGATGTTCCTCCTCCGGAGATTTCGACATTCTAGAGATAGAAAGTTAGAGAGAAAGATAGAGAAATTGGTTATGAGAATAATGCAGTGAGGGACTGAGACTGCCTCTTATTTATACCCAAAAAAAAAAAGAAAAAAAAAAGAGTGGTGGTGATCTTTTATTAAACAACAGATGGGAAATGGCGTAACAAGTGACGGTATTATGACCACAAAATAGTCTTATCTTCCTCATTAGTCGACACTAAACATTATTTTGCTTGGAGAGACATTGATAAAGATAGAGTTATATTATATTATACTAGTACTACCCGTGACCAAATCACGGTAAAAAAGTCGACGCACCTACAACAAATATATAATACACCAGTTAGGCTTCAAATAACAATGCTCTTAAGTGAGTACTATCAAGCTCCACACCATGCACTTGGCTATTAATTGTTGCATCACTGTGAAATCTTATACTAATGGATTAAAGAAACAAATAGAAATAAAGACTGTACTTACAAATTTGAGTGAGGAGGCACTCAAATAATCAAATAGAAGCTGATATCACAACTTTTATTTTCATACATATAATCCCTTCGAATCAAATTTACATGATTAAAGCATACAGGGTACTCCACACCTTCATTTTTTTTTTTTTAAAGCAAAGAACCATAAATAAACACACGCCTACCGGCGAGAAATAAGAGAGTTTACAAATAGGGATGCCTTTTCGGGCTCCGAACATACAAAAGGAAATTCTTGGAACTAGGATGCGAGGGCACGCATGTCAGGTGCAAGCGTAAGCGCACCCCACGAAAGGTCATCCGAACAATCCTGAAAAGCTCTAACAAGTCTCTAGTAGTCTGTAAGGAGGAGTACCCGGTCAATCCCCAAACCGTGAGCTGCCTCCATCCCTCGGATCACTGAGATGGCCTCATCCTCTTCGGGGTCTGCAGCTCGAGTTGAGTCATGACCTGCACAAATACAGGAGTTACTAAATAATTTAATAATAAAACCCGTTCCCCCAGGATTGTCAGGCCTAGTCCAAGCGGCATCCACATAAATGGCATGCCAACCATCTTTACCAGCAGGGGGGCTGCTATATGAGGAGGGGTGGCGTGTTCCCCAGTTTGGGGTAGGGAGTAGAACTTAGCCCGTTTGAGTGCCTCCCCCGGATGCGTGCGCTTTTGCTCGAAAGTAAGCTCGTTTCTAGTAATCCAAACCACGTACATAATGGAGCTGAGCTTGCAACATAAATCTGACAGGCCTGTCGTGCCGCCAAAAGTCTGGTAGCACCGAAGAATGATCTTGCTGGCATAGTCCGAAAAATTTCAGTTGGTGAAATCCAGCTGGAGGTGCCAGGAATACCCGGAATCCAAGGTTCGAGCAAGGAATCCACGTTCGTACCGATATTGGTGTGCCAGCAGAGGTCAGGCCAAATCCAGTTCATGGCTTTGATAATCCCTTTCCAGATACATGAGTCCTACGGCTGGGTGATGGCAAGCATAGGGGATTCTCTGGGGGTGTATTTTGTGCACATGTTGTGTGCCCAAAGCTTATCAGGTTCTTTGATAAGTTGCCAAAACAGTTTAGCCAGCATAGCTTGATTATGGTGAAAAGCAGTGCGGATACCGAGGCCCCCGTACTTGGGATGCTTGCATATTTGCTGCCATTTTATCAGCTGGGTCTTGGATTTTCTGGTCAAGTTTGTGCCCCAGAGAAAATGAGCGTTGAGCGAGTCCAGTTTATTGCAGATTTTCTTAGGGAAAGGGAACACGGCCATCTGGTAAGATGGAATTGCTGAGTTAACAACTTTAATTAGGGTAAGCCTTCTGGCTTGGGATAGGTTCTTGGCTTTCCAGCCTTCAATACGGTTTGACACTCTGGTAAGGGGGGAGCCAAGGTACTTTTCGCCCGAGGTGTCATTCTTAATGTGTAAGATTTTCTGGATGAGCTTGTGGTGTCTATGATGGCAGTTTTTGCTGAATAGGATGCAGGATTTGTCCCAGTTTATCTCTTGGCCAGAGACAAGCTTGAAAGTATTAAGCACGTCTTTAAGAGCCCCAGCTTCGTCGAGATTTGCTTTGCAAAAAATAAAGCTGTCATCTGCGAAATGCAGGTGGGATATAGGGGTACTACTTTTAGCCGTCTTTATGCCGTGAAGGGTACCATCGTTCTCTTTTTTGAGGATAATCCGAGATAGGACCTCGGAGCAGATGAGGAAGAGGGAAGGGGAGAGAGGATCTCCTTGTCTGAGACCCCGACCGGGGTTGAGGCGGCCATATGGGGTACCATTTAAATTAAACGAGAGCTTCGTGGTGGAGATGCATTGCTGAATCTAATCACACCATTGCTTGCAAAACCCCATAGCAACGAGGGTATCATAGAGGAAACCCCATTCCACTCTATCAAAAGCTTTGCTCAAGTCAAGCTTTACCGCTATGCTGCCCGAGGCTCTTTTCTTCTTTCTGAGGGTGGCGAGGATTTCTTGGGCCAGAATGATGTTATCAAAAATCTGGCAGCCAGGAATGAAAGCATTCTGGGCAGGGGAGATGATCCGGTTAAGAAGGGGTTTAAGCCTTGCGGCAAGAATTTTGGTGATGAGCTTGAATTTGACATTGCAAAGGCTGATCGGGCGGAAACGGTCGGGAGATTCAGGGTGCTTCTTTTTTGAGATGAGAGTAATATTTGTATGGTTAAACTCCTGAAGGAGGTTTTCGGTCTGGAAGAAAGCAAGGATGGCTTTGTGCAAGTTGTGCTTGACCGTGTTCCACGATTTCTAGTAGAACAAGGGTGTAAAACCATCCGGATCGGGGGCCTTGTGAGGGTTCATAGAGAACAAAGTTTCCTTGAGTTCTTCCATGGATGGCTCTTTTGTGAGCATCGCGTTGTCCTCATTAGTGATCATTTTTTCCATAATGTTCATCTCCTTAAGCTTTAAAGGCAGGCGGGAGGGGGAGAAGAGGTTACAGTAAAAATTTAGAAAGGTATCCCCAATTTCATGTCTATGATTCCCCCAGGTGCCATCAGGCCGCCTAATCCTCTTGATCTCATTGTGACGACGCCGAAAAATGGTGGAGAGATGAAAAAAATTTGTATTACGGTCCCCTGCCTTAAGCCACAGTTCACGGGACTTGTCTCGCCAGGTAGCTTCTTCCTGCTCCAGAAGGAGGTGGAGCTTGCTCTGAAGGTCTCTCTCCTGATTGGAGTTTTTGTCCGAGATAGGTTTCTTCTGAGCTTCTGTAATTTGGCTCCTAAGATGTTGAATGGTAAGAGAATTACGGCTAAAGACATCTTTGTTCTAAGCAATAAGCTCTTTTTTGGTGTGACAAAGCTTTTTACAAAGCCTTAATTTCCTGGATCTGCGTTGACCTTCTTCCCAAGCTTGCGAGATGACCTTGAGGCAGTTCTCGTGCTTAAGCCAGGCTGACTGGAAATGGAATTGCTTGGGCAGGGAAGTTTAAGAGGGATCCGTGTTGAGAACAATATGGCAATGGTTTGAGCCAATGATAGGGAGATCCTGGAAGGTGGCATTTAGGAAGGTGGAATGCCAAGGAGCTGAGGCCAATGCCTGGTCCAGGCATTGCTTTACCAGATTATTTCCCTTCCTCTTGTTAGACCAGGTGAAAGGGACTCCAGTAGAACCCAGATCGATCATAGCTGCATCAAAGATAAAGGTTTCCAATGGGTTTTGGGCCGTGCTATCAAACGCAATCTTCCCATACTTTTCCTCCTTGCACGTGATACAATTTAGGTCTCTGATGATTATCCAAGGTATATGGATCGAGTAAGCCATGTTGGCGATAGCGATCCAGTAAGAGGCTCGGTGCTGAGCATCGGGAGGGCCATAGGTGAAAGAGCACAACCACGAAACAGGATTAGAAGACGGGGGGAGGAGGGGCGCGCGAGATTGGATGAGCGTGTCAATACCATTTGTGGAGGATAGTGAGGTCGATATTAGTGCTCCACGCTAGCCAAAGCCCTCTTGCGTGCTGCCGAGAAGCATTAACAGAGTGAAAGTTGCTGAACCCCAAAGTGTTGAACTTCTTAAGAATGTCTGGGTCGGGGGCTTTAGTTTCATAAAGGAATATAATATCAGGGTGAAATTTGGAATTATGGGCGAGGAGCTCCCTAAGGGTGGACTACTTAGCGGTCCCCCAACAGTTCCATGAGAGGACAATCATGAGTAACTGGTAGCCGGTGTCAGGCCCGCTTCCGCAGTTTGGTTAATATGAGAACTAGTGTGGCCCTAATGAATCCTAGGCGAAGAGATTGCAAGCCTGACGATGGGCGCAATGCGAGTTCACAAGTACTTGGTATAGTTTTTGGGATCTGCAAGGAGGGCACGAGCTGCTAATAGAAATTTATGTCTTAAATTGGGAGTCCACTTATCCGGACCGCTTTTAACTATGCTAGGGGGTTCGTTCTTTCGATATTTTAATTTCCAATTCTCCCAAAGCTTCCTAATTCTAGCTTTAATGCCTAAAAGGGCCGTGTCGTTGGACGTCTTAGATTGACCAGAAGGAAGCGTCCGAGCCCATGACGTGATGTGTGTCATCGATTCATGCATATTTTTAGTTTACTGTGCCTTGGTGTGTGAGGGTTCTGTGCGGCCCAATAAAGTGACTTTAAAAAAGTTGGCCCCTTTTTCCGTCCTAACGGTTCCATGTTTGATTTTATGTTCGCCTCTCCAAAAATTTAATATAGGCCAAATAATAGGCAAGCATGGAGGCATGAAGCAAGACAAAGAGAGGTTTGCGATGTCGGATGCTGACATGACGTGAGTGTGTACAAGAAGTGGTAAAGCACATACCTTTGTGGGTCTTGAGGAAGGCCCGATACCATCTCCAGTTTCGAAACATTCCCGGTCTTGCTTGAGCGCTGCTGTGGTCCGTGATGGGTAAGGCTTGCTAGTGAACCCCGAACTAGTCTCGCTATCGAACAAATTTCCTTTCTCCGGTGTAAACCATCCGTTACCCTTTGAGGTGGAGAAACCGACCTCCAAAGGCTCGGTGCTGCCGTTAGATGTTTCAATTGTACTCGGGCAGGGCTCCCATAAGGGGCTGAGACCCTCTGGAGGAAGCAAGCCCGTAGGGTGGTTGAGTAGTTGTACATGCAATTTCACTTCAAAATGGATGCGACTATCACTATTGTTAGAAATTCTTTGTTGTGAAATCTAATACACCACTTTATCCAATGCTTTCACCACTACAATTTCCGTCCAGCATCAATGTTCTTTCTCTCAAAAATTTCACAAGAAAAACTTCGGTCCAAAGTTCTTAGGACCGAGAACCGTCCTAAGCGCTTCTCCATTAAACATGTGTCTTCTTTAACTTATTTAATTAACCTTAGTTAGATTATCCCAGGAGAAATATCTAAATGATAAAACTTAATTTCATATATTGAAAATCATATTCTCACCCAAACTAATGATAATTTGGAGGAAAAAATGGAAATTTCGAAATCACTTATTCTATCTCTCTACATACCAAATACAAAATTAAATGATGAAATCTCCTTCACTCTGTTTTGGAAAAAAGAAGAAATCTTCTAAAAATTCTAAGTTGTTTATGACGATTCCTTGATGTGAATTTGCATCTTTATAATTTATTAACACTATAAATTATAGTGTTGTTAGGAATCAGGGTAGTTAATCCCAATCCCTCGCCCCAAAAATGATAAACGGAAACGCCAATAAGAAATTATACAAAAACAAGAACACAACGATTTACCCGGAGGAGGGAAGTAGAAAAACCCTTGCGGATAAAATACCACTCCCCGAGAACAATTCACTAATCAAAAATCAAAGGTTACAACGATCTCTCCAAGCTTCTCAAGCTTTAATGAAGTTTCCCAAATTCTAGGTCTCTCTAGAATTAAACTCACCAAGATAAAGAGATAGGCTAACAA
Organism: Kingdonia uniflora; assembly: GCA_014058105.1. Taxonomy (NCBI): domain Eukaryota; kingdom Viridiplantae; phylum Streptophyta; class Magnoliopsida; order Ranunculales; family Circaeasteraceae; genus Kingdonia; species Kingdonia uniflora. Next base: position 1,659,516 of record JACGCM010000779.1, on the reverse strand, counting down.
AATAACACAAGTCATCTTTATATATTAGAGGACTAAATACAATTAGAACGGATCTCGAGGCAGAACTCAATGTCTTAGAAGAACTTACAAGGGCAGCCAGGCAAACCTCGTTCGAACGAAGAACAGAGTCGTTCGAACGACTTTAGCGATTAAGGTCCAAACCCTAGAAATGTATACAGGTCGTTCGAACGAAATCCTATCTCGTTCAAATGACTTCTTCGGTCTTTGAATTCAAACGTAACATTTGACAATCTCGTTCGAACGAACTCCAATCTCGTTCGAACGACTTCGACCTTCTTTCAGCTCGTCTTCAGTAACTCGAACAAAACCAGCTTGAGTCTTTAGGCAACATAACCACTTCGAACTCCATATAACTTAACCAGTTCAAATCTTTAGGATACTTGACCAGCTCGAACTTCTATCGATCTTAACCAGTTCGAATCTGAACATTGAAAATCTCATTTTCAATCTATTTTAATCCGTCTTCAATCCTTGAACTGAAATATCTTAAACTAAAATAACCTCGAACATAATTCGAGTTCATACATTAACAATCTCCCACTTGAAATCGAATCTATCATAACCCATCTCAGATCTCCAAATGAATTTATCGCACTACTCAGACCTTCAATCATGAAGTCTTACTTACAAAAATTTTGCAATCTTTAACAAATCTCCCTCTTGAAATTTAAAATGTAAGGTTCCCGTAAATTCATCTATCCTCAAATCAGCCACATTTGTAGCTGTGTCAAACCAAACTCTTCACGCCTAAAGCTATCGTACCACACAAAACCATGTGATAGTATTTTGAACATTTTTCAACAAAAAAATCAAGAACATCCCCTTACAAACTTTCAAAGCCGTACCATACTCATTCCTTTACAATCAATGATGCAATTAACCATTATCATCTCGATACCCAAATAGCTTCAGAATAACACCACGAAACTATAGTCATTTCCATGTCACTAACGTACTTCGCCATTACAAGTAAACACAACCCTGCAAGCTAAACAAGAAACACTCCATAGCTATGAACTACAACCGAGTCTTCTTCGAATACATAATATTCATTATCAACGTCTCACAGCTCCTACTTCATCAGAAATCTCTGGTCTCATGTAAACAATGACATACATTAGCAAACAAATTATCAATGAGTTTAGACATACCTTGATCTACACTCATATCACATTCCATAGCCAAACAAACACGTATCTCAAGCCCGAAGTGACGAAAAATGGTGCGCTACCAAATAATACTCCAACCAATCTCAATGTACTGCTAATAACAACTTCTGCTTCACGTTCTTCCTGTTGAACTATACCATATACACAAGGATTAACCAATCCATCGGTCCAACCCTTAATTGAGATAACCATTCCCACGACTCTTCAATCTCAACCATGCTAGAACTTGTAAGAGCAACTAGCATATTATCCATACTCTAAGAACGAATGATCCATGAGCTCTCAAAACTCATAACATCAACAATGGTCTCTGTGGTATTTTTAAAAAAAATCCACCAATGATATAAGCAATCCAATGTCGAACCCCATCGTTTTGGTGTATATCTCGAACAAGCATATGAGCTCTCATGTATGAGCCTCCATAATACAACTTCACCCAGTAATTATGTATCCATGTAGCCGACTTACATACCTATCTTCAATAAGATCAATCATGAAGAATTTTTATTTCGTATCAAGTATCACTCGATCAAGAAAAATAAAGCCACCACAATACAAATAGCTTTACAACCGGTAAACCAAAAACATCTTGATAAAAACACCTGTTTCTTCTTGAAAGCACTTTACCACAAGTTTCACCTTAAACCGCTTGAACAAACCTGTCCTCATTTAACTTGTAAACCAACTTGTGAAGTAAAAAGTTTTACCATCGGTAATAGGATTACATCCTAAACCCGATATGACAATTGATATCCCATCTCATCATCATCATCCATGACAAGCTCCCACTTGCCCATGATCTCACCTTGTAAAGCCACCTTGTAGTTATCACCAATACCGGCTAACCACAAACAATGTCGAGAGAAATGATAATGGGTTGCAGGTCTTGAAACTTTAGTTCTTCTTTTCATTACAATCGGAGGAGTATACGGTTCTCGTTGGACCTTTTCAACCAATGGCTCCAACACTATCTCTTTAAAGATTTTTACATACTCACATGACCCCGATAAATCCACTTTTCCGGTGCACTTATCCATGTCTTCGCAAAAGACATCATCATTTGATATCACATCAAAAAGTTGGATAATTTTCTGATTCTTCGCATCAGAAGATTGGTCACTAAAATCATCACAAACATATCCAATAAACATGCACAAACTAAACATATAATCTAGTAATGACCTACTACTATAGACAAAAAAAGTATAAATGATTACCTCCTTTTTCGTCCAAGTGATCTCCTTATAATAGTCCAAGATCCAATGCATACCAAGACTCTATATCAAACACCAAAACTGCCGAATCTGCCCAAAAATGTTTTGACAACTCGAAAAAAGCATTTCATACTTCGCGCCCTTTCAATAATCTCACCGACCATACTTTCAGCTATTCCAAACTCTCGTGGTATTATTAGGATCTTCTTAAACCTTTCAATCCCAATATATGCTTTATCTATACCAAACTCGTCACATCAAAATTAATCACCATCACCGTTAGACCCAAGATGCTTCAACATTGAACCCGTCTCAATCTCAACCCAAGCTTTCCATCTAGCGAAAACATCAAACCAATTTGTTTTATTCTTAAAAAAATATACACCAAGCTCTCGTGTGGAATCACCAATGAAAACAACAAAACCATGAAATCCCCCATTAGAACTAACTCTAATTAGTTCCCATACATTATCGTATAAGTGGTTCGATCCTATATTTAATTTCTTTCTCTTTCTAGGAAACCCAACTTTCTTTTGCTTCACCAAGACACATCTTCACAAAAGAACAAATCTATCGATTTTAACTTGTCAAGTATTCTCCTCGAGAACAATGCTTTCATCCAAATGCTCACGTGACCAAGTTTCTTGTGTCATGCTCTAGAGTCTACCATCGAAGTAATAACACCAATAATCTCATCATTAGCGCTACACGTCTCTAAGTACGCATCTTGTCTTTTGTCCCAAGCTAAAGCAATAGCCTCCTTCATGATCTTAAAAGCATTATCGCCGAAGGTAGCCAAAAGACCCAAGTCCGATAGTTGGCTTGAAAACATATTTCTAGCCATACTAGACACATATTGCACCATGTCCAAACTTAACAAATTATCATTCTTTAATAAAATCCTAGCATCTTCATTATCTACTATGTGATAGTACTCATCATAGCTAGACAATTCGCTTTTACCCGACGTAATTTCCAATGGAGCAACCAAGTTTAACCTCAAATTTTTAAAAATACCATAAGACAACCACCATTACTTATCCCGAGTACCATGAATCACATTATATAGTTTATCTTGAATATCATAGGTCATATCAACCAAATCATCTTGTTGATTGCAATTTATGCCTTAATGTACCTTTTGCTTCCATTCTCAATATGTGAAGCTCTTTTTCCTCTAACTTCAACATCTGAGTAATTACCCGATGTTAACAACGAAGCTTCAAGAGGTATTACGCGAGAATTATCACCAAAGACTTCAATCACGTCGCTGAAAGTGACCCGCTTACGGGAATCTGAAGTACTCGTAACACACTTTTGAGAATTTAAATCACTCGAAGTTGATTCAAATATCTTTTATAGTTTGTCCATCATCTCTAACACACTTTAGGCAATTTAGAAGAAATAGAACTTGAGAGTGTTGAGCGAACTTTACCAAGAACAACTTGATCTAAAAGCTTCCACTCCAAATAATCCATATCAGTCGGCTTCGTCGAAATCCCTCCTATAAGAAAATCGTAATCCTCCGCATATAGAAAATCCTCTACTTGCATCTTCCAAATCTCAAAGTTTAATCCATTGAATTCATCAATTTCTAATTTCTCCATATCGGCCATCGCTCTAATCACACAAGCCTTAAACTTGCGCTCTGATACCAGGATTTAAGAATCAGGATAGCTAATCCCAATCCCTCGCCCCAAGAATGATAAATAGAAATGCCAATAAAAAATTATACAAGAACCAGCTCGAGTCTTCAGGCAACATAGCCAGTTTAAACTCCATGCAACTTAACCAGTTCAAATCTTCAGGATACTTGACCAGCTCAAACTTATGTCGATCTTAACCAACTCAAATCTGAACATTGAAAATCTTATTTTCAATCCGTCTTCAATCCTTGAACAAAAATAACTAGAACTAAAACGACCTCAAACATAATTCGAGTTCATACCTTAACAATCTCCTACTTGAAATCGAATCTATCATAACCCATCTCAGATCTCCAAATGAATTTCTCGCACTACCCGGACCTTCAATCATGAAGTCCTACTTGCGAAATTTCACAATCTTTAACAAGTTATTTACGGCAAGAAGGCTTGTTTAAACTAAATCGTACTCTACAGTTCTCATATTCAATATTTTCATTACATTCAATAGTAGTTGTATCCATAAATCCCAAAAATTGACTTTAAGCCTTGAACTCCCCTAACTAGTAATTATTATGTTCCCCCTTTACCTAAATATGATCATGATAAAATATAAATCGGGTGAAACCATGGGCAAAATGCAAAAATTACTTTTAAAAAATGAAGAGCTGAAGATTAAGATTTAATGGAAATTCCTTTTTCTTTTTTTCTTTGTTTTGGAAAAAAAAAATGTATTTAAAGATCTTTCCTTAATGGGGAAATTTAGAAAATCAAGTTAACCAAGGTTAACTAGATGAGTTAAAGAGGACACGTATTCAATGGAGAAGCGCCTAGGACGATTCTTGGTTCTAAGCTCTTAGGACCGAACTTTTTCTCAAATTTCACCTTCACCGCCCCATAATCAGCATATCTAGTCAACATTCTAAATCACTTTCTGGCGAAGATAAATCAATAAAGTATCTATGTATCTTACGAAGATGAAAATTAAGTTGCGCTTGATAATTAAGATAAACAGGCGCAAATCTTATACCCGCCTTTAACCCGTCATAATGAAAAGTATACTACTAAGCACTGGAGATACGACCCTACATTACACTTGATTCTCGAAGGCAAATATCATATTATTTGCGATACCTTCATACTCTAACCCAACACATCTCCATCTTTTTTACCTTCACGAGCCTTAAAAGCCAGTCAACAAAACAATCGAGAGCATACTGAAAGAGTAGGGGAGAAGGAAAACTGCAGTTCCGTCGGCCTCCTAATATAACATTTACTACCTATGTTACTTGAAACTGAAGCGGGTACAGGAAACGATACGAGAAACAAAATGGGAAACGTCTAATATTTTTTATACATGATTCAGGAAACGGGAAACGCATACAGGAGAGATGCGACAATTTAAGTGAAATGTAAAATGAAGAGGGAAACGAGAATTGAAGGGTAAACAAATCCAAACTAGGATACGAGTAAGAAATGTCGAAATAAGCAAAGAGTGATGCTTTTTGATAGTAGAGATCAAAATACAAAGACAATACTGGTTAACTTAGTCAAGATGGGAGAGTACGGAAGATTAATTATGCTTAAGGCTTCCTTTCTCAAGTAGATTTCGTTATAAAGTAGTATCTATAGGTTTGAGTGCTTTTCTTCTTTCTTTTGTGGGTATAAGAGCATCAAATTATATATACGAGCGTTGTTTCACATTCGTTTTTATATACAAATTTTAAGAGTTTCCCAAATTGAACCAAAATTTACTTCAAAAAACGAATCACACGAATCGAAAATCGAATCATGGTCGCTTCCCAAACCGAATCATCAACGTTTCCCAGACCGACTCACAGTCGAATCGAAACGTGAATTATATTCCTTTCCCCGACATTTCTCCAATGTTTTCCCGAATTTAAGGAAACGAATCGTACCCATTTTCCAAACTGTTTTCCTAAGAAACGAATACCTAATACATTGTACATCTCCTCCGATCTACAATAGTCTCATGCCCACCATAACACCCCGTTTTCCATTTTGTAAACATGCATTGTACCTCCTTACCCGCTCAAACGAATACCCCAATTCTTCGAATGTGTTTAACTGTACATAAAAGATATTTAATTAAAGTAAACCATTAATTAATAGATTGATTCAGGTCCTTGAAATTCTGAAAAAGAACCATTTACAATAGATATAGACTCGATTCAGATCCTTTATAGTTTTGAAAGAAAAAACCATTTACAATAGATATAGACGCAGGGAAAAAATTTTGAACTCTCCTGAGCCATCAAATGGTTTGTCTCTCACCCTTACCTAAACGCCACATGGCAAGTGAGAGGAGAGAGAGAGATAAAAAAGAGAAATAAGAGAGTTAACGGTGACATTCTATTTTGTTAATGATGAGAGAGAAAAGAAAGAGAAAAATCACCAAATGAAGTTGGCTTTTCCTTTAGTGGTAAAGCTTTGCTTCATGACCCATCTAGCTAAGCTTTGCTTCATGACCACAACCCAAGAGTAAAATACATAATAGTTAACCTGTTCAAATAAAAACAATCTTGGAGCTTGTAATTCTGTAAGCATATATCTTAACAGTGGGGGTTGAGTGGCACACAATATCAGATACCAGCAAGAAAAGGAAGTAAACGTAAATAAGAAACTAAATTAGTATATAATAATAAAAATTGTTACATGATATACTAGTTAGCAGTATTGATTCCAAACTAAGACATGCTGGTTATCAGGTAGTACCACTATATAGACACCAAAATCTAGGAACTGAAGTATGCTATGACGATTGTCACAGATTCTCTAGCTGATCTAACATGCCATAAGTGAAAATCCAACCACATTACAAGAGAAGACACAGAGATTGTTAGCTTCAAAATAACACCTATTTTTTCCTATCATAGAACCCAAAGTCATAAAGTATCTTCATCTTTGTCCATCAATGAAGATAAGTAACTCAAGATAAAGCCATCAAGATCACCATCAAGAACTAAATCGGGGTCTGGAACCTCATAGTTTTTTCGAAGATCCTTGACCATACGGTAAGGCTGCAATTTTTTTATCAAAAGACACCATCCTTGAGTCTAAAACGTCAATAGTGGTCAGTTTATTTCTTTAAAGTTAATGTTGAAAGAAGCATACATGAAGAACATAAGTCCTTAAAAGAGAACATAAATAAAATGCCGAAATAAAATGCTGATTTTTCCACAACCCAAAAGCATATGCAGTTACTGTAGGGATTAATGAAACCCCCTTGAACCTCAGGACTGATAAAGCTCCAATCGATTTTTGGTCTCCGGCAGTACTGAACCCACTAACTCATCTTGCATCATCACACCCTGCTTTGATGCCCATTCAAGCACTGTAAGAACCTCAGACTGCCCAAATGCCATAAAACTTAGAAATCAAAGATCAAATTACAAAAGCAAAATAAAAATAAAAATCCGTGTATCACATTTAAAAATAGATTATGTGTCGTCGCCACCATGGACATATAACGAAGAAATGATAGTTGATTCAATAGTTGATAAGGTATGGAGGCATTCTTCTTCTGTGATCGACAATGCAATAATCTACATGTATTATCCTTATGATTATTATTTGTAAGTAGAACCATTCAGAGAAACCAATCAGACCTTTTATCATGGGTTGAAAGATGTAACCAACACAACTACAGTCCATAAGTAGATTGTTGAGTAAGAAGTTCAAGAAATCCCTACAGCACATTCAAATAAGATATTAATCAAAGTATATAATGCTCCAAAATAATTACCAATGAGAAAGGCCTTACTTGGGGTTGCGGGGTGTTGATGTAAAATTGTGATGGATGTTCCAATGATCCATTAAACATAGGCTGAAATGATATATATAAAATGATATTATTAAGATCATTTAAAAAAATATTTCAATGCAATACAATTAAGCTTGCAAAAGCAAGCATTTAAAATTACACACCTCATTGTAGACATTGGGCTGAACATGTGACATTACAGGTTCCACATTCTCGTCAACGTGTTGCTCATGGGTATACAAACTAGTAGTTACTTTGGAGTTTAAACTCCTTTTTGTAGCGCTTGTGGTTGCTCTAACAGATTCTTGATTGCTTCCTCCCGGATTACCTTATCATGAGATAAACAAACCTTAAAAAGTTAATAAATAAACAAGAGTAAAATATTTTAGAAGATAGCTTGTAGGAACTTACCATTTTGCATTGGGCAAGTCCTTTTTTCCCCTTCCCTTTTCTAATGCACCCTTAATTCGACCAACTTTAACATTTCTCTTCTTGCGCGGCTCGTCACGCAACATGATATTTGCACCTGCTAAGTCTTGATTTGTAACTTCACCTACCTTAGTAGTTGATAAATTTTCATCACCTTCGAGATCTATCACTTCTTCTGGGTTGGCTTTTAAAAAGTCATTCACCTCCTCTTGCACCCGAGCTAAACACCCTTTAGTAAATTCCATACACTTTGTAGAGGAAACACCTTTTCTGGCTATTTTTAACGCCATGTAAACTCAAGGATGGGTAACATTCCACATGTACTGGTTCCCCATTGTTATCGACTAGAGTACCTAGTCTTGTATCCTTTGTCCACCTCTTCATGTAATAAGAGGATGGGAGATCAGACAAACGCATACTATGAATTACCTTCAGTGCATGGGCACAAAGAATTCCCAAGAATTCATACTTTTTGCAGCTGCATTTTACTATGTTTTCTGTTGTATCAAATGTGACGGTACGTGATTTGCTAGCAAAAGAAGAAACCCGATATTTGCACAACGTCCCATCTTGCCCAATACTATCAATAAACATGTCCAATGTATGCACATACTCATCCTGGAACTTTAAAAATATTTTAGTTGTGTATAGTTCGGATGCTCGAGCTTCTGCTTGCCAATATGTCTTTAGATTAGCCTTTGTTTGATGGGAAATAAAATCCTGCCATTTTTCCTTTTCACGTCGACTTGTCAGTGCTCTATCATATTGAGTAACAAATTCTCGTAGCGACAATGTTCTTCTAAAGTACTTCTTTAAAAGTTTGTTCATACCTTCACTGCGTTGAGTAGTTGTCATACCTACAAGTAAAGCTATTATTAGACATTTACGCATACAAATGTGAAGAAGTAAATTATTTTCTTTACATGACAGATTGATAAATTGAAGAAACAAGTTGAAAAAGTGGATTAAAAAACAAATATAATAAAAAGGAAGTTCAAGAAATCTTACCAGCACAAAAGTATTGTCGAGTGTAAACTTGCGCCCATTTTTGTCGCAACCCATATATGGCTTGTAACCATTTGTTCTCCCCCAAATTATAAACCTTTAGTAATAAATCTCAACAAGTCTGAAATTCTTCTTCAGTCTCATTATCATATATGCAAGTCTTATAATCTTTTGCAAAAGATGTAAACGTTTCAAATTCGGTAGACAAATGTTTTGCAGCATTCTGATAAATATGCCAAAGACAAAGGTGATGATGTGTATCCAAAAATACTTCTCGAATTGCATTTCCAATAGACATTGCTTGATCCGTAAATACCGTGATTGGATGCTTGCCGTTCATTGTTTCCAAAAAGGTTTGAAAAAGCCACACAAAAGTCTGAGTAGTTTCATCCAATAACAAAGCACAACCGAAGAAAACTGACTGTCCATGGTTGTTCACCCCGATAAATGGTGCGTAAGGCTTTTCGAGGGCGTTAGTTTGATACGTTGTATCAAAACACAAAACATCTCCGAAGAAATAATAATCTTCTCTTGACTTCGCATCGGCCCAAAACAGCTACAAATCTGATTGCTTTCATCAATCTGTATCGCATAGAAAAAATATGAATTCCTTTTTTTCATGGACTTGAAGTACTCTAGGAGCATTTGTGTATCTCCCTTCTCCAAAATATCACTTCGCCTCATTCTTTGGATAGCATTTACACAATCTAAAAGTGTAAATTTCAAGTTTTGAGGTCCTCCTACTTCCGTACTCATTAGATCAAACATATCCGTTGATCCAATTCGCGAATCATACATATTTTTCATTAATACTTTCTACTTGTTGTCTACTTTTCGTTGTGACCGAAGGTGATGAACTTGAGAAGGAGGTACAAGTTCATGGTTATGGTCTTCTTTAAATTCTACTAAGCGGTAAACGTTTCCAAACAACTTAATTACAACTTTCGCTTCACAATTGGTTATAGTATCCAAGCGTTTCTCCTCAGGGGTTCCCCTTGAATGTTTTTGATATTGGCCCTGCTTTGAACAACATAAAACCCTCCTTCTAACTACTTTATTTGTTCGCACACTAGAAGATCCTCTACGTATACTAAAACCAATCGATCTCGCGTAAAGGTTATAAAAATCGTAGACTTTCTCCTCTGATTGAAATTCCATCCCAATTATCGGTAAATTTCGTACATTCTCACTACTATGAACTGGGTTCTCCGACGAATCCATCCTTAAAAATTAATCAAATTTAAATTTTTAATAAGGCAAGGGTTTGTATAATCAAATAAAAAAAATTAACATTGGAGGAGATAAAAAGCTTACAAAAATCTTATCGATCACAAAAGTTATGGGGTTGCTTGAAGATGGGTTTGCTCGAGTTGCTCGATTGCAAATTTTTTCTTATTATTTCTTATTGTTTACTGTTGGTGGAGAAGGGTGGGGTTGCTTGAAGAGGTATAGTTTTGGAGGGAAGAGAAAAAGCCAACTTCATTTGGTGATTTTTTTCTCTCTTTTTTCTCTCATCAATTAACATCAAGATGCATGTCACCGTTAACTCTCTTATTTCTCTTTTTTCTCTCTCTCTCCTCTCACTTGCCACGTGGCGTTTAGGTAAGGGTGAGAGATAAACCATTTGATGGCTCAGGAGAGGTAAAAAATTTGAACCAATCTCTGAAATGGTTCAGTGAAAAATTCCTACAGTACCAAAACATCAAATGATTTAATGAATCAAAACTTTACAGTTAAGGATTAAATAACCCCACTTATCGAGGCCGGGGATAAAGTTTAGGTAGCTTAAAGCAAACTCGACCCTATTTACTTACTAAGAGCATCCACAACAGCCTCCCTAAACTTATTTTAGGGAGGCAAAAAGTAATAAAATGGCTTTTATAGGCTCCCTATCCCTATTTTTTTCTTTCTCTCTCCTCAAATATGGAGAGTCTAGAGAAATATTTGGTGAGCCACGTATGACTCTTATATTACGTGTAAAATTACTTTAGAGGTTTAAAGTTAAAAAAAAATTATTTTTTGGCTTTAATTCTTAAACATAACCAATTTTAAGTGGTTTAGGTAGTTAATTTTGTGATGTAGCTCCTTTTTGTAGGGAGTCTACTACATCCACAACATCAAAGTTAGGTTGAAACTCCTCAAAAGTACTCCCTATTATAGAGAGGCTGTTGTGGATGCTCTAAAAGACTTTGTTTTGGAGAACGAAAGAGAGAAAAAATAGGAGTTTAAGCATAAAAAACACATAATTATATATATATATATATATATATATATATATATATTTATTTATTTATTTATTTATGGAGGCCCATAGGTAGTAGAGGCCCAAAGCATATGCTTTGGTCACTTTAGGCCAATCCCCGCCTTGCAACTTATTTTAATTAAAAGCTCCAAATATTTAAATAGATATCATACAAAATATGATATAAGAATCAAAGCAGATGTACAAAGAAAATATAGTACATGAAGAGAAGATTCGGAAGAGATGATGCAATAACAACTCAAAAGTGTTGGAACCATTGGGCTCTTGGCCCATTGGTGGTAGTACCTCTCCACCTAGTGAGAGGTCATGGGTTCGAAACCTCATGGGGATGGAAACTCAGGGTTGCGGATCCCTATAAAAAAATCAGCTAAAAAAAAAAAACTTAAAAGTGTTGGATAAAATTGGCGCTTATAGGAAGAAACTTATGTCTAGAATCTCTTGATAAAGACTTGCTCATAAAATAAAATTAAGTAGTACGAAGCACTAAGGGGCTGTTTGGATACCCAAATATAAGCTATTTTTCTGCTTATTTAAGTCAAAAGCCAAGTAGGTATATTTGGAAAATAAAAATAAGCTACTTATTTTAAGTCAAAAAGTAACATAAATGAGAAGCCCAAAAATGAAGTTTATGTCTTCAACTTAGAGGATTTAATGTCACTCTCCCACATCCCTAAATTTGCATTTTCCACATTTTTTAAACTTTATCACTTCCCATCTAAAATTTTTTGTCTTTCTAACTTTAAAACAGTAATTACCATACTAACTTACATTTTATTGTTAAAAACAAGTCCTTAAAGATACTTCTTGAAGGAGATAGTTGATAGTAGTCATTTGTATCCAAACAGGCCCTAAGGCACGCGTTGACAGTTGAGTTTTGGTGTAATCTTATTAATTGACGCGTGCACCCTCTTTATGACAAAATTTTGACGAAAACAACCAAATGATATGGTTATTTTCAACAGGAATCGATGATAGAGAAATCTAAAATTGACACAACAAACTACTCAGTTACTCATCCAATACACGCAAATATTTTCTGCCTTCATGGTTTATACAACTAACAATGATACTATCAATGCAAGCTTTGTTATTTCTTTCTCCACGGTTTAACATATTATAAAGACAAAAGAAAGCAAGTAAACATAAGTTTTCTTTTTTATAATAATACAAGACAACAAAATATCACCTGCTACAAAGTATAAGAGCAAACGCAGCAGAGTGTGGGTTATGTTGGGTTTGCAAACCCACACTCAAACGTCTCCCAGCAACAAATAATTGGGTGTGAGTTGGATGACCTAGCGCTACAGGAACTCAATTGAATGTGGGGAACTCAAACTAAAAAAATTAAGTTTGGCGGTATTTAGATCACCACGCGGTGTTCTTTTTGCCACGCGGTAAAAGGAACACCGCGCGGTGATCTAAACACCTCCAAACTCAATAATTTTGATCAACACTCCTTGATAACTTCTTCTTCCCCAAACCCAATTGCGGAGCTGAGGAGAACCTCTACGCTCTCCCCAAATGCCGAACTCCAGCACCAGTAGTAATAACTCTACACCGTCGACCCCATCCTCCCATAGCCCACCTTCAACACCATTCGCTCAACACCCATCATCACAATTCACTCCATACCTCTACCAAAACCCATCGCAATTTCAGCCTCAATTCCAATCACAGTCCCCACCTCCGTTTACCATGTCGCAAGGGGATCCCAGTTATGGATAATATCAAAGTCCATTTACACTCTCTCAACCGCAGCCTCAGGCATTTAGCCCATACTATCAACCCTATCTGCTCATTCAACCTCAATATTTTCAACCTCCAAATTACTTTTAGAACTATCTATTCCATGGTGAATCTACTCAGCACAGTCAAAGTGACGCAAATGCGCCAATACCTGTTGAAGCGGCGGCTCCCCAGAAAGAAAAAGGAAAAGTAAGAAAGAAAAGAGCACCCACAAAACAAAGACCAAACGTGCAAGTGCCAGAAGATTCTGAGTTTTTGGACGAGACGGATGATGTTGGAATGCATTGGACGGACGTAGACTTTACGTGTCTCGCAAGGGCGTGGATAATAACTTTGTCCAAACAAATGGCCGCACAAAGGGTTTTACTTTCTACCAAAAGGTCAACATTGCCTTTAACAGAGACCCCGAGTCCCCCACACGATGATCATGTGTGTCGACCAAATCTCAGTGGTATGCCCTTAATGCACAATGTGTGACATACAAGGGGATATTTGCTCAAGAACGATTTAGGAATAGCAGCGGAAAAATAGAAGAAGGTCGGTTACGTTATAGTTTCCTTTAACTCAATGTCAATTATTTCTCGCGGATATACACGTTATTTATTTGTATTGGGTAATTTTGTGAATTGTAGGAAAACGATGCACACAAAATCTATAAAGGCTTGAATGGCGGCAATGACTTCAAACATCGTGAAGCGTATAAGATTTTGGCGCGAGAACCGCGATGGGCCAACCTAAGGGATGATGGGTTGAACCATGTGGTGAATATACCAAGAAATGTAGCCAGGAGAACATCGGACAATTCTTCTCCGGGGAACTCAATCGGATCAAACAATCTATCAGAGGACCCCGACGGCTCACCTGCACCTTAATCCGCGGGCCCAAATTCTGACTTAGATGGTTCGCTGTATGAGGGTGGAAGCAGGCCCATCGGCCAAAAACTCTATCGAAAGAACCTTGCATCACAAATGGTAATAGAGGGTGTGACTGCATCTGGTAGCGATGTCCAAAAAATGTTGGATGAACTACGGTTGGAGAAGATACAAGCGAAAGAGGAAAATGAAAGAAGAATTGCAGAAGCAATGTAACACTGGCGAGCTAAAATAGATTTGGAGCAAGCAAAAGAAGATCATAAAATCATGGAGAAAGACTTGAGTACTCTTTCTGGACATCAATTGCAATACTATCTACAAATGCATGCTAAGATCATGGAAAGTCTGGCCAAGAGGGGCGGACCAGGTACTTGAAGCGGTGATGAAATGTAATATAACTTTGCTCTATATATAAGTTTTTTATCCAAGAATGTAGTTTAATAACCAATAATGTAAACGTTTGAATAATGTACTGCTCAAAATTCTACAATTTGTTTTAAAATGTTTATTTCTGAAAATATTGTGTTAAAACAAATACAAAGATCAATATTACATTAAAAACATGTTTAATAAACTTGTACGATTAAGAAAAGTATTAAATTACATCAAGAACACTCAAATAATATAAGAAATGGAGTACTAATTTTGAAGATTTCCCTTCACGGCCCACAAATGCTTGATTAGATCATCCTTTAGATCAAAGTGAAGTTCTCGACTTCGAATCCGGTTCATTTTCGATATAAAAAATTCTATTGTTCCGCGTTCGCGTACAATATCGAACCGTTCGCCCTCGATAGTTGAGGGCTCGGCCGGATTGTAGTCTAAGTATGATGGGAATGCACCTCGTTCCTCCTCGACGATCATATTATACATTATCACACACGCCTTCATGACATTGCTCAAAACTTGGGGTCCCACAATTTAACCAGATTTTTTACAACATTGAACCGAGATTGTAAAATCCCAAACGCCCGTTCTACGTCATTTTGGCAAATTTCTAGTTGTTGAGCAAATAATTTTTGTTTCACTGTAACCGGATTAGATATGGTTTGGACAAGTGTTCCCCATTTGGGGTATCTGTCATCCGCTAGGTAATACCCCATATCATAAGCTTTTCCGGCAATTGTATAATTGCAAGGCGGGGGGATAACATCGGCCAGGTCGGTGAAAAGATGTGATTGTTGTAGGACATTGATATCATTGCTAGACCCTGGTAACCCAAAAAAAGCATGCCAAATCCAAAGATCGTGTGAAGCTACCACTCCAAGAATTGGTGTCGCATTGGGGTAATGACCAGTAAATTGACCGTGCCAAGCTTTGAGACAATTTTTTTATATCCAATGCATGCAATCAAGGCTTCCTAACATGCCGGGAAATCCCCAGGACTCTCCGATCACTTTTAACTTTTTGACGTCGGCCGCGTTTGGTGCTCGAAGATATTCCTCACCAAAAATTTGTATAATCGCAACACAAAACCTTTTCAAACATAACAAGGTTGTGTTTTTTCCTATTTGGATATATTCATCAAAAAGATCTACCGTAACACCGTAGCTTAAGAAACGCAGTGCTGCGACTACCTTTTGGTACGGTGATAACCCTATAGTACCCCCGTTGTTGGGTTTCTGGACAAAATAATAATCATGTTCAACGACTGCATCGAATAGATGCATAAACATGTCTCTACTCATGCAAAAACGTCACCGAAATTCCCATGGCTCATATGTGCAATTCGGCTTGAAGTATTCTCGTATAATGTTGTAATGCCCCAATGGGTGATCTCGTTTCTTTATCTTATCCTTACGGCCCATGACACTCCCGCCGTAACTCAAAGTTGCATCTTCAACTACTATGTTCACTGCAGCTTGGTACAAAATGCAAATTGCCGCCGCACAATTAAAGATAAGATCGTCATCGGAGGACGACGACGATAAACCTGGAGGATCGGGTATGGATGAATCAGATGATAAAGAAGATATTTGAGGCTGTGGAGTTGAGAGAAGGGTGTAATAACAGATGGTGAACAAGTTTCCAATGGAAGAGAGAAGTGTAAAAATGGGAGAAATGTAAAAGGGGAAGAAGTTGTGGGTCTTTTACCCTAGATTTGGCGGTCAAATCAGCACCGCGCGGTGTTCATTTTACCACGCGGTAAAAGGAACACCACGCGGTCTTTATTTCACCGCCAAATCTATGTTTATATTCGACCTCAGTGACAATTTTGTTTGAATAGAATTTGGTTCTATTCAAATAAAACTGCCCAGTGACAAATTGTGCAAAATTGCTGAAATTTATTCGAACAGACAAATAGTATGTTCGAATATACATTAAAAAAACTCTACCAAAAACATATAAACTTTACCAAATAGTCTGTAGAAATGTAAAGCACATCAGTGCAAATTTAATCGAACAGACAAATAGTCAATTTAAAAAAAACTTCAGTCAATTTCAACATTAGATAATCATGGCTAATGAACATTAAGAACATTCAAAACATCGTCTACAAATATATTGCCTACTCATAATCATCTACATAATCAAAGTTGAGGTTCTACATCGTCTAAAAAAGCATAAAAATACATATATCTACTCAGAATCATCTCCAGTACCCCGCCCCTTGCGGCTAGTACTACCTCTCCTGGTTCGTGGACCAGATCCATGCTGCCTCGTCCTCTTGCCACCTCCAGGTGGTAGTGGTACCACCCGTAGGTCATGCCCCCTCCTCAGATGTTGGTCCTGAACGAGACAAAAAGGCTTTATAAATATTTTGACAAAATAAATATGACATTAAGAAAAAACACCGCAATAAATACATAAATAAAATACTTACATGGGCATATAGCTGATGATCTATACTGTTAATTTGCCTGCGGGCAATAACAAGCTCATCCTTCACCTCCTGGAACCTTTGTGCGTCCCGTGCAGACTCTGCAAAGACGAGCCGCTGCATACCATGGGTCAGGTGCCACAGCTCCTCTGTGCCGTAGGAGGAAGACATGGGTGGCGGGTCCCTCAAGCGAGCGATGGGGAGCCTCTCACGCCGCCCTGTCCATTCCATGTGCCACCCCAGGTCTGGCCCCTTTGCCTCGCCAGGCAAACTAAAGTCCTGGGACAAGCTATGAACCAACGCTAACGTGACCACCACGGGTATAATACCAGCTCTGATTGCAGTCGATCCGAACAGATCTTGATTCCCCATCCTCTGGGAATCTGTCAACATGTGGCTTACCTCCGAAGTTTGTTTAGCCCAGTATGAGGCGTAAGTCTCTCGCTCCTCCCCTACCGTAAACTTCTCACAGTCAACGAACCTGGCCTGTCTCATCTCATGTAAAGCCAATGGACTAATATGTGGCGACATGCTAAGTGGAGGATCCAAAGGAATACGCACCTCGCTAGTCACCTGCCTCCAACATCTATCCCCCAAGTAATATTTGCAGTTTCCGTTTGGTACTTGAAGTGGCATCCTTTTATGGGATAAGAGTTTTGCATTCAGTACGTCCTCTGTCTCAGACACTTCAGAATCGAACCAAGTTTCCCATGTGATCGTCTCAATAGTGTGGTGATCAATATGGTATTTGCCTATAATAAATAGATTGGCCGCCTGGTCATTTGTTTTCCTCCTGTTCCCTCTCTCCCATGCTTTGAGGCGTGGATAGGCCGGGTACTTTACCTCTTCCTTGACTATAGGGTGACCAACCCCATAATACTCGTAGAACCAATACTACATTTCAAAATAACATAAAAAATAATAAAAATTTATATTTAAGACGTTTATCGTAAGATATTTGATTTGTAAAAGGAAAAAGTGTTAGAGTACCAGAAGAAGTTGTACAAATCCAGTGATGGCACCCCCGGTCGTGACTGCGGTATCCAAACCATGGTACAGGGAAGCAAGAATAGCATAACCCCAGTCATATTGGGCAGCTGAGTCCAAATCGTTCACGGCTGCGAGATATCCAAGCGGGACGGTGTCGTTGGCCGTTTGGAACCACAAATGTCCCATCATGAAGAGGATAAAAACACGAGCAATAGTAATATCATCCTCTCGATCAGCTGCGATGGTCAAGTACGTCCTCAAATGTGCAATGCTGACGTTCCCACTCTTTATATGGTTGGAATCAATGTTGGGGAATAATTGCCTTACATTGGATAAAATAGACCAAGTGTCGTCATATGGCACCTGTGTCAGATATCCGTCAATGAACAATGATGTCAGCATAGTGAAATCGAGAGGAGTGACCCCTATCTCTGTATAAGGGAACAAAAACATGTGTGTGGTCGGCCACCAACGCTCTGTAAGCGCCTGAATTAGCCGATTATCTGAATTGCCTAAGTGTATTTCCATAAACTGCCCAAAAATATTCACCACGGCATCCCTTACAGCTGGAATTGGGGCAATATCCTTTTACACTTTGAACACCGTAGTGAATGTGTCGTGCGCACGCATCGAATCCCAATTCTGTTCATTGAGGCATTTTGTCAAATACTTGATTTATGGAAAAAACAAATTCACAATTACACTAAAACTTACTGTGAGTTCCTTTCCCGTGTAATAGATGTGACTGACTCTGTTTGAGAGTTGGGTAATACACCTCCGCGGGAAATTTTCTTGGGTTGGGTTTGGTATAGATTGGGGTTGGACATCTTCAAATTCCACCCGCCTTTTCTTCCTTACGGACCTCAAGCGAGTTACGGAACGCTCTGGATCTCTTGTTCCTCAAAACCCAAGCAGAGTACTAGGGTGTGGGTCTCCTTCTGGCATATGCATTTTGATTATGTTGGAATTCAAATATTTTTTTACCAAAAGATTTTTGAGAGAGAGGTAGATGTAAAAATTGTGAAAATAGTCGAATTGGATGTAAGTTTTTACTTACAGTTGATGCGGCAGTGTTTAGAACCCCGCACGGTAAAAGGAACACCGCGCGGTGTTTTACATCTTCTTTACAAAAAAATCACGTATGAAACTCACACTGGTTGCTGGGAGAGATCGGGTGTGAGTTATGGGTTTGGTGGGACAGGGTGTCAGAACTCACACCCAAACTCACACCCAAACTCACACTCGCTGCTAGAGATGCTCTTAGTGAATTGTTGTATAAAAAAGTTTAACACATATATTAATGTTAGGAAATACTATTCAAAATGAATGATATAATTTCTTGACATCATTTGGTATTATAAAGTAGAAAAGAAGTACAAATCATTACACATCCCTTACAAAAGACAAAGAGAGGTAAACACCCAAATCGTAGTTCCTTAAGCATTGTTACAGTAATAGTGTATGAGATTCACCCGACAAAAAAACTAAAAACTGCTAGTGACCACTACACCAACAATATTGCATCTCACAATCAAATTTGAGGTGTCTTTAGAGCCCAACGGTCTGCAAAGAAACAACTATAATCATTCAAATTATCCCAAGTTAAAATTGGAATGGAATGCAGACCCTTAGTTATGTATCGATTTATTCTATTGTGAAGGATATTGATCAATTTAACCCACATCCACACAAGTGGACCATTCAAAAGTGAGTGATAGGTTGAAATATTTTTTTTTTTTTTTTACAAATCATTGTAGCCTATACCTTTCGACTCAGCTTCAATTTGGCATGAGCAGTTGAGAGACATATCATGGTCTCCAGGGTTCTAGCATTGATTGGAAGTGTTCCTCCCCTTGACTACAAATAAGAGCAAGTGAGATGAATATGGAAAAATGGAATAGAAAAGTATCCTAGTATCTTCAGTCTAATTCCACTGGATGTCGAATCATGAACAAGAACCTTTGCATTGGAACCAGCATTATAAGCTATGCATTTGCAATTTGCTTAGATGCCTATCAAACAAAACAGTGTCAGATGACTCTGTGAACACCACATAAACTAACTGTTGAAAACATGGTTGAAGCTAGGAAGGGGACAATATAGTTTTATTAACTGGCTAGATCCTATGCTTTGCATATTTTCTTAAAAACTTAATGGTGAGTTTCACGCTTGCTTCTCCTGTCAACTTTCCTCCCGTGTAGCATACGGTTATACTTGACGAAGATAGATGAATTAGTATCAACGTCATCTTATCTACCATAACTTAAAATACCACCACGTCCTACTCCATATGAGAAATTTCAAGTAACTTGAGTCGTTAGTTTGGATATAAGTTGAAAATATAAAAAGAAAAAATGTTAGATTCTGTATTGGCATTGCCTTCTCTCAACGACTAAATCTAGGCGTGTTTGGGAGGCCCTTAGTCGACACTAAACATTATTTTGCTTAGAGAGACATTAATAAGATAGAGTTACATTAAATTACATCATATTTCATATATGCCCGTACAGAATACAGTAGTCAAAATTAAGACTATAAATGTTTGCTATCATAGAGAATTAGAACGAATTTGGATGTGTGAATTCGATCAATGTATTATTTCAACTACTAGAAGTTACGGCCAACAAAATGAGAACGTAAATGTAGAAATTATCTTTTAAAACATTGTGTCATACGCATATGCTGAACGGTACTGGCTATCGCACACACATTAAGGCCAGGCCGCTAACCATTTTTGGCAGGCGTTAAGCTTCTTCTTAAAGCATTACCTAATCTAAAACAACTTAATAATGATGGCTGTTAAGTACCAAGAGTTTCAAAGACTTGAGAAGTTAGAGACACATAATAATGGCCACCTTATAATATACACTCACAATTAGAGGAAGAGAAAATTGATATCCAGGAAATGCCCTTAATGTTTGAGATATTTATAAGCAGCATATGAGATATCTTTTCTGTAGATACCAGTATTAGTAAGAGGTACGAGTACTGAGGCACGTGGTATTTATTAAAGAAATGCATTTAAGTGGCATTTGTGGTTTGTTGGAATTTGAATGTGGTAGTATAGTTTTTTTTGAATTCGTACGAGAGTTGTAACAGAGGGAAACTTAGAATGACACAAATTGGGTGCATATATTAATTGGATTCTTGAAGAGCACCCCTCATCATAAACATTGATTATTGGAGAGCAACATTGTACGGGGTTCACATTTGAAAGGATTGAGTACTATGTAAGTTATTGTTATAATTAAAATATCATGTTGTGGTGACCATTTGAGAGAAAGTTCAAAAATTATATCATTGTTAAGATGCACACTAATAAATTGTAACTCGCGTGTTAAGGAAAATGACGACTTTTAATATATTTGGTTTTATCTTATATATCAAAATCTTAAAATTAAAATAATGAATACTATGCTACAAAGATTTGATATTATTATTTGATAGACCAAATTTAATTTGTAAGGTGTTGGGCATAAAGCGAAATAATTTGTCGTATCTTAATTCTTTAATAGAGCCATTAAAACCTACATATTATTCGGCAAAATTGTTCTTAATCGAAGATAATGGCTTTTCAAAATTCTTCTCATTCGTTGACTACATATCAAAGAAGTAAAAAATCAATCGAAAATCCAAATAATTTGATGCTTTACATCTCTAATGGTTCATCAAATGATGAAGTTCCTGAAATTCAAATCCTCTTGTTTACCTATATGAGAGTGGTACCTACATATGGAGAGATTTGGAAACTCCGGATGATCTTTCCCTTAATAATGTAGATAAGTATATTAGTCAATCCCAACAGGTAGGTGAAGTAAGCTATTTGTTGGGAACAACACAATATTCTTTATTATAAATAATCAAATATTTTAACCTGAGGTCTGAAGTAGTCAGCAGGGTACCTGCCCTGACTATGAAGCCTAAATTTGTTCAAGGTATATTTGAAGTTGGTTTTGGTTATTAATATTTTATCTAAACAAAATATAAAGAATTGTATAATACATAAAGTATATATAGAAACATAGATGATCATTATGTGTGTAGTAACAAACTAGTTAATATATTATAAAATTAATCAATAGAGGGGAGTTCATTTAGGCTCTGCTTGGTATCCCGTTTATAGCTCCACGAATAAAGGATTATCGTTTATTTTATTTAATCCAATGGTTAGCACCGGTTGGATCAAGAAAAATAAACGGAATTCCTTGATATGTGGAAGTATAAACAACATACCAAGCAGAGCCTTAGTGAAGAAATAATATTTTATATGAGAAACATTATTATCCAATAAGAATTGCTGAAATATAGAACATGAGAGAAATATAGTCAGCCTTTTGTTGGAAAAATATAGATTATCTGAAATTATAGAAGCATAATTAAATCATAAATATCTTAATTGTCTTAACTTATTTCGAAATATTGGATAATAGTAAAAATAATATTTAGTTTGTGTCCTCATCTTCGCTTATGTTTTCTTCCTTATCATCTTTTTGAACATTATTATTGGATCCATCGCTTGAGGTATCATCATTTATATCTTCAATATCTTCCATGTTATCAAATGCAGTTGTATCAGACCTTTTGGTAGCGCTAAAAAGTTCACGATTCACATGCTTTGTAAGATAGGGGTTTCATTTATAGGTTTTATCTCTGAAGCAATAGTGGTTGTGCCATTTTCAAACATTTCTTATTAAAAATTTACATATAGATATAGTAGTTAGTATTGTTCTAATTGTAAAATTGTAAGCAACAAATTGTATGATATTGTGTATTATTTATATTGTATATTATATCAGGAACGTCTTTCGAAGCTGGCATGGCTGGGGATCTAGGACTATCAAGTTCATCTCCCGAAGACTACACAAATAAAAATAAAATAAAAATGTTTATGATATATACTTATTTAATAATAAATATAGATTATAGAAATATGTAAAATGCAATCAACCTTATCTTCAGATGGTTGTTTGGTGAGTTGTTTCCTTTAGGTTCAATACTTTTGAACTGGGTTGCTTTGATTTACAGTATTTTTGATATGGTTTACTCTGTTTTGACTTGGGGTGCTTTAAATTGGGATATCAAAGTTGCAATCCAAAGACAAAATGATCAATTATGTTTAGAGTTGGGTTCTTGTGTTTCAGTCTCTAAAACCCGAGATTCAACCATGAAAACTGATACAAAGTTATTTATTTCATCACCAATCAAAGAGAAACCCATAAATAATGAACCCATGATCGTTGACTTTATCTGTAGTATGGGTTAATGGTTTCTAGTTGCAAGTTTTGTAGTCTGATCAAACTTTGTTATTGTTTTTTTTTGTATTTTTTATTTTCTCCCTATATTTCCCTGTATATTGGACATGGTCTATGACTTTAGTGTGATTTTTTAGTAAATAAGGTTCATTAATTACGCGTATGAAGGTGCAGAAGAGTAAATTAAGAAACCCCAAAAGGGTGTTAAACCTAAATGATATGAAGATGGTTTAGTTGAGATAAGAAGAGATTTCGTTACGGGATGGAGAATGATAAAGAAGAAAATGAATAAGGAGGTGATCAGAATGAGGAGTAGAGGAGGCCCCTCAGGAATATAATGAGAGACAGACGGAGAAGACAAGAGGGGGTGAAGGAGAGAAAACATCATGAGGATAGGGTAGACATAGAATGTTTTGTGACATCAAGTGCTTTTAACTAGATGAAGGGGATCCATATGGTTGTTTAAAAATGTTAAGGAAGCTATGGCTATCTGCTCTGGTGGGGGAGGACAACCCCATGAGGCTAGGTCAGACATGACCTGGTTAGAAGATTATTAGTATAACTTGAATAAATGTTACCTATGGAACTCTGAATTGTCTTAGCCGCTCCTAAAGAAAGGTCTGAGCTCATCCCTATAGTAGCTTTAGCAAGGTGATATCAACCAGAGAGAGTGTCAACCTTCTAAGGATCTAAATCTCTGCTGACTTGAAGATGTCTGACAATGGTGTTGCCTGCCTCTTTCCTTTGGCTCTGTGAGACTCCTCTCTCATAATACGTAAAGTATTGAAAATTTTCAAAACATGTAACTCATTTTGAGCCTTGAACCCATGACCTCTTGGTCATCTATTTTATGTGACTCCTAAACTATAGCCTAAAGTTTAGTCCCACATTGTTTATAAACAATAGATGAGCTAAACATATAAGGTAGTGCCCATGTGACATGTGTATAACATGTGACATAGAGAGAGTGTATAGTTATGTGAGTGTGTGAGGGGATTTTATACCCTATACACACTTGGACCTCTCTCAGGTGGCCCGGTAGGCCGGGCCGGCTCAGACTTGGGATTGGGCAATTGGCTCTTTTGGCTTTGGAGGCCTTGGGGGCCCTTTGGGCTTGGGCTTGTAATGCACAATACGAAGAGGAAAGCAAAATAGGTTAGTATAAGAACAGAGGAACTCAATTTTCTGAGAGAAATAAAGAGATCTAATTACTGAATGAAGTAATTACAAACGAAACTTTAAGCCCTAAGTTCTTAATCTCTGAACTCTAACAAATCTAACCTAGAACAATGATCTAAACTCTAGATAATTAACTATAGCCTAGGCTTGCCCTTTTATAGAGGTTACAAGTCCTAGTTACAATCCAACTCGAAATCCAACTCTAATCCAACTCTAAAAGGTATTTAAAACTCTTACACTAGAACTGGAATTACCATAGCCGTTAGAACGAGCCTATAGGTCGTTCGAACGACCGAACACCTCCCCTAGAACTTTGGCCCAAGGGTTCAAGTCGTTCGAACGACTCTCAACCCCGTTCGAACGACTTTGGTAAAAACTCCAGTTTCTCCTAGATCCTCCTGGATCATGGCTCCCCCACTTAGGAACCTTGAGCTCCTGCCCAAGCCAAACTGTAGATGTGAGAACGCGGCGATGCCCAATTCCCTGCTGTACCACTTTGACGTACTAAACAGTAAAAGAAACGGCTCAAATAGGTTCTTGTCACCCACCCTATCCTGGAAAACATACTCACAGGCCTTGCTTTGCCACAACTTCTGGAAAACCACACGAAGCCCATGGTGATCATCAAATCCTGCAACATCCAATGGAACAACAGGCTGACTCTGAAAACGTACCAACATAGCGGAAATAATTGGTACCATAACCTCCTCTTGCAACTTCCCTATCTTGGTTTGTTGTATAGGAGACATTGTCATCGTAGACAATGTTATAGACGGTATACCCTATTGAATCGGTAATATAGGCTTGCTACTCGCAATAACCAACCTCTTCACCGGAGTCACCGTTACTAAATTCACAACATCCTCGTCGTCATCCACCTCCAAAACCCCCTTCGTTTTCGAACGGCTTCGCCGACTCGCCGAAAGTGAACCCAATGCGAGGTTTGTGAGATAAAATTGTGTAGTTAACTGCCTTACAGTAGCAGATAACTTGGAAACTTTCGTTTCTAAAATCGTGAGTCTATCGTTGAAATCGCCCATCTCCAAATCGTCCTTAATCGTCGATTTAGGTCTATGATAGATCGTCAACGGACTCACAAAAATTCCTAAAATTTGTGTAGATCTAAAAATCACCGTAACAGTCACGAAATCACTGTAGCAGTCGCCAAAAATACTGTAGCAGTAGCTGAATTCACTGTAGCAGTTACAAAATCATTGTAGCAGACGTCAGAAATCCACAAAATTTCCTCTTCGTTTGCTTGAGACGGTCACGTGTAGAGACCATAAAACTCAATCAAAACCCGAGAATCTTAACAAGACTCTGATACCGCTTAATCCACAATACGAAGAAGATAGCAAAATAGGTTAGTAGAAGAGCAGATGAACTCAATTTTCTGGGAGAAATAAAGAGATCTAATTACTGAATCAAGTAATTACAAACGAAACTCTAAACTCTAAGTTCTTAATCTCTAAACTCTAACAAATCTAACATAGAACAATGATCTAAACTCTAGATAATTAACTATAGCCTAGGCTTGCCCTTTTATAGAGGTTACAAGTCCTAGTTACAATCCAACTCGAAATCCAACTCTAATCCAACTCTAAAAGGTATTTAAAACTCTTATACTAGAACTGGAATTACGACAGTCGTTCGAACGAACCCATAGGTCATTCGAACAACCGAACACCTCCCATGGAACTTTAGCCCAAGGGTTCAAGTCGCTCGAACGACTTTCAACCACGTTCGAATGACTTTGGTAAAAACTCCAGTTTCTCCTAGATCCTCCTGAATCAGCTTGGCTCACCCTAATCTTTTTAACAAAAGTTTCTTTTGGCTTGGGCTTGGCTTAATTTCTTAGTCTTGGTCTTCACTTTGTTCTATCCACTCCTATAGGAGACCTAATCCTCAGGGACACATCTTCACTTTGTTCTCTTCACTTCTAATCTTCAGGGACACGTCCCACACGATTTGAATAGAGAGAGAGCCGTTGGGAAACCTCTCTCTATAAATACAACTCTTCACCACCTTCTTAAAAAAGCACAGAACACCACTCTCCTCTTCTCTGTGTTAAAACTCTTTCTCTCTCTCTATACATTGTACGGTTACCTGAGGGTGCATACTTCATCATTACGTAGACTTCTGGGATAATTGAAGCTACTGTATACGTTACGCTCGTTGTATCCTGGAAGAGATTAGACATTCGTTACTTTACCCGAGATATGCCGAAATACTCTTTAAAGAGAGTGCGACCCACGCCTCGAGCAATCACAATTCTACTGTCTCTCTCTCTCTCTCTCTTTGTTAACATGTGGTGTTACCCTCCTCTACTTGCTGCCATTTGCCGTACAAACTGTGCGGAGTTTACTTGTTGTTGTTTGCCGAAATAACAACTGAGATTCTGCTTGTTATTACCTCATATTTGCGCAGAGTTTACGACTGCTTACTGCAACTCAGACTTCCAGTTTGTTCACTGCTGCTTGCAGGAGTACAAACTGAGGTGCTGCTGTTGGTTTGTTACCGGTGTTACCTCCTCCTTACTGCTGCTGTTATTTATTACCTTGCCGGAGCTGTTACAGTTTCAGTTCTTCCAACTACCTGAGAATGCAATCAGTTCTTTATGTCACGGCCCAGCCCGGGGCAGCCTCTACAGGGCCCAGAGTGCAGCGGAATAAGGGACCGTACGGCGTACACGGACGCGCGGTCGGCGTGTACCAGCCATCTTCACGGGCGCGGCGCGCCAGTGGAATACAACCCACGGATGCTAGAGCGACATCCGGATAATCCTGGATACTCGTGAGGGTTCATCGAATATGTATTCGGGATAGGCAATAACGCTGGAGGTTCCCTCAATAATCCCTACAGGGTAATCTCTCGTGCCGCGCGCGATGTACGGAAACCACACCTGTCCTGTAGCGGATCAGGGTAGCTCAATATGCCGATTTCCACATAAGGGACTCATATCTCAAGGGGCGACGAGCCTGGACTATTTATATTTTCCATCTGTAAGGGGTCTTGGATAGCCCGCGGGGCATATTGGTGCCATATGAAGCCCTCTTTGGAAAACCGGCCCGCATTGCGAGGCAATGTCCCCTGGCCTTCTCTAGGCCTAGGAGAACTCATAACTATCCCTTGTAGATAGTCCATGAGCCGGGGTCCTTGATGACCAAGCATTAAAACTCTTTTAGTCATGGGGAGGATCGGACCAAGGTTTCTCCTTAATATAGCTACTAAGTAAATAGTCAATCTCCAAAAGGAAACGTTAAAACATGAGACGAAGCGTACTGGCCATTTTTGCCCCCTTAACCGAATCCGATTGCGACGAAACTTGGCGTACAACTATATTAGGATATAGAGAACATATACATTCGGACAGAACTCAAAACGCTCGGGTGGATTTGGCCGGCGTTCGGTAGGTCGTCACACTTTACATCTGAGTTTAACTGACTGCAATCAGTTCTTTCTGCCAACGCTGCAAATCGGTAATTCCTGCCGCTGTTTCCCATTGCTGCTACCTAATTCAGACCTGCTGTTTATTACCGACCGGAGATTGCTGAACACCTTGCTGCTGTTGCTGCGCTAAAACACCTCTTTGCTGCCTGAATACCTTGCTGTGCTAGTGTATTCATTGATGCTGCAACTGTTCTGAATTTATACTTGCAGTTGTTCAATCAAGAAGGGAAAGCTATTTACAGGTTCATAAGATTATAGTTTTACATGAAGTAATCCATATGTTTAATGGTAGATACTCAACAAGGAAGTATGATAATGAGTTCAATTGAGTATAGAGTAGGTTGTAATCTCTAGAGATGTCAAGTATGTGATAGCTAGAAAACACGTTTGAAAACTTCACATCCCCTGTTAGGTCATATATTAATTTGAAATCCCGTTTTGACAATACCCACTATCCAGTAATATTCTCTCCAAAGATAGAAAAAGTTCTCATTTCTAAGATAAGATTATGTTATTAAAAGAGGGAGAAACTAGTAGATTACCAAGAAGATTCCTGACCAAGATCTAGACAGATACGAATGAAAGAAGAAACATGATATAGTAGAAAAGACAAAACATAAGAACTAGGATCATACGTCTCACCGCTTCGTGCAAAGCGCTTTAAAATTGTGCTTGTAAGAGACAATGAATCCGTATATCACATCTTCCCCTCTTTCAATGAACTCGTCAAAGTAGGCATCCCTATAAGTCATTATACCTCTACTCCAGGAAGGACTTACATTTGAAGATTCATTAATTTTGGTGCCCCAATAGCCTCATGATAAGATTTTCAGTTTTCCTTGGTAGATGGGAGTTTTTCACGAGATAGGTAACTCAACATGCTAGTGAGGGGACCCGGTCCCTGGTAACAGGAAGACGTGTAAAGTGTGTATTTCAAGGTTTAATTCTGTAAATGGTAGAAAATGGCCCTAAGTCAGAATTGTATTGTACAAAAGTGGCATGGTCGCGTAAATCACTAGTGATAAAATGTCCTAGGGGTCTGTTTACCATGTTGTTTATTGGAATTCTAAGAATTCTGCATTCGATTTTTAAGGAAGAGATGGAGTGAGAGTTGTTTATGGATTCGTCTCGTATCTTCGACAATTTTACATGCCTTTTCTGATGCAGATTATGCGGGGAGTATGGGAAATGGCTTCAAAATAGTGGATACATTTCAACCAATTCATGTTTTGCAGCCATTTCTAACGCTTTGTAGCAGTAAAGCTGGAATTTGTAACTAGAGATGCAGTAGAGTGAAACCAGAAAACAAAAAACGATAAGAACACTCAGATCATGTAATCACTAATGCATAAACCAATAACGTAACCTCAATAATCAAGAAAAATACCAAAATCCACATAATAGCATTCAACGCTGAGCATTTCCTGCAACAAAATGTCTTCAGATACCCGTAAGTTTTGATAAATAGCTTTCAGAGGATTAGTTATTTATCATAGACATTGTAATTAGCAATGTGGGTTATGAAGCAAATATGCATCTACCACTTATATGTTCAACTCTATCAGAAATGGCAACTGATAGAAAAGAATTGTCTATCAACATTGTCAGATAACAGTCGAGGAAATATCACAAAAGGGTCAGGGCAGCCTCTAAAACATATTAGGGTTTGCAACATCTTTCAAATAGTCTATAACATAACCAAGGCTAAAATTTGAAATTAGATAAACAGAAACTGATAGAGCACTATGGTTATGTACCAATAACATAACTTTAATACAGAGCAAAATCCACAAAATAACAATCAATGCTGAGCATTACTTGTAACAAAATGTCTTCAAAAGACCTTTAAAAATAAACAGACAATGTCCTACCTCTTTGCAATAACAATTAAATACTCGGGGTCTGGAGAAGAAAGATGTCAGAGGTGGGAGCATGAGACTATGGGGGAGAGTCGCCAAAGAAGATCATAGGCAATGACATCTGGACTTGGGTGTTCTAATTCGAGTCCTCCGCCTTTTCCATAGAAGGAAAGAATGGCACATAAGGGTAGCAGAAAGGATACGGCTAACTGGTAGCGCTCAGGTTACCTAACAAGATCCATTACTCATCATTGTGCTTCCTGTTTTTCGACAGGTTCAATAACAAGGGTTGTCTTGGTAGGTGCTTTAAGAATATCTGTCTATTCCTGGAAGGGAGATTTGTTGAAGCAAGTCTCCCTCCAGAAATCTGGTGTCAGAAACCCATATGTTTTGTAGAAACAATCAAAGTTTGCCTGCATTAAAGAAATTCATTACATTATAACATGATTGATATCCAGCCACCATTGGCCAAAATACTTGGAAGCACAATTACAAACATGTAAAGTATAAACTACTAAATACAGTTTGACAGCAACCTCTATCAGAGTCCGTTTCAGTAAAATATGGATTTCAAAAATTATTTTGATAGGAAAACAAGGGATGTTATACTAGAATCTTTTAACATATTCAAAGACAAACCCATGATTCAAACTCAAACTCCATAGATAAAATCAAGAACAGAAATAACAACTGCCAACCGTCAACTTTAATATCACATGTACTCGAGCTATCGTTGTATTCGTATGCAATGTCACGTAATAAAAATATGGAGTAAACTGCATTTGCAACATAAGAGCGAAATTCTTAACATTAGTCTGACTCAGTAAAATGAATTTTCTTCTCATAGATCAGTAACGATCTCTAAAGTCTGGCATGCCAAGATTTCATAATTCGTCATCGCAGATAAACATCATATGTATGTAGTCTACAAGTTTTCAAATAAAAAATCAATCAAAGACCTGTTAACTTTCATATCACATGTACTCAAAGGCTATAGTATAATGTAAAACTTATTGGCATGTAACAAACACGTGAATAAACTACATTGGCAACAAAAAAAGCACTATTATTATTATTTATAGTCTGGCTCAGAAGTATGAATTTTCTTCTCATAGATGTGACATGTGAAAATTTTATAATTCATCATCACGGAAAAAACAACATATGAAGTCAACAGTTCAAAAATAAATTAATTACATACCTAAAAAGACACAATTTCATGCATGTTAACACAACAAATAACTTTTGAGGTTTTCATCAAGAACTAAGAAATTTAGAAATAGAAACTTCCAATTAAGAGGAAAAAAATAATGTGCAAGGTACCCAAAATTTGAGAAACCCAATGTGAAGGCAAAAATTGAAAAAAACAATGTGAAGGCAACTCTCATCCATCATAAAGCAAGCCTACAGATAATTAATTCTTCAGAATAGGTATAGTGCCACAATGACATGTAATCAAAGAGCAGCAAACAAAGAAAAATATAAAAAATCATAGCTATTTGGTCACTCTTTGGCGTGAGGTTGTACTTTATAAATTTTAGGCACTCGACCATTAGAAAAGGAAAACGGACAAAGAAAAACAAAAAACCTTCGAAATAAGTGAAGGAATGTGTAGGCAAAAATAAAGTGCCGGATAGTGGAAGCATTAACAAAAGCTCAAAAAAATATAAA
Organism: Kingdonia uniflora; assembly: GCA_014058105.1. Lineage (NCBI taxonomy): Eukaryota > Viridiplantae > Streptophyta > Magnoliopsida > Ranunculales > Circaeasteraceae > Kingdonia > Kingdonia uniflora. Next base: position 1,628,148 of record JACGCM010000779.1, on the reverse strand, counting down.
ATTTTAGTTATTCTGGTTTGGAGCGGACAAGAAATTTGACTGAAGGGAACAACTAATAGTTTCAGCCTTTCAGGCAAGACAAAGAAATCAGAATGGGTGAAAACTAAATGTCATTAGACTAAGCAGAACCATCAAATTCTAAACATACAAACAAGACAGAAGAATCATCACAAGTGAAGGTCTGATTGGAGGGTAATCATAGGTTGTTAATGGATCATACAAGCAGCTTCTTTTGTGCAAATAGATGAACTACAAAATATTACAGAAGATCACCGGAGACTTAAATATACAAATCAACATTCAAAGAATATCATAAGGCTGCATTTTGCTCGCAACCAGATGATCTTGTTGCAGAATGATAAATAGTTTTAAAAGAAAGATCAATGAGCAACAACTCAGCCAATGGCAGATTAGGGGACAGTCTGATTCGAATATTACCTATACAATCGCCTTAGAACAAAAGGAATAAAACGGATGGGTTTGATCATTTTTCATTAACAAGTTATGGGTTTCATAATCATATATGAAAAGAACAAAAAGGAAATGAATGATTCTACATAACATTGTTCTACATTTACATATCAAGAATTGCAGACCGCAAAAGACACCAAAGACCAAAGATAACTGTAGGCATTGTTTGAGTGTAACAGCACCTCCCAAGAACAGAACTTGCAAGAAACCTATAGAACAAATAAGAAAAAAAAGACAAAACAGGTGGGTTTGATCCTTAGTCATTAACAAGTTATGGGTTTCATAATAATCATAAAATAGAATAAAAACAAAATGCATGTTTCTACGTCACATTGTGCTACATTAACATATAGAGAACTGCACACAACAATAGACATCAAATCCCTGCTCAACAAAAGATAATCGTAGGCATTGCTCAATTATAACAACACCTAGCACAAAAAAAAGCTTATAAAAAACCGTAGAACGCAAATGTTGGAAGGTGGGTAACCAAGGAATTAGATACACCTAAATTGGAAGGTGGGTCCTCCGTGGATGAGAAATCTGAACTGTCAAATGTTGATATTGATACACATTCATCAAAATAATTCATTGCCTCTTCCGTCAGAAGCTTGGACATCTTCCATCTCTTAACGTTATTCTGTTGCCATGCCCATAAAATAATTATAAATTCTCCAATAAATCAGTCCAAGTGAGTCAACTGAAAAAATAATGAGGAGTTTATATACTTTTCTCCTTGGCCGAGAGGTTTTAGCTTGATAGCCTTTGGTTCAGGCAGTATCTCCTTCAAAATTCTACCGAGTTCTTGTCCACGGTGCTCCTCAACAGCAAAGTTCTCTCTAAGTTTCTTAGGTCGTTCCTCATACTGCAACATTCGTTATTAAATTTCATTAAGGAACTTCTTATCTTAATAAAAATAAAGAAGAAGAAAGGGAGCAAATACAAAATGTGGCATGCTTTAGATCTAGATGCACAATATAGAAAGGAACTTTATTTAACATTTTTTACTATTTTAATTTCAATACAAATGGGATTCTTGATAGATGCTATGGATCTACAATGCAGTTCCAGGGGATAAATTTATAGGGTTGCTGTGGTTAACTATAATAAGGGGGAGATATGCAACATAAATGTGAACATTGATTTAGTTCTCATTACATCTTTTCATGGTCCTCTAAATTTTGATATGATATTTTGGCCGGTATATAAACAATATTGTGACCCCATTTAATGACAAAATATCATGAGAATTCGTCAAATATCGTATTTATCGTTGATAAGTCGAATATCGGGGACAATTTCTCAACATATCTCATATTTTCAGATTTTCAAATATTCTTTTCATATCTCCAAAGTGCGGTGAAAATCTAACGAAGGTTTGAAATATTAATTTATATTTTTAACACCAATAAGTGCTGCCAATTTATCGTCATGAAAATCAAAATCTTACCGATATATCGCAGGTGTTACGGCGGATATATCGGCCCAATATGATATTTTGAACCTTGCTCTAGCCTAAAAGTAAAGAGGAGGTTCTAGGTGTAGCAGAGGGGTAATATCATACTGGGAGCTTGCTCTCACCATAACCAGCCTTGAGCCATCTCCATGCCCTACAATCTTCTTCTTTTTTCCCATTCATGGAAACTATGTTTGTTTTCGGATCGGATCGGATCGGAAATGGAGGTGTTCGAAATTTTTCCTATTTTTTTTCGGAACTAGAAAATCTTTTCCGATCCGATCCAATTTTTTTTGAAATTGCCAAAATAGATCCGAATCTGAAATTTTTCGGAATTAGGAACAAATTTCAAAATTTTCGGAATTTTCGGAACAATTTCGGAAATTTCGAAAAATCAGCAAATACAAAATTTCTGAAAAATCCGAAAAAATTCCGAAAAATCTGATTTAAAAATAAAAAATGTATTTAACAACTTAAAAATAATAACAAATTAACAACTAAATATCCTTGAAAATAATAACAACATGAAAATAAATATTGTCTTAATAAGGTTACAAAAATAAACATCATTTTTTGAAAATCTCAGCCACAAGAGTTCCATGCAATGCTTTCTCAACCAACTTGGCATTACAAAATCCACAAACATTCAAAAAAAATCATTAGCCAACAAGGAAATAAAATTTCATTTGCTATGATACAAAGTACCTGACTGGAATGCAATATATACTAGCTAAATGATGCAATCTATAGTAGCTAAATGGTGACAAATATACTAGAAAATCTTCCTTACTACCAACATAAAAAATATCGTAGGAAATCCAAGAAGATAAATACATGCCCATCATGTGATATCATCAGTGTTTCTTCCCCAAAGACTGATTAATGATAGCTAGACTTTGTAATTAACAGTTTCGATTCCATTTTTGTACTCCACTATCCACAGTTCAAAATGACTTTATATGCATTTCAACCATTTTAGTTTGAAGGCCGCCTATGAGGTTTCCTTGATTAATGCCAACTATCAATCATAAGCAATTTTCACATCTGTTGGTGTTTTGAGTCTTTCAAGCTGATTTTACGGGATCCTTAAAAGGCTTAACATTGTACGAGAATGAGAATTCCATATGAGATGTTACATCATATGATCAAATTGTGTTACTCCAGTGGAAAAAGCAAAATGTGTGTCACTGACGGAAAGATGAGAGGCTTAAATCAGTTATATTGGATGTTTTCCCCTCATCTATATTGGATATTAGTACAAATTTCTTGTATTTCGGCCTTTGATAAGGTGATGAAATGAAGACATTTAAATATATTAACGATAGATGGAGACTTTTGACATTAAATAGTTGTTTTTTCTTTGTTGTCTTTGATAGTCATGGTGTGCTTACCATATAGGAAAGCATCATTCTTAATAGTTTTAAGAGAATTTACCTTCTCAAAATATATCAGGCAACTAAATTCATTAATCGCATGTAGCACATGTATATTATCTTTAAGCATATTTAGTAATGTTCCGACATTAGGAAAGCTATATCCAACTAGAATATGTTCAAGCCATACTAAGTGCAAAGTGTGAAAAGGTTAAATTGTAACTTACCACTAGAATCCCTTCCAGAAGTGACGACATTAGGTAGCATTTCCTAGAGTGCTTTCAGCAAGAAACCTATCTAGTGCTCGGTAAAAAATTGACATATATAGTTCAGAAGCATAGAGAACTGTGTATGATGCTCCGAAATTCTCCATCGAACTAATAAGCTCAGAGAAAACCTCGCTCGTGTATCTGAACAAGCCAAAAATTAGCATTCTACAGTCACATACATATAAGCAGAAAGTAACATTTTTTTTTATTGATAAGCAAAAAGTAACTTAAGTTACAAAGCAAAGTGTTTTCATAAAATAGAAGCTATTAGAGTGTGAGGCATATATATTGTCCTTGGTTTTTCTTATACTTTCAGTTATCGATAACACAAGATTATTCTCGTATCAAGTGTTTATGTTGGATATCAAGGTTGGTTTGAAACATAACCCCAAAAGCATTATATGAGATAAAGTTGTAAGGTCTTGATGTTGTTGTGTAATTGGCACCTATTCTCTACCTGACTTGTTAATTGATGATATTCACAAGGGGATTCATGATCTTGTTTGTTTGTTGAAAATTGTAGTTTCTTACAGAGCTACTTATGGCATTTCTGCCAACATTTCAGTTGAGTGTACCGATATTCAACCATAGAGTAGGCCTACTCTAGAGTCACGTCTTCATTAACAATATTCAGTGTTTTCCCCATGTCCTTGCCAAAAGGTGAAGATCGATTTTAAGACCATCTCAGGCTAACCTTTAAAGCATGGCAAAGGAGGGTAAAAAACTATGAACTGGTTGCTTGGAGTGACTAGCCTCATTCTCTAAAAAAAACTATGAACTCTTCATGGAAATCTTTAGTTTTTGATGATCTATGCTAATGTAACTGTAGAGGAAGTTGTTTTAATTCAAAAGATTTGTTCCATCTTTTAGCTAATATCAGAGGAAATTTTAGTCTTCTCTAATCTATTACTTTCTACTTTTGGATGATTATGATTTATGCTAAAACAACCCTCTGTGAGCCTGCCTGATGGACACTACATTTCAGGTTTTATGAAGTGGTCTTAGTGTTCTCAAAGAGATGAATTTCCTTAACAAATTTAAGCAATGAGAGCAGTCAAGCATAAAATGAGTTAAATAAACCCAAATAAAAATCTATATATATATAGAGAGAGAGTCACCTTGCGAATCATAATCAAAATTTGGACAGAGAATGTTTGGACTTTGGACAGAGAATTGGAGTTCATGGCATAACAGTTGGAGAATTTGGAGTTCATGCTTAATAATAACCAACCACTGAATCTTCTTAGACACTGAATCGTCGAACCAACCACTGAATCTTCTTAGCCACTGAATCTTAACTGCTTGATAATAACCAACCACTGAATCTACAACCTGTAACCTGTAACTTTTTCTCGATTCAAATTGTAACTGAAATCAATATATATATACTCCATCTCATTTAAATCCTCGCTAGAGGTCATGGAGAATGCCAATTCTTGGACTCCACGCAAGTATGTTAGTACATTAATCTTTCTTATTATTGTCTTATATATTTGTTAAGACCCCAAGTCGAAGATAATTCTCAAGGTGTAAGAGTGAGATTTCCCTTCTACGAAATCAAGCCTCTATATTTGGTACCGTCTGTGCTATACCCACCCGTTCCAGTCCATTTTTCTTTCCCCTTATAGCCTTACTTAATGGCCCCCATACTTCATTTAACCTCTGCCATTGTTGGCAACTCAACAATTCGCTCAAGCCGAGGAGCGCCACACTAACCAGCTACGTATTGAGCGTGAGGATCGCCGGTAGGAACTCGAGGATGAATGGAAATGCCGTTTAGACAACAATGATAGACATCATCGAGCCCTGGAAAATTTGTGCCACATATTTCGTGAACTTCAACAAGTCCAAAATTAGGACGTTCTTATGCGTTCTCAAATACCCGCCCCCTCGCGCGTCTCTGCTCGCGCACGACTTGGGCCCCACCCCTAAATTGAGGTCCCTCCTACCTACCTTGGTGCTGAGGGTGCCCCCACTGCCATTACTGATGGCTCAATCCATCTTGGCGTCCCCATTACGGAGGATTTATCCAATTCTACCCTTCAAACCTCTCGACACCCTTTACGGTACCCTGCTCGGGAATGCCTCAGAGAACGCAGCGCTGAACACATCCTTAACCCGCGGCCTTACCACCCACGAGCCCAGCATTCTTCCCCTTGGCCTGCATATCTCACACTACATAAACTCGACCAAAAAAATTAACTCCACCATTAGTATCAGCGCGAGTCCCACCGCGAACACGTGGAGTCGATTAAATAACCTCATTTTTCTAAAGCTCGTCGCTATCGAGGTGCCACCAAACTTCCATACCCCTATAATCTGTAAGTAGCATAACCGACCCACAATCTCATGTCCTCGAGTTTTAGAATGCTTCAAGCCTGTACTCTACAACTGATCACATCATGTGTTGCATGTTTCTTAATAGTCATATTGACAGCCCTCTAAAGTGGTACCACAGCCTCCTTAATGGCTCTATCTAAAGTTTTGAACAGCTTTCAAACCTTTTTATCTCCCATTTCGCCTTCAATAAATACCGTGAAGTCCAGGTGGATGCTCTTTTCAACTTTCGTAAATCACCCACTGAAACACTTAAAAATTTTACAAGACATTTCCTCAATGAATCGCTCAAAGACCAAAACCTCGATTGCGCGAACGCCGTCCTTGCCTATTCCAATACCCTGCCTGATCACAGCCGTGTTATAGAGTATATCGTGCTCCAAAAGCCACGAACCCCCGAGGAGATGCAATTTAAGGTCAACGGATACATCGACCTCGAACGTCACCGCGAATCTAATCACCATGGACAAGCCTCGACCACCAACCACAGCAAACCTCGACCGTCGAATACACCCATGGCCACTCCCATTTCTCAAAAGACCGATAACCGCAAATACTCCCACTTCGATGCTCAATCTTCTCAACCCCACAAAAATATCCTATGCCTGTTCTACCCAAACTCACTGCTCCTATCAGTACCCTTCTCACACTCATCCAGGTTAATCCTATCTGGCGCACTCCCTTCTTCATCAAGGTCCGAAAGGACGAGCCCTACTGCCAAAGCCACAAATGCAATTGCCACCCTACTTACAAGTGCTACGCTTTGCAATGCTCACTTGAAAATGATTTTAAAGACGGTCGTCCATACCAATATGTTGCCGAGCTTCCTTCTTATCTACCTCGATGGGCCATACCGCAAGCCCCAACCTGCTTAGAATACCAGTTCAACCAAGGTACATATCTTCCAATTCTACCTTATTGAAGTTAATAACATCGATAGTAGACACACCCACAACAAGCACAAATGAGTCGAAGAGTACCGTAAGCTTACTTATCAGCAGAAACTCCCCGTTCTTCTACCCAAATCTAGCCACCGCCCTCGACCCGAAGGTATATCCTTCATCGATTGTGATACTTCTCATGTCCGCTTTCCCCATTTTGACCCCTTGGTCATTATGAATAAGGTCGAGTACCTCGTTCTTCGTACGATGCTCATCGATATGAGCAGTGTAGTGGACGTACACTTCCTCCAAACCGTCCGCGCTATGCAAAAAGAAGACCTCATTATACCTGCCAACGTGGAACTCAAAGGTTTTAACGGAGCTACCGAGGTCGCTGTCGGCTACCTAAATCTCCCTGTCACCACCGGCCCGGTTATACTTCAAGCCAACTTTCTTTTCATTGACAAGAAATTTGAATATCTTGGCATTCTAGGGCGTGATTGGCTCTATTTTATGAAAACCATACCTTCTACCTACCATTAGACATTGCATTTCACTACCCCTTACGTTACGTGGAACATGAAAGGCTCCCAGTACTTAGCTCGTTCATGTGAGCATCCCGAGATTAACCTTACCAAGAAACTGGTGAAGCCATAATAATTACTACACCTCTCTCTCTCCACCACCTCGACTCCTTCTACCATACCTGTCAAGCCTACAGTTTATATCGAACTTGATGGCCCTGATCGAGGTACATTCATTGGCAGCTTTTTGGACGCTGCCGAGAGCCCCAAACTCACAACGTTTCTTCGGGCCAACAAAGATTTCTTTGATTGGACATTTCTTGAGATGCCTAGTGTTGACCCTACCCTGGTCTGCCATCGACTTGACCTCGTCCCCAAATTCACGGCTGTAAAACAGAAGAAACGTACTTTGGCCCCATAGATTTGAGAAGTAGTGAACCTCGAGGTTAAAAATTTCCTAGCTGCTGGATTTATAAGAGAAGCCAGGTACTCTGATTGGATCTCGAACATTGTTGTTGTCCCCATGAAGAATGGCATGATTTGAATCTGCATTGATTTTATCGATCTCAAGAAACACACATCGAAGGATAGTTTCCCTCTCCCGATCATTTTAGTATTTTTGGATGCTACCGCCAGCCATGAGCGCCTATCTATATTGGACGAGGCATCGGGTTACAATCAGGTACCCCTTCTCCCAGATGAACAACTTAAAACTTTGTTTATCACAGAATAAGGGCTTTATTGTTTTAATGGGATGCCTTTTGGACACAAAAACATGGGTGCTACTTACAAACGCCTTGTTACCACTATGTTCAAACCTCTATTTGGCAAGTCAGTCGAAGTATATATCAATAATATGCTTTACAAGAGCCTCTATAAACATACCCATATACAAGACCTAGCCAAAGTTTTCATAATTCTTCGATCCTACAACATGAAGTTAAACCCAGACAAGTGCCAAATCAACGTATCCTTAAGAAAGTTCTTGGGTCACCTCATTAGCAAGCGAGGCATCAAGATCGACCCTACACAAATCCAAGCCCTCGTTGATATGCCCTCTCCCCGAACCAAGAAAGATGTCCAAAAGGTCACCGAAAAAATAGCCGCCCTTAACCACTTAATTTCCAATTTTTTTGACCACTGCACTTGGCTATTCTCCCTCTTGTACGACCAAGGCATTTATAAAGCCAAAAAGTAAAAACCCCAAAGTTAATTGGACACCCGAATGCGAGCAAGCTTTTCTCGAACTTAAAACTTACCCTGGTCAACTACCTGTCATGAGTACCCTAATTGAAGGTGAAGCGTTTACCTTATATCTTGCGGTCACTGAGACTTCTATTAGCTCGGTCCTTATCCGAATAGAAGTAGGTATTGAGAAAGCCATTTACTTCATCAGTAAAACTCTGACACCGGTCGAAACACGATATACCAAACTTGAATGACTACTTCTGACACTTATCTATACTTCTTGAAAGCTCAAACCATACTTCCAAGTGCACCACATACGTATTATCACTACCTACCTTCTTTGAAAAATCCTTAGTAAGAAAGATAAACCTAGGCGGGTGCAACAATGGTCTGTCTACCTCGGTGAACACGATATAACTTTCATAAAACAGGTTTCTCAAAAGGGCCAGGCAGTCGCCGATTTCCTCCCTGACTTCCCAGTCGAAGACATCGACTGGGAAGAATACAAAGACAATTTGCCTGAAGATCAGCCCAAATAGACTGACCCTTAGAATCCTAACACGGGCTGGTGTCTCTTTACCGATAGATCTGCTGGACCAAACTATTTCAGGATAGGTATCGTCCAGGTCACTCCTTCAAATGACCAAATCGAAAAGGCCATCAAGTTAAACTTTGAATGTACCAACAATGAGGCCGAATATAAAGCTTGGATACATGACCTCGATCTCGCCCTTGAACTTGGTGTTCCCAAGCTATCGATCTTTACTGATTCGCAACTCGTCCAACGTCAGTATGCAGTACTCGCGAGCCAGTGTATTGACCGTTTCTCTAAAAAATTATCAATTACACATTACCCTCGAGTCAAAAATAGACATGCCGACGCCCTTGCTTACATCGAAGCCACGTTAGGCCTATCCGAATATTGAACCCTCAATATTGAAGTACTCGAATGCCCAAGTATCGACCTGATGGAAGTCAATACCATCAATACTGGGGGTAAAAGTCTTAATCCTGAAGACTGGCACACATCCTTCCTTGCATACTTCAATAGTTTCATTCTACCAAAGGACCCCAAAGCCATATACTCGTTACTAAAAAATTGCTGACGGTATACCATCCTCAAAGGCGGTCTACACTGCAAATCACCAAATGGCATATACCTTCGTTGTATATCCCAACAAGAAGCTGCAACCATCCTTTCTGAACTCTACGAAGACAATTACGGGTCCCGTACCGCTGGTCGATCCATGGCTTGCCGTGTAATCACACAGGGTCTATTCTGGCCAATTTTGAAGAAACAAGCCGAAGAGTATGCGAAGCACTGGGAAAAATGCCAACGCCATGTCCATAACATTCGAATCCCTTCCCATGAACTTCACTGCAGCCAAGTCACTTGGCCATTTAAGTGATGGGCCATTAATCTAGTGGGCCCTTTTCCCAAAGCTTTGGGCAGCTTGGAACATATCTTAGTCGCTACAGACTATTTCACTAAATAAGTGGAGGCCGTACCTCTATGTCGAACTAGGGAAGAAGAGGTCACCAAGTTCCTTTGGGAAAATGTTATTGCACGCTTCGACTACCTACATATGATTTGTTGTGACAACGGTCCTCAGTTTGTAAGAAACAAGCTCCGAACTTTCCTTAAAATGTACAAGATTATCCTCTTCCCTCCAACACCTTATTACCCGCAAGAGAATGGTCCAGGATGAAGCAATCAATAATACTATAGTCGATGGTCTCAAAAAACGAGTCGACGAGAAGAAAGGGCGTTGGGTTCTAGAATTGCAGCATTTACTCTGGGCTTACGTACCACACCACGAAAGGCAACAAGCTGTACCCATTTTCTACTGGCTTATGGTACAAAAGCTATTTTGCCAACTCTGTTCGAGATGCCCACACGCGATACCGATCTTCCAGTTGAAGACAATGAGTTTGAACTCGGATGCAATATGTTATGGATTGACAAAACTCGAGACCGAGCCTTAGCTAACCTCGGGCATTACCAGATCTTTCTCCAGAAGTCCTACAACAAAAGGGTTCGGCCACGGAATTTTGATATAGGTGATTTGGTACTTCGATGAGTCACACCCTCCTCGAAACCTCGCAATGCTGGCAAGTTAGCCAAAACTTGGGAATGACCTTATGTCGTGTATGAAAAAACCGATAAAGGATCACATTACTTGATGATAGAAGCCGAGGAGCCTCTAACCAATCCTTGGAACGTGATATAATTAGTATCATGCAACAGACCATGACCACCACCTCTCACAAGTGATGTAACTACAGTATAATCAATAAACATATTTTTCTCCCTTGTGTATCATCTCATATCTCCTGTAAACTTCTTGATTTGGGCAAACCTAAGTATCCAGTCAACCCTTCGACCCGACTGATACTTGGGGGCGACCTCAAAGTTTTTTAAGGTTCCAATTCTAGCACTCCCGAGTGGCAGGCATGGTCTGCAAATTGGACACTTGGGGATGCATTGGGGCATACCACATCTTGTTTCATTTCGAATCTAACTTGCAGTTCAAGTTTCAAGTATACATTCAACTTTCAACCAGTAAGCTCATTCGATCACACTAAAATACCAGTGTATATTAAATTGCTCAAATCCAAATAACAAGCACTGTTTGAACATGCATTACAAACCAAAAAAAGTTGATTATAGACAACCAAAGCAAGACAAGTTTCCTTCTCATGACAAACCACTCAAACAGAGTTATCTGTGCTCTCCATAGGTTTAGTTACTTCCTTACCACCAGGGTTCTCTCCGACATGCGTGGCCTCTATACTAGCACTTTCGCCCATAGGGTTCACTTCCATCCCCTCCACGCTTACAACATCCTCGATGACGGACTCCTCCTCGGAGGGGGGGGGGGAGAGGTAGAGTTCAAAAGTTGTAGGGTCATATCCTAGTCCATCCACAAACTTCTTCAATGCTGAAATCACTTCACACTCCTGATCAAACATTGCCTAGAAGTGCGCATGGTTATTTCAAAGTTGCTCCTCTTGGCTTGCTACCTTCACCTCCCGCACTTCCACCTTCGCGTCACAACTTACGACCACCGTCTGGGTCTTTCTTGCTGCATTAGAATGGATGTGTAACTGTTCTCGCTCTAGCTCTCCAATTCGGGTCTCTAGAGAAAGAATGGTCCTCTTCATGAGCTCATTCCCGTCCCTTGCTGATAACGGTCAAAATCCGGTGTTTAGTATGGGTAAAAATTAGAGTGTCGTTCACTTTCGAACGGAACTAGAAATTAGTTTTGGTCTTGTGTTTTAGTAATCTAAGGTCATAAAACTGTAAAAATCAATGATATGGTTTTAATCAAGAATAAAGGTCTAGGGGCTTCGAATTTCACCACCATTTACATACAATATCAACATAGTATCGTATATTAAATTCTCCACTTAATTGAAATAACAAACTTCGATCTTTTGTCGATGTAATTCCATGATTAATTATAACTCAAGTAGAATATATTGTATGAACTAAGTATGTACTAAAAACACATTCCATGAAAGCTATGCTAACTATGAAATTTTAATTAGGATCATACCTTAGAAAAATACAATATTAATGCAATTTTACTATATCATTTGAGAATCACAAAACTCTTCCTATATCTCTACTTAAAGAGATTATAGGATGATAATGGATGTCTCCAACAATATAGTTTTGGGATTTGTGATAATATGCTCATATTGTGTTGGAGAAAAATACATTCTACTACATGATATCATACGCTTATGGCGGATTCATCCTCACCCCTAGTGAGGACTTAGCCGGCCATTATAACAACTATAAAACCTAAATGATATGAGAATGAAATGAACATAAACTAACAATAAAAAGAGGATTTTATTGACTTACAAAATGAAATGCTCCAAATGCTTACAAGACTTGCACCAACTTACTTCAATAATGCTCTCTTGCACTCTACAAGAATGATTGTCTCAAAATTGGATGATCTTATGAGCTTACCACCTCTGCTTTTATAGATGAAGGAGAGGGTTCTTCCATTTAATATTAGATTTATAACCTATGCCATGAATGTACATAAATTTGTAACCTCCAAGAGTTATCCTCCAAAATTGTAACCTTCCCATATGGAACCCTTGTGCTTGTCAACTCTACATCCTTCTCCAACAGTTCATCCTTTGAGCTATATATCCCGGTATTTGCACATATTTGGTAAATGAGCTCCATGTAACATGAAATATAAAAATTGGCTTTATAAGTCATGTTTAATAATAAAATTAAGAATAATAAACATTAAGTCATAAGGGAATAGTGGTCATTTTATGTGTCCATCACTCGCCTCCTTTAGCCTCCCACTCGACACTTTCTATGCCCTGGTGAATGAAATTATCCATGCATGTATCTGCACAAATCATAAATACCTCAAATATTCAATAGTTCTCGAAACATAAATTCAATTTCATACCTAAAAATAAACTTATTTGGAGTCAGACCATCTCAGTATGCTACCCTAGCAAGATGCGTACCTTTTGCAATTTGCAACTATTCGACGTCACTTCACGCCTCACCTAGACCTGATGTTTTTAGGTCATTCACTTCATCATCATCATCATCATCATCTATCAAACTCATCCTTGTAGCCCTACGGGTACGCATTATATCCTTCAGAAGAAGAGGATTGACATTAGCTCGATATATTCGAGTATCAAGTTTCAGGTTCATATGATACTATTTCCTACCCACCCTCATTCATCGGCCGTCCCACTACCGAATATTTGATTACTATCTCCTCTACTCTCCAAATTTGCACCACTCTGCAATTGTTCTTCGTCGGACTTCCTAGTCTCATCCCTTATGCCGTACTCCAGTTATGCCATTACTGGCGTCACAACAAACCCCCATCCCCTCTCCCACCTAAGAACCAAGACATAAAATAGCAGTTATATCTAATGGAGGATCAAAAGATATACCTATTTAATGTAGTTGAATGTGTCAAGATGAACTCCAACAACAACAATGACGCCTCCTACTTATTTATCTGTAAATAACAAGTTGGTCTTCTCTCTTACCTATGCTTCTCTTTATTTGATTAGAAATAGTGCTTGTATCCCTTTCTCTCCCCTCTTAAATACAACCCCCAAAATTGCCCTAATTTTCCCAACCGTCATCATTACCACTACCCCTACTACCTCTCCTACTTCGCTCCATATTTTCAGCCACCATGTGTTTTTACCAGACTACCCCTTCTAATATACACGTGTGTATGCCATACCTCCCTTGACCCACGAATTTTCCTAGTTCTCTCGAACCCTCGATCCCTTCTAAAACCAATGACTATACATGGTCATACCTTTCGACAACCATTTTCTTTCGACAATCGGTCTCTGACACCCTACCTGAGCATGCCACTTTAACCTCACCTAACCCACACGTGGCCTCGATTTCATTCCCATACTCAAGGAAACATAATTATGGCTTGCACCGGCACACTTCCCCATGAATAGTATTCCCTCTGACAACTCTGCCATTCCGGTTGTCAGTCTTTGCAGTCGAAGTATCACATACCCTCGTTCTCCGAGCTATCTTATAAGCTCAACCATATTCGTACCCCTGACCTTATTTTAACCTTTCGACCCTCGATCAATGATCTTCCCTCCTAAAAAAGTATTGAATTTTATTAGTTTTGCTATTCGTTTTTATATCGAAGTATAACCGCACCTACATTATCATCGACCTAAATTACGTACCAACATTATACTTGCACACATCGATCACCAATTCTATATTTTATTTTTAAAAAATCATAAATATAACAAAACAAGATACAAATTTGCCAATCTACACATCCCAATCACATTATCGAAAGAAACCCCCCTATCTACATGTAGGGCAGTTCTTCCAGTACCACGGACAAGCCCTTGCAGTGTCCTCAGCATGCACCTGCTGCTTCGCCAGTCTCCTCAGCACATAAGAAAGTGTAATCACGCTCGGTAAGCACCATTGCATTAGTCTTCACCAGTGAGCGAGCGACTCCTCGTAGATCATTTCTCCTTGGTCCAGCTCTAGCAAGTCTGACATCGGCTCCCGCAGGTCTCAGTCCCCAAAAAACTTTTTGCCTCATAACATCAGCATTGGCCTCTACTAGAGCTTCTTTCTCCTCCATTCTCAGTTGATAGCGAGTGTTCCTGGTTGGCTCCATTACAATACTAAGTAGGGAAGAAGACGAACAATACTTAAAAAAAATTACCCCCTAAAGGCCCTATCTATACCATGTTTAAGGAGCATTAATTACGTCATTAATCAGTATCATCATCATTAATGATCTTGGAACTACACACATTCATACCAGTTAACTTCCCAACTTCCCACGCCTAACAGTTTTGCTCAACACGCGCCATCTACAATAATTTTTGAGGCACCAGTTGAGAGCGGGCGAATGTAGTAGCCTACTCATAGCCTTCCAAGTCTATTCGAATACTAGAAGTCTATATCAATGCCTACTAAGAGACTCAAAGCCCAGCAAGGCAACATCAAATTCTACGAAGCCTTTCGAGATTAACCGAATACTCGAAGGATAGGGCGAAGCTAGTCGAAGCCAAAGCTAAAGAAAGTCGGTCAATACCATTTCCTGAGAGGCTTCAACCATAGTAGTACATAGATGAAGGTAGACATACCTGACAACCAGCTTACCAGACAGAATAGTGAAAATAAGCCATCAGACAGCTATAGTGTCAGAACCGAGTTCACGTACAAGACAGCTGCCCCAGAGGATATACATGTAATTTAGCCTCATATGGTGACTCACCTTCCCCTATCTCCTTTAAAAAAGAAAGGAGAAACACTATGGAGAGGTTAAAAAAACTCAGCCTAAACCTCCCAAATATTACCTTCGAGTATCCTATAGCCTGTAACCTATAACTTTCTCTCGATTCAAACTATAATTGAAATCAATATATATATATATATACTCCTTCACATTCAAATCCTCACTAGAGGTCGTAGAGAATGCCAATTCTTGGACTCCACGCAAGTATGTTAGTACAGTATTCTCCTTTATTATTATCTTATATATTTGTTAAAACCCCTAGTCGAAGATAATTCTCAAGGTGTAAGTACGAGATTTCCCTTCTACAAAATCATGCCCCTACAATAAAGTTTGATTATTTCCTATTTTCTAAGACCATAAACACATACCTGGTGCCACACCACCTTGACACGGCGACCTGCATCTTCTGGGCTAATGGTGCATAAATGTATTTGTAGTAGCATATTTCCCAGATTTGAGAAGGATAAGCCAGCATAACATAGTTGAAGATAGCCCATCATTCATGAAGATGCCGCGTCTATAATCTTAAGTCCTCGACCTGCTAAAAGTAGTCGTTGTGCTTGGTCAAGAAAGAGTCGTTAGAGATCCGCGAAGTTTGCTTACTACCCCTGAAATAGGAAACTAATTTTCTTTTTGCAAGCTGCCTGTATTTACTATAAATACAGGCAAAAATAGATTATTTAGATATGCAACTTTACTATTCATTCTTCCTTACTTTACTGTCACACCACAAACTGTAATAACTAGCAACTTATTGGATTTTACATCAAAATCTTCCTCGAGGTCATGGTTTTTCTTGGCCTTTACTTTGTTTTTACGAAAAATCTTATTCGTATAAGCTTGTTATTGCCTCATCCTTACTAAAAGTGTTGGCGAAGATTATCCTCCTGGAAAACACGGCATTACAATTGCTACCGTCTATGGGAATACCATACTTTTCTTTACCGCCTCTAATCTAAAAGTAATCCGATGACAAACATAAATTTTTAAAGCCATTCTAGTACGTAGAGGAACCATGAGATTAGGCCAATTCCAGAAATAGTCGATCTGCACAGCGCAGTTATCAAACTACTGAAACAAAAGAAATCTGACCGAGTCCAAAGGTTGAAAGATCAACAAATTCACGCCCAAGCTCTTCAAATCGAAAAAGATGAAAGGAGAAAGGCCTTGGACCAACAGAGTTGGACACATTAGAAGAAATAGAAAATTTATGAAGATCCCAGGATCAGCTTATTGGCTGTCAAACATCACCTCCTCAGGCCCAAAGTGATCATTGCTCCTGGGTAGCCCAAAGGGAGAATCATCCAAGAGAGGAACGAGGACGAACTTCTCGATCCAGATCCAAAAATCTAGATAGGGTTTCTCGACATTTCAAACTTACATCCTCAGCATCGACAATCAAGGAAGTCGGCGCACACATCATCAAACTCCACCACCACCGCTAAAAAGATGACCTATCAGAGATCAATTGGGACCTGAGGGAGAAGGTGACTTTGATCCACAGGTTTCAGCTGTACCAATCCCTTTACCACAATTCATCACCTTGGATGACCTAAATAACAGAATCTAAGCCATAAACTCTGATATACCAGGCCGATAGTCTGCCCTCGATAGAATCGGGATAAATCCTATTTTTCCTCATCTTGAATTTATGCCTGTAATGGCAAAATTCCGTAGGCCCGAAATGGCTTAGAATTTTCTATCACACCAATGAACCTATGATAATATTCTAATAGAAAGCAAGAAATGACACAGGTGGTTTTAACGTGGAAAACCTCTGAATAGGTAAAAAACCATGACCTGGAGTGAAAGATTTTTGTAAAAGTATCTTTATTGCTTGAGGCGGATATCTTATTACAAGTGATCTCTAGATTTAGAAATGTTTGAACCTTGTAACTAAGAAGTTTGAAATTTTTTGAGAATCTAGAATATATAGTTTTCTTGGTGATTTCTCGTGTAATTTTTTGGTCCCTATCTCATATGAAACTTCTTCCTTATATAGGCCTTTTACGCAGTTCTTCATCATGCTGGAGTACGTTCTCCGAACAATATGGTTAATGGCGGTTGACTGAGTAACTGACGAGTTCATGAGAGATAGGTGTCTATGACTTGTTTAAGTTTTTTGGCTTGAGTTTGACCTACGTTCTTCAGCAGTTCGTGGAGTAGGCTGAAATATTGACTGGAGAAGTCATGTGGAAAATGCATGAGTCTGAGATGTCAGTAGTTTGAGTTAGAAGTAGCTCAATTAAGGTCATATCGGGGGGTAGGCCCTTACAATAGCCCCCTCGCAACCAAAGTCACGAGTGGCTTTGGTTGAGAAAGAGTCTGTGGGTAATTAGTATTCGGGTTAAAATTTTTGAATATTGAAATGGAGTAATGATGACTTTAACTGCATGGAAGTTGAGGGGGTTATAGGGAAATGATGTGCATTAAATGAAGATGTGGATACTGATGTATGTGGCGATTATGGCTTGAGGAGTTACGTCAGTATGGAATGATAACGTTTGGAAAATCATTCCTGTACAAGAAATGTGGGGTTATATAAATAGTGTCTGTACCGAGTTTTTGAAGCAAAGTACGCTTGTAAGTTCTCAAATTTTCTAAAAGTTTTGAAGATGGTGAAGACTCAGAGGAAGAGTGGATTGCTTATGAAATACAGAGGTTAAAGTTAAAGTACTTTGGTGACCAATCCTTGTAGATGTCCATACCCCCTCTTGTTCCTCTGACTTATCAAGGTATGTCGGAAGATGAAGTGGCTGAAGCTGAGGTGAAATTTTACTACAGGTGGAGGTTTCATGTCGTCATCTTGACAGACGAGGAACGTTTGACTTGTCTTCGTAACCTTGCAGTGGACAAGGTTGGGGAGACAGATACAGGGATAGGCGTAACTATGGGGCGGTTACCCTGATTTGTTGTGTCGCAATAGATTCTAAGGTTGGGCCCCTTTCATCTCTACCAACTCTGTGGGGGTGGTGGTTTTAGAGGAGGGGGTGATGGTTGTGGAGGATGAAGACAAAAAGTGGAAGTCTATTTTTACATTTTTATCTCTTTTTGGCGCTAGGAAGATCTTCAGTTTGAAGAGTTGGGTCCAACACTGAGTCTTTTGCTTGTATAGTTTCTATTTGAAGTTTGACTTGACTTCGATAAAACTCATGTGGGTGAAGCTTTTGTTGCATCCAAAGTCTACTTTGTATCAGGATGTAACATCACTGAAGTAGGACGAACTGAAAGATTTGATGCTTGGGGTACCTGAAAGATCTGCTATCTGTAAAGCACTCGAAAAGCTTGTTATCTGTAAAGTACCTCATTTCAGAGTATTTTGTAAGACTTGATATCTGTAAAAGTATTTGGTATCTGAGTACTTTGAAAGACTTATTATCTGTAAAAGTATCTATAATTTGATTCAAAATGAATAATATTTGTTATCCAAATATTGTGTTGATATAGAATAGAATATCTCTGGAATCGAGCTAAGAATAATGCGATGAGTTCGCCAAGATACTGAAAAGATGATATATATGACGTCGAAATTATTGTTATCATAATCGAACTGTTTGAATTATGTTTGTAATATATATAATAGAAGTTTCACCTGGGGTTGATTAAAAATATGGAGGAAAGGAAATTGTATAAATTTTTGAATGACAGGTCAATCTGTGATAGTTTGTTGGAAGGAATCAGGTCGATATGAAATAAGACAAAATGATGTAGTTCGATAGAAAGAGATATGTTCAGATATAACTTCTACCAAGGTTTTATGGTTTATGCTACAAGATAATCGGATAACATCCTGTGCTGTGTAGAATTTTATAGCCAGACAGGATAGAAATGAAGGGGGCTTGATGAGGAAAAATTAGCTGGAAGGAAAGAATGATGAGGTGGACTCGCTTTGAGAGAATCCGATACGCCACTGAGGGGCGATTGACTATTAAGGTAGCCAAAGTGCGTGAGCACATTTTTGGGTTGTTGGACTATGTTGCTGAGTTGCCAGTGAGGGAGGTGAATGTTGAGGGTTTGGATATGATTGGGAGAGATCATGAATTTAAACGTCATTTTTACGAAGAGATGTTCTGAGAAATAATGGTAGACCTAGCAGCTTGAAAGGAAGCAGTAAAATTGTTTGCTGTAGAGGGGATCGAATCTGAAGATGTGATGATTACTGGAGGATATCTGATCGGATGTGCTTTCCCAGGTCATCAAGGCTATTTTAGGTGTAATATTATATGTAAAGTGCTATCATAAATGAATGTAAGTATTTAAATTTTTTCTAAAAGAAAAGATGAAAGTCAAATTGATCCTCTATTACTATAAATGTCGTTTGAGACTGTTGAGATAAATAATTTTGAATATATTTGAAAATTTTGTTAGCTTTAGAAATGACGTCACTAGTACTATAAGTTGAAGAAACAAGAACAAAAAAAAGTAGGAGCTTTTAATTTTGTTTTTTACATAAAGCTGTAAAAATCTGATACCGTATAAGTGTGAGTCATCATGAGTGTGGGAATGTCAGAAAAAGGTATGGAAATATGAGTGAAAAATAGATTAAAATATGAGGGAAGGGGCAATGATGGAAAAATGGCTTTATTGAAAAGGTGCAAGATGTCTAACATGGACAGTGGAAAGGATGCCTCATTAACATAAGGCTATCAAGTAAATAAGACAACATAGAACGTAGAGGCAGGCCAAAAACTTGTTATCAGTTTTTGGAAAATGACACTCAAATAGTGTATAGGAAAAATCAAAGTTTTTGAAAAAGTAGCATATAAAGAATGTGTACCTTAGACCTAAAAATATATGTCATGGAGCATCTATCTGAGATCGTACTTCGACCATTAAGTCTAGAAGTAGTTGCATAAGGTAGATGTTAAAAATCATGTATCTTGTTAGAAATGAGATATGTATATGTATGTTGAGGGGGTGTTCTGAATCGAACTGGATATAACGTATCTGTATTGTACAGGTCGAATTAGATTCAGCTCGTTTGCGTGAAGATAAGGCACTCCAATGTAACCGAGAATTTGTAGAGGAGTTGGATAGGGTGAGAGAGGCGAATGAGGTCTGAGAAGACCAACATGTAAATATGCACTTCAAGTTTGTTGAAGCAACCCAGACTGCTGCTGACCTCATTCGTAAGATCGAGGAGAAGGATGCCAAAATTTATAAGGAGCTAAAAGAGCTTGCGGAGATAAAAGAACACGCAACGAAGTCCCAAAGTTAGATTGACATGCTGATGGTAATGAGTAGACATGCTGAGATGGCTCAATACCGTATTTCGGTGCTAGAAAGATCAGAGGAACAATTTCAAACTGATTTCTTGAATTGTAGATGCGAGCTGGAGCGACTTAAAAAGAAAATAATTGAAAAAGATAACAAGCTAAAGATAGCTCGAGAGGATCTATCGACTTCGGAAGCTACAGTCGAACACTTGCATACAACTTTAGCTGCCATGGATATGGAGTTTCGGATGATACAACGGAAGTGTGACAAGTTGAATGAGAGGGTGACATGATTGAAGACTAAATTGGCACAAACCAACGTGCGTGTCAGGAATGCCGAGGCTGGAGAGCGTTCGAGGAAGAGTAGAAATGATGCTAAGGTTTCTCTTGTCCAAGAGGATGAGTTAGCCTATCTGCTCAAATTAGGGAGCAGGAAGGTGACGTAGCTTGAATTAATGGGCATGTGCAGAAAGGGAATGCGAATTTAAGGGAGTGCCAACATAAGTTGGATGTCTTTCTTGTTAGGGAAAAAGTATTAGAAGGGGAAATCAGGGTGAAAGAGATTCTGATAAAGAAGAACGATGACCTGTTAAAGGATACTTTGGCCGGGGAAGAGTTGAATGCAGAAATTGAGAGACTTCGTGTTCAGGTGGTGGACATAAAGGCCGTTAATCAGGCTGAATCAGCTAAAAATGTCAAAAAATTGGAAGAGAGTTTAACTTCTGATGCTCTGATAGAAAGGGAGATGGCATATCAGAAGCGATGGTATGCGAGGTTGTAGGCACACCCCGTGAAGGCAAGATCATACTTTTTAAAGACATATGTAGCTTATTCATCACGCTCAAACTTGTTAAAGTCGATCGTTGTTTATTTTGTAGGGGAAGTAAAAAGACTTGAGTTAGAACGAGATACCTTATTCAAGAGTCTGTCTGACAAGGGATATATTTGTGGAGTTAATATAAATTGAGGAAACTATATGGCCTCCATGGAAATGAGTTTAGGCCTACGCCCTGCAGATCTGATGAAGCGGGGCAGGGTTTCTGTAACTCAAGAACTAAAATTTGAATGACCTCTTATTATAGGGGAAGGCACGGCTGACATCCCAATTGCATAAAAGAATCCATTGTAGTGGTTGTGAATGCAACTTAAAAATAAATAGTATTTGTCGCTGACATAGCGAAATAGATGAAAACTAATATTACCTTTGCCTTATCTTATATCTGGTTGGGTCTTTGATATAAAACAAGTTTTAACATTTGTTCTAACGCAGAGATGGGTTGAGTAAGTCAAACCATGTGAATCTTTATTTAACTGTAGTAATCTTATAGACATATTGAGAGAGATGAAGGCTAGTATTACCTTTGCCTTATCTTATGCCTGTTAGAGTCGTTGATATAAAACAAGTTTCTACATTTGTTTTAATCGTAAAGATTTAGTAGAGTAAGCCAAACCAAGTGTTATTCTTGATTTAGCTGGTACGATGTCCCAAACAAGTTGAATGAGATGAAGGCTAGTATTTCCTTTGCCTTATCTTATGTTTGGTAGAATCTTTGATATAAAACAAGTTTCTACATTTGTTTCAATCGTAGAGATGGTTGAGTAAGCTAAACCAAGTGTTATCCTTGATTTAACTGGTACGAGATCGATTGAAAGCTAGTATTACCTATGCTTTAATCTATAAAATGTAGTTGAATCTATGTAAGTAGAGAGATGTTGTGATAAACTTGGAAGTTTCATTGAATAGTTCAAAATTTATATTGGATGGAGATGAAAATCTCACTTTTTGAATTAAAAAAACAAAAACGAGAAACGGAAATAGAGTACTAAGGCCCTTAACGATAGTATCATTTCAGTCGCCTAGTATTCCATGGATTTAAAATGTAGATTCTCTCTTCTGTCATGAGGTAATATGATCCCAGGCCTGAGAGACCTGTGATAATGAATGGACCATCCCAATTATCGACTAATTTTTCAGCGTGAGGCTCTTTGCGGTGTTGTAGAATTTATCTGAGGACGAGATCATCAATATGGAAGATACAACTTCTGACTCGACTGTTGTACGAACTGGCTAGCATATGATGATATCGGCCTAGGTTAACGATGTCGCGTTCCCTGGTTTAATTGATCATATTGAGATTGCAAGCCAATTTGAACTCATTTTCTTTGTTAGTTAGCTCGTGATCTCGAACTGGATGATGATATTAAGAAGGAATAACGGCCTCGGTGCCATTAGAAAGGGGGAATTGGGTGCATCTGGTTGACTATCGGGGAGTGGTATGATATGACCATAGGATATGAGGTAGTTCTCGAACCCAATTCCTTTTTTTCTGTGAGTGAAGACTTTTTTTGATTCCATCCACGATGGTTTTGTTGGTAATTTTGGCTTGGCCATTGCCTTGAGGATAGTAAGGATTGGATGGTGAGTGGATGATATTATGTTGGTTGAGGAGGGCTATAATTTTTTCGCCAACAAATTAGGGCCTGTTATCGATACGAATTAGGTGGGGGCACCCAAACCGTGTAATGATGTGTTCCTAGATAAAAGAGACGACCTATTCTTCTTGGGTTCAACAAAGTGGAACTACTTCTATTCATTTATAAAATAATCGGTAGCTACGAGTAGGTGACGGCAGTTACTTGGAGAATTAGAGAATTCGCCAACGAGATCGAGTTCCCATCTTTTAAAAGACCAGAATACCTTACTTGCATGGAGTTCGAGCGCAAGGGCTCATATCATATGTCCATGTCTTTGGCAGCCATCATATTTACGTGAGTACTTCTCTACTTTCTTGCGCATGCCGGGCTAGAATACTCCTTGTATAATAGTAATGTTTGCTAGTGATCGACCTGCGGCATGGGAGCCACAAGTCCTTTCATGTAATTCGTGGAGCATTTCATCTACTTTTGGCTTGTAGAGGCACTTTAGGTAAGACCCCGTGACTAAAAGGCGGTATAGCATACCGCTTTGATTTGTATAGCGCTTCAAGTTGTTGATCAACTGTCGGTGCTCTTTTGAATCTTCTGGAAGTAGTCCATCGCAACTGTTATCGATACCGAGGTAGGCTAAGAAAGGCTTTCGCCAATCGTCGCCTCCCCCTTTATTACCCCAGTGTTGATCGTGCATACAGAAATACGATCAATGCTGGGGGGTGAAATGATTTTGATATGGAGATATCTAGCCTCTCTACCCAAGATCCCAGCTAGATATGCCAAGTAATTGGCGTACCAATTTTCACCTCGAGAAAGATAATCAAGAGTTACTTTCACAAACTTGCTCATCCTAACTGCAACGAGGGCTACGTATTCGATCATCTTTCCATTCTTCTTTTATTGCCCAGAGTTATTGTCACGCCCTAAAATCCAGTAATCGGTAGCTAGACCACTTACTGAGATTCGAGGATGTGCAGGTCGGGGAATCCAAAGATTCGCCCCACGAACAACCGAGCCGTAGAAAAATTCTGTCCCAGTCATTCACAATAGTATCACAACAGAGTAATAAGGAAAAATAGAAACAACGGAAGACTAAGATAACAATATCTAAACGTAAGATTCTACAAACCTCTATTGTGCAAGCCCGATAGTAATAGCTAGAGAATGAGCCTCGAGTTCCAGCTCCCCAAAGATCACCACAACAGCAACTAAAACCTTAAACAACATGCCACTGAAAGGGGGATGCGAGAGTGAGCAAACAACGAGCTCACAAACTCCCAAGAATAGCTAAATGATTATACTAACCAATGAGATGGATATAATAATGATAATAGGATATAATAATATCTAAAGATAAACAATATATATATCTAAATATATACAGGATGCCTAATAGGTATCTAATAGGTACATAACGAGTCTAAAGATTATATGTAACTATAATATAATTATACATACACATCTCGTGCAAAGGAGTGCTAAGACTATAACTACACTCCAGTCCCAAGGACTACTAACTACACTCTAATCACTACCGTGGCCCTTAGCACCACAAACGACTAACCTACCTCAGAAATACAATCACACACGGGGGTAAACAACCCTCGGCCAACTATAATCCAACCGGGTTATCCAAACCCCAACCAGGCACAACCCCGAAGCTATCACAAGCTAAGCGAGATCGCCCACAACCAGATACCAGCCTAAAGCTCACAGCAACCAACCAGACTAATTAATCTAATAAATTATGTAGATACAAAAGAGGGTGGGATAGATGTAGAGAGGAGAGGAATATGCAGAAAGAAGATGAATCTAATTATACCACAAATCAATTAGGAGAAGAGGAATTTAATAAAAGGAGAAGAATATTATGAACTAGGATAATCTCATAATTATCCCAATGTAATGATATGTTATGATGATGATATGCTGGAAATAGATAATCTTATGATTATCCCAATTGCAGAAGATTCTATATTAAACATAATGCAGAAAGGGTTAAGGATTTCTATCAAAAGAACTTACGAATTGGAAGTATGCAGAGATGCAATAATATGCTTGATGATGATGATGATGCGTTATGATGCAAAATAATTTAACGATGCCAACCCAAAGGGCTAGCCCCCATGACTAAAGTGGGCTGACAACTGCTAAAGAAGGATTACATTAAAAGACCATTATGGATACAGGTACAATTTTTCTAAGCTGACCAGGCTGGGGGAACTACACTGGGCGCCACGAGCACCCCAAGGAATCACATACTCAGTCACACACAAGGAACCACAGTCCTTTCCACACACATGTCACATATAATACGGGTCAGGGGATGTATTCGGTAGCAATAAGATAAGAGAATATAATATCTATGGATGGGAGCAAAAATTCTAAAGACTGAAACACCACTACTGCCAACACAGCCAGCACATAATAGGATAACCACCAGCCTGAGAGCGTGGCAACCAAAACTAACACAGATGCCCTCCTGTGACTCAGCTGCACCATCTAAGCCTAGATGAAACAACAACTTAACCGTCACGACATCTAAACAACATCAGTCTCTAAGATTCCTCAAAGCAATATGATTACCATCAAGTACTACAGTACTCTAGCTGTCAACACAGACTAGTACTCATGGGGTGACCTACAAGTGTCCAACAAGTAGTCAATAATCCCTAAAAACTGAACCGCATCACAATCCTCCTAATCATGTACATAAGTCACCAGCGCGGATGTACAGGAACCCACCAGGTCTGTCTACACCCAAGGTGACAATCTCCGCAAACAAATACTCGACGGTAATAGTTTCCCTACGCTGATATGACAGTCCACCCCAGCAGATTCCAATATCACGGGTGATATACAACTTCATAAACCACCTGGCTCAGCCGCGTACCTCACTGAGCCATGCTGTCTTGCTGCATCCTAGATGACGGAAGGAAACACAGCCCTAACAGCCTCATCCCGGGGAAGGAAGGCTTACGGGTAAGCTCTATTAGCTCTAAGAATCATGAGGACAATAAGTGTCACAACACGATAAACAAACAATCGTAAGGCAAACTATTAGAAGTTCAACATCCATGACCGACCACCACGGACAAGCTGTCTGCTCACCACCAATTACTAGCAGTCCAGGAGATTCCGCACTCCTACAGGAAATCAAACATTCCAGCCAACCACCAATCACAATGACAGTTCTCAAGGACCAGGCCTCGAGAACACAAAGTACACCTAGGCTAATCCTAAGACAAATCAAAACAATAGCAGGCAAGAGGACGATCTCTGAATCGAAGACCATGTCTTACTGAAGCTATGTCGCCCCAAGACTACCCTGGAACCAAGTCCAACAACCTAAACTAACCAAGGTGCTACACTATAAGGTGAGAACTATAGTCTCTGAACTACACTATCTCAAAAAAATGGTGGCTAAACCACAGCCGTCCATACATCTCCACTAATAGCCAAACCTAGTTACTAGTGCCCTAAAACAAGCTGGGCACCCTAATAAGTAGCCAACAATACCATACTCAATATATTATATATATATTCCATACTCAATATATTATATAAATATATATGGCGGCGCTGAGGCGTCGCAATACACTGAGAAATGCCTTTGTTCTCAACCTCAGCGAAGAAAAGATTCATGATAACCACCATCAATAAAATCGGTCTAAGAGGAATCTCAGGAGTCATCATCACATCGAAGATTCTATCTAGTAACTAAACACACATTATTGCAGGTTTTACTAACTTATCAAACCCTTAAATACTCTCGTCTAAGGTAATGCTAAACGGATAACCAGTAAGGTGTCCTAAGCAATTAACCCACATACTAACCAAGTTACAGATATAATATACTAAACTATGCATTTCTATAACTCACGAATCAACATAATAATCTATTTATTCAGGAAGATAAAACTCGCCTGTAACCCGATGCAATGCTCCAGCAGAATCAATCCAAGAATGTAACCCGAAGCTCCAACGACAGCATCTCGCGGACATGCCACCCAAATCACAGAACAACCCAACCGCAATACCGCAACCATCGCAACAACCCGAGCAACACCACTGCCGTCAAACCCAGCACCTGCAACCATGACAACTCCATAAATCAACAAAAAATTCAATAACCGCAAGCCCTAAAATCACCCTACGATAACAAACCTTAAAACCGAGGGTTTCTACCGAAACCGAAATCGGATCAAATCACCCGAATCGTAGGACAACTCAACCGCAACACCACAAACATCGCACACAACCCAACCAATCACTACCATCAACACCCAAATTCTCGAACAATCACAACCCACAATCAAGCCCAATACCTGCGATAATCGCAAACGCCACAAACCCCAAGTCACCAACAATGCGAACCCAAACAAACCACCACAATTACAAACCCTAGAAATCAAGCCCTACGCCGAATCGAATTGAATTAACGGAAAGGGAATCGAGAATAACTCACCAAAGGTAGGAGTAAAGATTGCGGCGAAGCTCGGCAAAGAATCCGAGAGTGATTGGGAAGATTTGATCAAGAGTAAGGAGAGGGGAATGCTTAGGGGAGAGGAGAGAGAGAATGACTTTAGAGTAAAGAGTGAGGAAGTGAGGAAAAGAGATGATATATATAAAATGCGCCTCTGTTCGAATAGGGATATTCCTATTCGAACAGAGAGTATCCTATTCAAACAGAGGAATTCTTGCTCAAAATAATAGGGTCAGCAAAGAAACTCAACAGCTCAAGAAGAATCCTATTCGAACAGAGAAGGCCCTGTTCGAATAGAGGAAAAATCCTATTCGAACAGGGAAGGTCCTGTTCGAATAAAGAAACTCAGGGAAAAATGTAACTGTTCAAGGAGGATTCTATTTGAGCAAATAAGGTCCTGTTCGAATAGAGGAAGATCTTGTTTGGGCAGAGAAGGTCCTGTTCGAGCAGAACTGGTCTGTTCAGAAAAAAAAGATTACAGAATTCCTAACGGCCAACCCCGGACACCCCGGAATCAAAGAAAACCACCAACACCACCATACAAACACTAATACAAACCCAACAAAGGTTTCTGAAGGCAAAAACACCACCTCCACAGCCTCATGGCCACCAAAAGGCCTAAGCCCCCAAAAATGAATCTTTGCCCAGAAAACTCCAAAAACCTATCGGCCAATTTAACGGCTCACCGGAACCACACCAAACCATAAACACATCACACAAACATCACTACCAACCCATCTAGGGGTTCCCATGGCCACAACGTCACCATCTCCTCCGAATAACCACCATACCACCGAAACTACATAAATGGAATCCAACATACAAAACCTGCTGAATGGAATAAATAGATGCATAATGGATGGAAAAGTACATACGGAATAAATACGGAATATATGTGTGGAACTTAACGTGGAGGAATAATAATAATAATACTTAATAATAAATAAATAAAATAACCCGAACATCCAGGAGATTACAGTTATGGTGGACGATGAGTAGTGAATCTATATAAACTGAGAGTTTGGGGACATCGAGCTCAAGAGCAAGGTCGAGTCCATGAATGAGAGCCTCGTATTCGGTAACATTATTTGTGGCCTCAAAATCCAAGCAGATTGATTTCTCAATTCTGTCATTAGAAGGGGCAATCAATGCGATTATGATTCCTTACCCTGCGGGTCCTGCTGATCCATTCGTAAGAAGTCTCCACCCTTTTGTTGTAAACCATTATGCTCGTTCGTCAAATATTTTGGGGCGTGGATCTTCAGAAGTTTCTTCTGCAAGGTCAGGGTCCTCTTCCCACTCGGGATCTTCCACTGGAAAATTCACGAGAAAATTGGCAACAGCCTGACCCATCTCAGAATGACGTTGTTCGAACTTGATATCATGTCCTCCTAAACTGTCTGATCATTGTTACACTCTTCTTGATTTTTCTATTTTGGATAGAATTTCCCGAAGTGGGATGTTCTTCATGACTTTGACTGAATGAGTTTAGAAGTAGTGCTTGAGTTTCTGTGAAGTGTAAACAAGAGTGTGAACAAGTTTCTCAATTTTAGAGTACCTCATTCCTGTTGGAGTGCTTGAATTTGATCGCTGCCGTTTGCTGATGAAGTAGACTGGTTTTACGATTTTCCCTTCAAGGCGAATGTGAACTGAACTGAGTGAAGTATCTGTGACTGCTTGGTAGATAATCAGTTCTTCATTATCTGCTGGGGTACTCATGATGTGAAACCTCCCCAAATTGGTTTTGAGATCCTGAAAAGATACTTCACATTCTAGTGTCCATTTGACCTCTGTATTTGGCTGAAATTCTCCTTATTTGATGCAATTGTGGAGTAGTAAGAATAGCCAATGGCAGTGGTTTGAAGATTTAGAAATAAAACGGCTGATAACGGTAATCTTGCAAGCAAGTTTTGGAACATCCTTCGTCACTTTTGGAGAAGGCATATTGAGGAGTGCCCAAATATGAGTTGGATCAGCCTCAATCCCCTTCTTGCTGATGAGGTGGCCTTGAAATCGGCCGAAATGTACCCCAAACTGATACTTATCAGGGTTGAGGCACATCCTGTAAGATCGAAGAATATTAAATATGGTGGTGAGATCTGAAATGTGGTTTGCTGACTGTACGCTCTTGCAGTAAAGATTATCGATGTAGACTTCAATGACTTTCCCGATAGGTACTTTGAACATCGTAGTCAACAACCGTTAATATGTGGCACCCGCATTTTTGAGTCCGAAGGGCATGTCTTTGTTACAATAAAGGCCTCTTTCAGTGATGAAAGTCATCTATTCTTGATCTTCTTCCAAAAGTGGAATATGATTGAATCCCGAAGCAGCATCCATTATAGATAGGAGGTCATGGTCTGCTGTGGAATCGGGGATCTGATGAATGTTGGGAAGAGGGAAACTATCCATTGGAGTATGTTTGTTCAGATCGGTGAAATCTATGTAAACTCGCTCTTTTCCGTTCTTCTTTGGGACAATGACAATATTGGATATCCAGTCTAGATATTTGTCTTCTCTAATGAATCCAACTTTGATCAATTTCTTGATCTCGGTGTTAACTTCATCTCAAATGCAAGGTGATAGTCGTCGCTGTTTTTGTTTAACCGCTGTGGCGTTGATGTTGATGGCCAATTTGTGACATGTCTGTTGCCAGTCGTCTAGAAGTAACCATGACTAAAAATTATGGCAAAAGAATGCCTTAGGATATCGTGGAAATGCAATCTTTCCCACAGACGACGTCAAATGTAATGGCCAAATTCCGTAGGCTTGAAATAGCTTGGAATTCGCTATCACATCAATGAACCTATGAAAATATTCGTAGAAAACCTCTGAATAGGTAAAAAACCCTCGACCTCGAGTGGAGTATTTTTGTAAAAGTATCTTTATTGGTTGCGGTAGATATCTTATTACAAGTGATCTCTAGATTTAGAAATGCTTGAACCTTGTTGCAAAGAAGTTTAAATGTTTTTAAGAATCTAGAATATGTAGTTTTCTTGATGATTTCTTGCGTAATTTTCTGGTCACTATCTCTTCTCGAACTTCTTCCTTTTATAGGCTTTCTCCGCAGCTCTTCATCGTCCTGGAGCACGTTCTCTGAATAATGTGGTTAATGGCGGTTGACTGAGTAATTGATGAGTTCGTAAGAGATTGGTATCTTTAACTTGTTGAGGTTTTTCAGTTGGAGTTCGACCCACGTTCTTCACCAGTTTATGGAGTAGGTTAAAATGTTGACCGGAGAAGTCATGTGGAAAATGCGTGAGTCTGAGATGTCAGTAGTTCGAGCTAGAAACAACTCGATTAGGGTCATATCGTGGGGTAGGCCCCTACAATGCTCATTCTAGATAATTTCTACATGCCATTATTTATTTATTATGCAGACCTCATTGACCCCCTCACTCACATCCGATACTTTAAAGCCGGTGTTGGATAGTACTCTAAACTTGACCACATGCTATATAGATTATTCAGCATGAGCCTGAAAGAGGAGCCGCTTAGATGGTTTCATACTATCCCCAAAGGCTCCATCACCACATTTAGCCAGTTACAGCGTCTCTTCATGCCAAATTATGTTCATGCTAAGGAGCGAGAAATAACTATAGATTTATTGTTCTTCTTCAAGCAAGGCGCAAAAGAAACCTTGGCAAGCTTTTACAAGTATTTCTTGTAGGAAACGCAAAAAATTGGGAACTCAAATTTCAAAATTGTCATTCCAGCATTCACCTCAGCCCCGTAAATTAACTCCAAATTTTGAAAAGAGCTTACCTTGCACAAACCCCGAACGGTGATAGAGGTGATTGATGTTGTTAATAACCATATCGAATTAGAACGATCCAAGAAGAATAGGATGAAAAGTTCTTTTATCATCCATTCTCGTAAAACATTTCAATCTCCACCCCAAAAATCAACCACCACCGAAGCACCCAAGCAACACGGAAGATACACCGCCAACACTAGAAGATAGGATGGAAGGCCAGATAGACCCGTCCTAGTTCCACCTCCAGTGACAATAAATTTCTCTACTATCTTACCAACGATAAAGGCAGATGACTTATATCGGGTAGCACAAGTAATTCCTGAAATCCCCAATAAACCTTTATGTCAGTATCACAATATCCATAGTCACGAAACTGACAACTGCTACTCACTCATTCAAATTTTTCATCGTATTCTATTAGCTGGAAGACTTCATAATTATATAGTCTGTAGGGACTTATCCCTCGAGCTATGCACACTCGACCTCATCTATACCTCGAGCTCCAGAAGACTCGATCTTATCCAGTACCAGACTCACGCATAAACAAACATGTTAACTGCTACACATCGACCACGAACTCAAGCAGAACGTGGATCGTCCACGATAGATGTAAACAGAACAAGTTAACATACACTTGTCTCCCATGAGCTAGCAGTTACACACTCAACTTCCCATGACTTCCACTTTCAGGAGAACGTGTTCAAGCACGATGTCAAGCTGAGAGCAGTGTCTATAATAGGGCAGAGCACCTAAGGAAACAAGGAGGTCGACAGAAAATTCTATACATACAATTATTAGATCTCTAGCTATTTTTTCATAGATTAACTCTTGTAATCAGATTCTCTCACTCTCTCAAGCAATAATACTACTTTCACAAAATCCTCCATTCGAGGTCGTGGTTTTTACCTATTCACAGGTTTTTTACGTTAAATCCCCTGCATCAAGTGTTATCTCTTATTTAATTCTTGGCATAGTAGTTCTTGGTGTAAGGATTGATTTCAAGCTAGTTCGAGCTTTACGAAATCTGGTCCCTACATTTGGCGCCGCTTGTGGGAACGTATGACTTTTCCATGTAGTTAAGGACACGATTGATACTCATCAGTCGAGTAGCATTCAATTATGGTTCAAACATGCCAATCTTTGGGAGCTCAGCCTAAAAGTTCAAGGGAACCTCATCGGGTTGCTGAGCTTTGGGCGTGCTTAATTGCCGATGCCGAGAAACGGAGTCAGCTTGAGCGCCAGCTATTGGAAGATCGAGAACTCCGCGAGAAGGAGTCAGAACAAGAGCGTCAAGCTCGAGTTATGGAGACAAAGAAGCAAGAAGCTCAGATGTTAGCTTTTTAAACAGCTCTGAAAGCATTTCAGAGCAGCCAACCACCACCAGCCCTGAGAGAACGCGAAACAGTACCAACAATCTCAAGGGTTTCCGTTCACGAGAGGTTAGGGGCACATGAGGTACATAGTATAGACATTTCTAGGATTCATTGTGAGGATCCACAAGCACCGATAGTTTCAATTCATTTTGGACAAGAGGCGCAGATAGATATCGGCAAAGATCGCAGACCATCCAAGTAGCCCGAGGAAGTCTTGCGACCTCCTTACCGAGCCCTACTTCCTAAACATATGAGCGAGGAAATAGGTGACCACGTTCCCAGACTCATACGTCAAGCAGTTCCGACCGTTCCAGCAGCTCCAGTAGTTCCAGCAGTTCCCAGACTCATACGTCAAGCAGTTCCGACCGTTCCAGCAGCTCCGGTAGTTCCAGCAGTTCCAGCAGCTCCTATCTATCAGCATTATATTTTACAGGAACTCATAGACCAGCGTATCAGGGAGATCATCAAAGCAACGGATTTAGACGCAAAGGATGACTCGCACAAATTACAAGGTAGTCCAATTGCTAAAGAATTATTTGATATTATTGTCCCAATAGGTTTTCATACACCCAAGATCGTCAAATAGAATAGAACCGATCCTGGCCCGTACGTTCAACAATTCCGTGACTCATTGGGTTTGTATTCAAATCTGAATCACATCCTTTGCCGGCTCTTCGCTACCAGTCTCCTGGACGAACCTCTCCGTTGGTTCTACTCTTTACCAGAATATTCGATTCATACCTTCGAGCAGTTGCAGAAAATCATCATCAAGGCTTATGCCCACATCAAAGACAAAGAAGAGAACTTATATTTTCTTATAAGTCTCAAACAAGCACAAGGGGAGAAGCTCGACGAGTTCTCCATGAAGTTTCTCGAACTGGCTCGGAAGGTTGACAATCTAGATCAGCAGATAGCCATGTCCGCATTCACAAATGCTCTATAGTTCAATTGCAAAGCTAAAGAGTATCTCTTCCTGAAGAAGCCCAAGACTCTCGAAGATAAGATCGAAAAAGTCAACAATTACATCGATATGGAGCGGATGATGCCTGAATTGAATAAACCTGTAAAGGCAGTCCACAGCACCAAAGTTCCTTCTACAGATTCCAACAACAACCGTAACTCGAGCGATCCAGACGATCCTAATCGAGCAAAGACAGAACCAGAAAGAGACAACAATCAGAGGTCGTAGAAACCATCCAGAATAGTCATACCAAAGTTGAATACCAAGCTTTCCGTGATCTATCTTATTCTCCAGAAAGATAAATGTTTCCGTCCAGCTCGACATCTTGATCCAATAGCAGGCCAACCTTATTACGAATATCACAAGATTAAGCACCACAGCACCGACAATTGCTATGGTTTGAAAAAGCTCCTGGATATCATTTTTAAGGAAGGGAGGATGCTCGAATACATTATCGATCTTCCCAGCTATAAAGATGGGAGCTATCTAAAATAAGATGACGTGGCTTAAGCAACAGAACAAGCAGAGGAGAAGCATTTATATCATATCTACTGCAGTAATATGATCGAAATCAATCAGGTTTCAAATTCCAACAGAGTCAAGCAGAGGAAGTTGGGCGAGTGCTGTGACCTTTCCGTCCAAGACAAGGAAGCTAAGCTCCTCCCAGAGTCAAGCAGTCGTCGAAAGGGAATCTCCTTCAAAGACTGCGACACAGGACATGTGAAGTATCTTCATCATGACGCACTAGTAATTATGCTCAAAATGTAGAACTTCGCAATGTACACCAGGATGGTGGACACAGGAAGTGGGGTTGAGATCCTTTTCCAGAGCAAGATTGACTAGATGGGACTCTTAGATCAGGTCGTTCAAAGTGAGACAGACATCAGTAGATTTAATGGGTGCAAAGAAGAACGAGTTGGGAAGATCACTCTCCCGATCACAGCAGGGCCTACCACTATCGACATTATTTTTTACGTCATCAATGCCAAATCAGAGTATTTGGGGATACTAGGACGCTGTTGGCTGCACAATATAGGGGTCATCCTATCCACGTTCCAACAAATACTCTGTTTCAAGCATAATAACGGTATTTATGAAATCAAAGGAAGTTAAAAACTCTCTCGTGCTTGCGTGAATACAGTCTCACCCGTCCTCGACCATTTAAAATAGATTGCTGCATAGCAATCACAGAAGGCTGATCACCTCGATGGTCAGTCTTCTCCAGCCGAGCCCTGGGAATATGTCTAGGTCGATGAAGTTAACCGAGGTACTTATATTGGTACAAAATTAATTCAAACAGAGAAAGAAGCTCTTATTTCTTTCCACCAATCCAACAAAGACGTTTTCACATGGAACTTCCAAGAAATGCAAGGCGTAGACCCATCAAAGTCTTGCCACATCTTAAACATCTGTGAAGGCGTCACAGCAGTTAAGCTGAAGCAACGTAGGTTATCTCCAAGATTTAGAGACGAGGTGAACAAGGAGATCGATAAACTTATCGAGATCGGTTTCATTCGAGAAGCCAAGTACCCAGACTGGATTTCTAATATCGTTGCTGTTCCAAAGAAGAATGGGAATGTTCGGGTTTGCGTGGATTTTACAGATCTAAACAAACACACGCCAAAGGATAGTTTCCCTATTCCGATTATTCATCAGATCCTCGACTCTACAGTAGGTCACGAACTCTTGTCCATGATGGACGCCACTTCGGGGTACAATTAGATTCTACTCTTGGAAGCAGATCAAGAAAAGACTACATTTATTACAAAAAGAGGTCTCTACTGTTATATGGTTATGCCATTCGGCCATAAGAATGCTGGAGCCACTTACCAAAGGCTGGCCACAAGTATGTTCAAAGAACACTTGGGAAAAACAGTCGAAGTATATATTGACAACATGCTTTGCAAGAGCCTAAAGAAAGGAGATCACATTTCTCACCTCTCTACAATATTCAGTATATTACGATCCTACAGAATGAAGCTTAATCCCAAAAAATGCCAGTTCAGCGTTCACTCAGGCAAGTTCTTGGGTCATCTTATCTGTAAGAAAGGGATAGAAGCAGATCCAGATCAAATTCGAGCTCTTCTGGACATGCCTTCACCATCAACAAAGAAGGATGTAGAAAATCTCGCAGGAAAGATTACAGCAATCAACAGATTCGTATCCAAATCCTCAGATCGATGCAGATGGTTATTTATCCTACTCAGAGGTTCTACTCAACGAGGCAAAGGTTCAAAGAACAAAGATATCAACTGGATACCAGAATGTGAAGCAGCTTTTTAGGAACTCAAAACTTACCTAGGGAGGGCTCCAATCATGTGCACTCTGATAGGCAATGAGGAACTGATTATCTACCTCACAGTTATAGATACATCTCTCAGCTCAGTTCTCATTCTGCTCAAAGGAAAAATTGAGAAACCGATCTTCTTCATCAGCAAGACACTTTCTCCAACAGAAACGAGGTACTCTAAAATTGAAAGATTACTTTTAACTCTCATTTACACCGCACAAAAACTCAAACACTATTTTCATGCACTTCCTGTCAAAGTCATGACGAATTACCTACTTGGGGAAGTATTGTCTAAGAAAGAGAAATCCAGAAGAGTGCAGCAATGGTCCGTCAGTTTGGGGGAGCACGAAATCAAATTCGAGCGACGAATTTCCGTAAGGGTTCAAGCAGTCGCTGATTTTCAAGTTGACTTTCCAGTTTCAGATTATGACTGGGAAGAACATGATCCAGATCTCACCGAAGATACAGCAGATGAGATTCTACCCTCCAAATCTTTTGATGATCGAGCATCATGGATATCACAAAAGGGTGGAGGTTCCTCACCGATGGTTCAGCAGGACCCGCAGGGTCGGGAATTGGGATCGTTCTCATTACACCTTTCAACGACAGAATCCAGAAATCCATCCGTCTCGACTTCGAAGCCTCAAACAAGGTTGCAGAGAACGAGGCCATTACAAGAAGAACAAATCATGGTCATTTATGCAGCTCTGGTCGCAGAAAAACTATACAAATTTCACAAAGCTACGCTCGAATACCTCCCTCGAGGATAGAATTGCC
Source organism: Kingdonia uniflora (assembly GCA_014058105.1). Classification (NCBI taxonomy): domain Eukaryota; kingdom Viridiplantae; phylum Streptophyta; class Magnoliopsida; order Ranunculales; family Circaeasteraceae; genus Kingdonia; species Kingdonia uniflora. Next base: position 1,591,550 of record JACGCM010000779.1, on the reverse strand, counting down.
ACGCTGACTCCTTGGCTTACTTAGCCGGTGTATTGGGTACAAAATCAAGACACCTTCAAATCAAAGTTATTTCTAGCCCCAGTATTAATCGCACTATAGTTTATGCGATTAACACTGGGGGCGATGAGATGGTGGAAGATGATTGGAGGAAACCTTTCGTTACTTATCTCGGTCAGGATAGCTCATGCAACAGGCCACTACCGAATGATCCACAGCAGCGCAGACACATCATCGAGAATTCAAGGCGCTACACAGTCCAACCAAATGGCAATCTCTACAAGCGCTCAGTCACTGGTCCATATCTCAAGTGCCTCTCTAAGGAACTTGCCGACAACATGCTTTGAGATCTACATGAAGGAATCTGTGGATCCCATACCGTAGGACGAACTCTTTCTAATAGAGCCATTACCCAAGGAGTGTTTTTTCTAGGGATGCGGAAGCAAGCTGAAGAATACTCAAGGAAATGTGATGCATGTCAGCGTCTTGGAAATCAAATTTGGGCCCCTACCCTCGAACTCCATGCCAGTAAGGTATACTGGCCATTCAAACGATGGGCACTCGATCTAGTTGGTGAATTCCCCAATACTCCGACTAATAGGAAATTTCTCCTTGTTGCCACGGATTACTTCACTAAATGGGCTAAAGCAGTTCCTCTATGCAGAAATCGAGAAGAAAAAGTCATTTCTTTCATTTGGCAGCATATCATCACAAGATTTGGTTGTCCACATTTGATCCGTATCTATAACGATCCTCAGTTCGTTGGAGCAAAGGTCGTAGCTTTTCTCAACAAACACAACATAATCCATTCTCCATCAAATCCATACTACCCCCAGGGAAACAGACATGCGGAGATTGCAAACAAGATCATCGTAGATGGTCTCAAAAAGTGCCTTATGTTACAGAAGAAGTACAACTGGATACGTGAATTACCTCACGTCTTATGGGCTTATCGAACTATGCCCCAGATGTCAACACAGTGCTCTCCTTTTCTGCTTGCCTATGGAACTGAAGCAATCATCCCAATAAAGTACCACCATTCTGTGAGAGATCACAAGCTCACAGACGAAGAAATTGAGTTTGAATTTGCTTGCAACCTCAATTGGATCGATGAGACACGAGATCGAGCTATCACAAATCTTGGTCGATATTATCAAACACTGACAAATTCATACAACAAACGAGTTCGCACTAGGGAGTTCGTTCTCAATGACTGGGTCCTTCGAGAAATCTCAGATAACAGAAAAGATCCACATGCTGGGAAACTAGCAAAAAACTGGGAAGGTCCTTTCATGGTCATAGGTCGAACTGGTCTAGGTTCATACTATCTCATGACGGAAGCCGGTGATAAAATTCCAAATCCATGGAATACAGGAAGATTAAAGTTATATCGATGTTGAACAGCTCCTCCGTCACTTAGCAAGGTTCAACCCACCTCGAGATTTCCCCTCCAATGCATGTACAAACTCTTTTCAATCAATGAAATCTCTTTTTTATCACAAGAATCCCAGCTATACAGTTCCCTTTCATCTCCATCATCTCCAGGGGTAAAAGCATAGTTTATCCAAGCTCAATCCCTAAAGGTAAACAACATCCAAAATTGGTAATGGCATAGATAATACTAGCCTAACTCCTGAGGATACTCATACATCCGAAGGTGGGGGCTATAACGAACCTCTTAGAGTGAAGATAACAAGCCTAAAGCACGAGTGGGGAAAAAACTTCCTTACAACCGCTAAGCTCCAACATCCAACATTGGTAATGGCATAGATAATACTAGCCTAACTCCTAAGGATACTCATACATCTAAAGGCGGGGGCCATAACGAACCTCTTGGCCTGAAAATAACAAGCCTAAAACACGAGTGGGGAAAAAACTTGCTCGCTGCCGCAAAGCTCCAACATTCAATATTGGTAATAGCATAGATAATACTAGACTAACTCCTAAGGATACTCATACATCTGAAGGCGGGGGCCATAAAGAACCTCTTAGCCTGAAGATAACAAGCCTAAAGTACGAGTGAGGAAAAAACTTGCTCGCTACCGCTAAGCTCCAATATCCAATATAGTATCAAGGCATAGATAATACTAGCCGAACCCCTGGGGACTCAGAAACCTCTGGGGCTGGGGCCATAAAGAGCCTCAGCCTGTGGGATCAGGCGTAAAGCACGAGTGAGACGTTGCCCACTGCCGTTAAGCTCAACTCTCCAATATTATATCAAGGCATAGATAATACTAGTCGAACCCCTGAGGAAGCACAAATCTGAGGTGGAGGCCATAAAGAATCTCTTAGCCTGCGGTGACAGCCTAACGTACGAGCAAAGATAATACAAGCTCGTTACCGCTAAGCCTCCCTGAAGTCCATGGGTTGAAGCATAGATAATACTTACTTCTACACCCACGAACTTCTTCTAATTCTATGGGTCAAACCAGAGAATAACATCTACTCCAGGTGTGGAAATATTAGTTTCTCATATCGGCATTTTAAATTATAACTCTCCTCTCAAAGTCCTACATCGAGCACTGAAGTATCAACATCTGCTACATACAAAAGGTACTCGTTATCAGAATTCAAGTCTATTTCTTTTTTCTGTTAGATTTTTTTGAGGGGAGAGCAGTCTATCTTCCTCCTACAATGGGAGTAGGTGAGACTACACTCAAGCTTCTCCCTATTTTAGTCCTGGATGCCATATATTCTGGAGCACGTTCAGCAACCATTTCTCTCCCTCAAGCTATCTGTTCAGCCGTCGTGGTCCCAATACCACGATCCATAACCCCAATTGGATCTATGCTCGAGATATCGAGTTTACATACACAAGTCTTTCCAGAGAAGAAATCTTGCATCAAATCTCTCTCAACCTGTAGGAATTTTATTTCCTCGACAAAAAATGCAACCAATGTGATTAATTGCCATTGATGCAAAGCTTCACCATCACATTTTTCTTTTTCATGAACTAATAGTTCCTTAAAGGATTGGTGAGTAACAGCAGCATGCTTGTTATCCTTCAAACGACGATCTTTCGATTAAGCCAGTTTAGCTCTTAATTGATCAATACATTCACTCATCTGCCTTGTAAGATCTATCGACTTCTGCCGAGAATTTATGAGATCAATACGCATATTCTCCACTAACTTTTCTTTTCAATGAAGAAATTCATTCATCACTCGACTCCCCTCACCAGAAGCAATTTCACCATACCTTTTATCCAATTCAAATTTGAGGTCTTTTTGATACTTCATTTCACGTACACGTAATTCCCACTCCAATTCGGAAATTCGAGCACAAAGTTGATTAATTCTTTCATTCAGCTCCTTATCACATTGCACAACCCTCCTCATGTTTCCGCTAGCATGGGCCAAATTGTCCACTAAACTTTTGTTATTGGCTTGAATCTCTGCTAAATTAGTCCTGCTCTGGGCCTCTCTCCCTTTTAAACGATGTAAATCAACCCTCAAACGATCTAACCTGGCGATCAAAACGTATTTGTGCAGAGTTACGCAATTCTAAATCATTACCCGCAATACTACTATTCATTTTTTCAAAATTGGCCTCGGACAGAGCCAATTCAGTTTGCACAGTATCCAGGTTGATCTCATACTTTAACAACTGCTCCTTCAGAGTACGAATTTTTCACTTCATATCAGATATCTCATCATTCAATACTCTAATATGGTATTCGGCTAACTCAGCCTCGTGCCAAGAACCTGACGCGGCCTTTTCCTTCAAGTCAGCAAGTTCGCTGGTAAGTTGGTTCAAGGCCATATCCCTGCTCAAAATTGTTGCAGTCATATGCTCGTCTTGGCTCTTAGCTTCTTCGAGATTTAGAGAGACCTTCACATTATCATCCAACCGATCTTATACTGAGAGATCAAAGCCTCATATTCTTCTGCATACTCAGTATTATACAAAAGAGTCTGCTCTTCTCTCTCTCTAGCAACGTCTAGCTCCTTCTGCATAACAGTTAGCAGGGACTCACAACATCAGTACGTAATTGGAAAATAGATCGACAGATGCATACTGAAAAACTTGCAGTACAGACACCTGCAAGCTCGAGATAGCTAATGCTGCCTTGTCCTACCGACCATAACAAGTTTTGGTCGCAAGACAGAGTATACATACACAAACATCTTGAACTAGAATAAACTTACAAGGTACATATCACTTCTTCTATTAAATTCTTGTTCATCTAGTTATAAATTTATCTGAATTATCTAACCTGCAATTCAGCCGAGGATTTTTTCTCTACTTCAAGCAGGCCCTCTAAGTCCACAACTCTGTGGCGCGAGCTTTCTATCACCTACAATATGGAGTTTCATAAGCAAAATGTTGTTGGCATCAAACTGCAGTAAAATATTACAAAGCTCGAGTTTATGTTTCACAACCAATGTTACATTACACGATCATCCTACCTGATCAATAGTTTCCTGATTGCCGGCAACGGTCTTTTCAGCAATATTCAAATCATCCTCCATTTCCTCAACCTCCTCTTCATCCATAATTTCCTTCCCCTCATAATTCTCTTCGCTAAATGCCATAATCTCTGCCTTTGTATACCTCAGCTGGTAGAGCTTCCCTACAAGGTTGTTCTGAGAAGTAACAGACGCGGTAACCAATCACTTCAATTTAGCTATACTTTCGGCCCTGACTTCCTTCAGCTTTAGGGCAACAACTTCCCTTTCTTTCTCCAGCTCCAACTGGAAAGCTTCCCTCTCCCGAGTCAGGTTTTCTTCAAACTGGTTTTTCTCTCCCTCGAGCTGGGAGATCTTCTTTTCCAGCTCAATCAACCTATCCTGGAAACCAAGTTGAACCCCCCTCATAGTACGAGAAAACTGCATAAAGAAATAAGTTAGCTTGAGCAACAATACAGCTTGACAAAACCAACTATTTACTAACCTTCTTAAACTCATCATCCACAACAGCAACCATCTTCTCTCGTGCTTTAGCTCAATATTGTTCCTCTAGGGGACCTCGGCTTCACCCTTAAAACGCGGCCTCAAGTCCGCCCCCTCAACAATTTTATCGCTTTCCTCTAGCACCACCTGCGACTTTGTGGGAGAAGTTACCTTCCTCCTCTTACTGCTATCACCCACACTGTGCGACGTAACAGAACGAGAAGCAGCCCCCCTTTTTACGGCTTTCCTCTTTGCCAAGTTCCGTACAACAGTGCTGGAGGCAGTGGCCATGTCCACTGGCCCATCTGAAATTTTATTGAGTCGCGCGAGCTTCAAAGGAATATTAAGTTCAGGAGTTACCAATTTCTCTTCCATAGAGCTTGGAGTTTTCCCAGCCATTCTCCGCTTCGCTTGAGATCTCCTGACCTTGTCGTCCTTACTAGCTACCCTTTTGAACCTACTTATCTCTAACTCTTTGAGAACAGCTTCAAGTTCAGTGCCTTCCCTGGCAGCAACGTCTATCAAGGATTCCTTCCTCGAAGCTTTACAACTAATTCCTGGATAAAAACTCGACAACGTAAGATACAAACCAACTACAGAAATATAGTTCAACATACAAATGATAGTTCAATTTTCAATGGTATACTTACCCTTTGTTATAGTTATATTATTAAGTTTCAGGGGATCCTAATCAGACCGCTGAAGACATTCACCAGACACCCATAAAAGGTTGTCATTCCACACTCGCCCTGCTGAAGACAGGTCGAAGAAGCATGGTCTTTAAGAACTAGAAGAGAGATATGCACCGTCAGTTGCTGTGACATATTTCACAGCATAATACTTCAGAAAATCCTTGGCAGTAATCCTCCTCTCACTACCAGATGCAGCACATCTCTCATTAAGGGTTTCGTATTCAAGGATAACTTCCCAAAAATTACAATTCAGTTGCGCCAGAAAAGCCCCAATCATATTCATAACACTCTTAGCCAAATTGCTCAATGTCAGCGTCAACCCATAGTCGAACTGGGCTAAATAACAACAAAACCATCAGTTCGACTATCCTTCACCACGCCTTGAACGTACTCCAAAAATAGTTCATCCCCCAAACGCCTGTACTTCTTTTCTTTAGCCAAATTAGGCAGTAAATACATGTAATCCCTTCCTTGACTGACACTGCAAGCCCTAAAGAAATTACCCCTATATCCGAAAGCGTACCCCCAAATCCCATCTATAATACTTTTGGCCTTACTGAACTCTCTAAACCGACAAGAACCTGTTGGGTACTAAACTCGAGAACTCTTCATACGAGGCCATTCTACCAATTTAGCTACAGTATCCTCTTCATTCCCTACTCCAATGACGGGAGATAAGTGCCCTACGAGGTCTACTTCATCAGCCTTTGCACAACCAGAAGTCAAAACCATACTTATCTACAGTAAAGGGTCTACTTTACAAGACGCTGGTCCAACAAAACCTACAGAGGGCCGAGGTATATATTTGGATTTTTATCTCGCACTACTAGATCACTTATACAATCACAAACTGTCGCAAAACGATTTGTATCGCCCTACAGTCATTATTCCCATTGTTATTTTTATTTCATTTTTGTGTATGGATAGGGATTACATCCTTATCCCGACACAATAAAGATTTTTATACAAAAACTCTTATAAACCCAAAGACAGACTTACCTTTAAGACCCGAGTGAGAGTCTATAGCGTTGGTCTGTACCAGTTTGCTCAATTTCTACAACTTTTGCAAAACCTCCTCGATATCAGCCTCCTATCGTAGTTTACAATTGAGACTCCTAGTCACTGTTTTCCTCTTATCCTTTCCTCCTATAGTGGTAATGGAATCGTCAGTTAAGATCTATCTCTCTCTAACCCTTCTCTTCATTTTTTGGTTTTTCATATTCGGAGAGGGAGGAGAGGGGGCACTTATGCACCTTTCCCCAAACCGCTGGCGGTTTGGAGTTTTCCAATAAGCAGTCTTCGATTCCTGAACTGAGCCGTCTACTCGTTTGAACCTGTCAGACGTGTCGTACCGCTTCGGTGAAACCACCTTCCCATCATTACACAAAATATTATACTTTAGTTCATCTTTCAGCCTCTTGGTCCCACTTTTTTCATAATACCCCAAACTCATGATTCTGAATTTTCTACATTAAAATTTCACGTGCATTTGTTTGCCCTACTTATACACCTTGACTTTAATGTCAATATCAGTTAGCAACACAAATTCAAAAATTCAGTTTCAACAGCAATCCTTGTCACAACCTATTTTTGTGAATAAATTTTTCTTTATGTAAATTCAGGCAATTACATTTTAAAAATTTAAAAATACAATAGTCAATCACTCCAATCCCCAAGATACTTGCATTTGAAGCAACCGACATGCCCAAAAATGCCACAAGCCTTCAGTAGCCCTGAGGCGATATCCCTATTCTCATTAATGATCTCCTCCTTGGCCATCATCAGCGCAAACTTTCTGCGATCTTCAGCAGACCGCCAATAGGTGCGCATGGAATCAGACCAGTACACGCAGTTCATTTCCTCGCCCCTTTCTACACCAGTCTTACCCACGTAGTTTGCTCAAGTTTCAAGCAGAACCGCATCATAACCTTGCTGCCCAAAAATAGCTTCCCTTATTTTATCAATTTTGAATGCTAAACGCAAGTCGTTCAATGCACGCGCTTCAACAGCCCTCTGAGAGCGAGTCTTCACCATTTTTTATGAATAACCTTCTTAAAGAACAAGTCACACTTTTATACTGTTCAGTTAACAGGACTAATTTTTCAAATGACTATACACAACGTATTTTAGTTTTTATAACCCACTCTTCCCGGGTTCGAACTACTTACTATTATCTCTTTGTTCTTAATCGAGCTCTCTAAAGTTTTTATTTCGTGCTTTATGTTTACATCTGTTAAGCTTGATTCATTTACGAGGTAGGATAAGGTATGTTATCCCACCAACTACTCACTCCCATATTGGGCATAACTCGATGACATGTCGACTATTTCTGCTTTTCGCTAATAAGAAACACACAAAATATTCTTTTATTACGCTCGATTTTTATCTAACATGTTGGTTACAGGATTACCCCTACAACGTTGCTTTACAATTACATAATCAAGCTTTTCGAAGCTCGATATTACAAATACTTTCTCGAACATGAGGACAGGTCTCTAGTTCTTTTCTCGTTGCCAACATAATGTTGATCTTCTGGAGTAACCTCAGCCACAGTTCGAAAATTGCAAGACTACAACAGGTGAAATACCTCTTTCCCCTTCATTTCCCTGCAGGAAGAATTAAAAGAAATGCGATGGTATCAAAAAAAGAGATCCATCTTCTACCTCCCCCACCGCCGTCTCTTCCTTCTTATCCCCACTAACCCGGAGTTCGTAGAGATTGAAGAGGACTCCTACCTTAAAAATCGGAACATCAATAGAGATCAGGGATTTTGCATCGCATACACCCCGGCCGCTAAATCGGACGCTACATAATACCCAAAAATATTTCAAACAACACTCCTTCAACAAAACAGCAAAGGAAGTCTCCCTACTCTGATAGCCATAAAACCATATCCGGAATCCCTCCATGATGAAAGAAAACCGGGTATGATACACTTGATTCCTCATCTTAACCATAATGTTGCAAAGGTACGCTTCCAAAAAACTTATATTTTTTTCTCATCCTACAAAACAGACATGTTTGTTTTTCTCTGCAGCGAAGATGTGTTGCAGGTTATTCGGCGATCAAATCTAACCACTATTTATAGAAATACCACATTTAATGCAAGTTGTTTCCCCAAATAGTCATCCGCTAGGGAAAACCAACAGTCTGCCCATAATACTTACGCGTCATAATGGCCACACACTCATCAATGCAGACATTCTGCTTTTCAAACGTCGCTTACGTCATCACAAGGTCTGAGATTTAGGGTTTTTCTCAACTAAAGCCACACGCAACTTCAGTTGCGAGGGGGCGATTGTAGGGACTTGTCCCTCAAGCTATATACAGTCGACCTCATCTATACCTCGAGCTCCAGAAGACTTGATCTTATCCAGTACCAGATTTACGCATAAACAAACACGTTAACTGCTACACATCGACCACGAACTTAAACAGAACGTGGATTATCCACGATAGATGTAAACAGAACAAGCCAACATATACCTGTCTTCTATGAGCTAACAGTTGCACACTCAACTACCCATGATTTCCACTTTCAGGAGAACGTATTCAAGCACGATGTAAAGCTGAGAGCAGGGTCTATAAAAGGACAGAGCTCCTAAGGAAACAAGGAGGTCGACAGACAATTCTATACATACAATTATCTGATCTCTAGCTATTTTTTCTTAGATTAACTTTTGTAATCAGATTCTCTCATTCTCTCAAGTAATAGTACTACTTTCACAAAATCCTCAACTCGAGGTTATAGTTTTTACCTATTCACAGGTTTTCCACGCTAAATCCCCTGTGTCAAGTGTTATCTTTTATTTAATTCTTGGCATAGTAGTTCTTGGTGTAAGGATCAATTTTAAGCTAGTTCGAGCTTTGCGAAATCTGGTCCCTACATAGTCGATATTCAAAAGTTCCTTGAAGACGAAGCAAAAAGCAAAGACATTGATCAATAGCAAGGCCAGGGGAAAACTTTCCATCTTTATATGATCAAAATTGAGAAAGGAAAGAAAAGAAAACAAGACAACCGAATTACATCCTGTTACAAAATGACTTCCTTCGACAAATCGGCATAACTTCTCCCCAGCTCGGGCAAATCAAAACGTCCATTCCATATTACCTTCGAGGACTGTGACACCAGCCATGTCAAGTACCCTCATGACGACCCTGTGGTTGTTATGCTGAATGTAGGACAAAACTACCTACACATGCTTCTCGTCGATATAAGAGGCACCACAGATATTTTGTTCAGAAGGGCAATTAAAGTTCTGGGACTCAAAGATTCAGTGAAAGCTTTAATAACCACCATCACAGGTTTCAACGGTTCAAAAGAATTGGCCACAGGGGAAATCACCCTGCCAGCTCAAGCAGGATCTGAACCACTTTCGTTAAATTCGTGGTCATCGATTATGAGTCCAAATATTTAGGAATTTTAGGGTGGAGTTGGCTACATTCGATCAAAGCAGTGTTTTCCGCATATCATCTAGCATTAAGATTTCTAGCAGATCAAAGAGTCTATGAAATCAAAGGCAGCTAAGCAGTTATACGTATGTGTGAGAATACCACAACCAACTCTCATTCAACGAAACTTCTCAAAGCATAGCAACTACAACAGGAAACACCCCCTACATTCGAGCAACATGATATTGAAGTAGTAGATTCCATTGAACTCGATAGGCCCGGGGGTAGCACCTTCATTGGCTCCAAACTGTTATCCGATGAAAAAGAAACCATGATCTATCTCCTGAAGTAAAACGTCGTCATTTTTGCATGGTCTTTCCAAGAAATGACCGATAGTAATCCTTCGATCGTATGCCACAAGCTCAACCTCCTTCTAGGCAACAAAGCAGTTGTACAGAAGTGTCAAAATCTAGCTCTCTGCCTTCACGAATCCATTAATGAGGAAATGGACAAACTCCTTCATGTAGGATTTATCAAAGAAGAAAAGTATCCAAAATGGGTTTCTAACATAGTAGCGGTTCCAATAAAAAATAGGAAAATCTGAGTTTGCGCTGATTTCACAGAACCCAACAAGTTTACCCCAAATGATAACTTTCCACTCCCACTGATCCCGCAACTTCTCGACTCTGTCACAGGACACAAACTTCTTTCAATGATTGATGCAGCTTCTGGTTATAATCTGGTTCCTCTCGCCAAAAAAAATTAAGAAAAGACAACTTTTGTCACAGAAAGATGTCTTTACTGTTATAGAGTAATGTCTTTTGGGTTAAAAATACAAGAGCCACTTACCAACGATTTGTCACAAAAATGTTCAAAGATAATTTAGGCTAAATCATGGAAGTATACATCGATGATATGATATGTAAAAGCTTGAAATGTGAAGATCACTACAACAACCTCCAAACCATCATTAATATCCTTCGTGCCTACCAGATGAAACTCAACCCTAAAAATTTCCAATTCAATGTCGCATCTGGTAAATTTTTGGGACATGTGGCTAGTTATAGGGGAATCAAAATCGATCCAGCACAAATCAAGACACTCATGGCAATGCCATCTCCACGAACAAAGAAAAATGTACAGAAATTTATAGGCAAGATTACTAATTTTCACAGGTTCATCTCCAAGTTATCTAATCGATGTAAACTTCTTTACCTCCTTCATCGTGGAAATCTAACTCCACTATCTAAAAAATAACTCAAGGAAATCATTTGGACTCCTGACTGTGAATTAGTTTTCCAAGATCTTATGCGATACTTGAGTCTTCCACCTATCATGAATACTCCAGTTGATGCCGAAACAATTACAATGTACTTATCCACAACTGATAATTCCATTACCTCTATCCTTAATCGGGAAGATGACGGTGTGGAAAAATCAATCTACTTCATCAGCGAAACTCTCATGCCTTCTGAGAAAAGATATACAATTATCGAAAAGCAACTTCTAGCCTTGATCTACAGCCCTTAGAAACTCCGAACTTATTTCTAAGGTTATCCCATAAAAATCAATACTAAATATCCTTTCAAACTTATACTCTCTAAAAAAAAATCTCGAAGGGTTCAACAATGGTCTGTATTCCTCGGCAAATATGACATCTCCTTCGAGCTTCAGATATCAATCAAAGGGCATGCAGTAGCTGATTTCCGGGCAGATTTTCCAATCGAAGACCCCGATTGGAAAGAACTCGAGAAAGTATTGGTTATTGACTCAATTGCAGAGCCAGACGCCTGGTCATAGAACACAGGATGGAGACTCTTCACTGATGGATCTACTAGACCGCGAGGATTAGGAATTTGTATCATTCTAATTACACCATCGAATCATCGCATTGAGAAAGCTATTAAACTAAAATTCTATGCCACCAACAATGAAATAGAATATGAAGCCATCCTTCTTGGACTCGATCTTGCTATAACACTTGTAGCGGAAAAAATAGCCATTTACGTTGACTTTTTACTCGTTGACTCTTTACTCGTCGCCAATTATTACAATAAGACATTCAAGACATCAGGCAAGATGGTTGATTATATAGCCTTAGTCGAAGAAAAAGTAAACAAATTCAAATCAACAATAATCTCTTACCTCCCTCGAGCCGAAAATCACACACTAGCGCGTTAGCATACATTGCTGCAATGCTCGAAGACAGTAAAAAAAGAACTTTGGAGATCAAAGTTTTCAAACATTCTAATCTCGATATAAGCTATACGATGCAAATCAATGTTACTGAGGACGAAGATGAAGACGATTGGAGAAGACCTTTTTATGCATACCTCAATTCCAACATTTTCCCAAGTAACAAAGAAGAGGCCCGATCACTCTTGGCCAAATGCCCATGCTACAGAGTCCAAGATAAAATCCTCTATCTCATTACAGGAGGAGGACCTCTTATTGAAAGCATCTAACAGAAATGGGCCTAAATAAAAATCAAAGAACATCACAAAAGGATCTGCGCAGCTTACATTTCAGGATGATCATTGGCCTAATGGGCATTTACTTAAGGGTTTTACAGGCCGAAGATACGACAAGACTGCGAAAAATTTCTTCGTAGGTGCTACAAATGCCAAATCCATGCCCAAGACATCAAAAGCCCAACACTTGACTTGCACATAAGTAATGTCCTCTAGCCATTCAAAAGATGGGGGATCGATATAATTAGACCTTTCCATCCAGCATCGGGAAATTGCAAATTCGTTCTTGTGGCCACAAATTACTTTACCAAATGGGTCGAAGCAGTTTCTCTATGTCACACTGACAAAAATGATGTCATTAAATTTCTTTGGGAACACATCATAACTAGATTTGGTTGCCCACACATGATATGATCTAATAACGGTAAAAAATTCATCAGCAACAGAGTTCTTAGTTTCCTCTACGAATACAAAATTTAACTATCTACTTCGACACCATACTACCCTCAGGGTAACGGACAAGATGAAGCCATCAACAAAATTATCAAATCAGGACTACACAAATGCCACGACGTAAACAAAGGTAGATGGTTTAAGGAATTAGTAAGTGTTTTATGGGCATACAGGACAACTCCTTGGACATCCATAAGCTGTACTCCATTTATGATAGCCTTCGGCACCAAAGCTGTCATACCTTTAGACCTCAATCTACCAATTGGACAAAGAAAAATCACAGATAAAGATAACGAACTAGGTTTCCTTTGCAACCTCAACTGGACTGAAGAAGCCCGAGACAAAGCCATTGCAAACTTAGGACGATACCATGACACACTTAAGAAGCTTACAACAAAAAGGTTCGACAGCAAATTTTTTACATTGGCGACCCTGTCCTTCGACAAATTCAGGATAGTACTCGACCTAAGAATTCAAGAAAATTGTCACAAAATTGGGAAGGGTCATATATTGTATGTGAGAAGACCGATAGTAAGACTTATTGTATGGATCACAACTGTAACCGATTTCAACAATTCCAACACATCTTTACTATCTTTTACTCATCTTTACTATCTTTTACTCATCTTTACTATCTTTTACTCATCTTTACTATATTTACAATCATCTTTTCTACCTTTACTTAGTCTCGATCCATACTTGATACGTATGCAACAATACTAACATCATCTTTACTATATTTACTTTGTCTCGATCCATTCTTGATTAATATGCGTCAAAAACTAACATTCAATTATTCAACAAACACTATCTAATTATAGGATAATCTTGTTTGAAATCATTACTTATCGAACAAAACATGTCATGTTTTGTTCTTTTTAATCCAAACCCAAATATCCCAATGAGGACTAACATCTGGTAATCCTTCATGAAACTTGCAATCATCATAAATGCTTGCTTTAAAGCAACACTCTACTACTATTTACAGTCATATTTCACACTATCGATTTTGTCGAATATCAACACTTCGCATAAATTTTACATAAAACTAAGCATCAATTTCTTTCACAGAATTTTTGGAAAGCATAAACATCAGCATTCAATAAAAAGTAGTAAAATATTGTTTCGGTCCTATCGACCATTTTTACATCTCTCATCAAAAACAATTTTTTTTAATAATCATAATTTATTCTACACGGGAGACAATACATCATCATCCTTTCTCAAAGATTGCTCTAAGCAATGTCATGGCCTCCTCTTTTTCCTTTTCCAGGCGAACCCTTATCTCCTCAATCTGCTTGCCCCAAGCTTTCCTCGCATCATGAAGGGTAACTTCTTTCGCCTTCCCAATATCTAGCTTGTGCCTATTCAACTTTGCATTCACCTCATTCTTATCCTCGACCAGATCTTCTTTCTCCTTCACCAAATTCTTCTCAATATTCTTGTAAGCAACCAACTGATTTACCAAAGTGCCACCGCCGATAATGCAACCTTTGGCCTCTGTCAACAACTTCTTGATCTGCATTACATTTATAATATGAGTATTCAAATGAGGTACTAGATTTTTTAATCGAATTAAAGCAGAAAAATTTCTTACCTTCGACATGTTACGGTGGCCCTTGCTAAGAAAAGTTATCAAACTTTCTGCCCCTACCAAATAGTCGTCAACTTCTGCCTCCAATACAGCTATCCCAGACACGTGCATTCATTGTCCTTTGGACATCAATCTCAAATTCCTTGAAGTATATCTTCTTTAACGATTCCTTAAAAGTCTTCTTCTTTGGCTGCACGCTCGTCGAGGCTAGTGGAGGTCGCCCATCAGGTACAACAATTGGTGTCTCAAGTTTTACCCCTTCCTCATTGGTTGACCTTCGAGACCTCCTCTTTGGGGGCAGTAAAGAAGGAACGACTTGACAGACCACCTTTTTCTTTTTCCCCTTTCCCAAAGTTTCTGCAAACTTCGATTCTCTCACAGCCGTTATTGAGTCCATCGTATACCCAACTATCGAAGGATTTTCTAAAGGCAAGCTCGCCACTGTAGCTCTTTTGTTCCTTGCAGACATCTTTCCATCGATCATGCCTCTTGAAATAGAGTGTCCACTTTCTCTTGTTCGATGAAAAGATTCTCGATCTTAGCGTAGAAACCTCTTATGATATTGTACAGTAGCTCTTGAACTACCAAGTTCTTATCAATATCCTTCAAAGCTGTACAAGCAGAAAGCACCAGTTATACACCAATTTCGACAATAAAAAAGCCAAAACATCGATATTTACGTTATCTGACCAAAAACCTAAATGAAAAGTTTTTCTTTACAGGGGCTTCCCCGGATCTTTCTTGTCGAACTCGTAGTTCATCGCTATACTGCTCTCATATTGACACCATGTTCTAGAACAACGGTCTCTTCAGAAACCTCATCAATTATCAATATCCTAGCTTATGAGAGTTTTGTTTTTGTGTATAGTACACACATAGATCATCCACTGTGGTCAACTCTTCACTCTTTACCTTTAATCGACTTCTTATCTCCCCATATACACAAAAAAGGGCATACACATTAGGGTTAAGCTGACCAGGTGCCATGTCAAAGAAATTCAAAAACTTCTTCCGATCAGCTCGAAGAGGAAACTTTAAACTCTTTTTAATTTGAACACTATGAACGAGAATCCCACACAAAGGAATTTCTTGATCAGTCATATCATACTGACATTCCTCTAACCTAATATCTGGAGGAATACCATACTTCTTCTTAAAACTCAAGATCTTTCATTTTTCTGGACCCTCATTATGGGGACCTAACCACTGATCCCACTTAAAATCAAGCTGTCACCAGTTCAAGTTACCTCCATCTCAGACTTACACATTTTCAACATGACTTTTCCCGTAAACATTTCAGCCTACTCCACAAACTGGTGAAGAACGTAGGTCGAACATCAAACCGAATAAACCTAATCCAGTCAAAGACACCTATCCTTTACGATCTCAACAGTTACTCAATCAATTGCCACAAACCACATTGTTCGGAGAACATGTTCCAACACGATATAGGGCTGCGGAGAAGGCCTATATAAGGAAGAAGTTCCAGAAAAGACAGAGGACCAGAAAATTACACGAAAAATCACCAATAAACTACTTTTTCTAGATTCTCAGAAACATTCAAACTTCTTAGTTACAAGGTTCAAGTATTTCTAAATTTGGAGATCACTTGTAATAAGAAATCCTCCACAAGAAATAAATATACTTTTACAAAAGTCCTCCACTCGAGGTCGTAGTTTTTTTACCTATTCAGAGGTTTTCCGCGCTAAAATCACCTGTGTCATTTCTTGTTTTCCATAAGAATATTTTCGCAGGTTTATTGGTGTGATAGCGAATTCTAAGCCATTTCGAGCTTACAGAATTTGGCTATTACATTTGGTGCCTTCTGTGGGAAAGATTGCATATCTACAATATCCTTAGGCATTCTTTCGCTATAATTTTCAATCATGGTTACTTCCAGATGACCGACTACAGGCATCTAACTCGATGTTTTTCTGGAGCCGGAACAACTTACAATACTAAGAGCGAATCTCAATCCAAAGATAGAGAAACGCGTTGAGCTCAAAAATCAGCTAACTGAGGATGGGGAGCTGACCTCCTATCTATACTGGATGCTGCTTCGGGATCCCAATATTTATCAGATCCTCGATTTTGCAGCTGACCATGACCTCCTATCTATGATGGATGCTACTTCGGGATACAATCAGATTCAACTTTTGGAAAAAGAGCAAGAAAAGACAACTTTCATCACTGAAAGAGGTTTTTATTGCTGCAAAGTCATGCCCTTCGGACTCAAAAGAACAGGTGCCACATATCAACGGTTGATGATTACTATGTTTAATACACATCTAGGGAAATTTTGTTGATGTCTACATCGACGATCTCTTATGCAAGAGCGTACAGTCATTCAGCCATTGCCGATTTTCTCATGGATTTTTCTGTGGAAGATCTTGAGTGGAAGGAGCACGACCCTGACCTTACAAAAGAAAATTATAAAGATCCACCCCCCAAACCATTTGATGAACGAGCTGATTAGAGTACAACAAATGGGTGGAGACTTCTTGCAGATGGATCAGCAGGACCCGCAAGGTCAGGAATCATAATCGCATTGACTACCCCTTCCAATGACAGAATTGAGAAATCAATCCTCTTAGATTTTGAGGCCTCAAATAATATCACCGAATACAAAGCTCTCATTCATGGACTCGACCTCGTTCTTGAGCTCAATATCCCCAAACTCTTAGTTTACACAGATTCACTACTCATCGTCCACCATTACTTTGAGCAATATTAGATGAATGGAAAGATAACCGAATACGCAACCCTCATTACAAATAGGATGAGCAAGTTTGCGAAAGCAACTCTTAATTATCTTCCTCGAGGTAAAAATAGACACGGTGATTCCTTGGCATATCTAGCCAGGGTCTTGGGTACAAAAGCTCAATATCTCCAGATCGAAATTATTTAAACCCCCAACATTAATCGTATTTCTGTATGCACGATCAATACTGGGGGCGATAAAGGGGGAGATGACGATTGACGAAAGCCTTTCTAAGTCTACCTCGGTGTCGACAATAGGTGCAATGAACCACTTTCTACAAATCCATTAGAACGTTGAGAGCTGATCAGCAACTCGAAGCACTACACAAATCAAAATGGTATGCTATACCGCCTCTCAGTCATTGGGCCTTACCTCAAATGCCTCTCTAAACCAAAAATAGATGAAATGCTCTACGAATTACATAGAGGGACTTGTGGCTCTCGTGCCGCAGGTCGATCACTAGCAAATAAAGCTATTATACATGGAGTATTCTGGCCTGGCATACGCAAGCACGCAGATGAGTACTCACGCAAGTGTGACACCTGCCATAGATATGGACACATGATACGCACCCCTGCACTTGAACTTCATGAAAGCAAGGTGTTCTGGGAATTTAAAAAATGGGTAATTGATCTCGTCGGCGAATTCCCTAATTATCCAAGTAATCGCCGTTACTGACTCGTAGCTTCTGATTATTTTACAAAATGGGTAGAAGCAGTTCTACTATGTCAAACCAGAGAAGAAGAAGTCATCTCTTTTATCTGGGAACACATCATCACTTGGTTCGGGTGCCCCTACTTAATTTGCATCGATAACGGGCCCCAATTCGTTGGAGAAAAAATCATAACCTTCCTCAACTATCACAATATTATCCACTCACCATCCAATCCTTACTATCCTCAAGGTAATGGCCAAGCCAAAATTACCAAAAAAACCCATCATGAATGAACTCTAAAAGCGGCTTTACTCACAGAAAAATAGAAATTGGGTTCGGGAACTGCCACATATCCTATGGGCATATCTTACCATTCCCCACCAGTCAATAGGATGCACCCCATTACTCCTTGCCTATAACACTGAAGCTACCATTCCATTTGAATCCTATCATCCAGCTCGAGATCATGAGCTGACTGACGAAGAAAATGAGTTTGAATTGTCTTATAACCTCAATATGATCGATGAAACCAAGGAATACGTAATCTGTAGGGAGCTAACTCCGTTTGGACGAGAAATCGATCCTTATAAAGTAAACTCGGCCCTCAATCAAAGGGAACAAGTAATCGGCCAATGATATGATGAAACAAAAGGCTAATACTTGCGTCGAGGCACGAATGTAACTCCCTACGACCTCTGATGAGGATTTTTAAGACAGATTAAATTACTGAAGAGTAAATTGGTGGGTTCGAATATGGATTTTTTGGGTGGTCGAAGGTAAAAATGTGAAGACCGGAGGAGATTTTTCTAACCCCTATCTGTGTTCCCCTCTCCTCTATTTATAGACGCATAGGGAGCTGAGTCACCAGGTGTGGGTCCGGTTTACATGATTATGTTTTCAAAAAATCCCGGCGAGTGACGGACCCTGATCTTGTCGATACTGTTACTGCTGCATTAATTTGTGATGGTTCTGAACGGCGCGGTAGTTGGGCTTGTCACTTTAGACGTACAGACCAATCAATGCGCTGTCTTATTTGATGAGGTAGTTGTCTGTCTTATCTTGCTTCGACAATGTGATAGTGAGATCAAAGGATATGTGCTGCTGGGACGTTAATTCATTCTTGAAGTTCTGTCTGGTGAGATGGTCGTCTGTCTTTTCATACTTCGACCGCATGTAGATATGATCGAAGGATGTCCCTTACAATGTACTGATCCGTTCTCGAAGTTTTGTCCGGTGTTGAAGGTTCATCTCTGGGGGGTTTCTGATGAGCCTTTTTTAGGGGCCGAGAGGGCTTCGATGCATTCGAGTAGGCTATGAAGTGGTCTTTAGCTGTCTGTTCGAAGGCAACAAGTAGGCAACTACATTTGCCCCTCTTAAGGAAGAGCTCAAAGCCAGGTGGAGGTGATCGCTGAGAAAACTGTTCAGTCTTGGAATCTGGGCGATTTGACTATCTTGTTTTTTGGGAAAGTGGTAAAAGGGGTTTTCAAGGGATACAGTTGGTTATAGGGTAATAAATACATTGAGGCCTATAAATATGGGCTATTTCAGAGGTACACTGTATCTTCTATTTTCTGCAATAGTTTTCTACTATGTTCTCCATATTCTTATCATTTTGATTGATACAACGCCGAACACACATTACCAGAAGAGGATGGGGTTTGCTCGGGACCGTCGAGTGGGGTGAAAAATTGTGGAACTGCACATGAAATTTTTTGGCGAACATGACCTGACTTGGGGAATGCTGGATCTTGTGGAAGCAGGGCTTGAGGAGTACTTCAATGGCGACCCATATTCTTATATTTGGGAACAGTTGAGGTTTCAATTTACGGCTGCTGAACGACGCTATCTCTTTCTGATGGCATTAGCTAAAAGTCTCGTTTGTGATGAGGAGATCATCGAGGAGCAGAATGTGGCGAACGGGGCAGGTCCTTCCGGTAGTAGGACTTTAGGTTGAGGGGGGAATGTTTTAAGTTTTTGCTTTGCTATGTTTCGGGGGGGGGGGGTTCTGTTCTGTAGGGTCGATAATAGAAATGTAATTTGTCTGTTGAATTTACTATTTGGAATGGGCAGAGTATTTTCTTCGTAGTTATATTGTATAGACGAATGTAAGCGAATACACATATAGGCGCGAGGTAAAGTGATGAGCTCGAAGGTAATGATGAACGAGGGTTTAGTGTTATTTGGTTACGATGGTCGTAAGGAATTATAGTCGAATGTACGATGATATGCTGCTTTGTAATAAACGATGATTATGATGGTCAAATGCTCAATCGGGGTTATGTGCTCGAATAGAGGTCCTCGTGAATGAGGGTTGTGTGCATGTAACAAAAAATCAGTTACGCCTAGGAAGTTGGATAGGTTCCATGTTGACTTTGCGAGGTTGGAAATGAAAGGTTGTCATTAATTTGGTTGCGGAAGGGGGAAAGTTGTGGTGGGTTTGCAAGTATAAAAAGAGCTATTGTGGAGATTACCTCGCATCTTTCTGCATGTTTATCTTATTGTTCTTCGTTGTTGCTCGTATTGACATGGCAGTAGATATTCCCGTTCAAGAGGACCCGGCTGCTGCGAGAATTAGGTGCATAGGGGAGGCCCTGCTGGGGCTGCGACGACGGTTTTGCCTGGAAGAGGACATTGACGCAGAAATTCCAAATCTTTTTGAGGTAGAACCCGGAGCTCCAATTCTTGTGATGCCATTCACGTACTGGTGGGGGATGCTGCAGATGATGGGGCCATTCCTCGGTCATTGGATTTCTTACCTCGAGGGCTTCACCAAGGATATTGTTGACCAAGAGGATTGTGCTGCTGTTTTCTTTCATGTTGTTTTTGTTATCTCTTGTTTGTTGTTTTGTAAGAGGGTTGAAATGTTAAGTGCTCTTTGAATGAAAAATAATTTCTTTGAATAACTCGTATTTGTCGAACTATGGGTAATAGTGATAAAGTTTGATATGGAATGAATGATATAGTTTTTTGAAATGTGTAGTTTGTGCTGATCGAAGATTAAAATGAGTTTGTCGAAGGGAGAAGTAATCTGCGATAAATACTAAAAAATTTGTCTGCAGGCCTGAGGTTTTTGACTAGTCGAACTTACGACTGTATTTGGCGAAAGTTTTTACCCTTTGAGTTAAGGAGCATACTGAATGTCAAAGGTCAAATATTAAAAGGAATTTTGTTTAGGCTAGTTGCTGATGATTGGTTCAAGCGTGAAATGGTTAAGTATTCGAGTGCAGGAATGTGTTAAAGATTAAGTTTAATTTGACTAGCTGCTCTGACAGTTCAGATGGCAGGTCGGTCAGACTGGAACGAACGCCTTGGGCAGTGTGCAAAAGGTAATGATGCTATTTTTCTCGTATGACAGAAAAATAGGGAAATGATGCTGTTTTGACTTAACTGTTTGGCTTCTAGTAGGGGAGAAAAAGGGCTTCGAGAGTTTCAGGTTTTGCCAGTAGATGGCAGTAAGGGTGTTATGCGCACGAGGGAAGTGCAGGTGGTAAAGTGGTCAAATGACATTGGAGCTGAAAAGCCAGGGTAGTGCGGTCGTGGTAATGATAGTGGTGAGTAAATTGAGGCGGTTATATATATAAGTGAGGGACGAGTGATTACTGTGTTATTTTGTGGTGAGAATCAAAAAGATTGGGAGAGGAGAACATACATTATTTCAAACGTGGAGGTTGCTGCTTCTGTTGCTGGCCTGATCATACTTGTTCGAAGAGAGGGCTGCTAACCACTGGTAAGTCACTTGATCTCTGTCATGTTTACTCTGTTTGAGGAGGTGGGTAGGAGATTTTGCATTTGGAGTGAAGAAGTTATTTTCGGGAGTATGGAGGCGTGTTAGAACTGGGTTTCGACCCAGTTAGAAATTTGGTGAGGGTTTTTTGCTTTGGAGGTGTTATTGTGTTTGCTATTTTTGGTAGGAGAAATATCTAGAGGGGATAGATGTGATAAGGGTGATAGACACGGGATTGTCGAATTTTTCACCCTTATTACGTGCCTCTTCTTCTGTAGGCAAAAATTGCATAACCGTCGAGCTTCGAGGCGGGAACTGGTGGACGAAGAGATTAGCGAGGTCGAGGCTAGTACGTCAGGTCAAGACCCAATGGGTAAGGGTAGTGATTTAGAGGTATTAGATGTATTGACCGAGGTCCCGTTATCGATGATTCTGCCAGCTAGAGGTGATACGGTCACGAAACGTTGAAAGACGATAGTTACCGAAGATAGTGATGAAGAGGAAACAGTATGGGGGAAGGGATGTGGTGTAGAACCTTCGGGTAGTGGGGAGGGAAATAAGGTGTAGGGGGGTGATAACGAGGATTCAACTGAGTCGGATGAGATCGTGGATACCATTTCGGCAAAACATAGGGTTAGGTTAGATCGGTTTGCCACAAAATTAGAACTCTCGAAGGTGGGGGTGCAACTGAGTATGACGGGGGCAGGGTTGACTGCTAAATCAGACCCTGGGGAAGGGATTATGTCTTATAGGGGTAAATTTTGATTGGGACTGGAGCTGCGTCTTCGGCGACTGGTGAAAGAAGTGCGGAATTTTTGGGGGGTAGCTCCTGTGCAGATGAACGGTAATTTTTATGAGATGATGACGGTCATAGAGGGAATGAATGTGAAATTGGCTGGTAAGGGTCGAGGTTTAATTAAATGGTTTGACATTGTCACCTTTTATTCGAGGAAGGCTAGTCAAAATCTGGAGACATACCACATCCAATGTCACCCAAAGAAGCCTTAGTTCTTTGATCTGTGTTCAGCAGGCCGGGGGTGGAATAAATATTTACTGATAGTAAGGGGTAACTACGAGAATGTAGATAACGCCGACCCGTACAAATTATATCATAGGGTATTTAACGGAAGTAAGTTTGCTGTCGAATGGTTTGTCGTTGATGTGCTTCTGAAATAAGTAATAACTGTGTTTTTGCTTTATTTCATCAGGTCCGGGAAGTTCGTGTTGGGATAATCCGGTGAATTATATTAATACTCTGCTCTAGTCTAGTGATGATTGGGTAAATTCGGTGTTTGATAGTCTCAAGATCAAGAGGCAAAGGAGAAAAAAGGTGGATTCCCAGCTTCGAGACGTACCCGCTACGCCAAAACGATCAAAGAGATAAAGAAGGGTAGGTGTTTCAAAAGAGAAAAATGGAATGGGAGGGGAAGAGTTGACGAAGAATTACCAGTTTGTACCGAGGTCGCGTAGGGGTGCGAAGCAAGTGGTGCCAGTGTCCGTAGGGGGTGAAGAGGCTTCGATGATGAAAGCAAAGCGGGTTCCTTCTCAAGCCGAGTAAGGGAAGGGTCGAGTAATGCACGAAGCCCCTATGGTGCAGCAATCAAAGGTTATTCAACGTAAGAGACGTATGGTACTTGGGGAGGATGATACAATGGAGGAAGATGAAGAAATGACGGAAGCTGAGTGACAGGAGCAGGCTATGGCGAAGCAGGCGTCGATGGTCGATCTCTGGGAGGATGACCCTGATAAAGCTTCGAAAGAGATAAAGAAGCACATGTCTCAGGTAACTATATATAGCTTGGTGTATTGATATTTCGAAGTTACTTTCAAATTGTTTGAGCTTCGAGGTTCACTGATATCTTGAGTGTTTTTAGCAGACGGAAGTCTGGATAGAGACTTGTAACAAGGCAATAAAGTCGGTGAAGGCGAAGCTGCGACAATCAGAGGAAAACCTAGATTTGTCTCGTGGTAAGGAGGCATCATGGGTATCTCAAGTCAAGAAGCTGAAGCAAGATATAGATGTGCTTTCTTATTCTTATGACGAGAGGCTCGAGCTACATCGGTC
Organism: Kingdonia uniflora; assembly: GCA_014058105.1. Classification (NCBI taxonomy): domain Eukaryota; kingdom Viridiplantae; phylum Streptophyta; class Magnoliopsida; order Ranunculales; family Circaeasteraceae; genus Kingdonia; species Kingdonia uniflora. The sequence continues at coordinate 1,567,854 of JACGCM010000779.1, read as the reverse complement.
AAGGTTGGAGCGAGAGTGGTCAACCAAGCTGAAGCACTTGGGGGAATTGGGGTTGATGTTTAGGGTGCATTTCTTGTAGTGCCCATTTGTGGAATTTCTGATGGTCTGATCGAAGGGTTGCGTGACGCTGCTGAGGTTGGAGGCGCTGGGGCGACTGTGGAGCCAGAGGGTGCAACCGCACCCACTTGAGGTATTTTGAGGTAGGATTCTTATGTCTTCTTCTGTTGGTTATGATGTTAAGTTGTAATATTGTGAACGATGTTTGTGGTTTTTTGTATGTATTAGAACTCAATATAGGGGGGTTATTTTTTGCTTTTGTTAGTTGTTAAACTTCTGCGGTTGATGCTGAACATATTGATGCTTGTTTCTTTGAATATCAGTGATTTGAATGCACATGCTATTGATTTTCCTTATTTTTGAGCTCTTGTTGATTGATTTTTGAATTATAACGCAACTGTTTCTTCTGACAGGTAATATGCTGAGTGTTCTATGTATTTGATGGTATTTAGCGTGTGTTTTTGTATTTCTGAAGTAAACATTTGATCTGTTCAAACTAGGAAGTCAATCTATTTGGTTGACTGTAGTATGATTGAAGTCTGAAGAGTATCTGAGATTATATATCGAACTCTGAATGTTTTATTGGACATCGAAGGCCGGAGCCACAGCGATGTTTGAAATTTTGAACAACTTCCGGGTTGCCTGTAAGTATTAGTCGGGCCGAGGGGACGTGATACCTATAGGAAACCCAAAAATTAACTGATCGCCTCCAACGCATTCCCGGGGGTCTGGTCGTTCGACCATCCGTACCCGTCGAGTTTGCCTGAATGTTGGAAACTTAAGCAATTCAAGGTCGCCCCCAAGTACCAGTCGGTGCGAGGGTGCACGTGATACTCGGGTAAAACCGAGAAAAGAACTAGACTTCGACGGTTTTAGAGCCTGGACAAAGTGTATCTGATCACCCCCAATACATCCTCGAGGGTCCAGTCTTTCGATCTTCCTTGCCCCTCAAGTTTGCTCAAAATTGGAGACTTGAGCAATTCATATTTTCCCCCAAGTATCAGTCGGGGCGAGGGTGGACATTATACCAAGGTTCAACCAAGAAGAGGACTTGACTTCGAAAGCCTAAGCCACAACGAAGCAATGTCTGATCGCCCCCAATACATCCCTGAGGGCCCGATCTTTCGACCTTTCTTGCCCCTCGAGTTTTCTCAAAATAGGAGACTTGAAACAATTCAGGGTCGTCCCCAAGTAGCAGTAGGGGCGAGGGTGGACATGATTCCTAAGTTCAACCAAGAATTAAAATGAAATAGTAGACGAAGTCGGAAAGGAACAATCTTGTTTATTTAATATTTTAGGTTACATCAGTTGTACATGATTATAGATATGACCTGTTGTAGGAGGCCAATTGCATTGTATTCCAGGGGTGTGGTAGGGGTTCTTCGTCTTCCGTCATTAGGTAATAGGAACCCTTGTCTGTTTTATCATAGACGATGTAGGGTCCTTCCCAAGATTCAGCTAGCTTGCCAGCATTCTGAGGTTTCAAAGATTGATTAACATGTCGAAGAACTAGATCTTCTATGTTGAAACTTCTTGGTCGAACTCTCTTGTTATAAAATTTTTGAAGTGAAATGTGGTAACGGCCAAGGTTACTGATAGCTCAGTCTCTGGTCTCGTAAATCCATAGCATGTTACACGCAAGTTCAAACTCGTTATCCTCGTCTGAGAGGTTAGGGTCTTGGGTGGGTACTTCGAATTGAGTTGGTAACACAGCTTTGGTCCCATATGTCAGGAAGAAAGGGGTGCATGCTGCAGATTTTCTTAGTATTGTGCGATAATCCCAAAGGACATGCTGTAACTCTTGGACCCATCTTCCTTTTTTTGTATCGACTCTCTTCTTAAGACCGTCGATAATTGTTTTGTTGATTGCTCGAACTTGGCTGTTGCCCTGAGGATAGTAAGGTGTTGATGGTGAGAGGATGATAATATTTTTTTGAGGAAGTTTCTAACTTTGCTTCCAACAAACTGGGGACCGCTGTCACATCAGATCATATCGGGGCAGCCGAAGCGAGTGATGATATTTTCCCACAGGAATTTGATAACTTCTTCCTCTCTGGTTCGGCATAGAGGGACAGCTTCGACCCATTTAGTAAAGTAGTCGGTTGCGACAAGGACGTTTTCTCTGCCACCTGAGGCTTTTGGAAGGTGTCCAATGAGATCGATAGCCCATATTTTGAATGGACAAGAAAATTAACTGACATGGAGGTCTCTAGAAGGGCAATGGATGTCATGGGCGTGATGCTGGCATTTGTCACATTGTTTGGCATAGTCTAAAGCTTGTTTCTTCATATCGGACCAAAATAATCCTAGGGTAACAGCTCGAAGGGCCATAGAGTGACCAGTAGTAGTATGAGCGCCGTAGGTTCCTTCATGAAGTTTGGCTAAGATCTGAGAGGCTTCGGTTTGGGATACGCATCGAAAGAGGACGCCATTTGGGGATTTGCAATGTAATTGGTTTTTGTTGATGGTATATCTATGACAATTTCCAAGATAGTGCGTTTGGTTTTGGGTTCATCTGGGAGAGTAGCATTGTTGAAGTATTAAAGGAGCAGTTTTTGCTAATCATCGGGATCGTGACTCCCGCGCCCAGTATGTATGGTGTTGATTTCCATCTGATTGATTCTTGGGTGTTCGAGTACTTCGTTATGGATTGTCCGCGAATCTGAGTGGCCGAGCATAGCTGCTATGTAAGCGAGGGCGTCTGCATGTCGATTTTCTCCCTGGGGGTAATGTGTGATTGCGGATGTTTTAGGGAACCGGTCCAGTCGCTGTCGCACGAAGAAGGCGTAATCAGCCATGTGACCATTAGCCTGGTTTTTTCCTGAGTAGTGTCTCTGAATAAGTTGGGAATCTGTGAAGACTGCAAGTTTGGGGATACCGAGGTTGAGGGAGATCAAGGCCGTGGATCAAGGATTCATACTCTGCTTCATTATTAGAGCATTCGAAGGCAAGTTTGACAGCTTTCTCAATGCGATCATTAGTGGGTGTTACTAGAATAATACCAATTCCTGAGCCATTAGGTCCTGCTGATCCGTCTGTAAATAAATGCCAACCAGTGAGATGGTCCCAGAGATCTATTTCTTCGGGTTGATAGTCTGCGAGTTAATCTTTGTGTTCTTCCCAATCTATATCTTCGACTGGGAAGTCGGCTAGAAAATCTGCCACTGCTTGGCCTTTCTGGGATATTTATTTCTCGAAGGTAATGTCGTGATCGCCAAGGTATACAGACCACTGTTGCACTCGTCTGAATTTTTCTTTTTTGCTGAGTACTTCTCGAAGGGGGTAACTGGTAATGACACGAATGGGATGAGCTTGAAAATATGGTTTGAGTTTGCGGGTTGAATAGACAAGTGTGAGGAGTAAAAGTTTGAGTTTTGAATATCGGATCTCTGCGGGGTGAGGGTTTTGCTTATAAAATATACAGGTTTTTCGATATGGGAATCAAATCGAATAAGCCCGGAACTGATAGAAGTTTCTGCAGTAGTGAGGTTTAAAGAGAGTGTCTCACCTTTGATAGGGGTACTGATAATTGGTGGGCAGTCGAGATAGGTTTTAAGTTCAAGGAAAGCTTGTTCGTACTCAGGGGTCCAATTGATCTTAGGGTTGTTATTCTTTTTTATTTTGTGGGCTCCTTGTTCGCGTAAGAGGGAAAAAAGCCAAGCATAGCGGCCATATGATTTTGAAATGAATCGGTTGAGGGCTGCTATCCTACCAGCTATTTTTTGAATGTCTTTCTTTGTTTGGGGTGAAGGCATATTTATGAGGACTCGAATGTGTGTTGGATCGATCTCTATCCTGTATTTACTGATAAGGTGACCCAAAAATTTGCCGAATGACACGTCAAATTGACACTTATCTGGGTTGAGTTTCATATTGTACGCTCGAAGTATTGAAAAGATTTTTGTTAGGTCTTGAATATGAGTATCCTTATGGAGGCTTTTGCATAACATGTCATCGGTATAGACTTCGACTGACTTGCCAGACATGGGTTTGAACATAGTTGTGACGAGGCGTTGATAGGTGGCACCGACATTTTTAAGGCCGAATGGGATAATATTGAAACAGTAAGGACCTTGTTCGGTTAAAAAGACAGTTTTAAGTTGATCTTCAGGGAGGAGGGGTACCTGATTGTATCCCGAAGCTGCGTCCATCATAGATAGGCATTCATGTCCAGCGGTGGCGTCGAGGAGTGCTGAGATAGTTGGGAGGGGGAAACTGTCCTTTGGTGTATGCTTGTTGAGGTCAGTGAAGTCGACGCAGATTCTGATTTTGCCATTCCTCTTTGGTACTACCACAATGTTCGATATCTAGTTTGCGTACTTCACTTCTCTAATAAGCCTAGTGGCAATGAGCTTGGCAACTTCAAGGCTCACAGCTTCTCAAAGTTGTGGTGCCAGTGTACGTTTCTTCTGCTTTACTACTGAGGAATAGGGGATGAGATCAAGGCGATGACACGCCAAGTTGGGGTTGACACAGGACATCTCCTGAAATGTCCAGGCAAAGATGTCTTTGTTTTCTCAAAGGAACTCAGAAAGTTTGAGGTGTTCTGACTCGTTAAGGAGGGTTCCAATAAATGTACCCCGACCAGGTCCTTCGAGTTCGATATAAACAGTGGGTTCTGTAGGGACTTATCCCTCGAGCTAAGGAAACTCGATCTCATTTGTACCTCGAGCTCTATAAGACTCGACCCCATCCAGTACTAGACTCACGCTTATACAAATGCGTTAACAGTTACACATCGACCACGAAATCAAGCAAAGCCTGGATCGTCCACAACAGATTAAAACAGAACAAGTCAACATACACCAGTCTCCCACGAGCTAGCAGTTACACTCTTAACTGCCGATGACTACCCACTTTCAGGAGAACGTGTTCGAGCACGATGTCAAGCTGAGAACAGGGTCTATAAAAGGGCAGAGCTCCTAAGGAACAAAGGTGGCCAACAGAGAATTCTACACATACAATTTTCTGATATCTAGCTATTCTATCTTAGATTAACTCTTGTAATCAGATTCTACCACTCTCTCTAGCAATAATATTATTTTCACAAAATCCTCCACTCGAGGTCGTGGTTTTTACATATTCACAGGTTTTCCACGCTAAATCCCTTGTGTCAAGTGTTCTCTTATTTAATTCTTGGCATAGTAGTTCTTGGTGTAAGGATCAATTTCAAGCCAGCTCGAGCTTTACGAAATCCGGTCCCTACATTTGACGCCATCTGTGGGATCGTGCGATTTTTCCACGTACTTAAGGACCGATTGATACTCATCAATCGAGTAGTATCCAATTATGGTTCAAACGCGTCAATCTTCGGGAGCTCAGCCTGAAAGTTCGAGGAAACCTGATCGGGTGGCCGGGCTTCGGACGAGCTTAATTGTCGAAGCCGAGAAATGGAGTCAGCTCAAGCGCCAGCTATTGAAAGATCGAGAACTCTGCGAGAAGGAATCAGATCGAGAGCGTCAAGCTCGAGTTCTAGAGACAAAGAAGCAAAAAGCTCAGATGTTAGTTTTTCAAACAGCTCAAAAAGCATTACAAAGCAGCCAACTACCACCGGCTCTTAAAGAGTGCGAAACAGTACCAACAATCTCAAGAGTTTTCGTTTACAAGAGGTTAGAGCAACATGAGGTACATAGTACAGACATTTCTAGGATTCATTGTGAGGATCCACAAGCACCGATAGTCTTAATTCATTTGGGACAAGAAGCGCAGACAGATATCAGCAGAGATCACAGACCTTCCAAGCAGCCCGAGGAAGTCTTGCGACCTCCTTACCAAGCCCCACTTCCTGAACGTGTGAGCGAGGAAATAGGTGAACACGTTCCCGGACTCATACATTAGACAATTCTGATAATTCCAGCAGCTCCGGTAGTTCCAGCAGCTCTGGCAGTTCTAGTTGTTCCAACAGCTCCTATCCCTCAGTATTATATCTCTTAGGAACTCATGGACCAGCGTATTAGGGAGATCATCGAAGCAATGGCTTTAGACGCGAAGGATGACTCGCACAAATTACAAGGTAGCCCAATTGCTAAAGAATTATTTGATATGAATGTCCCAACAGGTTTTCATACACCCAAGATCATCAAATACAAAGGAACTGATCCTGGTCAGTACGTTCAACGATTCCGCGAATCATTGGGTTTGTATTCTAATATGAATCACATCCTTTGCCGGCTCTTCGCTACCAGTCTTCAGGACCAAGCTCTCCGTTGGTTCCACTCTTTACCGGAAGGTTCCACTCATACCTTCGAGCAGTTACAGAAAATCTTCATCAAGGCTTATGCCCACAACAAAGACAAAGAAGAGAACTTATATTCTCTTATAAGTCTCAAACAAACACATGGGGAGAAGCTCGCAGAGTTCTCCAAGAAGTTTCTCGAACTGGCTCGGAATGTCGACAATCTAGATCAGAATACATCAGTGGTCCGTCAATTTGGGGGAGCACGAAATCAAATTCGGGCAGCAAATTTCCGAAAAGGGTCAAGCAGTCACTGATTTTCTAGCAGACTTTCCAATTTCAGATCCTGACTGGGAAGAACATGATCCAGATCTCGCCGAAGATGTAGTAGATAAGATTCTAGCCTCCAAATCTTTTGATGATCGAGCATCATGGATATCTCAAAAATGGCGGAGGCTCCTCACCGATGGTTCAGCGGGACCCGCAAGGTTGGGAATTGGGATCATTCTTATTACACCTTCCAATGACAGAATCGAGAAATCCATCCGTCTCAACTTCGAAGCCTCGAACAATGTTACAGTATATGAGGTACTCATTCACAGCCTAGAGGCTCTCAACCTCGGAATCACTGAAATCTCAGTCTACACAGACTCTCTTCTAATCGTTCATCACTACTCAAAACATTACAAAAAAAATGGCATCATGGTCTATTATGCAGCTTTGGTTACAGAAAAACTAAACAAATTTCACAAGGCTACACTCGAATACCTCCCTCGAGGAGAGAATTGCCACACTGACTCCTTGGCTTACTTAGCCAGAGTATTGGGTACAGAATAACGACACCTACAAATCGAGGTTATTTCTAGCCCCAGTATTAATTGTACTACGATATATGCGATTAGCACTGGGGGCGATGAGATGGCGGAAAATGATTGGAGGAAACCTTTCGTTACTTATCTCGGTCAGGATAGCTCATGCAATGGACCACTACCAGATGATCCACAGTAGCGCAGACACATCATCGAGAATTCAAAATGCTACACAGTCCAACCAAACGGCGATCTCTACAAATGCTCGGTCACTGGTCCATACCCCAAGTGCCTCTCTAAAGAACTTGTCGACAATATGCTTCGAGATCTACATGAAGGAATCTGCGGATCCCATTCCGCAGGACGAACTCTTGCTAACAGAGCTATTACCCAAGGAGTATTCTGGCTAAAGGTGCGAAAGCAAGCTGAAGAATACTCAAGGACATGCGATGCATGTCAGCGTCATTAAAATCAAATTCGGGCCCCTGTCCTCGAACTCCATGCCAGTATGGTATACTGGCCGTTCAGGCGATTGGCACTCGATCTAGTTGGCAAATTCCCCAATACTCCGGGTAATAGGAAATTTTACCTTGTTGCTATGGATTACTTCACCAAATGGGTCGAAGCAGTTCCTCTATGCAGAACTCGAGATGAAGAGGCCATTTCTTTCATTTAACAGCATATCATTACAAGATTTGGTTATCCACATTTGATCCGTATCAATAACGGTCTTCAGTTTGTTGGAGCAAAGGTTGTAGCATTTCTCAACAAACACAACATAATCCATTCTCCATCAAACCCATACTACCCCCAGGGAAATGGACAGGCAAAGATCACAAACAAGATCATCGTAGATGGTCTCAAAAAGTGCCTTATGTTACAGAAGAAGGGAAACTAGATACGTGAATTACCTCACGTCTTATGGGCTTATTGAACTATGCCCGGAAGTCAACACAGTGCTCTCCTTTATTTCTTGCCTATAGAACTGAAGCAGTCATCCCATCAAAGTACCTCCATCCTGTGAGAGACCACGAGCTCACAGACGAAGAGAATGAGTTCGAATTGGCTTGCAACCTCAATTTGATCGTTGAGACACGAGATCGAGCTATCGCAAATCTTTGTCGATATTATCAAAGACTGGCAAGTTCATACAACAAACGAGTTCGCACTCGGGAGTTCACCATCAACGACTGGGTCCGTCGATAAATCCAAGATAACAGGAAAGATCCACATGTTGGGAAACTAGCGGAAAATTGGGAAGGTCCTTTCATGGTCATAGGTTGAACTGGTCTGGGTTCTTACTATCTCATGACGGAAGCTGGTGACAAAATTCTAATTCTATGGAATACAAGATGATTGAAGTTATATCGACGCTGAACAGCTCCTCCATCACTCAGCAGCGTTCAATCCACCTCGAGATTTTACCTCCAATGTATGTACAAACTCCCTATCAATCAATGAAATCTCCATCCAAGAGTAAAAGCGCAGTTTATCCTAGCTCGATCCCTAAAGGTAAACAACATCCAACATTGGTAATGGCATAGATAATACTAGCCTAACTCCTGAGGATACTCATACATCCGAAGGCGGCGGCCATAACGAACCTCTTTACCTGAAGATAAAAAGAATAAAGCACAGGTGTGGAAAAAACTTGCTCGCTGCCGCTAAGCTCCATCATCTAACATTGGTAATGGCATAGATAATACTAGCCTAACTTCTGAGGATACTCATACATCCGAAGGCGGGGGCCATAATAAACCTCTTAGCCTGAGGATAACAAGCCTAAAGCACGAGTGAGGAAACAAATTGCTCGCTGTCGTTAAACTCCAACATCCAATATTGGTATCAAGGCATAGATAATACTAGCTGAACCCCTGAGGATTCTCATACATCCAAAGGCGCGGGCCATAGTGAACCTCTTAGCCTGAAGATAACAAGCCTAAAGCACGAGTGAGAAAAAAACTTGCTCGCTGCCGCTAAGCTCCAACATCCAACATTGGTATCAAGGCATAGATAATACAAGCCTAACCTCTGAGGATACAAAACCTCCGGGGCTAGGGTCATAAAGAGCCTCAGCCTTTGGATCAAGCCTAAAGCATGAGTGAGACGTTGCTCGCTGCCGATAAGCCCAACTCTCCAATATGGTATAAAGGCATAGATAATACTAGCCGAACCCCTGAGGTAACACAAATCTGAGGCGGGGGCCATGAAGAACCTCTTAGCCTGCTGTGACCACCTAAAGTATGAGCAAAGATAATACTAGCTCGCTACCGCTAAGCCTCCCTGAATTCCAAGGGTTGAAGCACAAATAATACTTACTTCTACACCCACAAACTTCTTCTAATTCAATGGGTCAAGCCAGAGAATAACTCTACTGCAGGTGTAGAAATATTATTTTCTCATATTAGCATTTCAAATTACCACGCTCCTCTCAAAGTCTTACATCGAGCACTGAAGCATCAACATCTGCTACATAAAAAAGGTACTTATTTTTAAAGTTCAATTCAATTTATTTTTAACTCTGCTGGATTTTCTTGATGGGAGAGCAGTCGACCTTCCTCCCACAATAGGAGTAGGTGATACAACACTCGACCTTACTCCCACAATAGGAGGAGGTGAGACTACACTCGAGTTTTCCCCTATTTCAGTCCTGGATGGCAAATATTCTGGAGCTCGTTCTGCAAAAATTTCTCTCCCTCGAGTAATCTGTTCAGCCATTGTGGTCTCAATACCACGATCCATAACACCAATTGGATCTATGCTAGAGATATCAAGTTTACATACACAAGTCCTACCAGAGAAGCAATCTTGCATCAAATCTCTCTCAACCTGCAGGAATTTTATTTCCTCGACAAAAAATGTAACCAATACGCTTAATTGCCGTTGATGCAAAGCTTCCCCATCACATTTTTCTTGTTCATGAACTACTAGTTCCTTGAAGGCTTGGTGAGTAACAGCAGCGCGCTTGTTATCCTTCAAACGACGAGCTTTCGATTCAGCTAATTCAGCTGTTAATTGATAAATACGTTCACTTATCTGCCTTGTAAGATCTATCGACTCTGCCAAGAGTTTGTAAGATCAATACGCATATTCTCCACTAACTCATCTTTTCGACGAAGAAATTCCTTCATCTCTCGACTCCCCTCACCAGAAGTAATTTCACCATCCCTTTTATCCAATTAAAATTTTAGATCTTTCTGATACTTTAATTCACGTACACGTAACTCCCGCTCCGATTCGGAAATTTGCGTACAAAGTTGATTAATTCTTTCATTCATCTCCATCTCACATTGCACAGCCATCCTCACGTTTTCGCGAGGGTGGACCAAATCATCCACCAAATTTTGGTTCTTGGCTTGAATCTCTACTAAATCAGCTTTGCTTTAAGCCTCTTTCCCTCTTAAACGACGTAAATTAGACTTCAAACGATCTAACCTGGCAATCAAACTATCACGTATTTGTTCAGAGTTATGCAATTCTCGATCTTTTCCCACAATACTACTGCTCAATTTTTCAAAATCAGCCTAAGACACGACCAAGTTAGCTCGTGCAGTATCCAGGTCGATCTCACTCTTCAACAACTGCTCATTCAGAGTACGAATGTTACATTTCATATCAGATATCTCTTCATTTAATGCTCTAATATGGTATTCAGCTAACTCAGCTTCGTGCCGAGAACCTGACGTAGCCTTTCCTTTCAACTCGGTAAGTTCGCTGGTAAGTTGGTTCAAAGCCAAATCCCTGCTCAAAATTGCTGCAGTCTTCTCCTCGACTTGTCTCTTAGCTTCTTCGAGCTTTAAAGAAAGCTTCACATTATCATCCAATCAATCTTCATACTGGGAAATCAAAGCCTCATATTCTTCTGTATACTCAGCATTATACAAAAGAGTCTGTTCTTCTCTCTCTCTAGCAGTATCTAGCTCCTTCTGCATAATAGTTAGCAGGGACTCACAACATCAGTATCTAATGGAGAAACAGGTCGACAGAAGCATATTGATAAACTTGCAGTACAGATACCTACAAGCTCGAGACAACCAATTCCTCCTTAGCCTACCGACAATAACAAGTTTTGGGCACAAGACAGAGGATACATACACAAACATTCTGAACTAGAATAAACATACAAGGTACATATCCTTTCTCCTATTATTCTTGTTCATCTAGTTATTAATTTATCTAAATTATCTAACCTGTAATACAGCAGAGGATTTTTTCTCCACTTCAAGCAGGCCCTCTAAGTCCACAACTCTGAGGCACGAGTTTTCTATCTCCTACAATACGGAATTTCATAAGTAAAATGTTGTTGGCATCAAACAGCAATAAAGTTACAAAGCTCGAGTTCATTTTTCACAACCAATGTTACATTACACGATCATCCTACCTGATTAATAGTTACCTGATTATCGGCAGCAGTCTTTTCAGCAACATTCAGACCATCCTCCCTTTCCTCAACCTCCTCTTCATCCATAATTTCCATCTCCACATAATTACCTTCGCTAAATGCCGTTATCTCTGCCTTTGTATACCTAAGCTGGTTGAGCTTCCCTGCGTGGTTGTTCCGGGAAATAGCTGACGCGGTAACTAATCGCTCCACTTCAGCTTCACTTTCAGCCCTAACTTCCTTCAGTTTTAGGCCATCAGCTTCCCTTTCTTTCTCCCGTTCCAACTGGGAATCTACCCTCTCCCGAGTCAGGTTCACTTCCAACTGGTTTTTCTCCCCCTCGAGCTGGGAAATCCTCTTTTTTAGCCCCATCGACCTATCCTGGAAACCAAGCTGAACGTCCCTCAGAGCGCGAGCAAATTACAAAAAGAAATATGTCAGTTCGAGCAACTAAACAGCTCGACAAAATCATCTTTTTACTAACAAAATCATCTTCTCTCGCGCTTTAGCTCGGCATTGTTCCTCCAAGAGATCGGCCTTGACCTCAAAACGTGGCCTCAAGTCCGTCCCCTCAAATCTCTTATCGCTTTCCTCTAGCACCTCCTGCGACTTCGTGGGAGAAATTACCTTCCTCCTCTTACTGCTATCGTCTACGCTGATCGACAAAACAGAACGAGGTGCATCCCCCCTTTTTATAGCCTTCCTCTTCGCCAGGTTCCGTACAACAGTGCTAGAGACCGTGGCCATGTCCACTGGCCCATCAAGAATTTCATTGAGCCAAGCAAGCTTCAAAGCTATATTAAGTTCAGGAGTTGACAATTTCTCTTCCATTGATCCTGGAGTTTTCCTAGCCAGTCTCCTCTTCGCTTGCAATCACTTGACCTTGTCCTCCTTACTTGCTACCCTTTTGAACCTACTTATCTCTAACTCTTTGAGAACAACTTCGAGCTCAGTGCCTTCCTTGGCAACGACCTCTATAAAAGATTCCTTCCTTGACACTTTGCAATTAATTCCTGCATAAAAATCGGCAACGTAAGATACAAATCAACTATAAAAGTATAGTTCAACATACAAATGATAGTTCAATTTTCAATGGTATACTTACCCATTGTTATAGTTCTATTATTAAGTTCCAGGGGTTCCTCATCAAACCGCTGAAGATATTCACCAGACACCCATAAAAGGCTGTCGTTCCACACTCGCCCTGCTGAAGACAGTTCGAGGAAGCATGGTCTTGCAGAACTAAAACAGAGATATGCACCATTAGTTGCTGTGACATAGTTCACAGCTTAATACTCTAGAAAATCCTTGGCAGTAATCCTCTTCTCACTACTAGATACATCCCATCTCCCATTCAGGGTTTTGCATACAAAAATTACAATTCAATTGCGCCAGACAAGCCCCAATCTAATTCATAACACTCTTAGCCAAATTGCTCAAAGGCAGAGTCAACCCATAATAAAATTGGGCTAAATAGCAACAAAACCCATCAGTTCAACTATCCTTTAGAATGCCTTGGACATACTCCAAGGATACTTCGTCCCCCAAACGCATGCAATTCTTTTCTTTGGCCGAATCAAGCAGCAAATACAAGTAATCCCCTCCTTGACTGACACTGTAAGTCCTAAAGAAATTACCCCTATATGCAAAGGCGTGCCCCCAAATCCCATCTATGCTACTTTTTGCCTTACAGAACTCCCTAAACCGACTAGAGCCTGTTGGATACTCAATACGAGAACCCTTCAGACGAGGCCATTCTATCAATTTGGCTATAGTATCCTCTTCATCCCCTAATCCAATGATGGAAGATAAATGCCCTACGAGGTCTGCTTCATCAGCCTTTGCACAACCGAAAATCGAAGCCATACTTATCTACAGTAAAAGGTTTACTTTACAAACGCTGGTCCAACAAAACCTTCAGATAGGTCGAGGTATATATATTAATTTTTATCTCGCACTATCAGATCACTTATACAATCACAAATAGTCTCAAAACGATTTTTATCGCCTCACAGTCATTATTCCCATTGTTATTTTTATTTTATTTTTTTGTTTGGTAGGGATTACATCCTTATCCTGGCCCAATAAAGATGTTTATACAAAAACACTTGTAAACCCAAAGACAGACATACCTTCAGCACCCGAGTGAGAGTCTGCAGCGTTGGTCCGCACCAGTTTGCTCAATTTCTGCAACTTCTTTAAAACCTCTTTTATCTCAGCCTCCTCTCATAGTTTACAATTGAGACTCTTAGTCACCTCTTTCCTCTTATCCTTTCCTCCTTCGACGGTTATGGAATTGTCAGTTGAGATCTCCCTCTCTCTCTAACCCTTCTCTTATTTTTCTGGCTTTCAGTATTCCGAGAGGGAGGAGAGGGGGTACTTATGCACTTTTCCCCAAACCGCTGGCAATTTGGAGTTTTCCAGTAAGCAGTCCTTGATTCCTGAACCGAGCCGTCTGCTCATTTGAACCTGTCAGACGTGTCGTACCACTTCGGTAAAAATACATTCCCATCATTACACCACATATTATACTTTAGAGTATCTCTCAGCCTCTTGGTCCCATTTTTTTCACAATACGCCAAACTCATGATCCTAAATTTTCTACTTTAAAAATTTCACGTACATTTTTCTGCCCTACTTATACACCTTGACTTTAGCGTTAATATCAGTAAGCAATTCAAATTTCAAAATTTAGTTTCAACAAACAATCCTAGTCGTAGCCTATTTTCGTGAATAGATTTTTTCTTCAAGTAAATTTGGGCAATTACATTTCAAAAATTCAAAAATACAACAGTCAATCACTCCAATCCCCAAGATACTTGCATTTGAAGCAGCCGGTATGCCCAACAATACCACAAGCCTTCAGTAGCCCTACGGTGACATCCATATCGTCATTAATGATCTCCTCTCTGGCTATCATCAGGACAAACTTTTTACGATCTTCAACAGACCGCCAGCAGATACGCATGAACTCGAACCAGTACACGCGGTTCATTTCCTCACCCCTTTCTACGTCAGTCTTACCCTCATAGTTCGCTCGAGTTTCGAGCAAAACTGTATCATAACCTTGCTGCCCGAAAATAGCTTCCCTTATTTTATCAATCTAGAATGCAAAACGCAAGTCGTTCAACACACGCGCTTCAACAGCCCTGTGAGAACGAGTCTTCACCATTTTTTTTTATGAATAACCTTTATAAAGAACAAGTCACACTTTTATACTGTTCAGTTAACAGGACTAATTTTTCGATTGACTAAACGCAACGTATTTCTGTTTCTATAACCCACTCTTCCCGAGTTTGAGCTACTTACTATTATCATTTTGTACTTAATTGAGCTCTTTAAAGATTATATTTTGAGCTTTATGTTTACATCTGCTAAGCTCGATTCATTTACGAGGTAAGATAAGGTATGTTATACCACCAACTATTCCCTCCCATATTATGTACAGCTCGATGACATGTCGACCATTTCAGCCTTAACAAAATATTCTTTTATTACGCTTAATTTTTATTTAACAAGTTGGTTACGGGACTACTCCTACAGCGTTGCTTTACAATTACAGAATCAAGCTCTTCGAAGCTCAATATTATAAATACGTTCTCAAACACGAGGACAGGTCTCTAGTTCTCTTATCGTTCCCGAGATACTCTTGATCTTCCAGAGAAACCTCTGCGACAGATCGAAAGGTACAAAACTGCAACAGGTCAAAAACCTCTTTCCCCTTCATTTCCCTGTAGGAAGAATTAAAAAAAAAGTGATGGCACCGAAAGAAGCGATCCATCTTCTACCTCCACCACCGCCATCTCTTCCTCCTTATTCCCACTAACCCGGAGTTAGTGGAAATTAAGAAGGACTCCTACCTTAGAAACTGGAACATCAGTAGAGACCAGGGATTTTGCATCGCATACACCTCGGCTGCTAAATCAGACGCTACATAATACCCAGACATATTTCAAACAATACTCCTTCAACAAAACAACAATGGGAGTCTCCCTACTCTGATAACCACAAAACCATATCTGGAATCCCACCATGGTAAAAGATAACTGGGTATGATACACTTGATTCCTCATCTTAACCATGATTTTGCAAAGGTACGCTTCCATAAAACTCATATTTTTTTTCTCACTCTACAAAACGGGCATGTTTGTTTTTCTCTGCAGTGCAATGTGTTACAGGTTAGTCGACAATCAAATCCACTATTTATAGCGATACCGTATTTAATGCACGATGTTTCCCTAAAGAGTCATCCGCTCGGGAAAACTAACAGTCCGTCTATGACACTCACGCGTCATAATGGCAACACACTCTTTAATACAGACGCTCCTTTTTTCAAGCGTTGCTTACGTCATCATAAGGTCTGAGTTTTCCTAAAGCTACATGTGACTTCAGTTGAGAGGGGGCGATTGTAGGGACTTGTACCTCGAGCAAAGGACACTCGGTCTCATATATACCTCGAGCTCTATAAGACTCGATCTCATCCAATACCAGACTCACGCTTAAATAAACGCGTTAACAGTTACACATCAACCACGAACTCAAGCAGAGCATGGATCGTCCACAATAGATATAAACAGAACAAGTCAAAATACACCTGCTTCTTACGAGCTAAAAGTTACACACTTAATTTCCCATGACTACCCACTTTTGGGAGAAGGTGTTCGAGCACGATGTCAAGGTGAGAACAGGGTCTATAAAAGGCAGAGCTTTTATGGAACAAAGGTGGCCAACAGAGAATTTTACACATACAATTATCTGATATCTAACAATTCTATCTTAGATTAACTCTTGTAATCAGATTCTACCACTCTCTCAAGCAATAATATTATTTTCACAAAATTCTCCACTCGAGGTCGTGGTTTTTACCTATTAACAGGTTTTCCACGCTAAATCTCCTGTGTCATGTGTTATCTCTTATTTAATTATTGTCATAGTAGTTCTTGGTGTAAGGATCGATTTCAAGCCAGTTCAAGCTTTACAAAATATGATCCCTACAGGTTCGATGGTTTGTGTGGTATCTGCCGAAGTTGAAGGTATAGGAGGATGCTGTGATTGCTATGGGCGGTTGACAAGTTTTCGTGTTTGGTCGATCTCTGGGTGCCCGCATGAGCGGGCAAGGCGTTGAGAGCCTTTCAAGTTCTAAGTACCGTCGTGATTGCTAAATCAAAGGGTCTGATGATAGGTCAAAGCTATAGATCGCATGGCGTGAAGCTAATCTCGTCTGAGTATGCCAAGGTATTCGGACTTTTGGTCAATGACTATGAAGTTGGTTTGAAGGGTAATGAGACCTGTAGTGACGGGTAGACTGATGCGGCCAAAAACCACTTCGGTTGATCCATTGAAACCTTTTAGCTCAACGTTAGCTGCGGTTATATGGTCTGTTTTCTTCATGGTTTAGACTGTTTGGAGAAAGAAGACTTTAGCTGCGCTCCCAGTATCTATAAGCATTGTATGAAGAACGAGGTTCTCGATCTTAATCATGATAACTAATGGATCAGAATGAGGAAAACGGATGTGTGAAGTATCACATTCGATGAAAGAGATGCCTTCGAGTCGTGGGTGACGACTGGTTTCTGGTAATAGGGTGGGGAATTTCTCCTGATAGGTGAGTTTATAACATTCTTCTACGTGCTTTCGCTTGTTCTTGAAGAGTCGACTATCCATATTATTAACTTCGATAAACTTGACTCTGTAGATGTGCACCTTAGATGGTTCAGTAGTAGGCGTGGATAACGATTTGAGGTAGGACCCATCAAGGTAGCTTGGTAGATCAGCAATATATTGGTACAAACGTCATGCTCTGAAGATAAGTTTGAGAGAGCGCTGAAGGGCAAAGCATTTATTGGTATAATGACAATTGCATTTGTGGTTGGCGCAAAAAGATTCGTCTGGTCTGACTTCGATGGGGAAATGAACGCGCTAAATTGGGTCTGCCTGTATGTGTGGTAAAAGGGTGTTGAGGGGAGCTGTGAGTGTAGGTAAAATAGGCTTTAGTCGCTTCTTGCGTGCTTCGGTACTGCTATCAATCATGGGGCGTTTGCGGCTCTCAGTCTCCTGTGGGACAGGAGCGATCAGGGGTGTAGGGGTAGAATGGGTATGTTGTCGAGGTTTATTAAAAGTTGTTGTTTGCGGAGGCTGGCTCTGTTTGCGGGACTCTTGAAGGCGTTCGAGGTCGATATAGCCTTTGACTATCGAGAACATTTCTTAGAGTATTTTGGGTTTGTGGAGAACGAGATGTTCTTTTACTCGGCTGTGATCAGGCTGAGCATTTGAGTAGGCTAAAATTACATTTGAGCAGTCGATGTTTTCAATTTTGCGAGATTCTTTGAGAAATCTTCGGGTGATGGCTTCGAGGGTCGCATTGCTAGACTTTCTGAAATTGAAAAGGGTGTCAACTCTGACCTCTCTATCTATGTTGAAGGCAAACTGAGCGATGAAAATTTATGAAAGTTGCTCAAAGTTACGAATCACAAAATTTGGGAGGTTGTGGTACAATCGAAGAGGGTTATCGGTAAGACTCGTTAGAAAAAGGCTACATAAAAGATAGTCAGCCGTGGAGTATAGGCTCAGGGCATTTTAAAATTCAAGGATGTGGGATTTAGGGTCTGTATTATGATATTTTTTCTGAGTTTGGGAGTGCGAAAGTTAGAGGGTATTTCGATGGCCAGAAGTTTAGGGAAAATCGGGTTATTGAGGCGGCTCCATGAGTCTGTAGCTGGGCTCACGGTAACATGGATGACTGGTTGTATTTTGTGGTTGAATTCCTGCTGTGTAACTTATGGAAGATGGGAGGGAGATTGTTAGAGTCGAAGGTTGTGAGGTCGAGTATGTGGTACAAAGTCAGCACTGCGTTCCCAGAGCTATTCTCGGGCAGGAAAACGTATAGGTTGTCTGGAGGAACGAAGGGTTGAGTTAGAAGAGTCTTCAGTGGGATGAATCCCAAGGTGGATAGAGCCGGTTGGGGGAATAATACGAGGGATACCTTCGGCCCTAACGTTAACTAGGGGTAACTCGAGGTTTGGAGGACGGCCAAGGCGAGTGTAGGCAGGAATGTGTGACGGGCCGGGTGTCTAAGACAGACGAGCAGGTTCTAAGGGCTGTAATCTTTGTAGCTCTCGGACGGTGTTGCGTAGCTCATCGATAGCTCTGTTTTGTCAGTTTTCGTCATCCAAGCGGTAATTCTACTCTGTTTCCAATGCCAAATGATGGTTTTCACGTTACTAATTTAGTTGGTTCTAGTGGCGTTCCTCTGCCTGAGCGACTTGTTGAGATAGTAATGCTATTTGAGCAGTGACTCCATCAAGGTAATTTCTGGCCTGGAAAGAGATAGAACGGCGTGTGGGTACCATTGAGGATGAGTTGTTGGTGTGGAAAACAAGGCTATGTTAACAAGAGAGGGAAAGTGGTAGGGTGGGAAGCACAGACGGCGCCAATTGTTGGGAGTTAACTCCGTTTGGACGAGGAGTCGATCCTTACAAAGTAAACTCGACCCTCAATCAAAGGGAACAAGTAATCGGCCAATGATAAGATGAAATTAAAGGCTAATACTTGTGTAGAGGCCCGAATGTGACTCTCTACGGCCTCTGATAAGGATTTTTAAGGCAGATTATATTACTGAAGAGTAAATTGGAGGGTTCGAGTACAAATTTTCTGGGTGGTCGAAGGTAAAAATTCCCGGAGGAGATTTTTCTAATCCCTTTCTGGGTTCCCCTCTCCTCTATTTATAGAAACATTGGGAGCTGAGTCACCAGGTGTAGGTCCAGTTTACATGATTATGTTATCAGAAAATCCTGGCGAGTGACGGACGCCGGTCTTGTCGGTACTGTTACTGCTACATTTATTTGTGATGGTCCTGAACGGCGCGGTAGTTGGGCATGCCAGTGTAGACGTACAGGCCAATCAATGCGCTATCTTGTATGATGAGGTAGTTCTCTGTCTTATCATGCTTCGACCGCGTGATAATGAGGTTGAAGGATATCTGCTGTAGGGAAGTTAATTCATTCTCGAAGTTCTGTCTGGTGAGATGGCTGTTTGTCTTTTCGTACTTCGACCGTATGTAGATATGATTGAAGGATGTCCGCTGTAATGTACTAATCCATTCTCAAAGTTCAGTCCGGCATCGAAGGTTTGTCTCTGGGGTGTTTCTGAGAATCCTTTTTTAGGGGTCGAGAGGGCGTCGATGTATTCGAGTAGGCTATGAAGTGGGCTTTGGCTATCTATCCGAAGGCTAGGAGTAGGCTACTACACCATCGTTAGCCTATGTTGATACCATCATATGTTAGCCAAATTATACAACAGCCGTGTAAGAAATTGTACCTTCCAAATCGATAATCTCTTCCTCAGAGAGATTTCTCAACATTGCAAAGAGCCTCACGCTAGAAAATTAGTCAATAATTGGGAGGGTCCA
Source organism: Kingdonia uniflora (assembly GCA_014058105.1). Lineage (NCBI taxonomy): Eukaryota > Viridiplantae > Streptophyta > Magnoliopsida > Ranunculales > Circaeasteraceae > Kingdonia > Kingdonia uniflora. The sequence continues at coordinate 1,548,025 of JACGCM010000779.1, read as the reverse complement.
TTCATTATCACAGGTCTCTCAGTCCTAGGATCATATTATCTCATGACAGAAGAGGGAATCCTATTTCAAATCCTTGGAATACTAGGCGAATGAAGCGATACTATCGTTAAGCGTCTCACTACTCCATTTTTATTTCTTACTTTTGTTTTTTCAATTCCAAAATTGAAATTTTCATCTCCATCCAATATAAATTTTGAACTGATCAATAAAACTTCTAAGTTTTTCACAACACTCACTACTTACGTACATTCAGCTACATTCTATAGATTAAAACATAGATAATACTAGCTTTCAATCGATCTTATACCAGTTAAATCAAGGATAACACTTGGTTTGGCTGACTCTACTAAATCTCTGCGGTTGAAACAATTATAAAAACTTTATTTATATCAAAGACTACCAAACATCAGATAGGGAAAATATAATACTAGCCTTCATCTACATCAACTTCTTTATGACATTATACAAGCTAAATCAAGGATAACACTTGGTTTGGCCGACTCTACTAAATCTCTGCTATTAAAACAAATATAGAAACTTGTTTTATATCAACGACTCTGACAGGCATAAGATAAGGCAAAGATAATACTAGCCTTCATATTTTTCAATATGTCTGCAACATTATTGTAGTTAAATCAAGATTCACTTGGTTTAACTGACTCAACCAATCTCTGCGATTAGAACAAATGTAAAAACTTGATTTATATCAAAGACCCCACATGACATAAGATAAGGCAAAGGTCATACTAGCTTTCATCTATTTCAATATGTCTGCGACTGATACTATTTATTTTTAGGTTGTATTACAATGGATTCTTTTCTACTGTTGGGATGTCAACCGTGCTTTACCCTACAGCAGGAGGTCGATCAAAATTCAGTTTGCGAGTTACAGCAACACTGCCCCTTTCTATTAGATCAGTAGGTCAAGGGACTATCTTCATTTCCATGGAAGCCATACAATTTCCTCAATCTATATTAACTCTACAAAGGCATCCCTTGTCAGACAAACTCATGAACAAGGTATCTCGTTCTAACTCAAGACTTTTTACTTCCTCTAAATATTACGCAACGATCGACTTTAAATGGTCTGAGCATGATGTATGAGATACAACTATCTTGGAAAAGTGAGATCTCACCTTCTCGAGACGTGACTCCAAAATCACATACAGTCTCTTTAGATGTGTCATTTCCCTTTATGTCAGGGCATCAAAAGCAATACTCTCATCCAATTTTTTTACGGCTTTAGCTAATTCAGCCTGATTAATAGCCTCAAAGTCCGCCACCTGAGCACGAAGTCTCTCGATTTTTGTAGTCAACTCTTCCCTGGACGAAGTATCCTTTAACAGGTCGTCTTTCTTCTTCATCAGAATCTCCTTTGCCCTGATATCTCCTTTTAAGACCTTTTCCCTGACAAAAGTAGCATCCAACTTATGTTGGCACTCCCTTAAGTTTGCATTTCCTTTCTGCACATGCCCTTGAATTCGAGCTATGTCACCTTCCAGCTCCTTAATTCGACCTGACAGGCTAACTACATCCCCTTGGACTAGATGAACCTTAACATCATTTCTACTTCTCATCGAGCGCTCTCTAGCCTCAACATTCTTGGCATGCACGTTGGCTTATGCCAATTCGGTCTTCAATCATGCTACCCTCTCATTTAACTCGTTACACTTCTATTGCATCGTTCGAAACTCCATATCCTTGGCAGGTATGACTATATACAAGTGTTCGGCTGCAGCTTCCAAAGCCGATAGATTCTCTTGAGCTACCTTCAACTCGTTATCTTTTTGAATCATTTTCTATTTCTGTCGCTCCAGCCCGCTTCTATAATTCTGAAGATCAGCTCGAGATTGTCCCTCCAATCATTCTAGCGCCTGAATACGGTATTAAGCAATTTCAGCATGCCTACTCTTTACCATTAGCGTATTAATCTGATTTTATAGCTTTGCGGAGTATTTTTTTTTATCTCCGCAGGCTCTTTGAGCCCCTTATCAATTTCGGTATCCTTCTCCTCGATCTTACGAGTGAGGTTGGGAATAGTCTGGGTTGCCTCAACAAACTTGAAGTGCACCTTATCATGCTGGTCTTCTCTGACCTATTTCTCCTCCCTCACCCTATCCAACTCCTCTATAAATTCTTGGTTACATTGGAGTGCCTCATCTTCGCGCGGGCAAGCTGAATTCAATTCGACTTACACAATATAGATACATTATATACAGTTCGATTCAGAACACCCATCAACATATATATATATATATATATATATATCTAATTTCTAACAAGATATCTAATTTCTAACATCTACCGTGTGCAACTACTTCTAGACTATATTTCAAGGTTTAAGGTTCACGTTTTCAATATGCTACTTTGTCTAAAACTTTGATTTTTCCTATACACTATATTAGTGTCATTTTCCTAAAGTTGATAGCAAGTTTTTGATCTGCCTCTACATTCTATGTTGTCTTATTAACTTGGAAGCTTTAGGTCAATATAGCATACAAGTCAAAAGGTTTATTCCAATCTAACCTGCTGCTCTACTTGTGAAGACAGCGAGGATGTGGAGATCTCTCTTCCCCTGGTAAGCTCGGTCTCTAGATCTTTTATTATGAGACTCATTTCTCTAAGTGCCTACAAGAGGGTTACAAAAAAAAAAAAAAAACTCAACCTACATAAGTCTATTCAATACACACAATCAAAAATTTTTGCAAAATACTTCCAAAATATTTTTACAAAGTCATTTATCTACCTTAAGTTCTCATTTTCACCCTCTGGGAGTTCGATGTCATCCCCTTGATTGTCTAGCACCGTCTGGCCGGAGACACCATCCAGCCCATCAACAACTCCCACTGTAACCTCTTCTACTTTATCATCATCTCCCTCCTCAACATAGGTGTCTGTCTTAATGGCATCCTCCACATCCTCTGAATATCCCTTCAACATAAGGTGACGCCCGAGCCATTTGCACTGTGTCACCACCTCCTCCAGATTCCCTCTTGCCTCTAGTTGTAGATGGCCAATCGCCACTGCGTGGGAAGCTTTCAGGGCCTCCAGCTTCTTTACATCCTTGAGAGCATCAACCTTCACTCGAGCTACCTTCTTTTCAAGCTTGACCTTCACCTTCTTCAGCTCAGACTACTCCTCATCAACTCCGGGCTAAATCCCCCTTACCAAACGAGCATCCTGCAAAACACAAATGGACTTCAGCGTGAGCTCAAAACGTAATCTATAAATATTTCACTTAATCGAACATACATACATACCATCTTGCTCATGTTCTCCTCTCCGTGAAAAGCTGCCAGCCTGACCCTTTTTTCCACCTCTTTAAGATTGTCCTCAGCAGTGGGTCACTCTTCAACGACCTTTTCCCCTAACTTTCCAGAAGGTTCAATCCTTCTCCTTTTTTCTTTTCCGTCGACCTCACCACTTCTAGTAGTACCAGAGTCCAACAGATGCTTCAGCCTCTATTTTTTCGGGAAGGGTCGAGCTAATTTACTCGACGTAATAGACTCCACCTGTACCGAACTGTCTATTCTAGGGGTCTTGGCCAAGTTAATTCGACCTTCCCTACTAGTTCCTTTCTACTTTCCATCATCAACACCCACCATCATCCTGGTCGATTGAGATTTCTGAGCCTTTTTGGACTTGCTCCCAGCCCATTTCTTTTTGTTAAGACCAAGTCCTTCCAACATAAATTTGAGCTCAACCGCATCCTCAACAACTTCATCCACCAGCGAATCTTTCCTCTCCACCTGGGACTTCGGGCCTGCCATGCACAACATTTTTACTATCAATAAAAGATTATACAGTTCAAACATATCAATATTATACTCTATGCATTGTTATACTTACTCTGCTTTACTGTTCTAAACAAAAGATCCAAAGGTTCTTCATTATCTTTCTAAAGGCAATTGCCCTTCACCTATATTTTGTTGTCACTCCAGGCTCGACCTGTTGAATTTAGATCGAAGAAGCGAGGTCGACTTGTGCTCGAACGGAAATATGCCCACCACTGACGTGATAATTCTTCATCCCATAAAATTGTAATACATGCTCAGGGGATATCCTCCTCACTTTCCCCTAATTCTCCCATTTTTCATTCAGATGGTTGCCAATACTTATTACCTCCCATATGTTCCCGTTCAGTTGAACAGAACATGCCCCAATCTTATCCATAATCCCCTTCATCAAATTGTCATGGGGAAGACTCAACCCGTACTCTATTTGAGAAAGGTAACACAAAAAGTCTTTCGAAATGTCACTTCGAACACTCCCATCAAAATATTCCAACGAGATCGAATCATCTATACCCCTATCTCGTTTCTTCTCCTCTAAGTCATCCAACAAATAAAAATAGTCCTCCCCCGTCCCTGTAGGGCACCCCCTAAACAGCCTACCGGTGTATTCTACATAGTTACCCCATGTCCCTCCTACGGCAGCCTTGGCTTTACAAAAAATTTTAAATACATCTCAACTATAATTCAACAGGCAAAGTTTGATCCTACACAGATACCTCTCACGTTCGACCTACATACAGGTTTAAGTATCTATCATTATCTCATACACATTAATCATTCGCATACAAAATATCTTTCATATATTCTATATATATGTCAAATTTCATAGATTGCTATAAATAGTGATTTTTTAGAGATTTGCTTAGAACAGATTACGATTTGCAAAAAACACAAACATATAGCTCACGTCTCTACTAACCTTCAGTGTTAAAATGAGAATCCGCAGCAGCGCCATGTCCTTCCCTCACAACTCTACTGTATAACCACCTACGTGATTCAGTACCCGCAACTCTTTTCGACTGTGGATCTCTCTCAGATAAATCCTTACCAAATCCTCCACAATTTTTTCATGCTTCTCTCTTTGTGCTCTCCAAGTTATAAAAGTTGAAAAATGTTTGAATGATGAGGAAGAAGCACTATTTATTCTTTCTCTCTCTAATGGCTGGCAGCTATTGTGCCTAGTACGAGTCATCCACAGTTCTAGAATCGAGGCATCCTTTCCACTATCCATGTCAGACGTCTTGTACCTTCTCAATAAAACCGTCTTTCCATTATTACCCTTTCCCTCATATTTTAATATATTTTTCTCTCCTATTTCCATATCTTTCTCTGACCTTCCCATACTCATGATGACTCACAATTACACGATAACAGATTTTTGTAGCTCTACATAAAAAACAAAACTAGAAGCTCCTGTATTTTTTTTGTTTTCGTTTCTTATACTTATAGTACTCGATGGATTCTCTCAGAACGAGTCTACCTTATCATCCTTTTCTTCCACCTATTTCTTCCACCTCAGCCCCCCCCCCTTCATTTTTATACCCTGTCTGGCTATAAAATTCTACGCAGCTCAGGATGTTCTCCTATTATCTTGTACCATAAACCATAAAATCTTGGTAGAAGTTAACTCTGAACATATCTCTTTCTATCGAACTAACTCATTTCATCCTATTTTATATCGACATGATTCCTTCTAGCAAACTATCGCTGATCGACCTACCATTCAGAAATTTGTATAATTTATTTTCCTCTATATTTTTATCCAACCCCAGGTCGACCTTATGGTATCTGCATGATATCATATTTCTAACAGTTCGATTATCATAACAATAATGTTTATGTCATCTTATCAGTATCTTGGCAAACTCATAACATTATTCTTAGCTCTATTCCAAAGACATTCTATTCTATATCAACAGAATGTTTGGTGAACAAATATTATTCATTTCGAATCAAAATCAGGTACTTTATTGATAGCAAGTGTTTCCAAGTACTAAGAGATTGAATACTTTTACAGATATCAAGTCTTACATTCGTTGAAAAATTAGGCACTCTATAGATAACAAGTTTTTCGAGTGATTTGCAGATAACAGATCTTTCAGGCACCCCAATAATCAAGTCCTTCAGTTCGTCTTACATCAGTGATTTTTTACCCTGATACAAAGCAGAAATTAAAAACAACAAAAAGCTTCCCTCACATGAGTTTGGTCAAAGTCTAGTCGAACTTCAAATTGATACTATGCAAGCAATAAACTCAATGCTGGCACCAACACTTCAAACTAGAGGTCTTCTTAGCACCAAAAAGTACTGGAAATATAAAGGCAGACTCCCACTTCCTGTCTTACTACTCCACTACTATCACCGCCTCACTTATAACCACCATCCTCACAGAGTTGGTTGAGATGAAGAGGGACCGTTCGTAGAATCCATGGTGATTCAAGAAATTAGCATAACTGCCCCGTAGTTATGCCTATTCCTGTATCTATCCCCCCAACCTTGTCCTCTGCAAGAGTACGGAGTCAAGCCCAACGTTCCTTACCTGTCAAGACGATAACGTGAAACCTCCACCTACAATAAAATTTCACCTCAGCTTCAGCCGCTTCATCTTCCGACATACCTTGATAAGTCGGAGGAACAGGAGCGGGTATCGACATCTCCAAGGATTGGTCGCCAAAGTATTTAAACTTCAACCTCTATATTTTAGAAGTAATCCTCTATTCAGGGACCAACATCTGAGTCTTCACCATCTTAAAACTTTTAAAGAATTTAACAAATCACAAGCGTACTCTGCTTCAAAGATTCGATACTGATACTATTTATATAAATTTATATTTATTGTGCAGGTAAGTTTTCCAAACATCATCATTCAAATCGAAACCGTCACATACATAAGTATCTACATCTTCATTTAATACACGTCATTTCCCCATAACCCCACAACTTCCATACAGTCAAAGCCATCATTACTCCCTTTCCAAATCCAAGAGCTTCACCCGAATACTAATTGCCCACAGATCCTTTCTCGACCAAAGCCACTCGTGACTACGGTTGCCAGGGGGAGATTATAGGGACCTAGCCTTCGATCTCACCTAAATTGAGTTGTCGCCAGTTTGAATTACCTCCATCTCAGACTCACGCATTTTCAACATAATTTCTCCTGTCAACATTTCAACCTACTTCACAAACTGGTAAAGAACGAGGGTCAAACTTTAAACCGAGTAAACCTAAACCAGTCAAAGACGCCTGTCCCTTAGGAACTCAGTAGTTACTCAGTAGAACGCCACTAACCACATTGTTCGGAGAACGTTCTCCAGGACGATGAAGAGCTACGGAGAAGGCCTATATAAGGTAGAAGTTCTAGATGAGACTGGGGACCAAAAAATTACACGAGAAATCCTCAAGAAACTAATTGTTCTAGATTCTCATAAACATTCAAACTTCTTAGTTACAAGGTTCAAGCATTTCTAAATCTAGATATCACTTGAAATAAAAAAATTGCCTCAAGCAGAAAAGATACTTTTACAAAAATACACCACTCGAGGTCGTGGTTTTTTACCTATTCAGAGTTTTTCCGTGCTAAAATCACTTGTGTCATTTCTTGCTTTCCATTAGAATATTGTCGTAGGTACATTGGTGTGATAGTGAATTCCAAGCCATTTTGAGCATATGCAATTTGGCCATTACACTCACCATAATAAGCCTCCTCCCCCTCCTCAACATATTTTTCCCGACTTCCACTACCTTCTCGATCACTAGCCTGTAGCTCGTGATCCACATCTGTTTCAGTACCCATATCATCAGAAACTTCCAAAACACCCTTAAGTGGTCAACACTAGCCACATCTGCGCTACTCGACCCCACCCTATAACTACCACCTAATTTTTGGGCACACGCTATCACATCAATTAAAAGGGGATCTACTTCTGCCAGGTTCCCGAAGATATCTTTAGGTTCAGCCATTTTTATGAACCTAAAAATTAGATTTCATTTGTTATCAATTTGTATCTATAATATCTGATGCATTATATATGTTCATATGCCAATATTCATATAGTTGTCGCGTTTAATCTCCATCACATAATTTTGTCATTATTATCATTATTATCTAAAGAATCATTAGTATCTAAATGAATAGTTACTACATTCAGTTTTCGATACAATAGTTCCTTACTATTTTTTCTAAGTACTAACATCGATTACTAGACTAATGTTTTTTCTCGAAATTCTTGAACCTAAAACTTCTCGAGTACACTTCGCCTGTTTCTTGCCAAAACGAATCGAATTAAAAAAAAAAGAAGGGAATCCACCTTCTCCGGCGTAAAACTCTGCCACATCACACATAATTTGGCACTATATTACTAAAATCTTCCCAAATTTGACAAATTCCTCCACAGTCGCACCGAAAAGACAGTAGCACCCACCAATCACTCTCTCCACTCATCACCACACATTTCCAGCAACCTCTCTCTCTTAAACACCCTTAAAAGCATTTTTGACATCATTGCCAAAATCTAACATACCATACACACTCCATATCATAACCAATTTTTGAATAACCCTACTACAATAATTCTTGAATTACTTCCACTACATCCATCCTAATACCAATTACTTCCTGCAGTATCATTATCATATCTAGAACTACAAAGGGTCTCAGCAGAATTTAAAAATATTAACAAAATATAATAAAACCATTAACCATGAATTTGCACTGCCTCAGTATCCCTCTGCTCTGCACGCTTTGCCTTCTCAATTAAAATACTTATCTCTTCCTTCCCAATTGTTGACAACGATTTGAGTGACGAACACAATGAATTCGTACTTGAAGGAATTTTTTTAGAGTTTGTGAAATGGGAACAGTCGCCTACTGCGGGGCTATTTATAGACCCTACGCGACTGTTGATTGCACCACTTAGCGACCATTCAAGTATTCGAGCATAACGCCTTACCCGTCTTTTTTCAAACACTTTGATTATTCTCCTTCTGAAGGCCAACAAGCCCAGGCATTGTTGCTCTAACCCTTCCATATCTCTTTGAACATCCTCTGACATATCCATACTCGACAAAACACAACCTATTTTATGACAAAGAGGTTGTACATACATTTCCTTATACTTTAAAATATCTCCCACGAAAGTACACCTATCCATTTAAATTCTATCATTACCAACACACATTTTACCTTATTTACAATTTTCCTATATTCTCGGGAAGATCTTCCACACAAAATTCAATTTTCAAATTTTATTCGACAATTCAATTACCAACAAGCAATATTGGGTTAGTCAATTTCATTCAGTCACATAAGTCACAATATATTCGACAAACATTTATCACTACAAACATCAACAAGAAAATTCCGACAAACCAAAATCTTTTTATTTTACAGTACAACGTTAATTCGGTCATTACATTACCCCGCTTATACAAAAAAATTGTCTTCAATAATTCCGGGTAACAACAGCATCCTCCTCCATAGCCAACATTTTAACACAAGTATACATACTACTTACACGCTCTAGAGGACTCAAAAATTCAAGTCGATAATGAAATTAAAACTCCCCTTCTGCATCCTTCGTCTCTGCCTCACTCATCCCTTCATAATTTGGTTTCACTGGAACTTCCATTCAAAAATTGACACACCGGTTTCTGAGGTATCGCCTTAGCATTTCCCAATACTTCTTCTGAACACGGCTGAACTATTCCTTACGTAGTTCCACCCTGGTCTTCATCATTTCATCAACACATAAACTAAATTCGTCCATCTACACGGCGTACTTATAATACAACAAAGTCACAAGTCAATCCAATCCCACTTTTATTTTTCATTGGGACTTTACACATACGAGTTAAATCAATCATCCTCAAAATCCGTTCCTGGCCCTACACAAAACAAACTGCACTTCGAGATCTATTAAACTCAAGATTCATATACATTCTGCACAATCTACTTTGATGTTAAATAATTCGATTACATTTTACTTTCGAGATCACACACTACAAACACAATACAATTTCCAAAAAATAAAGTTTATTCATTAAACATTCTATTATATTTTACATTCGACAATTCAATCCTTCGATTATATTAAATCAGGTTGCATTAACATTCTATTATTCGACATGAAGGACTCATTGCTAGGTGTTTCTTATCACCAGAATCTGACATTGCTTCCAGCGAAAAGGGCAACGATATCCTATGAAACTCAATAAATCTTAGGTCAGGGAACTCCTAAACAAAGCTGCCTGTACAGAAAGATAGCAGCAGAAAATTATAAGAAGTTCTTTGGGCCGACCAGATCTACAGGATGCCAAACCAGCCTTTATCATCTTCAATATCGGCAGTGGCCACTTCTCTGAACATTTGATGAACTCCATAGCCTTTTGCAATAGCATACACTAGTTCTAATGGATACTCCATGCATAAATGCTCTCTACCTCTACCTCCCTTAATTCTCCCAACCATCATGACCACCGATACAAAATGATACAAAAATTGAGACTTAACACCAAACTTTACCTCTGCATCGTCTTTGCAATTTCCATCTGAACCCTCAAACCACTTGCTAAACAACGCCTAGGGTGACATCTTTACCAAAACGGCTTCTACACCATTTAACCACCGTAAAAGTACTTCTTTATCCGTCTATTTATAACCTCATCTTCCAAGTGCAAAATCTAATGTTCTGTATTAAATGCTCCTTGGGAAAAACATGACCAAATTCAATTAACTTTGACCTCGAAAATGACAACATGAAGACTTGTGTAAACATTTGACAACCTCTTCAGCTTCCAATTTCTTCTCGACACATTCATAAGTACTGGTGTCGAGAATCGGGCGATTGTAGTAGCATATTTCCTAGATTAGACAAGGATAAGCCAACATAACATAGTCAAAGACAACCCAACATTCTAGAAGATGCTACCTCTATAACCACAAGTCCTCGACCTACTAAAAGTAGCTATTGTGCTTGGCCAAGAAAGAGTTGTTAGGAATCTGTGATGTTCGCCCACTACTCCCGAAATAGGAAACTATTTCTTTTTCGTAAATTGCTTGTATCTAATATAAATTCAGGCAGAGAATAGATTATTCTGATCCACAACTTTACTATTCATTCTTCCTTACTTTACGTTCATACCACAAACTATAATAGTTATTAAATTATTGGATTTTAAATCAAATTCCTCCTCGAGGTCATGGTTTTTCACAACATTTACTGAGTTGTTACATAAAATCTTATTCGTTTAAACTTGTTATTGCCCCATCCTTACTAAAAGTATTGGAAAATATTATCCTCCTGAAAAACATGCCATTACAGTGTCATCGACTCTGCCTACCCTCGAACAACCTCCTCTTATTCGGCCGCGAGTTAATTAGCCTCGGCCGAGTTTTCCCCTTCGGCCATCTGATCATAAATTTTATTTCGAGGCGTTGTCTTTGTCAAGGGAGCAGTCGAGCCCCCGATAGGGGATTTTCTCTTGCCCTTCTTGGCCTGTTACACTGCTTGTGGATTCACTTCGAGAGTATTCAAGCTCTGACCCATTACCTCAGCCGCCGGTACAGGAACTCCTCGACACGAAGCTCGACTTCCATGTTAGATTATTATAGTCCATATCACTTACTCCTTCGGAGGGGCATACCTCTTTTCTTTTCTTCCATGACCCAGCTGCAGTTGACACTTCTTACAATAATGTATCCATCTTCTTTCGTCTCTTCCTTACTCTCGGAACACCTTGTTTACTCGGTCCTCAATCTCATTGGTCAGGTTGTCGAGGTAAAACCGCAAGTTTTTCTACCCCCTATTGGCAGATTCAGCGAACAAAAAATTAAAAATCAATCACTATCCAAAGTAATACAGCAGCATAAACTTGACCATAAACTTACTTGGGTTGTACAGCCTATTGTTAAGAGAAAAATATACCTCCCCATCGGCATACTCATAATTCCCCTTCACTACTGCCAATTCCTTATTCCACCCGTGCCCAGTCGATCATAAGTTTAATAACAATAGCTTCTCAGAGTGATAATGAATGTGGTACGTCCCTACCTTCTTATTCCCCTTCTTTGAGTAAAATAACACTACATCGAACTACTCGATTAAAGGCCACCTTTCGTGTGTCAACTCTTTATTAATACGTTTGATCACCCTCATCATCTCGTAGAAGTTTCAGTTCATCTGGCACGGAGCTACGTCCCAGAAATTTTGTACCACCTTCACCAACCTTCGAAGGGGTTGCCATATTCCCAGTTGAATCTGCCTCCTAAATTCAATGATCCCCTCATTGAGCTCATCATTAAAGGTAATCTTTGACCCTAGCGGCTCCAGTTGATGTTTTACCATAAATTGCTCAAGTTTAGCTTTTCCCCGAGGCGAGGCCTTTCCTATACACGAATCCTCATCCATGGTCTCTTCACTACTCTCACTTTCTTTCTCATCCCCTTCATCCCTCACACTCCCTGTGTATTCGATTCTAGCATCTTCACCCCTTTCCTCCTCTTCCTCCTTTTCATTACTCTCTCCGACTACCCAAGCTATACGCTAGCTCTTTCTCACTAAGCTAATGTCAGGCTCCACAACAGCCAAAAGCACGTCCATTACAATTTGCAACATTTTGACATCGCTACTGGCCTCCCCTCGACTAGACGTACTCGGCTCATTTATTTCGCCTTTATCCTCATCTATCAACCTTATCCTCGAAGCCCCACGAGTACGTATTATACCCTACAGAAGAAGATGATAAACATTAGCTCGATATATTAGAGTATTATGTTTCAGGTTCATATTATACTATCACCTACCCCACCCTCACTCATCGGCCATGCAATCGACTAACTATTTGATAACTATCTCTTCTACTCCCAAAGCTATCACCACTCAGAGATTATTCTTTGCAGGATCTTTTAGATTCTCCTCACCAACCCTGGCACAATTACGCCATTAATGCTACCATAACAAACCCACTTCCTCTCTCCCACAAAAGAAATAAGAATAGAAAGAGCAGTATTACATAACATAGGGGCAACATACCTACCTATCTAGTGCAGATGAATATACCAACGACGAACTCAAGCAATAATACCGTCCGACCATCACAGCAATGATGGAGTCTCCTTCCTTCCTATCTTCAACAACAAAGGTGTTTTCTCTTTTTGGTTTGTGTCTCACTGCTTGATTTGAAATAATGCCAGTCTCTCTCTCTATCTCCCCTCTTAAATACAACCTACTTAACCACCTCGGTTTCCCAAACTATAATCATGACCACTGCCTCTCCCACTTCCCTCCATATTTTCAGTTACCGTATGTTTTTACCATACTACCCATACTAATACAAACGTGTGAATGCCTCGCCATCACTGGCTTTGGACATTCCTAGTTTTCTCATCCTTTGAGCCCTTCTAAATATACCACGGTGGTCCAAGTTTGCACTCCACCAAACACCTTTGAATACTCTTCCCCTTCGACAACAGGCCTCTAACATCCTATCAGACCCTACCACAATAACCTCACCTAATCGTCACATGGCCTCCACCTCATCCCCATAACTAAGACATCATAATTATTGCATGTACCAGTAAATTGCTCCATTAACAGTGTCCCCGCTGACAACTCTGGCATTATAGCTGTCAAATCTTTACAGTCGAAGAGCCACATCCCCTCATCCCTCGAGCCATCTTTTATGATCGACCTCACCCGCCATCCTCGTACATTTTCTAACCATTAGACCTTTTGATCAATTATAATCCTTTCTACCAAATCTTCGGCCAACATCATTTCCTTTTCGAGACTTTCCAAGTATCGGCCGTCAGTTTCAATCTTTCTTATGATTGAATTTTAACCGTGCCTATATTATCATTGACCAAATTCTTTTCCATCAATATACTTTACCCTACATTTCGTGCCTATATTATAGAAATCTTCGATTGAGAATCCTTTGTTTTAATCTACAAAAAATGGCGCGAACATAACATAAACAAATACAAACTAGATACAAATGCAAACCCCACCCACAATGTCAGAAGACCCCCCTACTTACACGCGGGGTAGTTCTTCCAGTACCATGGACACTTCTTACCACCATCCTCGGCCACCACCTGCCTCTTCGCCAACGACTGCAGTATGCAAGAGCGCTTTGTCACGCTCAATACTACTGAAATATGGTCTACTAGAATGTGAATCATTCGGCCTCCTCCCTCTCTCTCCCAGTTAGCTCCTCCAAGTGCAACTTCACCTTGTCAGGAAGAGGCACCCCCATATTGCCACATCCGAAGTACATCCACTTCAATTCCTTGCATTTCTTCCCCACACGTACTTCTGTCTCCTCCATTTCCTTTTGATAACGAGTTTTCATTGTGGCAAAAGATCGCAGTAATAAACGAAGAAGATGGAAAGGTTTAAATATTGCATGGCCCTTCTAACCCTATCTATACCCTGTTTAAGGGGGCATTACTAGCCACCCTTAATTAGAATCATCATCATTAATGCTCTTAGAGCTAACCACATTCACACCAGTCAACATTACAACTTCTCATGCCTTACAGTTTTCTCAGTACGTGCCGTCTGCAATAATTTTTGAGGCACCAGCAGAGAGGAGGTTAATGTAGTAGCCTACTCGCAGCCTTTCAAGACTAGTTGAATACTATAAGGACTAAATCGAAGCCTACTAGAGACTCAAAGCCTAAAAAAAATTGCCAAAGGCGTATGAGCTCCCCGAATCCTTATGAGAATAATGGTGAAAATAAGCCGCCAGAGTGCTACAGTGTTAAAACTGGCTTCACAAATAGGACAACTACCCTAAAGGATATACATGTAATATGACCTCGCATGGTGACTCACCATTTCTTATCTCCTATAAATACGAAAGGAGAAACACCATGAAGTGGTTAGAGAATTTCTGCCTAAACCCACTTTAATATCAACAACCTTCGAGCATCTACAGATCCTACTTGATTTAAACTCTAACCTAATCCATATATATAATCTTCTATTCAATTCCTCGCTGGAGGTTATGGAGAATACCAATTTATGGACTCCACGTAAGTATGATAGCATAGTAATCCTTCTTATTTCTATCATATATATTTGTTAAAATTTTTAGTCGAAGATAACCCTCAAGGTGTAAGAGTGTGATCTCCCCTCTACAAAATCACGCCCCTACAAGAACATTATTATTATTTTAATTGGTAAATAACTACCATGGTGAGTGAAGTTACAGATCAATAAAGTAGTTGTACTAGTAGAGAAAAGGAATAACGAAAAACTTAGATAAGCATCTAAAATTTCAACATGAAAGAGAGTTGTGATTAACTATTGATTAGGGACTTTCAAGACCGTTTTGTATGTAAGGTCTCTCTCAATATGAAAAAATTTATTT
Organism: Kingdonia uniflora; assembly: GCA_014058105.1. Lineage (NCBI taxonomy): Eukaryota > Viridiplantae > Streptophyta > Magnoliopsida > Ranunculales > Circaeasteraceae > Kingdonia > Kingdonia uniflora. The sequence goes on along the minus strand of JACGCM010000779.1, from coordinate 1,532,858 downwards.
CTCTTAAAGAACCCAATATTGATTTAACTAAGCCACAGTATTCATCCATACTGTACTAGTTAATAAAATAATATATTGGGTACTTCACTAACAATGTAAGACATCAACCACACATAACACATATACAATATAGAATTGAGCTAAGCAGTGATAATTCAAACCATAATTACATCAACTTAAGGAAACAAAACTTACCGATCCAGAGCGACACAAGTAGACATTATCAGTGAGCGCAGTTATTTTATCAGACAATATTAGTGAAGGTTAATTGGAGAAAAGTAATTGGAGAGTATCGTAGTGCGAGGGACTCAAATTTATATTAACAAAACTTTGTAATTAGCTTTAGGATATGAATTTGGGAAATAATTACAAATAACCAATCTAGATGCAAACTTAAACATATATCAGTAATCAATCTAAAAGACATATAGAAGGTAAGAGGTTGCAGTTACCATTTGTCGACATTGATATGTGAAGAACATTTGATCAGAAGATGAGGAAGAGTTGGGGTGGTGGTGTGATGATTCATTTGGATTGTTTTCGTAGATTATGAGAGGTTGTTGATGATTTGGAGTAAACTCAGCAGCAACACACTGAATCTATTGATGGCATTTTCATAGGTGTAGAGAAGTTTTGGAACTAGGTTGTCTGACTAAAAATATAGGCTAATTCGGCAGATGGTTTGGTAGTTTATAAGTATGAAGGAAGTCTAAAATTTCTTGTGGAATTTGACGGCTGGGACTTAATTTAAAGCATAGGAGAGATCCGGGCGGCCAAAATAATCCTCAATTCACGAGAGGTGGGTAATGAATGGCTAAGATCGAGATATGGCTGATGAGTTATTCCTTTAGGTGTATAGATATATGGAAACTCATCCATATTTACAACTTACCTAAACTACTCCTTAAAACCTAAATATTACAAGAAAAGGACCCTACCCTCGAGTATAATTTCATCGATACTCTAAAATTTAGTTTGTGGGATGTATGACATGTATTACACAAAGTTAAATGTTAAGGACCTAATTGTTTGCCCTTATAAATCATAACATTCCTATTTTTATAATCTTCAAGTTGCGCAATAAGCACGTATAGAGAGTATAGTTTAACGGGAAATACACGTGCATCGACAGTGAGAAAAATTGTGTGAGGTTTGATCATAGGTCGACTATCCCCTGCATTGTGTGCTTAAACGGCCAAACCCATTGTGTGCTTATATCCACCCTTGTTATTCTATCTATTAGAGCAATTACCCATTTTCTGGGCTCCTAGGAACAAAAGTGTTGCATTTAAGAGAGACTTTTCTTATCCTAGATAACCAACAACTCAATCATTTCTTCCAATGATTCTTGAATGATTTATATTCTTGAATAACTATAAATCTTTCACGATGGATCTCAGAACTCTTAATCTCCTTCAGTTAATTATCAATCGCAAAATCAGTTTGTTAGGCAATGAGGGTTTGAACTCAGCATTACTACAACAATCTTCCCTCATGCATCAGATAACCGAAGAGATGGAAATCAGGTTATGAATAGGCCACAAGCCCCACACAGTAAAATCCCAATAACCATCAAGGATGGATCGATTCAAGAACAAAAGAATGTGTGTCATTGGGGTTTTATGGACATGGCAGCTAGGGAAGGAATCAAACAGAATGATGCAGCAAAAGTTCATACCGCATAGGCAATTAAGGATAACCAGGTTTTGGTGAATTCTATACCCCAATGTAAAATCCCTACCGCAACTAGAGAAATAGTACAAAAATCCTTTGCAGACAAAGTTTAGGGAACAAAAACGAAAAACACGGTAAGGGTTGGGCATATTGTAGCTGGTAGGCGAGGTGACGCACCAATAATTTCAATCCCTAGATTAGAACTAGCCGATGGCATTTCAATTTACTAGTTTAGCCTTATAGGGCGATTGGACTTACAAAAGATCAAATTCATAACTATGCAAGAATATGTGAATACACATTGGAAAATGAAGGGACCTTGCAAATTGATCCTAATAGGAAAAATGTTTATTTATCATCAAATTGGAGTCAGAGGAAAACAAGATTTACATATGGAGCAAAGGGCCTCGGATGGTCGAACAAATGCCTAAGACTTATGCCTTAGAACCCATTCTTCTCAGTTGACAAACGCAGTAACTCAAATACTCTAACTTTGTGCAAGTTCCCAGGATTATCTATAGAAATGTGGAGCTAAAAGATCATTATCTCACTTGGAAAGACACTTGAAACTCCTATTCTGCTCGACCAATCCACACAAAATCAGGACTATGGATACCATGCTAATGTGCGAGTTGATATTGATCTGTCTAAGACAATCCCAAACAACATACTACTTGAGATTGAGGGTACAATCATCGAATAAGAAGTACTGCTCAACTGAATTCCTAAATATTGTAATCACTACAAAAATGTTGGACACACGATCGCAGAATGCAAGATAGTGCAAAAGGTATTCAGAGTTAATAAAATGGAGCAAAACAAGTCCAAACCACAGAAGATCATTGGAATCAGGAAAAGTAGCAGGGGCAACAATAACTTATTAATCCTGGAGAATCAACCTCAGACTAAAGAAATGGGTAGAAAGAGTACTGAATTACCGAGCAAACATACATACATACTTTTAGGAGACTTTGGAGGAAAGCAGTACAACATCATCCCCTATTTACTTCCCAGGCATGCCTATGCCATCAAACCAATTGCAGTGACATTAAAAAAGAGTTGAGAATATAGGGTGGTCAATAACAAAGGGCAGCAGCAACCAGCCATCATTACCTAAGGAGAACAACGCTACATGTATGAATAGCCAGTTTAGAGCTCTCATAGACGTGGAGGATGATATAGAACAAACATAACAAAAAAACTCAACACCTTCTTGGGGGCAGGATGGAAGGAACACACCCTGAATTAAGTAAGGAGAGAGCAGAGTAGCAGATGGAGTTACCTCAAATGTTCCAACAAATGATGAAGTTCTGCTTACAGCAAACGTAGATATCGCAACAGAACCAACAAACGAGGATAATTTCCATGAGGGAGATGCTTACTTAACGGCTATACATGAGGTTAGACAAAATCTCAACCCAGCAAGTTGGGTTGAGGAAATGGAACAAGAAGACTAGGAGCAGCTTCGTCCTAACAAAATACTTAAAGCTAGTAAGGTTTACACCATAGACCCAAGAGTGACGCGATCTACCCTTAAAGACCAATGAAAGTTATCTTCTAGAATATCTGAGGGCTGAGGAGCAAAAAAATGATTCGCTATCTCAGGAAAATAACATTAAGAGTACAACCAGATATTTTGGGTATTGCTGAACCAAAGATTTTCTGCAAAGACTTTGTGCTGCAAGGGTATGACAACATAATCATTTCCAATGAACAAAACACAGAGAAAGAAAACTTATGGATACTATGGCTAAAAGGAATTCCTGAGCCAGATGCACTCTCTCTCTTGAAATAATATATCGGTAAACTATATGGGGAATTGCTTCTCCTTTGTACATGCAGATTGTAACAAAATTAATTGGTTGGAGCTCTGGACTGGCCTTTCTAATTTTGTTACAAACAATGTGAAGCCCTAGATAGGCATCGGAGATTTCAACGTGGTTCTTTGGCTCTCTGAGAAAAGGGGCAGAAAGCCATTCCCCTACAAATGCAGTTATGGATTTCAATAATTTATGGATTCTACTAAACTAAGTGAAATTTCTTCCTTAGGACTTACATTCACTTAGTTCAATGCTCAAAGTGGTAATAGCAGAACTCTGGTAGTCCTTGATAGATGCTTACAGAATGTAGAATGGCAATATAATTTTTGAGGTTTGAGAATGAAGGTGCTCCCCCGAACACACTCTGACTACTCACTCATTCTAGCAGATTGCTGCCAATTACCTAAGTCTTCCAACATCCCATTCAGATACCTATAGTCTTGGGGAGTTGAACTTGGAATCAGGGAACTTGTAGCATCAAGTTGGAAGTAGCCGATAAATGTTACTCCCCTATTCTTGCTAATAATTAAACTGAGATATCTCAAGGCCGATATCAAGAGTTGGAGACAAAACTCAGTAACCCCGCAGCGTAACAAAACAAAACTAGAGAAAGAGATGATGCAATTACAAGTACAATTGGAAGAATATATCATTAATGATCTAATCGAAAAGCGATACCTAGCCCAAATAAAACTGCTGAGCAGATAGGAGGAAAATGAAGAGAAGGATTGGAGTCAAAAATTGATAATCAAATGGCTACAAGAAGGAGACCGAAATACTAAATATTTTCTCTCAACCACAAGGGCTTGGTACGCTAAGGCTCTAATTACAAAACTTAAAGATAGCATGGGTACAGACATCACAAACCAACCTCTGATAAGGGAACACATCATCAATTACTACACCACAAAGTTCAATGCACCGCAAAGTTTAATGCTACAGATATGCAACAATGCCCAGCCCTTTTCGATGAGCTCCCCAAGCAGGTGATAGTCGTAAAAAATAATAATCTTACTTCATGCCCAACAAATTAAGAGATTAGAGACGCAATATTCTCGATGGATGGAAACTGCGCCCCCGATCCAGATGGATTCTTTGGTTATCTCTCAGAACATTTTGGGAGACCTTAAGGTCCGATGCTTTGCGCAGGGATATCCTCCTTCTTTTGGGATGGGTTGATTCCTAGGAATTTTAGCTCCAACACCATTGTACTAATCCCTAAAATCTATTACCCGTCCGGGATTCAACATTATAGGCCGATCTGTCTCAGTAACTTTATTTTTAAGAGTTATTACAAAAATCTTGTCTACTTGGCTATCTCCAATTGCTGGCAGATGTGTTTTGAAAGACCAAAGTGCCTTTATCATGAATTGGAACATTCATAACAATATTTGCATGGCCTCGGAAATGGTAAATGAGAAGCAAATAAAGAGAAAGCATGGCAATGTGGCACTTAAGATAGATATCAGTCCGGCATATGCTACTATGAGCTGGACATACATCCTCACAACCTTAGGCGTTCTTAGATGCTAATTGTAATGGCCAAATTCTGTAAGCTCGAAATGGCTTGGAATTCGCTATCACACCAATGAACCTACGATAATATTCTAATAAAAAGTATAAAATGACACAAGTGATTTTAGCGTGGAAAACCTCTGAATAGGTAAAAAACCATGACCTCAGGTAAAGGATTTTTGTAAAAGTGTCTTTATTGCTTGAGGTAGACATCTTATTACAAGTGATCTCTAGATACAGAAATACTTGAACCTTGTAACTAAGAAGTTTAAATGTTTATGAGAATCTTGACAAGTAGTTTCTTGGTGATCTCATGTATAAATTTTCTGGTCCTTGTCTCTTATAGAATTTCTTCTTTATATAGGCCTTCTCCACAGCTCTTCATCGTGCTGGAGAACATTCTTCGAAAAATGTTGTTAGTGGTAGTTAACAAAATAAGTGACGAGTTCATGAGATACATGTATCTTTGACTAAATAAGGCTTTTCAGTTTGAGTTCGACCCACATTCTTCACCAGTTTGTGGAGTAGGTTGGAATGTTGACTGGAGAAGTTATACTAAAAATTCGTGAGTCTGAGATGGAGGTAATTTGAACTGGCGACAACTCCATTTTAGTTGAGATCGAGGGATAGGTCCTTGCAATCGCCCCCACGCAACTGAAGTCACAAGTACTTTTTGCTGAGAAAGGATCTGTGTGTAATTGGCATTTGGGTTGAAGTTCTTGGTAAATAAAATGGAGTAATGATGGCTTTGACTGTATAAATGTTACGCGGGTTATGGGGAAATGGCGTGTATTTAATGAAGATGTAGATGCTGATGTATTTGACGGTTATGATTTAAAAAGTCATATCTGTAATAAATGATGGCGTTTAGAAAAATGTACATGCACATTAAAAATAGTACCTGTATCAAATCTTTAAAGCAGAGTAAACTTTATAATATGTCAAATTCTTTGAAATTTTAAAATGGTGAAGACTCGGAGGACGGTCTTTGAAGAGGGGACTGCGTCTGAAATGCAGAGGTTAAAGTTGAAATACTTTGGCGACCAATCCTTGGAGATGTCGATACCCGCACCTGTTCCTCTGACTTATCAAAGTATGTCGAAAGGCAAAGCGGTTGAAGCTGAGGAGGAATTTTATTATAGGTAAAGATTTCACGTTGTCGTCTTGACAGGCGAGGAACTGTGGGCTTGTCTCCGTACTCTGGCGGAAGACAATGTTGGTAGGATAGATGCAGGGATAGGCTTAACTACGGGGCAGTTATGCTAATTTCTTGTATCACCATGGATTTTATGGTTGAGCCCTCTTCATCTCTACCAACTTTACGGGGGTGGTGGCTATAGAAGGGGCTGCAGTTGCCTACTCACAGCCTTCTGCCCCAGTCAAACACTCGAAGGCTACTTTGAAGCCTACACAAATATCTCGAAGGCCATCCAATCCCCAAACTAGTCTCCCAAACATTATCCGAAGACGAAGCCACGACTCTGAACAAGCCTCGAAGTAGAACTTCACTTCAACATCAGAAACACTTCGACCATATCCATACATGGTGGAAGTGTTACAAGATAACCAGCTCACCAGATAAGAACGGTGCCATTGTCGGTCCAGTCAGCTATAGTGACAGAACCTACAGGCGGCTACAGTGACAATGCACAGTGACATAACTGACAGACAGCTACAGTGACAGAGCATGGTGGCAGATCTTGCATTTTTAACTTCAACACCAACTCCGAGATACCTGCCCGATATCCGGAGGATACTCGGATTGTATACATGTAATCTGACCTAACGTTGGTGACTCAGCCCTTCCTATGATTCTATAAATAGGAGAGATGGGGAACCAAGGAAGGGCTGCAAAATCGCTCCCCTAACCCCATAGTAATTACCTTAGATCACCTTGTAAGAACCCAGTACTCAAACCTTTGACTACTCGACAGAAATATAAACATTCTTAATAATCCTCATCAGAGGTTGTGGAGAGTCACATTCTAGGCCTCCACGCAAGTATATTGTCTATTGATTATTCACATTCGAGGTTATATACATGAATCATGTTGATTAAAGATTAAACACCGTGGTATAAGAACCGACTTCCCCTCTAAACGAAATTAGGCCCCTACATTTGGCGCTGTCTGTGCTTCCCACCCTACCAATCTTACATTCTTATTTCCCTTACTTTGTTTTTAACTTCAACAAATTATCCTCAATGGCACCCACCCTCCGTTCTAGTTCTTCCCATGCCGGCAACTCCGTGGATGGAGTGGCTACCCAAATAGCCTTACTTTCTCAACAATTTGCTCAAGCTGAGGAGTGACACCGCAATCAGCTTCACCAGGAATTAGAAAAGCACCGGCAGGAATTTGAAGTAGAACGGCAACGCCGTCTAGGCGATGCTGACAAGCAAAGCAAGGCAATCGGCGAATTACGCAACACCATCCGAGAGTTGCAGAGATTACAGCCCCTGGACGCTCCCTTACTATCCCAAGTACCAGACCCGTCGCACGTGTCCATTCACGCTCGACTGGGACCTCTACTGCATCTTGACTAACCCCCAGAGCATATCGGTGCCTAAGGTGCCCCCCATACTATTCCCCTACTGGCTCTATCCATCTCAGCATCCACCCCACAGATGATTCCTCTGACTCCACCCTTCGCTCCTCCAGACATCCCAAACGCCGCTCTGTTCGAGAACGTCTCAGGGAGCGCAGTGCAGAAAACATACCACACCGCCGGCCTCATCATCCTTGAACCCCTATATCGCCTCCTCGTCCTGTCTGTTACCAACAGAAAGACTTTGACTGCAAAATACAACCTATTATCCACGTCAGCACGAGTCCAACCCACACTCATGGAATCAACTGAATAACCCCCTCTGCCCTAAACTCCTCGCTAGCGAGGTGCATCAAAATTTTTGTGTCCCCAAATTCATCAAATATCGCAGCACTAATCCTCAATCACACATACTGAAATTCCAAAATGCTCTCATCCTTTACTCCACAGGCGACCACCTGATGTGCTGCCTTTTCCTAGCAAGTCTCACAGATAACCCCCTTCGATAGTATCACAATCTTCCCAGTGGCTCTATTTAAAGTTTCGAGCAACTTTCCCATATTTTCATCGCCCAGTTTGCCTTCAACAAAGGTAGAGAGGTCAGAGTCGATACCCACTTCAATTTTAGAAAATCCAATAATGAAACCCTCGAAACCTTCACCAAGAGGTTCCTCGACGAGTCACGGAAAATAAAAAACCTTGACTGTATGAATGCTATGCTCACGTACTCGAACGCCTTACCTGATCACAGCCGTGTCAAAGAGTACCTGGTCCTCAATGAACCTCGAACCCTTGAGGAGATGCTCTCCAAAGTTAATGGTTATATCGACCATGAGCGCCAACACGAACCTCGTAAATAGGGGCAACCTTCGACTACCATCAATAAACCTCGACAAGGCCCACCTCCTACCCCTACACCCCTGTTCGCTCCTACCACATAGGAGACTAAGAGCCGTAAATGCCCTCACAATGAAAATAGTGGCGAAGCTCAGAGAAAGCGACCAAAGCTAGTCTTACCCATACTTACTGCACCTCTCAGCACCATTCTACCCCATATACAGGCAGATCCCATCTGGCATATCCCTTTCACTATTAAAGCCAAACAAGGCGAACCTTACTGCGCCAATCACAAATGTAACTATCACCACACCAATAAATGTTTTTCCCCTTAACGCTCTCTTAAAATTAGCCTCAGAGAAGGTCATCTACATCAGTATGCTGCCAACCTTCCCAGCTACCTTGATGGGCCATACCTAACACTTTAACCCACCCCTTCTGCTGACCCAACCGAGGTGCATATCTACTGAATAAATTTTATTGAAGTCAATAACATCGACAGCGGCCGTTCCAAGAGCAAGCGCAAGTGTGTCGAAGAATGCTACAAACTCACTTACCAGGAGAAGCTGCCCACCCTCCTGCCAGAATCAAGCCTTTGTCCTTGACCTAAAGATATTTCTTCCATCGACTATGATACTTCGCATGTTTGTTTTCCCCATTTCAACCCCTTAGTCACCATGATCAAGATCAAACACCTCGTCCTCCACACCATGCTCATCAATACAGGGAGTACAGCCGATGTACTTTTCCTCCAGACCGTTCAAACTATGATGAAAATAGACCTCATTACTGCCACCAATATTGAATTGATTGGCTTTAATGGGGCCACAAAAGTTGCCATATTCCGAATCAGCCTCTCAGTTACCACCGACCTTGTTACCCTCCAAACCAGCTTCCTTGTCGTCGATATGAAGTCAGAATACCTTGGTATCCTTGGGAGCGATTGGTTCCATGCTATGCGTGCCATACCTTCGACTTATCATCAGACACTTTGTTTTACCACCCCCTTGGGTATATGGAATTTGAAAGGCTCTCAACGCCTCGCCCGTTCATGCGAGAATCTGGAGATCGATCAGACCCAGAAACTTGTTAGACGCCCATAGCAATCACTGTCCCTTTCTATCCCTATCCCCTCGACAGATGCCACCCCACCCATAAAACCCACTGTCTATATCGAACTTGGCGGTCCTAGTCGAGGTACATTCATTAGAACTTTTCTAAACAAGGGCAGAGCGCCTCAAACTCATAGACTTCCTTCAAGCAAATAGGGACGTCCTTACATGGACATTTCAGGAAATGCCCAGTGTTGAACCTAAGTTGGCATGCCACCGCCTCGATCTCATCCCCCATTCCACAGCAGTAAAGCAGAAGAAGCGTACATTGGCACCACGACTTCGAGAAGCAGTGAACTTTTAAGTAGACAAGCTCATAGCCGCGGGTTTTATCAGAGAAGTCAAGTATGCTGATTGGATATCAAATATTATGGCAGTTCCCAAGAAGAATGGCTAGATCATAATCTATGTTGACTTCACAGACCACAATAAGCACACACCGATGGACAGCTTCCCCCTGCCGATCATTTCAGTACTCCACGATGCCACTGCTGGACATGAGCGCCTATTAATGATGGACGTAGCTTCAGGTTACAATCAGGTACCCCTCCTTCCCGAAGATCAACTTAAAACTTCTTTTATCACTGAACAAGGCCTTTAATATTTTAATGTCATGCCCTTTGGCCTTAAAAATGCGGATGCCACTTACCAACGCCTTGTTATAACCATGTTCAAACCCTTGCTTGGCAAGTCGGTCGAAGTTTACATCGACGACATGCTAGGAAAGAACCTCCAAAAATAGACCCACATCCAGGACCTTATCGAAATCTCCTTGATACTTCGCACAAACAACATGAAACTTATCCCAGAAAAATACCAATTTGGTGTTTCATCTGGCATATCTTTAAGCCATCTCATCAGTAATCAAGGTATCGAGATTGACCCTACCCATATTCGAGCCCTCGTCGACATGCCTTTACCCCGAGCTATAAAATATGTCCAAAAAGTGGCTGGTAAAATTACGGCACTCAACCATTTCATATCCAAGTTCTCAGACCCCTGTGCTTGGCTCTTCTCTCTCTTACGCGACCAAGGCGTCTGCAAGGCATAAAAGAAAAATAACCCTGAGATTAACTGGAGACCCAACTGTGAACAAGCCTTCCTCGAACTCAAAACTTATCTTTGTCGACCGCCTATTATCAGCACCCCTATCAAAGGTGAAGCGCGCTCTTTATACCTCGCTGTTACAGACACCTTCATCAGTTCAGCACTTATTCGACTCAATTTAAACATCGAGAAGCCTATATATTTTATCAGGAAAACTCTAACACCCGTAGAAATCGATATTCGAAACTTAAGATTTTGTTCCTCATCCTTGTCTATTCAGCCTGCAAGCTCAAACCATATTTTCAAGCTCACCCAATCCGCGTTATAACAAGCTACCCCCTTTGGGAAGTGCTCAGCAAAAACAAAATATTCAGAAGAGTACAACAGTGGTCCCTGTATCTTGGAGAACATGATATTACATTCGAGAAGTAGATATCCCAGAAAGGCCTAGCAGATTTCCTTGCTGACTTCCCGGTCGAAGATGTCGATTAGGAGGAACATGATGATAACTTAACAGAAGACCAGCCCGATGCAACAGATCCATAGAACCCCAACACTAGATGACGTCTATTCACAGATGGATCTGCTGGGCCTAATGGTTCAGGGATTGGTATAGTCCTGGTCACACCTACAAATGATCGTATTAAGAGTGCAGTCAAAATCAACATCGAATGTTCCAACAACGAGGCCGAGTATGAGGCTTTGATCCATAGCCTCAACCTTGCCTACGAACTCTGTGTCCCTAAACTCACAGTTTTTATAGATTCCCAACTAGATTAAAGGCATTACACTGGTAGAAATTAAGCCAATAGTCACATGGCTGAATATGTTGTTCCCGTTCGATAGCACATGGACCATTTTCCTATAAAATCTTCTATCACTCATTATCCTGGAGGAGATAACAGACACGCAGATGCCCTTGCCTACATGACAGCTAAGTTAGTCCAATTAGAATCTCAAATCCTCCATATCGAAGTACTCGAACGCCGAAGTATCGACCGGATGGAAGTCAATAAAATCAATACTGGGGGCAAGAGTCTCGATCCAGACGATTGGCGAACACCATTTCTCCATTACTTCAGCAATGCTACCCTCCCAGATGATCCCAAAGCCAAACGATCGTTGTTAAAGAACTGTTACAGATACACTATCCACAAACATAAATTACATCGCAAATACCCAAATGGCGTCCTCTTTAGATGTATCTTACAAGCAGAAGCCTTTACAATTCTAGCCAAACTCCATCAAGGTACTTGTGGTGCTCATACTTCTTGTCATTCTATGGCCCTTCGAGCCATCTCTCAAGGTTTATTCTGGCCGAACATGAAAAAATAGGCCGAAGAGTATGCCAAATACTGTAACAAATGCCAACGTCATGCCCACGACATCTACAGCCATTCGCAAGGCCTTTATTTTAGCCAACTCTCCTGGCCATTCAAAAAATGGGCTATCGATCTTATTGGCCCTTTTCCTAAAGCTTTAGGCAGCCGAGAGAATATCCTTATTGCAACAGGCTATTTTAGCAAATAGGTCGAAGCCATACCATTATGCCGAACTAGAGAAGAAGAAGTCATCAAATTTCTATGGGAAAATATTATCACACACTTCGGGTACCCTCATATGATTCGATGTGACAATGGTTTGCAGTTTGTTGGGAGCAAAGTCAGAAACTTCCTCAAAAAACACAACATCATCCTCTCACCCTTACTATCCCTAAGGGAACGGTCAAGTCGAAGCAATCAATAAAACCATAGTCCACGGTCTCAAGAAACATGTCAATGCAAAGAAAAGCTGATAGGTTCAGAAGTTACAGCACATCCTCTGGGCCTATCGAATAATACCAAGAAAATCTACAGGTTGCACCCCTTTCCTTCCAGTGTTCCCTACTCTATTCGAAGTACCCACACGAGATCCCAACCTCCCAGACGAAGACAATGAATTTGAACTCAGATGCAGCATGTTGTGGATCGACGAAACCCAAGACCGAACCATCGCCATCCATGGTCGTTACCACTTATCCCTCTAAAAGTCATATAACAAGAGAGTTCAACCACGAAGTTTCAACGTTGTAGATCATGTACTTTGACGTGTCAATCAATCCTCGAAGCCTCAAAATGTCGACAAGCTAACTGAATCCTAGGAAGGACCTTATGTCGTGTACGACAAAACTGACAAGGTTTCATACTATCTGATGACAAAAGACGAAGAGCCTCAACCTAATCCATAGAACACAATATAGCTGGTTTCATACAAATGGCCACGGCCTCTTCCTCATAAACCCAGATTAAGGAATAAACATCTTTCCTCCCATGCCTCGTCTCCTTTTTTTTCCTCTTTCCAGTGAATTTCTTGGTTAAGCCTGGGTATCATGTCAACCCTTCGACCCGACTGATACCCGGGGGTGACCTTGAAATTTTTCAAACATACAATTTTGAGCAAACTTGAGGAGTAAGGATGGTTGAAAGATACGACACTGAGGAATGCATTGGGGGCGAACAGTTATGCTTTGTTCAGGCCCCAAAGACGTCAAAGTCCAGTGAATTTCTTGGTTAAACCTGGGTACCATGTCAAGCCTTTGACCCGATTGATACTCGGGGGCGACCTTGAAATTTTTCAAACCTCCAATTTCGAGCAAACTCGAGGGGCAAGGATGATTGAAAGACCGAAACTTCGGGAATGCATTGGGGGCGAATAGTTATAATTCGATCAGGTCGCCATGCCGTCGAAGTCCAAAGAAATTTGTGGTTTCCTCTAAGTGTCATGTCACCGTCGGCCCGACAGATACTTTAGGGCGACCTTGAAGTTTTTCAAGCTCCAAACATTCGGGCAAACTCGGGGGGTATGAATGGTCGAAGGACCGGACCCTAGAGAATGCATTGGGGGCGGCCACGTCTTACATCGCTGTGGCTTAGGCCTTCGATGTCCAGCAAATCCCTTGATTCCTATAAAGTGTCACACCATCTCAAAACTCTTTAAGATCTGACAACTACACAATCATTCGACAGATACATCACATGCAGATACTATTATACAGGAACATCTATAATCCCACCACATGCAAGAAGTTCTAGAACATCATATATCAGAGAAGTTGTTTCAATGTAACTCAATTTAAAATCAGTTCAGAAGCATATATTAAAATCAGTTCAGAAGCATATATCAAAATCAGTTCAGAGGATAAATCAGAAACTCAAGTTCAGTTCAGAATAAAATACAGCAGTTCAGGACAATTCAAGTCAGCACAACCAAACAGAATTAGTACAGTACAACGCAGCTCACAACAATCATAAGTTCAAAGATCAACCCCACAGAAAAATATACATGGTTCAAATATTACAATTCAATAATAAATCAGGGAAAATAGGCATGGTACTCCTGCACAAATACCTCATATCGGCGTGGTTCCATCCTCTTCCCCAATAGGCCCTTTTGCACCAGCAACTTCAGCACCGCCAGTCTAAGGTCTTGACCCTGCATCATCTGTAATCAAGTCAGTTGAAGCTCCAGCAGTAATGCCTTCAACAACAAAAATTTCCATGCCACCTCCAATAACAACTTCTTCTTCTCTCTCCTTCATTTGCAAAGAGTCTTCAGAAGCAGGATCTTCGATAATAGAGAGGCATTCTAAAGTTTCTGGATCAATCCCCATATCCTTTATGAGTTCATTCAGCCTGATAGTAACTGCACATTTAGCCTCAAACTGAGCCTGATAGCGTGCCTTAAGTTTTACCTTCTCCTTATCCTTCACAGCAAGCTTCGACTTCATCACTTGCTCGTGATTAAAATATTGACCCCTTGAGCCTCTTATCAAAGGAATTAGTGACAGCCATCAGATCTCACTTCAAATATTTGTTCTCAGATAACAAAGAGGCCTCAGTCCCTCGAGCAAGCTCTAGATTATCAAGCACCTCCCGTAACCTCCTATTTCCCACTTTCACTACCTTGGCGAAGGATTGCGCCCAAGAATCCATCTGCTAGAGTATTTGAACTGCTAGTATTTCTCGAAGCATGTAACACTTAATAAAATTTCAAAATCTTAAAATTAATAATATCCAGGTACCTGAAACATACTCTTCTTCATCTTCTTTGAAGCTTCATCTACGTTGGCGTCGCAGAGTTCGGCCATCGAAGCAGCCTTGGCTAGAGCCTGATCTTCTCGCTTATCCTTCATCATCTCTTCGCCCTCATCCTCCGCATCATCTTCCCCCGGCGACCTACACCGTTTGCACAGAATAATCTTCGTCTGCTGTACCCTCGAAGACTCGGGAACAACCTTGTCCTTCCCTTTCTCAGCCTGTATTGGTACCTACCTCAGCCTTAGTCCTAAAGCATTATTAGCCTCTTCGGGCAGTGGCGCTGCATGCTTCGGCACCCTTTTCACCTTCGGGACATACTGAACCCTCCTTGCCAAATCATCCACCCCCATTCCTTCGAATACCTTCGAAACACCTTCGCCTTTCCTTTTCGTTGACGGCTTCGACGTAATGGGTACATTTTAAAGCAGGGAATCTGTCTTTTTTTTCATCTTCCTCTTGATACCAAGACTCTTGAAAAAAGATTCACCCACTCCTCGTTTGAATCGATCAAAGCGTCAATATAATCCCTCGGATTCTCCCAAGACCAGTTAGTCGGACCTATAGAAAAACATAAGCATAATCACAGTTTATTCGAGCAACACATCAAGATAAAACCCTTGACAGTAAACTTACTCGGGTTATAGACTTTATGATGTAACCTATAAGAACCCTCCCCTTTAACATTCTCAAAACTACCATGTACCAAAAGTAAATCTTTATTCCACCCTCGACCCGTCGAGCACAGATCAAACAACTAGGGCTTCTCTGGGTGACACTGAATATGGTATGTGCCCACATTCTGATTCGTTTTCCTCGAGTAGAATGATACCACATCGTACCATTCAATTAAGCCCCACTTCTCACTCCTCAACCTTACATTTATACCCTCAATTACCCTTATCATCTCGTAAAAATTTCCATTCATCTAAACCGGGGCAACTTCCCAAAAATTCAACACCTCCTTCACCATCCTTGGGAGGGGAAGCTGCATTCCCAGTCAAATTTGGCCCCAGAATGCCATTATATCTTCTTGCGGGTTTGACTTGAAAGTCCACCCTGTTCCCGCCGCACTTATAAATACCCCCACCTTCGAAAGCTCCAGTTTGGCAGCAAATCGATCTAGCCTCTTTTTATCCCTAGCCAAGACAGAGCCCTCGGCCTTATCTGACTCAGTCGAATCCCCACTATGATCACTCTGCTCCCCTTCTCCCCTTTTACCATCTGAAGGTCCTGCATTACCCTAATTTCTCTCCCCTCCCCCTATCTCTTCTTCATCACTATCCTCAGACACTACCGTCTTACGACGTCTAGTACTCGAAACCTCACCCGTCAGCACTGCCACGGCTAAAGGGGGATCAGTTACAACATCTAACACTTCTAAGTCACTGCTTTCATCCATCGGAGCACGACCAGAAATACTAGCCTCGTGTTCTTCGATTTCCTCATCTATCAACCTCTACCTCAAAGCTTGACGGGTATGTATCTTATCCTACAGAAGAAGAGGCACACAATTAGATTGATACATTAGACAATTATGTGTCAATAACCCATTTTTTATCCACCCTCTCCAATAGATACAAACAAAATCGATAACTCGATCCCAAACATAGTCCTTCCGTCAATACCCTTAAAATCGTATGATGGGCTAGAAACCAGACCCATGTATTCCCCCTGTCCTCGATTATAGCCTCTCAATTATGAACCCAGAAAATTCTACTTACAGATACATAATGAAAAGCAAAATTAAAGCAGACAAAAATTAAATGACTTACCTGTGATAGCAGAAGTACAATCGAAGCAGCAAATAAGTCGGTACTCAGCAATAACCTCAATAACCTCTCTCAAGTTTCACGTAACAATGGCGTATGTCTTTTCTTCCTCTCACTCTCTAGTTTTTCTCTATAAATAGTACATTTGTTATTTCCTTCACATTTATATACCTTCTCGGAATACCAAAACTGTCTCAATTTCCAAACCACTATCATTACCACACCCCCCACTACCCTGGCTAGTCGGCTGCAATGGGTTGTGACCTATT
Source organism: Kingdonia uniflora (assembly GCA_014058105.1). NCBI lineage: Eukaryota > Viridiplantae > Streptophyta > Magnoliopsida > Ranunculales > Circaeasteraceae > Kingdonia > Kingdonia uniflora. The sequence continues at coordinate 1,516,192 of JACGCM010000779.1, read as the reverse complement.
TACCCCTTTATTCCCCGCACGTGTGAACCGTACACTCACTTTCAATAAGCTGCAAACTCAAAGCCACTGGAACCTTCTAATCCTTTCTCAAAGCCGCCCAGTCACCTCCAAACATCAAATCACACTTTTTTTCGTAAAACGAGCATAAAAGCATGATTACCTGTATGACACACTACCCCAGGATAACGTACCATTCTGATAGACCAGCTATCTGGGCTGCCAGTCCGTCCAGTCAAATCCAACAAAACCTTCGACACATCCACTTCTCGCAAATGAGTAATCGACTATACTATATCTCGAACACTCATCCTTAGATAAATTCACATTTGATTTCCAAATATATTAAATATTTAAGCTGCAGCACATTCGACAGATCAGACACCTATTTCGAAAGATCACACTTTTTACTTCACCAAGTTCAGACTTTTACTTTGACATATCAAAACTTTCACTTTGACAGCACATACATCTATTTTGACAGATCACACATTTTACTCTACCAAGTTTAGAATTTTACTTCGACAGATCAGAATATTACTTTGATAGATCAGAATACTACTTGAATAGATCAGACCTTTAACTTTGACAGATCAGACTTCTACTTTGACAAATTTTGACAGTTCAGAATTTTACTTATACACAGATCAAATTTTCACTATGACAGCTCAGAATGTCACTTCAACAGTTCAGACATGTTATTTTGACAGATCAAAATTTTACTTCGAGCATTCAAAATCCTACTTGCACACAGTACAAAAAAATTGTCTGGCAGTTTTATTACCAACTCCCAATTTCATTAAATACAAACCAAAACAGTACAATTCAAACAGAAAATACAAATAACCTTCATTACCTATCTAAAATACTCAACAATCTAGCAAGAAACCCTTATTTTTCATCAGGACGCTTCTCCTCGCTCCTAGCCTCTGCAGTAGAATCCTCTTTCTCCACCATCTCCTCCGTAAATGATTCTAGCAAGGACAACCGATGGCCCAGAAACGGACCCATCATCTAAAGAATCCCCCACCAATATGCAAAGGTTATTCTAGCAATCGGTTCCCTGGGTTTTGCTTCAAGCAGGTTGGACATCTCCGCGTCAATGTCCTGATTGACAAGAAACCTCCGTTGCTGCTCTAACATCTTTTCCCGCACCCAGATAGCCTTTACCGCAACCCAGTTCTTCTGCTTGGTCCTAGAAGAACTTCCATTGTTTTGGGATGAAGAAGAAGACATTATGCTCAGAAGAAGAAAGAAGAAATATGTGAAATTCTCCTCCCAACTCCCCATTTTATCCATGAAGGTACATTTAAAGCATTCATTAATCCCAAGCTGCATTCATTGCAATCTTCAATTCCTCTCCTTGAAAACTCCACAGTCCGACCTTTCCAACTTCCTAGACATAGCCGTTTCATCTTACATTCCCAAGGACTTGTAGTCGAACAAATCCCTAGCATCGAACCATTGACCCTTTTCACACTTTGTCTCACACCTCTTTCACCGAGTCTCGACTAATACAGAGTCAATTACCTTCGGCCATATCGTTATGCTTTGAAATAAATATTTTCGAACAGTAATCATTGCTACCTGTTAGCGTTCGACGAGATATATTTTCTACAGTGCTTATAAGTATATTTGTCTACAATGCCTACTAGTTACAAATGCACAAAATTGCAGCAAAACATTGTTCCCATTCCATTAAAGAAATTATAACAACAGAAACAACAAATTTGCAAAGAAAAATATACAAAACCACAGCAGCAACAGAAACCTTCGAAATATAGCCTTATACAACTAGAAAACCCATCTCCACCACCTTATGATGAAGACGCCCTATTTCCAGATGGGCCAGTTCCACTCGTAGAAACTTTTGCTTCCATCTTCTCTTCTGCCTAAATGAGATACTCGGCAAAAGCTGATAGGAAGAGGTAGCATTTCTCAGTGGTCGTAAAATAAAACTTTATTTGCCCCTAAAGGTAAGCATAATACTCCCCATTGATGAGTTTCCCAACTCCAACCTCTACGATGTCGGGCATGTCCTTGTCAAGATCATGTTGACCAAAGAACTTCAAATGCAATTCAGCAGTCTTCCACCCTATACAACGATCTTGGGCGAATCCCATCCTTTTTTGATAGCGGGTGTTCAATGTGGTATCCATAACATTTTTTAAGAAAAACAGAAGAACGAGAAGAGAATGGGATAGAAGAAGAGCATACAGTGTTCCTACCCCATAACCCCTACTTACAGTCCCATCTATACTTATTTATTAATCCAAAACTACCAATATTTCTTTAGTGCCCTCTTTTATTAACTCCCCAAAAACCAACAGTCAAACCGTTCAACTTCCAACGCCAAACATTTTTCTCAGCAAACACCACTAGACCTGTTTTCGAGCCCTTCGCTGAAAGGGGGCGAATGTAGTAGCTTACTCGCAGCCTTCTAACCCCAGTCTAACACTCGAAGGCTACATCGAAGCCTACTCGAATATCTTAAAGCCCATCCAATCCCCAACCAAGTCTCCCAAAGATTATCCGAAGACGAAGCCTTGACATTGAACAAGCCTTGAAGAAGAACTTCACTTCAACATCAGAAATACTTCGACCATATCCATACATGGTCGAAGTATGACAAGACAGCCACCTCACCAGATAAGAATGGCGTCGTTGTGGGTCTTGTCAGCTATAATGAAAAAACATACAGGTGGCTATAGTGACAACGTATAGTGAAAAAACTAACATACAACTACAGTAACAGAGCATGGTGGCAGATCCTGCATTTTCGGCTTCAATACCAACTCCAGGATGCCCGCGCGATATCCGGAGGAAACCTGAAATGTATTCTTGTAATCTGACTTGGTGTCTCAGCCCTTCCTATGATTCTATAAATAGGAGAGATGGGGAACCAAGGAAGAGTTATAAAATCTCTCCCCTGACCCCATACTGTTTAGCTTTAACCACCTTGTAAAAACCCAGTACTCAAACCTTCGACTACTCGACAGAAATATAAACTCTCTTAATAATCCTCATTAGAGGTCGTGGAGAGTCACATTCTAGGCCTCCACACAAGTATATTATTTATTGATTATTCGCATTCAAGGTTATATACTTGAAACCCTTTTATAGAAGATTAAACCCCGCGGTGTAAGAGCCGACTTCCCCTCCGAACAAAATTAGGCCCCTACAGAGGCAGTAATGGTAGTGGAGGAGTAAGACGTGAAGTAGGAGTCTTCTTTTACATTTCCATCATGTTTTGGCGCTCAGAAGGCTCTTTAGTTTGGAGAGTTGGTGCCTGGACTGAGTCTACTACTTGCATTGTTTCCATTTGAATTTCGACAGGACTTCGACCAAACTCATGTGAGGGAAGCTTTTTGTTGTTTCCAATTTTTGCTTTGTATCAGGGTGAAAAATTACTTATGCAGGACGAAGTGAAGGATTTGATCTGTCGGAGTGCTTGAATGACCAGTTACTTACAAAAACATTGAAAAACTTGTTATCTATAAAGTACCTAAAGTTGGGTACTGGATAAATTTGGTATCTGTAAAGTTCCCGAGATCGATTACTGAAAGACTTGTTATCTGTAAAAACATGTGTAATTATTTTCGACTTGAATAAAAAATTTCATCTAATTACTTGTATTTATATAGATATAAAATAGCTCGTAGAAATTGAGCTGAAATGTTTTGAAGAATGAATGAAATGAATTGAAATTTATGTGTACCAAAAGTATTGTTATTGTAACATTCGAATAGAGATATATGTGTCTGAAAATTGATGTTGTGATGTAAGTATGATTTGTTCTACATGCTGAAAATATGGGAGAGAAAAATTGTAGGAAATCTGTAATACGAAAATTTAATCTAATAGAGGTCGATAGAAGAATAAATCTAGAAAGAATAAGCTCGACCTGGAAAGTAATGAAGCGTATGAGTTCAAGGGATGGGATAAGTCCAAATAATTTTTCTCAAGATTCTGGGTTTTCTGTTACAAGATAAAAGGTCAATATCACGTTTTGAGGGGAAAGTGTTGTAAAAATGTATAAATAAGGGTAGACTGATTTTTGAATATGGAGAAGAGATTAGGATGGCGCGATCTCGATCTCAGAGAATTCATCATGTCACTGAAGGACGATTTGCTATAACGATCGCTAAAGTGTAGGAGAGGATTTTTGGATTGTTTGGTTATGATGCTGAGTTACCAGTAAGGGAGTGTCAGCTCGAGTGATTAGATGTAAGGGGTAGGGAACTTGAGTATACCCATTATTTCAATGAGCTATGTTTTCATGAATTGGTAAGGGGTCCTACAGATCAAGAAGAGGTGATTGGATTGATTGCTAAAGTGGAGATCGAATTTTAAGATGTGATGACCTATGGAGGACAGAGAGAGAACCGTAAAAAAATTATAGATGATTTGGTAAGGATTTATCAGAGGGTGATCAACAGTCAAAGATAGTCGCACGCACTGAGTTATGTAGGTGGTTATACAACAGCGTTGTGAGGGATAAACTTAGCGCTACTGCGAATTCTCCTTCTGACACTGAAGGTTAGTAGAGGTGCGTATTGTATGTTTATGTTTTTTGCAAATCGTAATCTATTTTAAGTAAATCTCTAAAAAAATTACTATAACAATCTATGAAATTTGACATATATACAGAATATTTGAAAGATATGTTGTATGTGAATAATCGATGTATATGAAATAATGATAGATACCTGAGCCTGAATGTTATTCGAACGTGAGAGGTATTTGAGTTGGATCAAAACTTTACCTGTAGAATTGTAGGTTTGATGGATAGTTCACTTATTAGCGAGGTGTCAACCTCTAGTCGCACGGTAGAGTCTGAAATTGAAATTTCTGATAGTGAGGTTGAAGTAGGGTTGGAATAATTTCTAGGTTTCCCTGGCCAATTGGTTACCTATCCTCCCAGTTCGGATGCATTTAGAGAATTTTGTAAAGCCAAGGCTACTATAGGAGGGACATGGGGTAACTGCATAGAATACACATATTTTTATTTTTTGGCCGACTTGAAGGAGAAAAAACGAGATAGGGGTATAGATGAATCGATCTCCCTGGAATATTTTGATGGGAGTGTTTGGATTAATATTACAGAGGGCATTTTGTGTTACCTATCTCAATTAGAGTACGGGTTGAGCCATTCCCTTACCAATTTGGCAAAGGGGATTATGAATAAGATTGGGGCATGTCCTATTCAATTGAATGGGAACATGTAGGAGGTAATAATTGTTTGCTACCATCTGAATGAAAAATGGGAGAATGAGGGGAAAGTGAGACGGATATCCCCTTGGAATGTATTGTGGTTTTATAGGGTAAAGAATTATCATGCCAGTAGTGGGGCATATTTCTGTACGAGCGCAACTCGGCCTCGCTTCATCGATCTGAATTAAGCAGGTCGAGCCTTGAATGGCAACGTAATATGGGTGAAGGGCAATTGCCTTCAGAGAGATGATGAAGAACCTTTGGATCTTCTATTTAGAACTGTAAAATAAAGTAAGTAAAACAATGCATAGAGTATAATATTAATATGTTTGAACTGATGATCTTTTGTTGATAATAAAAATGTTGTGGATGGCAGGCCCGAAGTCCCAAATAGAGAGGAAAGATTCATTGTTGGACGAAGTTGTTGAGGAAAAGGTTGCGCTCAAATTTGTGTTGGAAGGACTTGGCCTTAGCAGAAAGAAAAGGGTTGGGAGTAGGTCGAAAAAGCTTCAAAAATCTCAATCGACCAGGCTGATGGTGGGTGCTGATGATGGAAAGATGAGAGGAACTGGTAGGGAAGTTCGAATCAACTTGGCCAAGACCCCAAGAATAGAAGTTCGGTTCAGCCAGAATCTATTACGTGGAGTAAATTAGCTCGAACGCTTCCCAAAAAATAGATACTGAAGTGTCCGTCGGCCTCTGGTACCCCTGGAAGTGGTGAGGTCTACGGAAAAGAAAAAATGAGAAGGATTAAACCTTCAGGAAAGTCGGGGGAAAGGTCGCTAAAGAGTGGCATACTGCTGAGGATGATCTTAAAGTGATAGAGGAAAGGGCCAGGCTAGCGGCTCTTCACGGATTGGAGGACATGAGCAAGATGGTATGTATTTATGTTTGATTATGTAAAATATTTATTTATTATGTTTTATGCTCAGGCTAAGGTCGATTTGTATTTTGCAGGTTGCGCGTTTCGTGAGGGGGATTTGGCTCAGAATTGAAGAGGAAAAGAAGGGAGGTGGTATGAAAGCTGATGCTCTCAAGGAAGCAAAGAATTGGAGGCCCTGAAATCTACAATCAAAGGCGAGATTGAATCTTGAGGAGGTGGCGGCGGAGCGCGAAAGGCTTGGGCGCCAACTGATGTTCAAGGGATATTTTGAGGATGAGGTGGAAGCCATTAAGGCAGATATCTATGTTATGGAGGGAGATGATGAAGAAGTAGATGAGATTACGATGGGAGTTGTTGATGGGCTGGATGGTGTCTCCCGCCAGATAGTGATAGATAATCAAGGGGATGAGACCGAACTCCCAAAGGGTGAGAATGAGAAGGTAAGGTAGAGAAATGACTTTGTATGAGTACTTTGGAAGTGCCCTATAAATTGTTGGATTATGTGTATTTAATAGACTTCTATAGGCTGAGCCCTTTTTTTGTAACCCTCTTGCAGGCACTTAGTGAAATGTGTCTCAGAATAAAAGATCTACAGACCGAGCCTGCATGGGATAGAGAGATCTCCACATCCTCGCTGTCTTCGTAAGCAGAACTAAAGGTTAGATCAGAACAGGCCTTTTGACTTGTATGCTATATTGACATAAAGCTACAAAGTAAATAAGACAACATAGAACGTAGAGGCAGACCAAAAACTTGTTATCAATTTTAGGAAAATGATACTAATATAGTGTATCGGAAAATTTAAAGTTTTTAGAAAAATTAGCATATAGAAAACATATACCTTAGACTTCAAAATATTTTTCATAGAGCATCCATCTGAGATTGTACTTAGACATTTAAGTCTAAAAGTAGTTGTACTCGGTAGATGTCTGAAATCAAATATCTTTTTAGAAATGAGATATTATTTATATATGCACGTTGATGGGTGTTCTAAATCGAACTGTATATAATGTATTTATATTGTGCATGTCGAATTGGATTCAGCTCGCTCGCGCGAAGATGAGGCGCTCTAATGTAACTGAGTATTCGTAGAGGAATTGGATAGGGTAAGGGACGCAAGTAAAGACAGAGAAGACCAGCATGTAATGGTGTATTTCAAATTTGTTACGGCAACCCAGACTGTTGTCGAGCTCACTCATAAGGTCGAGGAGAAAGATGCCAAAATTAACAAGGGGCTAAAAGAGCTTGCGGAGATAAAAGAACAGGCCGCAAAGCCTCAAAGTCGGATTGACACGTTGATGGCTAAGAGTAGGCATGCTTAAATGGCCCAATACCATATTTAGGCGCTAGAAATATCAGAGGGACAATCTCGAGCTGATCTTCAGAATTGTAGAAGCGAGCAGGAGCGACTGATGTAAAAAATGATTAAAAAAGATAACGTGCTGAAGGTAGCTCGAGAGAATCTATTAGCTTTGGAAGTTACAGCCAAACACTTGCATATATCCCTACCCGCCAAGGATATGGAGTTCCGGGAGATGCAACGAAGGTGTGACGAGTTAATTGAGAGGGTGGCACGATTGAAAACCAAATTGGCACAAGCCAACGCGCGCGTTAAGAAAGCTGAGGCTGGAGAGCAGCCGAGGGGGAGTAAAAATGATGTTAAAGTTCCTCTAGTCCAAGGGGATGTAGTTAACCTCTCAGGTCAATTTAGGGAGCTGGAAGGTGACATAACTCAAATTCTGGGGAATGTACAAAAAGGGAATGCTAACTTAAGGGAGTGTCAACATAAGTTGGATGTTGCTCTTGTCAGGGAAAAGGTCATGGAAGGGGAAATCAAGGTGAAGGAGGTTCTGATGATGAAGAAAGATGACCTGATAAAGGATACTTCGGTCAGGGAAGAGTTGACTATGGAAATCGAGGGACTTCACTCTCAGGTGGTGCACTTAGAGGCCATTAATCATGCTGAATCAGATAAATTTGTTTAAAAAATTGGAAGAGAATATATTTTTTAATGCTTTGACAGAAAGGGAAATGACACATCAAAAGAAATTCTATGCAATTTTGGAGTCACGCCTCGGGAAGGTGATTTCTCAGTTTTCAAGGATAGTTATATCTCATGCATCACGCTCAAACCTATTAAAGTCGACCGTTGCGCATTTTGCAGAGGAAATAAAACGACTTGAGTTAGAATGAGATACCTTGTTCAAGATTTTGTCAGATAAGGGATGCATTTGTAGAGTTAATATAGATCAAGGGAACTGTATGGCCTTCAAGGAAGTAAATTTAGGCCCTCGACCTGTTGATCTGATAGAGTGGGGCAGAGTTGCTCTAACTCGTAAACTGAATTTTGATCGACCTCTTGCTGTAGGGTAAAACATGGCTGACATCACAATAGCATAAAATAATCTATTGTAATGTGACCTGAAAATAAATAGTATATGTCTCAGACATATTAAAATAGATAAAAGATAGTATGACCTTTGCCTTATCCTATGTCTGGTGAGGTCTTTAATATAAAACAAGTTTTTACATTTGTTCTAATCACAGAGATGGGTTAAATCACTCAAACCAAGTGAATCTTGATTTAACTGTAGTAATGTTATAGGCATATTAAAAGAGATGACGGCTAGTCTTACCTTTGCCTTATCTTATTGCCTGTTAGAGTCGTTGATATAAAGCAAGTTTTTACATTTGTTTTAATTGCAGAAATTTAATAGAGTCAACCAAACCAAGTGTTATCCTTGATTTAACTAATATATTGTCCCAAACAAGTTGAAGTAGATGAATGCTAGTATTACCTTTGCCCTATCTTGTGCTTGGTAGAGTCTTTGATATAAAATAAGTTTCTACATTTGTTTCAATTATAGAGATTTAGTGGAGTCAGCCAAACCAAGTGTTATCCTTGATTTAACTGGTATAAGATCGATTGAAAGCTAGTATTATCTATGCTTTAATTTATAGAATGTGGTTGTATCTATGTAAGTAGAGAGATGTTGTGAAAAACTTAGAAGTTTAATTTATCAGTTCAGAATTTATATTGGATAGAGATGAAAATCTCACTTTTGAAATTGAAAAAACAAAAGTGAGAAATTGAAATGGAGTAGTGGGATGCTTAACGATAGTATCGTTTTAGTCACCTAGTGTTATAAGGATTTGAAATAGGGATTCCCTCTTCTGTCATGAGATAATGTGATCTCAGGCCTGAGAGACCTGCGATAATGAATAGACCCTCCCAATTGTGAGCTAATTTTTTAGCCTGAGGCTCTTTGCAAAGTTGAGGAATCTCTTTGAGGACGAGATCATCGATTTCGACGGTACAATTTCTAACTCAGCTGTTATACGATATGGCCAGCATATTATGATATCGACCTTGGCTAGCGATGGCGTGTTCCTTGGTTTCATCGATCATATTGAGGTTGCAAGCCAATTTGAACTTATTTTCTTCGTCAGTCAGCTCGTGATCTCGAACTGTATGATGGTATTCAGAAAGAATGACGGCCTCAGTACCATAGGCAAGGAAGAATGGGGTACATCTTGTTGACTGTCTGGGAGTGGTACGATATACCCAAAGAACATGAGGTAGTTCTCGAACCTAATTCATTTTTTTCTATGAGTGAAGCCATTTTTTGAGTTCATCCACAATAGTTTTGTTGGTGATTTCGGCTTGGCCATTACCTTGAGGATAGTAAGGATTGAATAGTGAGTAGATGATATTGTGTTGGTTGAGAAAGGTTAAAAAATTTTCTCCAACAAATTAGGGACCGTTATCGATGCAAATTAGGAGGGGGCACCCAAACCGAGTGATGATGTGTCTCCAGATGAAAGAGATGTCCTCTTCTTTTCTAGTTCGACATAGTAGAACTGCTCTACCCATTTTGTAAAATAATTAGCAGGCATGAGTAGATGGTGGCGATCACCTGGAAAGTTAGAGAATTCGTCGACGAGATCAAGTGCCCATATTTTGAATGGCTAGAACAACTTGTTTGCACAGAGTTTGAGCGCAGGGGTGCATATCATGTGTCTATATCTTTGGCAGGTGTTACATCTCCGTGATTACCCCTCTACTTACTTGCGCATACCGGGCCAGAATACTCCTTGGGTAATAGCTCTGTTTGCTAGTGATAGACCTGCGGTATGGGAGCCACAATTCCCTTCATGTAATTCGCAGAGCATTTCATCTACTTTTTGTTTGGAGAGGTACTTGAAGTAAGGCACCATGATGGAAAAGCAGTATAGCATATCATTTTGATTCGGGTAGCGCTTCGAGTTGTTGATCAGCTGTCAGCGCTCTTTTGGATCTGTATGAAGTGGTCTGTTACAACTGTTATCGACACCGAGGTAGGCTAAGAAAGGCCTTCACCAATCGTCATTTCCCCCTTTATCGCTTCCAGTGTTGATCGTGCATATAGAAATGCGATTAATGCTTGGGGTTGAAATGATTTTGATCTGGAGATATCGAGTTTATGTACCCAAGACCCTGGCTAGATATGCCAAGGAATCGGTATATTTGTTTTCACCTCAAGGAAGATAATCGAGAGTTTCTTTCGTGAACTTGATCATCCTATCTGCCATGAGGGTTGCGCATTCGATCATCTTTCCATTCTTCTTATATTGCTGAGAGTAATGGTGGACGATGAGTAGTAAATCTGTATAAACTGATAGTTTGGGGATATTGAGCTCAATAGCAAGGTCGAGCCCATTAATGAGAGCTTCGCATTCAGTGACATTATTTGAGGCCTCAAAATCCAAGCGGATTAATTTCTCAATTCTATCATTGGAAGGGGTAATCAATATGATTCCGATTCCTGACCCTACGGGTCCTGCAGATCTATCCCTTTTGTAGTAATCTATTTAGCTCGTTCGTTAAATAGTTTGGAGGGTAGATCATCAGGAGTTTCTTCTGTAAGGTCAGGGTCATGCTCCTCCCACTCAGGATCTTTCACTGGAAAATCTGTGTGAAAATCCGTAATGGCCTAACCCTTTTCAGAATGACGCTGTTCGAACTTAAAATCATGTTCTCCCAAAATAACAAACCACTATTGCACTCTCCTTGATTTTTCTTTCTTGGATAGAACTTCCCGAAGAGGGTAGCTTGTCATGACTTTAACTGAAAGAGCTTGGAAGTAGTGCTTGAGTTTTTGTGAAGTGTAAATAAAAGTGAGAAGAAGTTTCTCAATTTTATAGTACCCCGTTTTCGCTGGAGTGAGGCTTTTGTTGATGAAGTAGACTAGTTTCTCAATTTTCCCTTCAAGGTGAATGAGAACTGAGCTGAGTGATGTATCTGTGACTGCTAGGTGGATAATCAGTTCCTCATTATCTACTGGGGTGCTTATTATGGGTGGCTTCCCCAAATAGGTTTTGAGATCCTAAAAAGCTATTTCGTATTCTAGCATCCATGTGACCTCTGTATTTGGCTGAACTTTTCCTCATTTTGGTACAATCGCGGAGTAATAGGAATAGCCAACGGCAGCGGTCTGAAGATTTAGAAATGAAATTCTTGATAGCGGTAATCCTGTCGGCAAGTTTCTCAACATCTTTTGTTATTTTTGGAAAAGGTATGTTAAGAATAGCCCGAATCTGATCTGGATCGGCCTCTATCCCCTTCTTGCTGATGAGGTGGCCTAGAAATATGCCAGAATGAACTTCGAATTAATACTTATTGGGGTTGAGATGCATCCTGTAAGATCGAAGAATGTTTAATATAGTGTTGAAATCAGAGATGTGATTGGATGACTGTACGCTCTTGCACAAGAGATCATCGATGTAGACTTCAACAGCTATCCCTATATGTGCTTTGAACATAGTAGTCATCAACCGTTGATATGTTGTACCTATGCTTTTAAGTCTGAAGGGCATATCTTTGTAGTAATAAAGAACTCTTTTAGTGATGAAAGTTGTCTATTCTTGATCTTCTTCAAAAAGTAGAATTTGATTGTATCCCGAAGTAGCATCCATCATAGATAGGAGGTCATGTCCTATTATGGAATCGAGGATCTAATAAATGATGAGAAGAGGAAAACTGTCCTTTGGAGTATGTTTGTTTAGATGGGTGAAATATTTGCAAACTCGTACTTTTCCGCTCTTCTTTGGGGTAACGACAATATTGGATATTCAGTCTGGATCTTTGGCTTCCCGAACGAATCCCACTTTCATCAATTTCTTGATCTTGGTGTTAACTTCATCTCAAAGGCGAGGTGACAGTCGTCGCTATTTTTGTTTGACCGCCTTAGCGTTGATGTTGATGGCCAATTTGCAGCATGCCTTGGCCCGATCGACCCGAGGCATTTCTTCGAAAGACCACACAAAAACGTCTTGATTTAGTTGCAAGAACTGAATGAGATCATCTATTTTATGCTGAACCATCTTAGTACCAAAGAAAGTATCTCTGCTAGGTCCACCAATGTTGATATATTTTGTCGGCTCCTCCGTGGAAAGTTGATCGTTGAGGTGATCAGCTTCCTGTAATTATTATGCAGCAAATCTGCCGGAAGTATTTAGGATAGCAGAGATAATATTTTTACAAGCTCGAGAAAGCTTCTGACCACCCCTGATCTTATAAAAATCATTGTCGTGTTTGAATCGGAGTGCCTGATAATAGGTAGAAGCTACTGCTTCCATGTTGTAAATCCAGCAGCGGCCCATAATCCTGAGATATCAAGATTTGGCATTGATGATAAAGTGACGTCGATGGTGGCTGGTCCTGCGGTAATAGTTAAGATGATCTTGCCTGCTCGTTCTTCTCTGAAACCATTGAACCCACTAATATCGGTGTCGATTTGAATAACTTGGTCGGCCAAGCCCATTTGGTCGATAGTGCTCTAAAATAGAATCTCAATACCGCTTCCTGTATCAATCTTCATCATGTGCATGACAAACTTCTTCATTTTGAGTATTATTACTAACATATCGTGATGTGGAAATTTGGCATGGCTAGTATCGCAATCTTCGAAGGAAATCCTAAGCCGACGATTGCACAACTCTGGAAGATGCTTGGCCTCTTTCTCTTGAGGCATGAGGTCACAGCATTATGATAGTCTCATGCGCTTTGATCTATTAGAATTGGTGATCTGATTGATTTTGATCATGTTGTTGTGGTGCATATGGTAAAGATGTTTCTCCTCAGCTTGATCATTGACCTGAATAGCTTCAAGCTGCTTCTTATAGCTGTTATCTTTGTATGATTCCAGGTCAACAATATATTCGAACATTTTTCCATCTTTAAAAATGTAATCGAGCAACCCCAGTAAAGCATAACGGTTGTTAGTATAATGATGGTTTATCTTATGATGCAGGCAATATGGTTGAGTATCGATTGATTCTAGTGGTTGAGAGATGCGGTAGAGCTTATCCTTCAAAAGTAGCAGAAAAATTATGGAGATTCGGATGTCCATCTTTGGAAGGATGGGTTTGTTTGGAGGACCGCCTTTTCGAGGGTAGCTAGTGTTGCCCTTGGTGCACTTCTGATCTCCCTGTTCCTCACTTGGTTTTGTGCCTCAATCTGTAGATGGACCTTTGGTGGTGAGGATGGATTTAGTAGATTTTTGTCGCTTAGACATCATCCTCACCAGGTCAACGTAACTATTGACCTTGGTGATCATATCCTCCAAGGTTACAGGTTTGTTGAGGAAGAGGTGTTTTTTGGCCTTACAGTCGAGCTAGAGCGCATTGGTAAAAGCAGTAAGGGCTACTTTCTGATCGAGGTTATCCACTTTACGCGCGAGCTCTAAAATTTTTTTGGCCAAAACCTTAAGCTTCTCTCCGTGTGACTGTTTGTGGAAGATAAGAGAAAATAAATTCTCCTCTTTGTCCCTGTTGTGAGCATGTCTTGATGAACTATTTTTGCAGCTGGTCGAATGTATATATGGAGTCTTCAGGGAGAGAGTGGAACCATCGGAGTGGTTCTTCCAGCAGACTTGTGGCGAACAGACGGTAGAGGATGTGGTTGAGATTGGAGTACAACCCCAATGAATTACGGTACTGTTGAATGTGCTCCTTCGGGTCGGTACCTATGTATTTACTAATTTTTGGTGTATAGAAACCTTTCGGTTTCTCCATATGAAATAGTTCTTTAGCAATCAGAATTTCTTGTAATTTTGTGATGTAATAACATGTTTGTTGAATCGCTGGACAAGTAGGTAGTGGATGATGAGTACTAGTACCTTCACTCAAACGATCTCGTACTGGAACTTGATGTTGAGGTCATTGCTCTTCCTCCTGACGGACGGAAATTTGGTGACCTCGACAGGCTTTGGATTGAACTTCACCCCCTAAATGTATGGAGGATTGTGGTTTGTGCTGATGATTCCTTGAAATAGCTATACTGGCGACTCCTAGAGGTCCTAATCTTTCCTTTACAAAAACACGGGAGGCCTATGGAAATTGATCGTGACCTCGGGCTGGAGGAGCCTGCTGAGTATTTTACAGAACCACTAGGGTAGTCTGTATTGCTGTCATCTGGTCTTCATGTCGTTTGAACGCTGTCAAACGAGTTAGTCCTTATGTGTCGAGCTCTTTCTCATGGGGCTCCCGATCCTTAGTTAACTAAAGTTCGAGCTCGGCGCATTTTTCTGTTTCGGCGTTGAGATTTTCCCGTAACTCTGTAAGTTGCCCCTGCTCCATTAAAACATCGAGCTGGATGCCTATAGCTGGTAGTCTGGAAGTAACCATGATTGAAAATTATAGTAAAATAATACCTTAGGATATCGTGGAAATACAATCTTTTCTATAGAGGGAGCAAAATTTAATGGCCAAATTCTGTAAGCTTGAAGTGGTTTGGAATTCGCTATCACACCAATGAACCTGCGACAATATTCTAATGGAAAGTAAGAAATGACACTGGTGATTTTAGCGTGGAAACCTTTGAATAAGTATAAAATCGCGACCTTGGGTGGAGGATTTTTATAAAAGTATCTTTATTTCTTTAGGCGGATATCTTATAACAAGTAATCTCTAGATACAGAAATGCTTTAACCCTGTAATTAAGAAGTTCGAATGTTTTAGAGAATCTTGACAAGTAGTTTCTTGGTGATATCTTGTGTAATTTTTTTGGTCCCCATCTCTTTTGGAATTTCTTTATTATATAGACCTTCTTCGCAGCTCTTTATCGTGTTGGAGCACGTTCTCCGATCAATGTGGTTAGTGGCAGTTGACTGAATAACTGACGAGTTCGTGAGAAACAAATGTCTTTGACTGGATAAGGCTTTTCAGTTTAAGTTTGACTCACTTTCTTCACCAGTTCGTGGAGTAGGCTAGAATGTTGACTAGAGTAGTTATATTAAAAATGTGTGAGTTTGAGATGGAGGTAATTCGAACTGGCGACAACTCAATTTTAGGTGAGATCGAGGGATAGGTCTCTATACTAACAATTTTTAGCAGCAGTATGGTCTCCATTCTTATTAATGGTAGCCCATCAGGATTATTTCGGATGTCTAGAGGCCTCAAGTAGGGTAACCCTCTCTCCAATCCTCTCTGTAATTACAGAGGACATACTTTGCATTAACCTTCACAAGGCCAGAAAGTAAGGTAGAATACAAACTATGACATCAACAAAGCTTATACATGGACACACTTACCTATTCTTTGCAGATGACATTTTTATTTTTGTCAATGGAAGCAATAGGTGCCTGCGATAGCTCTAGACCATCCTACCAGACTATCACAGAGTGTTTGGGAAAGAGATAAGTGTGGCCAAAAATAAGATTTTCACGAGCAGTATCCTTCTCACTCAAAGAAAGTGTGTCTGAGATATCTTTTGATTCAAGGAAGGCAAATATCCTGAGACATAGTTGGGAATTCCACTCATACAAGGGAGGGCCACAAAGAAAGCCCTATTGCCTCTGATAAAAAAATTTATTAATAGGGATAACACCTGGGCTGGTAGCATGATCTCTTTCTAAGGATGGGTTACACTTGCAAAGTCAATCCTGAGTAGCATACCCATACATAATATGGCAGTCTACAAGTGACCTCGTTTACATATTAAAGAGGGAGATAACATTCTAAGAATCTTTATATGGACCGGGGATCTGACATAAAGGAAAGGAGTGACGTCAAAATTGGAAAAGGTATGCAAACTGATTAAGGAAGAGAGACTCGGTGTCCGAAGTCTGAGGGAAGTAAGCAACACGATATTTTGCAAACTTTACTGGGTCTTCAAGCAGGGAACAAATGATTGGGCAAAATTTCTCAAATCAAAATTATGTACAAAGAGTGGAGACACTATGCTATACCACAAACCCTCTACTATCTGGTCTGGTATCCAAACTTGAGCTGCCCTCTTGAAACCTTACATTGATTAGCTCATCGGCGATGGCACGAAAATTGATTTTTGGAGAGACACATGGGCTACATAAATCCCTCTCTATAGAGTTGCCCAGACATATGTGGAAACATTGTAAAGCTAGGCTTAGCAATTTTATCAACCCGCAAGGATGGCACATCCCTCAAGACATTCTACTCCTCCTTCTGGCACTCAGAATAATTATTCAACAAATCTAGTATAACCAAATAACCAGGACACTATGAACTAGAAACCAGACCTTCGATAGGCATCCTCAACCATGAACGTATTTTAAACCCTGCATAAACGAGAAGATACGGCTTGGTGGTGGAAATACATTTGGAGTAATACAATTCACCCAAGACAGGGAGACTTTGCATGGCATCTGCCGAATCATCTCCTTTCAATGGACGACACCATAATAAAGAAGCGTATCTCTCTAGTTTCAGTGTGTCACCAATGCAACAACTCTATGGAAATAGAAAAACATACTCTTCTGCAATGCCTATTTGCTATCTCTCTCTGGAAGAGAGCAACCAATTACTTCTCTTACGATCCTATTACCCCGACAGACATCTTGAGAACCATCGTGGAATGAGGATAAGGGCCTAGTACCAACATTAATGATCTCTGGGTGGCCATGGTCTTCTCCATTTGCAGCAACATCTGGAGAGCAAGAGACAACTGGAAATACGATGGATTCAAACTTACTCTTCATAAAATTATGATTAACATCCTTACCGACATTGTAGATATGGCTCACCTATCCAAAAACACTATGAACAACACTATATAGGACCTCATGATAATAAAGGCGTTAATGTAGTTCCGTAATTCCTCTCATGGACAATAATAATAATAAGTATACCTCCGTTTTAGGTTGATACTTTTCGCCAGAGGAGGGAACCACTCGACTCTCTCTGGGTTTCTCTCTGTCTCCTTCACTTAGCTAGTTGTCTCTAGAAGATGAAGGAAAAGAAGAAGAAGAAGAAGAAGAATATCCCCTCTAGGTTACTTTCCAACTTCTACTTATAGGCAGGATTTGACCTAGGAGAGCCACTGCTCACGTGTTCGGTGTAATTTCTAAGATAACCCTTCAGGGTCGTAGGCTTCTATACTTCTACGTGGGCAGGGAGCTAACTGGCAGATCATCGCCAGTTGTGCTTCCATTGGATCTATGGTCGTTATACGAGTCCCAGCCCGAGAACTACTTATTGTTAGAAAGGAGCTTGCAAGGCGATCTGGTCATTCAGCTCTAGCTAGAGTACTTTCTCTTTTAGTGGTGGGGTCGTTTAGCGACCATCCACCTCGCTTCTAGTGGGAGCATGCTCCTACAATTGCCCCCCTCAGGTCTTTCCCGTAGTGAGGGAGAGATGAGGTGGTATGATCGTGTACTTATGGGTCATTATATTGAGAGGTATGTGACATCATACTTGTCAGTGCCTTGGGATGAGAGAGAAGTAATAAATATATAAGAAAACATGTGGCGTGCAGTGCCTTCCATAGCTGGCGATGTGTCATATCACTGTAGTGGGTTTGGTTATTAATGATAACCGCCTCCTTGTACGCCCCTATTTAAGAGGACCTACTGTGGACTGAGAATGACTTTATGGCTTTTCTCCTTCTTGCATTCTGAGTTTGAATCTATCTTCATGCTTGCTTTGTGCTTGGAGCGCTGACTGTGGTGGGAATATCCGGTAGGCATAGCGATCCATTTGGGCTGTTCATCCTTACGCGTTGGTATCACTGATAAATTTTCTAGTCAACTTACCTGAGTTATAGTGATGCATATCTTATTATTTAGATTGAGCGAGTTGTCTCGTATAGCGCTGTTTCTGTTTGGTAAGGGTTGGGTAAAATTGTAGAGATATCGGTGATGGTATGGTTGCATCGTCATAAGACCGTAACGGTAGCTTAACTGTGATGTCGGGATTAACCGTACTACTTTTCACAAAGTCATAGTTTGGGTGGCGGCTGCCTAAGGCCCAGTGAGGGTCTAGGGGTAGCAGGTTTTTAGGGTACCCTAGTTTGTTATGTGGCCATTATGCCCTTCTTACCTTTAAGATTGAGTCTGATGGTTATACATGGCTTGTGCAGAGACGTCCGTGCATCGAAAAAAATTCTGTGTACCTCGAAGTTAGAAAGAACAAGGAGGGTGATGGTATCGTTGGGTGAGGAGTCATCGACGGAGGGGTCGACTACCAAACCGCCCTATACTGTACCTGTAGAGTGGGTTGGTAGTCATGACCACGAGACAGATACCTTGGTCTCACGAGACTTGGGGGCGAAGGCACGTGAGAATTATATGATGCAAGGGAGAGTTCCTGGGGATATGGCCCATGAGGCCCCTATTAGTGGTCGGGCGAGGGGAACTTTAAAGAGTTTCTAGCCTTGCCCCAATAAGTGGTGGTTGCAGGGCTCGTTAGCCAATTACGAGAGTGTAGGAATAAGGATGGAGTATCTGTACGTAGTCAATGAGCGAACGAAGGCCAGGGGCAATAATGAGTGGGTATGGCTAGACTACCATACGCTGGCACCCAACCAATTTATCATCTACTATAGGCAGTTCGATACGGGTTTAAGATTTCCTTTAGGCGACCTAATGAAAAAAAGTCTGAATTTGCTTGGTCGTGCACTAGGGAAGATGAATGGTAACTTTTACCGAGTGATAACGGGGTGCCAACTGATCAATCTATCAGTATCGGCTCGCTAGAACGTTGGTTGTACCGACATATTGGTCGCGTAGAAGACGGGGAATTCTCCTTGTCAGTGGAATGTAGTCCCCGAGTGTACGAGGAACGAGGTGGAGGAGGCTGAGGCTATGGATGAGCTGGCGTTGCCACGTGCGACCCGCTCACTCTTGCTGGCGGGTCGTGATGCACAGCAAACCTAGACTGCGGCTAAAGAGAGAAAAGTAGTGGCCAAGGCAACCAAAGTGAAAAAGGGCGTGGTCGGGTTGAGTTGCTAGAAGGCCATGCGCACCTGTGCTTCCGAGTGGAGGCACTGGTATTATATAGCTCGAAAGTCCAGCATGCCCATGATATTTAAGTTACCTTCGAGTGGGAACTATTGGTGTTGTCATCCAATCTTGGTGACCGGTGCCTTTGACTTCGATGACGGGCCTAATCATCGCTTACATCATAATGTTTTTAATACTAAGTGTACGTGGCTTCTCGTATTGTAAACATAGTCTTGATTTTTATCATATGTTGTTTGTACTATTTAAACGTCTGTTCATTGCCATGCAGGTGTGATGCATTCTACAGTGGCGTAAAAGACTTCTCTCTTGCGTTTGCTCGGCTAGAAAATTAAAGATTGTCAGATGTTGATAACTATTTTGAATGGTACCTTTAACGTAGATAAATACTAGTCAGTGAAGAAATATAGCGAACCTCGCATTCGTGTCACAAGTGATATTTATTCTGCACAGAGTGTGCATAGTTATAAGTCCGCAGAGAGCGTGGGGATGAAGCCTCAGTTTCTGACTGTGGGAGGGAGTGATACATTCGGCTCAACGCAAGCGGTGCCCCTTGTGGTTGGACTGAGCCCCAGCTTAAGGGGTGTCAGCAGCCACACAGAGAAGTATGCCCTGACTGTGAAGCGGCAGAAAACTGTAGCCTTAAGTCTTATTGACGAAGACTTGGATGCCTTTCAGGGGAGGGAGAAGGAACCGCTTTCTCAATCATTCGTGGAGGAAGGGGACCACTCAGCTGGTAGTAGAAAGTTGTTCACTGGTAGCTTTCCAGAGGGGGAAGTGTAAAGTACCCCGTACAAGGATAAAGAGAAAAGTCGTTTGGATGAAGCGCTAAACGATCCCCAGGCTTGTCGTGCAGTGGTCGCAGCAGCTATATAGGTAAGTACGGGCTTAGTCGTGTATCCTTATATGATTGCCTTAGATAATATTTAAATGGATGTTTTTGTGTCGTGCAGTATACGCTCACTCTCGAGGCCACAATGCTCCATGGGGAGAACCTGTTCGGTCGAAATGCCAAGCAAGAGGTGCGGCTCGAGGAGATACATGCTCAATAGAAGGAGCTCGTACAAAAGGTTGTGCATCATGAGCTAGCTGAGCATGTAGTAAACGTGACCGCAGGGCTCGAAAAACGTTTAAAAGTCTTGACTGAGGAAAAGTTGTTGGTCAAGGGTGACTTGGAGGCAACCCATGGGTGGCTAAAGGCGCTGGCACTAGAGAAGCAGGCGGGCAGACAAGCACTCCGCGAATAGTCCGCTTGGGAGAAGCAAGTATTAGATGAGCTGCAGGGCAGTGTCGCCGAGATAGTGGATGGCAAAGTGTGGTTGGATGATGAGTTTTGACATTCCACCGAGTGGTGGGTGGCAACATTGGCTCCGCCATTGCTTATTATGCGTCAAACTCAGGACTTTCCCGAGCTGTGCCATCAGAGTTATTCTGTACGAAAAGGTCATCTGCCCCTCGGAAACAAGATGGACATCTTCCCCAAAGAGGAAGCTCAGCTGGTGAAGGAAGAGAAAGCGGCCTCCAAAGCAGCTGTTCAACCAAAACTGTAACTGTAATATTGTGTCGTAAGTCCCATAGTGGTAAGGATTTGAAGATTTTTCTTTATTTTTGTGAATTTGTGGGGTTTGATGGGGCCCTTTCATGGCCGTGTATGTTATAAAGCAATTTTTACTTGTTTGCGAAACATAGTAGACGTGTGGTTCTTAGAAAATTCTATGGATTTGATGTGTATGCTTGTGTAATTATCGTGTGTGTAGTTGGTGATGAATAGTCTTGTGGGTACTAAATGCTAGGTGGTGGCCCGAGTTGGGCGAGTCCTCCTAAGACAAGGTATCGCGAGCGTTAGAACAACTTTTGTCGATGGCAGTAAGTAGCCCAGGTACAGTGGTAAGTTTGCAACCGGTATCTCAGACAGTTATGAATTTAACTCCCCCACGGAAGGGGGGCTTAGTTAATATTTGACTAGGGGTCGTGGCCAGGGAGGTTGCCCGTCCTAGGCAATATGAGGGGGGCAAGTGTTGATGTAACTGAAGTGTCACGGGTGTTATAAATGCTAAATGGGAGTTCAAAAAATTGGGACAGAGTGTGGGGCCACCTCGGGAGGAGTAGAGAGCGTTCAAGGGGCATAGTAATGAGGTAAGGGGCTATTGGTCCAAGAACCTTTAATGAGGTACCTATAATCGGGGCTTATAAAAGAACTGAGAAGGGAGTAAAATGTAAGTTGTGTTTGAAGCTTCATCCTAAATATCAGATTTTCTGAACAAAAGATACAAATCCGATCGCAGGCATGGTTCGAAGTACTGGTGGCCACGTGGGCTGAATTTTATACCGAGATGTACTTTCGTAATCGGGGGCTGGTGGGGAAACCATTAGTATGGGTGTACATTGACCCCTCAGGTCTTCCTAAGGGGGAGAGAAAAATGAAGGAAATGCGATGGTTTTGGTAGCACATTTTTCATGATCAAGTAAAGAATTGCGTCAACCATGAAGTGGTGTTAAGGGCCATAGCCTTTGAGTATGTGAAGGCGGCCAACTGCGAAGGACTGGGCTATGGGCTTTGGGAGAGGCCATGCCCTTGTTGTATGTAATTTAGATCTATCAGCACAGTATTTTGTGCGTTTCTCAGCTATCTTCGTTAGTATGGAAATGAAAGAGATTTGTGATCCTGTATAATTATATGTAGCAATCCTCGTAGAACTCAGACCCATTATTATTTGCTCTCGCTAAGAGAGTCAGTCAGGCGCAAAGTACCCAACAGTTTTATGAGTTGTTTTCCTAGGATGATGTACTTATTGTCGTCTTAGCGACCATAGAAGTATACTTAGGCACGAAGTGCCCAACCGCTTTTTAAGCAGTCCTCATTGGACTATGTACTTATTGTCATCCCAGTGACCTTAAAAGCATATTTAGGCCCAAAGGGTCCAACAATCTTTTTAAGCAGTCCTCATTGGACTATGTACTTATTGTCATTTTAACGAGCTTCGAAGTATATTTAGGTGCGAAGTGCCCGACCATTTTGTATGCAGTCCTCGTTGGACTAAGTACTTATTGTCATCCCAGCATCCTTAAAAGCATACTTAGGCGCGAATGGTCCAACAATCTTTTTAAGTAGTCCTTATTGGACTAAGTATTAAATGTCGTCTTTACGACCTTAGAAGTTTACCCAGGCGCGAAGTGCCCAACAACTTGTTAAGCGGTCCTCGCTGGACTTAGTAATTATTATCGTCCCAACAACCTTAAAAGCATACTCGTGAAGGGTCTAACAATCTTTATAAACAGTCCTTATTGGACTATGTACTTATTGTCGTCTTAGAGACCTTAGAAGTATATTTAGGCATGAAGGGCCCAACCATTTTTTATGCAGTCTTCTTTGGACTAAGTACTTATTGTCATCCCAGCGGCCATAAAAGCATACTTAGGCGTAAAAGGTCTAGCAATCTTTTTAAGTAGTCCTCGTTGGACTATGTACTTATTGTCGTCCCAGCGACCTTAAAGGCATACTTAGGCACGAAGGGTCCAACAATATTTTTAAGTAGTCTGCATCAGACTATGTACTTATTGTCATCTTAAAGACCTTAAAAGTATACTTGAGTGCGAAGTGTCCCCCACTTTCGTCTTGGCGAGGACGTCCATCTTCAAGGGCGCCCCCAGTTTTGTGAGTGCGTTTCTACTTTAAAAAAATGACTCTCCTCTTTGTGAGGATGCCTCACTTTAAGGATGCCCCCAGTCATGTGAGTGTCTTTTAACTTCTAAAAATGACTCTCGTCTTTGCGAAGATTTCTACATCAGGGATGCCCACAGTCATGTGAGTGCGTTTTTACTTCAAAAATTAACTCTCGTTTCTGTGAGGATGACCTACTTCAAGAACGCCCCCAGTCCTGTGAGTGCATTTTAACTTTAGAAAATGACTTTTACCTTTGTGAGGATGTCCTACTTCAAGGAAGCCCCCAGTCATGTGAGTACGTTTTTACTTAAAAAAATTACTCTCGTCTTTGCGAGGATATCCTATTTCAAGGATACCCTCTGTCACGTAAGTGCATTTTTACTTTAAAAAATTACTCTCGGCTATGCGAGGATGTCCTACTACAAGGACTCCCCTAGTCATATAAGTGCATTTTTACTTTAAAAAATAATTTTTTTTCTTTGCAAGGATGTCCTACCTCAAGGACGCCCCCAGTCATGTGAGTGCGTTTTTACTTTAAAAATGACTCTTATCTTTGCGAAGATGTCCTACTTCAAGAACACCCCCAGTCATGTGAGTGCATTTTTACTTCAAAAAATGACTCTCATCTTCGCGAGAATGTCCTACTTTAAGGACGCTCCCAGTCATGCGACTATATTTTTACTTCAGAAAATGACTCTTGTCTTTACGAGAATGTCCTACTTTAAGGACGCCCCAAGTCATGTGAGTGTGTTTTTACTTCAAAAAATGACTCTCGTATTAGTGCAGTCTGGGAAGAGTCTGGAGCTTAAATTGGAAGCATATATTGCAGATAGTTGTGTATACGTATCGTATTGTTACTGATTACATTTGCGGAGGTTCATGGAGTTCCAAGGGGATTTGAGCTCCTCGTTATTCCTATTTAGCAGGTAGTAGGCATTTCCATCGACCACGCAGGAGATGAGGTATGGGCCTTCCCAATTAGGCTAAAGGTTGCCCTTGTTATGATTATGAGCTGTAGGGAAGACTTTCTTCATCACGTAGTCACCTTCGCAGAACTGCTGATGGATCACTGGCTTGATATAGTTTCTTCTGAGTGTCACCTGATATTAGAGCATGCAGGAATTAGCTTCTTCTTTGGTTTCGTCGATCAGGTCGAGGTTCATTGCGAGGAGTTAGTCATTGACCTCACTGCCCACAATCATGAATCTCATTATATTGGTGATGACCTCGGTCGGGAGTACTATGTCTGATCCATAAGTGAGCATGAATAGGGTAAAGCCCGTACTCTTACGCGGCGTCGAGCGGTAGGACCACAGGATGTTGGCGAGTTTATTGACCCAGTGACCTTTGGCTACATCCAGGCATATACTAATACCGTCTATTATTGTTTTTTTGGTGGCCTCCACCCGTCCATTCTCTGGGGTTATTTAGGGCTGGACGGCAGGATTTTTATATTGTAAGGTCGGACGAACTTTGTGATTTTGCTACCCACAAATTGTGTACCATTGTCGGTCATAAGAACTGTGGGGATGCCAAATCGTGTAATGATGTGCTTCTATAAGAAGGTGATTACCTCTTCTTCCCTAATACGAGCAAGGGGTATCGCTTCAACCCATTTGGTAAAGTAGTCCGTCACAGCCAGCAACTATTGGCGCCTCCTGCTCGCCATAGGGAGTGCCCCGACTATATCAAATCCCCATTTTACGAATGGCCAAGGGCTAGAGACTGTGTGGATATCGATGGTTGGGGCGTGTATAAGGTGCCCGTGGAACTGACATTTGTCATACTTTTGAGCATATGCAATGAAGTCTTATCTCATAGTTGGCCAGTACAGTTCCTGTGTCCGAGGTTGGTCAGCCATTGAATGACCCGCTGTGTGTGCCCCACAGATGCCTTTGTGGAATTTTGTGATGAACCTTGTTACTCTGTCTTCATCGATATAGGTGAGGTATGTGACATACAGGCTCATTCGGTAAAGTTCATCAGAAATGACCATGTACTTTCGTGTTCTGTTTTAGAGGCTCTCAGCGACCGATCGATCTGCGGAGAGGATATGGTGTATCCCGAGGAAGTCAAGGAAAGGCTTTTACCATTCGGGGATGACTGAGCTATTAGATTGCATGGCCGTTATCGGGTACTTGAGTAAGCTAGGTTTTTCTAGGACCTCCACCTGAAGTACCATGAGTCTGGTGCCAATGATTCCTGCTAAGTACGCAAGGGCGTCCGAGTGCCTATTCTCGCCATGGTGAATATGCTCGAGGTTGACTTTTTAGAACTTGCTTAATCGTTGTTTCAGGATTTCTAGGTAGTCATACATTCTACCATTGGCCTGGAACGTCCCGCTATGTTGGTTAACAACGAGCTGCGAGTCGATAAAGATGGAAATTTCATCTATGTCCAGGGCCAACACTGAATCTACCCTACAAAATAATGCCTCGTATTCTGCTTCATTGTTACTGAGGGGGAAGTTAACCCGTATGGCTTTTTCAATTCTATCATCAGTAGGATTAAACAACACGATCCCTAAGCCCAATCCACTTGTGTTGACAAACCCATCGGTGTACACCCGCCACCCCTTAGTGCATAATAGCTCGTCGTCATCCAGATGGGTGTCGTAGTCCTCGTCTTTCTTATTGTGCCAGCTGTCATCGAGAATGGGGAGGTTGGCGAGGAGGTCGGGGACTGCCTGTCCTTTGATAGCGACTCTCGGCTCGAAGCGGATGCCAAACTCCCCGAGAGTTATTGCCCATTTGGCGATGCGGTGAGTTGTATCTTTTTTGGCGAATATCTTTCGTAATGGTTTGGCGGTGATGACCTTGATTTTATGGGCTTGGAAATACGGTTGTAATTTATGTGAGATATATACTAGGGCCAGGGCATATTTCTCCATAGTGGAGTATCGCAATTATGCTCCCAGGAGGGTTTTACTGACGAAGTAGACCATTTTCTCAGTTTGACTGTTCGGGGTCGGCCTCAATTTCTCGCTGAGTGACTAGGTATTCGGGGAACTTACCCGAGGAGATTCCAAAGCTGCATTTCTCTGAGTTTAGCCACATTTTATAGGATCGCAGCTTTGTAAAAATGGTCTCGAGGTCAGTGAGTTGGTTGTCGCTCAGCCGACTCTTGGCGAGCATGTCGTCAATGTAGACTTCAACTATTTTTCCCAATAGTTCTTCAAACTTGGTGGTGACGAGGCGCTGGTAAGTAGATCCCATGTTTTTCAGGCCGAAAGGCATGATAGTATAACAGTATAGGTTATTCTCAGTGGTAAAAGTGGTGCACTCTTGGTCCTCGGCTACCAATGGGATTTGGTTGTACCCGGAGTATCCATCCATGAAGGACAACCGTTCGTGTCCGGCCATGGAATCGACCAGTCTTGTGATGCAGGGCATATGGAACCTATCCTTTAGACAGCACCGATTGAGGTCGGTGAAATCGATACAGACTTGTGTTTTCCTGTTCTTCATGGGAACGGCCACCACATTGGCTATCCAGCATGGGCAGCCCACGGGTCGAATAAATCCTACCAACAGTAACATTTCAATCTCGTCGTTTATGTCCCCTCATAATTGAGGGGCTGTTTGGCGTGGTTTCTGCTTTACGGGGGTAGCTTTGTCGTTAACGTGCAGGTGGTGACAGACCAATTCGGGGTTTATACTCGGCATTTTGTTGAACGAGCAAGAAAATATGTTTTTATATTGTTGGAGGAGGGCGATATGGTCCGATCACTCATCACCTGTCACCGGTAAATCTGATCGACCGGCTCTGCGAGAAGCGATGTCAAATTTATACTAAACGAGTTTATAATAGCATCCTTCAGATAAGAGGGGGTTGTATTTTCCATCATTGGCATGTCTGGGTAGCGAGGAACGGGGGACAAGTCCACCATCATGGGCTCGTTCCCTGTTCGCTACTAATCCTCGATAGTGATACTCTTTCCCTTTTTCTTGGAAGTCTCGCGATTTATTAAGTTTTGGAGTGAGTTGGCGTAATAGATACGGGCTGTGACCTGGCAGCCCTGTATCTGGTATGGGCCAAATTTCGTGGGGAAGCATATTACCTGGTAGTAGGAAGATGGGACTGCCTTCATAGTGCAGATCCAATTGTGTCCTAGGATGCCATTGAAATAGATTGTGGGGCTATTGATGATGATGAGCGTAGTGGGTACCACGACTGGGCCAGCCTGTACTTGAGTGACATGTTCCCCATAGCCCGCTCAGTAGACCCGTTAAATTTTAAGATCTCTATTTTTGATGGTTCTAGGCAATCCAGCATGTTCATGATTTGGAAGGTATCGTAATAAAGGATGTTGGCACCACAACAAGAGTCAACCAACATGCGCTTAACGAGGACACCTCCAATCACAATCCAAATCATGAAAGCGCTGTCATGTGGATGGGAGACGGAGCCGAGGTCTTGCTCTGTAAAGTAGATTGCCCGCTCGTGTGGTGTATTGGCGGCCGCTTTAATATTGCAGGTTGTACGCTGGTTCTCTGTTAGACAATAATACGGCCTTATGGAATTGGGGACAGCATTACGAGATGGTGCCCTATTGAGGTCCCCCAAATCATTTTGCGCACTGCTATATGCCCCGGTGTCCTTTTGATTATCGCGGGATATTCGAGTTGTATACGATGGAGCCCGTCAGCGGGTGGGATGGGTCACTTGATGCACTGGGCATAACGCCCTTGGCAGAACCAAGCCTCAGTCATATTGATAAGGTCGTAGCATTCCTCGGTGGCATAGTCCTGTACTTTGTGGTATGCACAGTACGGGCGGCCAGGACGGTTTGGTTTGGGGTATAGTTTCTTGTAGCCGGGGTCATTCTTGACGGCGAGGAGGAGGTCCGCCCATGTTAGGGTGAGGTCGCTGGGGGAATATCGTTCCCAGCGTGAGGCTTTTTGTCCATTATCGCAAGGGGGGTTCTGTTTTATCACGCGGGATGTGCCCCATGTGCCTTTTGCTCCAGCCGTCGTCGAGGTCATGTTACTGGTTCCTCAGGTGTTTAGAGGTATTGAAGCGAAGGATCAGTGAAGGGGTGGAGGATGTACTTAGGAGAGAGGCTTCTTGCAAGGCAGATGAATGATTTTTGGCCTCCACATTTTGATATTTCTAGACTTTTTTGTAAAGGTACTCAAGAGTTTTAGTTGCTTCATGTGCAAAGCCTTATAGAGTTTAGAACTGGGAAGGTAACTACCCATAAAGGTGAGGCAGGTGGCTGGCGTATCGACCCGTTCAATGAGGCTAAACTCGCTTTTAAACCTGGAGAGGATAGAGTCGGCGGTTTCGCCAATCTGTCATTTCAATGAAAATTGTTCAGCTAACTATTTCTTTGACTACTAGTTGTGCAGGTATTTCTCAATAAAAGCTAGCGAGAGTTGCTCAAACGTGGAGATAGAATTTGGTTTGAGACTCTGAAACTAGGCTAGGGCCCCGTCGGACAAGGTCGATGGGAAAAGGTGATACATGTGTTCGTCCATTTGATGTTGTAGGTTGATGCTATATTAAAATTTGGAGAGGTATTGGCCGGGATCCTAGCTCCCAGTAAAGGACTCAATATTCGGTCGGGAGCAACTCTGGCCTGGGATGTAGCTTCGGATAGCTGCAGTGAAAGGAGTATTGTGGATCAGGCAGAGGGTCTCTTACCGTCTAGTAGGATAAGTACCTTGAATACTCATGATTAGTGCCTCAACGGATGCGGCCATTATTAGTTGTTGGTCGATAATGCCAATGTCCCATCTGGCTGCGACCTCACTCCTGGTGGACGCCTTGTCAAAGTGGCTCTCGTGGTGTTGAGCGTAAGGTGGTTCGTATGAAGGCATGATAGAATACTGGTCGTAAAAAATTTCGTTGTAGGCGTGGTATTGGTCATTGTAGGGTTGGTATCCATGCTCAAGGGGTAGGTAGGGTCATCGGGGCTATATGGTGGGTACCACAATGGGAGGTTGGCATAGTCATCATCAATCTTGGCTCTGTCATCCGCTACGGGAGGGGGGGACGTGAAGGTTGCAGTACTGTGGGACAAACCGACCGGGTGGCAGTGGGTTGTTACGACTAAGATGATAACCCGATCGTGTCTGCGGGAGACCCGTTACGTGGTGTGCTGGGGGGGTGAGTGGAATAAGCAGGCATAGGATGGGCGGTGGTACGGGTGGTCCGCGGGGCGGCAAGTATGGGTGATGCATCGGCGTGGCCTAGTACTTGTATACTAGGACATGAATGGGGCGTAACGTACCATGATCGAGTACTGGTTTGTGTGGTGTGAACTCGCTGACCGAAGTAGAGATCGTTGGGCTACCTGGCGCGGTTGAGTATCAGCGACGAGAGTGTCGCGGAGTACATCGTTGGCAAGTTGAGGCAGGCATATTTGATCCTCCTTAGTGGACATTTATTCTTGTAATTGTAACAGCGCCGCTCTCATCTTAGCCATAGCTTGTTCTTGGGATTGGTTGCGGGTGGAAATTTCCATCGTTGCTCGGTAGAAGCTAAAGGGGGAAATGTAGACAACGTCAATTATAGTCCTATAATTCCTCTCAGGGACAGCAATGAGTATACTTCCATTTTGGGCTTGATACTTTCTGCCGGAGGAGGGAACCACTCGACTCTCTCTGGGTTTCTCTTTGTCTCCTTCACTTAGCTAGTTGTCTCTAGAAGAGGAAGGAAAAGAGTCAGAGAAAGAAGAAGATCCCCTCTAGGTTACTTCCCCACTTCTACTTATAGAGAGAATTTGACCTAGGAGGGCCCCTACTCGCGTGTTCTGTATAATTCCTAAGATATCCCTTCAGGGTCGTAGACTTCTATACTTCTACGAAGGCAGGGAGTTAGGTGACGGATCATCATCGGTTATAGTTGTAATGGCTCTATGGTCATTATACGAGTCCCAGCCTGAGACCTCTTTGTCGTTATAAGGGGGCTCGCAAGGCAACCTGGTCGTTCAACGCAAGCTAGAGTGCTTCTTCTTTTAGTTGTGGAGTCGTTTACCGATAATCCACCTTGTTGCTAGTAGGAGCGTGCTCCTACAGTTAAATGTCCAGTGCATACCACGACAAGGCAACAACATCGAGAACTACCGATGGGCACTTTCAACACCGGACGGGATAAAAATCTGTTTTGATGGCTCGACATTAGGCAACCTAGGAAACGCAAGAATTGGGATTATATATAGTGACAGCAACGGTGGAGTCATGGGTACTTAAAGCAAAGCCATTGGTCACGCAAATGAATTATATAGCTGAGATCATACCAATCATATCTGGAGTTCAGAGAGTAGTTACAAAAGGGTGGCGTTACTTGTCGGTGGTATCTGATTTAGCTGTGGCCATTAAAGTCTTCACCAGCAACAAAATTCCTTGGGCACTCAAAAAAACTATGGTCCTTATCACTCCCCAAATTCTGCATATTCAGTCCATCCATGTGTAGAGGGAATGTAATTTCTCGGCAAATCATCTTGCAAGAAGAGGCTCTGACCCCAACCATCCTATGGAAGAATGGAATAATGGCAAGACAGAATACCTGCAGCAAATCGAAGATCACTATACGGAGTACAATAAAATTAGGAAATACGGACCTTAACGCTTCAACAAAGTCATTTGAACGACATCTGAGGTCGTTCGAATGAAAGGGCTATTTTATCAACTTATCGATTCAAACAAAAATTTGAAGGCAACTTTCTATAGGCCATTCGAACGCACTTGGAAGTCGTTCAAACAAATTACACGTTAACCTCAAAATCAGCTTTTGACAACTTGTCGAATCAGATGGCAATTTAAAAAAATTTCATCTTTTTGCTCGAACTATATTTGAGGCCGTTCTAACGACTTTGCTCCTGTCATTCAAACGATTCTGGACTTGTTTGAACGATTAAATGATATATTTCATTCTGTATTTTAATTTTGTATTTTCGTAAAGAGGCCCATATGCATATGACCTAGTGACATGTACTAGTGTGTGGTATGTTTGGATCTCCCTCATCTTGTACATTACCTTTTGGATATTTTATACTAAACCTTTTGCAAAAAAACCCATTTTCTGGGACCTAAATGCTAAATATCTCTTATCTCGAATCTTTAACACCGTAGCACGAACAAATCATGTTTAATTTAATACCAGCCAATGCATACAAGTTCCTACTGAGAACTCATTTCTTGATCAAAGATGACTTTCAATAAACTATTATTACTTAACCGCACCCAGAGTAATTGCAGCCCTCATTATCTAATTTGGAAAGTTAAATTAGATTATGAGTGATTTTCTACACATGTCGAACATCATGAAGAACTACAATGCATCCATCAAACATCCTCAAGCGAATATCACCAACTCCCAAAATTGGCCTTCGAGAGTCATCACCCGTCGACACAAACTTGTTACCCTCACACCTTGCATATTTGCCAAACCATGCCTTCTGTACGCATACATGCAATATAGCCCCACTATTAAACAACCATCTTCTATCCTGGTAAGGACCATCAATGACCACCAAGATGAGCGACTCGCCACCATCATCACCAGTATCCATCGCCAGTCTGTTAGGGTCACCTTCGAAGCCCTTTGCCGAATTTGTTAATTTACCTTTCTTAGCTTTATAATCCAATCTATAATAACCCGATTGACCACAATCCCAACAAGTTCCTTTTCCGAACTTATTAAAGTTTCTCTTCCCACTAGCTACCATCACCTAGTTTATCGCAGAGGATTCCTTAGCCTTAAGCCATCCCTCCTTGGAAAAAAGCGTACTTGTAACCTCCTCGGAACTCAAGGTTTCCTTCCCATACATTAATGTAGGTTGAAGATGCTTGAAGGTAGAAGGAAGAGACCTTATAAGTTGAAGTGCCTTATCTTCATCCTCAACTTTAACTCCGATCGATTCCAATTCCAAAAAGATTCCGTTCAAAAACCTTCGGTGATCCCCAACGCTCGTACCCTCATCCATCTTAAGAATATGAAGCCGTTCCTTGAGGTACAAGCAATTTAAAAGACTTTTTGTTTGGTACAAATTTTAAGCTTTTCC
This sequence comes from Kingdonia uniflora, assembly GCA_014058105.1. Lineage (NCBI taxonomy): Eukaryota > Viridiplantae > Streptophyta > Magnoliopsida > Ranunculales > Circaeasteraceae > Kingdonia > Kingdonia uniflora. The sequence continues at coordinate 1,484,168 of JACGCM010000779.1, read as the reverse complement.
CAAAGACCCTTTGCGGTCTTCTCTTCATTCACGTTTGCCAAAATGTTTTTAGCGAGACAAAGGCAAATCCCGCTCGAAGCCCATGAATCCAAATCTTCCCAGTCTTCTTCATCGTCGTCTACTTTTTGGGCCGCTATTCCTTCAACCAGAGTGTTAGGTACAAGCTTCCCTTTTAATGCCTTACGCAACCTGCCTTGAATTTAGATATCTTGGACTTGTATTTGCAACAGTCCAAAAATAATCTTCCTATCAAACTTCCCCACATCAAATTTGATCGCATCAGAGTACTTAGATCCTCCCATTTTACTTCTCTACTTGCCCCAAACCTTGCTCTGGTACCAATTATTAGGAAACTAGAGGCAATTTTTTTGAATACAATGAAAATATTCAAGTAATTTTCTCTTTAAGTTTGATGGCAAGAAAATAAAGTTTTGAATAATTGTCTAAAATTGGTATGCGGAGTAATGCTATGCTTCATTTTATCCTATAGTAATCCATTATTGGATTGAAGTTCTATGGAAATACAAAAAGCAGTAGAACTACAAAAGATAAATGAGGGCAATATGAGCTAATATGGATTTTGAATATATAAAATATAATAATAGGTTTCGATATTATGGAGCTCAAGATGGGAAGGAAATGAATGTCAAAGAGAGTTTAACTTTTAGGAAATAATCTATGTAAGAATATATAAGGAGATCAATCATGGAGTATTTTAGGAGAATATTTTGTAGAGAAAATAGGATATTACTGGCACAAAACTAAAATAAGGAGTTATGAACCTATAATTAAGGGTAGTAGTTACATATTTTCCCAAATTTCAGTGCTTTCTCTACTAGTTCTAATGTAGCTCCGCCACTGATCCCCAACAAGAAACCCTAGAAAGAGAACCCAAGAAATCTCTCAAGAGGAAAACCTAAGATTTGTCCCTTTTCTCTCTCTAGATCCTATCTCTCTATTAGGCTATGAACTACATATATCATAGTCTGATAAAGCCCTAGCTTTATAGACTCTCCAGGAGGTTTTTAGCATAATATACATCACAATGCAATTCAAGCGACCAAAAAATCTTTTCTTACAGTGTTTGAGCAGACAATTAGTCTATTCGAATATACCAGTGTCTGACCACTTTGTTCGAATAGACATTAAGTCTATTCAAATATACTAGTGTCTAACAATTCAATCATACGAACATTGCCCTTATCCCCAAGTGTAGCAACCTGGAGAAGTCTACTCACTTCAGGCCAATTAGCCTGTGTAACGTTAAATACAAGATCATCTCTAAAATCATAGCTACCAGGCTTCGACCTCTCCTCAACAAAATTATTTCACCTGCACAGAATACTTTTATCCCGGGTAGACAAATTTTTGATAATATCATCATGGCCCAGGAGCTCCTCACTACCCTAAAAAAGAAGAAAGGTAAGACTGGCTATATGGCTATCAAGCTAGACCTGAGCAAGGCTTTCGATAGGGTGGAATGGAACTTCCTCGATGATACCATGCATGCCATGGGTTTCTACGAAAAATGGTGCGCCTGGATCTAACAATGCATCACCTCTTCTGCTCTGTCGCTTAACATCAACGGTACCCCATTTGGGTTTTTAAAACCTGGCCGAGGGATTAGGCAAGGTGGCTCTCTCTTACCCTCCCTTTCCTTAATCTACTCCGAGGTACTTTCTTGGATCATCCTCCAAATAGAGAAGGCTGACAACATCCATGGCATCAAGACGGCTAGAGGCAGCACCCCTATTTCTCACCTCCTATTCGCCGATGACAGCTTCATCTTCTGTAAAGCCAATCTCACTGAAGCGGACATCCTTAAACAAGCGCTGGCTACCTTTACCCAAGTCTCTGGCAAGAGATCAACCGAGATATATCTTGTATTTTGTTCAGCAGAAACAGTCACCACATGCACCACAAACTCATCCAAAGGTTGCTCTACATTAAGAAAGATACAACCGGCAAAAAATATCTCAGGGCCCCGCTGACTTTTGAACGGACAAAGAGCCTGAACTTTCAAGACATCATATCCAAGGTTTCTCACCGTATCGAGGACTGGAAAGCAAAATTCCTTTCTCAAGCCAGTAGAATCACCCTCATTAAAGCTGTTAACTCGGTAATCCCTACTTTTCTCATGTCCACTTTCCCCTTCCCCCGTAAGATCTGTACTACTCTCGACTCCATAAATGCTAGATTCTTCTGGGGAGTCAATAAAGAGGGCAAACCAAATCCATGCCCAACAACAACCAAGAAGGCTGGAGGTCTTCTTGGTATCCGTACAGCCTTCAACCATAACCAAGCCTTTATGGCTAAAATGTTCGGATGCATCATCATGGAGCCAGACAAAATTTGGGCTCACGACTTTAAGGTAAAATACACGTCGAAAACCTCCCCAATGCTGGCTACAAGCCAGCCTGTGGACTCTAGAATTTGGAAAGGTATCTTAAAAGCCCGCGATCATATCTGGCCGGAGCTTTGCTGGCATATCGGTGATGGTTAGAACGTCGACCTTTGGCTCGAACCATGGATTCCAGGGATCCACTTCGGGCGCCCTACGGGACCTGCCCCTCTCTCTAGGACCATTACCAAAGTGGCTGACCTGATCTGGACGGATAGTCGTGCGTGGAAAATACAACTCATATACTCCATTTTTCAACTTAACATTGCGGACTTCATCCTGTCAATGCCTCTTAGTAAGCACCGTGCCAAGGACGTCCTTCGGTTGACCCGTGAAAAAAAATGGCATCCTCACAGTGCGATCGGTCCACACCTACACCTCCCAAAACTATGCCAGAGTCACCCCAATGCTTAGCCCCACTGGACCTAACCATTTCACCTGGGACTTTATTTGGAAAATTCAGGTCCCTTTCTGCATCCAGCTTTTCCTTTGGAAAGCAATTCAGGACGGCATCCCCACAAAGTTTAACCTTTGGCATGACGCGGAGAACTAGGACCCAAACTATCCTCGCTACGGTATGGAAAATGAGACGACTGCTCACGCCCTCTTTTTCTGCCCCAAGATCAAAGACTTATGGTTTGAATCTAATCTCTCTATTGATTTCAACACCTAGAACTATACGGACTCTATTTGTTTTATTTTCCAACGATGTTCTCAATTTTGAAGAGGCGACTTAAATTTCTCTAAGTTTTGCAGCTCTTTCTGCAGTATCATGTATGTCATCTAGATCAGTAGGAATGAGCTTGCCTTCGAGAAAAAGGCAACCTTACCTCTAGAAATCTGGACACGAGCAAAGCGTCCCAATATCACACATGGCTGAATCACTCAGCACATATCACCCTTTAGTCAGACATGGACCCCCCCCCCCCCCGCCCCAGGTCCAAGAAGGATGGCACATCATTAATGTGGATGCTTCCTGGACCACCCAGGATAATCCTTGCTAGACAAAATTTATTATTAAATCTCATTAATCTACTATCGTCTGTGCAGGGTACGGACCCGCGAGGGCTACCGATCACGAAGAGACGGAGGCACTCGTAGTAGTCAGGGGGCTAGAGGCAGCTCGGAGTGTAGACCTTGACAGGATTCTCTTTCTTATGGACTGCCAGAGATTGGTCAAAGCATACAGAGATAGACCAGAAGACCTCTCTTGGGGAGCACTCACACTGGCCCCAGACATCCGAGCTCTTGCTTCTTATTTTATTGTTTTCCGTTTTGAGTATGTTAACTGCTTATGTAACTATGAAGTTCATTCTCTTGCTGCTCGGGGTGTTCTCTCCCCCAGTTTTGTTTGTAGAGAGCCCGAGGCGGCCTCGGCTCTTGTACACTCTATTTCCATTTCTTGCCACTAGGCTTCTATAAAATTATGTTTTTACTTAAAGAAAAACTCTTCTATTGACACAGAAACCTTAAAAACTACTTTTTTAGTCGTAACCTCAACAGTTATAATATTATTCAAACAAAAACTAGCCTAGTCAACTTTGGTCATTTTAGGCCTAACGTACTCATAAGTTGAGGCCATAAAGTACTCCCCATTAATAGTTACAATCTACACAACCTTAACACTTCTATTGGAGCATATTAGTGTGTTCAAACGGTCCTGCATGATCTCTATTATGAGATTGCTTTAATTCTAGAAGGCACAATCCACTTGTATCCCCTAATAATATTAAAGAGGGCAGCCCTTATATTCAGAGTAGAGTCATATCTACAAAACCTGCTTAAAAGACAGATCAGAAGAATACCTTCACCAATGCTATGTTTGATAAGATTTTGTGTTGCCTCTCTAGTCTTGAGAATGCTCCTCCAAACCCAAGAGCATTCCCTAGGGATCTTCATTTCCCTGAAATTCTTCCCTTTAATGAGATTTGTCTTTATCCAGTAGACCCACATATACTCTTTGTTTGTAGTAAGCCTCAAAGTATGTCTCATTATTGCTGCAATATTTCAAGTTATTAGACATATGATTCCTATACCACCTTCATTTTTAGTATAGCAAACCTGGTCCCACCTAATAGGAGTATATTTTATATTTGAGAAGCATGTTAATTTGTATTATCGGTATTAATTTTATTAGAGTATGAACTTGTACTATCTGAGAATTGTATAATCAATATGGGTAAAGCAGAGCCACCTAAATCATCACCATAAATCACTGTCATCAATGTAGCTAGAAGGACCATCTCTCAGCTCGACGGTCATCTTCTTCGGCGTATGAATTTTAATCAGCCATTCACAAAGACAAAACATACCAACTTCTTCAGATGCTTAAAAATCTAAAAGATTAATGGCTGAAATATGGTACTTAAAGCAATTGAGTATTAGTAGGTGTCTTTGTCTCCAAGCGACAAATGAAGTTTGGGATGTGGTTGCATAAATATACTCCAAGTTGAGTTAAAATATTTCCCATCATGATAAGTGTTATAAGATAACCCTATCAAGCACCTAAACAATGAGAGGTACAAAGCCTATATATAACTCTCTTATATAGTAAATGCTAAACCTAGGAGATTACTTCTCCACCAAGTAATCCCTAGTATGTATCCTTAGGAGTGACGTGGCATCTTGGGTGGGCACCCAAATCCTACGTAGGTCCCATAGTGGACTAAAACACCTAAACAATCAAAGAGAGAGAGAATAATAGAGGGTAAATAGAGAGCTTTATTAATTCTTGAGATATAGGCTACAATGAGATGCACAAAGCCTAAGCTCTCTTAATAAACCCTAAACCTAAGAAATTACTTCTCCATCAAGTAATCTCTAGTATGCATCTCAAGGATTGACGTGGCATCTTGGGTAGGCTCCCAAATCCCACATAGGTCCCATAGTAGACCGAAGCTATTCGGCTCCCCTCGTGGGGCCCCAGCTTATAACACTCCCCCTTTTGGGTACCACCTATAGCATGAACGATTGCCTCGTCAAAACCTCTGCACAAAAAACCCCCTTGGGAAAAAATGTACAAAGAACGAGTACAACTCTGTGTTTATCGTCTTTGCATTGGACGTACTATAACTGTCACGTTAAAAGCCTTTACTAGCAAAACCTAGTAGAAAAAGCTACGTATAAGGGTAAAGGAGCACAATGTGCTCCATATCCAGTTAGCGAGGATCAAACACCTTTTGATATTATCTATGAGGATCAAACACCCCAAAATGTATCTATGAGGATTTAACAGCTTTAGATCTTATCAGCGGGTATAGTCGCAGAGATCTTCACAGGGACGACAATGAGTGATTAGTAGTTTTGGGCTTGAAATGTCTTACCGGAGGAGGGTACCACTCGACCCTCTCTGGGTCTCTTTCTTCTCTTCCTCTTGAAGTGCTAGGGATTTATTACTAGAGGAGAAGGCTATGAAAAATGGTCCCTTCTTAGGTAACCTTCTCCTCCAATTTATAGGGGGAGACTCTGACCAAGCTATGCCCAGGCTCGCGTGACGCGTATGGCCCCTAAGATACCCTTCCGGGATCTTAAGCTGTACTTTTCCACATGGACGGGGCTATTATTGCTTGTCATTACAAACTGTTCTTGGCATGGCTCATGGGTCGTTAAGAGAGCTTCCACTAAGACGTACTCATCTATTGGGAAAGTCGTTTCAACGAACTCAGAGTATCGTGGTTTAGTCTTGGCTAGTAGGCCATTAGGAGAGCTTCCCCTAAGACATGCTTGTCTATTAGTGGGGAGGTCGCGGTTAGCGGGAGCATGCTCCTATAATCGCCCCCCTCAGTTCTTGCTCGTAGTAAGTGAGAATTGAGATGAAATAATTATGTTTATCGTGTTGATGATGTAGGGTTATTTTTTGAATTCCGCCTCCTCCAACCATTATAGTGAAAGTTGTGCATCATCATTACTGTCTGTGCCTTGTGAAGAGAACTGCAGTAATTAATGCTTTTGAATAGCACGTGTTGTACGGTTACTGCCACAACTATGGGGTGACATGTCCCATTATTATGGCGGGGCCTGATTATTATATTTTAAACTGTCTTTTCGTGTTTACCTATAAAACTGAAATAGGTGTCTCTTTGACAACCTTTAGTTGCATCTTCATTTCTCACCTGCCATTACATCTTCATCTCTTATCTATCATTACTGAAATTCACTTTGATTCTCTGTGTTGTTGAATTCTTTTTGTTCAGAATCTCGCACTCACTTGCTGTTTGTGTTTAGTCGCTTGGGGTTCTTTATTTTTTCGGTAAGTTTCCTTGCTATAATACTGTTCCATTATTGTGTAATTATGATAAGTATTTTATTGCCCCTTGGAAGCCCTGGTAAACCAAGGTTTTGGCGTGCCAGTAGTGATACTGGCCTTATTTAGGTGAACTATAATTTTACTTTGCTGGGAATATAGTTAGAGGGGGACGGACGAGTAGCAGTGGGAGGTGTCTTTGGGGCGATGGGTCCCTAAGGTTCCCTTGCTCTGTATAAAATAAATGTTCCCTTGTATTTAGGTTCAGTCTAATCGTTGTACCTGGCTCGTGTAGGGACGACAGATCAACTTGTACAAGTCTGTGTACCCTCGCAGTAGAGTGATCGTTGTGAAGAATAGACTCATCAGGTGACAAGTCAATGATAAAAGGGTTGTCTATGAGGCCTCCCTGTATAGTGCCTCTAGTTTTGGGGGGAGTCATGACCATGAGGCAGGCGCCTCAGTCTCTCGTGACCAAGAGGCTGAAGCTGGCATGGATTTCACGCCACGTAGGATGGTGTCCCATGAGGCACTTATTAGTGGTCGTGCTAGGGGAGACTCCGAAAGCTTTTGGCCTTATCACAGTGAGTGGAAACCGTTCGTATAGTTAGCTGAGTATGAGTCTGATGGGATAAAGATAGAATATTTGGATGACGTGAATGAGCGGGCGAGGGTAAGTAGTAGTGATGAATGGATTTGGCGAGATTACCAAACGCTAGCCCCGAATCAGTGCATCTGCCATTTTGGCCAGTTTGATGTTAGCCATCACTTCCCGTTAGACGACATAACAAAGAAATGTTTAAACTCATTCGGGCGAGAGCTAGGCCTTATGAACAAAAAAATTACAGGGAAATAACTGGGTAATAATGACTAGTTGTCTGTTGGGGACGAGGGTGAGGGGGTAGGTACGTCAGATGAACCCGTGCCCTCGCCTCGTGAAACCCCTACTCGTTCAAGGGCGCATTATGTGGGGCAAGAAACATGTACTTCGGTGATGGCGAGGACAGGTGTGGCTAAGACATCTACCGTTAGGATGGGGGGGTGGAACTGAAGAGCCAGAAGGTCATGCATATCGATTTGAGGCACTGGTATTGCATAGCAAATAAGTTCGGCCAACCAAGAATTTTTAAATTACCCACAGGTAGTAATTTTTTGTACCGTCACCCGATAATGATGACGGGTGCATTTGATTTGGATGACAGTCCCAATCGCTGTCTCTGACATAATGCTTTTAGCACAAAGTATATGTCCTAACTCTTCGTATGTTTATGAAATTTTTACCATTTTTTTATGTGTGGTCAGTCATTTTATCTTTTTCTTACAGGTGTCATGCTTGTAGAGGTTACTTGCAAGGGTTCTCGTCTGTGTTGGTTAGGCATTCAGGACAAATATTGTCAGGTATTGACGAATATCTTTTAAGGGATTTTTAAGGTAGAACAGTATTGGTTGTGTGTTAAGTACAGTGAACCACGCAGGCATGCTTCGTGCTATACGATTTCTGTACAGAGTACGCATTTGTACAAGTCCGTATAAAGTATTGAGATGAAGCCTCATTTTCTTGTATCGAAGGAGAGGGACTAAACCTGTGCCTCGCTGACAGGTCTCATTATGCATGGTCGGAGTTCTGGGCTTAAAGGCGTCAGCATCCATAGTGAGAAGGATTCCCCAAATGCCAAGTGCCATAAACTTGCGCACCAGGGCCTCGTTGACGAGGAGTTGGAAGGGTTTCAGGGAAAAGAAAGGGAGCCACTCTCTCAGTCCTTGTTGGAGGAGGCAACCCACTCCATGGGTAGCATAAAATTATTCTTGGGTGTCTTACTAGAGGGGAAGGCTCAGAGCATGCCCTACAAGGAGAAGGAAAAGGCTCGGCTAACGGAGGCTCTTAAAGACCGCCACACTCGTCGTGCTGCGGTCGTGGCTGCTATGCGGTAAGGATTTTGGCTGCAGTCATTTTTGCCTTCACCGTTTATGGCAATGACCATGTTTCTTTGCTAATCCATTTCTTTCAGTGTAGCTAAAACCTTGCCAGTAGCAACAGCGAGTTAGAGTTGTGCCTCGCAAATATGCAGTCCCACCATAAGGAACTCTTCCGAGAGGCGGTGCAGCGCGAGCTGGCCAAATATTTAATGGACCAAACTAAGGCATTGGCGGAAGAGGCCAAAATGCTCAGGGAGGAGAAGCTTACGCTCGAGCGGAACGTAAAGGCTACCAACTGTCGTGCCAAGAGTTAGGGCTAGAGAAGGAGGTGGACAAGCAGGTGATGGGCATGTAAAATGACCATTACAAACCTTCTATTTAAGGCTTCTTAAACCTCATTTTTATTAATATATAAGACTTATATGATTATTTCATGATTTTCAGGTTATACAAGAATAAATGTACAATTTGAAAAAAAGAGCTGAATTTTAGAGTTCTATTGGTGGTCTTATTCTAAATGCAAGTCTTCAAGCTATTTAAAAGAGCTATTGATGGAGATTCTCCAAGAAATTAGAAGTAACTTGGTGCAAAAGAGGAGAACAAATTTCCAAATAAAGAAAAATAATTTTCATCCCAAAATTGCAGCTGACAAAAATTGAGAAGCAGACGGACTTAAAAAATTCTGATTAGGTAGAAACTTTATGAAGATTTAAGAAACTCATTTATCTATTTCTGCTGAATTTTTTCATAATTTTCTGGAATATTTATTTTCAAGAATAAAATTAAAAAGTCGGTGATAACTAGCAATTTTTGGACTTTCCAATTTAGATGTAGGTTTTAGGATTCTTATGGTCTATAAATAAGAGTCCTATGCCTCTCTCTACACAATTTTTTGGAGAGACAACTAATTTTGTAAGAGAAGAGCTTGATGAATTAAAGGATTAAAGTAGATCTTTGGTTGTAAGCTCTTTATTATTGAATAAAAAGTTTTAAGTTAATTATTTTCTTCATGTATTTATTATTTTTCTTTTTATAATGCTTTAATATTAAGAACATGAGTAACTAAATCTTTTGTTGCGGTGAGGATGGAACCACCATTAATTCATGTTTGACATATAATGATATTGTAGAAGAATTTTTCCCTCTTATGCTTAATTATGTGATCTTCTCTCTATATTAGTTATAGTTGATGTATTATTATTCTATGATCACCTTAATTGGAGATAGAGAATACGTTTTATGGAACTATGAATAATATAGTTAATTTTATTTACTCAAATCATTAATGCTAAGTTGTTTTAGAATATTACGTTGATTAACGAATTATATTTAGCAATGCTTTATTAGTTTGTATTTTCAATGCATGTTTTTATTTACATAGTATGTTTTGATTAGTACATCCATATAAGTGGAAATCAATTTGATGTTAAGTCGTTAAAAATATTCATCTTGAATTGGGAAATCTACTACTTAATTATTTATGTTGATATGTATTATGGCAAGGAAATTTAATCCCTAATTTCTACAAATTTGGCAAATCCCAAAATTTAATTATGTGTTTTATCTTTTAAGTTTAACTATTTTCTTAGTTCAAGTATTTTCATTAGGGCCTGTTTGGATACCCTCAAAAACTGGTTCGGTTCAGTTCAGAACTGGTTAAGGCGAAAAATCAATGTTTGGCAACATGTGGGACCAATTTTTTTAGTTTTGTTTTGAACTAGTCTGTCCCAATTATAGCAGATAACCAGTTTTTTCTCGGAAGGACTTTTACTCGTTTTGAAACATAACTAGTTTTTAACTTTTTAAAATCATGAAAGTAAAGTACAGAGAATAGAGTCGTTCTCCAAAGAGAACACAAATTGGCCTCCTCTACTCCCTCTCTCCTCTAATCTTTTTATCTCATATCATTGTTTCACCATTAATCAATTCAAGCTCTCTCTCTCATCTCCAAAGAAAATACAGATAGGCCTCCTCTACTCTTTCACTAATCTCTCTCTCTCTCTAATCTCTAGTCTTTTCCTCCCCCAGCTCCAAAAAAAATTTCAAAAAAAATTACATAACACGTTTGCTCCAAACCTTTCCTCCTTCCCAGACTGAAACCTTGGAGAATCAAGCTTCTACTTCAGATCACCAATCAAGTTTCTCTCTCTCTCTCTCTCTCTCTCTCTCTCTCTCTCTCTCTCTCTCTCTCGCTCTAGAGTTCATGTTTCAATTATCAACAATCAAACAACTACAACTCAATCGTCAACTCTCGAATTCAAGGTTTTATCTCTTAACCCTTACTTCAACTCGATTTTATTGCCCATTTTCATGTGTTTAGATGTTGCTCTATTTGCCCATTTTTGATTGTTATCTCCAATCAGTATGAAACCCTAGATGTATCGATTATTGTTGATATAGTTATCATCAGTAAGATTGAATTGAATTGGGTTGTGCTAATGTGTGCTATATAATGTGTGTTATATAAGAACTTAAAAATCATGTTTATTACAAAATGAATATGCACTGACAGATGATAGAACAAGCATAATAATATGCCATCTAATAATGTTTCTTCTGCAACAACTTGGCTAGCGTCTTTGCTAAGCTCCGCTTGGCCTTTGGGGAGACACCATTTTGTCCAATAATGGACTCAAGAACAGCCTCGGAAAATGGTTTATTCTTTATCACGACACCCTGAACTGTAGGTATCGAACTATCTTTAGAAAACCCAATTTCTAGAGTTCCCGAAGGAGACTGCGTAAACAGAACAGACACCCCAGTGAAAAAATTGGTAGTAATACCACACCTGCCTGTCGACAATTGTACATATTAGAAAAGTGTAAGGTTGCATTTGTTGCAATAAAATGGCTATTACATCAAGTTGTATTATTTTAATTTGATGATTGGAGGAACGACTTACAATTAATTCAGCGAAGATTCGTGGTTGGCGTAGAGGTTTGAAGATGAAAGCAAAAAAAATGAGTGGTACGAAGGATGAGCGTTATTTGCATCAGAAAAAGAGGACGAGAGTATTCCAATGGGGAATGTTCCCCGAATATCCCATTAGTACTTGTCAAAGCATAACATGATTTTCTATCTAATTCACTTTTCACTTGCAAAGCTGACAATGTTGCTTCATCCATCTCCTTCCCGTTCTTTTACGTGATAATAATCTCGTTCTCTTTCTAATAGTGAGTGCTTAAAAAGAGAGAGATTGGTCAAATTTTCAATTCATAATGACTATGTCTGGCAGTACAAAAATAGTTCTAGTATTACAATGTAAATTTCTCCAGAAGAACAACTCTATAAATGGGGTTTACAAGCTGTTAGAACTGCCTTGAAACCTTTTTTATCTCATTTGTACATGCTATGTTTATAGGTTTTTATTGGTTTTTCGCATAACTACCAATAACAATATCACCACATCACACACCCCGACTTGTACTGTGCGTAAACAAGTAAAACTTTAGGCGCCCCAGAGATATCAGCAGCTGTCTATTTTTTCATGAGGAGGGCCATGTAAAATATGCTCATCAGCAAAACCGTGAGCCAACCTCTGATTCCTATCCCCAAAAGGGGAAACGTGTTGTCTGATCTACTTCAGTAGATCAGTTGCACTTCTACGGCCATCAGCTGCAACAGATTGAGCACATGGAATAAGAAGAGTTCTTAAATCCACCACTTCTCGTTTCCCACTCTGTTTTTTTCTACGGGAATTTCCACCGTTTGTCAGTTTCGAGTTCCCACTTTGCTGTACACTGTTCTTGCTTGTTTCAGCCTGCCAGGTTTCACGAAGATTAGTGAGATCTCTCTCATCTTTCTCTTCCTTGACCAAAACTTCCTCCTTTGGCTCGCCAGGGCAAGATCCATTGCCCACTAGATCAAACCTTAGGTTACTGCCATTAGAAAGGAACTTTGTTGCTTCCTCAACTCCTCTCCTGAAGTACAACTTTTGTGATTCCCAGGGTATAAACCTATTGGTCTCTAGATCAATAAAAAGATCAAGCATTGGGTTATTACATGCCTAACAATCAAACAACATTATGCTAGCAAGAACTGATACCAGTTCCAAAATACATTACAAAATGGTTATCAAACAGCCCTTCTATCGTAAATGATAGGATGCGCACATATGCACTGAAATTAGACTAAACAATGCAGAGAACATTTAAAAGAAGGAAAGGGTAGATGGATCAAAACCTCGGTTATAAGTCTCAACTGTTGAACGTAGTCTTTACCCGGAAAGAGTGGCTCCCTTTTAATAACTTCCATGAAAATGCAAACAATTAACCAAATATCAATGGAGGTAGTATATTTTGAACAGTTGAGAAGTAGCTCAGGAGCTTTAAACCAGCGAGTCACAACATACTCTGTCATGAAATCAGTATATGGGCAGACGAGAGCATATAAGAACTTAGTACAAAAGGTCAGTGGAAAAGAGGACAGTCTTTCTTCAACCATGAAAGTTGTGCCAGTTCCAATCCATAGCCTAGAAAAAAAAATTGCATACGAATTACGAACAAACTCGGATTCACCTGTATTACTACTGTCAGCAGTCTTGTCATCTACAAGGTCAGCCTTCTTAATCTCATCTTCTTCAAGCTTCTTAATCTTATCTAGCAGGCTGTTCTTTACAATTGGGTTAAAATCTTGAATCTGATCACCATTACTGCAGGCAACATACGTCTTTGTCTCACAAACTTCGCTGACACCACAGTTCACTCCACCTTCACTTTTCTCTTTGGCTTTAAGTGCAGAACAATTTGGCTTCAGCTCAGATTTCACACATTGGTTGAGAGTTTTCTTCATATCCAAAGTGGAAACGTGAACCTGCTCACATAAAAGACTCCCTGGCCTCTCAGTGTAATCATCTTCACAATTGTCAGGTTGGTTTTTCTTTTGAGTGTCCATTTGTACAGGTAAACTCCTAAGAGAGCCACTAGGTAAAACTTCGTAAGATTTAGACATTTCCCTAGCAGCGACGCATGCGAGCAGATTCATTCCAAGATCATCCTCGGATGGCAAAGCTGTACCAGCTTCAATTAAAGCATTGATGGAGCTCAATGAAGCTTCGTGTGATTTTCCTGGCTTAGATTCACTGATGTTACTCCCCTTAACCTTAGACTTTAAAACTTCTGACAATTTTCCAGTTTCATCACCACATTCTTCAGCATTAAACCCAACCAATCCATCTTTCGCAGCATTTCCCTGATCTGGGTTCATGCACACATCTGCAGCCGATAAACACCCTCGAGAAGTATCACTCTTTCCCTTCATAGAAGAATCATCACAACTTGCACTTGTACTTCGTGCAGGACTGCGTCCAGGAACTTGAAGCTTAACAATCAGCCTATGATTAGTTCCATGATCTACAGTAGGTATATCACAGGTTCTTTCACAAGCCGATCCGGATTGTAAAACTTTACCAGATGTCACTTTCTTGCCAACATTTCACCTTTTTTTACATTGTTCTATCAGTTTTTACATTGTTCTAAACCACCAACAACATGATATGTTTTTTCATGTAATCTAAAATCCAACTTTGATTAATAATTGTAGACCCACCTATGGATAATGCGGGCACTTCCAACAACCATCGCGGTAGAACTGAGTGGACCCCGTCGATGGATTGTTACTTTTTGGATCTCATGTTAGAACAAGTACGTGCGGCACAAAGAAATGAAAAATCGTTAACAAAGATTGCGTGGGCTGACATGAAAAAAAAATGAACGAAAAGTATGAAAATATGAATGATGATAAGAAGGTTCTAAAAAATTGACATAAGAAGTTAAGAAATATTTACACGATTTTGATGGCTCTCCTAGACCAAAGTGGATTTGTATGGGATGAAGAGAAACATATGGTGACTGCTGATAGTTACATTTGGGATGAGTATCTAAAGGTGTGTAACTTTATCATTTTTATAATTTATTATTTAAAATAAGCTACTAATTTATACACGACCATATACAGGAGCATCCTAAAGCTAAACTATGTGAACTAAAATAATGCCGAACTACCACGATCTTGATGAGATTTGTGGAAAATCAACAGTAACAGGACAATATGCTCGCTCGGTTAAAGATCTAAAGTCTAAAGAGTTGAGCGATGCTAACATAACTCAAGTTCAAGATTCTTCAAATGATACAGTCGTGGAAGATTACTCACCTCTTGTAAACAATGAAATAGAAAAAACCAAAAAAAAGAAGAAACGCAAATTGCCAAAAACATCTTCAACTGCTGAAGATAGAAAAAAAAAGGGAAAAGGAGTACTGGTGAAGGCATGATTGATGCTTTAAAATCAATTGCCTCCACAGTCGCTGGAATGAAAAATTAGAGATCGAAGAGTGAAAAGAAACCAAATATCATTGAAGCGCTTGACGCTATTTCTGGTTTACTAGAGGGTGATTACCTAAAAGCTTGCGATCTTCTTGAGGATGAAGGAAAAACATGAATGTTTCTAAACCTAGCCGAAAATAAACGAAAGACGTGGCTAATGTGGAAAATAAATCCTAAGAAAGATAATTAGAATTGCAACCTCTAAAATTATTTTTTATTTATTTAGTTATTATTTAAATAAAATCTTTCGTCATTGATTTGTAAGTTTATTTAAACTTTAATGTTTAATGTAGTATTACATAATAAATTGGTAATATTTTATAATTTTGTGGTTATTTACATTTTTGAATATTAATTTATACGAAGTGTAGGAAGTAAAGTACGATGGGCGACTACGATTCTGATGAAGAAGATATGATTGCACTGGCTCCAACTACAGCTGCAGCTGCAACTTTTCATTACTGCGAGAATCATATATTAAAGGAACCATGCCGCAATTCAAAATTAAATGGTAAAGAATACATTGCTGAATTAGTAGATGGTAATCCTGTTCAGATCTATGAAAACCTTTGTATGGATAAACTTGTTTTAAAATGTTGTGTGATATTTTAACAACGGAAGACTCTTTACGTGATACGAGGGGAGTTAGTGTTGATGAGCAAGTAGGAATGTTCTTATATATTATTGGTCATGGCGAACGCAGCAGAATAATTCAAGAACGATATTAACAATCCGGAGAAACTGTAAGTAACCACTTCAACACTGTTTTGGATGCTGTTGTTTCTCTTGCTCCAAAATTCTTGCTGCATGCAAAGCCTGATACTCTAAAGGAGATCTTAAATGATCCAAGATTTTTTCCATATTTTAAGGTTAGAATTTTATTAAAGATTTAAGTTTCTTTTGAATTTTGTACTCTAACATTTTATAAAAAATTTATAAGGATTGTGTGGGGGCAATAGATGGTACACACATCCCAGCGCTTATAAATGCTGATGATCAAGGAGCTTATCGCAATCGAAAAAGGAGTATTACGTAAAATGTTTTAGCCGCATGTTCATTCGATTTGCAATATCAGTATGTTTTGGCGGGCTGGGATGGTTCGGCTTCAGACTTACGTGTACTACAGTCAGCTTTGACAAGAGAAGATAAGCTTCAAATCCCTTAAGGTATATATTATTAAGCGTACTAGTAGGAATAAATTAAATTTGAATATATACTAAATCTATTTTTTTATATATAAGGAAATTATATTTCGTCGATACAGGTTCTGCAAACATATAAGGTTTTCTTGCACCATTTCGTGGTGTTAGATATCACTTAAGTAAATTCGCGGGCTGTGATAATCCAAGAAATGCAAAGGAGTTATACAATCACCGGCACTCATCGGCCAGAAATGTCATAAAACGCATTTTTGGCATATTGAAAGCCTATTTTTTATATTGAGAATTACTCCTCCTTACCCATTTGAAACACAGGCAAAGATTGTTATTGCATGTTGTATCATACATAACCACATAAGAAGGGAGAACAAGAATGGTCAGCCATTCAGTGAAATGGAAGAAGATGATAGTGAAGATGAAGATGAAGAGAATCAAGTGTAAATGCAAGGAACTAGGGGTACTTTGCAAGTGGCACTATGAGAAACTGCAATTCAATTGAGAGAAGCAATTTCTAATACAATGTGGAATGACTAGCAAAGTAAAAAAAGCGAAGAAAGTGAAGAAGGTGAATAACAGATATTTGGTTTTCGTAGAAACAATTTGAATATTAATGCAATAAGTAATATTACAATCACTTACATGTATTGATGCTTTAAATAAATTTAATTTAAGTATTTTATTAGAATAAATTAAAATTAATTATAAGAACTGGTTTACGATACAAGTATCCAAATAACATACAAGTCAGAACCAGGATAACATGTAAAAATGACCAAACAACATATTAAGTTGAACTAGTTCAGGTTTATACATATCCAGGATTGGCCAGTTAAGTTTATACTTGGGTGGCCCAAAAATTTTAGTATCCAAACAGCCCCTTAGAAAACACAAGATTGAAAACAAGTTTTAGTTTGGTTCATAATAGAAGACGACGATCTGTAATGTTATACCATTTTCTACAAAGACCCATTTTTGCCGGTTAGCAAAATGGTGTCGTTACCGGTTTCGAACTAAAAGTTAAAGTACATTCTAATTGTGTTTTCTTACTAAAATAGTTTAGTCTTATTTTTTTTAGTAACTCATTAATTTCTCTAGTTTTAACTTAGTTATTTTTGGTAGCTCCAAATTTTATTTTCTAGTTTCCTAAAAATATATATATATATATATATATATATATATATATATATATATATATATATATATTAGTTTCTATTAAATTTCTTATTTTTAGTGTTTTACTTTCTAAAGAAAATCCAAAAACACTAGTTTAGTTACTTTATATTTTTTATATAGTTTGTTATTTCTAAAAGAAAAAAAAATGTCTAATACCTATTTTCATTTTTGTTATTTCCTTTTCTGGCTTGAGGTATTTTCTTTTGCGTCTATTTTACACGAGGTCTTTAAGAGAGTGAACAAGCGATGGAATGTTGGCACAAGAAAATCAAAAAGTTAAAGGCTGCCCCTACTACATCGTATCCAAAGTTGGCTTTGAACATAAAGTATTGCGTATCTCATTATTACGTGCCTTAGATCAAAGTTAGCATAGTATTTTTATTTTTCTATCTGTTCTCTCTCTCTCTCTCTCTTTGAGTAAATTGTAGTGAGGAATGACATTGCAATCTTGAGCAAAAGTGTACAATTTTGAAGGGGAGGAAAACACTATAAATTTTTTGCAAGAATTATGATTTGAACCCATATTCAGGAAGGACATCCTTTCATCGCTTACTTGAGGCAAGGATCCTGGATGTGCCTTCTCAACGGTTTTACTGGGGTAAATAATGAGCTCAAAAAAGTTGCCCCGCAGGTACACTCTATCACAGCACTCCTGGGAATCAATCGTTGATTGTTAATGTTTTTTATGTTTGTGCATTTTTCAATTCCAAACTAGTTAAAGGACAAACAATGAACGAGATTTCATTACTCGTGTGTAGCACCACAGACTAGGACCCTGAGAGTTCGTTGCTTGGTTTAAAATATTTAGAACACTACATTGACTTAAAATAAACCAAGGTTAAGCCATAAAAGAAATAGTTAATCAAAACCACTGACAGACATTACGTTTGACTGGAGGACGTACATTCCCTGGTATAGCTAGTGTAGAAAGGTGATTATAAGCGGTTTGCCCAACCTTCCAGCTTAGGTGCATCTAGGTGACTTGATTTGTACGCGAGTTATTACTAAAGTGAGTAAAAGAAACTCAACATGTGAACTGATCCACTATCATGAATAGGAGCAACAGAACCCCGAGACTGGGTTCCCAACTTGACCTTAATTAAAGCCCATCTAAAAAAATCAAAGCAAGGGATTACCTTAAGAAATTGGAACCTGATTGACTTTGAACCACAATTCACGGTGTTCTACAATTGGAATCCACTTATCACTAGGTGGTATTGTTTACTGGAATGAGGAAATACCTAACCTTTGATTAAAGACTATTATGTTTTTATTTTAGACATATTTTTTTTATGATCATCATAGTGTGCATATTTAGTATATGAAACAATGGTATTAAGATCCTAAAAATCGTCTTGAAAGTCTTCATGCATTTGACCTTATTGATATCCCAATTTAATTTGAAGTAGACAAATAAACCTTATTGGATATTCCTGTCTCCATTAATACCAACGATTCTTCAAATCCTACTCATAGGGAACTTTTTTCTGTTGAAGGCAAGTTTGGAATTTTTCTATTCAACGTCACCCTAGTAAAACCCAATTCAACTCCACTTCCTTCACCTAATCTACTTCAACTTTCATCCCAAGCCTTCAAGATGGGAGATGTTAATGGCAATGAGAATAATAATGTGAACGCTCCGGAACCGGTGTAAATTCCTCTCAAGAATTGTATATTTCCTAAAATGATGAGTCAAACCTCGTGTATTGTCTTGCTTGCCATCACTGGGTGATTTGAACTTAGACATGCACTCATCAATTCATTGCCTAAATTCTCAGGAGGGGATGATGAAAACCCATATGCCCATGTGAGAGATTTTTGATGATTTAATGTTTCTCCAAAAATTTAAGAACGAGAATGAAATGGAAGCTATGAAACTTGTCATGTTTCCCTGTTCTTTACTAGGGAAAGCTAAGAGCTGGTTTCATTCTCTTCGACCAAGTTCAATCATAAGTTTTAACATGCGTTTAGAAGCCTTTTACAAGAAGTTTTATTCACTTGTGAAAATTGAGACACTCTGCAGAGCAATTCTTAGGATTACCCAACATATGGATGAAAGCTTAAAGGACTATCTAGAACTATATAAGGGATTACTCTTGCAATGTCCTCGTTATGGCATCGACTCATGGGCCATTACTAAAAACCTTTATGACGGGTTAGACGCCAATACTAAGAAAACTATTGCATCATTTTTCTTATCCTAATTCACTGATAAGGATGAAGAACAAGGCTGGACATTCTTGGAAGAAATGGCCAAAAATTTCAAACCTCGGGTACCATGTGAGAAAATAATATCCAAAAAAATGGGGGTAAGGCTTTTGGAGTTGGATCCAACTTTGATTCAGATGCTACACTAACAACTATCTTGTAAAAAATAAAGTCCTTAGAAATTGTGAATAATAAGATGTTCACTAGAGCACCCATTTTTCATACTGAAATGTCGGCATGTACTGTGTGTGATAAGCCAGAATACTCTGTTCAATACTATCAATTCATTCATTGAATTAGGGAGGCGAAGAATGATCATGTGAATAATTTTTATCAAAAACCTTCTTCATTATCCTATAACCAATCATTTAGTCAAGGGAGTTCTTCAGGGAGGAACAACTCTTACTCGACCAATTCTAATAATTCAAATGGAAGATCTTATCACTAGGGGAGCTCTTTAGGGGTTCAGTCTTACCAGCTCAACCACCCACCCCCTTAACAAACAACTCTATATATTCCTCCTCATAATAGGAAACCACATTCGGATGATGGCATTCAAGCCTTAATGCAATCCAATGCCCAGCTCATGCTATAATTCATGCAGATGAATCAGCAATCCATGGTTCGAATAAAAACATCTATCACTCAGTTAGCTTTAGGGATAATTACAAGAGATAAAGGCACATTTCTCTGTCAAACTTAACCTAACCTGAGGGATCAAAGTGACAGATTAAAAAATAGTTATCAAGAAAATGTGCTTATCATACTTTGGAGTGGAAAACTTATCGAAAGCAATGTTAGGATGCCTGAGGATGAACCATGTGATAATCCTAAGGATGTTACTAAGGAGGAAGTACTCTCGAGTCAAGAACCGCATGTCATAGCAGAAGAAACTAAACAAGTTTCATCTAAGGAAACGATGGCTGAAAATATTATACCTAAAGTCTTTATGGCACATTTTCCTCAAATGCTTGCTAAAAATAGAAATAACATTTCCGACGAAGAGGCTAAAGAATATTTAAAAATCTTAAGATTAGTATTTCTTTCAGTGAGGCAAAATTCCTTCATATGCGAAACATGTGAAAGACCTATGTACATTCAAAAGACGAATGAATGTTTCCAAAAAAGTTTTTAACGTCTGTGACGGTGATAATTTTATTGAATGGATGCCCATATTAGCTTTATAATCTTGAATAAAGCACATTTAAAATACAAAGATCCAGGAATGCCAACTATTTCTTGTTATATAGGAACAAACCGAATAGGGAAAGCCTTACTCGATTTAGGCGCTAGTGTCAACTTAATTCCTTACTCGTTACTTAAGTAACTAGATTTAGAAGGACTCAAGCCTACCAACAGAACCTTACAGTTAGCTAATAGGTCCATTCGAGTTCCTAGAGGTGTGGTGATGGACGTACTCATCCAAGTCGATAACTTCTTTTATCCAGTAGACTTTATGGCCCTTGACACAAATCTGGTAGAATGTTTTTAAAATGAGATACCATTGATCCTTGGTTCACCCTTCTTGGACACTACCAATGCATTGATCAACTATCATAGTAGAGCTATGAAGTTAACTAATGTGAATAAGACTATTAATTTGAATATCTTCAATGCAACTTTTACTCCATTTGAAGATGAACTCGATGAATACAACATTCTTGATACTGTTGTAAACAGTACATTTCATAGTTCAAATCTTAGGGATCTATTAGAAGCTTGCCTTACACACTTTGGAGAGGATTTTGATGTTGATAACCTCCTTAATGAGGTTAATGCCTTATTAGATTCTATCCCTATTGTGGATACCACTGATGTGGTTTAAATACTAAAAGTCAAAGATCCAGTACACAAAGCAGAGGATTTGTCTACTAAGTTAGAGCTTAAACCTCTCCCTATAAATCTCAAATATGTATATATAGGTCCTAATGATACTATTCCCGTCATCATAGCATCTGACTTAGCGCCTAAGAATGAAGAAAAATTAGTGCATGTTTTAAGGGGAAATACAAAAGCTCTTGGATGGAACATCTCAGATATTAAGGGTATTAGCTCTTCTATATGCATGCATAAGGTAAGTCTTGAGGATAATTCCAAGAAGTCCAGAGAAGGGTAAAGAAGGCTTAATCCAACCATGGCTGAGATAGTTAGAAAACAAATTTTAAAATTGCTTGATGCTGTAATTATCTATGCTATTTCAGATAGCCCGTAGGTAAGCTCAATTCATGTTGTCCCTAAGAAATCTGGCATCACTATTATCAATAATGATCATAATGATCTCGTTCTTACCCGCATGACTAGTAGTTAGAGAGTGTGTATAGATTATAAAAAAAATCAATTTTGTCACTCGAAAAGATTATTTTCCCTTGCATTCATGGACGAGATGCTAGAACGTCTGGTCATAAATATTATTGTTTCCTTGATGGATATTCCTTGACACTTTTGCCTATCGCCACATGCCCTTTGGGTTGCGCAATGCCCCCGGCCACCTTTCAGCGTTGTATATTGAGCATCTTTTCTGACATGGCTGAATGTTTCCTTGAGGTCTTCATGGATGACTTCTCATTCTTTGGCGACACATTTGAGCAATGCCTCCATCACTTATCCTCTTATTTTCGCTAGGTATCAACAAAAAAAATTTGTTCTCAATTGGAAAAAATACCATTTTATGGCGAAGAAAGGTATAGTATTAGGATATGTCATATTTGTAAAGGGAATAGAAGTAGATAAAGCTAAGGTAAATGTCATAGCTTATTTGTCAAGGGCGTTTCGATCCTTTTTGGGGCATGCAGGATTTTACAAACACTTTATTTTAGAATTTAATAAAATTGCTTGACCCCTTTGCAATCTCCTCACCAAATACCACTTCCGTGTTTGATGATAAATGCCTTGAAGCATTCGAGATGCTTAGAACACGCTTGACCACTTGACTTATCATCCAACCTCCTAATTGGAACATTTTGAGTAAATGTGTGATGCATCTGACTATGTCATTGGAGCTATTTTGGTGCAAACCATAGATTAACATCTGCGCATCATATATTTTGCTAGAAAAACTCTTAACGATGCACAACTTAATTACATAACCACTGAGAAAGAATTTTAAGCCATAGTCTTTGTTCTAGAGAAATTATGTTCTTATCTCATAGGTTTTAAAGTGATAGTCTATATGGATCATGCATCAATCAAGCGCCTTCTCTCCAAAAAGGACACGAAGCAGCGTTTCATCCGGTGGATATTATTCCTACAAGGGTTTGATATCGAGGTTAGGGTTAAGAAAGGTACTGAAAATGTTGTTGTCGGCCACATGTCTCAATTAACCAATAATTCTTATAGTAAGTCATTACCCATTCGCAAATCATTTCCCGATGGGGAAGTCATGTCTATTCGTTCTTTAGCATATGTACCATGGTTTGCTGACATAGCAAATTATCTTGCCACTAGCCACCTTCCTAGTTCTTGGATTAATCCCTATAAGAATAAATTCCTTAGCGAGGTTCGATATTTTTTTGGGGACGATCCATATTTTTTCAAGTATTGTGTTAATCAAATCATTCGGAGATGTGTTCCAAATTTTGAACATACCAAAATCATCGTATTTTTTCATTCCCACGCTTGTGGTGGCTACTTCAGTTCTAAGAAAACCTCTAAATTTTGAGCAATGCGGGATTTATTGGCCAACCATATTTCACGATGCTCACAAATTTCACAAAGCTTGTGATACATGCAAAATATTGGGAGCCTTGTCTCATATGAATATGATGCCCTTAAACACTATTATTACTATTGAACCATTTGATGTTTGGGTCATTAATTTCATGGGTACCTTCACACAATCTTTCGGGTACACGTATATCCTATTAGCAGTTGACTATGTTACTAAATGGGTAGAAGACATCCCAACAAAAACAAATGATAGTTCGGTGGTTATTGAGTTTATTAAAGAGAATATTTTCTTTTGTACACCGAGGGCTATATTTAGCGATGGGAGGTCACATTTCAACACTAAGATATTTACGAATTTAATGAAAAAAATTTGAGTCACACGTAAGGTTGCTACCCCAAACCATCCACAGAATAGTGGGCAAGTGGAGGTTTCAAATCGGGAAATAAAAAATATACTCCAAACGACGGTAAAAGCAAACCGCAAAGATTGGTCAACACGACTAAATGATGCTTTATAGGCTTATCGTACTGCTTTCAAAATACCTGTTGAAATGTCTCCATACCCATTAGTTTATGGGAAGGAGTGTCTTCTCCCTATTGAGTTAGAGCATCGTGCCTATTGGGCAATAAAGGCTTTAAATTTTGACATTGGGAAAGTCAGTATACATCGCAAGCTTTAACTTAATGAGTTAGAAGAACTACAGAATGATGCATGCCAATCAACTAAGAATTACAAGGAACGCATGAAAGCATTTCATGACAAAAATATTTTACAAAAATCATTTGAACCAAATCTTAAAGTCTTATTGTACTCATCTCAATTGCATTTGCTCCCTGGCAAACTACAATCTCGATGGACAAGTCCTCTTATTATTATAACAGTTTATCCATATGGTGCGGTTGAGGTTGAGGAACTTAGAACTGGTAAAACATAAAAAGTTAATGGTCAACATCTTAAGCCATATTATGAGCATCTTAATTTCACCAATGAGGATTTGAAGTTACTAGACCCTGTCTATGGGGATTCAGGTTTTATTTATTTTCATCCAACTTCCACTCAGTTTGGAGGTACCACATTTTATCTGGTTGAAGACAATAAACTTAACGCTAT
Organism: Kingdonia uniflora; assembly: GCA_014058105.1. Classification (NCBI taxonomy): domain Eukaryota; kingdom Viridiplantae; phylum Streptophyta; class Magnoliopsida; order Ranunculales; family Circaeasteraceae; genus Kingdonia; species Kingdonia uniflora. The sequence goes on along the minus strand of JACGCM010000779.1, from coordinate 1,459,968 downwards.
CTAGCAGGCAACCCATGTCATATCAAGTACTATATTCCGATTTCCCTCCCCCCCCCTTATTTTCTAGTACGTTCTCAAATATTGAAGACAATTTTTCTTTCTAGTTTTGGGGTGGAGAAAAATTGTACACCTTTTTATAGAAATGTAATGACATTCTTTTAGTTATGTGATTTTTATGGGAAACTTTAATAACATAGAAATGTTTGGACATGACGCAAAATATTTTGATCATAAACACCAATAAATTACAATGTTTATCAAATATGTTCCTAGAATATTTGGGATCTTTATCTTAAGCTAGATGTACTACCCTTTAATTAGTAGGAGATTCAAGGTGATTGATATTTCTCGTAACATTGCACTTCACATTAGCCTTTGCATTAATTACTTTTGATAGAATTTTGACCAATCTAAAGGAAATCAAGTATTTGAGGTAGAAATGGCCTACTACAAGGGAAACAACTGCCTAAGAATAAGTTTGGCCCTATAAAAATTAAAGATAGGATTTCTATAAGCCAAATAGCTCGAATAATTTCACGATGCAAGGCATACTCGCATGATTTAGAACTGAAAGAGGAAGAATTATCACCAATCTCAAGTATAGCCATGAACTATGTAAAATAAGCAAGGATAAAAGTTTATTTTGTAAGAATACAGAGTCTAGGTCACGAAGGGGCACCAAACCCCGACAACTTGAGCCAACTGGCCGGGATTGTTGACTAAAAACTTATATTGTGGAGGCTTTACTAAAGAAATAAACAAGTACTAAACAAAAAGGCTTATAGTTATTTCTCAAACGAAAAAAAAAAAGGATTTAAATTGACTAAGACATTTGACAAACTAACTGTTGGATTTGTTTCACGAAATACGAGACTACTGGATATTGATTCAAAAATTTCTAAATAAAGTCTTATTTGCAATATTTACTTTCACAACACTCGAGGATATTATACAAATATTTGAATCTCTATCTAATTATTTGATAATATCTCTAGTTTTTGATAAACTCTATGATTTTATAGATATATATATTTGTGAAGGAAGTAAATTTTTATGTGTTTCTATTCAAAATATTTTTATTATTGACGAATAAAAATGAGTCTTTGAAAATTACCTAAAGATTTTTTAAATTACTTGAATGCCTTCACCAAATTTTGTGGGCACAGTAACTGCAAACCCTCAAGAGACAAAACTCATCTTATTGGGGAAACTTATTGGTTTAACGGCTTTTGCATAAACTAAATACAATCGTTTAAAACCACAAAAGGGTTATGTTTTTATTCTTTTTCTTTGCTCGAGGACTAGCAAACTATAAGTTTGGGGGTATTTAATAGGCTTATAAAATGACCATTTTAAACCTTCTATTTAAAGCTTCTTAAGCCTCATTTTTATTAATATATAAGATTTGCATGATTATTTCATGATTTTCAAGTTATATAAGAATAAATGTGTAATTTGAAAGAAATAGGCAAATTTTAGAGTACTATTGGAGATTATATTCTAAATGCAAGTCTTTAAGCTATTTACAAGAGTTATTGATGGAGACGCATCAAAAAATTAGAAGTAACTTGGTGTAAAAGAGGAGAACAAATTTCCAAATCAAGAAAAACAATTTTTAACTCAAAATAGCAGTTGACGAAAATTGAGAAGCAGACATACTTAGAATATTCCGATTGGGCTGAAACTTTATGATGATATTAAGAAACTCGTTGATCTATTTTAATATATAAAAAATTATAATTTTCAGGAATATATATTTTCGAGAATAAAATTGAAAAGTCGTTGATAACTAGTTGTTTTTGGACTTTCCAATTTAGATGTAGGTTTTAGGATTCTTATGGTCTATAAATAAGAGTCCTATGCCTCTCTCTACGCAAATTTTTTTGGAGAGATAACTGATTTTGTAAAAGAAAAGTTTGAAAAAATAAAGGATTAAAGAAGATATTTGGTTGTAAGATCTTTATTATTGAATAAAAGTTATAAGTTAATTATTCTCGTCGCGTCATTATTATTTTTCTTTTTATCTTACTTTAATATTAAGAACGTGAGTAGAAAAATATCTTGCAAGGGTGAGGAAAGAACCGCCATTAATCCATGTTTGACATATAATGATATTGTAGTAGAATTTCTCCCTATTATGTTTAATTATATGATCTCATATCTATATTAGTAAAAGTTGATGTATTATTATTCTATGATCACCTTAATTAAAGATATAGAATAAGTTTATGGAACTATGAATAATATAGTTAATTTTATTTACTCAAATCATTAATGCTAAGTTGTTTTAGAATATTACGTTGATTAGCGAATTATATTTAGCAATGTTTTAATAGTTTGTATTTTCAATGCATGTTCTATTTACATAGTATGTTTTGATTAGTACATTCATATAAGTGGAGATCAATTTGATGTAAGGTCGCTAAAAATATTCATCTTAAATTGGGAAATATACTACTTAATTATTTATGTTGATATGCATTATGGCGGGGAAATATAATCCATAGTTTTTGTAAATTTGGTAAATCCCAAAATTTAGTTATATTTCTTATCCTTTAAGTTTAACTATTTTCTTAGTTCAAGTATTTTTATTAGAGAACACAAGATTAGAAATAAGTTTTAGTTTGGCTCATAATAGAGGATGACAATCCGTAATTATATACCCTTTGTCTGTTAGCAATAGATTCTTTGTGGCCAACTCGCCGGGGAGTTGCTGGTGTCAACACACTTGCAAGGCTGTGTGGTAGAGCTGGTAAAGAATGTGGCTAGTATCGAGAAAGAATTTTATTTGTCTACCGTCTAGTGGGTCGTCACGATTGCTCTGTCGTTCCTTACTCTGCGGCTAACTCAAGATATGCCAGAGCTGCATCACTTCGACTATTCTACCCGATAGGGTCCGGTTCCTCTGGGACTTGAGAGTGATATCACTACTGAGGAAGAGGTCGAGGTAACTACTAAGGACATTGTTACTGTGGAGCTGAGCTCTACCCCGTACCTAAATTACTTATGCAGACTTCTTAGAGCCCGAAGTGGCTATGTCATAGTTGTTTGATAAATGATCTGTATTTATGTAACTATTAAACAACATCTTTTATTTTATGCTGGTCTTCGAGCCTATACATTGGATTGTTTTCGTTGGATAATATCTCTTTTGTGTTCATACGGTCTAGCGTTAGATATCATGAAACTCCAAACAAATTTTTTGTTAGTCCTCGTTAGACTAGGTAACTTGGTCGTAAGTATGACCTACATTGCTACTCTTGAAATTAATTGAAACTCCCAAAAAAAATTGGCAGCCCTCATTGGATTAAGCATCTTGGTAGTAAGCTCGACCAACTATTGCTAATATCGATGTTCCCAAAAAATTTAAAACTGTACTTGGGGCTAGTTTTAAGGAAGTAAAAAAGATATTTCTTGGGTTTGAAGATGGATTATGGGGGTTATTGGTTTTCCCTTTGTAAATTAATTTGTGCTGGTAATAAACACTAAAAATGCTAGGTTTAACACTCGTATACCTTATAAAAGGGAAGTTAGTTTTCACCTGAGGCTCACTATGTTCTCTAAGTTCCTTCCTCTCTTAAGTCTTCTCATACAATGCAGACCCGGTCGTAAGTTTACTTTGAAGCTCGCATTTCCGTATAGGTTGACTTTTATACCGTTATGTACTTCGGCAGTCGTAGTTTGGTTGGAAAGCCGCTGGAACATTCTTACATCAACCGTTGGGCTCTTCCAGTAGGGGGAACAAATGGTACACCAGAAGAGTTGGTTATGGTATTTGATACTCTGTGACCAAGGGAATACCCTACCTGGCCGTGCGATTGTCTTGAGGACCATGGCGCTGGAGGATGTGAGGAAGTCTGGGGTAGAGGGGCCCGGCTATGGTTGGTTGGAGAACCCATGCCCTTGTTTATGATTATCATCTTTGTATTGCTATGTTCACTTATCTGTTGTAATCCTTCTTTATTTGAAAATGAAAACTTTTTGTCTTTTTTATTTAGCCTCTCTACTTTCACTTAATAGTCTGTGTATGTTAGTCCTAAAGCAGTGGACTAGGGCGACTATCTCATATGGTCGTTACACTATCTAATTCGAGTGCCCACCAACTCGTTCATTAGCCCTCATATAAATATTTAATATTGGTGCTATTATGACCTAAACTGAGAAAAATGGGTGGGTAAAGTTCCCACCAACTCTTTTAGTTGTTCTCGTTGGACCGTATAATACGGTCGCAGCTACGACCTAATATTGAAACATGGATGGGTAAATTTCTAAACAATTTTGTCAGTAGTTCTCGCTGGACTATCTAATGCAGTCGTTGCCACGACCAAACATTGAAACATGGGTGGGTGGGTGGGTAAAGCTCCCACAAACTCTTTTAGTAGTCTTTGTTGGACTGTCTAATACGGTCGTTGCTACGACCTAACTTTGAATCATGGTTGGGCTAAAGTTTTTACCGACTCTTTCAGTAGTCCTCGTTGGACTATCTAATACGATAATTGCTATGACCTAATACTGTAATATGGGTGGGTAAAGTTCCCACCAACTCTTTTAGTAGTTCTCGTTGGACTGTCTAATGCGGTCATTGCTACGACCTAACTTTGAAGCATGGATGGGTAAAGTTTCTACCAACTCTTTTAGTAGTCCATGTTGGACTATCTGTATCGGTTGTTATTACGGCCTAAGGAGGTAAGGTTTCTACTGAGGTGCCTCAAAAAGGAGTGGGGTTGACTCGGTCGAGTCTTGTTATTGGAAACTAAAACTAATGGTGTTAATTTTATGGTACCCTATTTATTAAGGGCATTGAATGATATTTTTATATTTAAAAGGAGTTGGCTAGCCTGCCATTCCCTCAATACAGGTTTCTCGGCTGTAACCTTCTGAGGGCGATGAAGACGCGATCGCAATCTCATGATGAAGAGATAGAGGTGCTGATCGTGCCAATTGTAGGCAAGTAGACCACGTTCATCTTTGGTACAGGGGGCTTGGACGGTGTTCCTAAGTTCTGGTAGCGTCCTGTGTTGGAGGCTCTCCCTATAAGCGATCGGGAGGAAGCACAGTTGGGGTAGAACCTGTATATTATATTCCGTGACGTCATGCTGGAGTTTACAGAAGACCAATTCAAGCTGGAGCAATTTTCAGGCAGAAATAGACAGGTCGTTCGAATGATATTGGAGTCATTTAAACGAACTTAGAGTTCTAGAAGACCAATTCACGCTGGGGGCTTTCTTAGGCTTAATTTGGTCAGTCGTTCGAACAACCTATGGGTTAGTTCGAATGACTAACGTATTCCTTCGGTATTTTAGGTATTTCAAGGGCATAATGGTCATATCTTATAAGTAGAAACTTGTAACCCTCATAAAGGGGCAAAGTTAGGCATGGTGAAAGGATTTAAGACTAATCCAATTTTTTTTTAAGAGAGACTTAAGGTTTTGAGAGTAATTCAATTGGAATTAAATCGTTGAACAATTGAAGCTCCAAAAGGGAAATTTTCCCACCAATTGTGTTTGGTCTTCATTTCTGCAATGGCCAAATTCTGTAAGCTCGATATGATTAGGAATTAGCTCTCACACCAATGAACCTGTATTAATGCTCTAGCATAAAGTAAGAAATAGACACAGCTATTTTTAACGTAAAAAACCTTGGAACAGGTAAAAAACCACGACCTCGTATGGAGGATTTTTGTAAAAGTATCTTAATTACTTGGAGTGGATATCTTTATTACAAGTGATCTCTAGAATATATAAATACTTTTGATCTCGTAAATAAGAAGTTTGAGTAATTTTTTTTGTCCCTGTCTCTTCTAAAACTTTTCCCTTATATAGGCTTTTCCATAGCTCTTCAACGTGCTAAACACGTTTTTTGAATAATGTGGTTAGTGGCGGTTAACTGAATAGCTGTCAAGTTCGTGGGAGACAGGTGCCTTTGATTAAATAACATTTTTTGGGTTTAGCTCGACCCACATTCTCGAGTTGTTCGTGGGGCTGGTTAAAATATTTGATTAGAGCGTTGAGTGCCAAAATTGCGTGAGCCTAATATGGAGGTAAATCGAGCTGTGTAAGCTTGATAATGAGTAAGATCGAGGGATAAATCCCTACAATCGCCCCCTCACGACCAAAGTCACGAGTGGCTTAGGTTAAGAAAAAAGTGTGAAAAGTTTAAATTTTAAAACGGAGTAATGATGGCGTTTGACTGGGTGGAAGTTACATGATATTGGGATGTGATGGGTATTAAATGATGATACGGATGTATGTGATAGTTGCGTTTGAATAATCGCGTCCGTAATTAATGATGACGCTTGGGAAAACGTACCTGCACAATAAATTTTGGGCTATATAAAGAGTACCTGTAGAAAATCTATGGAACTATTCCTGCATGCGTAACTCTTTCTGAGATGGTGAAAACTCAGAGTATGGTTCTTGAAGAGAAGATTGCGTCTAAAACGTAGAGGTTGAATTTGAAATACTTTGGTGACCGCTCCTTAGAAATGGCCATCCCCGCCCCTATTCCTCTGACGCACCAAGGTTTGTCGGGAGAGGAAGCGGTTGAAGCTGAGGAAGATTTCCACTATAGTTGGAGATTTTATGTCTTTGTCTTGACAGGCGAGGAACATTGGGCCTGTCTCTGCACCCTTGTGGAAGACAGGGTTAGGGCTTCATATGCAGGAAAGGTGTATCTGTGGGGCAGATATGCAGATTTCTTGTGTCGCCATGGATTCTAAGGTTTGGTCCTCTTCATCTCTACCAACTCTTTGGTAGTGGTGGTTATAAAAGAGGCAGTGATGGCAGTGGAGGAGGAGGACGAGAAGTGGGAGTCAGCTGACGTATTTCCATCGTGTTTTTGCACTCAGAAGACCTTTCTCTTATTTTATGGGAGCCAACACTGAGTCCACTGCTTACATAGTTTTTTCTTGGCGTTCGATTGGGCTTCAACCGAGCCATGTGAGGGAAGATCTTTGTTGGTTCCAATGTCTTCTTTGAATCAGGGTGAGGAATCACTGAATGAAGAAGAACTGGAAGACACGATTCCTCGGCGTGCCTGAATGACCTGTGACTTTAAACAAATAGGAAAAGCTTGTTATTTGTAAAGTACCTGGAGTTTGGTGCTGGATGAATAACATTTTGTTATACCCCAGAGGTGGATGCGTTGAAAACTTGATATCTGTAAATCGTATGTAATATCTTTGACATCAATAAAAGTTGATATTTACTAAACTATGTATAGAAAAATTTCTTTGAATCAAACTGAATTGTATTGGGTGCTGGTTGAATAAATTATGATAAGTGATGAAACAATGTAGCAATATTGCTCGAACTGAGGGGAATATGTGTTGACAATGTTGTACTGATATAAATCATTTATATTTAGCAGGTGAGGGAAAGAAATTATAGAAAATATGTAAACTCGAGTTGTTACAGGTTGATAAGGACATTACTCGTGGTAGCGTAAGATCAAGTACAGTAACTAATGTGTACTTATGAGGGGATAAGTTATAATAATTGATTCCAATATTATGGGTTTTTGTTACGAGATACAAGGTAAAAATAACGCATTCGAGGGGAAAGTGTGTGAGAAATGTATAAGTATGGGTAAGGTGAAAGAAAAATGGAGGAGGGGTTAGTATGGTATGGCCCGATCTTAGAGGATTCATCTTGTTGAAGGACGATCGGCTATAAAGATTGCTTAAGTACGTATGTGGACCTCTGGTTCGCTTATTATGATGCTGAGCCATGGTGAGGGGATGTGAGCTCGAAGGCCAGATGTAAGGAATAGGGAGCTGGAGTATGCATATATTTCTATGAGGTGTGTCGATAAGGGATTAGGCAGTTTGAGAGAAGTTGGCTGGTTTAATCGCTGAAGTAGAGATCGAATTTGAAGATTTAAGGATCGACGAATAGTGTGACTAGATGATGTCTGTTTAGGTTACCAAGGCTGTGGTGGATGTTGTGTAAAGTGTAACAAAAATAATATAAGTCAATCGGGTACTCTATAAGGGCGAATCTGCTTTGAGATTGTTTGAGCAAATAATTTGAATAATTTTAAACATATCTACAGTTTAGAAAATGACGTCAATCACTATAAGTATGATAAACAAGGGCAGAAAAACAAAAATATGAAAATGCATAAGCTTCTAGCTCTGTTTTGTATGTAAAAGGAAATATAACTCTGACATCGAACAGAGTGAGTCATCATGAGTATGGGAAGGTAAGAAAAAGATATGAAAAATAGGGTGAAAAATAAAATATTTAAAAAATGAGGGGAGTTGTAATGATGGAAAGGTTGTTTTATTGAAAAGGTAAAAGGCGTCTGACATGGAGAATGGAAAGGACGCCTCAGTTTTGGAATCGAGGACGGTTCGTGCGAGGAACAATGAATGCCAACCGCTTGTGAGAAAAAGGATAAATAGTTCTTCATCGTCTCCAAAACAACGTTTTGCCACTTTACAAAATTTGGAGAGCACTCAGAGAGAGAGAGGTCAGAATAGGGGATTCAATAAAGAGTTATCTGAAGGTGATAAACGGTTGAAGAGGGCAAAAGATTTCAGATCTCGTAGGTGGCAATACAGCAGCGTTGTGAGGGGAAAGCTCGACACTACTGCCGATTTTCATTCAGATACTAAAGGTTAGTAGGGATGTATGCGATATATGTTAAAGAATTTATATTTGTTAAAGATATATGTTATATATAAATGATTAGTCAGAGATCTATGTTGACGATATATATAAATATATATATAAATAGATGGAAGGATGATGAATACCTTAACTTGTATGTAGGTGGAGCATGAGAGGCACCTGTGTATGTCGAAAACGTCCTTGTAGAATTTGTTTTTAAGATGGGTAGTTCGTCTGCTAATGAGGTATCGACCTCTGGTCGGACGAATGAGCCAGATAATGAAGGGAAAGTATGGATGGAACAATTCCCGGGTTTCCCTGGTCAATTAGTATTTTATCCTCCGGGTTCTGATGCCTTTAGAGAGTTTTGTAAGGCTATGGCGTCTGTTGGAGGGAAGTGGGGTAATTGTGTAGAGTTTTTCTGTAGGCAGCTTAGGGGTTGTATGGTTGCGGAGGGTGAAGAGTATTTTTATCTACTGGCAGACTTGTTAGAATATTTCGATGGGCATGCTAGGAGTGACCTCGAGGAGGGTTTTTTGTGTTACCTATCTCAATTAAAGTATGGGCTGAGCCTGCCTCTCACTAATTTGGCGAAGGGGATTATGAATACAATTGGGGTATGCCCTTTTCAATTGAACGAGAACATGTGGGAGGTAATAACCGCGTGTGACCATCTAAATGAAAATTGGGAAAGAGACAAAAAAGTGAAGAGGCTAACCCCTGAGGACGTTTTACTATTTTATGGGGTGAAGCATTTTAAAGCGAGTGCGGGATTATATTTTTGTGCGAGTGCAACTGGGCCTCGGCTTTTCGATCAGAATTCGGCAGGTCAGACCTGGAATGATAACGTCATATGGGTGAGGGGCAATTGCCTTCAGAGAGATGATGAAGAACCTCTGGATCTTCGGTTTAGAACTGCAAAATAAAGTAAGTATAGGCATGCATAGATAGAATTATTGCTACGTTTTGCTGATAATAGTAGTTGATAGTAAAAATGGCGAGCAAGATAACTCAAAAATATTCGAAAAAGCGGATGTTAAAGTCTTTACCGGCCTCGGGCGCCACGAAAAGTGGTAAGGTCATAAAAGAGAAGATGAGGAGGGTAGAATCCTCTGGGGAGAAGGTGCGGAGGTGCGACCTACTGCTGTGGATGACCTTAGGGAGGTCGAGGAAAGGGTCAGGTTGGCGGCTCTCCATGGAGAAAAAGATACGAACAGGATGGTAAGTTTTATTGATTGGGAAAGAGTTGCTTTATATGTTACGAGCTAATCACTACGATTAATTCATTTTATGTAGGTCACTCATCTTGTGAAGGAGATTTGGCTCGGTATTGAAGAAGAAAAATCTGAGCTGAATGAGGCGAAGAGCGAGCTGGAGAAAGAACTGGCTCACGCCAAGACTGAAGCCATGAAGGAAGTTAGGCAGCTGAAATCCTCCCACGTCGTGGCGATCGGCCAACTATAGGTTGAGGCAAAGGCCAATCTGGATGAGATGATTGAGGAGCGTGACAGACTGGGTTGTCACTTGATGCTGAAGAGCTATTCTGAGGAGAAAGTGGATGCCATTAAGGCTGGCACCTATGTTGAGGAAGGTAATGATGAAGATGCGGAAGCCGTGGGGGTCGTAGATGGTCTGGATGGTGTCTCTCGCCAGACGGTGCTCAACAATCAAGGGGATGACGTCGAGCTCCCTGAAGGTGGTAGTGAGAAGGTAGGGTAGACATGTGTATTTGTTTGAATACTTTGTAAGTTGTTGAATTAGATGTGAGGAAGGAAATTATGTAAGTTGATTCCGTGTTATAAAACTTTTGTAGGGACTTAGAGTAATGAGTCTCAGAGTAAAAGATCTAGAGTCTGGACTTGCCAGGGAAAGAAAGACCTCTAAAGCCATGCTGTCAGCGCAAGCAGAGATGCAGGTTAGATCAGAATAGTTTTTTCGCCCTTGATGTTATACCAATGGTAAGTTATCAAGTAAATTGGATAGAAATGCATGTCAAAAATCTAACGCTATTAATATAGAATAATATATCGAAAGTATGTACCTTATACGTTGAAAGAAGATTCATGAAGTGTTCATATGATAATGAACTCCAAACTTTTAGTCCAAAATTATTTGGAAACAGATGTTTAGAATTCACATAGTCGCTTAGAAATGTAGCATGTATATTTAGAGGTTTTCCTGAATTGACTGCACAAAAACTTGCTATATTTTTCAGGTTGAATTAGGTTCATCTCGCTCACGTGAGGACAACGTACTCATGTGTAATCAGGAATTTGTAGAGGCGTTTGTTAGGATGAAGGAGGCGAGCGAAAACAGAGAAGATTAATACGTAAAAGCGCATTTCAGTCTTGTGAAGTTGACCCAGGTTATTTCTGACCTGACTCTTCAGGTCGAAGAGAAAGATTCTAAGATAAAGAAGGGATTAAAAGAGCTATCTGAGGTAACATAACATGCCGAGAAGCTTCAATGTCAAATTGACGCGTTGGCTGTGAAGGGCAAGCAGGCCGACAAGGCTCAATACCGTATTCAGGCGCTGGAACAATAACAAGAACGATTTGGATCTGATCTCCATAACTGTAGGAACGAGCTAGAGCGAATAAGATGAAAACTTGTCGAAAAGAACGATGAGCTGAGGGTAGCTCAAGAAAATCTATCGGCTTTGAAGGCTGCAGCAAAACATTTGCAAACAGTCCTCCCCGCCAAGGATATGGAATTCCGAGAAATGCAGGTGCAACGATTTAAACGAGAAGGTTGCGTGGCTTAAAGCTTAACTGACACAAGCCATTGCTCGCGCCAAGAAAGCCAAGGCTAGAGAGCATTCAGGGGGAAGAAGAACTGAGGTTAAGGCTTCTTTAGTTTGAGGTGATGTAGTAGTTTCTCAGGTCGAATTAGAGAGCTAGAGAGTGACGTATCTCGAATTCACGGGCATGTTCCGAAGGGAAATGCAAATTTGAGGGATAGCCAGCATAAGTTGGATGTTGCTCTTATCAGGGAGAATGTTCTGGAAGGGAAGATCAAAGTAAAGGAATCGCTGCTGAAGTGGAAAGAAGAACTACTGAAAGATTTGCCGGCTAGAGAAGAGTTGAATGCAGAAATAGGGAGACTTCGTGCTCGGGTAGTAGACTTAGGAGCCATGAACCTAGCTGAGTCAGTGAAGTATATTGCCAAGTTGGAAGATGTAATCTATCATGATTAGGTCGATGCAGAAATAGTTGAATGGAAGAATGAGTACGCTAGGTTAAAGTCACGCCTCAAGAGGTTGATGGCGTGATTTGTAACAATGTTAGTACCTGATGCGTCTTGATCTGACCTATTAAGAGTGATTACTGCATATTTTGTAGAGGAAGTAAAAAGACTTGAGTCTGAACGAGATACCTTGTTCAAAACTCCGTCGGATAATGGATGTATCTGTGAAGCAAAGATAGATCGAGGGAACAGTCTAGGTGCCTTGGAGCCCCAACTGGGTCCTCGAACTGCTGAATCAATAGGATAAGGTAGAGCTATTGTGGCTCGCAAATTGAAAAAGAGACCTCTTGATGTGTGGGGATGCACGTCTGACACTCCATCATCAGAAAAGAATTCTCTATAATATGAATTTGACCTAAAAATAAATAGGATCTGTCGCAGATACATTGAAATAGATAAAATCTAGTATGACCATTGCCTTATCTTGTGTCTGATGGGATCTTTGATATATAGCAAATTTTTACATTCATTTTAATTGCAGAAATGGGTTGAGTTAAACCAAGTTGAAACTTGATTTAAACTATAGAAATGTCATAGACATATTAAAAGAGATGAAAGCTAGTACGACATTTTCCTTATCTTATGTCTGGTTGAGTCTTTGATATGAAACAATTTTTTATACTTGTTACACTCGCAGAGATGTAAAAATTGAGTTAAACCAAGTGTTATCCTTAATCCAGCCTACTGAAGTGATCCAAACAAGTTAAAAAAGTTGAAGACTAGTATTACCTTTGCCATATCTCTTGTTTGGCTGAGTTTTTGATATAAAACTAGTTTCTACACTTGCTACAATCACAGAGATGTAAAGATTAAGCTAAACCAAGTGTTATCCTTAATCCAGCCTACTGTAGTGATCCAAACAAGTTGAAAAAGATGAAGACTAGTATTACCTTTATCTTATCTCTTGTTTGGTTGAGTCTTTGATATGAAACAAGTTTTTTCACTTGTAACAATCACAGAGATGTAGTAAAAGAAGCCAATCAAGTGATATCCTTGATTTAACTTGGAAAATATTGATTGTAAACTAGTATTATCTATGCTTTAATATGTGGAATGTGGACGAATGTTTGTGAAGAGAATGACATTGTTCAAAAAACCTTTCATTGATAAGTTCAGAATTTACATTGGAAGGAGATAAGAATCTCACTTTTGGAATTGAAAAACAAAAAGTGAACAGCGGAAATGGAGTTGTAAGACGCCTAACGATGGTACCGTTTCAATCGTCTAGTGTTCCAAGGATTTAAAATGAGGATTCCCTCTTCTGTCATGAGAGAGTATGATCCCAGGCCTAAGAGACCTGTGATAATGAATGAATCCTCCCAATTGTTGGCTAATTTTCTAGCGCGAGGCTCTTTACGATGTTGAGGAATTTCTCTGAGGACAAGATCTCTGATTTGGAAAGAACGTCTCCTGACTTGGTTATTATATGATCTTGCAACCATATGATGACATCGACCTAGGTTAGCTATGGCGCATTCTTTGATCTCATCTATCGTATTGAGGTTGCAAGCCAATTCGAACTCATTCTCATCGTCAGTCAGCTCGTGATCATGAACTGGATAATAGTATTTAGAAGGAATGAATTTCTCAGTGCCATAAGCAAGGTGGATTGGGGTACACCCAGTGGATTTTCGGGGAGTAGTTCAATACGCCCACAGGACGTAAGGTAGTTCGCGAACCCAATTTAACTTTTTCTGTGAGTGAAGCCAATTTTTAAGTTCATCCACAATGGTTGTATTGGTGATTTCGGCTTGGCCATTGCCTTGGGGATAGTATGGATTTGATTTTGAGTGGATAATATTGTGGTGATTATAGAAGTTTACGACCTTATCTCCCACAAATTAGGGTCCGTTATCGATACGAATTAGGTGAGGGCACCCGAATCGTGTGATTATGTGGTTCCAAATAATTGAGATGACCACCTCTTCTCTAGTTCGACATAGTAGAATTGCTTCTACCCATTTTGTAAAGTAATTGGTTGCTATGAGTAGGTGACGGCGATTACCTGAAGAGTTTGGGAATTTGCCGACGAGGTCTAGTGCCCATCTTTTGAATGGCTAAAAAACCTTGCTTGCATGGAATTCATGTCTCTAGCAGGTGCCATATGTCCATGTCTCTGGCAGGTGTTGCACCTGCAGGAATACTCTTCTGCTTGCTTGCGCATGCCGAGCCTGAATACTCCTTGAGTTATAGCTCGATTCCCCAATAATCTACCTGCGGCGTGGGAGCCACAAGTTCCATCGTGTTTTTCGCAGAGCGGTTCATCTACTTTTGACTTCGAGAGGTACTTGAGGTAAGGCCCTGGAACAGAAAGGCGGTAAAACATACCATTTTGAGTAATGTAATGCTTCAAGTTGTTGATCAGCTGTCGGCGTTCTTTTGGATTTACTGGGAGTGGTCCGTTATACTTTTTGTCAACACCGAGGTAGGCTAAGAAAGGCTTTCACCAATCATCCTCTCCTCCTTTATCACCCCCAGTGATGATTGTTCATGCAGAGATGCGATCAATGCTGGGGGTTAAAATGATCTCGATCTAGAAAAATTGAGCTTTTGTACCCAAAACCCCGGCTAGATATGCCAAGAAATTGGCGTATATATTTTCACCACGAGGAAGATATTCAAGAGTTTCTTTCGTGAACTTACTCATCCTATCCACAACGAAGGTTGTGTAGGGACTTATCCCTCGAGCTATGGACACTCGATCAAATCTATACCTCGAGCTCCGGAAAACTCGATCTAATCCAGTACCAGACTCACGCATAAACAAACACGTTACATACACCTCAACAGTTACACATCGACCACGAACTCAAGCAGAACGTGGGTCGTCCACAACAGATATAAACAAAACAAGTCAACATACACCTATCTCCCACGAGCTAGCAGTTACACACTCAGCTGCCCATGACTCCCACTTTTAGAAGAACGTGTTCAAGCATAATGTCAAGCTGAGAGCAGAGTCTATAAAAGGGCTGAGCTCCTAAGGAAACAGGACGGTCGACAGACAATTCGATACATACAATTATCTAATTTCTAGCTTTCTTTTCTTAGATTAACTCTTGTAATCAGATTCTCTCTCTCTCAAGCAATAATACTACTTTAACAAAATCCTCCACTCGAGGTCGTAGTTTTTTACCTATTTATAGGTTTTCCACGCTAAATCCCCTGTGTCAAGTGTTATCCCTTATTTAATTCTTGTCATAGCAGTTCTTGGTGTAAGGATCGATTTTAGGATATTTCGAGCTTTACAAAATTTGGACCCTACATTTGGCGCCGTCTGTGGGAATGAACGGTTTTTCCACGTACTTAAGAGGCGCGATAAATACTCATCAGTCAAGCAGTATTCAATTATGGTTCAAACACGTCAATCTTCGAAAGCTCAGCCTAAAAGTTCAAGGGGGCCTGATCGGGTTGCCGAACTTCAGGCGAGCTTAATTGCTGAAGCTGAGAAGCGGAGTCAGCTCGAGCGTCTGCTATTGCCAGATCGAGAGCTCCGCGAGAAGGAGTCAGAACGAGAGCGTTAAGCTCGAGTTCTGGAGATAAAGAAAAAAAAAGCTCAGATATTAGCTTTTCAAGCAGCTCTGAAAGCATTACAGAGCAGCCAACCACCACCAGCCCTGAGAGAACGCGAGACAGTACCAACGACCTCAAGGGTTTCCATTCACGAGAGGTTTGGTCCACATGAGGTACGCAGTACATACATTTTCAAGATTCATTGTGAGGATCCACAAGCACCGATAGTCTCAATTCATTTAGGATAGAAGGCACAAACAGATATCAGCTGAGATCGCAGGCCTTCCAAGCAACCCGTGGATGTCCTATGGCCTCCATAACGAGCTCTGCTTCCTGAACATATGAGCGAGGAAACAGGTAACCACGTTCCCAAACTCATAAGTTAAGCGGTTCCAACAGTTCTGACAGTTCCAGTAGTTTCAGTAGCTCCTATCCCTCAGCATTATATTTCTCAGGAGCTCATGGACCAGCGAATCAGGGAGATTATCGAAGCAGCAGCTTTTGACGTAAAGGATGACTCGCATAAATTACAAGGTAGTCTAATAGCTAAAGAATTATTTGATATAAATGTCCCAACAGGCTTTCATACACCCAAGATCATCAAATATAAAGGAACCGATCCTGGCCAGCACGTTTAACAATTCTATGATTTATTGAGCTTGTATTTTAATCTGAATCATATCCTTTGCCAGTTTTTTGCTACCAGTCTCCAGGATGAACCTCTCCGTTAGTTCTACTCTTTACTGGAAGGTTCGATTCATACCTTCGAGCAGTTACAGAAAATCTTCATCAAGGCTTATGCCCACAACAAAGACAAAGAAGAGAAATTATATTCTCTTATAAGTCTCAAACAAGCACAAGGGGAAAAGCTCGAGGAGTTCTCCAAGAAGTTTCTCGAACTGGCTCGGAAGGTCAAAAATCTAGATCAGAAGACAGTCGTGTCCGCATTCACAAATGCTTTGTAGTTCAATTGTAAAGCTAAAGAGTATCTCTTCCTGAAGAAGCCCAAGACTCTTGAAGATATGATCCAGAAAGTCAACAATTACATCGATCTGGAGCGGATGATGCCCGAACCGAATAAACCCATAAAGGCAGTCCACAATACCAAGGTTCCTTCTACAGATTCCAGCAACAACCGCAACTCGAGCGATCAAGGTGATCCTAAACGAGCAAAGACAAAACCAGGAAGAGACAACAATTAGAGGTCATAGAAACCATCCAGAACTGCCATACCGAAGTTGAATGCCGAGCTGTCCGTGATCTATCCTGTTCTCCAGGCAGATAAATGTTTCCATCCATCTCGATCTCTTAATCGAATAATAGGTCAACCTTATTGTAAATATCACAACGTTAAGCACCACAGCACCGACAATTGCTATGGTTTGAAGAAGCTCCTGGATATCATTTTTAAGGAAGGGAGGATGCTCGAATATATCATCGATCTTCCCAGCTATAAAGATGGGAGCTATCTGTAACAAGGTGACGTAACTCAAGCAATAGAACAAGCAGAGGAGAAGCATCTATATCATCTCTACTGCAGCAATATGATCGAGATCAATCAAGTTTCGAATTCCAACAGAATCAAGCGGAGGAAGTTGGGCGAGTGTTGTGACCTTGCCGTCCAGGACAAGGAAGCCAAGCACCTCCCAGAGTCAAGCAGTCGTCAAAAGGGAATCTCCTTTGATAACTGTGACACAAGACATGTGAAGCATCCTAATCATGAGGCACTAGTAATTATGCTTAAAATGAGGAACTTCGTAATGCACACCATGATGGTTGACACAGGAAGTGAGATCGAGATCCTTTTCCAGAGAACGATTGACCAGATGGTTGATATCAGTAGGTTTAATGGGTCCAAAGAAGTACGAGTTGGGAAGATTACTCTCCCGATCACAACAGGGCCTACCACTATCGGCATTATTTTTTTTGTCATCAATGCAAAATCAAGGTATTTGGGGATACTAGGACGTTGTTGGCTGCACAATATGGAGGCCATCCCATCGACGTTCCACCAAGCACTCCGTTTCAAACATAATAGCGGTATTTAAGAAATCAAAGGAAGTCAGAAACTCTCTCGAGCTTGCGAGAATACAGTCTCGCCAGTTCTCGACCAGATTGTTGCATAGCAATCACAGAAGGCCGATCACCTCGATGATCAGTCTTCTCCAGCTGAGCCCGTAGAATATGTCGAGATCGATAGAGTTAACCGAGGAACTTATATTGGTATGAAATTAATTCAAACTGAGAAAGAAGCTCTTATTTCTTTCCTCCAATCCAACAAAGACCTTTTCGCATGAAACTTCCAAGAAATGCCAAGCATAGACCCCTTAAAGTCTTGCCACATTTTAAATATCCGCAAATGCGCCACAGCAGTTAAGCAGAAGCAACGCAGGTTATCTCCAAGACTTAGAGACGAAGTGAACAAGGAGATCAACAAACTTATTAAGGTCGGTTTTTCGAGAAGCCAAGTACCCAGACTGGATTTCTAATATCGTTGTTGTTCCAAAGATTAATGGGAAGGTTCGGGTCTGCGTGGATTTTACATATCTTAACAAACACACGCCAAAAGACAGTTTCCCTCTTCCGATCATTCATCAGATCCTCGACTCTACAGCAAGTCATAAACTCTTGTCCATAATGGACGCCGCTTCGGGGTACAATCAGATTCCACTCTTGGAAGCAGAACAAGAAAAGACTACATTTACTACAAAAAGAAGTTTCTACTGTTACAAGGTCATGCCATTCGGCCTTAAGAACGCTGGAGCCACTTATCAAAGGCTGGTCACTAGTATGTTAAAAGAACACTTGGGAGAAACAGTTGAAGTCTATATTGACGACATGCTTTGCGAGAGCCTAAAGAAAGAAGATCACATCTCCCATCTCTCTACAGCATTCAGTATATTACGATCCTATAGAATGAAACTTAATCCTGAAAAATGCCAGTTCGGTGTTCACTCGGGCAAGCTCTTGGGTCATTTTATCAACAAGAAAGGGATAGAAGCAGATCCAGATCAAATTTGAGCTCTTCTGGACATGCCTTCACCATCAACAAAGAAGAATGTACAAAAGCTCGCAGGAAAGATTGTAGCAATCAGCAGATTCGTATCTAAATCCTCGGACTGATGCAGATGGTTATTTATATTACTCAGAGGTTCTACTCAAGAAGACAAAGGTTCAAAGAATAAAGATATCAACTGGACACCCAAATGCGAAGAAGCTTTTCAGGAACTCAAAACTTACCTAGGGAGGGCTCCAATCATGAGCACTCCAATAGGCAATGAGGAACTAATTATCTACCTCACAGTTACAGATGCATCTCTCAGCTCGGTTCTCATTCGGCTCGAAGGAAAAATTTAGAAACTGATCTTTTTCATCAGCAAAACACTTACTCCAGCGGAAACGAGGTACTCTAAAATTGAAAGATTACTTTTAACAATCGTTTACACTGCACAAAAGCTCAAACCCTATTTTCAAGCACATCCTGTCAAAGTCATGACAAACTACCCACTTCGGGAAGTATTGTCTAAGAAAGAGAAATCAAGATAAGTACATTAGTGGTCCATCAATTTGGGGGCGCACGAAATCAAATTCGAGCAATGAATTTCAGAAAAGGGTCAAGCAGTTGTTGATTTCCTACAGACTTTCCTGTTTCAGATCCTGACTGGGAAGAACATGATCCAGATCTCGCCGAAGATGTAACAGATGATTTTCCACCCTCCAAATCTTTTGATGATCGAGCATTATGGATATCTCAAAAAGGGTTCGCAGATCTTGGTCGATATCATCGAACACTGGCAAATTCATATAACAAACGAGTTCCCACTCGGGAGTTCGCTATCAACGACTGGGTCCTTCGAGAAATCCTAGATAACAGAAAAGATCTATATGCTGGGAAACTAGGAGAAAAATGGGAAGATCCTTTTATGGTCATAGGTCAAACTGGTCTGGGTTCATACTATCTCATGACGGAAGCCAGTGACAAAATTCCAAATCCATGGAATAGAAGAAGATTAAAGTTATATCGATACTAAACAGCTCCTCCGTCGCTCAGCAACGCCAATCCACTTCAAGTTTTTACCTCCAATGTATGTACAAGCACTTTTCAATCAATGAAATCTTATTTTATCACAAGAATCTCTGCTACACAGATCCACTTCATCTCCATCCATCTCAACCCAAGGGTTAAAGCACAGTTTATACTAGCTCAAAACCTAAATGTAAAACTAGCATCCAATATTGGTAATGGCATATATAATACTAGCCTAACTCCGGAGGATACTCATACATCCGAAGCCGGGGGCCATAACGAACCTCTTAGCCTGAAGATAACAAGCCTAAAGCACGAGTGAGGAAAAAAAACGTGCTCGCTGCCGATAAGCTCCAAGATCCAACATTGGTAATAGCATAGATAATACTAGCCTAACTCCTGAGGATACTCATACATCTGAAGGCGGGGGCCATAACGAACCTTTTAGCCTGAAGATAACAAGCCTAAAGAACGAGTGAGGAAAAAACTTGCTCGCTGCCGATAAGCTCCAGCATCTAATATTGGTAATAGCATAGATAATACTAGCCTAACTCCTGAGGATACTCATACATCCAAAGGCGGGGGCCATAACGAACCTCTTATCCTGAAGATTACAAGCCTAAAGCACGAGTGAGGAAAAAACTTGTTCGCTGCCGATAAGCTCCAACATCCAATATTGGTAATGGCATAGATAATAGTAGCCTAATTCCTAAGGATAGTCATACATCTGAAGGCGGGGGCCATAACGAACCTCTTAGCCTGAAGATAACAAGCCTAAAGTCCGAGTAAGGAAAAAACTTGCTCGTTGCCGAAAAGATCCAACATCCAATATTGGTAATGGTATGGGTAATACTAGCCTAACTCTTAAGGATACTCATACATCCGAAGGCGGGGGCCATAACGAACCTCTTAACCTGAAGATAACAAGCCTAAAGCACGAGTGAGGAAAAAACTTGCTCGCTGCTGATAAGCTCCAACATCCAATATTGGTAATGGCATAGATAATACTAGCCTAACTCCTGCGGAAACTCATACATCCGAAGGCGGGGGCCATAACGAACCTCTTATCCTAAAGATAACAAGTCTAAAGTACGAGTGAGGAAAAAACTTACTCGCTGCCGATAAGCTCCAATATCTAATATTGGTAATGGCATAGATAATACTAGCCTAACTCCTGAGGATACTCATATATCCGAAGGCGGGGGCCATAACGAACCTCTTAGCTTGAAGATAGCAAGCCTAAAGCAGGAGTGTGGAAAAAACTTGCTCGCTGGCGATAAGCTCTAACATCCAATATTGGTAATGACATAGATAATACTAGTCTAACTTCTGTGGATACTCATACATCCGAAGGAAAGGGCCATAACGAACCTCTTAGCCAAAAGATAGCAAGCCTAAAGTACGAGTGAGGAAAAAACTTGCTCACTGGCGATAAGCTCTAACATCCAATATTGGTAATAGCATAAATAATACTGGCCTAACTCTTGAGGATACTCATACATCCGAAGGCAGGGGCCATAACGAACCTCTTAGCCTGTAGATAACGGGCCTAAAGCACGAGTGAGGAAAAAGCTTGCTCGCTGCCGATAAGCTCTAACATCCAATATTGGTAATGGCATAAATAATACTAGCCTAACTCCTAAGGATAGTCATACATCTGAAGATGGGGGCCATAACGAACCTCTTAGCCTGAAGATAACAAGCCTAAAGCACGAGTGAGGGAAAAACTTGCTCGCTACCGATAAGCTCAAACATCTAATATTGGTAATAGCATAGATAATACTAGCCTAACTCCTTAGGATACTCGTACATCCGAAGGTGGGGGCGGGGGCCATAACAAACCTCTTAGCCTGAAGATAACAAACCTAAAGCATAAGTGAGGAAAAAACTTGCTCGCTGCCGATAAGCTCTAACATGCAATATTGGCAATGGCATAGATAATATTATCCTAACTCCTGAGGATACTCATACATCCGAAGGCGGGGGCCATAATGAACCTCTTAGCCTGAAGTTAACACGCCTAAAGCACGAGTGAGGAAAAAACTTGCTCGATGTCCTTAAGCCTCCCTAAAGTCCAAGGGCTGAAGTACAGATAATACTTACTTTTACACCCACGTACTTCTTCTAATTCGATGGGTCAAACCAAAGAATAACATCTACTGCATGCAAAGAAAATGTTAGTTTCCAATATCATCATTTCAAATTACAACTCTTCTCTCAAGGGCCTACATCGAACACTGATCAATTCAATCAGTCATTGAAGCATCAACATCTGTTAATTACAAAAGGTACTCGTTATCAGAATTCAAGTCTATTTCATTTTAATTCTGCTAGATTTTCTTGATGGGAGAGCAGTCGACCTTCCTCCCAAAGCAGGAGTAGGTGAGACTGTACTTCAGTTTCCCCTTAATTCAGTCTTGAATGCCATGTATTCTGGAGCTCGTTTTACAGCAATTTCTCTCCCTCGAGCTATATGTTCAGCCGTCGGAGTCCCAATACCACGATCCATAACCCCAATCGGATCTATGCTCGAGATATCGAGTTTACATACACAAGTCCTCCCAAAGAAGCAATCTTGCATCAAATCCCTCTCAACCTACAGAAATTTTATTTCCTCGACAAAAAATGCAACCAATGTGCTTAATTGCCGTTGATGCAAAACTTCACCGTCACATTTAACTTTCTCATGAACTACTAGTTCCTTAAAGGATTGGTGAGTAACAACAGCACGCTTTTTATCCCTCAAACGACGAGCTTTCGATTCAGCCAATTCCGCGGATAATTGATCAATAGGTTTACTCATCTGCTTCATAAGGTCTATCGACTTCTGCCGAGAATTTGTGAGGTCCATACGCATATTCTCCACTAACTCTTCTTTTTAGCAAAAGAATTCCTTCATCTCTCGACTTCCCTCGTCATAAGTAATTTCACCATCCCTTCCAATTCCAATTTGAGATCCTTCTCATACTTCAATTCCCCTGCACGCAATTCCCGCTCCAATTCGGTAATTCGAGCACAGAGTTGATTAATTCTTTCATTCATCTCTTTATCACGTTGCACCACCCTCACATTTCTGTGGACGCGGGCCAAATCGTTCACCAAAATTTTTTTTTTGGCTAGAACCACTGCTAAATCAGCCATGCTCTTAGCCTCTCTCACTTTTAAACGACATAAGTCAGCCTTCAAACGATCTAACCTGGCGATCAAACTATCACGTATTTGTGCAGAGTTACGTAATTCTAAATCTTTGCCCACAATACTACTGCTCAACTTTTCAAAATCGGCCTCAGACACAGCCAAGTTAGTTCGCGCCATATCCAGGTCGATCTCTCTCTTTAACAACTGCTCGTTCAGAGCATGAATGTTGCATTTCAAATCATATATCTCGTCATTCAATGCTCTAATGCGGTATTCAGCTAACTCTGCATCATGCCGAGAACCTGATGTCGCTCTTTCCTTCAACTCAGCAAGTTCGTTGATAAGTTGGTTCAAAGCCAAATCCTTGCTCAAAAGTGTTGCAGTCTTATCCTCGACTTGCCTCTTAGCTTCTTCGAGCTTTAGGGAAAGCTTCACATTATCATCCAATCGATCTTCATACTAAGAGATCAAAGCCTCATATTCTTCTGCATACTCAACATTATACAAAAGAGTCTGCTCTTCTCTCTCTCTAGCAACATCTAGCTCCTTCTGCATAACATTAAGCAGGGACTCACAACATCAGTACCTAATTGGGAAACAGATCGACAGAAGCATACTGAAAAGCTTATAGGACAGACACCTGCAAGCTCAAGATAGTCAGTGCCTCCTTGGCCAACCGGCCAAGAAACAAGCTTTGGTCGTAAGGAAGAGTGTACATACACAAACATCCTAAACTAGAACAAACTTACAAGGTACATATACCTTCTTCTATTAAATTAATATACATCTAGTTATTAATTTATCTAAATTATCTAACCTGCAAATCAGCAGAGGAGTTTTTCTCCACTTCAAGCAAACCCTCTAAGTCTACAACTCTGAGGCCCAAGCTTTCTATCCCCTACAATACAGGGTTTCATAAGAAAAATATTGTTGGCATCAAACAACAATATAATATTACAAGCTCAAGTTCATGTTTCACAATGGATGTTACATTACACGATCATCCTACCTGATCAATAGTTTCCTGATTCTCGGCAATGGCCTTTTCAGCATCATTCAGACCATCCTCCATTTCCTCAACCTCCTCATCATCCACAATTTCCTTCTCCTCATAATTCCCTTCACTAAATGCTAAAATCTCCGCCTTTGTATACCTCAGCTGGTAGAGCTTCCCTGCAAAGTTGTTCTGAGACGTAGCAGACGCGAAAACCAATCGCTCCACTTCATCTACACTTTTGGCCCTAACTTCCTTCAGCTTTAGGGCAACAACTTCCATTTTATTCCCCAGCTCCAACTGAAAAGCTTCCCTCTCCCGAGTCAAGCTCTCTTCAAACTGGTTTTTCTCACCCTCGAGCTGGGAAATCCTCCTTTCCAACTCAATAGACCTATCCTGGAGACCAAGCTAAACCCCCCTTAAAGCACGAGCAAACTACAGCAAGAAATAAGTCAGCTCGAGATGAGAAAACATTACGAAAAAACCAAATATTTACTAGCCTTCTTAAACTCACCTTCAACAGCAGTAACCCCCTTCTCTCAAGCTTTAGCTCGACATTGTTCCTCCATGAGACCGGTTTCAACCTCAAAATGCGGCCTCAAGTCAGCCCCATCAGCGACTTAACGCTTTCCTCTAACACCAATGGGAATTTGTGGGAGGAGTTACCTTCCTCCTCATACTGCTATCGTCCACACTGTCCGACGTAGCAGAACATGAAGCAGCCCCCCTTTTTACGGCCTTCCGCTTTGCAAGATTTCGTGCAGCTGTGTTGGGCACAGTGGCCATGTCAAATGGCCCTTCTGATATTTTGTTAAGCAGCGCAGCTTCAAAGGAGTATTAAGTTCAAGAGTTAACATATTCTCTTCCATAGAGCCTGGAGTTTTCCCAACCATTCTCCTTTTCGCTTAAGATCTTCTGACCTTGTCGTCCTTACTAGCTACACTTTTGAACCTATTTATCCCTAACTTTTTGAGAATGACCTCGAGCTCAATGCCTTCCTTGGAAACAGAATCTATGAAGGATTCCTTCCTCGAAACTTTGCAGCTAATTCATGCATAAAGGATAGGCCACGTAAGATACAAATCAACTATAAAAATATAGTTCAACAATACAACGATAGTTTGATTTTTCAATGGTATACTTACCCTTTGTTATAGTTTAATTATTAAGTTCCAGGGGTTCCTCATCAGACCGCTGAAGATATTCACCAGACACCCATAAAAGGTTGTCCTTCCACACTCGCCCTACTAGAGACAGGTCTAAGAAACATGGTCTTAAAGAGCTAGAAGAAAGATATGCACCATCAGTTGTTGTGACATACTTCACAGCGTAATACTCCAGAAAATCCTTGGCAGTAATCCTACTCTCACTACCAGATACAGCCCATCTCTCATTAAGGGTTTCACATACAAGGATAACTTCCCAAAAATTGAAATTTAGCTGCGCCGGGCAAGCCCCAATCATATTTATAACACTCTTAGCCAAATTGCTCAAAGACAGTGTCAACCCATAGTCGAACTGGGCTAAATAACAGCAAAAATCATCAGTTTGACTCTCCTTCACCACCCCTTGAACGTACTCCAAGGAAACTTCATCCCCAAAATGCCTGCACTTTTTTTCTTTAGCCAAATCAGGCAGCAACTACATGTAATCCCCTCCTTGTCTAACATTGCAAGTCCTAAAGAAATTACCCCTATATCCGAAGGCGTGCCCCCAAATCCCATCTACGCTACTTTTGGCCTTACAAAACTCCCTAAATCGGCTACAACCCATTGGGAACTCAACTCGAGAACCCTACAAACGAGGCCATTCTACCAATTCTGCTATAATATCCTCCTCGTCCTCTACTCCAATGGTGGGAGATAAACGCCCTACTAGGTCTACTTCATCAGCTTTTGCACAACCGGAGGTCGAAACCATACTTACCAACAATAAAGGATCTACTATAAAAGAAGCTTTTCCAACAAAACCTACAGATAGGTCGAGGTATATATATCAATTATTAGCTCGTACTACTAGATCACTTCTACAATCACAATTATCATGCAACGATTTTTCTCGTCCTGTAGTTATTATTCCTCTTATTATTTTTTGTTTGTGTAGGGATTACATCCTTATCCCAACACAATAAAGATTTATATACAAAAACTCTTATAAATACAAAGGCAGACTTACCTTCAGCACCCGACTGAGAGTCAACAGCGTTGGCCTGCACCAGTTTGCTCAATTTCTGCAACTTCTTCAAAACTTTCTCGATCTCAGCCTCCTCTCGCTGTCCACAATAGAGACTCTTAAACACTATTTTCCTCTTATCCTTTCCTCCTTCTGCGGTAATGGAATCGTTAATTGAGATCTCTATCTCCCTAACCCTTCTTTTTTGTTTATAGTTTTTTATATCCGGAGAGGGAGGGGAGGGAGTACTTATACACCTTTTCCCGAACCGCAGGCGGTTTTGAGTTTTCGAATAGACAGTCCTCGATTCCTGAACCAAGCCGTCTATTCGTTTAAACCTGTCAGGCATGACGAACCGCTTCTGTGAAACCACCTTCCTATTATTACACCAAATATTATTCTTTAGCGTATCTCTCAGCCTCTTGGTCCCACTCTTTTCACAATGCCCCAAACTCATGATTCTGAATTATCTATTTTAAAATTACATGTACCTTTGTTTGCCCTACTTATACACCTTGACTTTAACGTTAATATCAATTAGCAGCACAAATTCAAAAATTTAGTTTCAACAGCAATCCTAGTCATAGCCTATTTTAGTGAATAGAGTTTTCTTCAAGTAAATTCAGGCAGTTACATTTCAAAAATTCAAAAATACAACAGTCAATCACTCCAATCCCCAAGATACTTGCATTTGAAGAAACCGGTGTGCCCTTTGATACCACAAGCTTTCAGTATCCCTGAGGTGATATCCTTATCCTCAATGATGATCTCTTCCCTTGTCATCACCATGAAAAACTCTTTGCGATCTTCAACAGACCGCTAACAGATACGCATGGACTCAGACCAGTATACGCAGTTCATTTCCACGCCCCTTTCTACATCAGTCATACCCTCGTAGCTTGCTTGGGTCTCGAGTAGAACCGCATCATAACCTTGTTGCCCGAAAATAGCTTCTCTTATTTCATCAATCTTGAATGCTAAGCGTAAGTCGTTCAACGCACGCGCTTCAATAGCCCTCTGAGAGCGATTCTTCACCATTTTCAGTAATAACCTTCTTAAAGAACAAGTCACACTTTTATACTGTTTAGTTAACAGGACTAATTTCTCGATTGACTATACTCAACGTATTTTAGTTTTTATAACCCACTCTTCCCGGTTTCGAACTACAAACTATTATCTTTTCATGCTTAATCGATCTATCTATAGGTTACATTTTGAGCTTTACCTTTACATCTGTTAAACTCGAGTCCTTTACGAGGTAGGATAAGGTATGTTATCCCACCAACTATTTACTCCTATATTATTACAGCTCGATAACGTGTCGACTATTTCTACTTTTCGCTTGTAAGAAACAAACAAAATATTCTTTTATTACGCTCGATTATCATCTAACAAGTTCGTTATAGGACTACCCCTACAGCGTTGCTTTACAATTACATAATCAAGCTTTTAGAAGCTTGATATTACAGATACTTTCTCAAGAGCGAGGACAGGTCTCTAGTTCTTTTTTTGTTGCTAAGATAACGCTGATCTTCCAGAAAAACCTCAGCCACAGCTCGAAAAATATAAGACTACAACAGGTCAAACACCTCTTTCCCCTTCATTTCCTCATTTCCCTACAGGAAGAATTAAAAGAAAACACGATTATGCCGAAGGAAGCGATCCATCTTCCATATGCTACCTCCACCACTGCCGTCTCTTCCTCCTTTTCCCCACCAACCCGGAGTTAGTAGAACTTGAAGAGGACTCCTACCTTATAAATCGTAACGTCATTAGAGGCCAGTGCTTTTGTATCCCATACACCCCAGCCGCTAAATCGGATGCTGCATAATACCCAGAAATATTTCAAGCAACACTCCTTCAACAAAAGAGCAAAGAGAGTTTCTCTACTCTAATAGCCAAAATACCGTATCCAGGGTTCCTCCATGATGAAAGAAAACTGGGTATGATACACTCGATCCCTCTTCTTAAGCAAGATTTTGCAAAGGTACGCACCCAAAAACTAATATTTTTTTCTCACCCCTAACAAAGAAAAAACTAATATGTTTGTTTTTCTCTACAGTGAACATTTGTTGTAGGATATTCGGGGATAAGATCTGACTACTATTTATAAAGGTACCGCCTTTAATGCACGTTATTTCCCAAGACAGTCATCCGCTTAGGAAAACTACAAGTCTGCCTATAACACTCACGCGTCATAATGACAACACACTCATCAATACTGACGTTCCGGCTTTCAAACTCTCGCTTACGTCAGCACAGGGTCTGAGTTTAGGGTTTTTCTCATCTAAAGCCACACGTGACTTCAGATCCGAGGGGGCCATTGTAGGGACTTATCCCTTGAGCTATGGATACTCAATCTCATCTATACCTCAAGCTTCGGAGGACTCGATGTTATCCAGTACCAGAATCGGGCATAAACAAACACGTTACATACACGTCAACAGTTACACATCGACCACGAACTCAAGCAGAACGTGGGTCGTCCACATCAGATGTAAATAGAGCAAGTCAACATATACCTTTCTCCCACGAGCTAGAATTTACACACTCAACTGCCCATGACTCCCACTTTCAGGAAAACGTGTTCAAGCACGATGTCAAGCTGAGAGCAGAGTCTATAAAAGAGCAAAACTTTTAAGGAAATAGGACGGTCGACAGACAATTTGATACATATAATTATCTGATCTCTATCTATCTTTTCTTAGATTAACTCTTGTAATCAGATTCTCTCTCTCTCATAAGCAATAATATTACTTTAGCAAAATCCTTCACTCGAGGTCGCAGTTTTTTTACTTATTTAGAGGTTTTCCTCGTTAAATCCCTTGTGTCAACTGTTATCCCTTATTTAATTCTTTTCATAATAGTTCTTGGTGTAAGGATCGATTTCAAGCTATTTCAGGCTTTGCGAAATCTGGTCCCTACAGGTTACGTATTCGATCATATTCCTATTCTTCTTGTATTGCTCGGAATAATGATGAACGATGAGTAATGAATCTGTGAAATCTGAGAGTTCAGGGACATCGAGCTCAAGTGCGAGGTCGAGTCCGTGAATGAGAGCATCATACCCGATGACATTTTTTGAGGCCTCAAAAATCAAGCGATTTGATTTCTCAATTTTTTTATTAGAAGGGGTAATCAAAGTGATCCCGATTCCTGACCCTGCAGGTCCTGCTGATCCATCTGTGAGAAGCCTCCACCCTGACGTAGTGCTCCAGTAACCTCTTTCGTCGAATGGTCTGGGGGCAGGATTCTCTAGCGTATTTTTGGTAAGGTCAGGGTCGTGCTCCTCCCACTTGGGATCCTTCACTGGAAAATCCGCGAGAAAATTCACAACGGCCTAACCTTTTTTGGAATGACACAGCTCAAACTTGATATCGTGTTTTCCCAAACTAACTGACCATTGTTAAACTCTTCGCAACTTCTCTCTTTTGGATAGAACTTCCCGAAGTGGATAGTTCGTCATAACTTTGAAGAAATGTGCTTGAAAGTAGTGCTTGAATTTCTATAAAGTGTAAACAAGGGTGAGTAAAAGTTTTTTAATTTTAAAGTACCTTGTTTCCGCTGGTGTAAGTGTTTTACTGATGAAGAAGATTGGTTTCTTTATTTTTCCTTCCAGATGAATGAGAACCGAGCTGAGAGAAGTATCTGTGACTGCTAGGTAGATTATCAGTTCCTCATTACCTACTGAGGTGCTCATTATGGGAGACCTCCCCAAATTGATTTTGAGATCCTGAAAAGCAGCTTCGCATTCTGGTGTCCATGTGACTTCCATAGTTGGTTGAGCCCCTCCTCGTTTGGTACACCCGCGGAGTAATAGGAATAGCTAATGGAAGCGGTCTAAAGATTTATATGTGAAACGGCTGATTGCGGCAATCTTGCCGGCGAGTTTTTGAACGTCTTTGTTGTCTTTGGAGAAGGCATGTCAAGGAGAGCACAAATTTGATCCGGATCGGCCTCAATCCCTTTCTTGCTGAAGAGGTGGCCCAGGAAGTAGCCAGAATGTACCCTGAATTAGCATTTATCAGGATTGAGACGCATTCTGTAAGATCGATGGATGTTGAATATTGTGTTGAGATCAGAGATGTAATTATCTGACTGTACGCTTTTGCACAAGAGATCATCGATGTAGACTTCAACGATTTTTCCTAGGAGTGCCATGAACATAGCAGTCATCAATCGTTGATATGTGGCACCTGCGTTCTTGAGCCTGAAGGGCATGATTTTTTAATAATAAAGGCCACTTTCGGTGATGAACATTGTCTTTTCTTGATCTTCGTCCAGAAGTGGGATTTGATTATAACCTGAAGTAGCATCCATCAATGATAGGAGATCATGGCCTGCTGTGGAATCGAGGATCTGATGAATATTGGGAAGAGGGAAATTGTCCTTTAGAGTATGTTTGTTCAGATTTGTGAAATCTATGCAAACGTAGACTTTTCTGCTCTTCTTTGGGACAACGAAAAATGTTGAATATCCAGTCTGGATACTTTGCTTCTCGAATGAATCCTACCTTGATCAATTTCTCGATCTCGATGTTAACTTCATCTCGAAGACGAGGTAAAAGCCGCCGCTGTTTCTGCTTGACCACGGTGGCGGTGATATTGATGGCCAACTTATGGCAAGCCATGGTCGGATCGACTCCGGGCATTTCTTCGAAAGACCATGCAAAAATGTCTTGATTGAGTTATAAGAACTGAATGAGAGCATCTTTCTCATGCTGAACCAGCATGGTTCCGATAAACGTACCTCTGCTAGGTCCATCAATGTTGACATATTCTATGGGTTCTTTTGTAGGTGATTGATTGTCGAGGCAATCAATTTTCTACAATTGTTATACGGTCAATCTGTCTAAAGTATTTAGGATGGCAAAAACAGTATTTTTACAAGCTCAAAAGGGTTTTTAACTACCTCTGATCTCATAAATATCGTTTGTCGTGCTTGAATTGGAATGCTTGATGATAGGTAGAAGAGATTGTTGCCATATTGTGTATCCAGCAGCGACCCATAATCCTAAAATAGCGAGACTTGGCATTGATGATGTAGAAAATGATATCGATACTGGCTGGTCCTGCGGTAATAGGTAAGATAATCTTGCCAACTCATTCCTCCCTGGAGCCATTGAACCCGCTGATGCCTGTGTTGCTCTTAATGACTTAGTCGGCCAAACCCATCTGGTCGATCGTACTCTAAAAAAGAATTTCAATACCGCTTCCAGTATCGATCATCATTGTGTGCATGACAAACTGTTTCATCTTGAGCATTATGACTAGCGCATCATGATGTGCAAATTTAACATGGCTAGTACTGCAATCCTCGAAAGAGATTCTGAGTCGACGATTGCTCGACTCGGGAAGGAGTTTGGCTTCTTTGTCTTGAGGTGTAAGATCGCAGCATTTCGATAGCCTACGACACTTTGATCGGATAGAATTGGTGATCTGGTAGATTTTAATCATATTGTTGAGGTGCATATAGTAGAGATGCTTCTCCTCAGCTTTGTCGCTTACCTAAACAACTTTGATTTATTTCTTGAAGTTGCCATCTTGGTATGACCTCAAGTCAACAATATATTCGAACATCCGTCCTTCCTTGAAAATGAGCACGAGCATCCGCTGTAAAGCAAAGTAATTATCAGTAGAATGATGATTTACCTTATGGTGCATGCAAACTGGTCGATTCTCGTTGGGCTCCAGTGGTTGAAAGGCGGGGTAGAGCGTGTCTTTCAGCAGCAGTGGAAAAATTGTGGAGATTTAGACGTTCAACCGTGGGAGAATGGCATTTTTTTGCGGACTGCTTCTCCGCGGGTATCTAGTGTTTCCTTTGGCACATTTCTGATCCCCCTGTTCCTTCTTTGGCTCGCTGGTTCGTTCTGTAAGTGGGGATTTGGTAGAGAGGACAGACTTAGTAGACTTTTGTCGCTCAGACATCATCCTCTTTAAGTCGACGTAACCATTGACTTTGGTGATTATCTCCTCTAACGTCGTAGGCTTGTTAAGGAAGAGGTATTCTTTGGCCTTGCAATCGAGCCGGAGAACATTGGTGAAAGCAGTAACGGTTATTTTTTGGTTGAGGTTATCCACCTTTCTTACGAGCTCGAGGAATTTCTTTAAGAAGTCTTCAAGCTTTTCCCCATGTGATTGCTTAAGACCGATAAGATAATATAGGTTTTCCTCTTTGTCTCTGTTGTGAGCATATATCTTGATGAACTGTTTCTGCAGCTGATCAAATGAGTAGATAGATTCCTCAGGAAGAGAATGGTACCATCAAAGTGGCTCCTCTTGTAAACTTGTGGCTAATAGGCGGTAGAGGATGTGGTTGAGATTGGAGTACAACCCCAATGAATCGCGGTATTCTTGAATATGCTCCTTCGGGTCAGTACCTTTAGATTTGTGAATTTTGGGAATATGGAAACCTTTCGGTACTTCCATATCGAATAGTTATTTGGCAATCGGACTTCCTTGTAACTTTGTAGAATCGCCGGTAGTACCCAGAACTTGTGCCTCGATCAACTCCTTAATTCGTTGGTTCACGTGTTCTTTTGTGACGTACTGACGTGTTGGTTGAATCGCTGAATGTGCTGGCAGGGGATGATGAGATCCCGTATCTTCACTCAAGCAGTCTCGTACTGGAACTTGATGTAAAGGTCGCTGATCTCCCTCCTGACGGATGGAAAGAGGGTAAACTCGACTGATTTCTGATTGAACTTCTCCCCCCCCCCCAAATAGATAGAGGGTTGTGGTCCATATGGTAGATTCCTGGAAATGGATTTACTGGGGACTCCCTGAGGTCCCAACCTTTCCCTTGCTAAAATAAGGGAGGTCTCTGGATATTGATCGCAACCCCTGGCTAGAGGAGCCTGCTGAGTATTTTGCAGAGCCTCGAGTACAGTCTGCATCGTCGTCATCTGATCTTCGTGTCGTTTAAGCACTGTTAAACGAGCTTGTTGTTCTGCATCGAGCTCTTTCTCTCGGAGCTCACAATTCTTTGTCAATTGAAGTTTGAGTTTGGCGCGTTTATTTTCCTCTGCGTAAAGATTTGCCCATAACTCGATAAGTTGCCCCAGATCCACAAAAATTTCAAGCTGAGTTTCTGCGGCCTGTCATCTGGAAGAAACCATAATTGAAAATTTTGATGAAAGACTGCCCTAGGGCATCGTGAAAATGTAATCTTTCCCACAGACAGCGCCAAATGTAATGGCCAAATTTTGCAAGCTCGATATGATTAGGAATTAGCTATCACACCAATGAACCTGTATCAATGTTATAACATAAAGTAATAAATAGATACAGGTGTTTTTAGTGTGGAAAACCTCAGAACATGTAAAAAACCATGACCTCATATGGAGAATTTTTGTAAAAGTATCTTTATTACTTAGAGTGGATATCTTTATTACAAGTGATCTCTAGAATATAGAAATACTTTTGATCTAGTAAATAAGAATTTTGAATAATTTTTTTGGGTCCCTGTCTCTTCTGGAACTTTTCCCTTATATAGGCTTCTCCATAGCTCTTCATCGTGCTAGAACGCATTTTTCGAATAATGTGGTTAGTAGCGGTTGACTGAATAATTATCGAGTTCGTGGGAGACATGTGTCTTTGACTGGATAACGTTTTCCGAGTTTAGTTCGACCCACGTTCTCGAGTAGTTTGTAGGGCTGGTTAGAATATTTGACTAGAGTGTTGAGTGTTAAAATTGCGTGAGCTCGATTATAAGTAAGATTGAGGGATAAGTCCCTACAATTTTATTTATTTGCTTAGGTTAATCTAAATTCGATTGTGGATTAACTTTTCTCCCATGAAGCATACGATTATACTTGTTGAAGAAAAATGAACTAGTATCAGCGTCATCTTATCTACAATAACTTGAAATACCATCACGTCCTACTCTATATGAGAAATTTCAAGTAACGTGAGTCGTTAGTTTAGATATAAGTTGAAAATATAAAAAGAAAAAAATGTTAGATTCTCTATTGGCATTGCCTTCTCCCAATGACTAAATCTAGGTGCGTTTGGGAGGCCCTTAGCCGACACTAAACATTATTTTGCTTGGAGAGACATTAATAGTTATATTAAATTATATCATATTTCATATATGCCCGCAGAGAATACGGTAGTCAAAACTAAGACAATAAATGTTTGCTATCATAGGGAATTAGAACGAATTTAGATGTGTGAGTTCGATCAATGTATTATTTCAACAACTAGAAGTTACTGCCAACAAAATGAAAACGTAAATGTAGAAATTATCTTTAAAAACATTGTGTTATACGCATATGCTGAACGTTACTGGCTATCGTACTGAGGCCAGGCCGTTAACCATTTTGGCAGGCGTTAAGCTTCTTCTTAAAGCATTACCTAAAATAAAACAATTTAATAATGATGGCTATTGTACCAAGAGTTTCAAGACTTGAGAAGTTTCAAATACTTGAGAAGTTCAAATACACTTACAATTAGAGGAAGTGAAAATTGAGCTAGTTGGGATATCAAACAAATGAGGTATAGTGAAAAGTTTGATGAATGAGACATAATATAATATGGGGTCATTTTACATCTTACTACAGAAGTGGCTACTATGAGCCTACAGTGCCTGGACATTTGAGCTTCTTCATCATTTTAATCCCCAAATTGCCTCTTCCAAACTAACAAAAGTACATAAACACCAATAGCCCTTCCACATACCATATTATTACTATTTCAAAAAGATTTAGGAATTGTAAATAAAAACAACTATTAGGGCTAACTTTGGAATCTCATCCATATTGACATCCAAGAAATGCCCTTAATGTTTGAGATATTTACAAGCAGCCTATGAGATCTCTTTTCTATAGATATCTCCATTAGTAAGAGGCATATATGAGACTACCCCTTGAAAGCTAAGTATTATTTCAAGTAAAAAACCCTACCCTCAAGTGTAATTTCATCGAAAATCTAAAACTTGGTTTATGGGATGTGAAAATCTCTTATCACTTGAAACTAACCAATTTCGATTAATTTAGGTCTAAAAAAAAGGTCTAAATTTTTTTGAATTAATGGTCTAACCTTAACCTAATTCAAATTGATTCGATTATATAATGTCAACAAGCAATTAGAAATTAGACACAAAATCAAATATTTTTAACCCTGTGGGAAACCTTTCTCAAGGGAAAATCTATAGGTCGCTGTCGAATCACTCGACAGCTAAACAATCCACTATTGAAAATGAATTACGAGAGTTTAATTACTTACAGACTCGATAAGCACGTCCCATGGTTACCTTTTTTCTACTCAAGCTCCTTGCAATCGATTCTACATTCCCGCAATGCTTCGCTCCAATCTCTTGTCAAAGCTTTCAATCTTGAATCCCACAAGGTTTTTAAATCATAATTTAGGTTTCATGAATAATGATTGGTTCAAGTTGGAGTTGTTAGTTCTCTCTTGAATCTCCCAAAGAAATCTCACATCTCTCAAAAATACAAGCCGTAGAAAAATAGGTTTTCAAAAAGTTGAGTTATGAAAAAAGAAATATTGCTTGTTTTTAGCAAAAAAATTTAATTATTTATATATGCTCAATCAAAGATTACAAGATAATTATAACCCATGGACACATTTTCCCTCGAACACTCAAAAGAAGAGCTGATCACGCCTCTATTCGAATAGACTAATAGTCTATTCGAATAAAGTTGTATTCAAATATAGTATTAATCTATTCGAATAAAACTACTCAGGCATAAATCTATTTGAACTGAAAGAATTCTATTCGAATAAAACTGCCCAGGCATAAATCTATTCGAACATAAAGAATTCTATTCAAATAAAACCCTTAGGCTAGATTGTATTCGAATATGACAAGTTCAATTCGAATAAAAAACACTTAGTCAAGAGAGTATTCAAACATGAAAGGATTTATTCTAATAAAAATTGAAATCCAAGAGATGTCTTAATCAGCTAAATTAGAAGTACTCAGTATGAGGGTCTTCAATTCTTGTCAGAAACTCCAGTCTACCCTCAACCCATTCCTCAAAAGATAGGTCAGCTCGAGAGCCTCTCTTAGCCGTGGTGTCTGCCAAGAAATTTGCTTCTCTCCAGGTTGAGTATTAGCAAATTGCTTGTATGGATGTGAGTATGTGCCTCCACTTGCTTCGGAACTTCCAGGGTATCTTACCTGTATTAAAAGCTTTGATGGTTGCCGAGGAGTCCGACATTATTCATAATGTATTCCAGCCTCTTTGTAGTATTTTTTCTTCCCTGTCTACGATAGCTTGAATTTCTGCCAGGTAGCTAGTTGTTGAACCCACTGCTTTACAGAGCGTGCCCAAAACTCTACCCTCCCAATTTCTATATACAACTCCAATCCCGGATAGTCCAAGGTTTCCCAATGCAGAGCCGTCACAACACAGCCTAACCTTACCGATGTTCAGCAGATTTCATCTGCAGCTATAAATAGATGGAGCATTTCCCATTTTACAGCTGGCCGATATCTCATTTACCACCTATAGTTCAAAATTTGTGTTGTACATGCTATTCAAAGACAATTTGGCGTTATTGGATATGTCTTCTAGAACCTTATTTTGTATCTCTCTATTGAGTATCTTCCTTTCATCAAATCTGAATTTATTTCTCAAGTTCCACAGCCATTGACAGATAGCGAATACCATATTAATCCATAAGTCATTGAGGTATGAGCTATATTTCTTACATTTCTCCAGAGTATTTTTCCAGCCATCTGTACCAGAAATAGCAGCCAATTGGAAAGCATTTGTAGCCCAACACCACGGCACTTTGGCCTTGGGGCATTCGATGAATAGGTCGTCTTCCGTTTTGGCATTGTTATCGCAGTAAGCACATACTGAGGGTATCTGTATTCCATTCCTCTGTACCTCCTCATCAGTGGGGATGATTTGGTTCATTAATCTCCACGCAAACCCACTTAGAATCTGATGTAAACACTTCATCCATGTATATCTCCACCACCAAGCTGTATCTAATCGTTTCCTGGTACATTCAAAAGCATTTTTAATGGAGAAATCACCATGAACATTTGGTTTCCAGATCTTAATATCCTCCACACTCGGGTTACAAGAAATATTAGAAATGTCTATTCCCATAGCCAAGAAGGCTAGAGTGATATCAATAGGGAAGTTCCATCCATCAGCGTTTATGAAATCACTGACCCTATCTTTACCCTTCTCCCATAGGTGGTGAGGAAGAACAATGTGTTCTCGTAAGGGGATGTCTGATACCCAAGAATCTCTCTAGAAGTTAATCTTCGTACCCTTTCTGATTATCCATCCTATATAAGGTTTGGTAATGCCTTCCGCATGTTTAATCCCCGGCTAGACAGAAGATGGTTTATGGTACTGGATACTTTCACCACTAGTAGTATGGAATTTAGCATGTAAGAGTTAAACCCAAGTCTCCTCCCTTTGAGTGAAAATCCAGTTATGGTTGCATAGCATAGCATTATTCACCTCTCTCAAGCTTCGTATACCCAGCCCACCTTCATTGAACGGTTTATACACCTTTTCCCATCCCAGATTAATTCCCTTTCACTTTGTCGGATCCTCAGTCCAAATAAAGTTTCGAATGATGGAATCTCCTTCTCTAATAAGGATGTAGGCCATTTGTAGATGGCCATATTGTAAATGGGGATGCTATTAAGAATGGATTTGGCAAGGACCACTCTCCCTTGAAATGATAGCAATCTTCCATTCAAACTATTCGCTCGCTTCAAAATTTTAGCCACCAGGGGGTTAATAGTGCATTTGAAAATCCTTCCTTGTACCAGTGGAATGCCAAGATAGGTCTCTAGGAATGCTCCCTCCCTAAACCCAAATATGTCGATCACCCCTCTTCGTCTATGATTAGGAATATGTCCAAGAAAAATCTTACTTTTCTCAACACTAACCACCAGCCTAGATGGTTTTTGGTATGCTTGAAGAATGTTTTGCAGATTCCTTAAGCACTTGGTATTACCGTTAGCAAGCAGAAAAATGTCGTCTGCGAAAAAAGAGGTGTGTAGGGCCTTCAATACCTTTGATCTTGACCATGGAAATATTTTTTCCTTGACCCACAAGGAACTTGAGATTGGAGCTCAGAATATTATCAGCAATAGCAAATAGCAGCGGGGAAAGTAGATTACCTTACTTAAGGCCCCGAGAAGCCATGAAGTATCCAGAGGGCTACCGTTAATTGAAACTGATATCATCCCCGTATTAATAATGGTGTGGATCCAGTTGCAGGAGGTGTTGTTGAACCCCAGAGACCGAAGAGCTTTGATCATGAAATCCCAATTCATAGTATCATAAGCTTGGGTAATATCCAGCATTAACCCAACATTAACACCATGTCTTTTAATCCCCATCTCAGAGGCCATACAAATATTACTCTGGATGCTTCTCTTAGGTATGAACGCACTTTGCCCCTTAGGCATAATTCTCAACGCAATCGAAGAGAGTATCATAGCCAAAATCTTGGTAATGAGTTTAAAGATAAAGTTACTCATGCATATAGGCCTATAGTCCTTCACCCAAGAAGATTTCCGCATTTTAGGGATCAGAACAATATGGTTAGAGTTGAAGTTCATGGAAAGAACTCCGTCCCTGAAGAAAGACGAAGTACCCATCGAAACATCCGCCGCAATAATATCCCAATAGGTCCTAAAAAATGCTCCTGAAAACCCATCCGGCCCTAAAGAGCTCTCTCCATCTAGAGAGAAAATAGCCTCTCAAACCTCCTCCTCAGTAGGAATGCGAGAGAGACTAGTATTTTCTTCCTGCGTAACCAAAACATTATTATGGGTCAACAGTTCAGGGCAATACATCACCTCATGTCGTGCAAACTTATCTGCGTAGTAGATTACAATGTACTCTTTAATGCAGTCCTGATTTGAGATCACTGCCCCATTCTGATCTTTAATTTCCATAATGCAGGGCTTAATCAATTTCCTTTGAGTGGCCTGATGAAGTATGCAGTATTGCGATCCCTATCACATAGCCATTTAAGCCTCGATCGTTGACGCCAATCTTCCTCCTCCTTCTCCTCTATCTGTTCTAGCTCTTTTGTTTTGGTAAGCATCTGCATATAGAAGATATCATCTGTTTCATCATCCTCTTGCCGGATCTGAAGTTGTAATATCCCTCACTCTAGTTCCTTCTTGTTGTAAATATTATTATCAAGGGCCTGCTTTTTCCATTTTTTTAATCTCCACTTTCAGTTGCCGCAATTTCATCATGATTTCGAATAAAGAAGTGGCAGAGAGAGGTTGATTCCAGCAATTTTCCACCATTTCTCTAAACCCATTCACCTTACTCCAAGAATGTAAATAACGGAAAGGTATGTTGCTCGGTTTAGCAATATCATTGTACTCACCAAAAAGAAGAGAGTGATCAGACTTAGTTCGGGGAAACACCTTTACCTTCCAGTGGCGGAATTTATCATTCCAGCTATCATTTATAAGACTTCAATCCAGCATGCACAATATTCTCATCACCCCTTTTAGCCCATTGCACCAAGTAAAAGTGACACCCATCGTCACACATTCTGTAAGGCAAGCTGCATCCAAAAAATCAGAGAATTCTACCACTGCTCTTTGACAAAGAGGTTTCCTTCCCTTCTTTTATGACATTCTAAATACGGTATTAAAGTCCCCAATACAAAGCCATGGCAGTTGGTTAGTGCTTGATATATGGACCAGCTGGCTCCAAAGATCAGCTCTATAGATGCGTAGACAATCCGTATGAACAAAAGTAAGCAAGCAGTCCATAAAGAGGATTATTATGTGCTGACTGTTACTCATAACCACACTCGGATTTTGAAGACCATCCTTTCATAGTATCCAGATGTTTCCTTTCTGTACCCCAACCTCATTAGTGATAATCAATTTATTGTATCCTGAGATACAAAATCCTTTGGCAAAATTATTTTTTTCTGCAAACCCAATAATATTGGGATTCAGCCCTACGGTTTTATTCCTGATATAGGTCGTGGAATTCTTATTTCCCAGACATCTTGCATTCCAAAAAAGCCCTTACATTGCATAACTGTAACGTGTAACTCTAGGGTCCATCGTGTAGACTCAGCCCCCTCATTTAATTTGATTAGGTAATATTCCCTGATCGTCCTCTTTCATGATGTCTGCCCAGCTGTCCAGATTCAGAAGTTTCCTCACCTCCTCAATTGGACCATTCTGATCTCCCGAGATATCACCATCTATATTTAACTTTGTGGGGTACCCTCACTATTGCCAACAATTGTATCCCCTTGGACTCCCTTGTCCACTTCATTTCTAGTAACCCTGTGCGCACTGGTATTTTGTTCCAAGCTGTCCCCGTCGCTTAGAGCGTAATATTTGTTTGACGAGCCGATGTCCTCAAACTGGTTCCTGGAATTAGTCTTAGGTGAGACACATTTTCCTCTTTTTGTTTTGGGGGCAGACCAGGCTCCCTGTTCTGTATCTTTTTCAACCTGACCAGTATAGGTTCTCTCACTATCTGCAGCTGAAATCTTCAGAAAATAGGTGTGTGTATTCGGTGGTTCCTGATGTTTTTATCCCATCTCCGGCTTTCTCTGTACCCCTTCCTCTATTGGAACCACATTACTTTTCCCCGTGCTCTTTGTAGTCCCAGGTTTTTTTACTGTCTTTGACGCTTGTTTCTGCTCACCGCGAATAGCTCGTTGTATCGCCTTGCACTCCGCAATGTTATGTCCTACATTCTTACAATGATTGCAAAATTTTGGAACCCGATATGGGAAAATCTCTTGATTAATCAGTTTACCCTCAACTTTGATAAACGCATTATTTGGAATAGGAGTGGAAAGATCGATATCCACCAAAACATCGGCATGATACTATAGTCATGATTAATTATTTACCTATCCAGATGGATTGGTATAACCAAAGTCTTCCCCAGGGACATAACTATCTTCTGACTCCATAGTTCACTTGGTAATCCTAGAAATTTACACCAAATCAAAGCATTCGTGTTGTGATGATTATCCACTGAGAAAAGTGGACTCCGTGGCATCAAACGCATGGGCATCTTCTCTACCATCCAAGGTCCCTGACCCCATATGTGAATCTTGTTACTTTCATTATCAATTTTGATGATGAAGAACCCTCTCCCTAATGGGATTAGCTTGTACTGCCCCAAGAGTTTCCACTGTGTTCCAGCATATTCCTGAATAGCCTCAAAATTTACCTTTTGGAGATCCAGGCGCCCGATCAAGCTGAGCTAGAATCGGGACAACCCCATAGAAACCTTTCCTGCAGGGATAGAGACAACCGCAGTATCTCCCCGCATCCCCACCTCCAATAGTGAATTAGCTTCAGCTGAGGTATCCATTCTTCCTTGTACCATATTCGTAAAAGACTGCGTGGTTTTTGTTGAATTCAAAGTAGATTTAGGGATTTTACCATGGAGAGAGGAGTTCTCCATAACCTGATCTTCTTTGCTTTATAATCCCGGCAAACTAGGATGTTCTTCTCCTGTAGCTGCTATTTTGTTCGTCTTGGTCCCTTCTGCCATTTTCATAAAGCCTCAGGGACATACAACCCTTTATTCTTGATCTGATTGTTCCTTGATTGCCTCAGTGGGATTACCAAGTGAGACCTGAATCCCATGCAGTTCGAGATTATCTTTACTATGGATAGCTGGAGCGGTCGGAGAGATGGTGGGAGCTATATTTACGGGGGGGTTTTGCATAAGTTTCCTCAGTGATGATGCCTATACATCCAAGCCCTCATTGCCAAAGGAATTAATTTCTTTATTAAGAAGTTCTTGAAGGAACTTCAGTATGGGGAGAACCGTCTTGCTCAGTATTGAGGGTACAAGGGTTTCAAATCGAAGTTGCATAATTTCAGCCTTCACTATTCACGATTAACAGTAATACTATTCACGAAAATTGACAAAATTAGAAATTTACCTTACTTTTCCCAAGAAATCCACCCCCAACTCAAAGTTTTTCCCAATAATCAAAGGTCCAACAAATAAGAATCGAAAAAATTGAAAAGATTGGAAAAATTTGGAAAATTTGGAAAATTGGCTTTAAAATTTAATCAATGGAAGGGAGACCAATTATTTCCACCGTAAAATAGAAATATTGTCTTATATAGAAATATTGTCTTATATAGAAATAAAATCTATTCAAACATAATAATTATTATTCGAATACACCAAAAAAGTTTTCGAACAAATAAAGGCCTGAGGCAATTTGTTCGAATAGAAAAAGAGTCTATTCGAACAAAACAAGTTTTATTCGAACAAAGAAAAAACTTATTCGAACAACAAAGTTCCCAGAAAAAGTATTCGAACAAAAAATAGCCTATTCGAATAAAAAAAATTTTGAGAGATAATATTCAAATAGATACTAAATTTTATTCGAGCAAGGTCTTATTCGAACTGAACAAAAGCCTATTCGAATAAAGATATGTTTTTCCTAAATAAGACATATCACTTTCTTTTCATATTCTATAAAATATTATAGGCTTGACATTTAGAACAAGGAGATAGAAACCCACTTACCTATTCAGTGACAGACCAGCTATAGTCGCTCCATGTGAACTTGCTGACAACGGATAGCGACGAGGTAGTGCTAACACCTATTCTAGATGCTAAATGAAGCAAACTCCAAATGGAAGTTTCAATCTCCCCCTTTGGTTCATTTTGTGTCAAAGCAAGAACTGTAGGTAGTAAAATAAAATTACAACTCGATGGACTGACTGACTCATTGAACATCGATTCCTAAAAGCATATCCTCTGAAATTCCTGTACACTAAACAAGATAAATCATGTTACCGTTCATATTCAAAATAGGGAATTCATAAGACAAAAATTACTTACCTAGTTTACCTGTCAGGAGCATCTCTCCCCCTTTTTGGTACAGAAGAACAAAGGGTAAGCAAACAAAGCAGAGATGAAAAAAAACCATATGAGTAACACCAAAATGTATAACAGTTATGGAAGAAGTAAGATCATGGAATAGGATAATCATATATTAGAAACTGTTAGAGCATCCATGCAAAAAGAAATTGTTAATACATAGCATATCCAAAATTGACTTCAAAAATATAATATATGCGCAGTAAAGATTGCATAATCGAAAACAGTCAGAGATTAGACACAATCATAAAAGAAAATCACTCTAAAGTGAATAAGTTGACTCAAGGTCATATCAGATCTAAGACTGCTCATCTGGATCTGGAACGGGAGGATCACTCGACGACCCTTGAACTATACTGCTCAGATCATCCACAGAGGTCTGGAGCCTACCTATATCATCCAGAAAAAGCTAAAACTGAGAGTGCATCTAAAAGTTCAGCTGACCAAACTGAGACTCCATATATATGTAGAGAGAAGCTAAATCATGAGGTGCTGATCAAGTAGAAGTAGCTGTAAAAGTAGCTGGCACAGCTGTAGCAGCAGGCCTAGAAGCAGGAGGTACAACCACAGTCGTAGAGTCCTCTTAACCCTCCTCTGACTCAGACCCCGACTAAGCTACCATGTATTTTATACTCTTTTTCAAATATTGAGGAGTAATAACGTCGTCCCTCTCGTCAGCCTCTTCATCCTCACGAATACCATAACCCATCACAGTCAAAAGCTGAGAAATAAATCTACTATACGGCAAAGCTTAGGTATGAAGATCAGGATTGGCCGTAAGAATTATCTCGTGCATAATAGCACTCACCAGGTCAAGATGATACCCCTTGCTGTAAAGATAGACCAGATAAAGCATATTGCCCACCAACACATTCTTATTCCCAAGTTGGGGAAGAATGTTTCGATGAGCAATCATATGAAATAAGCACAGTGCCTTGGCTAGATTCTTGCGGGAATGAAGAAGCCGCTCCTCCATCTCCCTCTTGGGAGGAAACTGATCAAGAACTGGAAGCCAGTTCATAGGTGTCACAATCGGAACAAAAGACTCAACTAAGTCAAAAGCTTGCCTGAAAGCTCCTGTCATCATATGTTCTACGGACATTGCTGAGAGAGACATAGAATAGTCGAACTAATTGAGGATAGCAAGGCATCTGGGGCCGCATAATGCAAGTCCAACCATGAGAGGAGAATGTATCAAAGATCTGCGAGAACATGGGGTAGTGGAGACGTAACTCCTCCTCATCTAGTGATACTTCCCGCTGATAATTCCTTAATTAAAACTCGTGTCTCGGAGTAGACCAGTTGGGGGGATTAGGATGCATGCCGTGATTTCCCCCATCATTGTCTCGCGACAATGCAC
Source organism: Kingdonia uniflora (assembly GCA_014058105.1). Taxonomy (NCBI): domain Eukaryota; kingdom Viridiplantae; phylum Streptophyta; class Magnoliopsida; order Ranunculales; family Circaeasteraceae; genus Kingdonia; species Kingdonia uniflora. The sequence continues at coordinate 1,416,051 of JACGCM010000779.1, read as the reverse complement.
GAGACCCCCCAGCACTACTAGCTCCTCCTCGACGAGAACCCAGAGGGACAAAATTGCTAGGACCTGTCCTGGTGCCTCCTTTGTCCTACCCCGTTTAGACGCACCGCATGGAGCAGGAACTGGGGACGCAGCCACAAGGCGTACTGGGGACGCAGCCTCAGGGCATTTAACCCAAGCCATAACAAACAATCTGAATAAAGAATCCGTAGTCAAGCACGTATCCAACAACCACAAACAACCCACACAACCTGCAAGAAAATAAACACCACTTCCCCAATCTCAACCTACACAGTTAAGTAGGGGAACCCAATGAATCACAATCACCAATTCTTCACCACTTAGATCAATCAACACCAAGCAAACCCAACCAATACAAACACAGTATTCAGCAGCAACACACAAGATCAATACCAATTCTGATGCAGCAATTATCAGACCCTTTCCAATCACTGGAAACCCAAATTCATAATGCAAACCCAATCGAAGCAACAATCCTTCCCAAGGAAATTGTAAACACAAACAATAATATCTAAAAAAGGTGTAGTACACAGAGAGAGTGAGAAGAAACAATAGTACCAACCTTTGATTCGAGGGATTTCAAAGAATTCCCTTGATTGACAACTGCTACGAAATAGAGCACAAATTCAAACCCCAAACTTAGAATTTATAGCAAAGAAAGCAAGAGGAGAACAAAAACGAGGAGACTTGATCAAGAAATTACAAATGTACAAGGTTTTGAGATCGAGAGAAAAGGCCTGTGAGTTGAACGTAGTCGAATAGATAGAGAGTGTGTCTGAAAGAAGAAGAAAAAAACAAGTTTGAGGTTTTGAGAAAAAAAAACATAACATCTGAAATGTATTCAAATAACTATATATGTATTCGAATAGATAAATCACTGAGGTGATTTATTCGGATAACAAAAATTATATTCGAACATCAATATAGTTGAGGCAAAAATATTCGAATGCACCAAAATTGTATTTGAACCATTTTTTTTAAAGGAAACAACATGAAATAATAAAAAAATAGTCAATACTCCCCCTGTCTACTCTTTACGAGAGACTAATCACATGGTATATGAACAATAGATAGGAAATCGGTCAATGTAAAAACTAGCCAGAATAAGCATTTACTCAGTGTGTGTGTGTGGTAGTCAACGTAAAACATTACCATACAGTCAAGAGAACGAGCAACCAAAAATTAGGAACTATAATAGATAGTTGTTTAAACTTAGGCCTCTCATGGTAGTCACTTAAAATCACTGAGAATTGACTAGCAAACACTCTGTGTAAAATAAGAATATGAATATAAAGCAACAAATGATGCTTATGAAGATTTTCTGGTGACCTTACCGAAAAATGAAAGTCATCTCCTTCGCCTTTGAAGCCCTAACCCTAGCCGGATTTTCTCGCTAGGTTTTCACATTTTCAATCCTTCTAGGTTTTAATCTTCTATGACTCCTTGAATTTCATGTTCATCATTTCTCCTTCTATCATATTCAACCATATTCTTGTGTTGAATTGCCTTTTATCTACCTCTTTGTACTTGGAAAATGGCTTCTCTCCCACATCCTTCAACCACCACTCTACAAATTCCTTCCACCTCATCTCTCCCTAACCCCTACAATTATCAGCAGCACTCCCAACCCTAGCCCCTCTCCTACAGATGTTGTTGTTCTCCAACCGGAAGCTTTGAGTTTCCCATCCTCGTTTCGTGATGTGGCAACGATGAAGCCTTCCTTCGCGAACATCGTTGTTGTGAAACCTACCAAACCGGTTCTTTAGGAGTTCAAACCAGACACAGGAACGTCATTTAACGATGGTATGTCGGTGATTTCCTTCTCTCCATCAGATCTGAATAAAGCTGCTGCAGCTTTCAATACAACTCTGGTAATGAGATTCCCTTCTGGTAAACCCAATTTAGAGGTTATTGTTAGTAATATCAACTCCCACTAGGGTCACATGGCTGAACCGAAAGTGGCAATGCTTGATTTTAGGCATATTATGGTGATGCCAGTGTCGGAAAAAGATGTCACAAGAGCTCTTAAGAGAGAGTCTAAGGATTCCTTTACAAGCTAGCCCGGTGGACAGTCGATTTCGACCCCAAAAAGGACTCTCCTTTCTCTTCTATATGGATATAATTTCCTAGATTGATACTTCATCTGCAAAACAATGGGATTGTCAAAGAATTGGTCGGCCTTGGCCTGAGTAGACCTAGTACGGTTTGGGTGTGCGTGGAGGTGAATCTCATGAAGGAACTACCGACTAAAGATGGTCTTTCCTTCAACAAATCGTTCATCATAGAGCAAACAGTTTTATGCGAAAGACTTCCAAGGTTCTGTACAAATTGTGTTCTTCAAGGGCATAACAAGACAAGTTCCACCAAACTTCACCCTATCCTCGTAATAGATTAAAGGGAGGAGATAAAATCTGGGAAAGCCTCAACAATGGGGAGATCAGGCCAATCATACAGCAATATCTCCCTACCTCAAACGATAGAGAATCTGGAACCAGTTAAGAGGCACATAGCAATAGCAACTGAGATACATTTAGTGACTCAGAAAATTGTGTTGTTAAGGCCAACAACATCAGTGACAATGGGGCAAATAGCAGCGTCAATAGAAGCAACTGATTCGCGAACAATGGGGCAGATAATGGCGACAACATTGAGGCAGGCAATAATGATTCCAAATGGGCAGTGGGCATTGCAAACAGCATCAACAGCGCTTAATACAGTGGGGCAGATGGCAGCTCGGACTGAGTCACGTTCTATGGGGCATAATACGGCTACTGAAATAGGTAACATAAGCGAGTTAATGGCAAACATCGGCATATCAGAAGCAGCAAAGCACACTTCAGAGGTGGTGTTAACAGATTTGGGAAGTGGATGTTACTCGGACATTGAGTATTATGGAAAGGGAGATGCACCAAACTGGACTCCGGTCAAAAGGAGTCGATCAAAACAGTAAAGAATCCCACCCAGTATGGTCACAAGAAGCAAGGGGGCTCGTGATTCCAATCTCAAGTAACTTCTATGGTGTTTGGACCTTTACCCGTTTGGAATTGTAGGGGTATTGACAATGCCAAAACAATAAGTCATCTTAAAAAGACTATCAAACAACACCATATCTCCATTGTGGTTTTGTTTGAAACTTTTCTACATGCATCACAAGAATATAGCATAGGTAGAAGAATAAACTGTGTTTCATTTATGTCTAACCATCATTTGGGGGGGGGGGGGGGGGGAATTTGGGTGTTGTGGAAACAAGACTTTGAAGTTGAATATGTTTATGTATCTAACCAAATGTTACATTGTAAAATTAGCAATAATAATCATTGGAGTTCTTTCATTTCTATCATCTATGCCAAATGTGACATCATTGAAAGACGATTACTTTGGAAAGACATCAAAACTTTATCATTGAATGTGAATTCTCCATGGTGTACTATAGGGGATTTCAATACTGTGCGACATCATTCAAAAAGGCTTGGGGGTAGACGATCCTCGTACCGATCCTTGGTTGATTTTGAAGACATGATTCAGCCAGCCGGCCTTATGGAGCCTTCATTTACTAGATTAAGCTACACAAGGTGTAATAATCATCAAGGCACTTCTCGACAATGAGCACGATTGGATAGAACGTTGGTAAACTCAAGCTTTATGGCAACCTTCCCCAGGCACAAAATCTCACATTTAGGGAGAGTATGTTCTAACCACTCGCCTTTGCTACTATCGTTCACCAATACCCTTTATCAAGGGCCCCGACCTTTCCGGTTCTTAAAAATGTGGGCGTCTCATGCTAGGTTCCCATCCTTGGTCAGTGAAAACTGGCCTAGTGATGTATTCGGCAACTGTTTATCTTCTTTTGCCTTAAGTTTAAGAAAGTAAAATATGCACTAAGGGATTGGAATACTAATGTGTTTGGAAATGTTACTTAGAATATTCATGCTCTCTATGATAGAATTGTGCATCTGGATAACATACTGTAGGACGGATGGGATGAACAGATAGGTACCGAGCTGAGCATTGTACAAAAAGAACATGCGGCAATGTTACACAACGAAGAGGTATTTTAGAGGGAACAGTCCAGAATTACGTAAGTTGCGGCAGGTGACGCCAATACAAAAAACTTCATACTGTAACACAAGTTAACCGAAAGCGTTCCTTTGTAATTAAATTTACTCTCCCTGATGGTACTAAGACGGCTGAGGTGGATGTCATACATGATGTTGTTGAAGGTTACTTCAGGGATGTGCTGCAAGTGAAAAATACTACTATAGATACAAAATTACTTGATTGTATTCCGAATGTCATCTTTGTAGAGGAAGATGTTAGTCTCACGCAAATACCAACATTTGAAGAATTATACGACAGTGTGCTCAAGATCCTCAGTGACAGTACACCGGGAAGTGATGGTTTCACATCGGGCTTCTTTACTTCATGTTGGGATACTTTCACGGATGATCTTCATAGCGCCGCCAAAGAATTTTTCAATGGTGCCCCACTCTCAAGGTGTTATACTTCTTCGTTTCTCACACTACTACCAAAAGTGGACACCCCAACTTTATTAGGTGACTACCGACCAATCAGTTTGTGCTCTGTCGTATGCAAAATTTTCTCTCCTATTATTGCGAACAGATTAAGCAAACTCCTCTAAGAATTAATATCAGGCAATCAGGGGGCTTACATTCAAGGGAAGGACTTCAGTGAAACAATAACTTTAGATCAAGAAATGGTTAGGGATTTACATAGAAAGGTACGAGGCACAAATGTTATGATCAAGATTGACATGGCAAAGGTTTACGATATGTTGGATTGGTGGTTCTTACGGCATGTCTTGCACAAATTTGGTTTTTCTAGCAGATGTATTTCACTCATAGGGCAATGTGTTGATACTCCATGGTTCTCGGTTATCTTACTGGGTGTCTTTAAGGGCTGCTTCAAATCTTCTTGGGGTCTACGACAAGGAGATCCTCTATCTCCATTGCTTTTCATAATAGCAGAGGAAGTACTATCCAGAGTGTTATACAATTTTTTTGCGGAAGTTGACATTAGCCAATTCCAATCATCCAGAGGTTGTTCACCCATTACCCATCTCTTATATATGGATGATTTTCTCGTATTCTTAAATGGAAGTTACCGTTCTATCTCAGAGTTTATGCACTTCCTAGGACGATATGAAAATTTCTTGGGCCAATTAATCAACAAAGTTAAAGTGGCTTGCATATGCATTATAATGTTTTTGTAGCACGAAAATAGGTAATTCATAGTGCTTGTGGGCTCCAACACATAGCATTTCCAATGATAAACTTGGGGGCTCCCATAAGCTATGGTCGGGTATTGCTTATTCACTATGAACAATTGCTCACGAAAATCCAGCATCGAATACAGGGGTGGCAAGGAAAGCTTCTATCACAGGGAGGTAAACTGGTACTGCTTACTCATGTCATTAACTCAATGCCTATTCATCTCCTATCATGCATTTCAGTTCCAAATGGTGTAATAAGCAAGATTGAGTCGATACTTTATCTCTTTACGTACTAAGAGTGTACAAGCTTCGAATAAAACACAAAGCAAGTACATGGGTCAAATGGAAAAAACCATCGCTAGGGTGGTTTAAGCTAAACACTGACAGATCCTCTCTGCGTAATGGTCTCTCTGGGGCAGGGGGTATCATTCGTGACTCACAGGGAGGAATAAAACTCGGTTACAGTGTAGCACTAGGAAACGGTACTAACATGATAGCTGAACTATATGGGCTTCTGCATGGCCTCCAACTTTGTAAGGAGAATCACTGATTTCCACTAGTGGTAGAGATAGATGCTGAGGTCATAGTTAACTGGCTCAAGCAGACAAGACTCTGCTCTAGCAAGTTTCAAGCCATCTGGAAGATGGTCCTCCAAATCAGTCAGGAGCTACAAATCACCACGGTGCATATGTACAGGGAAGGAATTGGGTTCGCCGATGGTCTATCCAAGTTGGGAAGTGCAGAACAGAACCTCCTCTTCTGGTCGACTACTACGCTACCTAAACATATAAAAGCCTTCTATTTTCTTGAAAAATTAGGGGTTGCTACTATTAGACACTGATGCAAATGTATTGTTCGAAGGTCAGGCTTTAAGCCCCCCTCATGTCTTTTTCTTATCTACATAAATAAAATCACAATTTGTGCAAAAAAAAAAAAAAAAAACAAGATTGAGTCAATGTTCGCAAACCTTTTTTTGGGTAGTTTTAACGGGCAAAACAAACGGCATTGAGTTGCATAGGATACAATATGTCATCCAAAACTTGAAGGTGGAATGGGACTCCGATGACTCACGGACATCAAGGTGAGTCTCTTGCTTAAGAAGTACTGGAATTTTTGGCACAACAACCCGACATGGGCAGATTTCTTCAGGACCAAGTACACATTTAATGGAGAACCTTCAAGTTTGCGTTGAGGAGATTCAATTTCATGGAAGTAGATTAGAGGACTATTACCAACTGTAGAAGCTAACACGACTTGGTATCTCGGCAAGGGTAACAAAAGTTTTTAGTTTGATGATTGGATGAGACAGTAGATTAATAGATACTCTGGAAATTGCCTGTAAGCAATAATGACTAGAAATGGGAGTTGTTCGAGCATGAAATACCACCTGAATTGAAGCATACACTCTCCCAGAAATTCTTCCTCACTGACGATGACGACTTACCAATTTGGGGTCCGTCCAACAAAGGGGAGTTAACGGTTAAATCTACCTGGGATTTTTTGCGCAATGACGAGGAAAAACATAGACGAATACAATGGATATGGCACTCTACCATACCAACAAAAATTCAGATCTTCAGTTGGAAAGCTCGACTGAATATTGTCCCTGTTGACGCCTTTATTCAACATGGAATTCCATTAGTTTCCAAGTGTTGTTGCTGCGAAGAGGGAGAGACAAAAGCACTGGACCACCTGCTTGTTCAAGGTAACATTGCTGCGAAGGTATGGGATTAATACGCTAATGCTTGTGGCGTTCGGCAAGGTTTCAGCGACAGTTGGTGGACGCGACAAGGTGTTTGGTTTCAAGCATCTGACATGGTCATACAAATAGGTTAAATTCGAGGTACACTCCCTACTTACATTGTATGGGAAATCTGGAAATCGCATTGTAAGTTTAGGTACGAGGAAGGGGGTCTCTTGGCTGTCGACATTATCAAAGGAATCAACAACGCTCAACATGAGAGCATGATCAAGTTTAAGATAACCCGCAGCAGTAACTTCAATGATCTTATCTCTCTTCAAGTACTACAACTCTTCAAACAATCAGTACCAATAAAAAAGCCAATTATCATCAAATGGAGACATCCGGCTATAGGTTACTTTGAATTAAACAACGACGGTTCTGCACTTACTTCAGGATTGAATGGTATAGGAGGTATTATTTGAAACAATCTTGGTGTTCTTCAGCTTGGTTATAGCATAGCACTGGGTACTGGCACAAACACAATTGCTGAAATATTCGCCTTACTCTATGGTTTATTACACTGCAAAAGCTATGGCTGGTTTCCTCTCATTGTTGAGGTGGATGTTGAACTCCTATTGAACTGGTATAGGAGTAGGCACACATGTTCGGCTAGGTACAGCGGAACTTGGAAACTTATTAGTCAGCTAGGAAGGGATCTTCATATCATCGTGCTACACACTTATAGAGAAGGAAATGGAATGGTTGATGGACTATCAAAACTTGGTAGTTCACAACATTCACAGCTTTTTTGAAATGCGTCCATGTTACCACGACAAATTCGGGAAACTTACTTCTTGGATAAAATATAAACAATTACTATTCGACAGTAAACTAGTGGCCAGGCTTTATGTCATCCACATGTACTATTGCTTTGCTAAATAAATAGAGCAAAAATTTGATAAAAAAAAAGAATATAAAGCAACGGAAAAATCATATTTCATCAAAAAACAGCGTACTATGAGCTGGAAGATCTCATGGGAAAGAACTCCATTTTTCATATATGGTGTCAAGTTAAAACTAATATAGATTCCCTATCTCTACTCTCTACTAATAGTGACTGCACCTAACTCAAGATCAAATAGGTCTTTAAACAGGTTATAATGTAGGCATGGGTAGGCAAATGACGGAGTAGGTGTTTTGCTCGTATTCTGAGACTACAGTTACACTAGTTCCCCTTCTCACTTAAAATCAAATTCACCTTCTTTCATTCTCTTTCTTATTGAGTAGGCATAAAATAAATTACCTCTTCTCGTCCCTTTTTTTTAAAACATTTGGGGACTCATTGTATTCATCTATTCATCTTTCCCCCAAAAATTACACATATTTTTCTTTTAATTCCATTTTCTCTTTCTTCTCACTGAGAAGTCTCGGAACAAATGGGTAAGAGGATAAAGGATTTGGACAAGAAATAAGAGGTATATTTTAAGGCACAAATGGCTGCAAGTGGATAAAAATATGGTTAGAAATAACGAGGGCCAAAAATGGGAAAAAAATGCCTATTATCACATCTTCGGTTGGACACCGTCACCTTTTCACCTCAAGCAAAAATAGGAAAGTTTTACTAATATAGCTTGACTTTGATGTTACCATTGACAATTGAGTAAGGAAACGAAAAGAGATCAAAAATAACGAGATCAAAAGAAGAGTAAATGTCATAACACTCGAAGCTAATAAAGAAGGTCAGATCCTCACATAACATTAGGTGCGAAGTCTCTACATGTATCCTCAAGTATGTTATCAATGATTGCCTATCCATCAAAGCATGCGATAATTGACTATCGTGAAAAAAAATCTAAGTAAAAACCATACTGAACTGTCCTACTACTGAACTATAAATCATATCTGAAAGAACATATATCACAGTGATAGTCTAATAAAAAATAGTGTAAAGAGGAAGTAAGAGACATACCTAATCAATGGAATAGACATTGATCGACCATCACAGAAGTTCAAACCTCATAGCATCTAATGGCTTGGAGAAAAAATTAGGTAACTGACTCTCTCAAGGAACATACTCAATACTGACTATCTTACGTTCAACAAGATCACGAATAAAATGAAAGTGAATGTCGATGTGCTTGGTTCTGGAATGTTGTTCAGGATTCTTGGAAATGTTGATCGCACTTGTATTATCATAAAAAGACTGACATCGTCTCTTGGAGTATTCCATAATCATGTACCATCCATTTCATCCAAACGAGTTGAGTGCAATAACTACCCGCAGCAATATACTCCACCTCTGCGGTAGATTGAGAAATACAGTTTTGCTTCTTACTTTGCCATGTCACAAGATTATTCCTAATATAATAACATCCTCCCAAAATATTCTTCCTATCATCTGTATTACCTGCCCAATCTGCATCAAAATAACCAATAACCTCCAAAGTTGTGTCATGTGAGTGTCATAAACCAAAATCAGAAGTCCCACTTACATAACGAATGATGTGTTTAACAGCCTGTAAATGAGACTTTTTAGGACTACCCTGATAACGAGCATAAATGCAGACACTAAACATGATATTAGGATGAGTAGCAGTAAGATAAAGTAAACTACCTATCATACTTTTATACATTTTCTTATTAAAACCTTACCTGCCATGTCCATACTTAACTTTGTTGTCCTACTCATTGGTGTCCGAGCATGCTTTGCCGAAGAGAGACCAAATTTCTTCACAGGATCCCTTGTATACGTGGATTGAGAGATAAACATCCATTTCTCCAATTGACGTATTTGAAGACATAAGAAGTACGATAGTTCCACAACCATGCTCATTTCAAATTCACTTTTCATTAAAGCTACAAAAGAAGTGGTTAGTGAATTCGAAGTAGAACTGAAACAATATTATTTACATATACCTGTGCAACAAGCATTACACCTCCCTTACGTTGGATAAATAGCATTTTATCAACTCCCCCTCAAACAAATTACTTATCCAAGAAAAAATTAGAAAGTCGTTCATACCATGCTCGAGGAACCTGCTTCAAACCATAAAGGGCCTTCTTCAAGTGGAAAATTTAATCTGAATGATGAGGATCCTCAAACCCTTTTGGTTAGGATACATACACTTCTTCTTCTAGGAGCCCGTTTAGAAAAGCACACTTTACATCCATTTGATATAGCTTGAAGCGTTGATTACAAGCAAGAGATAAAAGTAAGCAAATAGATTCAAGCCTTGCAGTATAAGCAAATGTTTCAGCTATATAAACCCTTTTACTTGATTATACCCTTGGGCAACTAATCAAGCTATGTTTCGAGTGACATTCCCAAATTCATCAAATTTGTTCCTATAAACCCATTTAGTTCCAATGATATTTATGCTAGAAGGACGTGGAACCAAATCGCACACATCTTGACGTCAAAATTGATGAAGCTCAACCTGCATTGCATGTTGCCAATATTCATCTGAGAGGGCTTCCTTCACAGTTGTAGGTTTGGTCACAGAGCAAACACACTTTACCGTCTCATGATATCTGCTTCTCGTTTTAATACGAGAACTAGCATCCCCTATGATATCGGAATGTGAGTGGTCCTAATGAACTTGATGCCATCTGGGTTACAGTACACTGGGGGCTGGAGGAGGTGGTGCAGCTAGGAGTGTTGGAGTAGGCAAAGGAGAAGCAACCTTTTATGTAAGGCTTGTTGCAAGAACCTCACTAGTTGATGTCTCTGGATTTTCTGTTATACTATCCTCTTCACTAACATCTGCAGAACCAATAGTACAAGTATCATCCACAACCATATTACATGACTCCATCATTACTTTGGTCCTCAAATTGTAAACTCGAAAAGCCCTACTATTTGTTGAGTAGCCCATTAAGATACCTTCATCACTTCGAGAGTCAAATTTACCAATGTTCTCCCGATCTCTAAAGATGAAGCATTTATTCCCAAAAACCCAAAAGTAATTTACATTCGGCTTCTTTCCAAACCACAGTTCATAGGACATGTTTAAAGTAAGTGAACGATGATATACCCTATTGATAGTATAATACGCGGTATGGATGGCCTCCCCCCAAAAGTGTGCCAAAAGATCCTTATTGTGAAGTAAGACTCGTCCCATTTCTTGAAGAACTCTATTCTTTCTTTCTGCAATCCCATTTTTTGTGGAGTGATTAGAGTAGAGAATTCATGCTTAATCCCGCTAAAGGTGTAGCACTCGATCAATCCTTAAACTCGCCCCAACGATCACTTCGAATTTTATTAATAGTGCAATCTTTCACATTTTAAATTCGGAGCGATATACTACGGAACACTTCAAAAGTATTAGACTTCTCTCTCAAAAGAGTTATCCAAGTATAACGAAAGAAATCATCCACCATTACCAAAATATACCGTTTACCTCCCGCAGATGCAGTTCTCATTGGACCCATCAAGTTCATATGTATTAGCTCAAGAATCCGAGAAGTATCAATATTGTTAGACTTCTTGTGAGAACTCTTTATGTGCTTGCCAAATTAACACGGACCACACACAATATTACTCAGTCTTCCCAACTTTGGAACTCCCCGGATAAGCTCTTTACTTGTAATCTTGGACAAATCATTGAAGTTAATATACCCCAACCTTTGATGCAATAAGTCCATATTACTCAGTTTAGCTTTGTTACATAGTATAACTTCATGTTGTACAACATAACAATTGTCAGTGGTTCTAGCAGCATACATCACACGTTGTCCTTGGGAGTTCAATACATCACATCCACCTCTGGAAAAAGTAACAGTGTGATCTGAATCACATAGCTGATTAACACTGAGAGGATTTGCTTTCAGCTCCTTAACCAAGAGAACATTATCAATCATTGGAGTACCAAATTCTTCAGCCTTACCCTTTCCTACCACTAGAAATATGCTCCCATCACCAAAAGTAACATTGCCATCATGAATATCCTCTACATGACTCAGCTTGGACTCATCACCAGTCATGTGATGGGAATAACCACTATCCATATACCACTAAACAAACTTGAAGGCGTTCAAAGCATCAGTGCAACATTGCACCTTATCTGAGGTGCCAAATTCAACTTTCGTACCCAAATGCTTTGAAGAGTCCTTCATGCTGAAGTTTCCTGTGAGAACTATCAAGACACATTCACACTTTTCACATTAGTAGAAATTACATTAGACTTATATCTTTATCCATTTAAAGAACGAGCATATGGTTGATAGGGTCCAACAAATCTACAATAAGATAAAATATATCCCGTTCGGCCACATATTCTATAATAATAAATCTGAGAGTAGGAGAACCTTTTGGCTTGAATATGAGTAAAGGATATTATATTATGTTTGGATAATGATGTAGTAGCAGTTGCTTTCACAAATTTTGTAACTTGAGGAGTCTTGGCATTAGAGAGAGGTTCCTCATATACAAGACCCCTTTTGTCAGCATCCGTATTTCCCATACATAACATCTTATCTATGTACTTAGCTCCATGAAAGAATTTTTCAAGTTTCTGCTGAGATAGAACTACATCAAGCTTGGACGAATGAAGTTCGACCAAAGTTAATTTCATTTTCTCCTTCGCATCATGAACTTTTTTTTCTAAAACATCACTTTATAATTAAGACCCTGTTTCTTATTTTCAAGTACCTCTATCTCGTAACTTGTACTCTCAACTTTTTCTTGAAGTTCACACGTGATTGTATTAACTTGATTTTTTAATACTTTGTTAAATTTACCAAGTTTCATGCACTTTGCAAAAATCTAAGCATACAAGTCTTCAAAATTCAGGTCTTCAAACTAATTTTGTTCTTGATCACTCTGATTTTCAACATAATTTTCAAGTTCAAAAATGTCAGAGTTATCATTCCCACAATTTAGAAAAGTAAGATATGCACAATATTGTCCGTTATCAACTACTTGTGGATTACTCTCATTGTTATCATTATCATCATCACTGTCATCCCAAGTAACACTGATATTCATAGCTTTATGATTTGTTCCAGATTTCTTATTAGGATAGCTATGGGCATAGTGACCAAACTTGTGACATTTATAAAATTTAACTTGACTAAGGTCAGTATCATTGTTGGTATACCGATTATAAGATTTGACCCGATCATGAGGTCGTGGTTTATAGTTCATCGATTCCCTTCATTTTTGAAATTGACGTTTTTTCAAGATTTTTTGAAATTGTTGACTAATAAGAGTAATTGATGAATTTATATCTGAACCTTCATCATCACCTCAGATATATGAATGATCAACCTCTTTAGTACCCCTTGAAGAAGAAGAGTAAGATGAAGACTTGAAAGCAACACTCTTGTTCTTCTCAGGGTTTTCCCTTTTCATCTCGAGCTCAAAAGTTTGCAATTTTCTAGCAAATGTATCGAGCTTCATTTTTTTAATATCTTGAGCTTCCTCGATAACATCACGCCTGGATTTAAAGTTCTTAGGAAGAGATCTTAGAACTTTGCGAACAATTTGAACATCGGAATAGGTGGCTCCTAATGCGGCACTAGTGTTTAAAATATCACTTAGTCTCATATATAATTAATCAAAAGGTTCATTTTCACTCATTCTAATATTCCCAAATTGTGAAGTAAGCATATGTAGCTTACTTTTTTAACTGTGTCATTACCTTCATGAGTTCGAACTAGAATGTCCCAAACTTCTTTTGAAGTGGTACAAGCAGAGATATGTCGAAACTCACTTTAACTCACAACCATAATGATAGTATTGCGGCCTTTAGAATTATAACCGGCAGCATCCTCTTCTTCCTATGACCATTGATTCCTAGGTTTAGGGACCTCTATAATACTGCCAAATGCACCTTGCATCACAGTAGGGTGCATCTATCCATCCTCAATGACAATTCATACATCTTCTCCAATTGATTGCAAGAATACAACCATTCAGACTTTTCAGTATGGGTAGTATTTTCCATCGAAAAGTGGAGGACAATTTACAGGACCTCCAAACTTCTCGAAACACATTATTCTCAAGCAATCAAGTGAGGATCCACGCTTAGGTTGTTAATCCTCAAGGCATGACCGCTCTGATACCAATTGAAAATACCTTATCACTTTAGACTAATAAATTTCGATTAATTTAGGTCTAAAACAAAAAAGCCTGAATTCTTTTGTATTAATGGTCTAACCTTAACCTAATTCAAATTGATTCGATTTTCTAATATCAACAAGCAATTGGAAATTATACATGATACCAAAGATTTTTAGCCCTGTGGGAAACCTTTCTCATGAGAAAAACTCACAGGTCACTATCGAATCACCCAACAGCTAAACAATCCACTATTGAAAATGAATTACAAGAGTTTAATTACTTATAGACTCGATCAGCACATCTCATGGTTACCTTTCTTCTAATCAAGCTTCTTGCAATCGATTCCACGTTCTCGCAACGCCTCACTCCTATCTCTCCTCGAAGCTTTCAATATTGAATCCCACAAGTTTATCAATCATGATTTAGGTTTTTTGATCAATGATTGATTCAAGTTTGAGTTATTAGTTCTCTCTTGAATCTCACAAAGATATCTCCCCTCTTTCAAAAATACAAGCCGTAGAAAAATAGGTTTTCAAAAAGTTGAGTTATGAAAAAAAGAAAAATTATCTTATATAGAAAAACAAAAAACCCGACCTCTATTCGAATAGAAACAAAATCTATTCGAACATAACAATTATTATTCGAATACACCAAAAATATATTCAAACAAATAAAGGCCTGAGGCAATTTGTTTGAATAGAGAAAGAGTCTATTTGAGAAAATCATGTTTTATTCGAACAGAGAAAACTATTCAAACAACAAATTTCCCAGAAAAATTTTTCGAGCAAAGAATAGTCTATTTGAATAAAAATTGTTCTGAGAGATAATATTTGAATATATACTAAATTTTATTCGAACAAGGCTTTATTCGAATAGAACAAAAACCTATTCAAATAGAGACCTATTTTTTTTAAATAAGGCATATCACTTTCTTTTTAAATTTTGTAAAATACTACGGGCTTGACATTTAGAGCAAGAAGATAGTAACCCAATTACCTATTCGGTGATAGTCTAGCTGTAGTCGCTCCATGTACACTTGCTGACAACGGACAACTACGAGGTAATGCTGACACCTATTCTAGACACTAAATGAAACAAACTCCAAATAGATGTTTCAGGATGTGTGACATATGTCACACAAATTTAATCTTCAAGTTACGCAATAAGTATGCATAGAGAGTGTAGTTGAACGGGCAATGCGCATGCAGCGACAGTGAGAAAGATTAAGAGAGGTTTGATCACAAGTTTACTCTAAAATGGGGGTTGCACTCCCTGCATTGTGTGCTTAAGTAGCCAAACCTATTGTGTGCTTGTGTCCATCCCAGTTATCCTACCTACTAGAGCAATTACCCATTTTGTGGGACCTAAATGCTAAATATCTCTTATCTCGAATCTTCGGCACCGCAAGTGCTTGTATTATATGAGCGAATCATGTTTAATTCATTCCAAAAACTTAGCTCTGTGTAGAAACTTAATACAACTCCTAGAACAAACTCATCCCCATTTTTTTTTTAAATGATGCTTCAATATAGCAGAATATAAACTTGGGCAACCAATACAACACAAAAAACGAGTTTTTAAGACTTATATCCTGATATTTATATGAATATTTGACTTAAGTCCTTCCATTTAGCAAAAAAGTAGTTATAGTCTTTTATTTATAGTTTGACCTTGGTCAACTGCAATTAACCGCGTTGACTCAGTAAATCTTGGCGCACAAGAAAAATGACTGAAATACCCTTGGAAATTTCGTGCTAACCAGTTGCTCTCTCAGACAAAAAAAATTTAGACCAGAGTTGCTTCTTTCTCACTTCTCTCATAAACCAGAGTTGTTTCTCACTTCTCTCACAGATCGCAAAACTTGTCTTTGATAATAGAGAAGAATAACTCGAAGAAGCGGGCCAGGAAGATGGTATTGAGAGAAGAGGTTGGTGATAATAATTCAAACCCCATCACCATCCCTGATAACGCACCAGATGATTGCCCTCTACCTAAAATCCAAGAACCAATGTTGAGCCATATTCCCTTCCCAAGGTATATAATTTATACTATACATTGCCCAATTAGAATTTTTTTTAGGGTTTATTAGAAATTAGGATTTTATTTTTGGGTTCGTAATTAAATTGGGGGTTCATAATTTATGGTATTTGCAACTCAATTGGGGTCTTTTGTAGGATAGTACCACTGTACAATATTCAAGCATTCATACGATTTGAGGCATATTTTTATTAACTATGGGGGAATGTGCGGTAAAATGAGTCCTACAAGTTGGGTTGACAGAGATTATAACGAGAGGAAGAGTTTTAAGTATGGGATATTATGTGGGGAGGGGATAATTTATGAAGAATATGTATGAGATATTACAGTCAAGGTTAATGACCACCATGGGGTGGAGAGTTATATTCTAGAGGGGAATGTGATAGAGGTTATGTGTTTGTATAATGGGTTGCCTTTTATTGTCAAATGTACAAATGATTTTAGGGATATGTGGGCAAAAGGTGATGAAAGTTATCCAATGAGAACACAGTTTTACATCAAGCCAACAGATGTAGTAAGAGAGATCCCTGGGGCTAAAGCTGAGGAGTATGTTCTTCTAGATGAAGATGATATAGATTATATCATATCCCCAAGAGAGACAAAAAAGAAGAATACCACCCCAGTTAAGGCCATCCCAATTAAGATCAATGTTAAAAGAAAGGGAAAAGCAGTGGTAATGAGTCCTTCCAAACCTAACAAAGTTGCCAATAAGCCGGTCAAGAGACAGAAAACACCAATACAACACCAAGTGAAGAATGTTGTGATCTCATAAGAAGAAGACTTGGATGATTTACCTAAAGTTTATCATAGTGACAAAGAGATTAACCCAGAAAAAATAGATGCTTATGAGATAGAAACTCCAGTAAATATTGTGCCAGAAAGTAAAAGTGAATGTGATGATATAGATGAAGAACAAGAGAGATGGGTTAGGTATGCCCAAGTTGGAATTGATTGTTTGGGGGCTGAGGATGGTTATTACAGTACCCACTCATCTGATGATGAGAATTATGTTCCTACTGCTGAAGATCTTGAAAGAGGTAATGAATTTGAAAGTGTTGATGTTGAATTGGATGATATTTATAATAAAGAGGGGGATGACAAAGCCAAAACACCATTGACTGTAAGTTTCAAAGAACTTGAGGTAGGGATGCAATGGGCAACTGTATATGAAGCTTGAGAACATATAAGAAGGTTTGGAATTTTAAACCATTTTACATATATATATATCAAGAATGACAGTACTAGGCTGAGACTAAAGTGTTCAAAGGAAGAGTGTGAGTGGCTGGTATTTATATCAAGAAACAATGATGGGCACACTATGGTTTTAAGATATGGTAACTTTCAGCATTCTTGTGAAGGAAAACTAGGGGCAGACAATACCTTGTGTAATGCGCCATGGGTTGCTAGAGAAGTTAAAACATTGGTTAGAGATGTTAGGGCAATGACTTCCAAGGCAATTAAGACCAGAATAAAGACACAGTATGGTGTTGAGATTAGTTACTGGACTGCTTGGAATGCAAGACAAATCTGCATGCATGGAGAGTATAGTAGAGTCTTATGATCAGGGTTACCATGACTTGCCTTCATTGTGTATAGAAATTTTGAAATCCAATCCCGGAAGCATAGCTAAAACTTGGAGACAAGATAACACACTGCAATGGACTGGTACTCTTGTGGCTTTCAAGGCATCTTTGAATGGCTTTGTCAAGGGTTGTAGACCTATATTGGGGCTAGATGGTTGCTTTTTAAAGGGGAAGTATGGATGAGTTTGCCTATCTATACTTAGTTTTTATGCCAACAATGGCTTGTTTCCAATTGGAGGGTACATGTGCAGAACTGAATGTAAAGAGAGTTGGCTTGATTATCTTGCTAAGATAGAACCTTACTTATCTGCACACCCAGAAAAATTAACCTTTATCTCTGATAGGCAGAAGGGGATTATTGATTCAGTGGCAGAGATTTTTCCACATGCAAATCATAGGTTTTGTTTCTGACACAAATTTAGGAACATGAAAAAATACCACAAGGGAGTGCATTTAGAAAGACTGTTATGGGGAGCTGTAAGAGCTTTTAGCTAGAATAAAAAACAAGAGTTTCTAAATCAGCTTGGTATTGACATCCCTAGGGCAAAGGACTACTTGGAGAAAGAACCATATGAGCATTGGTGTAGATCTCATTTTGATTATACTGCAAAATTTGAACATATAACCAATAATTTTTGTGAGTCCTTCAATTGGTAGATCATGAAGATCAGAGATAAACCCCTAACCAAAGCCTTTGAGAGACTAAGCTTGATGCTTATGAAGCTAATATTTGAGAGAAGAACCAAAGCAGAGTCATTGGATCAAGGTGGTTTGGTACCAAGAGCAGTTAAACATCTTGAGTATTTAATGGCATATTCTGGGGAATATGATATGGAAGGACGTGAAAAGAATGAATGGGTTTTAATCTCTAGTATTTGGGCAAGGTGGGTTCTAAACCTGGAAGAGAGAACTTGTCAATGCATTGAGTGGCAATTGACAGGATTGCCTTGTATCCATGCTGCAAGTGTATTAATCCCAAGGAGACAATCATTGAAGAGGTAAGAAATATATTTTCCTAATTTTTTTATTTATTACTTTTTTCAATTGATTTTACTGTCTCATGCATTTTCATTTGATTTCATTGCAAATTTTTTTCACCATATCACTTTGTTGCTTCATATGTGGCCACATATAGTGGTATTATACATCCAGTATTTGATGATACATACTGGGCCTCTGTAATTTAAAATTGTTTAGTGGTATTATACATTTTCTAATGAGCTTATGTGTTCTTTTAATGTATTCACTTTGTTCTTTTAATGTATACACACACACTGTTCTTTTTGTTGCTTCTTATGCCTTAATTTTAATTGTATTATGCTAATTTATTACTTCTTATGTAGCCACCTTATGTGGTTGATGCACCACCATTGCAGAGAGGGAGGCGAAGACCTAGAAAGGAGAGAAGAAAGGGTGATGATGAAGTGCATAAAGAAGAAAAAAATTGTGGTGTTTTTAGCCATAATAAAAAAACTTGCAAAGGTGAACCTATCCAAATTCAAAGTGCATCTGCACCTAAGGCAAGGGGAAGACCATCAGAAAAGTCAACCAGAGTATACTTCAATCAGTCACAGTAATCAGATGTTACTCAAGTACAAACAACACCCATAGTTGGAGGAGTACAAGAAACACTCATAGTTGGAGGAGTACAAACAGTACCCATAGCTGGAGGAAGGGGTAGCAGTGGGAGGGTATCCAATGCTGGCAGAGGGAGGGGAAGAGGTAAAGGTGCTTCAAGTTCATCAAATTCTGGTAGAGGGAGGGGAAGACCTTCAAGTTTATCAAATGTTGGCAGGGTGATGATGAAGTACAGATGCTCCAACAAATCCTTATAAGAAAACCTTCAAGTCACCTAGGCAAAACTGGAAGCTTTGAACTTTGTAAATGTTTGTGTTGTAGTTTGTGGCTATTAAGCAATGCATTGCCAAGCAGTTTGTGTTGTATTATTAGCAATGTGATGCTGAAATGGTTTGACTATCTTTTATGTGATATGGTTTGACAGTCTTTTATGTGAAACTGTCTTTTATGCATTGATGAATGGTTTGACTGTCTGAAGAGTACAAACTGTATGTTAATTCCTATATGTGATATGTGTTGCTGTCTATTAATTTCTAGAAGAGATACGTGTTATAGGAGATATGTGATGCTATATCTAAAATGTTGATGGTTGTATGTGAATTTGTAACTAAAATGATTGTATCATCTGAAATGGTTGCATCTGTAACTAAAATGGTTGCATCTGAAATGTTGTATCTGTATCTGAAATGCTATATCTGAAACTTTTTTTATAATTTCAATATTTCAATACTTTATGATAAAATGCTGAAATGCTAAAATGTTAAAATGCTTATGAGGGCATAAAAAGAAGGCATGCATTCTTGTTTTCAAATCATTGCATTCATGCTTTCAAACATATCTCTTTTACATAGTTATTTTTATTTCAAACTCCTTAATGAATTCATCTAGCCCCATCTCCACAGTGACCTTCACATTAAGCTTTCCATTGTTGCCTTCCTTGAAATCCTCTAAAGTAGTCTTCAACCACAGAAAATTGCCACAAGTAAAACATTTCAAATACTTCTGCCTATAACTATGATTTTGCCTAGAAGTTTTGAGCATCCTTGTCCCAACACAACCTTGTACTTCACATTTGGATTCTTTCCAAGGGAAATCTCTAATCCAATGAGATGAACCACCATACCCAAAATACCCACTTCCAGAGGAGGTCCCAACAGAACTTCCAAATTGAACATTTGCATCAGATAGCCACTGAAATTCAGTGCATTCTGAGTGTTGACACTTTAGATATTTTCTGCTGTAGTTCTTTGTTGTGTATGAAGTCATAAGCTTCCTAATGCCATCACAATGAGGAAACCTATATTTGGTGTATAGCCAAGGGCAACAGTCAGGGGAGTGGCCTTCAAGGTAACACATTACACACTGCAATTTAGAATAACAACAACAGTCCCACATACAAGACATACATTAGACATACATTAGGAGGTACAAAGTACAAAGTACAAAGTACAAAATTAAACAACACCTGTTTATAAATATATTAGACTTAACCCCCTCTGTTTGTAAACAAGATAGGCTTTAGTCCATTCTCTCTGAAATTTGATTCATGGACTAAAGACTTTATTTTTTCAATTAATATTATAGCTAAGCTTGTAGTAGTGGTAAATTACATTTGTTTGTGTTTCAGAACCACCTCCCATGGCTAAATTACCTTTGTTTATTTTTTGGCTTTTTTGTTTGAAAACCACCTCGGGTTGGAGAAGAAGAAAAGCTCATTGAAAATCAGATTGGAGTGGAAGAGAATCGATTTATGGAGAGAGGGAAGCTCAAATTGGAGAGAAGAAACTCTTGCTTTCGCCGCAACGACGACCAACGGTCGACTGTTGTGGATCGTCGGATAACTGCAAGTAAGTATCTCGAGGTGTGGTTAATTATTTGATTTATTTTTTTAAAATTGTAAAACGACAGACTTGTTTTTAATATTTGCTAATTTAGTCAAATGTGGGTCAACTGAGTCAACTAAATGGAAGGACTTAAGTCAAATATCCATATAAATATCATGATATAAGTCTAAAAAACTGCAAATTCATATATTTCCAATTTTAAGAACACCGGAAACAAAGAATTCAATCTAACGCCTAAGACAATCTAAGAAAGTTGGAATATAACTTAGTACACACGACTTGGATATCAATTAGTTCTCACAATTGAATCTACGAAACAAATTACCCCCTCGCCATGACTAGAGTAATGTCATGTCATATAATTAATATTACACAATACTTGAACAGATTCTGAAGCACAAGTTTTCAATTGTGAAAAGCATAGCGTAGGTTTCTTTGACCATCAAACTTAATAGAAACGCAATCCTTGCCATCTGAGAGGAAGATAATCATTTCTGTAAGAGCAGCTTTGAATCACATGCAACTATTTTAACCAGCCCAACATTCTCCTGACCTTCCTCATTTTTGAAGGAGGCATCCTGTAAGACACAGGTCCAAACATTATCACAGAACCTGTATGTGTGCAAATGTCCCTGCAAAGCATATAAAAGAGCAACTCAGTTCCCATTGTGAAGTACTCTAAAAATGCTTGGAAATGCCAGAAGATGCCAAACTGTTTTCAGTCAAATCATATAGTAAGTCGAAATAAGTACATCTTCTATCACATACAAGTCTACAGTTTTTTATCAAGTAAAGAGTTTTAGTATAATAATCATCATTTGCAAAGGTATTCTAAGAAACTTATGTTCGGAAAAGCACTTCTAGAATTGATTTTATTAATTTTCTGATTGTACATTTACTTTTGTGTGTCCCCTGTGTATTGCAGATACGGGATTCAACAAGGATCTGTCAATGACATTGTGTTTTAAACTCTTCCACTGTTTTAGATAATAAAAATAGCTTCTCATCCAACTTGTGGCCTTGTAGGCAATTTTCACTCACTGTGTTTTCATTCTCTAAGGATGGAACGCCTAATCGATATGGTTGTTTCACGCCCCAAAAATAGTGATATGCAGCAAGTGTGTTGGTTCGCACCACCTGACATATTAAGAGCGCCATTCGTAGATCGAGACTATAACTGTGTTCATGATTCGAGTACTTTTTTTTTGGAGGTTAAGCTGGGGTTGAAAGCAGACCCTGCTCTATAGCTGTAAATAGGATTTACAAAAGTGAGCTCTCAACAGGGAGGAGAAGCTCAAAACAAAAAAGAATACAAGATCAACCATAACCAAACCTACAGAAACTAGAAGAATATACAGCACTACAACCTAATGTAGTGCACTCTTCTCTGGACCAGTTTGTTTTGGGTCATTAAAGCTCCACTAAAAGCCTTCCACATGATAAGATTGCTTTTAGGTGTTGCAATATGATTCAAACACAAACTAGGCCAATCGACTTTGGTCTTTTAAGGTCTGAAGTACGCATAAGTTGAGGCCACAGAGTACACCCCATTAACAGTTACACTCCACACAATCGTATCAGCTGTATTGGAGCATATAGGAGTGTTCAAAAGGTCCTGCATAATCTCTATTATGAGATTGCGTTAATTCTAGAAGGCACAATCCACTTGTATTCCCTAATAATATTATAGAGGGTATCTCTTATATTCAGAGTAGAGTCGTACCTGAAAACCTGCTTAAAAGAGAGGTCAGAAGAATACCTTTCGAGTGCCATGGATCCTTCCAAAAAAAGGGTAGAATTACCATCTCCAATGCTATGTTTGATAAGATTTTGTGCTGCCTCTCTTGTCTTGAAAATGCTCCTCCAAACCCAAGAACAATCACTAGGGATCTTCATCTCCCAAAAATTCTTCCCTCTAATGAGATTAGTCTTTATCCAGTTGACCCACATATTCTCTTTTCTTGCAGCAAGCCTAAAAGTACGCCTCATTATTGCTACAACATTCTAAGTTTTTAGACATCTTGAATCGAGAAAATAAAAGAAATTGAAAGGAACAAATAATAAAGAAAGAAATTTTATTGATCTTGATTGAATGCATCTCTCAACTATTGCATGTCTATTTATAATAAAGCTAGAGGATTCCCATATTAGAAGAATCCTATTATTTAGACCTAAACTTAATCTATAAACAAATAAAACTATAAAGAAAATAAAACCTAATGAATTTAGAAGTATGATAGTCCCCGTAGTTGTAAATACATTGTAGGACTTCAAAACACACTAGGCAAGGGATGAGATTAAAATCATCTAAGCCTTTAGGCTTAATCATTTAAAGGCTCTGCATCATGGTTCTGTTGTGAAAAAGAACTCGCCTACAAGTTCTCAAAAGGAAGGGAATCATATGTGTCACCATAATAATGAGAAAGGTTCTCTACATTGAACGTAGACGAGATGTTGTAACCTTCGGGTAAGGAAATGACGTATGCATTATCGCTAATATTTTAAACACTTCACATGGCCCGATCTTTTTCATCTTCAATTTATTGTAAGTGCCAACATGAAAACGTTCATTTTTCAAATAGGCAATGACAATATCACCAACTTCAAAAGTTTGAACACGCCAATGTGTATCGGCTGAAGCTTTGTACTTGGCATTTGAAGCTTCAATATTTTTTGTAGTCATCTCATGAATTATCGAGAAAATCATAAGACAATGAATTCACACCCGGAACTTTAGGAAGATTCACAAGATCGAGGGGGTGCTTAGGAACCGTGGAATAAACAATCCAGAAATGAGAAAAACCGGTAGTTCTACTCGTAGAAGCATTATAGGCGAACTCTGCATGAGGAATACATAAATCCCATTGCCTTGGCTTTGCACCGGATAAAGCACGAAGTAAATTTCCCAAGGTGCGATTAACTACTTCCGTTTGACCATCGGTTTGCGGGTGAGCGGTGCTACTAAACATTAAAGATGTATCCAAACGTCACCAAGGAGTTTACCAAAAATAGCTTAAAATTTACTATCGCGATCGGAAGTAATAGATTGAGGAACACCATGAAGGTGAACAATTTCTCGGAAGAATAAATTTGCGATTTGAATCGCATCATGAGTTTTTTTTTGTAAGCGATGAAGTGTGTCATCTTTGAGTAGCGATCGACTACCACAAAAATTGAATCAACTCCTCTTTGAGTCCAAAGGAGTCCCAATACAAAATCCATAGAAATATCGATCCAAGGTAAGTCAGGAACCGGAAGAGGGGTATAGAGGCCCGTATTTTAAGCACGACCTTTGGCTTATTGGCATACAAAACATTAATGAACGAAGTCCGCAACATCTTTCATTAAAGAAGGCCAAAAATATCGTTCTTCTACCAAAACAATTATTTTATCACGACCTAAATGTCCACCAAGACCACCTCCATATAGCTCTTTAATAACATACTCTCGTAAAGAACCTTGAGGAATACAAAAACGAAAATCATGAAAAAGAAAACCATCATGAAAAAGAAAGTCGGTTGTACCTCCTTGATTATTGTAGTATTTTTCCCACATCTCCGAAAAATTTGTATCATCAACATAAAGTTCTTTAAAATAATCAAAAACAACGATAGATGTACGAACGGTAACAAGAAGAAATGCACGTCGACTCAAGGCATCAGAAACTTTATATCGCTTCACCCGATTTGTGCTTGATAGAAAAATTAAATTGTTGAATCTCGACGATCCAACGAGCATGCATTCGCTTAATATTGTTATTACTTTGGATGTACTTGAAGGCTTCTTGATCTATAAGAAAATAAGGTTTTAATGTCACATAAATAAAGTCATTTATAACTCTATTTTGAACTTTTCATCCACGAAACATTAATAACCCAAATACTTACAATGTCATTTCTTTTACAAAGTGACATCATGCAATCTTTTTTATACTATTAGCGTCGTTTTAGGGATGACAGAGAATGTAAAGTCATTTTTATTTTGATGTTAGAAGTTTTCTTATCTCACTCACGTCACTATTTCCCTCGTTGACGAGGTTTCTCTTGTTTTAATGTTAAAAAAACCGCGAGGCCAAAGTTTGAGAAGCGCAAAACAATTTTTCATGGAAATAGAGTTTTAAGGAGATCTTATGGAGATTTATGTGTAGATTAATCGTAAAGGAGTGAAGAATTGTAAAATCTTACTACAATGGAATTAAGTGTGCCTACTGAGTGAGGAGTGGTCTTGTTTTCTTCTTCTTTGTATTTCCTTTTATTCCTATATAAAGTTCACTTTTCAAAGAAACAAAAAACAATAAACCCAGGCATCTAAAATATACTTGATCCATTAATTTCTACCGCAAGAGCAAATATCCCAGAGTTTCTCGAGAGTAAAATACTATTTTATTCCCTTAAATAGAGGCTTCAGCGATGAACACACATGCATTACAAGTAATCAAAATAGCAAATTTTACAAGTAAGATTAACGGGACTTCATGTTTGTCTGCTAGCTATGCCCAAAATAATGTATAACATTCCTTCGTACTTCTCACAATTCTTTTACATAGTTGAGAAAATTTGTCCAGACGACAAGTTCAGCTGTAAGTTACTGTAGGAGATATCGTCAGTACATAAGTACAATACCAAATTTCAACTGGATTATGGAGCTTTAGAGAGTCACACATGGTATGCTTGGGTTTGTTAATTCTTGATGATGTTCATAGCTGTCTATGGCCTGAAATGAATAGAGAAGCAAGACTATTAATTGTTCTTCCTCACTTTAACTGGTTAATAGAAAGACCTAAGCCGAGAAATCAGAAAGAAACTATAAAATGAAGACAATTCACAATATTCATAAATACTCACAAAAGAAAGATGAAGCAGCTATGTTCTATAAATATGAAAGTACCTTTGTAGAAGAATAAACTTTCTTGTATCCGCAACAAGTATTAAGGATATGCTATTAATGAGTCATGGATATCAGTTTCTCATCTCTACATTGTCTAATACCAATCTCCATTTCTTTGTCAGAAGTAGAGTATATAATATCGCAACAGTGTCGTCTTGGTGCCTGCAACTGGTGTAGGACAAGAACATGAGACGAAGTTCATATAGATATTAATGGCTGATAAGAAATGAAGGAAATTCGAGAACTTGAAAGCCTGGTAAGGTAGTACTTGTCCAGCATCAGGCTCTAGCTTCTGAGAGAATACTTTGTATTCCATTTTTATGGAAGGATACACTTTCCATAAATAAAACAACAGGCCTTTGGTAGGGGTTTTGGGGAAATTATCTTGAGTTAAACATGTAAAAGCTTGAGTGAACATTCACAGTTCTTTTCATTGGAACAAATGTCCTCTGCAATTGAAGGAGATCAGGAAGAAGTTGATTGCCTTCAAATATTTGAACAGCATAACCCCATAAAATGGAAAGAGTCCATGTACGGGAATGGTCATATCACACATTTTGCTGGAAGATCCTCTGGGGGGTCATCTTTCACAGCTTCAAATAAGTGTTTCAACGCTCGACTGCGGTTCATAATAGGGAAAATTGGTTCAATGTAATCCAAGTAATAAAGATAGACCAAAGGTGTTAATGGATGTGCAGAAAGCATTCCAAATAGATCTCCTCTGAAGTCAACATGATAAGTATGTAGCTAACTGATTTAGCCTCATATAAAATTCAGCTGTAATTAAACTTGACCAACTTTCTAGTGTTTATAGATAGGGAGACAAACAAAAGAACACATAACAGAGCCATAGTTTATATTTTGAATAAATGTGATACCCTACCTTCATTAACCCAGTTTTAAGAAGAAAAGTCTATTGTTCCCCCCCTCTAGAAATTTGGAATTGACTTAGAATTGGGATCTCGGAGATGAAATAAAGCACTATCTGCATTCTTTTAAATTAAAATACAAGGGTTGAACTTTGAGATGAAATGCCTCTATTGAATCGCTGGTTTGTTGGTCTATCTAATCGCTCTTTCATTGGTCTTGGATGCTATCTTCCGATTTTGAGAAAATTTGCTTTCATCAGAGATATGAACTTGTTGCGAAGTTGTATTTCTAAATGAGCTCCGAGTTAAACTCATTCAAAAGTGAACTCCTTTTGCTTGCTTTAGGGAAATTAGGTCTGGTATTAATCACGATTAATGTGGATTTGATAGTTGGAAGTTTTCATTATTTGCTTTGAATATTATGAAATTTTTTGTCTTTGGTCCTAGCTACAAATCGCAAATATGACTTTGGTCCCCTAGTTTCTTAAATATGTGAAGTTGTTACCCAAAATATGATAATTCAAACGAAATTAAAGATAATTCTCCACATTTTTCATGCACTTTGTGTATCATCTTCATTTATCTGGTGGCAGTCTATATCTGGTGGGCGTTCACTTGCTGAAATATTGTTCGGCAAAATTAAAGACAATTCTCCTGGTGCAGATGATCTATTACTCTGAGGATCCTCCTTACATAAGGTATTTTGGTTGTTTTCTATTTTTTTCCCTTTTTGTACGTATTTTTAAACTTGATTGTGAGGACTAATCAAAATGGGGGAAGAAAAGGCAACGCCCTTGACTCTACTTGTGCTTTCTTTCTCTAAATGCTTGCTTATGTGCAATCCCGATGATAAAACTAATAGCGTATACGTTAAGTGGTCAGGCTTATCTCAACTTCATGGGCAATAAATTTGGGCATCCAAAGGTACGTCATTTTCCTTCTTCCAAACCCATGGAAACCTATTTTAGCTAAAATACTAATTTCATGTTCTAGAGGATCGAGTTCCCTATGCCAAGCAACAATTTTTCTTTTTTCTTCGCCAATCGCCAGTGGGATTTGTTGTCAAATAAAGGAGTGCACAGTAATCTATTCTCCTTTGATAAGGTATAAGTTTCTTAAACTTTGGTGGTTATTTAAAAATCCATTTGTAAAGGTATATTGCACAACTTCGGTTTACACCTTATAATACTTTTGTATTATTGAAAGTGATCTAAATTTCATAAATGACAATGGTCTTAGAAAAGAAAGAAAATTCGCCAGTTTTATTTCATTATTTGTGCAGATAACTAGTTACAAGTGAAAAACCATTATGAAATCGAATTGGTCTTTCTTCATAGGATATGATGAAGCTGGATGACATGGAGAGGATACTTTCTAGATCTTCACCCAACGTTCATCACCTGAATAATACTGGAATGGTACTATCCCTCTCTGACTATTATGTTATGTTAAGGTTAAGTAAATTGTATAATAGTCATGGCTCAAATATTGTACAGACAGATGTCATGATACATACCGGAAATTTGGACTTGTGATGCAATGTCCATGGGTATCGAAGCGATATATCTTGATTAAATAGATATTCTAGTTTCTCAAATATCCACACAAAAAAACTCATTATCTCTGCAGATATCGGTTGTTATTGAGACATATTGCAGTACTTGGGCATATACTATTCTGATTGTTCGTTATTTTATTAATTTCTAGAAATATAATATAAATACAAAGTGATTTGTTATGGTCCTGTGGTTTAACAGTCTATATATTGGATAATACACATGATATATGTGGATATTGACCGATGTATCATAACGCAGTAAATGATATTGAAATACTGGATATCATCGAGACTTCGGTCAAGCATTTATAATATTCAGTTTCATTTTTGATGTTCCCTGGATCTTGAGCTGGTCTATGTTTTATACATTTGCAGGTTGTATGTTACTTGAGAGTTCCCTTCTTTTCACATTCAATTTTAACCCAAGAAGCTCCTATGAGAGATATAGTGTTAGTGTAGAAGAAGCTGGAGAATATCAGGTAATCAAATTCTACCAACGTATTATTGCATGTCTCGTATTTTTATTTGTTTGGAGAAGTGTGTTGTATATCAATTTGTTACCTGGTGGAGAGATTCCAAGAACTTTCTACAAATTCTCACCGTAAAATATTTTGAAAGACTAAAATAATAGTAATATTCAAATTTCCATTATCTTTGATACTTAAGTTAATTACTTGTAATTATGTAATAATAATAATCAGAACTACAACTAAAAACATAAAGAAGCTAATCATCTCTGTAGCACATACACACCTTGTGAGCGAGTACTGATATTTGCCGACCTGTCTTTCCATGTAAACTGAGGTTTTAAGCTCTCAAATATCATATAGTTGAAGCTACTCTATTCACCTTACTTTTGGACAAAGATAATAGTTAAGACTACATTAAACATAAACAACATTGACACAGGTAATATTGAATATAAATGACATCAAATATGGTGGACAAGGACATCTACAATATCACGATTATGTTCAACGAACCATTAGTAAAAGATATTTTACGCTTTGCCAATACCTTTGGCCCGTATTTGTTACAGTTCCTTATTTCTCATTTTATATTGTTACTTGCAAAGTCTCTCTAAATGAAGTTCTTAGACCTAGAGATAAATGAGAAGCTTACTATGCCAAGCACGACTTGGAAAAAAAACTATAAATGGCAACTGAAGCTTACTATGCCAGACTAAGTTACATTTTTATTTAACTTATGTTAATTTTTTGTGCTCAATTTTTTTTTGTATTCATGAACAACCTTTGTAACTCTTATGATTTTTAATATAATTGGGTTGTTCTAAATTGATAGTTGTTATTCATGTGATCATGTATTTGCTTGTATATTACAACTTTTATTATGGAATGGTAGTTTTGTTTATTGATTCATCTATGCAAGAAAAAGAGCAAAATAGGAGGCAGAGAGGGAGGTGTATATAATTATAATACTTTTTTTTCATATTTTTGCTTTTGGCAAGTATCAAAGTCATTAAAGAATTGACGTTGTAACATTCACCACACTTTCAACGTCAGTTAATAATTGACTTAAGAGCATGGTCACGTAATTTGAGAACCTAAATGGCATCACTTATTATCTCTATTTACATCACTTAAAAAATTACGTAAATAATTTTTACTTTCCAAGTTGCCTTGGTCAACGTCTCTTGCAAAAGCGATGTTATTTCACTTTTACGTCACTTTTTTAGTGACATGAAAGCCCTTATTTGTTGTAGTTAACCAAATAAAATTTCAACTCATTAGTAGTCCAAGTACGACGAGTTTTACATAACTTTTTACAATAATACGCAATTGGTTTTCTTTCTTGAGTTAAAACAATACATATACCACAAGCGGAGGCATCACAATTCACCTCAATTAATTTAGTGAAATCATGCATAATAAGAACCGGTGCCGAAGATAGTTTTTCTTTGAGTAAGGCGAAACTTTGTTCGGTTTCCGGACTCCAAGTAAGGTGAGATTGTTTTAAACAATCGGTAAACGGGGCCGCTATAGTATAAATTTTTTGCACAAGACGACGATAAATAGATGTCAAGCCATAAAAAAATCGAATATCAAAAATAGTTTTCGGAGTAAGCCACTCATGAATAGCTTTGACTTTGTCTTCATCAACATAAATACCATCAGTGAAAACGAAAATGCCCTAGAAAATAAGTTTAGCTTGCATAAATGTACAATTTTTGAGTTGAATTTGGAGAGGGGTACCTTGGAGTGCTTGAAATACTTGTCAAATATGGTGAAGATGCTCCTTATCTTTCCTATAAATGAGAATATCATCAAAATAAATGATGACAACTTGTTCAAGAAAGGCTTTAAAACCTCATTCATAAGCCTCGTAAACGTACTAGGAGCAATAGACAAACCAAATGGCATAACAAACCATTCATATAATCCTTCTTTAGTTTTGAAAGCCATTTTCCATTCATCAATGCGACATATTCAAATTTGGTGATAACCACTTTTGAGATCAATTTTAGAGAAGATTTTTGAGTTAGAGAAAATATCCAACATATCATCAAGGTGAGGAATCGGAAAGCGATAACGTACCGTAATTTTGTTAATAACTTGGCTATCAACACATATGCGCCAAGAACCATCTTTCTTTGGGACTAGGAGAGCCGAAACCGCACACAGGCCAATTCATGGATGAATAAGGCCTTTAGAAAGTAGGTCTTGTACTTGCTCTTGTAAACTTGCATGGTCTTTTGGTGACATATGGTAATGTGGTAAGTTTGGCAAGCTTGCACCCATAACAAGATCGATGTGATGTTGAATATCTCTCATAGGAGGTAGAGAATCTGGAAACTCGGTAGGAAGAATGCTAGAAAATTCATGTAAAAGAGTTTTAACTTCTTGAGGCATGTCATTAGAATTGGAGACATCACTTTTAGAAATAAGAGAAAAAAAAGTTTCGGCCACTTGAACATCTTTCTGCACATCATCGGAAAGCAATAAAAGCATTTTCGCGGTCGGAGGTGTTTTAGGCTTCATATTGGGCTTCATATGAGTAAACATATACTTGAGACCACCTTTGGTAAATGTGTACATAATGTTACATCCCTTACTATCAACATCTAAATCAAATAACTAAGGTCGTCCAAGAAGAATATGACAAACATCCATGTCAACGATATCGTACAAAATCTCCTCACTATATTTACCAATAGTAAAAGGAACCTGACATTGATATGTAACCTTAGAAACACAAGTATCTTTGATCTAATAAATAGGATAAGGATCAGGATGCAAACTAAGAGCTAAACCAAGCTTCGGAACTATCGATTTAGAAATAATATTTTTGCTCGAACCACCATCAATGATAAATTTGGCGAGTTTACCATTAATCAAGCATTGGGAGCGAAATATGTTGTTGCGTTGGAGCGTATTTCCTTGGTGTGTAAAAAAAAGTTTACAAAAAACACAACATCGTTTATCTTCTTCGTCGCATCCATCAAGAACTTCTTCAATAATATCCGACGACGACTCAAATAAAATCGGATCACAAAGAGCCAAAGCGGATGTATGCTCATGAATCTCACCATCAATGATGACCTCCTCAACATTATGTGTTAAATTTACTCGAGGGTTTGCATTGTTTCGAGATGGGCAAATATTGAATGCATGACCATGTTGGCTGCAACGATAACAATAATTTTGTTTAGGACGGGCATAAGGGTCGGTGGGGTGTTCAAGCATAGGTTTAGGGTCGGAGGGTCGGTTATTTTGGCATTGGTTAGGAGGGCGATTATGGGGTTACGGGAAATGGATGTTTATGGTAGAGTTATGGGTTTGTGGAGAATTGTTTAAGCTGGATGAAGGGGTATTTATAGGGGATGTGATGGGTATAAAACGATTTGTTTGAGGAGATGAGGGTGACGAATACCCTTGGTATTATAGTTGCCCATTATTGGAAAATTGTTTGGCTTTATTGAGAAATTGTTCCGCTCAATGAGCTAACTCAATAGCGATATCCATACAAGGAATATGTGACATCGACATCTTTTCTTGAATCTCAAAACGTAAACCTCCAACGAAACGACTAAATTGTTTGACCTCGTTCTCGCTCATACCATTACCCGCCGATAAACGACGAAAATCTTTACGATATTCGGCAGCAGGGCGAGTGCCTTGTTTTAAATTTTGAAGTTGGTCATAAAGAATTACTTTGTAGTTAGAAGGTAGGAAATAACATCGTAGATATTTCTTCATTTGCGCCCAATCATGAATAGGTAATTTTCCATATTTACGACGAGCCTCGACAATACTATCCCACCAAGCATTAGCACTACTCTTGAGCTTATATATGCTACGAGCGAAGTTTTCATTTCCTCCAGAATATGCATGTAATCAAAAAAATTCTCCACCGTAGAAAGCCAATCGAGAAAATCTTCGACATGAAGATGGCCACTAAAGGTCGGAAGATCGACCTTCATCTTATACTCAAATTGATAGGGTTGTGCTTGATGAGGTGTAAGATATGGATCATGAATATATGAATCGGGAGGTCGTCCATGTACGCCATCGACAAGAGTCATATCGTTCATAGATAATTTATAATCATGGTTTTTTTATTGGGATTGGTAACCGGGTGAGTAGTTTTGGTGGTTATGAAGTGTGGTGGGGTTGTATAATTTCATGTTGGTGTAGCGGTTTGAGGAAGAGGCAAAAGAGATGGATTGGTGAGGGTTGCCTAGATCATTGTGGTCGTTTAGGGTTATATCAACATGGGTATTAGAAAACAATGGGTTTTTGAGTTGTGATGATGTATGAACAATATTAAGGTTTTTGATGGGTTGAGATGATTTGAGGTTGGTATTAGGTTGTTTTGGTGGGGGTTTCATGAGTGTTGGGGGTGAGTGTAAGGTCGAAATTTTTAGAAGCGAAGGGTGGGGTATAAATAGGTAAAGTTGTGGATGGTGAAAAGGGTATGGAAGTAATGGGGGTTGAGGAGAGTGATAGCTTACTTACTTGTATAGTGAGGTTGTTGATGGTTGCAGCGAGTTGTTAAACTTGTCGATTGGAAGCTTCAATTTTATCCTCCAAACAATTAAGTTTTTTGGCAAACTCTTCCCACGTCACAAGGTTTCCAAGATATTTGTCTTGGGCACGGTCTTTGTTTTTGTTCTTCACCCTCTTGGCACAGGCCTGCGACTGAATCTGATACCACTTAATAGAGAACACGTAGCGGAAGCAATTTGAATCGAGAAAATAAAAGGGATTACAAGGAACAAATAATGAAGAGAGAAATTTTATTGATCTTGATTGAATGCATCTCTCAACTATTACATGCCTATTTATAATAGAGCTTGAAGATTCTCATATTATAAGGATCCTATTATTTAGACCTAAACTTAATCTAGAAACAAATAAAACTAAAAAGAAAATAAAACCTAATAAATTTAGAAGTATGATAGTTGTAAATACTTTGATTTATTGTAGGACTTCAAAACACCCTAGGAGAGGGATGAGATTAAAATCATCCAAGCCTTTGGGCTTAATCATCTAAAGGTCCTACATCACATCTGATCCCTAGACCACCTTCATCTTTAGGGTAGCAAGCCTAGTTCTATCCAATAGGAGAAGTTTTTCTGCCTGAGAAGCATGTTAATTTATATTATAGGTATTAATTTTGTTAGAGTATGAACTTGTGCTGTCTGAGAATTGTAGAGTCAATATGGGTAAAGCGTAGTAACCTAAATCATCACTAGAAATCATTGTGATCAATGTAGTTAGAAGGACCAACTCTCAGCTCGACGGTCATCTTCTTCAGTGTATAAATCTTAATCAGCAAATCACAAGGACCAAACATACCAGCTTCTTCGGATGCATGCAAAATTTTAAGATTAATGGTTGAATTATGGTACTCAAAGCAACTGAGTATAAGTAGGTGCCTTTTTCTCCAAGCGGAAAATGAAGTTCGGGATGTGGCTGCACAAACATACTCCAAATCAAATTAAAATATCTCCCATCATGACGAGTGTTATAAGATAACTCTATCAAGCACCTAAACAATCAAAGAGAGAGAGAGAGAGATAACAATATAGGGTAAATAGAGACCTTTATTAATTCTTAAGATATAGGTTAGAATGAGAGGCACAAGGCCTATATATAGAACTCACTTAATAAACCCTTGATTCAAGAGGATCTGAGTATTTTTTAGACCTTATAAAAGTCTACACCCCTTTTGTATTCGAATAGGCTTTTTTATCTATTCGAATAAACAGGTGTCTGAGTAGCTTATTCGAATAGACTTCATGTCTGTTCGAATACACTTTTTCCTGTTTGAATACACTTTTAAGTATATTTGAATAAACACCTGTCTTAGTAGTTTTATTCGAATAGACTTAATATCTGTTCGAATACACTTTTTTTGTTTGAACGGAGGATTGTTCTGTTCGAATAGAGGTGCGATTTAGCCTATAGATTTTGACGTTTAAGGGCATAATTATCCTATTTTGCAACTAGGAACTTGTAACCATTATAAAGGGGCAAGGCTAGGCAAGAGAGGATCAGGTTAGATCAGCCAAAGTTCTGAGAGAGAAGCTCAAGGCTTGAGGGGAATTCGATTGTAATTGATTATTGATTAAGTAATAGAAGCTCTAAAGGAAATTTTCCCACCAAATTTGTGTGTTCTTTGCATAATTCATTTTTTTACGGTTTCTCAATTCGTATTGGGATTAAGTGGTATCAATTATTCTGTAACGATTATCGGGGGTGATTGTAGTTTATGGTCTCTGCACGTGACCAACTCCAACAAACGAAGGAGAAGCTAGTGAGTCCGTTGACGATTCACCAGAAACCTAACTCGAAGAAGAAGGCTAATTTGGAGATGGGCGATTCTGAAGATCGACTCACGACTTTGGAAATGAAAGTTTCTGACCTAGCTACCACTTTAAGAGAGTTGGTAGAGAAATTACATCTCACGAACCTCTCGCAAGATTTTGCTTTGATGAAACCATGAGTACGCTCGAAGAAGAAAAGGTTGTGGAAGAGGATAGAAACGGGGGTACTAAGGAGGTAGAAAGTGATTCAAGTGATACCGAATCCATCGAGGAGGGATCGGCTATTGGTAAGTCCACGAATCCTATGGGTAATCTTCGCAACAATTTTAATATTGAAATTCAGGTATTCGACGATTCAATCGATGCCGAGATGTTGGATAATTGGTTAGATAGGTTATAAACTTATTTTTTCGTTTACGAAAACTTTATTGCTCATAAAATATGTTTTATACATTGAAATTCACAAGTCATGCACTCACGTGGTGAAAATCTTTTCGGAAATGCCATGAAGTTAGAAGTTTGAGTTGGAAAGAATTCAAGGTATTAGTGCGAAAGCAATTTTCTTCGATTGGGTATGAGTATGAGAGATGGTTCAAATGGCATAATTTACGCCAAAAGTCTGAGCAATCTGTACATGAGTACACTACGGCGTTTCATAACCAAGCTTTGGTTTTGGACATCGATGTGGATGAGTATGAAGTGTTCATCAAGTACATGGGGGGTTTTCCAGAGTCTATTAGAAGAGAATTGAAGCTCTTTATTGTGGCCAATATCGAAGAAGCTACCATAAAGGCAATTGCTATTGAAGGCACGTACTTGAAGAGTGACAAAGAAGACGACAAAAGCAAGTCAGGGTACAAGTCTAGTTGGAAAAATGAACATAAGGAAGAGTCCAAAAGAGAGGGGTCTTCGTCCAAGGAGATTATTATAGTCATTGTAAGGCGAATGGGCATATTTCATATAAATATTAGAATCTTCACCTGGAGCTTAGGCCGAAGGAGGAAAAGAGCAAGAAAGAGATATATGCATGCAGCGGTTGTTGACGTCCTGGATTTAGATAAACCAAAGCCTATACTTATGTTTCAGTAGACTATGGCTACCGAGGAAGAGAGTCGGGAAGAACTTTTTCATGTCAGTATTCAGGTGAAGTAGAGTTTAGTCGAGGCCATTATTGATCCGAGTAGTCAGAAAAATTTGATATATGAGGCATTGGTAAAGATGAGTTTGATTACTACAGCTCATCCTAAGCTGCATGGTTCGGGGTGAATTCAGAAAGATGTAGATTTGATGATCATAAACCAGTGTATATTCAAGTTTGTGATCACTGAAAGATTTATTAACGATGCGACATGTGAGGTGGTCCCTTTAGATATGTGTCAGGTCATTTTGGGTAGCCCTTATATTTGAGATCGAGATGCGATTCATTACCGTAGAGCTCGCAAGTATTGTCTTGTGAAGGAAGGAAAGGAGTTCCATATCAATGTTTGTAAGGAACATGTCACCACAAATAATTTAGTAATGGCGACTCAGGTGAAGCGGTTGGTTAACGCGAGTGGCAAATTTGTGTTATTGGTACGACCGGTTTAAGAAGGTACGTCGGCTAGTGTGTTGTCTTCAATGACAATGTTTCACAAGCATCAAACTAAAATGGGGAAGTTGTAAGAGGAGGTTGTGGTACATTCTGATTACAGACCATTCCAGTTTTTAGCTACACAACCCAAGCTAAAACAAGTTTGCCAGATGAAGGGGATGTCGTATTTATAATAATTCCCCTTGATTATCAAGTATAAGAAGGGAGCGGAATACAAAATGGTTGATTGGTTATCTCGACTCCCATTACAAACTACTTTCGCTATACTGTTAGCTATGTAGATATAGCCTATTGTTCCGTCAAAGTATGCTACAGGATATGATGATCCCAAGGGGCGTAGTGTGTTTTACCGGAAGTTGCTGCAAGGCACGACATGTGAGTATGAATTGGCTTTGCCACATTTCATGAAGATGTATTCGATGATTAATGTCGAGCATTTGAAGTTGTTTGAGCCGCCTCTTTTGGATGAAGACTCTACAATCGATACTCGCCTACCATCAGTTGATGACTTATGGATGGAAAAAGAAGATCTGTTGCAGGAGAATGGTATTTTAGAGAGGAAAGTTCATGCTACAAGATGGGGTAGTATTGAGTCATTCTGAGTTGGGAAGAAAGGTCAGCTACCTAGCAAGTTCAAGTGGTATAGCAGGGAAATAGGCATGGCCACATTCCCATATTTTTAGCTTTAGCTTGAGCAAGAGCTCAAGGCTCCTAAAGGGGGGGAGCCATGATCCAGGAGGATCTGAGCATTTTTAGACTTTTTAAAAGTCGACACCCCTTTTGTATTCGAATAGACTTCTTTTTCTATCTGAATAAATAGGTGTCTAAGTAGCTTATTCTAATAGACTTCATGTTTGTTCGAATATAATTTTTCCTGTTCGAATACACTTTTAAGTATATTTGAATAAATACCTGTCTGAGTAGTTTTATTCGAATAGACTTAATGTCTATTCGAATACACTATTTCTATTCGAACAGAGGCTTGTTCTGTTCGAACAGAGATACGATTTAGCTTACTGTTTTTTGCGTTTAAGGGCATAATTGTCCTATTTTGTAACTAGGAACTTGTAATCCTTATAAAGGGGCAAGGCTAGGCAAGAGATGATCAGTTTAGATCAATTAAAGTTCTGAGAGAGAAGCTTAGGGTTTAAGAGGAATTTGATTGTAATTGATTTTTGATTAAGCAATTGAAGCTCTAAAGGGAATTCTGCCACCAAATTTGTGTGTTCTTCGTACAATTCTTTTTTTTAGGGTTTCTCAATTCGTATTGTGGATTAACCCTAAACCTAGTTAATTATTTTTCCACCAAGTAATCTCTAGGGTGTATTCCTAGGAGTGACGTGACATCTTGGATGGGCTCCCAAATTCTACGTAGGTCCCACAGTGGAACGAAGCACCTAAACAATCAAAGAGAGAGAGAGAGAGAACAATAAAGAGTAAACAAAGAGTTTTATTAATTCTTCAGTTATAGGTTACAATGAGAGGTACAAAGCCTAAACTTACTTAATAAACCTTAAACCTAGGAGATTCCTTCTCCACCATGTAATCTTTAGTATGTATCTCTAAGACTGATGTGACATCTTGGGTGGGCTTCCAAATCCCACATAGGTCTCACAGTGGACCGAAACTATTCAGCTCCCCTCATGGGGGTCCAGCTTAAAATACTCCCCCTTTAGGATACTACCCAAAACATGAACGATTGCCTCATCAAAACCTCCGCACACAAAACCCCATTGGGAAAAAATATACAAAGAAAGAGTACAACCCTGTGCTTACCATATTTACATTGGACGCGCTTCAGTTGCTTCCTTAAAAACTTTTACTAGCAAAACCCAGTAGAAAAAGCTATGTACAAGGGAAAAGGAACACAACACGCTTCCTGTCCAGTTAGCGACGATCAAACACCTCCTAATATAATCTACGAGGATCAAACACCCCTAGATTTATATACAAGGATCAAACATCTTTAGATCATATCAGCGGGGATTGAATTCACCTTATGTAGTTAGTAAAGATCAAACACTTTCTGACACTCGTTAGCGTAATCGATCTCCCCATTGACGTCTACAAGCTCAGCACCATTTTAGCGAGTATAAACTCTGCATTTCGATCCCATAAAGCAACTTTTCAAAAGTTAGTTTCGGCAATGCCTTAGTAAACAAGTCCACAGGATTCTCAAATGAACGAACTTAAACAACTTCAACTTCTTTCGTCACTTGTAACTCATGGATATGGAAGAACTTTATCGTGATGTGCTTTGTCCTAACTCCCTTGATATAACCAGCTTTAACTTGTTGAACACATGCTACGTTATCCTCAAAGATGTGTAGGATCAAAAATAATGTCTCTTAAACCAGAACTCCCATTTATATAACCTATCATAGATCGTAACAAGAAACATTCCTTGCCGACTTCATGTGGTGCTAGAATCTTTGAGTGATTTGATGAACTCGCAACCATGGTTTGTTTCACTAATCTCCATGAAATGGTTGTCTTACCATACATAAACACATAACCCATTTTCGAATGTGCTCTATATGGGTCTGATAGATATCCCGCGTCGACGTATCAACCAGCGTAGATTTTCCATCCCCAGGATAGAACAATCCCAAGTCTATAGTACCACGCAGATACTTCAGAAAATGCTCAATAGCTTTGCAGTACCTCATGGTAGCCATTGATCTATGCCTCGTAAGCAAGTTTACTATGGAAGATATATCCGGTCTAGTACACCCTAGGTAATACGCTGAACTACACCTCTTGTATGCTATTGATTCATTTGATGGTGCCAATTGAGACCTCAATAGGACTTCTAATCGTGCAGGTGCATTACTTGCAGGTACATGCCCTTTTACTACTTTAGTAGTAGAATTAAATGTATTTGGCATTTCAATCGATACTCTTAGTATATAGAGCATCAGTTGGACTTCCTAGTCACCCACCGGTGACAGAGGATTATATTGATATAGCGATTGGTTACTCTACTTAAAGTCATGGCATTCATGTGTCTTATCTCCCCCTAATGCTGAGAACACCATCTCATCAAAATGACAGTAGTCAAATCTAGCAGTGAACAAATCACATGTCGACATGGGTTCCAAATATTTGATAATAGATGATAAATCATAACCCGCGAATATGCCTAAACGGCATTGGGGACCCATCTTTGGGCATAGCGGAGGTACTATCGGCACCTGCACGGTACATCCAAATGTGCAGATGGCAGACACTGGGCTAATACCCAGTTACTAGTTGTTTTGTGGAACGTTAGTGGTATGTTGTCGAACAAATCCTAATCAACACTGAGGCATGTAAAATTGTATGTCCCCACACGATTGCCAGAAGTTATGTATGTAATAATTATGGCCTTGTGATTAACTGTAATCGCTTGATTATATTATTCGCCATCCCATTCTGGGTATGGACATATAGGACGGGATGCTTCAGATTCATCCCATTTGCAGTACAATACACACCAAATGCTTTCAAGGTAAGCTCTCCAGCTCTTTCAAGTATAATCGACTTGATCCGGCAGTCTTGAAACTATGTCCGCAACCTAAAGATTTGTGCCAATATAACTGTGGGAATGTGTAGTAGCCTACTTGCAACCTTCTAGCTTCAGTCGAACACACGAAGGCTACATCGAAGCCTAGATGAATACCTCGAAGCCCACTTAACTCGTAAACAAGCATTCCAAGACTGCACGAAGATGAAGCCTCGAAGACGAAGCCTCGACTATGAACAATCCTAGAAGACGAAGACAGATCCGTCAGCACTCGAACTCCACATCAACATAAAAAATACTTTGACCATAGTCGTACATGGTCGAAGGCAGACATGTTAGACAGCCAGCTCACCAGACAAGAATGGCGGTGTTGTTGGTCCTGACAACTATAGTGACAGAACCAACAACAGCTACAGTGTCAGAGCATAGTGCCAGACCTAACATTTATGGGGCCAACACCAACTCCGGGATACC
The DNA here is from genome assembly GCA_014058105.1 of Kingdonia uniflora. Taxonomy (NCBI): domain Eukaryota; kingdom Viridiplantae; phylum Streptophyta; class Magnoliopsida; order Ranunculales; family Circaeasteraceae; genus Kingdonia; species Kingdonia uniflora. The sequence continues at coordinate 1,375,340 of JACGCM010000779.1, read as the reverse complement.
CGCCTGATACCCAGAGGGTACACTTGTAATTTGACCTCCTATGGTAACTCAGCCATTCCTATGTTCTATAAATAGGAGGGAGGGGGAACCATAGAGAGGCTACAAAATCTCTCCCCTGAACCCTTGCAGTTTACCTTCGATCACCCTATAAAATACCCAGTACTTGAACCTTCGACTACTCGACAGTAATATCAAATCTCTTAAAAATCCTCATAAGAGGTCGTGGAGTGTCCCATTCTAGGCCTCCACGCAAGTATATTGTCAGTAGGTTGTTTGAATTATTGATTATATGCTTAAATCCTTTTATAGAAGATAAACCCCGTGGTGAATGAGCCAACTTCCCCTCCTTGCGAAGTTAGACCCTTGCATTTGGTGATGTCTGTACTTTCCCACTCTACCAGTCTCCCCCTGCCTTGTACTTTCCTTTTCCAATTGCTACAAACTACTTCTAATGGCCCCCACCCTTCGCTCTCAAAAGGCAATGGTTATATCAACCTTGAGCGCCTCTGCGAATCAAATAAATAGGGGTACCCTTCGACCACCAACCCAAATAAACCTCGACAAGGCCCTCCCTCTACTCTTACACCCCTGATCGTTCTCGTCTCACAGGAGACTGAGAGCCGCAAATGTCCCCACACTGATAATACTGCAGAAGGTCACAAAAAACAACCAATGCTGGTCCTACCCAGACCTACTGCCCCTCTCAGCACCCTTCTACCACAGATCCAAGTGGACTCGATATGGCGTACCCCTTTCCCCATCGAAGTTAAACAAGGCGAGCCTTATGCGTCAACCATAAGTGTAATTGCCATCATACCAATAAATACTTTTCCCTGCAACGTTCTCTTGAGATAATCCACAAGGAGGGTCGTCTACATCAGTATGTCGCTGACCTCCCTAGTTACCTCGATGGGTCATACCTCATACCTTAACTGGCTGCTGCCGACCCAGCCGAAGTTTACAACAACCAAGTTTATTTCATCGAAGTAAATAATATCGACAGCGGCCATTCCAAGAGCAAGTGCAAGCTTGTCGAAGAATGTTGCAAACTCACTTACCAGGAGAAGCTGCCCGCCCTCCTGCCCGAATCAAGCATTTGTCCTAGACTAGAGGGCATCTCATTCATTGACTGTGATAGATTGTATGTTCGTTTTTCCCATTCTGGCCCTTTAGTCATCATGATTAAGGTCGAACACCTCGTCCTCCACACCATTCTTATCGATACTGGAAGTGCAGCCGATGTACTTTTCCTTCAAACCGTCTAAGCCATGAACAAAACAGACCTCATCACTGCCGCCAATATCGAACTGAAAGGCTTTAATGGGGCTACCAAAGTTGCCATTGGTCGAATTAGCCTTTCATTTACTACTGGCCCAGTTACACTTCAAACCAGCTTGGGCGCGACTGGCTCCATGCCATGCGCACCATACCTTCGACTTACTATCAAACCCTTCATTTCACTACCCCCTGTGGTATGTGGAACTTAAAAAGGATCCCAACTCCTCGCCCGTTCATGTGAACATCCGGAGATCGATCAGACCCAGAAACTTGCCAAACTACCATAACAATCATTGTCTTCCTCTATCCCCATACCTTGGCCATCTGCCATCTCACCCATCTAACCTACTGTCTATATTGAACTCAACGATCCTGGTCGAGGCACGTTCATCGAAACTTTTTTCGATGAGGCCAAGCGTCTCGAACTTACAAACTTCCTTCGAGCAAACAAAGATGTCTTCGCATGGACATTTCAGGAGATGCCCGATGTCGACCCCAGTTTGGCATGCCACCGCCTCGACCTCATCCCCCATTCTACAGCAGTAAATAGAAGAAGCGTACCTTGGCACCATGCCTTCGAGAAGCAGTAAACCTCGAAGTCGACAAACTCATAGCCGCGGGTTTCATCAGAGAAGTCAAGTATGTTGATTGCATATCCAATATAGTTGCAGTTCCTAAAATGAACGGCAAGATCAGAATCTGCGTTGACTTTACAGACCTCAGCAAGCACACATCGAAGGACAGCTTCCCCCTCTCGTTTATTTTAGTACTCCAAGATGCAACTGCTGGACATGAGCGCCTATCAATGATGGACGCAGCTTCGGGTTACAATCAGGTACCCCTCCTCTCCGAGGATCAACATAAAACTTCTTTTATCACTGAACAAGGCCTTTACTATTTTAATGTCATGCGCTTCGGCCTTAAAAATGTCGGTGCCACCTACCAACGCCTTGTCACAAGCATGTTTAAACTATTGCTTGACAAGTCGGTCGAAGTTTACATCTACGACATGTTATGCAAGAGCCTCCAAAAACAGACCCACATTCAGGATCTAACTGAAGTCTTTTTGATACTTCGAACATAAAACATGAAACTTAACCCTGACAAATGCCAGTTTGGTATTTTGTCTGGCAAATTTTCAGGCCACCTTATCAGTAAACGAGGTATCGAGATCGACCTTACCCATATCCAAACCCTCATCGATATGCCTTCCCCCTGAACCAAAGAAGATGTCCAGAAGGTGGCTGGTAAGATAGCGGCCTTTAACCGTTTCATCTCCAAATCCTCAGAACGTTGTGCTTGGCTCTTTTCTCCCTTACACGATCAAGGCATCCACAACGCTAAAAAGAAAAACAACCCTGAGATTAATTGGACACCCGACTGTGAACAGGCCTTCCTCGAACTTAAAACATTCTCTGGTCGACCACCCAACATCAATACCACTGTCGATGGCGAAACACTTTCTTTTTTCCTTGCAGTCACTAACACTTCTATCAGCTCAGTCCTCATTCAACTCGAATCAAACATCGAGAAGCGTATATATTTTATCAGCAAAACTCTTATACCTGCAAAAACTCGATACACGAAACTTGAGCGTTTGCTTCTCACCCTCGTTTATACTTCCTGAAAACTCAAACCATATTTCCAAGCTTACCCTATCCGTGTTATAATAAGTTACCCCCTTCGAGAAGTGCTTAGCAAGAAAGAAAAATCCAGACGAGTACATCAGTGGTTCGTTTATCTTGGAAAACATGATATCACATTTGAGAAGCAAGTATCCCGAAAAGGACAAGCAGTTGCCGATTTCCTTGCTAACTTCTCGGTCGAAGATGCCGACTGGGAGGAACACAAAGATGACCTACCTGAAGACCAGCCCGAGCCAAGAGATCCATGGAACCCTAACACAGGCTGGCATCTCTTCACAGACGGATCCACTGGATCTCACGGTTCAGGCATCGGTATCGTCCTGGTCACACCAACCAATGATCGAATTGAAAAGGCAGTTAAGCTAAACTTCAAATGCTCCAACAACGAGGCTGAGTATGAAGCCTTGATCCATGGCCTCGACCTCGCACTCGACCTCAGTGTCCATAAACTTACAGTTTTCACAGATTCCTAACTCGTCCAAAGACAATACTTCGGTGAAAATCAAGCCAACGGTCGCATGGCCAAAAATGTCGCTTTCGTCCGCCAGCACATGGACCATTTTCCTGAAAAATCTTCTACTACTCATTACCCTTGAGGCAAAAACAGACACGCAGATGCCCTCGCCTACATAACAGCTATGTAAGGCCAGTCCGAATCCCGAACTCTCCATATCGAAGTACTCGAACACCCAAGTATTGACCAGATGGAAGTCAATACCATCAATATGGGGGCAAGAGTCTTGATCCAGACGACTGGCGAACACCATTCCTTGATTACTTCAACAATGTTATCCTTCCAGACGATCCCAAGGCCAAACGGTCTTTATTAGAAAACTGCCGCAGATACACCATCCTCAAACGCAAGTTACATCGCAAATCCCCAAATGGCGTCTTCCTTTGATGCATTTCTCAAAATGAACCCTCTTCGATCCTTGCCGAACTCCACGAAGGTACCTGCGGTGCTCATACCGCTGGTCGATCTATGGCCCTTCGAGCCGTATCCCAAAGATTATTCTGACCCAACATGAAGAAGCAAGCCGAAGAATACACCAAACACTGTAACAAATGCCAACGTCATGCCCACGACATTCACAGCCCTTCGCAAGACCTCCACTATAGCCAAGTCTCTTAGTCATTCAAACGATGGGTTATCAATCTTGTGGGACCCTTTCCCAAAGCTTGGGGTAGCTGAGAGAATATCCGTCTTACAATAGATTACTTTACCAAATGGGTCGAAGCTGTACCGTTGTGTCAAACCAGAGAAGAAGATGTCATCAAATTTTTATGGGAAAACATCATTACATACTTCGACTGCCCTCATATGATTCGATGTGACAATGGTCCACAGTTCGTTGGGAACAAAGTCATAAATTTCCTCAAGAAATATAATATCATTCTCTCACCCTCAACACCTTACTACCCCCAAGGGAATGGTTGAGGCAATCAACAAAACCATAGTCGACGGTCTCAAGAAGCGTGTCGACGTAAAAAAAGGATGATGGGTTCAGGAATTACAGCATGTCCTCTGGGCCTATCGAACAACACCAAGAAAAGCAACGGGCTGCACTCCTTTCCGTCTAGCCTATGGTACTAAAGCAGCACTCCCTACTTAATTTGAAGTACCTACTCGAGATCCCAACCTCCCAGACAAAGATAACAACTTTAAACTCGGATACAATATGCTATGGATCGGCGAAACCAGAGACCGAGTCATCGCCAACCTCGGCTGTTACCATTTATCCCTTCAGAAGTTATATAACAAGCGAGTTTGACCACAAAGTTTTAACATTAGAGATCTTGTACTTCGACGTGTCACCCAATCCTCGAAACCTCAGAATGTCGGCAAGCTAGCCGAATCCAAGGAAGGACCTTCTGCTGTTTATTATAAAACTAATAAATGTTTATATTACCTGATGACAGAAGGTGAAGAACCTCTACCAAATCTATGGAATACAATGCAGTTAGTATCGTACAACAAATCACGACCTTCGCCTTGTTCTACTGATGTAAATACAGTATAATCAATGAAAATCTTTTCCCTCTGAACTTCATCTCCTGTTTTCCAATGAATTTCTTAATTTTCCCTAAGTATCATGTCAACCCTTCGACCCGACTGATACTTGGGGGTGACCTTGAAAATTTTCAAGTCTCCAATATTCGAGCAAACTCGAGGGGCGCGAATGGTTGAGATACCGGACCCTCGAAAATGTATTGAGGGAGACCACGTTCTACTTCGATCAGGCTCATGTTTTCGAAGTCTAGTAAATTTCTAGGTTTACCCTAAGTGTCATGCCAACCCTTTGACCCGACTGATACTTGAGGGCAACCTTGAAATTTTTCAAGTCTCCAATATTCAAGCAAACTCGAGGGGCACAAATGGTCGAGAGATCGGACCCTTGAGAATGCATTGGGGGCGACCACGTTCTACTTCGATCAGGCTCAGGCCTTCAAAGTCTAGTGAATTTCTTGGTTTACCCTAAATATCATGTCAACCCTTCGACCCGACTGATACTTGGGGGCGACCTTGAAATTTTTCAAGTCTCAAATATTCGAGCAAACTCGAGGGGCACGAATGGTCGAGAGACTGGTCCCTCAAGAATGCATTGTGAGCGACCATGTTCTACTTCGATTAGGCTCAGGCCTTCAAAGTCCAGTGAATTTCTTGGTTTACCCTAAGTATCATGTCAACCCTTCGACCCGACTGATACTTGGGGGCGACCCTAAAATTTTTAAAGTCTCCAATATTCGAGCAAACTCGAGGGGCACGAATGGTCGAGAGACCGGACCCTTGAGAATGCATTGGGGGTGACCACGTTCTACTTTAACCAGGCTCAGGCTTTCGAAGTCCAGTAAAATTCTTGGTCTTACCAAGTGTCATGCTCATATTTTAACTGATACTCGGGAAATAGCAGAAAAAACTACAAACATCCCTCCCTGCCATCCTACACTAATACTTTTATCACATTAAAGAAGCCCTTATTTATAGTCGATACAGTCCTTCGAGAACACAGCCTCAACATCTTCCTTGTCCACCACCTCGCCAGTCAAAGACTCCAGGAAGGCCAACCAGTCGTTGGGGAGCGGGTTCATCATTTGGAGTACCGCCCACCAGTACGCATAGGGCATCCCACTAATGGGTTCCCCTGGATTTAGCTCAAATAAATCTGGCATAACCCAATCCAGGCCTCGATTACCGAAAAACCTTTGCTTCAGCTCGAGGGTCTTCACCCGTATACGAAGGTCCTTTCCAGTGACTCGTTCCTGGTACTCGGTGTTAGGTGTATCTTTGCTATTTTGGGGTGAAGATGAAGACATATTAAATCAAAGAAAGTGCAAAGGTATGAAGTTTTCCCAAAATACCCTACTTATACTTGAAGACAGGTGCATTTAAACCCTCCTTAATCATAACCACATTTATCACAGTCTTTAAATGTTTCCCTCAGAATCTCAACAGTTAAACCTTTTCAACTTCCCAAACTCAACCGTTTCATCAGCATGCGCACCCAACACCAATTCCCGAGGTTTTACAGTCGACACATTCCTAATCTCAGACCCTCGACCCCTCTATGATTTTTCCCCATAACTCTTTCAATGTATATATCGAAGCTTCGAGAATTCAAATTCAATTATTGATTCTAGGTCGAGTATTAACCAATCTCTCCGGTAACTATAACAATTCGAAGTACTTTTCCCCTCGCAGATTACTGTTTCTACCATTTACCCTTCATTCGAAAGTTTAACAGTCTACTTGCTTACAATACTTATCAAATGCAAAACACATTATCCCATTAAAATTACATTTTCATTTCATTTCTTCTTCAATACAAAAGAGGAGGAAAGAGTAGAAGAGAACAATACACAGACTTTAACAAAAACAAAACAGGAAAACTTTGAATACCATAATACAAAATAAAACCCACCGCCATCTTATGAAGAACTCGCCCTATTTTCAAACGGACCAGTTCTTCCCACCGAGCCCTGCTCGTCCTCCAATAACTGATCTTCTGCCTGTACAAGACCCTCGGCCAAAGCCGACAGGAAGAGATAGCATTCTTCAGCGGTGGTATAGCTCCCTTGCATCATCTCCCACAAGTACCCATAGGATTTTCGGCTAATTGGCTCCCTGGTTCTAGCTCCACCAGGTTCGGTATGTCCCAGTCTAATTCCTTGTTGCCGAAGAACTTCAGCTTTAGTTCAGCGGTTTTCCGCCCTATTCGACGGTTTCTGGCGAAACCCATCCTTCTTTGATAACGTGTGTTGGGAGTGGTATCCATTTTTTTTTTGCAAAATACAGAGAAAGAGAGTGAAGACGAAGACTATACAGTGGTACCTCTTAAAAGCCCTATTTATATCTTCATTAACAACATTTATTACTCCGTAATCACCTCAACTTCGTAATTACCCTCCTTTACTACCCTCCTCAGAAATCAAATATACATCAGTCAACCGTTCGAATTCTAACAACCAACAGTTTTTCTCAGCAAACGCCTCTACACCTATTTTCGAGACCCTTGCTGAGAGGGGGCGAATGTAGTAGCCTACTCGTAATCTTCTAGCTCCAATCGAACACTCGAAGGCTATATCGAAGCCTACATGAATACCTCAAAGCCTACTTAACTCGTAAACAAGCCTTCCAAGACTGCACGAAGATGAAGCCTCGAAGACGAAGCCTCGACTATGAACAATCCTAGAAGATGAAGACAGATCTGTCAACACTCGAACTCCACATCAACATCAGAAATACTTTGACCATAGTCGTATATAGTTGAAGGCAGACATGTTAGACAGCCAGCTCACCAGACAAAAACGGCGGCGTTGTTGGTCCTGACAACTACTGTGACAGAACCAACAACGGCTACAGTATTAGAATACAGTGCCAGACCCAATATTTACAGCGTCAACACCAACTCTGGGATACCCGCCTGCAGGGGCGGATTTAGAGGGGCGCGCGGGGGGCGGTCGCCCCCCCAAGAATTTTGTTAAAAAATGCTTATATAGGTATATACAAAAATATTAAAAAAAAACATATGTACATTTTTCTTTCTTCTAATGACATCAAAGAAAGTTAGCTCAAGTGGTAAATAGTAGAGTTTCTACCCTAAGAGCCTTAAGGTTCAATTCTTGATGTCATCAAAATAAGAATCGTATTTTGATATATATTTTTTTCACCTTAAGTTGACCATGTCATTACCGCAAAAAGCGTAAAAAAAATTGAGAGAAGTGAATTTGGATAACTTTTTAGTCAAATATAATTTTATATTTGATTGATTTTTAACCTTAAAACACCGTTAAATGGCCAAAAAAAAATTGGGAGCAAACCCCCGCTATCCTAATATAATTCATCGCACTACCTCCGCCCCTCCAAACATGAAATCCTGACTCCACCCCTGCCCGCCTGATACCCGGAGGGTACACTTGTACTTTGACCTCCTATGGTGACTCAACCCTTCCTATGTTCTATAAATAGGAGGGAGGGGGAACCATAGAGAGGTTACAAAATCTCTCCCCTGAACCCTTGCTGTTTACCTTCGATCACCCTGTAAAATGCCCAGTATTCGAACCTTCGACTACTCGACAGTAATATCAAATCTCTTAAAAATCCTCATCAGAGGTCGTGGATTGTCCCATTCTAAGCCTCCACGCAATTACATTGTCAGTAGGTTGTTTGTATTGTTGATTATATGCTTGAATCTTTTCATAGAAGATAAACCCCATGGTGTACGAGCCAACTTCCCCTCCTTGCGAAGTTAGGCCCCTACAGAATGCATGATTTCTACTCGAGAGTAGACAAACATGAGACCATCTCAGCAATGCGTCAATGAACACCATATAATACCTAAACAACCTACTTTGTGGATGGATAAGTTCACACATATCTCCATGGATACGGTGGAGAAAGGATGGCGACTCATGTCCTACCTTGGTATTACAAGGCCGTGTGATTAGCTTCCCTTGCGAAAAAGCTTTGCACGGTCTATTACACAAAATCGGGATCTTCTATGACTCGATTGAGTGTTCCGTTATGTTTTTGATGATTTTCCCCAGGATGTACCTGGGTGTCCTAAGCGATCATGCTAGAGCTCGAACACCTTCTCCTGCATTGGAGAAAAATTAGTAATAACATATGTTTCGACAACCCTTATCTCTATAGAGAATAATCCTGAGGAATGTCCTAGACACTGTTCCAAAACAATTTTTTGACCCTTAACTGTCGATATAATGTACTACTCAGTCTTGTTATTGTCATCATGGTGTCTACTTGATAACCGTTGGAATTAATATCTATAAAACTTAGTAAATTTTTATTCAACTTTCTCGAATATAAGACATGGTCGATTTGCAAGATCGTACCGTTCGGGAGCAGTTTAATGGCCTAGCCACTGCCCTCCAGCATATTGGCTGTACTAGATATGGTTATAACCTCACCGTCATACGAAGTCAGAGTTGAGAAGAACAATTTCTCACAAAGTATAATATGTGTGGTCCCACTGTCTAGTAGACATGTGGACCCTATTTTATAATCATCAATCAACATCATGAGGGCAGATAGATCCATTTTATTTTCTCTTAATTTGAAAAGATAGATCAAACATTATATACTCATTATTAAATTCTGATAAAAAATAACTACAAGCTATGTAAACATGTAGAACAACTCGCATAGATATAACCATAATACGGGCATTTATTTTATTTTTTAAAAACTAAAGTGTACGAAAACAAAGTGCTGAAAAATAAAATGCTCTCTCATGGAAACTTAAGTACTGAATCAAAATAAACGAAGTACGAAAATAGGGAAAGACAAAAATGCTTATCATGTATCGCTGGTCTAACTACTGGGCTGTGCATGTATCCTGGGCATTTTTACCCATCACTACATGCATTTCGCCGAAGAAGTCCGCTGACTCAAATCCCGGGGGACCAATGTCTATCACAAATGCGTGGTTGGTTTCAGACTTGCCGTTAGACACGGGAGCATTTGTGCATTCTTTTGCATAATTTCCGTTCCTACCACAATTATAGCATTTCGTATTTTTGACCAGTTTCTTGCCTTGCTTGCGATGTTGTGGTGGTTGAGAGTTGCCTCCCCATCTAGGATTCTGGGTAGCAGTAAACTGGTTTCCCTCCTGACGTCGACTTCCCATGTTGCCTCTACCTATATTGCGGCCTCGTCCGCGAGCACCGTTGCTCCCCCTGAAATTGACCGTATGTGCCTCAGGCATGGCTACACTTCCAGAAGGCCGAACTAACTGGTTTTTCATCATTTGTTCATCATTTTGCTCTGCAACGAGTAGCAGGGAGATCAATTCAACGTAGGTAGCTAACTTATCATGTTGAAATTGCCTTTGAAGTACAATATTCGATGCATGAAACGTGCTCAGAGCCCTCTCATTCAAATCAGATTTTGTAATCGTGTCTCTACACAACTTAAGTATTGAGACGATATGGTGGACTGCAGAATTGTACTCAGTTACATTTCGGTAGTCCATCAATATGAGGTTCGACCACTGGAACCTATCTTCAGGAGTTGCCATATTAGTTGGTGCAGCCACGAAATTTTGAAATTCTAAATAAATCTCGGTGTCTTCGTGCCAGGTGAGGTAATTTTCGCCAGAAATTTGCAGTGGTGGAAAATCCCAACTCTTGAGCTTTGTCATCAGTTCATAGTATTGAATTTATAATCAGTATGGATATCAAACAATTCAAATATAATTCAATCAGAAGCTCAAATTGTGCCCCTCAAAGGGTCTTTTTAGGGGTAAAACACATTTACCCTAAGGATTACTAGCCAATGTAAAATTGCTAGGTAATTTGGGATTAATGTAGCAAGATAACTCTAAAATATCTTGCCTTGTAACTCCTCAATCCTCATGGATTAGAAGACTAGACACGAAAAAACATGGGTTAAAATGTTTCGAAGGACATCTTAAAACCCATTTAATTCATATTTTATACATAAAGAAAATAGATTTTTTAATAATAAAATCCAAGATTTTTCATTAAATATAGAATGTCCCTTGATGCGCCCCTAAATACCCATAAAATATACCCTCCGCGGTCAAATTATGGTTAATAGGCGTGATTGTAGCATAAATAGGTCTGTATTTTGTCAAAATGGCCTAATTTGAACATTTAACCCTTGGTCAACCCACATTGTCAACCCTCTCGGTCAACATGGCCAAACTGGTCAAACTTAGTTTAGCATCAAAGTTAGCCTTTGTGCTTAATTAATTAAAGTACAACCGAATAATATCCCTGATAATGGGGTATTATCTCCCTTAATATAGATATCCTATAAATGTGTATCTCTTTATGCTAAATAAAGCCTCCATAATAAGTCTTCGTTACGGATATTTTTTAAGAACAATATAAAGAGATGCATGACTATGTTTTCTAGTGAAAAATAATTAAGAACATGCTCAGGGAGGAATTTACAAATATCTAAGGGTTCTTAAAAAAAATTGAGGGACTGAATCCAAAATTATTTTTATATCTTCAGATTATTTTTGAAATTCCAAGTCAGCCCTTAGTCCCATGTAACTATAATTTGGTCACATCATACCCAAGTTTAAACACCCATATTACTATGGCCTCATAAAAACTCATGCAATTTGAGAGTTGAGAAAATAGGGGATGATAGATCAATATGTTGTTAACCAAGGTCTCCGCATTATTCACATATCATAAATAGATGAACTCTAGTTTTTATAGAAACTAAATATAGTAAAAATATGCATCCATTTAATTAAAGCAACCCCTTATTTTTAGAAAATATGAGCACTAAAATATGTATCGTATTAAACTAGTGCTTTTGCAAAAAAAAACTCCAATTTTAGAGAAAAATTATGACACTAATCATGCATGCGATCAACATATTTTGTAATAAATGGATATGTTGTACGATAAATTAAGGGAAGCACCCCCTAAAATAAGGTACCCAAACTGATTTTGACATGTAAAATGGGGGGGGGGGGGGGGGGGGGGGTGGTGGAATAATTCTCTAGTAAAAGCACATCACCAATCTAGGTTATAGTTATTTTGCAAAAATAATCTCGTGTTTCATATAACGAAACGACGATTCAAGCCATATAAATATCTAGGGGGGGATCTAGGAGTGAGTTGGCCTGAGCTCCAGCCCGGGGTCACTTTTGGGGAAAAGAAAGATTTACATGTAGTATTAATATGAATCAATAATTCTATAGCTTGGATTTAAACATATATATTCTTTATACACTAGAGAACTGTAGTAGCTGTCTACTGTAATTACTTGACAAAAGTAGGGTTAGGCTTTATACCTTTAGATTTGAACAAATATCATTATCCATAACTAAAACCGGGTATTAGTCGAAACTGCCAAGCCGAGTAAGCCGAGCCTGAGCCTGAGCCTGAGCCTGAGCCTGAGCCTTTACCGAGCCTTTAACGGAGACTTTGAGCTGAGTTTTTGACCCAAGTTTTACCGAGCATGAACTAGAGAGCCTCAGACTGTGTGCTCCTAAGACTCAGGATGTTAATGTTAACTGCCAAGAAAAAGCTTGAGAGAGTAATACTTGAACTGCATGAATTAACAAAAACTTATGTTCGTATCCAAGGAAAGATGAATGGTTTGCCTGTGGAGAATCGTGCACAATTATGATGTTGTATTACAGGGTTCACCCGAAGGCACGTGATGATGTGATGTGTGATGACGTCATTGGGGGCTATAAATATGAGCCAACGTGGGGACTTTTCCCATTTCTTCATCTTTGTGTCTGTTTAATCCACAATCGAATTAGAGATTAACCTTGAAGAAGAATTAACAACGAAACGAAGGATTTGGTCGGATAATTTCTCATTAAAAACTTTTATTGCTCAATTGAATTGATTACAATGAATTACTCCTCAAACCCTAAATTCAAGATTAAAAGTTGGATACTTTCATACTGCATAGCCTTGCGTTTTTAGGAAGGTTACAAGTTTCCTAGTTACAATATAAGACAAATATGCCCTTAAACGCACTAAAATTTGAAATAGTCGTGATAGTCGTTCGAACGAACCCATAGGTCGTCGACTTGGTTAATTAAGCTTAAAAATAGAGAGAAATTGAATTGGTCTTCTAAGAACCCAGAGTCATTCGAACGACTCCAAATATCGTTCGAACGACATGCCAAATTAAGCCTAGAAAACGAGATAGCTAGATCAGCAATAGAACCTTGGCTTCACTTTTCTTTTTATCTCGTTCGAACGGCTCTAAGGCTCGTTCGAACAACATGACGTCTTTTAAGAGGGTTAATATATAGATCCTCCTAGATCACTGTTGGTTTCTAAGGAGTGGAAAAACGCCATACTCTGGCATCACTTTCGGGCTATTTCCAGCCTCTAATGTACTCCTCTTTCAAATCCAAACTTATATTTGAGATCCTTGTGTCATTTCGAATCATTTGATTATAATCTTATTGATATTGGTGATAGTAGAAATTCAAGGGTTTTGATGTGCTTTTGAGTCAAACTTGAATCCCGCCTTTTGAACTTCTATGAAAACTATTAAATTTTCCATATCTGATCCATTTTAAGAAAACCCTAGGTTGTTTGGGGGCAGAGTCGTCTTATATACACAACTATAAGTTAGCGAACCGAGCCGCTAAAACATCTATACATAGGATTTTTTTTAGAAAACTGTAGTATCTCATTAACGAGGCATCATCTAAACGAGGAATCGTTAGAGGTTGATAATCACTGGATATGGTGAGGCCTAAACGTGTGCCAACCCGCAACCATATGGCGGGTCAAGTGAGGTTGACACTGCAATTGATGAATAAGCTTATGGAACATGCTGTTGAGATGTGTTCCATGAGTGCCACGACTGGTGCCTCGTTGAGTAGTTCAAGTAGGAATGATGCTTCGTCTGATGATCCAACTTATTGAGTACTGGAAGCTCAAGTTTAACTTCGCGAAGCGTCTGTGCGGGCGAGTCGCCCGTAATTGTTATAGAAATTAGTGACTCCACCTCTAGCGGCTCTAGCACAGAATTCTTGGGTATGACTATTCTGGGCTCATGACTATTCTGGGCTCTGAAGGTAATGACCCCATTTCATTGTGGCTGCTTCATCTCTTGTATTGTCAATTAGATTGAGGCTTTTGGCGAGTAACCAATATTTTCTTCATTCTCGATAATAACTGATTGGCTTGTGCGGGTCAGTATTTTTGAGGGTAGAATTGCTTCTGAGCCATATGTTAACATGAACGGGGTAGTTGTTCAACCCATCTTCCTTGAGCCTCGTCTAACCGCTTTCTAAATGATGTTTTTGCTTTTGGCCTCGGCCTGTGCATTACCCTGGGGATATCGCGGGGAACAGGGTAAGAGATTTATCTAGTACTTGTCGAGGAATTCTGCTACTTCTTTCCTAACGAATTGCAAGCAAGTGATGTGTGGTATTCCAAACCTAGTGATGAAATTGGTCCATAAGAATTTAATAATGTAATCCTCTTTGGTTCGAGGGAGCGCTATCTCCTCGGCCCATTTCGTGAAGTAATCCGTGATGACCAATAAGTATTTTGTGATTTCTACATGATATAGGTAATGGCCCAACGATGTCCATACCCCACTTTGTAAATGGCCAAGAGCCGCTTACTGTGTTAAGGTCTACTGCTGGGGCATAAATTTTGTGTGCATGCATTTGACATTTCAGACATTTGGTGGTATGCACTTAAGCGTCTTGCCTCATGGTTGGCCAATGGACTCCTTGTGTTTTTACTCGGTTGAACAATGGATGGTTAGCGGTGTGGCTTTCGCAAATGCCTTCGTGAATTTCCTTAATTAATTGTTTTTCTTCTTCACGAGAGATGCAGGTGAGCCAAAGCGCTCTGATAGCTATTCCGTTCAACTTGCCATCTTCCTTGAGAAATTTTCTTGACCTGTTCATGTGTCGAATTGTCGCCTTGTTGTCTACTGGGAGGATATCTTGTCCAAGATATTTGATATACGGTGGTCACAAGTTGTCTGGTTTTAACTCTGGTGCCATAGTTTTCACCCCGATGGGCATTTAAGTTCGGTTGTCCAAGACTGACACTTCAATTGTTCACGCTCACTGCATTCCAAATACTCTCGCGAGATAGGTTAGTGAGTCGGCATGCCTATTCTCAAACCGGTGTATGTTAGTAATGCGAGCGATTTTAAACATTGTCGTTATATGCTTCAATATCTTTGTGTACTCAGTCATTTTATTATTTGCTAGGTGTGACGATGTACTGGTTGACGACGAGTTGTGAATCTGTGAAGGCAGAAATTTCATCGACCCCGAGTTCCTATGCCATCTGCAGTCCCCCTATTGTTGTTTCGTATACAGCTTTGTTGTTTGTGGCTGGAATTTTTAACTTGATGGATTTTTCCATTCGCTCGTCATTAAAGGTTATTAGCACGATTTCTATTCCAGCTCCCGCTATGCTGACTGAGCCATCAACGAATAGTTGCCAGCTACTTATTAAAGATATCTCAGCTTCTGATTGTTCATCTAGCTTGTTAGATTTTTTGGGCTCCTCCTGCAATTGCTTGTCCTCTACTGAGAAATCTGCGAGGAAGTCTACTAGTGCTTGCCCTATTTTTCATATTTCTTTGCTCGTACGAGATATTGTATTCCCCCAAGGCTATTGCCCATTTGGCGGATCATTTAGTCGTATCCTTCTTGACGAGTACTTCTCTTAGTGGGTAATTCGTTACGACCCTGATGTTGCATACTTGAAAGTATGGCCAGAGGCGAACCTATCGTTTTATAGTAGGGGGGGCTGTAGTAAAGAAAATGTTCTAGGGTATATTTGGGGTTTGGGGGCGGAGCCCCTGAAAAAAAAAAAAATGTTCAAAGGTATTACATCTTTACAACTATAAAGAGATCATGATCATACCAGTAGTTACATAGAGTACTCATTTCTAGTGATGTTGAATGTTAATACTTGATAGTTGATACAATGAGGTTGAAGGAAACAACGAACAAATCAAATGAACCTTATAATAGTCGATAGAAACAGAGAGAGATGTTTGGAGAGAACGCAAAGATAAATACTTGGAGAGATGCTTGGTGTTGGAGACATATAATACTCAGAGATGGATGCCCTTAGATTGTTTGGTTAATTGGTTTCCACTTCCCACACTTTTTGGGTCGGGCTCTTAGATTGTTTGGTTCCCACACTTTCTAGGTTGGGCTGCCAGGGCTGGGCTTTAGGTGGATATGTATAGGGGTTTTTTTTTTTTTTTTTTCAATTGCTATATAAAAAAACCTTTATTGGCAAAAATCAAGGGGGGGCAACTACCCCCTTTAAAGCCTTTAAATCCACCCCTGAGTATGGCCGAAGTTTGTGTGCATAGTATGCAAGCACTAAGCATGCTTGTTCAATAAGGAAATATCTGGTTTCAGCATCGAGTAATGACTTGCTTACGAAGTATACTAGTTTATGAATTTTGGCGTCTTTTCGTACAAAGATTGAACTGATTGAGTAATCCATGCAAACAATGTATAAGCTTAACGTTTCATTCTCTTGGGGTGTGCTAAGAAAGGGTGGTAAGCTCATATAGTGCATGATCTCTTGAAAGGCATCTTCATATGACTGCATCGACCTAGCTTCAGTGTTATTCATCAACAACTTGAATAAAGGTATGTATTTCTCAAAACATTTGGAGATAAATTTGTTGAGAGCAAATAATTTACCGGTAAACTTTTGAACTTGCTCGTTGCCCTTGGTGACGGTAGAGCTTGTAAGGCATTGATTTGCGCTGAGTCGGCCTCTATGCCTCGCTGTGTAACTAGATAGCTGAGAAATTTGCCCGATGATATGCTGAAGTTGCATTTAGCTGGGCTGGGCTGCATTCTATATTTTCGCAGGTGCTCGAACATTTCCTTCGAGTAAACGAAATGATATTCCTTTGTTTTGCTCTTAACTAGCATATCATCGATGTAAACTTCCATGGCCTTCCCAATGATATCCAGAAACATCTCGTTTACCTGTCGATAATATGTTGTACCTACATTTTTGAGTCTGAGCGGCATTACTGTATAATAGTAGGTGGCATGGTCAGAAATGAAAGAGGTGATTTCTTTGTTGGGAACGGCATGGGTTATCTGGTTATATCCCGAGTAGCGGTCCATGAAGGACAGGCGTTCATGGCTGGCCGTTGCGTCCACAACTTGGCTAATTGTGGGTAGAGGGAAGTAATCTTTCGGAACATCTATAAAATCAATACATACCCGGAATTTGTCATTCTTTTTTGGGTCTACGACAATGTTAGATAATCACTTAGGGATTTAGACTTCGCAGATGAAACTGCCTCGATTAGTCGTCGCAGTTCGTCATTAACCCCTAGTCGTAACTTCGGAGATAAACGTCTTGGTTTCTGCTTGACTTCCTTGTAGTCTTCGTTTATGTGCAAGCGATGAGACCTGACCTTGGGGTCAATGTCACACATTTCTAGGAACGACTAGGCGAATACGTTTTGAAGGTTATAAGAAGTTCAGTTAGTTTTGTGTGCTTCTCTCCTTGAACAGGTGTCCCGATGAAAGTTGAGTGGCCTGGTCCGTCAATTTTTACTGGCTCAACCTCTTTGATTTGGGGCTCCTTCCAGCTTTGATTGTAGGGCTCCAATAGTTCTGATCACGTTTATTTTGGTTTCTCGCTCGCACTTCCTTTTCTTTCCTCATGTGATCGGCTTAGTGCTGGTGTCGACTTGTTATCGTTGCTATCTTTGTGATCTTTCGGATTTTGCTATCCGCGATCCTATTATGTTGTAATAATCCCTTGCTGTTCTCTGACAACCTTTGATCTTAAACATGCCCTGAGTTGTTGGGAAGCGTACCACTTGATGGTACGAGGACGGTACTGCTCCAATAGTGTGGATCCAGTCTTGTCCTAGGATTCTATTGTATGTTGTGTCGATCGATCGTCGAGATGATTACGAATCTTTATAGGGTAAGCAAATTTCTCCGATTGTTGCCGCTGTGTGCCCATTAAATCCTGCTATTTTTGCGCTGTAATTGGTTAAGTAATTTTCCAAACTTATTCTGGTGATTGCATTGTAGAAGAGGAGGTTTGAACCGCTATCAGAATTGACTAGCATCTTGCTGACATTGATGCCACCGATAGAAATTTGGATGACTAACGCGTCCCTATATGGGCTAGCGAGGGAGTGCATGTCAAAATTTGAGAATGTGATTATGTTTTGTTGTGGTTGAATAATGGATGCTGCAATAACATCTCCAACAGAGTGGTATGCTGTTAAGGCTTTCCCATACTCTTTCAAAAAGCCCATCCAACAAGGGTATGGTGTTCAGCATACTCACACCCATACCCCTCTAAAGTATGCGAAACCTGAACTTGGCGAGGAGTTTGTGCGCATACCGCCTAGGCGCTGAACCGTTCAGCGTCCAACAACTTTTTTAATACAGCTGTCTAGGCGCTTAACCGTTCAGTGCTCAATATTTTTTTTAATACAACTGTCCAAGGGGGAAAGTAATAATTAACAACGCTAGGCACTGAACCATTAAGCGCAAAAAAAAAAAACATATCATTTGGCTTTTTGGTGTTGGGCGCTGAACTGTTAAGCGCCCAAGAAAAAAAAAACGTAATTTGCTGTTTGACCAAAACAGTATGCGATTCTGGAATATCGGTATGGTAAACTGGAATAGCATACTCTTCTATTGGAGATGCTCTTAGTAACTGCTCTATCTCGGATAGGTTTATACACTGCCTCTTAGATGTTTCTTGGTTGCTATGTGTACCCACAGCGTGCACGTCCTCCACGATCATATCAGCACACTCTGGTCAGGCCACTTGGTCATATGTTGGGATTGGATCATTCGCTTGCACTTTTGCGGCGATGATTTTTTTGATGTATTGAGTGAAACGCCCTTGTTAAAATCTTAGTAATTCTCAATGTGATGGCAGTGTGCGTTATGATGCAGGCAAAACGGTTATCCCGATTTATCTACGACAGGTTTGGAACTGCTGTAGTCCTTATCCGTCTTCATTAATTGGAACAGCTCTGTTCTAGAAATTGTGAGGCTGGGCAGCCAATTTTTGTGCCTCTCGCCTCGCTGGTCACACTAACGACTAGACTCGGTTAGTTTTTCTGTCCTCGTCGTTGTAGGGGCAGGATCCTGCGTCCAGGATTTTCCTGCTGCTTTTGCACCATCACTTCGACTTTGGAGCCAGATGAGAATGTAGGTTTGTTGCGATCAACGTTCTTGCCTGCAACTTGTTATATCTCTCCACCCTGTCGTATTTTTTAGTTCGGGCAATCAAGTTCGCCAAAGTTGGAGGTCGTGTCTAGTGGATAGCTAACACGGCTACCACATCGTCGAACTTGTCGATAGCTAATGTCGCCTCCTAGAATCGATTCAAGAAATTGTTAATTGATTTGCCTTGGTCTTTCCCCATTCTGAAGAGCAAGTCGATTATCTTTTGCTCTGTAAGATTATGGACGTACTTTTTGATGTACAAACTTTGCAATTGTACTGAGGTCGAGATTGAATTATCCTCCAACGTTTGGAACCAAGTGAGTGCAGCTCCTTCCAAGCTTGATGGAAAAAAATTGCATTTCATCTCGTCACTGACGATGTGAATATTCATCTTGTATCGCCCGACTCGGTGAATGTTGGTATTTTAATATTTGGCGATGTGTTGAGATGCTTGCAAAATTTGACATTGCCTTTAAAAGGGTTGCCGCTGACTTTCTTTATAAACTTGGACCGTTGGGCAGCCGAGGCGTCCTCGGAGGCATGAGAGAGACTTTGAATAAGGTTGCGTAACTCTTCCGGGGTCATGTTGGCGCCTCTGCCACTATCTCGCCGAATCGTAGCTGCTGAGTGATTTCATTCTTGCTCGGTCCTAGTATGGGGAGGCTGTATCTGAGGAGAGTAGGCTGGGCCACCGACATTCTGTTGTCCGTAAGGAAATTGTGGTGGTGGCAGAGGGAAGAACCCTGGGTGACTCTGGTTGTCTGGTCCACCAAAAAAAGGCTCGTCATACTGTTGGTTCTGGGGCAGTAATCCCCATGGGTTCTCCATTGCTGGAATTCGGCCCATTCCGCCGAATGTGTGCTGGGCTGATTCGTAAACCGGCTCTTGATGTAGGTAATCAAAATTATCTGGTCTGGGTGGCCGGTAGACCGGCCTCAATGGTGGTTATGGTCGGAAATGGTGCATCTGAGTCTGAGAAGGCCAGAAAGCTGGGTCCTGTATTGGTTCTCCGTCATGGTAATGTGGATCGAATGGGTCGTGCGTTCTGTATTGCGGTGCGGGTGGTCCATCGGGGCAGTAGTGCCTTCCGAGTTGGGGAACGGATTGTCATTCTTGAGGGAAAGGTGGTGGGGGCGGTGGTACAAGTTGCCGGTCCTCCTGTCTCTGCTCAAAACAACCTCTTTTGAATCCTGGCGGTACGTTACTAGACTGTGGATGATTCCTCAAGCGTGGCCTGCTGTCGCTAACGGTCGTGTCACTGCTTCGACGCCTGGTGGATAGCGGTGCTCTGCTCGTGGATCTCTCTTGCTGCTTATGCTCGTTCCGTCGGTGGCGGCTGTTAAAGCGTTGCAGGTTCTCCACGTCTTCGTCACGGCGACGGAGCTGTTCTTGGAGTTGGCAGACCTTCTCTTGCATCTGTCACATCTCGCCCGGCCTCACAGTGCTCGGCGCCTGTTACACCATCTTGCTTAGGGCTTCTTACTGCTAGGGCCCAGTATTATTCCGTTTGTACCCCCGACATTCTCGGGTCTCTAAAACATCCACAACTCTTATATTACGTGTAAAGTTACTTTAGAGGTTTAAAGTAAAGAAAAATATTACTTTTTGCCTCTTATTTTTAAACATAACTAATTTGAAGTGGTTTAGGTAGTTAATTATGTGATACTTAACTAATTTGAAGTGGTTTAAGTAGTTAATTATGTGATGTGGCTCCTTTTTGTAGGGAGTCTGTTACATCCACAACATTATAGAGAGGTTGCTGTGGATGCTCTTTATGTTAGAAATTTCTGATAGTTTTTCCTATATTTGTGGGAGAATCTTACCGGTAAGAGAGAAAAAGATTGTACGATTGCTGTCATGAGAATAACATTTTTGACTGGGATTGTGAGAGAAGGGCCAAAATGTGAGAGCATTTTTTAGGGTTTATGTTTTGAGATGTTGGGGCTTTTGGAGTTTTGGAGGGAAATTGGAGTTGTAGAGTTGGACGTCAATCACTGAAGAACAAACTTTTTTGCATTTTAAAGTGTGTTATTTCTAGAGAAAACACTGATTCCAGATCAACATGTTGTGAACGGCTAGCCGGAATCTAGTCGGGCAGCCGGTAACCACGAAATAGTTTATGCAATAATGCCATGGTGTTCCATTTTGCGAAAATTTTAGTTTTTGAATCCCCAAAACGAGATTGACATGATATTTCGAGCTGAATATAAAGACACAAAAGCGTAAGAAAAATTACTTTTCAGTGAAATTTCTTCAAATGGAGCTAGGTATATATGAAACTTATTTAGTTGCGGTAAATAGAAACGTCATGCTAGAAGCGAGGTATAGAAGACACTTGTTTAGTAGAGCCGTAGCGGTATAATGAAACTTATGCTGCCAAACTGTGTTATTGTCAAACTATGTTGGAATATTATTTCCTAGATGTTATTGATTACGAACGAATATGCATGAAAAATAAAGGAGTAACATCCACAGGAGCCTCCCTAAACTTATTTTAGGGAGGCCAAAAGTAATAAAATGGCTTTTATAGGCTCCATATCCCTTTTTTTTTTCTCTCTCCTCAAGTATGAGGAGTCTGAAATATTTGGTCAACCACGTAGGACTCTAATATTACGTGTAAAGTAAAAAAATATTATTTTTTGCCTATTATTTTTATACATAACTAATTTGAAGTAGTTTAGGTAGTTAATTTTGTTATGTGGCTACTTTTTGTAGGGAGTTTTGCTATATCCACAATATCAAAGAGGGGTTGAAACTCCTCAAAAGTACTTTCTATTATAGAGAGGCTGTTGTGGATGCTCTAATGGAAGCCATATTAAATTTTAAAGTACAAGACAAAACACCCAATACAATTTACTAAACCTTCTACAAAAGATGCATAACATGACCGCTTATAAGTGCAAAGCATACATCTAATCCAAAATAAAACATAATTAAAAAACTGAAACAACGTTTCCTGCAAATGCCGCATTAGTCCCGCCATATGATCCACCAAGGTACATAGATCAAGAGTACTTAAACTTATTAGAACTTGCATCTGATACTTCTCAAAGTCCAAAGTCTCTAACTCAAGGGGTGAGCGTATTTGCCACGTCAATGACGAATCGATATTTAACATCCCCTTTAGCAAGTCGCTCCATAGCTGTGTTCACATAGTCCATGGGGATAACCTCTATATCTGCGGTTATATTGTGCTTCGCTGCGAATTCTATCATCTCCTGTGTCTCTTTAATTCCCCCAATGCTGCTTCCTGCCACAAGCTTCCTCCCTGTATAAATTGCGATTAACAAATTTAATTAAAAAACATTGGTAATTAGACTGATACTAGTGTAAACTGATTACGCGACATAATTGTTAAAAGCGAATTTTGCCTGAGTAAGGGCGAACACCCAAACCCTCTGGGCTATCCCCAATCGTGGCTCTTAATAAGTTACCCAAACTTCTGTTAACGACCTCCGTGTCCATCAGTCTAAGGATGAAATGTTGTGGAAAACTGTTACTTGCAATGTAGATAGTCCCACAATGACCACCAGAAATGACCCATGAACCGGACGTTCTTATCCGACGTGATTAACCGTGGAATACCATGTAAACGAATAATCTCCCGAAAGTATAGGTACGTAACACGAGAAGTGTCATTTGTCTAAGAACAAGGAATAAAATGACATCTTGGAGAACATGTCGACGACAATGAATACTGAATAAAGGTCATCCGCTGTCACTGGTAGCCCTGTCACGAAATCTATAGAGACGTCTCACTATGGGGCCTCAAGAATGGGTAAGGGTGTATATAGGCCAGTCTTTTACTGAGTCCCCTTAGCTTTTTAACAAGTATAGTACCGCTGAATAAACTGGTTGACATCATGCCGTATGCTAGGCCAAAAATATTTGTCTCGCATAGACGGCATCGTCTTGGCCACCCCAAAATGACCACCAAGTCCCCCTCTATGTATATAAGCTATGACAATATCTTGAACTAACGACGTAGGGATGCACAGTATAGACTCAAGGAACAAATACCCATCCTGTATAGAGTATTCACCACTTCTCACACCCTCCTATGCTATACAGTCGCCAAAAAACAGGACCAAATAACTCATCAGTAGCATATTGATCACGTAATGTCTCAAACCCAAATACTAAAGCTCGAAGAGAAACCAGAACCTCCTTGCGCCTACTCAAACCATCTCCGACCGTGTTATCCTTCCCCTTGATATGCTGAGTGCTAAATGTAGTCTTGGAGAAAGTTGAACCAATTCGTCTTTCTATCAGAAGTAACCTGCTGCTGACTGTGCATATGGCACAACGTATCATGATCTGTGTGGAAAATAAACTCTGTGTACCAAATAGTGCTTCCAATGAGTTAGTGAGTGGAAAACATCTAGAAGCTCAATGTCATAAGTGGAATAACGTAACTGTGGACCCGGGAGCTTTTGAGCGAAATACACAACTGTCTTCCCTCATTGAGAAAGAACTGCCCCAATATCAGTTTTACACGCATCTGTGTGTACATTAAACAACTGTATAAAGTCAGGTAGCGCAAAAACGGGAGCTGATGTCAACCTATCCTTAATCGCTACAAAAGCCACAACTGCCTCTGGCCCCCAGACGAATGTGACGTTTCTTATCAAATCAGTCAGTGGTGCCATGATCATTCAAAAACCCAAAATAAACCTCTTGCAAAACGTAGCTAACCCGTGGAAACTCCGAATCTGCGAAGTTGATGTATGAACCGGCCAATCCCTGATAGCTTGAACCTTGCTGTCGAGAGCCCGTATGCTATCAGCTGATACCACAAATCCCAAAAACTGTACTGAGTCAACCATGAAAGAACACTTGTTCAGCTGAAGGAATAACTTGTTGTCTTGGAGGACCCCAAGAATAGTGGTGATGTGCTCTGAGTGTTCTTCCTCTGTCTTAGTGTAGATCATAACATTATCGAAGTAGACAACAAGAAACATGTTGATATACTTGCGCAAAGCATGTAGTAGCCTACTCGCAACCTTCCAAGATTGGTTGAATACTAGAAGACTATATCAAAGCCTACCAGAGACTCGAAGCCTAAGGAAATGTCAAAACAAGCTAAAGGCATATGATTTACACGAAGCCTTTCGAGACCAACCGAACACTCGAAGGCCGCATTAAAGCTTACCACTATAGTCGAAGCCAAAGACAGTCGGTCAGCATCAAAACCCAACATAAGCTTCAAAGGGACATCAACCATATCAATGTATGGTTGAAGGCAGACAGACCTGACAACCAGCTCACAAGACAATATAGTGGAATAAGCTGCCAGACAGCTACAGTGTCAGAACCGACCTCACATACAAGATAGTTGCCCAAAAGGGTATACATGTAATATGACCTCACATGATGACTCATCATTTCCTATCTCCTATAAATAGGAGAGAAGATACGTCATGAAGGAATTAGAAAAACTCAGCCCAAACCTCCTCTAATATCAACAACCTTCGAGCACCTTCAGGTCTAACTTGAGTTTAACTGTAACCTCCTATATATAAAATCTTCATTCAAATCCTCGCTAGAGGCCGTGGAGTATTCCAATTCATGGACTCCACGCACGTATGTTAGTGCAGGGACTACTTTTATTTATGTCATATATATTTGTTAAAACCTCTAGGCGAATTAAACCCCATGGTGTAAGAGTGTGATCTCCCCTCTACGAAATGGCGCCCCTACATTTGGCGTTGTCTGTGTTATACTCACCACCTCCAATCCTTCCTTCTTTCACCCTATAGCCATATCCAATGGCCCTCACCCTTCGCTCCAACTCTGCCATTGTCGATACCTCCACTGACAGCATCGCCGCCCAACTCGCCCTCATCAGCCAACAATTCGCTCAGGCAGATGAGCGCCACACTATCCAGCAACACCTTGAGCCTGAGGATCACCAGCAGGAACTCGAGGTTGAACGGCAGTGCCGCTTAGGCAACAATGATAGACAACACCGAGCCCTTAACGAACTGCGCCACACGATTCATGAACTTCAGCACATACAAACTCAGAATGCCCCTATGCGCTCTCGGGTTCTTGCCCCCTCGCGCATCTCGGCCCGCGCACGCCTCAGTCCCCACCACCAAACTGAGATCCCTCGGGTCCACCTTGGTGTCGAAGGTGCCCCCACTACTACTGTGCCCACAGGTTCGATCCATCTCGATGTCCCCATTACAGAGGATTCGTCCGATTCCACCCTTTGAACCTCCCGCCATCTTAAACGGCGCTCTACACGGGAATGCCTTGGAAAACGCATACTGAGCATACCCCTAACCCACGGCCTTACCACCCACGACCTTAGTGTTTTCCCCCTCGACCAGCCTACCTCGCCCAACAGGAGCTTGACCAAAACATCTATGCCGCAATCCACATCAGTGCAAGCCCTACCCCAAATTCGTAGAGTCGGCTCAATAACCCAATCTGCTCAAATCCCCTCGCTGTCGAGGTGCCTCCGAACTTTAATACTCCTTAAATCCACAAATACCGAAATACCGATCCACAATTCCATGTCCTTGAGTTTCAAAATGCTTTAAGCCTTTACTTTACCGCTGATCACATCTTGTGTCGCATGTTTCCCACCAGTCTTACCGACGACCCCCTCAAGTGGTACTATAGTCTCCCTAACCGGTCCATTCGAAGCTTTGAACAACTATCAAACTTATTTATCTCTCATTCGCCTTCAACAAAGACCGTGAAGTCCGGGTCGATGCCTAATTCAACTTTCGAAAAATACCCACAGAAACGTTTGAGACTTTCACCAAGCGTTTCCTCGATGAATCGTGTAAGGTCGAAAACCTTGATTGCGCAAACATTGTCCTAGCCTACTCAAATGCCCTGCCCGACCACAGTCGTGTTAAAGAGTATATCGTCCTCCAGAAACCCCGAACCATCGAGGAGATGCTATCCAAAGTCAATAGATACATCGACCTCGAACGTCTCTGCAAAACTAATTGCTAGGGACAAACCTCGACCACTAACCATAACAGACTTCGACAACCAACCATACCCATGGTCGCTTCCGTCTCTAACGAGACCGATAACTGCAAACGCCCCCACTTCGATACTCAATCCTCTGAGCCCCGCAAAAAGCACCCCATGCCAGTTCTACCCAATCTAACCGCTCCCATCAGTATGCTCCTCACACTTATCCAGGCCGATCCTATCTTGCAAACTCCCTTCCCTATCAAAGTCAGGAAGGACGAGCCCTACTGCCAGAACCACAAATGTAATTGTCATCCCGGAAACATGTGTTACGCCTTGCAACGCTCAATTGAGATGATCCTCAGAGTCGGCCGGTTGCACCAATATGTTGTCAACCTTCCCGGCTACCTCGACGATTCGTACCTCAAACCCCAGCCTGCCACGAACGCTGAACCTGCCGAAGTACACATCTTCCAAGCCCACATGTTCAAAGTCAACAACATCAACAGTGGCCACACCTGAAGCAAGCGCAAGCAGGACGAAGAGTATTGTAAACTTACCGATCAACAGAAACTTCCAGTCCTCCTACTCTAATCTAGCCATCACCCTCGATCCGAAGGTATATCCTTTGTCGATTGTATCATCTCCCACATTCGTTTCCCACATGATGCTCATTGATACTGGCAGTGTAGCTGATGGACTTTTCCTTCAGACAGACTGAGCTATGCAAAAGACCGATCTGATCACACCAACAAACGTCTAACTCAAAGGTTTCAACGGCTTGACAAAAGTTGTCGTCGGTCGACTCATCCTTCATGTCACCACTGGCCCTATCACCCTTCAAACCAGTTTCCTTGTCATTGACAAGAAGTCCATGTACCTTGGCATCCTAAGTCGCGATTGGCTTCATGCTATGAAGGCCATCCCTTTGACCTACCATCAAACACTACGTTTCACTACCCCATGCGGTACGTGGGACATGAAAGGCTTACAACGATTCGCTCGATCTTGCGAGCATCCCGAAATCGACCTTACCAGGAAACTAGTAAAGCCATTGCAATCACCACATCTCTTTCTTCCCGAGCCTTCGACCTCTTCCATAGGCACTACACCTGTCGAACCCATAGTTTTTATCGAACTCGACTACCCTGGTCGAGGTACATTTATTGGTAGTTTTTTAGATCTTGACGAAAAACTCAAACTTGCCACCTTCCTTTGAACCAACAAGGATGTCTTTGCCTGGACATTTCACGAAATGCCTAGCGTCGACCCTGCCTTGGCCTACCACCGTTTCGACCTTATCCCCAATTCCACGGCTATCAACAGAAGAAACACACATTGGCCCCGAGGATTCGAAATGCCGTGAACCTCTAGGTCGAAAAACTCCTAGCCGCTGAGTTTATGCGCAAGGTCAAGTACGCCGAGTTGATCTCAAACATCGTTGCTGTACCAAAAATGAATGGCAAAATCTGAATCTGCGTTGACTTTACTGATCTCAACAAACATATACCGAAGGATAGCTTCCCTCTCCCGATCATTTTAGTACTTCTGGATGCTACAGCCAGCCATGAACGCCTATCCATGATGGATGCAGCTTCGGATTACAATAATGTACCCCTTCTTCCTGAAGATCAACTTAAAACTTCTTTTATCACTGAACAAGGGCTTTATTGCTGCAATGTGGTATCCTTCGGGCTCAAAAATGCGGGTGCTACTTACCAGCGCCTTGTTACCACTATGTTCAAACCCTTGCATGACAAGTCAGTCGAAGTTTATATCGATGATATGTTTTGCAAAAGCCTCCACAAACATACCCATATACTGGACCTGACCGAGGTCTTCTCCATCCTTCGATCATATAACATGAAATTAAACCCAGACAAATGCCAATTCGGTATCTCCACCGGCAAATTCCTCGGCCACCACATTAGCAAACGAGGCATCGAGATAGGCCCCACCTAAATTTGAGCCCTCGTTGATATGCCTTCTCCCCGAACTAAGAAAGTGTCCTGAAGGTAAAAGGCAAAATAACAGCCCTTAACTATTTTATTTCAAAATCTTCTGACCGCTGCGCTTGGCTATTTTCCCTTTTGTGCGAGCAGGGCGTTCTTAAGCCAAAAAAAGAAATATTCTGAAGTTAATTTGACACCCGAATGCGAACAAGCTTTTCTCAAACTTAAAACCTATCTTGGTCAACCACATGTCATGAGTACCCCAGTAAAAGGTGAGGTACTCTCACTCTATCTTACAGTTTCAAACGAGTCTATCAGCTTGGTCCTTATCCGTATTGAGGTAGGCATCGAGAAACCTGTTTACTTTATCAATAAAACCCTGACACCGGCCGAAACACGATATACTAAGCTCGAACGATTGCTCCTTACCCTCGTCTACACCTCTTGAAAGCTCAAACCGTACTTCTTAACACACCATATATGTGTCATCACCAGCTACCCCCTTCGAGAAATCCTCGGCAAGAAGGATAAATTCGGACGGGTCCAACAATGGTCTGTCTACCCTGGTGAGCACGATATAACTTTTGAGAAACAAGTATCCCAAATAAACCAGGCAGTCACCAATTTCCTAACCGACTTCCCAGTCGAAGACATCAACTGGGAAGAACACGATGATGAGTTACCCGAAAACCAGCCCGAACAAAATGACCCCTAGAACCCTAACATAGGATGACATCTCTTTACAGATGGGTCTGCAGGACCAAACAGTTCTGGGATAGGTATCATCCTGGTCACACCATGAAACAACTGAATCGAAAAGGCCATCAAGTTAAACTTTGAATGTACCAACAACGAGGCAAAATACGAAGCTTTTATATATGGTCTTGATCTAGCCCTCTAGCTCGGAGTCCCCAAACTAGCCGTCTTCACCGACTCACAACTCGTCCAAAGATAGTATACTGGCAAAAACTAGGCGAACGGTTGCATGGCTGAGTATGCAGCACTTGTCCGTCACCGCATGAGTTGTTTCCCCAAAAAATCATTGATCACAAATTACCCTCGAGGTAAAAATAGACATGCCGACGCCTTCGCTTATATCGCAACCATGTTAGGCCAGTACGAATCTTGAACCCTCAATATCAAAGTACTCAAACGCCCAAGTATCAACTAGATGGAAATTAACACCATCAATACTGGGGGCGAGAGTTTCGATCATGAAGACTGGCGTACACCTTTCCTTGCATACTTTAACAATTCCACTATACCAGAGGACGCAAGAGAAAAACGATCGTTATTAAAAAATTACCGACGGTACACCATCCTCAAAGGTAGTCTATATTGCAAATTATCAAACAGAGTACACATCCATTACATATCTCAACAGGAAGCAACAACCATCCTCACTAAGCTCCATGAAGGAAGTTGCGGCTCTCATACTGCCGGCCAATCAATGGCTCTCCAAGCAATCACACAAGGTTTGTTTTGGCCGAATATGAAGAAGCAAGCAGAAGATTATGCGAAGCATTATGACAAATACCAGTGTCATGCCCATGATATTCGAGGCCCTTCATAAGAACTTTACTGCAGCGAAGTCGCTTGACCATTTAAGATATGGGCCATTAATCTGATGGGCTCTTTCCTCAAGGCTTTGGGCAACAGAGAACACATCTTAGTCATCACAGATTACTTCACCAAATGGGTCGTAGCTATGCCATTATGTCGAACACGGGAAGAAGTTACAAAATTCCTCTGGGAAAATATTATCATACGCTTCAGCTGCCCACATATGATTCGATGCGACAACAGTCCACAGTTTGTAGGAAACAAGGTTTGAACATTCCTTAAGAAGTACAACATTATTCTCTCTCCATCCACACCGTATTACCCACAAAGGAATGGTCAGGTTGAAACAATCAATAAAACTATAGTCGATGGTCTTCAAAAAGGTGTGGACAAGAAGAAGGGGCGCTGGGTTCAAGAGTTACAACATGTGCGCTACGCATACCATACCACATCACGCAAAGTAACGGGCTGTATCCCTTTCCTCTTGGCCTATGGTACCGAAGTAGTCTTGCCAATTCAGTTCAAGGTTCCAACACGCGATCCCGTTCTCCCAGATGAAAACAATGAGTTCTAACTCGGATGCAATATGCTATGGATCAATGAAACTAGAGACTGCGCCTTAGCTAACCTCGGGCGTTACCAAATCTCTCTCCAAAAATCTTATAATAAGAGGGTTCGCCCACAAAGTTTTGACATAGGCGACTTGGTGCTTCGCCGAGTCAGTCCTTCCTCGAAACCACGCAACGCCGACAAGCTAGCTGAATCTTGGGAAGGACCTTACGTCGTGTACGACAAAACAAACAAAGGATTATATTACCTTATGACTGAGGCCGAAGAACCCTTACCAATCCATGGAACACGATGCAGTTAGTCTCATACAACAGGTCGCCGCCACCATCTCTTGCCACTGATGTAACCACAGTATAATCAATAGATAAATTTTTTCACCTTGTACATCCTCTTGTATTTCAGCAAACTTTTTGATTTGGGCAAACCTAAGTATCTAGTCAACCCTTCGACCCGACTAATACTTGGGGGCGACCTCGAAGTTTTTTAAAGCTCCAATTCGAGCAAATCTGAGTGGCATAAATAGTCAAAAGACTGGACACTCGGGAGCATATTGGGGTTGACCACATCTTTCTTCGTTCAGGATCAAACCCGTGGATAGAAATACCCAGGGGGGACCTCGAAACCTAGCGAACTTCTTGATTTGGGCAAACCTAGGTATCTAGTCAACCCTTTGACCCGACTGATACTTGGGGGCGACCTCAAAGTTTTTTCAAAGCTCCAATTCAAACAAACTCGAGTGGCATGAATAATCAAAAGACTGGACACTTGGGGGCGCATTGGGGCCGGTCACATCTTCCATTGTTTAGGATCAAACCCGCGGATAGAAATATCTCGGGGCGACCTTGAAGCCCAACAAACTTGTTGATTTGGGCAAACCTAAGTATCTAGTCAACCCTTCGACCCGACTGGGGCGACCTTGAAGTTTTTTTAAAGCTCCAATTTGAGCAAACCCGAGTGGCATGAATATTCATAAGACTAGATACTCGGGAGTGCATTGGGGCCGACCACATCTTGCTTCATTTTGGTTTTAACCTCGAACCTCAGTCCATTTCTCGATTTGGGCATACCAAAGTATCTAGTTCAACCTTCAACCTGACTGATACTTGGGGGTACCTCGAAGCTCATTTATTCCTCAATATCAAGATACTTCAACACTGCATTTAACATTTCGACCAGCCAATTAATTCGATCACCCAGAATACCAGAATACATCACCAAGTTCAAAATACATAGCCAAAAAGTGTTTATACATCCCTCACAAACCAACAGAAAGTTTCTTACAAACCATAAAACTAGATCAAGCAAAGTTTTCTTCTTTAAATAACAAATAACTCAAACAGGATTACCTGGGTTCTCCACGGGCAAGGGATTTTCACCAACTCTCAGAATTTTCCCTACAGGACATTTCTTCAATACTGAGATTCTTCCCCACAGGCGTGGCTTCCATATTCTCTACGCCAGCTACCTCGACCTCATGTCTTGACTCTGTCCCTCCTGTATTTGCTACATCGTCAAAGGAAGGATCATCTTCTGACAGGGGATAGAGTTTGAAGGTTTCATGATTATAACCCAGTCCATCAGCAAATTTCTTCAACGTCGAAGTCACCTCACACTCTTGGTCGAAGATTGCTTGAAAGCGTGCGCGATTATCTTGTAGTTATACCCCTTACATTGTTACCTCCGCCTCCAATACTGTAATCTTCGCGCCACATCGCCAACCACCGTCAGGCTTTCTCTCACCATATCAGAACAAACTTGTAGCATTTCCTGCTCTAGATCAGTGACTCAAGTTTGCAGAGATAAAATGGTCCCCTTCGCGAGCTCTCTCCCATCAATTGACTCCTTCAACTTCTCACTGGATGCCTTTTGAGCCCTTATAAATGAGATCATCCAGGCCTGCATCTGCACGAATCACAAACATCTCGAGCATTCAACAGTTATCAACATCAAGTTCAACTATTTCCTATTGTCCAAAAAACAAAAAAACCCAAGTACATACCTGACGCCACACCACCTCAGCACAACAACCTGCTTCTTCTGGGTTAGTGGCACACAGATGTATTATTGACTTAGACGACGCCAGAACAACCACTTATTCGGCCGCGAGCTACTTGGCTTTGGCCGAGCTTCCCCTTTTGGCCATCTGATCAAAACTCCTCTTTCAAGGCATTGTCTTCGTCAATGGAGCGGTCGAGCCTTCGACAACAGCTTTTCCCTTGCCCTATTGGGCCTGTTGCACTTCTTATGAAATTGCTTCTGCTACATTCGAACTCCGACCCCTTACCTCAGCACTCGACACTGGAACCCCTTGACGGGTCCTTGGTACGAAGTTCAACTTCCTTTTCAATTTATTATAGTCCATCTCGCTCGTTCCTTCGGGGGGAAACTACCTTTTCTTTCCTCTTCGACGACCCAGCTGCAGTCGAAGCTCCTTTTAACAGTGTATCAGTCTTCTTTCATCTTTTTTCTCATAATATTCAGTATCTTAAACACCCTATTCACTCGTTCCTTACTCTCCTCAATCCGTTTAACTATGTAAAACCGAGGATTGTGCAGCCCTCTGTTCGCAGGATCTGCAACAAACAATTGAATGTCAAGCAACAACCAACATAATGCAATAAAAGATATTTGACCTCACACTTACTTGCGTTGCACAGCCTGTTGGCCAAAGAAAAATCTACCTCCCCATCTGCATACTCATAGTTACCCTTCACTACTACCAAATTCTTATCCCATCCACGCCCGGTCGGACACAAGTCGAATAGCCACGGCTTCTCAGAGTGACACTGAATATGGTATGTCCCAACCTTCTTATTCCCCTTCTTCGAGTAGAATGACACTACATTGAACCACTTGATTAAAGGCCTCCTTTCGCATGTCAACTCCTCATTCATACCTTCGATCACCTTCATCATCTCAAAGAAGTTACCGTTCATCTGGCATGAAGCTACGTCCAAAAAATTTAGCACCTCCTTTAGTAATCTGCGAAGGGGTAGCTGCATCCCTAGTCGAATCTGCCCCCTGAATGCCATGATCCCCTAATTGGGTTTGTCCATAAATATATACTCCTACCCTAGCGGCACCAGAATAATCCCCTTCCCCTCCAGTTGATGTTTCGCCATAAACTGCTCTAGCCTAACTTTTTCCCGAGGCGAGGCCTCTCCTACATACATATCCTCGTCCTCAGTCTCTTCACTACTCGCACTCTCTTCCTCTTCCCTTTAGTCCCTCACATTCCCCAAAAGTTTAACTCCAACCTCCTCACCCCTTTTCCTCTTCATCATTCTCTCCGACTATTCGAGCTTTACGTCGGCTCCTCCTCACTGAACTAATATCGGGCTCTACTACAGCCAGATGCACGTTCGTTATAATTTGTAACTCTTCGACGTCACTACTCGCATCCCCTTGACCAGATGTACTTGGCTCATTTATTTTATCATCATCCTCATCTATCAGTCTCATCCTCGATGCCCCGCGGGTACGAATTATACCCTACAGAAGAAGATGATAGACATTAGCACGATATATTCGAGTATTAAGTTTTGAGTTCATATTATATTACTGCCTACCCCACCCTCACTCATCGACCATACCAACGACCGACTATTCAGCTACTATCTTATCTACTCCAATACCTATCACTACTAAGAGATTATTCTTCGCGAGATCTCTCAGTTTCCTCTCTCAACCCCACCATAGTTTCGCCATTAATGGCGCAACAGCTAACCCACTTCCCCACTCCCACCCAAGAAATAAGAATTGAAAGAGCAGTAATACAAATCAAAGGGTTAAAAAACCTACCTGTTTAGTGAAATTGATTGTACCAACGACGAACTCAAGCAACAAGACCGTCTAATCTCCACAACAACAATAGATTCTCCTTCCTTCCTCTCCTCTGCAACGATGGTGTTTCTTCTTGTTTGTTTCTGTCTCTCTGTTTGATTGGAAATAATGTCGATCTCTCTCTCTCTCTCCCCTCTTAAATGCAGCCCACTAAACCACCCCAGTTTCCCAAACTGTAATCATGACCACTACCCCCACTACCACTCCCACTTCCCTCCATATTTTTAGCTAGCATATATTTTTATCAACCTACCCCTACTAATACAAACGTGTGAACGCCACACTTTCACCAGCTGTGGCAATCCCTAGTTTTTCTCAAACCCTCGAGTCCTTTTAAATACCACGATGGTCCACGTTTATACTCTACAAAATACCTTCGAATACTCTTCCCCTTCGACAATAGACCACTGATATCCTGTCATATCCTACCACAACAACCTCACCTAACCACCACGTGGCTTGCACCTCATCCCCATAACCAAGATATCATAATTATTACCTGTACCGGTATATTGTTCAATGTACGGTGTCCCCTCTGATAGTTTTACCATTACGGATGTCAGACCCATACAGTCGAAGTACCAAATCCTCTCATCCCTTGAGCCATATTTTATGATCGACCTAACCCGTATCCTCGAACATATTTCAACCCTCGACCTTGGCCCAATTTTAAGCTCTCCTACCGAACCTTTGACCAACATTATTTCTTTGAGACTTTTCAAGTGTTTCATTTCGACCATCAGTTTTATTGTTTTCCTACATCAAATTTTAACCGCGCCTATATTATCATCATCCTAATTATCTACCAGCAATATACTTTACAATATATTCGAATACTTCGATCAATAATAATTTGCTTCATTCCATAAAAAAGGCGAGAACAAAACAGAAACAAATACAAACCCCACCCACAATGTCAGAAGACCCCCCCCCCTTTACTTGGACACAAGGCAGTTCTTCCAGTACCACAAACACTTCTTTCCACCATCCTCGGCCGCCACCAGCCTCTCTGCCAGTGACCACAGCGCATAGGAGTTCTCTGTCACGCTCTGCAGGTACTGTTTAAACATGGTCCACCATAACATGAACCCTTTGGACTCTTCCCTTTTTCTCCCAGTCAACTCTTCCCGATGTAAGTCCACCAGGCCGTGCAGAAGTACCCCCAGGTCGCTACGTCTAAAATATATTTGCTTCAACTCCTTGTATTTTTCTCTCGTACGTGTCTCCTCCTCCAGTTTCTTTTGATAACAAGTTTTTATGGTGGCTAAGGAGACAGATGATTAGAACATTAAACAAAGATGATGAACAGGTCTAACATTACATGGTCCCCTCTAACCCTATTTATACCCCGTTTAAGGGAGCATTAATCAGCCCCTTAATCAGTATCATCACCATTAATACTCTTGGAACTAGCCACATTCACACCAGTCAACCTTACAACTTCCCACGCCTAAGAGTTTTTCTCAGCACGTGCCGTCAATAATAATTTTTGAGGCACTAGCAGAGAGGGAGAAAATATAGTAGCCTACTCGCAGCCTTCCTAGATTGGTCGAATACTAGATGGCTACATCGAAGCTTACTAGAGACTCGAAGCCTAAGGAACCGTCAAAACAAGCAAAAGGCATATGATTTACATGAAGCCTTTCGAGACCAACTGAACACTCAAAGGTCGTATCGAAGACTACCACTATTGTCAAAAACAAAGACAATCGGTCAACATCAGAACCCAACACAAGTTTTAAAGGGACTTCGACCATATCAGTGGATGGTCGAAGGCAGACAGACCTGACAGCCTGCTCACCAGATAATATAATGGAACAAGCCGCTAGGCAGCTATAGTGTCAAAATTGACCTTACGTACAGGGCAGTTACCCAAAAGGGTATACATATAATATGACATCGCATGATGACTCATCGTTTTCTATCTCCTATAAATAGGAGAGAAGAGACGTCATGAAGGGGTTAGAAAAACTTGGCCTAAACCCGTTCCAATATCAATAACCTTCGAGCATCTTCAGGTCTCACTAGAGTTGAACTGTAACCTCCTATATAAACAATCTTCATTCAAATCCTTGTCAGGGGTCGTGAAGTATTCCAATTCATGAAATTCACGCACGTATGTTAGTATAACGACTCCTTTTATTTCCGTCACACACACACACGCACACATATATATATAGGTATGTTTAATTTTATATAAGAACTATGTAGGCATTCTGTTTATCTTCTTTTCTTTCGACAAACATGTTTCACGGTGTGTCTGATATGGAGATGAAGGTATGGGACGTCACCCAAGTCGCGTATGGCGTAGTTGTCCTAAAAATAAACTTTTTTGCAGGTAAATCGTTGACAGACGTCTACCTGACACTTTGAATCAGATTATATTGCTTAAGCATATTTATCAAGGAAGATGATAAACAGTAACCATACCGACGTCCTTATATGACATTTTCATATCTAAGTGATCCATCTTTTACATATGGAAGAAATGAATAGTTCTCGTGAAGACCAATCATCTGTAAAAAGCTCAGAACTAGTTGGGTTTGAACAAGCTCAACAACTGAATCAATGAACTATACTATCTATCAAGTTCAAATTAATTTACATAAAAGGTATATTTGACTTTATCAGTCAAGATAATATCAAAATTATGGAGCAGTAAATAGCTCTTGACAATTAATGTCATACCTTAAAATTACTTAACCTTACATATGTGGAAATGTATTTTAAAAAATATAATTTTTTGCATATTGGATGTATCCAAGTTGCATTCAAACCTTTAACTCTCTTAGGAATTAATTCTAGTATTCTTGCATACCCGCGGGATGAGAGAAGTAGAAAGTTTAAATCATCTCTTATGGGAATTGTCCAAACTAGTTTATGTCATGGACCAGTTTATTTTGATGTTTATTCCAATTTAACTTTATCATTCACGAATAAGTCTATATTTGATGTTGTGAGTTTACGAATTCAAACACAGGGATACGATTTTATCCCTGGAGCAGAAGTTATAACAATTATTTATCGGATTCACTATAAGGTTATGAATATTTTATACCCTAGAGCTATCCTCAAAAGTAAACCAGGTAAAACTGTAGCTGTACACAATAACTGTTTAATGACTAATATTGCTGTCAATAGGCTTATAAATTAGGATGAGTTTACTATCTCAACATAATAAACACTGTCTAAGGCAGTGATTCCACGACCTAGGTTTAACAACCAGGTTAGTCAAATTACCCAAACTCCTGATGGAGATGTTGAAATAACATTTGCTTCTACTCTAATTAAACTCTCTTTTGATAGGAGTATGTCTTGGAGAATGGCAAGAGAATAAAATATTCCTTACCAGGTTTATTGCCCTTCTTCTCGGCCCTCTGTGTCTGGAAACTCCACATCTAAACCAATCCTTAAAGGCATTAGGGTACCTGATCAACAGATTCCCCATGGAGTCTATACTAATCACTCTACCAACACCAGGCCAGAAGTAGAAAGAGAAAGACCTACTTCTCCTGTATATGAGGTGAACTTTTATGTTTAGGTATTTATGGATTTAAGCCCTAATTCATTTATTCGTCAGCTTATCAGTAATGAATTCATATCTTCCAGTTATTAAGAGTTTAAGACATGGTATTTCTAAACATTTAGTAGAGAAGAATTGGCTTAAATCATGGAATTATACTACCTTGAGATTAAGAAAAGCCAAAAGGTAATATTATTTTGTGAATAGTTCATAGGATGGTACCCTTACCAGCAGTACCTTATCAGTAATATGGAAGATTTTACTAAAAAATAGGTAAAAGTAGATGGTACAGAAGTCCAATCTGTTTACCATCCCCCTGAATCTCTTCAGTTAGGCAAACGGAGCCCTGGATCCAAGGCTTTGGAGGCTAACGCCTTTACTCATCCTAACAACCAGATAACTGATGTTAATCCAGTTATCAAACAGAATAATTGGACAAATCTGAGTCTTCAAACGATTGGTAATCAGTTAAATCATATCGAAGACCAGGTCTAAAGAAACAGTAATCAAAATTCTTCTAACAATATACCAAGTACATCCTCTAACATGTACAAAGCTGATATTCAACCAACCCTTCTTGTTAATGACTTTAAGCTTTTCGATTCTCAGAATTTTGAATTTGTTGAGCGTCTCAAAAAGCTTAGTGTCAACACTCAGGATAAGAACTCCACATCAAAAAATACCTCTGAGTTCTCTGATAGCGAATCAGAACATCAAATCCAAGCCATTGAGGCTAGACTTCATAAGAAAGAATATGAACCATCCCAATTAAAAACTTATTATAAATGACCTACTCCTCAGTATCTTTTATTTGAAGAAGATTCTTTCCAGAATCAAAATTCCTATAACGGAAGAATCATCTATTAATGGAATATAGATGGATTATCTGAATATCAAATTTATGAAGTAATTCATAAAATGCTTATGTATGCGTTTATCTGTAAGGCTGCTGGTAATGATGATGAGAACGTGGCAAAATTTATTGCCAATGGTTTCATAGGGAGTCTTAAAGGCTAGTGGGATAATGTTATCACTTCTTATCATAAATAAGAGATCCTTACGACAGTTAAAATTGAAGGAACTAGTAATACTCATATTAAGGATGTTGTCTACACTCTTGTTCAAACCATAATTATACACTTTGTAGGGTTCTCACTCGAGAGACAAGAGAGAAGTAGAATTTTTTTACAGAATCTTTGATTTCCTTCTCTAACCTATTTTAGATGGTACAAGGATGTTTATATTTGTAAAGTGATGCAGAGGAGTGATGCCAATGCGGAACATTAGAAGACCAAATTCATTGATGGTCTTCCACCTTTATTTGCCAAAAAGGTTTGTCAAAAGCTTAAAGACCAGCATGATGACAACTCTATACCCTACCAGGAGCATACTTATGGGTATCTTATCAGTATTTGTACTCAGGTTGGTCTTAGTATCTTTAATGATATAAAATTACAGTACCAACTTAAAAAATATAATTTACAGGCAAAAAGGAGATTGGTGAGTTTTATTACCAGTTTGCTAACGACCTACCTGTCACTTATCCTAAAAAGTATAAGAAGAGTACAAAACATTCTTCTTACTTCCGAAAAAGAAGTAAAAAGAGATATAAGGATCCAGATGTTTCTTATTATCAACATAGAAAAGGAAAAAGATATATGAGAGATAAATCTCATACCGGCTCTTCCAAAATATCTGAAACCTGCACCTGT
This sequence comes from Kingdonia uniflora, assembly GCA_014058105.1. Taxonomy (NCBI): domain Eukaryota; kingdom Viridiplantae; phylum Streptophyta; class Magnoliopsida; order Ranunculales; family Circaeasteraceae; genus Kingdonia; species Kingdonia uniflora. Next base: position 1,336,118 of record JACGCM010000779.1, on the reverse strand, counting down.
TACAAGTACGGTAAAAAAGGGTACTTGGCAAACAAGTGTTGCACTAAGAGAAAGTTGCAAGAACTCCAACTGGATGAAGGACTAAAACTTCAATTAAGTAAACTATTACTTAACACCACTTCTGAAGAAAGTTCTTCTGGCAGCAACGAGGAAGTCAATGAAATCGACCAAAGTGACCCTTCCTCTGCTGGAGATGCAACTCCTTGCAACAAGTGTTCAAAATCCAATCCTCAGGATTACTGGAAAGCCATTGTTGAAATGAATGGTTTAAACATTAATACTCTAACTACTAATCAAAGTAAAATTTTATCTATTGTGGATAAAATTCCTAACCCAGAAGCAAAAGCTAAATTTATCAGCATTTATCTTCAACAGATGCTTCAAGATAGCTCAAAGCCTAAAATAAAATCAGAACCTGTAGAAGTACCAAATATGTACTATAATTTCCTGGATGTCCTATAATGTATGAAACATGATAAATCTATCACTATTCAGGATTTTCGTAAGAAATTAATCTCTTAAAATATGAAATTAAACAATAAAAAATCTCTGTTCAGGCATAGGATGATAAAATCAACCATCTGCAGCTTTGTCAAAAGAACAAACACAAGATTCAAGATTGTGAATCTAATGATGAAAGCCCTGAGAAGAAAGATAACCCCTATCTTCATCTTCTCCTAAAAAAAATACTTCTTAGAAATGGTATATCAAAGTTACCCTGGTAATAAAATATGAATAAACCATTAAAGATGTCATAGCCCTAGTAGATAGTGGAGCTGACCTGAACTGTATTCAAGAAGGCTTGGTTCCTACCAAGTATTTCGAAAAAATAGTCAAATCCCTTAGCTCTACCAGTACAAAATTTCAGAAGTTTTTATCTGCAATAGAGGTACATGTATTCTATCTACCTTTTTTTTAGTCAATAATCTACAACAACAAGTCATACTGGGCACCTCATTTCTAAATCTTCTTATGCCTCTACATAAGATTGATCAGAAAGGGATATTTTATACATTCCAAGGTCAAGAAATTATTTTTGAATTTATTAGAGATCCTGAAACCAAAATCATTAATGAACTAAAAGCCATGCTTGGCTTTAAGGAAAACCATCTGAATTTTCTCAAAGAAGAATTCCAGATCATGGACATTTCTCACAAACTGCAATCCTCTGAGATGAAGATTAAAATTAATGAATTGGAAAAACAATTTATTACTGAGGTCTGTAATGATATTACTAATATTTTTTGGGAACGAAAGCAACATGTTGTTTCCCTACCCTACAAACAGTTTTTGATGAGAAAAACCAAATTCTTACTAAGGCTCGGCCTAGCCAGATGAATTCTAAATATCTCCAACTCTGCAAAAAGGAGATTCAGAATCATCTTAACAAAATATTTATCAGTAAAAGTTAATCTCCCTGGAGCTGTACAACCTTCTATGTTAACAAGAATGCTGAAAAGGAACGAGGTGTTCCTAGACTTGTTGTCAATCATAAACCACTTAATAACTCCCTCAAATGGATTCATTATCACATTCTGAATAAAAGAGATCTTTTAAATCATCTTTATAATGCGATTATCTTATCTAAATTTGACTTAAAATCTAGATATTGGCAAATCTAAATTACCGAGAAAGATAAATATAAAACTGCATTTACAGTTCTATTTGGTCACTATGAATGGAATGTCATGCCCTTTGGTTTTAAAAATGCTCCATCTGAATTTCAGAATATTATGAATGATATTTTCGTTCCTTATTCAGACTTGTTTATATTGATGACATCATTTTATTCTCAAATTCTATTGATCAACACTTTAGACATTTGAAGATCCTTAAGGATGTTATCCGCAGAAATAGTCTGGTTATTTCTGCTCCTAAAATAAAACTGTTTCAATTAACAGTTCAATTTTTAGGGCATAACATTACTAAATGACAAATTATTCCTATAAACAGGAGTATTGAGTTTGCCTCAAAATTTCCATATGAAATTAAAAAGAAAACTCAATTATAAAGATTCCTTGGCAATCTCAATTATATTGCAGACTACTACCAGAATTTGGCCAAGAATAGTGTTATTTTATATAATAGACTCACAAAGAATCCTACCCCCTGGACCTCTACACACACCAAAGTTGTTCAACAAATCAAATTAAGAGTTAAACAATTCCCTTGCTTAAGATTGGCTAATCCTCAATGGAAAAAGATTGTTGAAATAGATGCTTCTAAGTTAGGTTTTGGAGGAATATTAAAACAAAGGAATCCTTCTTCACAAAAAGAAGAACTACATTTTACATCCGGAAAGTGGAAAACTGCTCAAAACAATTATTTCACAATCAAAAAAGAAATGCTTTCTATTGTTAAATACATTTTAAAATTTCAGGATGATTTGTTAAATTAACCCTTTTTGCATTTTATTGATTGCAGTTTGGCTAAAGACATCCTACAAAAAATGTCAAAAATCTTGTCTAAACAGATATTTGCCAGATGGCAATCTTAACTATCTGCCTTTGATTTCTCCATCGAATATATTAAAGGAAATCAGAACTCCATTTCCAATTTTTTAACTAGAGAATTTTTACAGGAACATACAACCTCCTGATCCAGGTTGGAGTCAAAATCGCAGAAAAAAATACTAGAAAAAACCTGCTAAGGATGTCCCTAGGTAGGAGCAGAAGAAAACTACTAAAGATGCCCTTAAACAGGACATCATCTATCAACAGAAAGTATTGGTTAAGGAAAGTATCTTAACCCTTTCTTTTGATGATCTTAAACTCAATCAAGATGCTTGGGGCCTTAAAGAATGATATTTTGCAAGTCAAAATTATATGGTTCAAGACACTCGTTATCGATATGTCTATGAGGCCATTTTAATCGAAACAGCATCAGCACAAATTAAGCATCATCATGTCAATCTGATGGACATAAAAAGCCCTATAGCACACTCCAAGTGTTAAATTACAAGGGTTATGCACATATCCAAATGGGGATTTGATCATAGAAAATCTTGATCTTTCAAACTTAATAACCAACAATATAATTATTGGGATTATATCCAAGCATGGCACTATACTTTTTATTATCAAAACCCCATCAGAAAACATACTTGGCTTTTCTGCATTAATCCAGACATCATCAAACGATCAGGTTTCCCCACTTGGTTCCTTAATTGGTGGGAAAAAATTGGACCTGACTTTGATATTTCACCAAAGTCCCTTCAAGAGCCATTTACCATATGGTACGATTTTTACCCGAAACTCAAGGGAAAAACTTTACAGAATCCACCTATCGGAAGAAATACCTTATGGTATTTTATTTAATGACATGAAACTACCCATTCTACAGAGAACCTTCTTCTACAGATGGTGGGATGGGTTTAAAACTAAGAGTGTTGTTGAGATAATCAACAAAATAACCGAAGAGTATGTTTTGTCTTTTAAGACAGGCAAATAGAAAACAGTAGAAACATTAATCTCCTCGACAAATGTCTTCCAATTGCTAATGACTTTCATTCAGGAATGGTACCCTAATTTATCATCCGAAGAACAGCAAGTCAAAGTTATGCAAACTTTGAAAGAACAATTTGTAGAAGCCACCACACAGGCCTCACCACATGCATCCAACATTTAAGAAGTTAGTGGAAGCCAAGACCAGCAATACTGCCTCGCAAGAGAGGGGCAAGACCCTTATGAGGATGAGGATATGACATCCTTAAAATCTGCAGACGCTACTATAGAAGACTATCGGGACGTTATGAGTAAAGTCCATGAACAGGAGATCAAAGCCACAACGAAAGGAAAAGCTAAGGAACCTTAGCATTTGGTACCGAACATAAAAGCTACAGTATTTTACTACAGTAATTTGCTACAATGTTTTTACTACAGTAAATTGCTACAGTATTTTATTACAGTATTTGTCTTTATCTGCCGACGCATAAAGTCAAAAGCAACATCTTTTTACTACAGTAATTTGTCTTTATTTGCCGATGCATAAAGCTCAAAGTAGTATCTTTTTAAAAAAGATTTTTAAATCAAATAGCAATGACTTTGTCTACCAACGCATAAGGACAAAGGCACCGATGCATGAAGTTAAAGAGAATCTTTACTTTATCAGAAGATAAGATCAAAAGAACAGGATTTGGTCTCCCACCAACTACTAGAATAAAAGGGTCTCAAAGCCCATTTGTAAGGTAAGTTTTTCTTTTCAAGTTTATCATTTCTCCCCATAACTCCTCTGTAAACGCCTCTCCTATCCTTTGTGTCTACCATTCCTCTGTAAGTATTTCATAATAAATAAAAGTTTGTTTGTATTGTTCTTGATAAGTATTCACAATCTCTGCACATACATCCCTGAGGATGTCTAAGTGCCATCAGAGGGACCTTAGGGTCATACTTTGGGTTAGTTTCCTTTTAGCTATAATTTTATATAATAAATTTTTGTTTAATTTAGCCTTTCATTGTTTATATCAATCTTACTTTTCATTATATATATTTGTAAAAACATCTAGTCCAATTTAATCCCACGGTATAAGAGTATGATCTCCTCTCTACGAAATCACGCTCCTACAGAGCCTCTGTCATCAGCCTCATAAACATCGATGAGGCATTAGATAAGCCGAGAAGCATGACCATCCACTCGAATAGACCATCCTTTGTTTTGAACGCTGTTTTCCACTCATTATCTGGCCTCATAAAAATGTGGTGGTACCCACTGCGAAGGTCGAGTTTGGCGAACACTCAGGCAACGTGTAAGCTGTCATTATTATCCTCTAACCGTGAAACTGGGAAATAGTACTTAACTGTTATCTTGTTCATAGCTTTAATATCAATACACATCTGCTAGCTGCCATCCTTCTCAGGAGTTAGAAGGGTTGGTTCTGCACATGGTGACATTCAATCTCTAACTAGACCCTTGTTACATAACTCAAAGACCTGTTTCTATAACTCTGCATGCTCTATAGGTGCCATCTGGTTGTGGGGTAAATTCGGGAGGGGGGGCCCCGAAACAAAATAAATAGCATGTTGTATATCATGTAGGGGAGGTAATACATTATCCAATTTTTCTGCACGAACGTCAATAATGGATTGTAAACAAGAAATGACAAGTATAGGGGGTGAAGAATACATACTGACAAGGGCATATGCCCTTCCGTGAAATCAAGCATCAGCGATGAAACTGACACACTCCCGTCGCACAGCTGCTGTAGGTATTGGTGGAGGCATCAGCTCAAGTACGACTTTCCCTTTGCCTTATATGAAGCTAAAGGTATTCGTCTCCCCATTATAACAGATTTTTCTGTCAAACATCCAAGGCCTCCCAAGTAGGATATGGCAAATATCCATATCAACTGCCGAGGCGTGGATGGTATCCTCATAAGTGTCACCCATCGTGAATGTCAAAATGCAATCATCTTTGGAATGCTTTCCTTGTTCTGGAGAGAGCCAAGTGAGATCAAATGGTTCAATACTTGGGAAAGTCTCAAACTTTAGCTTCTTCACTAACTCCGAGGCCACTAAATTCTCTGTAGACCCACAATCAAGGATTACTTCACATATTCTTCCCTTTGCGATGCACCGCATACGGAATATGTTTTTAAGGAGCCAAGAATTTGGGTTTGACGGGTCAAATTTTAACGCCCTATTCACCGAAGCGCATAGGGGTAGGTTGCGGACGACGCTGTGGAAGTTGGGGTTTTGTTTGACATGATCGCCAAGCTAAACTTGCTATTTTGGCATATGTTGGGACCGCGGTAACGATGGGGCCGGTGACGACAACGTTGTAGCCCGTGGAAGGGAGAAAGGCAGGTTCGGTGATGGAGAACATCTCTCTAAATTTTAAATTGACATTGGATGGTTTTGATTCAGTGACGGTGACGAAGTGGTAGGTTCGGTAATGAAGAGAGAGCCATTACAGTCATAAGAGCATCCGCAGCAGGGTGTGGGCAGAGTTGGGTTTGCAAACCCACACTCAAACGTCTCCCAGCAGCTCAAGTTTGAGTGTGAGTTGGGTGACCTGACACTACAGTAACTCAGCCGAGTGGGAGGAGCTCACACTCAAAAAAATTGAGTGTGGCGGTGTTTAGATTACCGCGCTGTAAAAGGAACACCACGCGGTGTTTTAATCTCCTCAAATTTAATATTTTTTTTAAGAGCTTTACAAACAGTAGATTTGGCGGTGATTGGAATCCCGCGCGGTAAAAGGAACACTGCGCGGTGCTTTAATCTCCTCAAATTAACAAAAAAATACACGTTGGCAACTCACACTGACTGCTGGGAGAGGTCAGGTGTGAGTTGTGGGTTTGGTGGGCCAGGGTGTCAGAACCCACACCAAAACCCACACTCGCTGCTAGAGATGCTCTAAGAGGGGTTATCCTTTGTCTGTGGGAGAAACATTTGGGTAGGGATGCGTTTGGTTGGGGGAGGGGCTAATGGTAGGCCTCTTTTAATTTCACAACTTTGATTTGTGGTGTCAGTAGTTGGAACAGTAGGTTGGGTTTGGAGAATTGTTTGGACCCGAGTTTGGGGAGTGGTTTGTAGAACTGTTTTATTGGGCTTGGACTTGGGAACCGTGTCTTGGACCGGGCTCTGGCGACTTGGTTTCGCACCCGACCACTTGTACGTGTCAAAGTGATCCCATTCACAGTTCGTATCTCCCACAATCTGATTCGCAGTTTGCATAACTGACCTCGATGTATCCACATCGAACGCGGTAGTCGGGACCACGTCCTCTCCGACAGCCGGTTTGGTCTTCGTAGGGAGGGGGGGTAGTCGATCAAACTGTATATCACTGGTTACTTGCTCGGTTTTTTGACCGTCGTGGCCATAACGTGCTCACGAGGTTCGCGCCGATCCATAACGCTTGGGACGCTGGAGAACTCTTCGACGGCGTGGGGTGAATGGGGTAGACCGTACCGATCATCATCTCCGCAAGTTTGTATGATTGTTTCGAGGAACTCAGTTTGAGCGCTCATGAGTTCTAAGAGAAATCCGTATCTCGCATTCATCTCGTCGAATCGAAGGATTGAAAGGTCTCTCTGATACCACTTTACTGAACTGATTACCCAGAAGCCTAATAATCACGAATAGCACAAGTACATTCATTGTGGGAAGATATTAAGTTCTTAAAGAACCCTAATTTTACTTTATTAGAACTTTTCTTAAAATAAAACTAACTACTGAAGCAACTAAATAGAGCCCCTCTTTATAGAACTAAAGAGAGAGAGGCCAACTACTGTGGGAAACGTCCTATCTAGGGATGTGCTACATCAAATACAACATTAGAGATTATAAAAGAGTGAAGTAAAGAGAAAGTGTATATTCTTACCCAAGAGCAAAGGTAAAACTGGTAGCTCTAAGGGCTTATCTGGAGCACCGACCATGACCAGCTTTCCATGATTTTTCAGCAGAAGGATAAGTGGAAGAAGAGGATGAAAGGCAGACACTGTATCAATAATACCATCCATTGTGCCCATTGCAGCCTACAAAAAATTTATACCATACATGAGCAAGTTAAAATTTCACGTCTAGGTGTATGATCTAAATGAGAAATAGCCCTTTATATCAATAAATGGTGATCATCCCACTCAACTACAATCCATAAAATTAGGGGTCTTAAGGATTTTGTGGATGCCAAAGCTCAAAAGGCTTCAAATCTTAAGGATTTTTAGTTGGTCATAGAATAGGAAACAACAACACGGGTACGGGGTGTCGGAAATGGCAAAATTTTGTTAAGTACCCTGCAAATAGTGTTGAACACGTGTGTCAGAGTGTCGGGGTGTCGGACACATTTTATTTTATTAAAGTGAAGTGTCGTTGTTACATAGGTCATAGATGACTAATCCATTCTTAAGTGTAATCCTCATTTCAAATAAACACTTACAATGACACCTAACTATTGAGGCGTCATCAATTAAACGATTAGTATTAGCTTATAGATCAAGTCAAGATTCTAGTAGTATGGATACATCTGTTTTGTAAACAAGAGATTTAACAAATCAAATTAACATTTTTACCTGCATATCCTCTTGATCACGGCTAACCAAAAATGAGTCAGCACCAAGATGTTCAATTGCTTCCTTTTTCTTGCTAAGAGAGGTGCTGATCACGGTTACCTTCATCCCAAAAGCCTTAGCAAACTTAACGGCAACATGACCAAGCCCACCAAGTCCTGCCACACCAAAACTCATACCGGGTTTACAGAGTCCATAATATTTCATTGGGCTGAACACTGTAATCCCAGCACACAATAATGGTGCAGCGGCGTCTAAGGGGAGATTTTGAGGGAAACGAATAGCAAAATGCTCCTCAACAACAAGGTTATCTGAATATCCACCATATGTAAGCGTCCCATCATGGTAACGTGCGTTGTAGGTGAGTATCTGTTTCGTACAGTAATTCTCCAAATCATCAGCACAGCTATGACATGAGCCGCAGGAGCCAACCCTGCACCCCACTCCCGCTTTCTCTCCCACTTTCACCTTTGTCACATTCTTTCCTACTTCTGTCACCACACCAACAATCTCATGCCTGCATGATAAGAAAAATAAGTACATAGCTTAAGGGATATGTATTGTAGTATTGATATGTGCTTCCCTTATATGCTTTATGGTATAGTAACTGCTTCCTGGACTCCACGAGGAAAAATCGTGAGCATGCCCCATGTTTTCCTTTTTTCGCAATTTCTCATAAACTCCTTTTGCATTTACTCACAATCCCTCAATCCAGTAAGAGATGACGAAAAGGTCTAGAGGTTAGAGGTTAGACGATGGTCAAGATTGGAGTTGTACCCAGGGACCATAGGATAGATAGAGTTGCCCCATTCGTTCTTGATGTGATGAAGATCTGTGTGGCAGATTCCACAGTAAAGTACCTTGATAGTAATATCATTGTCTCCATTAACCCTGAAAGAAACATCAAGAAAATTAGCTGGATTTTTTCTTTGACATATGTGGTGACTGCCCAAACTCTTCCAAAGCATCCAAATTAAACTATATTAGTGGAGTGCAATATCTTTATGCTAGATAAAGGCCGATAAAAGGTAAATTAGTACTAATTTACAAAAAGAAAACAAAAGAAAAGCAACAACTATGCTTATCAATTTTTTTTTTAAAATTACAGTAAAACTGAGCTGATGATTGTGTTTCTGCCAAATAATTATTAAGCATTATGTGCTCGTCTTTGATAAGTGGTATCAGTAAGATTATCAGTCAAATAGTTCACTCTCTTAAAGGCCTACCTGATATCCTATAAAGTAAAGATGATCAAATTTATTTGCTAAATTTGGTTATGTTTAGGGGGGCAATGCTTTGGTGAGTAGTAACCACACGAAAACGGAAAGATCCCAAGCACCGACCCAAATTTTAATAGTAAACCAATGTCTTATTTCAGTAAATATTACCTATGGAACTAAACAATATACATGCAAGGCCTAAAGGCGAGCCAGACATGGTATTGTGAAGGTGATCCTTTATATGATAATTTTTTTTTGTCCAACACTCAGGATTCTTAGAATCTGGATCCTGGCTAGACACCAAGGTCAACTCCATAGTGGTCCATTGATGAAAGATCTCAAAATATGAGAGTATAGGACGAAAGTATATGTGGTGATGCTTACCTTCTGGAGAAGTTAAAAGGAGAGAGAACGCCAGACTTGTCTCTTGCTGCCCATCCGAACACCTTCCGGGGATGTTCCTCTTCTGGGAATTTCGACATTCTAGAGATAGAAAGTTAGAGAGAAAGATAGAGAAATTGGTAATGACAATAATGTAGTGAGGCACTGAGACTGAGACTGGCCTCTTATTTATACCAAAAAAATGAGGAGTGGTGGTGATTTTTTATTAAACAAGAAATAGGAAATGATACAAGTGACGGACAAAGAGTTCACAGTTGTTATTGAAGTCCAGATATAGAGTGTACAGTTGTTATTGTTGTCCGGATATAAAGTTTACAAGTCCCATTTTTCTTGCTTATCTTCCTCCCTCTGTCGACACTAAACATTATTTTGCTTGGAGTGACATTAATAATGATGTCCGATGTCGTGTTCATTTCCCGAACAACCCCTGTATTCTTAACTAAATGAAATAAGATAATATGGGTAAAAGTGTAATCTTATGCCTCCATCTCTCCCGATCTCTTCTCTCAACTAACAAGCTAGTTCTCGCCTTCAACCAACAAGCTTCTTCACACCTCTCAACTTATTCTTCAGATGTCTATTGTGGAGTTCTCTCTCTCTCTAAAACTTTAGAGTCCCCACTTTCTCTCTAAAACTGCAATCTCTCTCTTCTTCAAAGGTTAGGGTTTTGAGTTTCAGATCATGCTTAATGATTTTTTAGGGTTTTATAGGGTTTCAATTAAGATTCCAGGGGTTTGATTTGGTTTTCTAGGGCTTCAATTTCAAGGTTTTCGATTTGAATTCATAGTGTTTCAATACAGATTTACACAGTTCGATTTGGTATTTTTTAAAATATTTGATTACTTGAGATTAACCGATTTCGATTAATTTAGGTCTAAATTAATAGGTTTGAATTCCTTTAAATTAATGTTATAACCTTAACCTAATTCAAATTGAATCGATTATCTAGTTTCAACAAGCAGTTGAAAACTAAACACAAAACCAAATAATTGTAACCCTATGAAAAACTTTTCTCAGGAAAAAACCCATATGTCGTTGTCGAATCACCCGACAGCTAAACAATCAAATATTGAAAAGAAATTACAAAAATTCAATTACTTACAGACTCGATAAACACATCCCGTGGTTATCTCTCTTCTAATTGAACTCTTCGCAATCAATTTTACGTTCTCGCAATGCCTCGCTTCAATCTCTCGTCAAAACTTTCAATCTTGAATCTCACAAGTTCTTTAAATTATGAATTGAGTTTGTGATTCAATGATTGATTCAAGTTTGAATTGTTAGTTCTCATTTGAATCGCTCAAAAAAATTTCTTCTCTCTCTAAAAATTCAAGCTCTCAAAAATAGGTTTTGGAAGAGGTGAGTTATGAGAAAAGAAAGGATGTCTTAAATAGAAAAACTAAAAACCCGTCCTCTGCTCGAATAGAGACAAAGTCTATTCGAATAGAATAATTTTTATTCGAGCAAGACCAAGATCCTATTAGAATAAATAAAGTTTTGAGGTAATTTGTTAGGATAGAGAAAAAGTCTATTCAAACAAAACAAGTTTTATTAAACAGAACAAAAACCTATTCGAATAACTAAGTTTTCAGGTAATGTATTCGAATAGAGAAATAGTTTATTCAAATAGAATAAGTTTTATTCGAACAAGACCAAAATCCTATTCGAACAAACATAGCTCTGAGTGAAAATATTTGAATTGATACTAACTCTTATTCGAACAAGATCTTATTCGAGCAGAACAAAAACCTGTTCGAACAGAGGCATGTTTTTCTCAAAAAGACATCACTTTCTTTTCATACTCTGTAAAATACTAAGGGCTTGACATTTAGAGCAAAAAGATACAAACCTACTTACCTATTCAGTGTCAATTCAGCTGCAGTCGCTGCATGTGTAATCTCTGACGACGAGTAACCACGAGAAAGTGCTGACACCTATTCTAGACACGGAATGAATCAAACTCTAGATATGGATGATTCAATCTCCCCCTTTGATTTATTTCATGTCAAAACTAGAACTATAAGAAATAAAAATATAACGCGATGGACTGACTCAATCACTGAACATCCACGCTCAAAGCTCCATTTTCATTCTATAACATATACTCTGGAATCTTTACACACTAAACAAGATATATTACATAACCGTTCCAATAAAATAAGGGATCCAAAAATAACATAACTTACCTGGCTTACTTGTCAAGATCATTTTCCCCCTTTTTGGCACAGATGAACAAATGATAAATAACAAATAAAAGGAGAAGCAAACCAGTATATGTAGTTAGGAAAACACTAAACACAAATACCCCAAAATCAGATGTAACTTCCCCTCAAAATAATGGTAACCCCCTTAAAATGAAACAAAAGGAAAACATATACGGGGAGTGTCTTTGAAATAAGCAAGCAAAAGAAGACAACACTCCCCCTAACACAAGGCATGATAGAAAGACAATAAATCTAAAATATTTTATAAAGACCAAGACAGTGCCTATGTGTTATAAAATAATCATTAAATAAATTACTTGGTGTGTGTGTGTGTGTACATAGTCAAATGGATACCCAGTTTTCAACGTATTACTCAGCCACTGTTAGAATATTATATTGGAAAGTTGTTTCAACTTAGGCCTCACTAGGGTGGTTACTCAAAAATCACTGAGAATGGACTAACAAACACTCTATGTGAAATATGAATATGTGTATGTGAATAGAAAAATTCAAATTTTATCAAATAGACTGCGCATTGTAAATTGAAAGATCTCACTGACAGAAAATCAATTGTCATAGATGGTGTCAAGTTAACTAACATAGAATCCATATCTCTCATCTCCACTAAACTAACTATTTTAAACTCAAGATCAAACATGTCTTGAAAAATTTATAATGTAGGCAAGGGAATGGACATGGCAGAGTAGGTATTTCGATGGCATTATGAGACTACAGTTACACTAATTCCCCATCTTTACACAAATTGAGTTCACCTTTTGTCATTCTTTTTTCTTATTAAGTACACATGGAATAAAATACTTCTTCCCCTCCTTTTTTATTTATTTATTAATTTTTATATTCTTGTAAAACTCTGATTGATATGCTAGCAAATATATTGGGGATACACACTCTATTCTTATATTCATCTTTCCCCCAAGAATTACTTCTTCCTTTTTTTTTTATTGAAAAGTCTCAAAACAATTGGGTAAACTAATAAAGGATTTGGGCAAAAAAATGAATGACATATTTTAAGGCACAAGGGGCTGCAAGCGGATAAAATTTTGGGTAAGTATAGACGAAGGCCAAAAAGGTGTAGCAATAAAAAACCTATTATCATATCTTCGGTCTCACATAGTATCTTTTTCATCTCGAATCAAGTATAAGGAATGTTATATTAGACTAACTTGAACTTGAAGTTACCATCGACAATTGATTATAAAAAATGGGATACAAAAAAATACTGAATCTGGAAATAATTTATAAAAAATTACTCGAAGCTTGTAAAAAGGCTAGATCCTCTCATAGTACTAGGTACGAAGTCTCTATAGTTATCCTCACGTGGTTCTAATCACGATGAGCTTTTAGTTTAAATAAGAGGATCAATGACTATTGTGAAATATGATTTTACCAAATAATTATCCCATGAATGAATATAACACAAAAGCACAGTCAAAGTCTAGCAAGAATATTCTACATACAAAGGCTCATAAAGTGCAAATAAGCACAAAACAGTACCCTACTGTCCTAAAAATAAAAACAAGCTGAGACATATAAGAAACATACCTAATCAATGGAGCATACTGATAACCCGTCTCAGTTGATATTCATTACCTTGTCTGTGGCGACAGGTCATTCTTTCGTACCCAAACAGTCCGACTAACCTTTCGAGGTGATGTTTCTTGAGCAAACCACCTACTCACATTCTCATTTATCACATTAGTAGTAATCACATTTGAGTTATATCTTTGCCTATAGAATGGTTGAGCATATGGTTGATAGGATCCAAAAAATCTACAATAAGATGCAATATGACCCTTTCTACCATATATTCCACAATAATAAATATAAGAGTACGAGAACCATTTGGCTTGATTACGAGTGGAGGATATTACATTATGTTTGGGCAATGACGAAGTAGCAATTGCTTTGATAAATTTTGTGACTTGAGGAGTCTTGGCATTAGAGAGATGTTCCTCATATCCTAGACCCCTTTTATTAGTATCTGTTTTCTCCATACATAACATCTTCTCAATATTTTTTGCTCCATGATAAAAAATTTCAAGTTTCTGCTGAGATAAAACTAAATCAGGTTTGGCCGTATGTAGTTCATCCAAAGTTGATTTCATCTTCTCCTTCGCATCATGAACTCCTTTCTCTAAAATCACAACCATGTCATAGAGGCATTGTTTCTTATCTTTAAGCATTTCTATCTTTTGACTTGTATTTTTAATTTTTTCTTGAAGTTCGCGCGTGAGTGTATTAACTTGGTCTTTCAAGACTTTGTTAAGTTTACCAAGTTTAATTCACTTCGCAAAAGTCTAAGCATACAAGACTTCAAGATTCAGGTCCTCAAACTCATTTTTTTCATGATCACTTTGACTTTCAATAAAATTCTCAAGTTCGAAAGCGTTAGAGTTATCATTACTACAATTTTAAAAAATAGGATATGCACAATATTGTTCGTTATCAACTACTTGGGAATTACTCTCATTGTTATCATTTTCATCATTACTGTCATCCCAAGTAATACTGATATTCATAGCTTTGTGATTGGCTCCAAATTTCTTATTGGGACAACTGTGAACAAAATGACAAAATTTGTTACACTTATAACATTCAGCTTGATTTATGTCAGTGTCAAGGTTGGTCTGCCGGTTATTCGATTTAAGTTAATCATGGGTTTACGACTTGTAATTCACTGATTACCCATATTTTTTAAATTGAATTTTTTTAATAAAGTTTTTAAGCTGGTTGCTTATAGAGGCAATCTGTAAATCCATATCTAACCTGTCATCATTACCTGAATCAGATGAGTTGTTAACATTTTTGGTACCCTTAGAAGAAGAAGAGTAAGATAAAGATTTAAAAGAAACATTCTTGTTCTTCTCAGGGTTTTTTATTTTCATCTCGAGTTCAAAAGTTCACAATTTTCCAGTTAATGTATCTGGTTTCATTTTCTTAAGATCGTGAGTTTCCTCGATAGTATCACGTCTGGATCTAAAGCTCTTAAGAAGAGTCCTAGAACTTTACGAACAATTTGAACATATGAGTAAGTTATACCTAATGCAGCACTAGTATTGACAATGTCACTTAGTCTCGCATAGAACTCATCAAAGGGTTCATTCTCATCCATTCGAATATTCTCAAATTGTGAGGTAAGCATTTATAATTTGTTTTCCTTAACTGTATCATCGCCTTCGTGAGTTCAAACTAATATGTCCCAAGCTTCTTTCGAAGTGGTACAAGCAGATATATGTCAAAACTCACTTGAGCTCACAGCCATGAAAATAACATTGTGACCCTTATTATTAAAACCAGCAGCTTCCTTTTCATCCTTAGACCATTGATTCCTAGGCTTAAGGACCTCTTCAGATTCATCACCCATTCCTTGGATCATGGTAGGGTGTGTCCATCCATCCTCGATTGCAATCCATACATCTTCTTCAAGTGATTGTAAGAATGTAACCATTCGGACCTTCCAATAAGGATAGTCTTTGCCATTGAAGATGGGTAGACGATTTATGGGTCCTCCAAATCTTTTAAAATTCATTAATATCAAATAATCGAGTTAGGATTCACACTCAGGTTGTTAAGACTGGAAGTGCAACCACTCTGATACCAATTAAAATATTTGATTACATGAGATTAACCGATTTTGATTAATTTAAGTCTAAATCAATAGGTCTGAATTCCTTTGAATTAATGTTCTACCCTTAACCTAATTCAAATTTATTCGATTATCTAGTGTTAACAAGAAATTAGAAATTAAATACTAGACCAAATAATTTTAACCCTGTGGAAAACCTTTCTCAGGAGAAAAATCCACAGGTCGATGTCGAATCACCCGACAGCTAAACAATCTACTATTGAAAAGAAATTACAAGAATTTAATTACTTATAGACTCGATAAACATATCCCATGGTTACCTCTTTTCTTATTGAACTCCTCACAATTAATTCCACGTTCTTGTAATGCCCTTCGTTCTCGCAGTACCTCACTTTAATCTCTCATCAAAGCTTTCAATCTTGAATCTCAAAAGTTCTTTAAATCATAAATTGGGTTTGTGATTCAATGATTAATTCAAGTTTGAATTGTTAGTTCTCGTTTGAATCGATCAAATAAATCTCTTCTCTCTCTAAAAATTCAAGCCCTCAAAAATAGGCTTTGGAAGAGGTGAGTTATGAGAAAAGAAATGATGTCTTAGATAGGAAAACTTAAATCCTAACCTCTATTCGAATAGAGACAAAGTCTATTCGAATAGAACAATTTCTATTTGAACAGAACCAAGATCCTATTCGAATAAATAAAGTTTCAAGGCAATTTGTTCGAATAGAGAAAGAGTCTATTCGAACAAAACAGGCTTTATTCGAACAAAACAAAAACTTATTCGAACAACTAAGTTCTCAGGTAATGTATTCGAACAGAGAAATAGTCAATTCGAACAGAATAAGTTTTATTCGAACAAGACTAAAATCCTATTCGAACAAACATAGTTCTGAGTAAAAATGTTCGAATAGATACTAACTTTTATTCGAGCAAGATCTTATTCGAATAGAACAAAAACCTGTTCGAACAGAGGCCTATTTTTCTTAAAAAGGCATATCACTTTCTTTTCATACTCTGTAAAATCCTAAGGGCTTGTCATTTAGAGCAAGGAGATATAAACCCACTTACCTGTTCAGTGTCAGTCTAGCTGTAGTCGTTCCATGTGCAATCTTTGACAACGAGTAACCACGAAGAAGTACTGACACCTATTCTAGACACGGAATGAAACAAACTCCAGATATGGATGTTTCATTTTTGGGTCACGATATGAAGGGTTTTGATGTGGTTTGTGGATATATTTCATCCTCTGTTCATCATTTTTTGGGTTTGATTTTAGGGTTTAGAAACTTTAATGGTTAGTTACTTGAATTGTAGGAGCAACTTAAGGTGATGTTGGTGTTTGATATGTGGTTTGATGGTGGGTACCTGAAATGTTTTCTAATCATTCCTATAATTTAATTATGAGGAAATTATACCCAACACTGCAGTTAATGTTCACAAGTACATTTTTTTTGTAGGTTCTCATTACTGATGTTTCTGATGGTAGTTGATTGGTTTATGATGTTTAGGGTCTTCATTGGTTTGTGATATTTGTGATTAGGGTTTTGATGGTGGTTGTTTTAATTTTGTATTCTCTGACGGCGGTCTTTATCTGTCGGTTTGACAGTGGAGATTGAAAAGAAGCTTAAAATGGGGGTACGTTGTTAAGAAGAGCTGATGGTTCTTATGTTGACTTGGGTGAAGGATATGACATATGTGCTATTTTTGTTTGGGGTTTCAGTTTGGGTATAATTTTTCGACCATTAGGTTCAAATCTCTTGCAGGCTCATATTTCCCCTCTTGGCCTCTCTTGCTTCAAAGATTTTAGTATTTGAAAATATTCAACGAGTAATCTCGAGTCTGATCGCTTGAAATGAGTTTGATATCCTCTTTCAATTGTTTTTGGTTCGAGGGTATTGATTTCAAATTGGTAAATTAGTTTTGGGTGGGTGTTTATGCATTATGGTCGTAGTGGCATGACTTCTTTGATTGGTATGACTACTAGAATTTCTATAGCAGGTTTATGCTGATGGTTCTAACATGTGCATTTAGAGGTGGTGATGGTGAGCAATGTGATGGTTTTTCAATATTCATTCTATTTATAAACTTTGAGGCATCTTGGGTCGAACTCCAACCATCAAAAGTTAAAGGTTTGAAATTGAATGCATTAGAGTTTTAGTTTGGATTAAATCATCCCAAATCATAGTTTTTTGCATTAAGGTATGGCATGTTAGCCAACTATTATGGTACCAATCTGATATGAAATCACTACAGAGGCTACCCTATTTTTATGTTCGAATAGGCTTTGAGTTTGTTTGAACAGAACAAAGCCTGTTCGAACAGACTCAATGTATATTCAAATATTTTACTCAGATGTCCCTGTTGTTCGAATAAACTTTGGGTATTTATTCGTATACACATTTTCTTTCGAACAGACATCGAGAAAACCCATATTTGAGTTTTGTTTGAAGCCTTTAGTTTGCCCTGAGATTTGAGGGATTATATTTGGTCTCCCAAGTATAAAAGGGAGAGTTTGGTTTTTAGAAGCCACCCTTGGTGAGATCTTTTGGTAGAGGAATTTTTGAGATAAAAACCTCCTTTGTTTGTAAGATTATAACCTTGGATCTTGAAATAAACTCCCTATCTATTGTGTGTGGATATAGGTAATTTCCGAACCACCTTAATTCCTTGTTATTAGTTTTGGTCCTGTATTCTTTTAACTTGTTCATAGTTAGTCGGATCAAATAAGATTTTGGTTTCCGCGACGCGGTTCAATAATTGGTAACAGAGCGAGGTTATTTCCTTGGTGGTGCTTAGAATTAAGGTAACATTGACTTATCTTGATTTTATTTGGGTTTTTAATTTTGTTTAGTGTATGAAAATTGGGGGAACCATGGTAGAAAGAGATGAACCTAGTTCCTCGGCCCCTAAACTAAGTACAATGGTGATGTTTAACAACACAAAGATAAAAGTTGTGAAATTTAATGGCACCAATAACTTTAACATGTGGTGATGCGAGGTTATTGATGTGCTAAGTCAACAAGACTTAGATAAGGTGTTGGGGGACAAACCGGTGGATATAGAGAGGAGTGTTTGGAAGAAGATGAACAGGAGGGCTTGTGGTCAAATTTGAATTTGTTTATGCCTTGCTTAAGATATTAAGTACCTTCTAATGAATGAAACCTCGGTAAAAGAAATTTGAAGGATTCTTGAGGAGAAGTATTTGGTAAAAAAACATACAAAATCGACTCCATTTGAAGAGAAAGTTTTACCGCTTCACGATAATACAAGGGATTTATATGTCGGAGCACTTGAATGATTTCACCATGTTATTAGCCAATTTGGCAAACCTAATGGAGATTGTTGGCGATGAAGACAAGGCACTTTTGTTTTTGAATTCACTTCCTGAAGAGTTTAAATATTCTGTTACGTCGTGCCGGCCCTGGCTATAGGCGCAGGAGGCGGTCGCCTAGGGCCTCAATTCTTTTATATAAATTTGGGTCCTCTAAATGGTTAGCTAGTACTACATAAAGGGCCCCTAAACTATCATAAAATAAAGTTGTGCCTACTGGTTTAACTTTATTGATCTCATCATAAGGTTAAAGGTTCAAATCCTTACCTTGTTAACAAATTTCATAATTTTTTTCCAAGAAAATATGCACTTTAAAATAAAAATAAGCAAAAACCCGGCGGGGGGCCTCATTTTCAGATCTTCTCTAGGGCCTCCTAAACCTCAGGGTTGGCCCTGCGATAACATACGGGAAAAGTTCATTGCAATAATAAGATTTGGCTACTCTAGGGACCTATCCCTCGACCTAGTCTAAACTCGAACTATCTCAATATCAGACTCACGCATTATACACGTGACATGTTCAATCAGCATTTGACACCTAGACCACGAACTGATAAAGAACGTGAATCGAGCACTATAAAAAATATGAACAAGTCAAAGACACCTCTCTCCCACGAACTAGCAGTTGTGCATTCAACTACCACCTGGCCTATTTTCATGAGAACGTGCTTCTGCACGATAATGAACAAAGAGTAAGGTCTATATAAAGGATTAGTTCTAGAGGATAATGGGCTAGAATTTTTAAATTCTAAAACAACAAGAATTCTTATCTTTTAAGATCAAGTATTTCTAGCTCAAGAGATTACTTGTAATAAGATATCAGCCTCAGGCAATAAAAGTTACAGTTACAAAATCCTCTACTCGAGGTCATTATTTTATACCTATTTAAAGGTTTTCTATGCTAAATCACCTGTGTCATTTCTTGTATTACACTAATTCATGTCACTGGTACATTTGGTATAAGATCTAATTTTGAGCTATTTCAAGCTACAAAATTTGGCCATTACATTAGGCTGTCTGTGGGAAATAAGATATTTCCAGAATATCCTAAGGCATACATTTACTCCACTATCCATTTCCAATCATGGTCACTTCCAAGCAACCAGTAATAGAAGTTCTGCTTGATCTTTTAGTTGAAGTAGAATAGCTCGCTTAACTACAGGCGGATCTCCACACCGAGACAGAGAAGTGTACTGAGCTCGAGCGTTAATTAGTTCTTGACAGGGAGCTCCGCGACAAAGAACTCAAAAGTAAGTATCAAGCTCGTCTGATAGCATTCAAGAGATATGAAGAACAGATGACAACTATGTAGACTGCTTTACAAGTTTTAAAAGATACTCAACATGCTCCCCTTACTAGAGATCATGATCAAGTACTAGCAAACTCCCGAGTTTCTACACGGGAAAGATTATGACCTCGAGGAGCAACTAGCAAAGCCATTTACCAGAATCTTCAGAACCAACCACAAGCTTCAATTCATTTAGGAAGAGAAGCTCAGTCTGATATTAGTAGGGGAATCCGACTTTCCAAACGTCAAGAGGACGAGCAGTGACTTCAACACAGGATACCAGCTCGAGAGCATTTGTGCGAGGGTACAGATACTCATAATCCTCGACCAGCTCACCTAGTCACTCAGGGTACGCATCAATACGTCACACAAGAACACATGGATCAACTTATCAAGTAGTTGATTGAAGCTCAAGCTCTAGGCAGTAAAGACGATTTCACCAAGCTGCAAGGTAGTCCGAATCCCAAAGAGTTATTTTATATGGAAGTTCCAACAGGTATCCATACTCTAAAGATGCATAAATACAAGGGTATTAATCCGAAGGAACACATTAAGCAATTTCGTGATTTACTGGGATCGTTCTCAAATCTCAACCATTTTTTATGTCGTCTGTTCACAGCAAGTCTATTGGGATAACCGTTATGTTGGATCCATTCTCTACCTGAAGATTCTATCCTCATATTTGACCAACTACAAAAGATTTCTGTGAAGACTTATGCTCACAATAAAGACAAGGAAGATAATTTATATTCTCTTATTAGTCTCAAACAATCACATGGAGAGAATCTTGAGGTCTTTACAAAGAAGTTTCTGGAGCTTGCGCGAAAAGTTGATAATCTTCATCAGAAAACAGTTATTATTGCTTTTACAAATGTGCTAAAACTCGATTGCAAAGCAAATGAGCATCTCTTATTAAACAAACCTGTGACCTTGGATGACATAATTACCATGGTCAATGGGTATGTCAACCTAGAAAGGATGATGACTGAAAGACATAAATCGACTAAATCCGTCCTAACCACTAAAGGTCAAAACACAGAATGTAACAGTATACTAAATGAGGACTAGGGTGATCAAAAACGTTCTAAGGAAAACAGATGCAAATCTATGAAAGGAAATTTATTACCCTGGACAATCCTCCCCAAGATGAATGTCTGGATCTCCTCAATTTTTCCCGTGTTGGCAAACAAAAAATTCTACCGTGTATCTCAACCATTAGAACCGATTGAAGGCAAACCGTACTCCACGCATCACAAGGTAAATCATCATGAAATTGACAACTACTATGCTTTACAAAGGTTGCTAGAATATATTTTCAAAGACAGAAGAATGCACGAGTACATTATCTATCTGGAAGCATACAAGAATGTTAGTTTCAAGATGTAGGTCAAAGTAGTCCAGGTCGAAGATTAAGCTGAGGAAAAGCACTTATACCATATATACCACAACAGGATGATTGATATCCACAAAATTACCAACTCATCTAGGTTCAAACAAAGGAGATTATCTGAATGCTACGATCTCACACCTCAAGATAAATAAGTTAAACTTCTTCCTAAATTGAGTAATCGCCGACTTGGAATTTCATTCGAGGATTACAATATCAGTCACGTCAAGTTTCCTCATCATGATGTATTGGCTATCAAGATAAAGATGAAATTTTTTGTCATGCATACAATGATGATTGATACTGGTAGCGGTATTGAAATTACCTTTCAGAGCACGATCAAACAGATGGATTGGCCGATCAAGTTATTCCGAGCGACATTGATATTAGTGGCTTTAATGGCTCAAAGAAAGAACGAGAAGGCAAGATCATCTTACCTATCACCGCAGGACCTATCCCAATCGATGTCGTGTTCTACATCATCAATGCCAAGTCTCATTACTTAGGTATTATGGGCCGCTGTTGGATACCCAACATAGAAGCAATCGCGTCCACGTATCATAAAGCACTTCACTTCAAGCACAACGGTGGCATCTACAAAATCAAAGGCAGTCAAAAGCTCTCCTATTCTTGCAAAAATGTCATCTCTTCTATTCTCGATATATCTGACAGATATACTGCATAACAATTACAGAAAGCTGGTCACATCGATGACCAACCTTCAACAGAAGAACCTACAGAGTACATAGACATTGATGGTTCTAGCAGGGGTACTTATATTGGTACCAAGCTGGTCCCACATGACAAGAAAGCCCTCATTCACTTCTTACGAATGTATCGAGGCATCTTCGCCTGGATTTTTAAAGAAATGCCAGAGTCGATCCATCTAAGGTATGTCACAGATTGAACATCAACAATAGCACCACGGTGGTCAAACAGAAATAGAGAAGACTATCACCTCATCTTCGAGATGAAGTCAACAATTAAATTGATAAGTTGATCAAAGTAGGATTCATTCGAGAAGAAAGTACCCGGTTTGGATCTCTAACATTGCTGCAGTTCCAAAGAAGAATAGAAAAGTCTGAATTTGTGTGGATTTCACTGATCTAAACAAACACACTCTCAAGGATAATTTCCTTCTTCCAATTATTCATCAAATTCTTGATTTCATGGCAGGTCATGGGCTCTTATCAATGATGGATGTTACTTCAAGATACAATCAGATACCTCTCTTAGATGCTGATCAGGAAAAAACTACTTTTATCACTGAAAGAAGACTTTACTCTTACATAGTTCTGCCTTTCGGACTGAATATCGCAAGAGCAACTTATCAACGGTTAATGACAATAATGTTCAAAGCACACTTGAGGAAAATCATTAAATACTATATCGATGATCTCCTGTTTTAAAGTTTACAGTCCAAGGACCATATCACAGATCTCTTCATGATCTTCCATATTCTACGCTTATACAGGATGTGGCTCAATCCTTATAAATATCAATTCAGAGTGTACCTAAGAAAGTTCCTCGGCCATCTCATCAGCAAGATGGGGATTGAAGCCTACACAGATTAAATTTGAGCTCTCCTCAATATGCCTTCTCCGAAAACAAAGAAGGATTTACAGAAACTCGCAGGCAAGATTGCTGCTATCAATCGATTCATTTTAAGTCTTCATATCAATGTCGGTGGCTATTTTTACTACTATGAGGATATACCAAACAAGGTAAACTTCAGCCCAACAAAGAGATCTGGTGGACAGAAGAATGCAGGAAAGCTTTTCTTGAACTCAAAACCTATCTGAGGAAGTCTCCCATCATGAGTACCCCGGTAGGTAATAAGAAACTGATCCTCTACCTTAAAGTTATAGAAAATTTTATCAGCTTGGTCCTTATTTGACTTGAGGAAAAGGTTTAATAACCAATCTATTTCATCAACAACCCTAACTCTAGCAAAAACAAGATATTCTAAGATCGAGCGACTCCTTCGAACTCTCGTTTACACTTCACAGAAGCTAAAACACTAGTTTCAAGCTCATTCCATTAAAGTTATGACAAACTACCCACTACGAGATGTCTTGTCTAAAAAAAATCACGAAGAGTGTAACAATGGTCGGTCAGTTTGGGAAAACATGATATCAAGTTTCAACAATGACATTCAAAAAAAGGATAGGCCATTAACAATTTTCTTGCAGATTTTCTTGTGAAAGATCCTGATTGTGAGGAGCACGACCCTGACCTTACAAATGAAATTACAGAAGCTCCACCTGTCAAACCATTTGACAAAGGAGTTGATTAGATTACGAGGAATGGGTTGAGGCTTCTTACAGATGGTTCAACAGGACCCGTAGGGTCAGGGATGGGAATTGTACTGATTACCCCTTCTAACAACTGAATCGAAAAATCAATCCACTTGGATTTTAAAGCTTTCAACAATGTTATAAAGTACGAAGCTTTAATTCATGGGCTCGACTTGGCACTTGAGTTTGGCATTCCCGAACTATCAGTCTACACAGATTCATTACTCATCCTCCACCATTACTCAGAATAGTACAAGAAAAATGTCAAGATGATCGAATATGTAGCCCTCGTTGCCGATAAGATGAGCAAATTTTTGAAAGAAACTCTCAACTATTTACCTTGAGGTATGAACAGACATGCCGATTCCTTAGCTTATTTGGTCAGGGTCTTGGTTACATAAGCACGATATCTCTAAATCGAAGTGATGTCCACCTCTAGTAATAATCTCCACTCTTTATGTACGATCAACACTGGGGGCAATGAAGAGGAAAATGACGATTGGAAGAAATCCTTTATCACCTACCTCGGCCCGGAAAGCAAATGTGACGGGCCCCTTCTAATAAATCCAAAAGAACGATGACAGTTAAACAAAAACTCGAAATATTATATAGTTTAGACTGGCTGTTTATATCACCGATCAATAACAGGGCTTTATCTCAAGTGCCTCTCCAAGAAGAAAGTTGATGGAATTCTCAAAGAAATACATGCAGGAACTTGTGGCTCCCACGCCGCAGGTCGGTCAGTTGCAAACATAGAAATTATAGAAGGAGTATTCTGGCAGAGAATGCAAAAGCAAACAGAAGAGTACTCACGAAGATGCGATACATGTCAACGACATGAGCACATAATACGAGCTCCTATACTCGAACTCCACACAAGCAAGGTATTTTGGCCTTTCAAGCGGTGGGCAATCGATCTCGTTGAAGAATTTCCTAATACGCTATGTAACCGATATTTCTTACTCATGGCGATAGAGTACTTTACGAAATAGGTGGAAGCAGTTCCTCTTTGTCGAGCTAGAGAAGAAGAGATCATCTCTTTTATCTGGGAAAACATTATCACATGGTTCGGATGTCCATACCTAATTCGAATTGTTAATGGGCCACAGTTTGTTGAAGAAAAAGTTATGGCCTTCCTCAACAAATACAACATCATTCATTCCCCATCCAATCCATACTACCTGCAAGGAATTGGACAGGTCGAGATCGCCAATAAAACAATAGTAGATGTAATCAAGAAACGGCTTCAATCATAAAAGAAAGGAAATTGGATACGAGAGCATCCTCACATTTTATGGGCATATTGTACAACACCAAGACAATCAACTGGTTATTCCCCATTCTTTCGAGCATACAGAACTGAAGCCATCATTCCAGCAGAATTGATCTATGTGGATCCAAGGAATTTCCAAATCTCCAATTCTGGCTTAAGCGGGAGCTCAAGCCTTCTAAATGGGGGAGCCATGATCTAGGAGGATCTAGGAGAAATTGGAGTTTTTATCAAAGTTGTTCGAACGAGGTTGAGAGTCGTTTGAACGACTTGAACCCTTGGGCCAAAGTTCTAGGGGAGGTATTCGGTCGTTCGAACAACCTATGGGTTCGTTCGAATGACTATCCTAATTTCAGTTCTAGTTTAAGAGTTTTAAATACCTTTTAGAGTTGGATTAGAGTTGGATTTCAAGTTGGATTGTAACTAGGACTTGTAACCTCTATAAAAGGGCAAGCCTAGGCTAGAGTTAATTATCTAGACGTAGATCACTGTTTAGAGTTTCCTTTAGATCTGATAGATTTGTAACTAGGGTTTGTAACCTTTTATGAAGGGTAAGACTAGGCAAGGTTAGATCTAGGTTAAGCTCATTTTTTTAAGCAATTAAAGCTTATTTTTCCCATTGAATTTGTGTTCTTCAGACTTTTTAGCTAACTAGAGCATTTTCATCGTATTATGGATTAAGAATACCACCATCCTATCAAAGATCACAAGCTCACAGACAAAGATAATGAGTTTGAGTTGGCCTGTAATATCAACTGGATTGATGAGACCCGAGCTCGAGATATTGCCAAACTAGGCCGATATCACCATATGCTGGCCAGCTCATTCAACAGAAGAGTCCTAAGTTGTAAGTTTCAAATTGACGATCTCATCCTCAGAGAAATCCCATATAGCTAAAAAGAAGTAAACGAAGGGAAGCTCACAACAAATTGGGAAGGTCATTTCCTCATCGTTGGCCGCACTGGCCTTGGATCATACTACCTCATGACTGAGAAAGGCGTCTGAATCCCAAATCCTTGGAATACTAGACAATTGAAGCAATATTATCGCTAAATCCCTAGTTCTCCATTACAGATTACTCTATTACCATTCTTTACATTCCAAAATTGAGATTTCAATCTTCAACAATGTACATTCTTTTTTACTAAATGAAAACTTCTAAGTTTTTTCCCACATTATTCTCTACTACATGTAGCATCTACTAAATCTCATTGATTAAAGTAAATGCAATACTGGCTTTCAATCGCCCATCTATATACATATCAACGATTAAAACAAAGGTAATACTAGTTTCAATTAATAATCTCTACTATCTATACGACACAAGATAAAACATAGGTGAAACTAGCTTTCATCTCTCTGTATGTCTACAAATACATAAATCACAGGTTATTTTTACTGGTTTTTGTTTATGGGAGGTCAGCTATACTTTCCCCTACAAAGGAGGTCGTAAAGCCATAAAATTTAGAGCTCGAGTAGTTACAACGTTCCTTCCTTGCTCTACTAGTTAAGCAGGTCGGGAACCTAGCTCCATTTCCATGGCGTTCAGGCAATTTCCTCGATCAATATCAACATCACAGATACAACCCCTGAGTGCCACATAGTCATGCAAGGTATCCCTTTCGAGCTCAAGCCTTTTTACTTCTTCCATAAAATAGGCAATAACAACCATTGGCTCCCTCGAGTGCACCTCTTCCGGGATAATTTTCTCTCAGTTCGGTATGACTAACGCGGCAAATTACTCTTTTACTAACAAATGACACTTTTGCAAATTCGTGTGGAAGGTGTTTACCCACTCTGCGCGTTGCTCAAAACATTTTATTACCTAAGTTTTCTACAATATTGTCCCTGTTGCTTTATCCTGCTCAACAATATTCATTATTCTTAGCTTCTCTACTTGACTGCGAAGTGCCACCAACTCCCCAACTCGTTTACATCATTTTTTCCAATACGTGCTTTATTTAACAACTCATCCTTTCTCCTCATAGCTACATATAACCCTTACTCCTTATGGAGAGTGACCTCTAACTTATAGTCACTTTCTTTAGTTCGTTCGTTCGCTCTCCTTACGGCTGCTCGGAAATAAATAAGATTTGCCTCTATCTTTATAATTCGAGCTGATGGGTTAACCAGTCACCCTTAACAGTCGAGACCTCGGTGTCATTCATTTTCTTCTTTGACCGCTCTCCAGCCTCAGCCTTCTTGGCACGCGAATTGGCCATGGCCAAATCCGCCTTCAACCTCGCAACGCTTTAATTTAGTTCTTCATACCATTTTTGGGCCATCCGAAGTTCAATATCTTTAGCAGGCATGGCCTCACTTAACTGCTCGGCTATACATTCAGAAGCAGTTAAATCATCTCGAGCCTTTTCAAGTTCGTTTTCCTTCTGGGCTAATTGACCCTTTAAACTGGCAATATTTTCTCACAAGTCATTTTTTGCAGGCTCTAACGACATGATACGGTATTGAGGGATATCCACTTCTTTACCTTTCACTATTAGCAAATCTATCCTACTACTTAGCTTTATTAATTCGTTATGCGCACTCGCGAGCTCTCCCTCCAGTTTTCATTTTTTAACATCTTTAATGCCAATATGTTAGGTCAACTCATTCTCAACTTTCTTCGTCTCTACAAGATCGATCTGAACTTTGACATATAGATCCTCCCAATATACATATGATTCGTTCATCCTATCAAATTCAGCCCCAAATTGATGATTGTATTGAAGCACCTTTTGTTCGTTCAAGTAGACAGTTTCTAGCTCGTCCTGCATCATCAAACTCGATTCAATGATACTTCACAGATAACATCAATACAAACTACAGTTAGCTTTACAGATTTCTAATAGATTTCTATTTATGCCATGCCAACAAGCTGGGATTATATTTCGCCCTCAAGTTAAGAAGTTATCTTACACTAATGGAAATAACATCTACATTCTATTTCAAGGTACACATTTTCTATGTTCAAATTTTCTAATACTCCAAAATAGTCCAGACATACTTGGTTATTATCATTAATTATGATCTATATCTTCCTTCTAACTTTACATTATAGCTCTAGAGTAGCAAAGCGTACAAGTCAAATATTTTGAGCTCTTTACTAACCTACAGCTCCATTTGCAAAGTCAATAGAGTTGCCAAAGCATTTTGCTCCTTAGCGTGCTCTCTCTCTAATTCCTCAATTCTGAGGTGCATACCTTTAAGTTCCTACAAATCAATATTTACAAACATCTTTTAGACTATTCAAAATTTGTCTTCAGAACATGTACCATACAATCATAGTTTTCGACTTACACAATCAAACAAGAAAAACAAACTCCAAAAAAGTTTTTACTCTACCTTGTCTTCTTCTCCCCTGCGGTTCTCTATATTAGTCATAGTGAAAACCACATTTAACATTGTCACAACACCTTGGAGAGGGCCGGCATCAGCATTAAGCTCCTCATCAGCTTTGGCCTCTTCAACATAGCGCCCCGCTATGATAGCTTCGATGCCAGCCACAGAGTATCCCACTTCGAGGAGCTTCTGCCCAAGGCAGTCACAAGCAGCTGTAACTTCCTCGATGTTCTTCTTCACCTCCTCAGCGGTCGAGCATCATCACCCGGTACGAGTCCCTCACAGAGACTGAGCGTTCCCTTTCCAAACTTAAATCCTCCTCGAGTTGGGTCACCCTCTTCTCGAGCTCGGCCCTTCCATCCTCGATCCCAAGACAGATGTCCTTTAACATTCGAGCAGCCTATAATAGAAATAGTACACATTTGAGCTTGAAAACAAACACAAAATTCGAGTAACATGAAGAATAAAAGACTTACCTTACTCAGCTCCAATTGCGCAAAAGAGTTCAACTCTTCAGCAGCTACTTAAGTTGCCGCCCTCAGTATGTTCTCTACGACTAACAGCTCATCCACCTTAGTAGGACCGCTCTCCACCTCTTTCGTCCCGCTCACTGCAGTAGGAGTATCCACCTTCCTCTTTTTCACACTCATCTCGTCCTCTTCACTCTTCATGGCTACCGAGGTCGAGCCACCCTTCACAGCCTTCCTCTTTAGGTACCTTTGAGCTTGCTTGACGTAATACCCCCAACACTGCCTTCAGATATATTTGAGCAGTCTTTGATAATACTGGACGTTCTTTACCTTCTACTTTCTTTCCAGCTCCAGTTCCTGTTATTTGTCTCTTTGTTTGAGACTTCTGTACTTTCTCTGACCTACCGTTAGCTCTTTTGTACCTACTTATAACAAGCTTTTCCAAAACAATCTCAAGCTCAGTACTTTCTTGAGATACAATATCTATTAGCGATTCTTTTCTCGCCACTTGAGATCGAGGATCTATAAAGTAATACAACACATTGTTAAATAGACAAAACACTACTACAACTGCAAAAGTTCGATATTACAAAATATTATGTACTTTTCTTCAGAGTTTTATATATAAGGTCCATGGGTTCCTCATCCCTTCTCTGGAGGCAATCACCTTTCACCCATAACATATTATCATTCCAAACTTGCCCTGCTGAGTTCAAGTTGAAAAATAGAGGTCGAGACGAACTAGAAGAAAAGTACGCGCCTCTAGTCGCCACATAATATTTTACAGTATAATACTACAAAACATCTACTGGAGTTATTCTCCTCTCCACCTCATTCTCAGCCCATAATCAATTCAGATTATCACAGACGTTTATCACTTCCCACATATTCCCATTCAGTTGGACAGGATAGGCCTCTATGGTATTCAAAATACCTTTAGCAAGATTGCTAAAATGTAATATCAATCCAAATTCTAACTGAGACAGATAACATAGATATCCCTGGTCCAGATCACTTTGGACATCTCCGTCGAAGTACTTAAAAAGGATCCACTCCTCCACTCCCTTATCTGATTTTTCCTGTTCTAAATCAGGCAACAAGAATAAATATGCTTCCCCATTTTCCACAGTACATCCTCTAAACGACCTCCCAGCATGTTCTATAACTTTACCCCATTTACTACCTAAACTCCCTTTAATTTTATAGAATTCATTAAATAAATCAGACTTTGCAGGATACGATAAGAAATTACCAGGGAAATCTAGAACTTATACTTCGCCCTCAACTTCTGAATCTAAATCTACAACATCATGTTTCTTCGTTTTCAAGACGCCCCTCAAAATATCTAAATTTTTAGATTTATCAGATGCTACTTCAATAACATGACCTGAGGTCGAAGACTCCATATCGAGTTTAGGCTTGAGGATGAGGCTTATTTCTATAATAGAGCCTTCTCACACCTCAACCTACATACAGGTCTAGGTATTCAATCAATTTTCTCTACTATTATATTTTGTCTTAACTTTTATTCATACATATATCTATCATTAAATAGATATATCATACACATACATAAATATTTTTCTGTACTCAACAAAACTTTTCAAAGGTTTACTAAAAATAGCAAATTTTTCAAATTTTGAAGGCCCGCAAATATGTTACTCTCCACATCAAACATTAAACAATTATCACAAATCATAAATCAGAATAATCAGTCGCAACCACTTACCTTCAACGTCTGAATAAGAATATGTAGCAGTACACAATACCCTTCTCACTACGGTACAGTGTAACAAAGGACTTCGCTCTTCCACAATAACCTTTTTCCTCCGGCTACGGTGCTTATTTTCGTTTAACCTCTCTCTAGAATATCTGCAACTTACTTTCCTTCCTCTCTTTCTATGGCTTTTCATTTTTCTGAGTTTGACAACAGTTTGAATGATGAAGAATGGTTATTTATACTTTCTCACTCTAACTGCTGGCAGTTATTGAGGCTCATGCAAGTCTTTCTCGGTTTTGGAATCGAAGCGTCCCTTCTATAATTAATGTTAGGCGTTTCTTACCTTTTTGGTTAAAATGCCTTTCCATCATTATCCTGCATCCCATATTTAAATATTTTTTTTCTCTCCTACCCAAATCTCTCTTAGACCTTCCCACATTCATAATGACTCTATAATCACACGTAATCGAACTTTCTCTCAAAAAATAAAAATTACAGTTAATCTAATTTCTTCACTCCTCCCTCTGCTACTTATAGAACTGCTGACGTCATTTCCAATGCTATTTCATTTCAAAATTAAAGTTTTTATTCAAAAGTTTCAAAAAACATTCACAACAAAACCAGGAACAAATTAAGAAGGAAGTATTATCCCCTTTTTAGTCTAAATACAGTTATTCGAACTAACACAGTTTGCTCCCTCATACATAATTACACATGAAACATCCAAGATGCCCTGGAGCGCCACACCTAATCAGTTTACCCCGAGCTATCCTTTCATCTTCCTCAGCTATTTCTTTTAAAACAATGTCCCTTACATTATCTTTTCGAGCTTCAGGCTTCAATACCAATTCAGGAAATATCTCAGAATACGCGTGGCGCCCAACCCCGTCCTCCTTTGCCCTCGCAGTTAATCCTTCAAACTGTATAGAAGATTCAGGCAAATTGGCTTCATACCCTAACTGCCCAAAAATCCTCTCACAAATTTCTGTAATCTTTATTAGTAAGCGCCCCTTCAACGCATGACGAGCTCTTTAAGAATGAGACCTCACCATTTTTAATTCTTCTTCCTCTTTATATCTATTTTAAGTATTATTTATAAATGTAGATTACGATAACATTTAATACCCTACATTCCGTATATAAATAATTTTTCATTTTTTACTTTCCGTAACTGAAAACCCTAAGATCATGCTAGAAAGTTATTTGAGCATATCTTTCAAAATTAACCTCATTAAATTTCATCCATCACTTTTTCGAACTAACTTTCACAATCTCTCCCCTATGTTATACATTTCCACAATATCTCCATGGCTCGATGTCTTATAGCTTGATTAATTTTAGCACATTTGATTTTACATAAGATTGATGTCTTAAAGCTCGATTTTGTATATCTAATCAGTTTTGTAGGGGCCTTTCCCTCGATCTAGCCAAAATCGAGCTATTCCAGTTCGAACTACCTCCATGTCAAACTCACAGATTCTACACGTGGGATCAGCAGTCAACATCGATACCTACTTCATTAACTGATGAAGAACATGGGTCGAGCTCAAACAGAATAACATGAACAAGTTAAAGACACCTGCCTCTCACAAACTTAACAGTTACTCAGTCAACCACCACTAACCATATTGTTCGATGAACGTGCCTCATCACAATGAAAAACTTTGGAGAAGGCCTATATAAAGAAAAGGTTTTAGAAGAGACAAGGACCAGAAAAATATACGAGAAATCACCAAGAAAACTACATTTTCTAGATTTTCAAAACATCAAAACTTCTTATTTACAAGATCAAGTATTTTTAAGTTAAGATATCACTTGTAATAAGATATCAGCCTCAAGCAATAAAAGTCACTATTGCAAAAACCCTCAACTCGAGGTCATGATTTTTTACCTATTCAATGGTTTTCCACGCTAAATCACTTGTGTCATTTCTTATTTCATTTTAGTCTTTGTTACATGAACATTGGTGTAAGAACTAATTCCAAGCCATCTCGAGCTTACAGAATTAGCCCATTACATTTGGCACCGTCTGTGGGAAAGAAGGCATTTCCACGATATTCTAAGGCATACATTCACTCTACTACAAATTTCAATCATGGTCACTTCAAGATGACCAACAACCAGAATTTAGCTCGATCTTTCAGTTGAGCCAGAACAACTTAAGAGCTACGGGGGAATCCCAAAGCCAAAATAGATAAGCGCAATGAGCTCGAACGTCAATTAACTCTTGACTGAGAGCTCCATGTGAAAGAGATCGAAGCTGAGCGGCAAGCTCGCTTGATAGCGCTCAAACGAAATGAAAACTAGATAACAACCATGTTGACTGCCTTATAAGCTCTGCAAAACACTCAGCAGATTCCTCCAATAAGAGATCGCGATTAATTGCCAGACGGGAAAGGTTGGGCCTCAAGAAGTCACCAACAAAGTTATTTTTACAAATATTCAGTAGGAATCTCAGTCTTCTATTCATTTGGGCGGTGAAGTTCAATTTGAGATCAGCCGAGGTTACCAATTTTCCATATGTCATGAGGAAGAACACCAACCTTAACCTCGAGTTTCAGCACGTAATCGTTTGAGTGAAGGTACTGGTACTAGCAATCCTTGACCTCCTTGCCAAGCTACT
The DNA here is from genome assembly GCA_014058105.1 of Kingdonia uniflora. Taxonomy (NCBI): domain Eukaryota; kingdom Viridiplantae; phylum Streptophyta; class Magnoliopsida; order Ranunculales; family Circaeasteraceae; genus Kingdonia; species Kingdonia uniflora. The sequence goes on along the minus strand of JACGCM010000779.1, from coordinate 1,302,955 downwards.
CAACCGACATATCAATATGTTACGCAAGAACATATGGATCAGCGTATTAAGGTGTTGATCGAAGCACAAGTTCTAGGCACTGCAGATAAACTTACCAAATTATAAGAAAGTCCAATTGACAAAGAACTATTCGATATAGAAATACCGAAAGGTTTCCATACTCCGAAAATTTGCAAATACAAGGGCACCGATCCAAAGGAGCATATTCAGCAATACCGCGATTCACTGGGGTTGTATTCCAATCTCAACCACATCCTCTACCGTTTGTTCATAACAAGTCTACAAGAGGAACCGCTTCGGTGGTTCCACTATTTACCTAAAGACTCCATACACGCATTCGACCAGCTGCAGAAATAATTCATCAAAACGTATGCTCACAGCAGAGACAAAGAAAATAATTTATATTCTCTTATTATTTTTAAACAGTCACGCGGAGAGAAGCTCGAGGCTTTTGCAAAAAAGTGCTTGGAGCTTGAGCAAAAAGTAGACAACCTCGATCAAAAATTAGCTGATCACTTTCAAATATGGCAAAAGTGTTAGGAGCTCGCGCATAGCAATTATAAAAAGCTGATCACCTTGATGATCAGCCTTCCATAAAAGAGCCTACAGAATACATTAACATTGATGGACCTAGTAGTGATACTTTCATCGGTACTAAGCTGGTTTAGCACGATAAAGATGCCCTCATTTAGTTCTTACCAATAAATCGAGACATTTTTATGTAGACTTTCGAAGAGATGCATGGGGTCGACTGGACAAGGCATGTCATAAATTGGCCATTAACAACAACACCATGACGGTCAAACAAAAATAGCGATGACTGTCACCTCGACTTCGAGATGAAGTTATTATGGAGATTGAGAAATTGATCAAAGTGGGATTCATTCGAGAAGCAAATTATCCAGATTGGATATCCAACATCGTCGTTGTCCCAAAGAAGAATAGAAAAGTCCGTGTTTGTGTAGATTTCACAGATCTAAGCAAGCATACTTTAAAGGATAGTTTCCCTCTTCCCAACATTTGTCAAATCCTTGATTCCACAGCAGGTCATGAACACCTATCTATGATGGACGCCGCTTCTGGATACAATCAGATTCTACTCTAGGAAGAAGATCAAGAAAAAACTACTTTGATCACTGAAAGAGGTTTTTACTGTTGCAAAGTCATGCCCTTTGGACTCAAAAACGCAGGCACAACTTATTAACGGCTGATGACTACTATGTTCAAAGCACATCTTGGGAAAGTCATGGAAGTTTACATCGATGATCTCTTGTGTAAGAACATACAGTCAGCCAACCACATTACAAATCTTAACACAATATTCAACATTCTTCGATCTTACAGGATGCATCTTAATCCTGATAGGTTTCAATTCAAAGTTCATTCAAGTCAATTTCTTGGCCATCTCATCAGCAAGAAAGGGATTAAGGCCGATCTAAATCAAATTTGGGCTCTCCTCAACATGCCATCTCAAAATATGATAAAAGAAGTACAGAAACTTACCGGCAAGATTGCCGTTATCAGCCGATTCGTTTCAAAAACCTCAGACCACTATTGTTGGCTATTCTTTCTATTCCACGGTTGCACCAAATGAGGAAAAGTTTAGCCAACACAGAGGTCTAATGAATAGACATCAGTGATCAAAGTGGTATTTTCTTGATCTTCATTCAAGAGTGGAATCTGATTGTATCCAGAAGTAGTGTCCATCATAGATAGGAGTTTGTGACCTACTATGGAATCAAGGATTTGATGAATGTTGGGAAGAAGGAAACTATCTTTCAGAGTATGTTTGCCTAGATCTTTGAATTCTACACAATCTCAAATTTTTCTGTTCTTCTTTTGGATAACGATGATGTTGGATATCCAATCTGGATATTTGGCTTCTCGAATGAATCCCACTTTGATCAATTTCTCAATCTCCATGTTAACTTCATCTCGAAGTCGAGGTGACAGTCATCACTATTTCTGTTTGACCGTTATAGCGTTGATGTTTATGGCCAATTTGTGAAATGCCTTGGCCGGTCGACCCCAGGCATCTCTTCATTAGTCCATATAAAAATGTCTCGATTTAGTGGTAAGAACGAAATGAAAGCATCTTTATCATGCTGAACTAGCTTAGTACCAATGAATGTATTTCTACTAGGTTCATCAATGTTGATGTATTTTGTAGGCTCTTCTATGGAATGTTGATCATCAAGGTGATCAGCCTTTTGTAATTGTTATGCGTGAGTTCCAAATACTTTATAGATACCTATCAGAAAAAGTAGCTGATCACATCCAAATATGACGAAAGACGTACAGGAACTTACCGGCATAATTGCCATTATCAGCCGATTCGCTTCAAAATCTTCAAACCGTTATCGTTGGTTGTTCCTACTACTCCGCAGTTGTACCAAACGAGGAAAAGTTTAGCCAATACAGAGGTTTAATAAACATACATCAGAGTGCGAAGCAGCATTTGAGGATCTCAAAACCTATTTGGGGAGGTCTCCCATAATGAGTACCCCAATAGATAATGAGGAACTGATTATCTACCTGGCAGTTACAAATACCTTAATCAGCTTTGTTTTCATGCGTCTTGAAGGGAAAATTGAGTAACCAGTCCATTTTATCAGCGAAACCCTCACTTTAGTAGAAACGAGGTATTTTAAATTGAAAGATTTCTTCTAACTCTTGTTTACACTTTACAGAAACTTAAACACTACTTCCAAGCTCATTCAGTCAAAGTCATGACAAACTACACTTTGAGCTCGGTATCCCAGAACTCTCAGTTAACATAAATTTACTACTCATCGTCCATCATTACTCTGAGCAATTCAAGAAGAATGGCAAGATGATCAAATATGTAGCCCTCATTACAGATAAGATGAGTAAGTTCGCGCAAGCAACTCTCGAGGAAAAAATTGACACGCCGATTCCTTGGCGTATCTAGCTAGGATCTTAGGAATAAAAGCTCAATATCTTTAGATCGAAGTAATTACAACCCCCAGTATTAATTGCATTTTACTATGCACGATCAACAATAGGGGCAAAAAATAGGAAGACAACAATTGGCGAAAGCCCTTCCTAGCCTACCTCGATAACTAATTCAACGAACCACTTCTAGCATATCTAAAGGAGCGCTGATAGTTGATCTGCAACTCAAAGCACTGCACAAATAAAAATGATACTTTATACCGCCGTTTACTCATGGGGGACCTATAGTGACTCTCCAGAAAGAAAGCGGACAAGATGCTCTGCGATTTACATGATGGGACTTGTGGCACCTATGCCACAGGTCGATCACTCACAAATAGAGCCAATACACAAGGAGTACTTTGGCCGGGCATGCGCAAGCAAGCATAAGAGTACTCACTCATTATGGCTGCGACATTATACCGGTTAAAACAAAGATAACACTTGATTTGACCGAGTCTACTACACTCCGAGATTAAAACAAAGGTAATACTAGTGATAAGAGGTTTTTAGGGCCTCTACAAAATTGCTGCTCAAAGTACGGTTCTTAGCACGGATGAGTGGGATCGAATCCACAGGGAGGTTTGGGAAAACAAATACTTTCTAGGCCGAATTGTGGTTTTTTAAGAGATAAATCTAAGAAGTAAATAAAAACTAAATATAAAACTTAATGAGAAAGAGAGCTATGGTTCAGATTTGGCCTCTACATTTCAAAGCACTAATCGATATACAATTAGATCATAATATCTCCACCCATCATATGTTCATGTTAAGACACATACGATGTCGTAAAATAAACCACTAAATCTATGGTCAAGTATTTAGTGGTTATGTTTTTAAGTGATGGTGAAGAGCATCTTAGAGAATTATCAACTCAACCATGGCTAGGCTTGACTGAGTTCTCTAGTGTTTAATCTTTTAGATCTCTAAATCAAGTTTATGGTTAGTAGCACTTGTTTGTATCCAAAGTTATCGTATACTAAACCGAAGCTATGGTCAAGCCTTTGATATGATGCACTAACTTATCAATCTTAAATCTAAGAAAAAACTAATTAGAACCTAATTAATATCAACTATTGCTCATCCAAGAAGGGGCCTCATCTTAGCCTTAGCTAGAAGATTAGCCACTCATCTCGAACTTCATCGCATTAACAACTAATTATTTACAAAAGAAAATAAAAGAGAGAAAAGAAAATTAAATAAAACTAAGACTTTATTTCTTCTAAACTTGATCTAATATAAGGTGATGCTTCATTACAATGGGGGGGGGGGAGTTCCTTTTTTAAAAGAAGGATCCCAAATTTAGAAACTATACATTAAATTGAAAATAATATTTTTACAATAATATCTTCTAATTTTACAACCAATCTCCTAAGATTCTTGCATATAATTTCCTTAAGTGATGTAAAGATCTTTCTTCATGGTAACTCTTGCATATATCTTTAATATAAAATATCTTCAAGGATCTTGGATGCAATATATTCTTGAATCTTATTCTCCAAGAATATTTGTGTATATATTTCTTCAATCTTAAGACCAAATATATTGTGTCTTTGACTTTTTGTGCTATGAACTGCTGGAGATATTTTTACTTGACTTTAAGAATATGGTTTCAAATATCTATCTCCAATAGCTACAATCAAATAAGCGCACATAAGTATCTTAAATTAAATATAATGGACGACTAAAATACATGATCGAGTATATTAAAAATATCATAATTACGCACTCATCAACTAGTTTTCAATCGAGGAACTCTACCAGACGTAAGATATATTAAAGGTAAAAATTGTTTTCATCTCACTCAATATGGCTGCGACATTACTACTTTGCGATTAAAACGAAGGTAATGCTAGTTTTCAATCAAAGAACTCTACCAGACATAAGATAAAGGAAAGGTAAAACTAGCTTTCATCACTTAATATGTCTGCAACAGATACTTTTTTCAAGTTATATATACAACCGCTACAATAGATTATTTTTTGCTGTTGGGAGGTCAGCCACGCTTTCCCCTATAACAGAAGGACAACCAGCCATAAATTTTCAATCTCGAGCAGTCACAGTAATCTTGCCCGGTTCTGCCAATTCAGTAGGTCGAGAGCCTAACTCTGTTTCCATGGAGTTCATACAATTTCCTCGATCTATATCAGCTTTGCAAATACATCCCCTTTCAGGAAAACAGTTGTGCAAGGTATCTTTCTCTAACTCAAGCCTTTTTGCCTCCTCTACAAAATAGGTGATCACTACCATCATTAATTCTTAACGTGATACCTCGGGCATGACTGCCTTAGAAAAATTCACTCTCGCCATCTGATGGAGATTATGCAACCTATTATACCGTTCTTCTTGCCATTCCATTTAACTATTAATTCGAGCCGTGAACACGATGTTCTCTTTCACCTTCTCATCAACTTTTGCTGATTCAGCCTGATGAATCGCCCTCAAATCCGCCACCTGAGCACGAAGTTCCTCAAGCTCCCTGTTTAAATCTTTCCTAGCCGGAGACTTCTTTAACAACTTATCTTGCTTCTTAATCGAAATTACCTTACCCCTGATAGTCCGCTCTAGCCCTTGTTCCTTGGTAAGAGCAGCGTCCAACTTACTTCTGCACTCCCTTAGCCGCTCATTTCCTTTTTGCACATGACTTTGAGTTCGTGCTGCAATTCCCTCTAGCTCTCTTATTCGAGCTGTTAAGCTAACTGCATCCCCATGAACAAGGGAGACCTTGACATCTCTTTTATTCTTCCCCGAGCGCTCTCCAGCCTCGGTATTTTAGGCATGCGAATTGGCCTGCGCCAATTTGGTCTTCAATTTTGCCACCCTTTCATTCAATATATCGCACTTCTGTTGCACCATCCAAAACTCCATTTCCTTAGATGGTAAGGCCGTAGTCAATTGCTCAAGCGCAACTTCAGAGGTAGATAGGTCATCTCGAGCTTTCTTCAGCTCGCTATTTTTCTCAACCATTTTTTTTATCAATAGCTCCAACTTGTTTCTAGTACTCACTAGATCAGCTCGAGTTTACTCCAGATTATTCATTTTGCTGAACATTTGGTCCTTCAGATTGGCCACATAATGACTTAACCCTTCCTCTAATTTTTCTAATGCCTGTATACGGTATCGAACCATGTCAGCATCCCTACTCTTTGCCATTGGCGCATCATTCTTGCTTTTGAGTTTGTTGCATGTTTTTTCATTTCCACGAGCTATTTTTGCCCTTTACTGATTTCGGCAACCTTTTCTTTGATTTTTTGAGCTAGGTCGTCAGCAGTTTGGGTTGCCTCAACAAACCTAAAGTGTACCTTTACATGTTGTTCTTCTCTGTCTTCATTTACCTCTCTCATCTTATCAAACTCCTCTACAAATTCTTGGTTGTATTGGCGTATCTCATCTTCACGAAAGCGAGCTGACTCCAATTCGACCTGCACATCACAAATACAATATATCAAGTTCGATTAAGGACATTCACTCGATACAAGCATCTGATTTCTAATATAATTTCTATTTTATGACATCTACTTCGTGAAATTACTTTTAATCTTACGATCGAAGTACAATCTCAGTGGGATGAACAATAACACATACTTCCAATTCTAAGGTATACATTCTCTATATTCTAATTTGTCAATATTTTACTATTTTCTATACACCATTGAGTTTAATTGCCCATAAACTTATAGTAGGATTTTGGTCTGTCCCTGCACTCTACTTTTTACTTTGTAGCTCTAGACTATAAAGCATACAAGTCAAATATTTCTTGTTATTTTCTAACCTGTAGCTCCGCTTGCGAAGATAACAGGGATGTTGAGGCATCTTTCTCCTTAGCGAGCTCAGTCTCCAAATCTTTTATTCTGAGGCGCATCTCCTTACGTTCCTATAACAAGATTTACAAAGGCGTCTTAGCCTACAAAATTCTATCCAAGAAATAATATTCTATCAGATTACAATATTCCAAACCATTCATACAATCACTGAGTCAACATTTTACTATACCTTCTCGTTTCCTCCCTCTAGACGCATATTGTCATCTATCTGGTTGTCTCACACTATTTGAGGAGAGACACCGTCCAGCCTATCCACAACTCCAACAGCAACATCTTCCATCCCATCATCTTCCTCCTCTTCAACATAGGTGACCGCCATAGTGGCATTCACCTCATCTTCGGAATACCCCTTGGTTATAAAGTGGCGCCCGAGTCTGCCGCGCTATGTTACTTCCTTCTCGCTTCCGCTGAAAGATCATTAATCTCTACCTCTTGAGAGGCCTTCAGGGCCTCCAATTGCCTCCCTTCCTGAATCAAGTTAGCTTTCAACTGAGCTACCTTCTTCTCAAGCTTGACATTCTACTACTTCAGCTCAGCTTTCTCCTCCTCGACCCCGAGGCATATCCCTTTCATCAAACAAGCAACCTACAAAAACAAACAACATCGACCTCACTATTAGCTCAAATCACTATAAAAAATTCATCACATATTCAAACAAATAAATTTACCATTTTACTCATATCCTCCTCACCATTGATAGTTGCAAGCCTCGCCCTTTCCTCCACCTCTTTCAGCTCATCGCCTATAACAGGTCGATCCTCTATGACCTTTGCCTCTATCAGTTTGGAAGGCTCGACCCTTCTCATTTTTACCCCGCCTTCGACCTCACCATTTCCTATAGTTCCAGAGGTTGAACTACGCTTTGGCATCTTCTTCTTTAGAAATGCCCGAGATATCTTACTCAACGTAGTAGACTCCGACACACCTACGAAGTCCACTCCAGATGCCTTAGGCATGTTTACTCGCCTCTTCCCATCAGTTCCCCTCTTCTTGTTGCCCTCAGTGCCTACCATTAGCCTTGTTGATTAAGAATTTTAAACTTTCTCAGACCAGCTGTTAGCGCGTTTCTTTCTGCTAATGCCGAATTCTTTCAGTACAGCCTCGAGCTCTGTCCCTTCCTAAGCAGCAGTGTCTAACAGAGACTCCTTCCTCGTTACCTTTGATTGAGGACCTATTGGTCAATAACGCATTATCATCAGCGGAGCAACATACAGTTCTTATATATCAATCTTATACATTATATATTATTATTCTTACTTTATTTTACAGTTCTACGCAAAAGTTCCTTGGGTTCTTCATCATCTTTTTGAAAGCAATCATCCTTCACCCATACCACATTAACATTCCATGGTTGACCTGCTGAGTTCAGATCAAAGAAACGAGGCTGAGTCAAACTCGTAAAAAAAAATATGTCCCTCCACTTGCAAAAAAGTTTTTTACCCCATAAAACTGTAAAACATCCTCAGGAGATATCCTTCTCTCAATCTCATCTTCCTCCCACAAATTATTCAGAAATTAAAAAATATTTATCACCTCCCAAATGTTCCCGTTTAAATGAACAAGACATTCCCCGATGATGTTCATAATTCCTTTTGCCAAATTACCAAGGAGAAGACTCAACCCGTCCTCTAACTGAGACAGGTAACATAAAAGGTCCTCCGCCAAGTCGCCCTGGACGTTTCCGTCAAACTACTCCAAAGAGATCGATTCATCTAAACCCCTATCTCGTTTCTCCTTCTCCAAATCAGCCAATAGGAAAAAGTATTCCTCTCTAGTTAATACGATGCAACTCCTAAAATGCTTACCAGCATGTTTTACACAACTACCCCCATCTTCCCCCTACAGAAGCCTTGGCTTTAAAAAAAATTCGAACACATCAGAATTAGGAGGATAGGTTACCAATCTTCTTGGGAAATCTAGAAATTGAACAACCCCTACTCCTTCCTTCTTATCAAATATTGCAATCTCAAATTCTGCCGATCGACCAGAAGTCGACGCCTCATTAACAGGTGAACTTTCCATATCAACTACAAATCTACAGACGAGGGTTTAATCCTACATAAACACTCCTCACGATCGACTTACATACAGGTCCAGGTACCCATCATTATCTTTCATATATCATATATCAAATAGGTTTTTATAGATTGTTATAAATGGTAATATTTAGATTTCCCTAGCACAAAAAAGGATTTAAAAAAAATAACACATTCAAAATATCCCAAATACTCTACTAACTTTCTATGTCAGAATGTGAATCTGACGCAACGCCAAATCCTTCATAACACTATTGTATAACCATCTTCGTGACTCTGTCTCTGCAACTCTCTTTCACTTTAACAGTTAATCAATCTTGACTAAATTCTCATGAGATTATTTGCTATTTTTTCTCTTTCCTCTCTCACTGCTCTTCAAGTTTTCAGAAGTTGAGAAACCTTTGAATGATGAAGATGAAGCATTCAAGCAGTTATTGGGCCTCATACGAGCCGTCCTCGGTTTTGGATCCGATGCATCCTCCCTACAATCAATGTCAGATGTCTTATACCTTTTAGGTAAAAATGATTTCCCATCAATACCCTTTGCCCTATATTTTAATCTATTTTCATCTCTCTTTTCCAAATCATCCCCTGACCTTACCACACTCATGATGACTCACACTTACATGTAATCAGGCTTTCCCTGCCTTTACATAAGAGATAAAATCAAAAGCTACCAAATTTTTTCTTTAATTTTTGCTTCTTCTACTTATAGAAGTGCTGACATCATTTCCATAGTTCTCAATATTTTAAAAATATTCAAATTCATTTTTTATAACAGTTATAAACAATATTCGCAACAACAGAGGGCAAATTCAAATTTCATTATCATTTTATTACTTTAGAAATTATTCGAACTTATATACTTACACACATACCACCCCTATTTACATTCACTTCATTATCATCACGCTCTCATCACAATTTACTCCCTCACATATAATTACACCTAAAACATCATTGATGTCCTGGTGACCTGTATCCTATCATTTTGCCTCCAACAATCAACACATCTTCCAATTTAATCTCTTCTTCTTCAATCAATATCACAATATTTTTCGACCTGCAGGTTCCACCATCACTTCCCAAAATAGCTCCTCAAAGAAACAACGTTCATAATCATGTTCCCTACCTATCCAATCTAAACCTTCAAATTGACACTCCCTTACTGGCAGTTCAGCATCATAGTCCAATAAGCCAAACATCTACTCCTGTATTTCAGCTATCCTTATCGTCAACCGCCTCTTAGTGGCATAATGAATTCTCTCGGATCAGGTCCACATAATTTTTATTCCCTTATACCTGTTTAAAGCTCATTTCCCCATATTTATACATTTTTGCTGTGAATCCCCCACAGTTTGTGATATTATCCTATTCTTTCTCTCCTTATTGACCTTAGTCAGCTCGGCCAATTCCATATCGATCTTATTCATTCCAAATCTAATTGTCAGAACGACCTCCCTGAGCTCGAATTTCCCATCCTAAACAAATACAGTTTTTTTTCTTCTCTCACCTAATAAATTACAATCACTCAGTTCGATCATTCATTACACATATTTCATGCTACAAACATATTTTTACAGCTTGATTATTATATCCAGGTTGTAAGTTCTAATCTCATACATAACATTTCGTCCAATATCCATAAATCTTCGAATCATTCATAGCTCGATTTTTAGAGTTATTCTATACATATATCAACACAGAGTTTGGATAACAAATTTTATTCAGCTCGAATATAAATTACAAATACTTTAAAGTTAACAAATCTTTTAGGCACTTTATAAATAACAAGTTTTTTAAGTTCTCCGAAATCAGGTACTTTACAGATAATAAGTTTTTCAAGTATTTTACAAATGACAGGTCTTTCAGGTACTCTGAAACATCAAATCCTTCAGTTTATCTAACTTCGGTGATGCATCACTCTAAGAATCCTCTTATGCAAATCAGGCATTGGAAGTCACCATAGATCCATTTTTCTTCACACCATCTTACTCTAACCAGAAATTGGGTTTGGAGGAAGTTTGGGCATGAAAACAGGGTACTCAGTGCTTTAACCAACTCTTCAAACAGAAGGTCTTCTTGGCACCAAGTAACAATGGAGGTACAGAAGCAGACTTCCATTCTCCGTCTCCCTTCTCCACTACCACCGTCGCCTCCTCTAGAACCACCACCTCCTTAGAGTTGGTAGAGATGAAGAGGGCCTGAACTTAGAATCCACTCCTACGTAAGATATCGACGCAACTGCCCCGCAGTTTTGCTAAACCCCGCATATGTTACCCCAGTCTTGTCTTCCGTAAGAATGCGGAGACAAATCCAATGTTGTTCGCCTGTTAAGACAATGCAATAAAGTTACCACATACAGTAAAAATCTTCCTCAGCTTCAGCCACTTCGTCTTTCGACTAACCTTGATAGGTCGGTGGAACGGGAACGGGGGTAGGCATCTCCAAAAGCTGATTTCCAAAGTATCTCAACTTCAACTTCTGCATCTCAAATGAAATCCTCTCTTTGTAAACCATTCTCCGGGTTTTCACCATCGTTAAAACTTTTAGAAAAAATTTACAACAAACAAGCGTACATTGCCCCAATCCTCGGTACAGGTACTATTTATATAACACCGATATTTAATGTGTAGGTACGCTTCCCCAAGCGTTATCCTTCAATAGTGACGAAGCTCTCAAAGCCCTAAACGTCGCATGCATCAATATTCCCATCAATATTCAATGTACAAACGTCCCCCCTTCTATTTTCCATACAGTAAAATCTACATCATTACTTCTTTCATTTTCAAACTTTTAACCCATATGCCCACAAATTCTTTCTCCACCAAAGCCACTCGTGAATTCGGTTGCGAGGGGGCGATTGTAGGGGCCTATCCCTCGATCTAACCCAACTAGAGCTATTCTAGTTTGAGCTACCTCCATGTCAGACTCACGCATTCTGCACGTGACATCAACAGTCAACACCGATACCTACTCCATGAACTTATAAAGAATGTGGGTCAAGTTTAAACAGAAAAACATTAACAAGTTAAAGACACCTGTCTCCCACAAACTTAGCAGTTACTCAGTCAACCGCCACTGGCCACATTGAACGTGCTTCAGCACGATGAAGAACTGCAGAGAAGGCCTATATAAAAAATGTTACAAAAGAGACAAGGACCAGAAAAATATACCAAAAGTTACCAAGAAAACTACATTTTCTAGATTCTCAAAATATCAAAACTTCTTATTTTCAAGATCAAGTATTTCTAAGTCGAGAGATCACTTGTAATAAGATATCAGCCTCAAGCAATAAAAGTCACTATTATAAAAATCCTTAACTCGAGGTTATGGTTTTTTTACCTATTCAGAGGTTTTCTACGCTAAATCACCTATGTTATTTCTTATTTCATGTTAGTTTCTGTCAAAAGAACATTGGTGTAAGAGCTGATTCCAGGCCATTTCGAGCTTACGGAATTAGGCCATTACAAGTTCGACAATAGTACAAATACATCTACACCTATATTTATCTCCAACAGGTAGATTCCTCATTGTAAGGATTACATTCTCCATATTTTTTATATTTTTAGCTCGATCTACATAATTTAAATCACACACATTTTTCTCTATCAGTTCGAATTACGACACATTTTTCGTTTGCTTTATCAAGTCAGAGAATTGCATAAGTATGCACAATTATATTTTTACTTTGAACTACAAAACTCATTTTTCATAAAAATGTATTTTTTTTATTAGCTCAAATATTACTTCCATAATACTTTACAGATAATAATTTTTTTGAGTTTTCCTACAGATCGATCTACAGGTTATATTATATTTCAGTTTTTTATCGCTGTTTCATATTGAAACACTTCTGCAAGAAATGACAGGAAGATTGTTACCAATAAGCCTGAACCAAACATCATCTACACCTCTAGCATGACTTACTTCCTCAAGAAACTGAGGATGTTGGTTGTAAAAGAGCCTGAGCCAACTTCAGCATTCAGCACTTCTGCGAGAGAAAAATGATGATTGTGCGGAATAAAGATTTCCAATATTCATCTCCCGTTTCCACCACCACCGTCTCTTACTCCGTAACCCCCAGCATCTTCCCATTGGCAGAGAAAGAAGTATGATTCTACTTTAGAATCCAATCCCTCGTAAGATACTGGCAATACTTCCTGTTATGTACACCAGCTTCCACATCTGTCTCCTCAACCTTGTCCTCCGCTAGCAGGTGAAGGCATAACCGACGCTACTCCCTAGACTGAATTAGATAGTGGAACCACCACATTTGGTTATAATCATCCACAGCTTCAAACGCTTCCTCCTCCGTCATCCCATGTTATATTGGTGGCACTGGTATGGGAGTGGGCATCTCTAGAGATTTATTGCCGAAGTAACGTAGTTGCAACTTCTATAACTTAATAAAAATCCTCACTTTATATGCCTGACGCCTGGTTATCACCATTCTCAAGATAGAGTGCACCAAGACATATTCACAAATACAGGGTACTCTTAAAGAGATAACATATGCTACAGTACAGTTACTATTTATACCAAACCCGCATTCAATGCGGAGATGGATTTCCAAATCAATCATCATTCAAAGAATAACCTTTACTGGGAAACCCAAACGTTAAGTACGTCAATCCTTTCCAACACAATAAATGTCAGATAGAGTCTTCCATAAAGAAATACCAAGTACCCAACAAGTTCAATTCCACATCATACCTTTCTAACTTTTAACAAATCTTTCAAACAAGATTTTTTTCTCAATTAAAGCCACCTGTACTTTCAGTTACGAGGGGGCGATTGTAGGGACCTATCCCTCGACCTAGTCCAAACTCGAACTACCTCAATATTAGACTCACGCATAATACATGTGACATGTTCAATCAACATTTGACACCTAGACCATGAACTGATAAAGAACATGGATTGAGCATTATAGAAAATATGAACAAGATAATGACACCTCTCTCCCACGAACTAGCAGTTACACATTCAACTACTACTTGGCCCATTTTTAAGAGAAAGTACTTCAACACGATAACAAACTGAGAGTGAGGCCTTTATAAAAGATTAGTTTAAGAGGAGAAAGGACCAAAAATTTAATATTCTAAAGCAACAAGAATTCTTATCTTTCAAGATCAAGTACTTCTAGCTCAAGAGATAACTTGTAATAAGATATCAGCCTCAAGTAATAAAAGTAACAGTTATTAAATCCTCTACTCGAGGTCATAGTTTTTTACATATTCTAAGGTTTTCTACGTTAAATCACCTGTGTCATTTCATGTATTACACTAATTCTTATCACAGATACATTTGGTATAAGATCTAATTTTGATCTATTTCAAGCTACGAAATTAGGCCATTACAACTAAGGTAGTGGTGAACCACGAGTACCAGAAAAAGGAAAATTATGAGTCCGATAAGTCGACGTTTGAGGTATTGACAATTAAAGGAAGGTCTTTGAACAAAAGGAAGTCTGGCGTTAACAATACTCAATTAAAGTTGAGAGGCCGTGGGTTAAATCAAAATAATTTGGGAAAATACCTATGTGCATTTTCTAAAGAGATAGGTTATTGGAAAATAAAATATCCCGAGCTTCTTAAGAAAAAGAATGGTAGGAAATCGGACTCTTCGGTAAATGTGGCTCAAGACATGGCAAAAAGAGGTAATGATTCTGACTTCTCTTTGACTATATCATCTAGTGCATGTGTTCCTGATTCAAAAGAGTGAATCTTGGATTCGGGTGCTACTTATCATATTTGTCCCGAGAGGGGTTGCTTGTCTTGATTAAAAAAACTAAAATATGGAGCTGTGTTGATGGGAAATAATGATTCATGTCGCATCATGGGGATATGCACCATTCATCTAAAGTTTTACAATGGGTTGGTTAAAGAGATTGAGGACGTTTAGTATATTTTGATGATGAAGAAGAACATTATCTCAATGAGTTTGCTTGAAGTGAAAGGTTACAAGGTTGAATCTGAGAATGGGGTAAAGAAAGTCCTTAAGGGAGCCATGGTTGTATTGAAAGACCAAAGAAGAAATAACAACTTGTACTACTTGGATGGTACGGTTGTTCTTGGTGAGGTTGCTCCTGCTGAAAGTGGGGAGACCATTTCAAGAAATACCACTCGACTATGGCATATGCGTATGGTGTATGCGGGGTAAAAATCCTTGAGAGTTCTTACAATCCAAGGGCCATTGAATGGTGTTAAAGTATGCCAATTAGACTTCTATAAACACTGTGTTCTGGGCAAGCAAGCAAGGGTAAAGTTTGGCACAGCTATCCACTGTACTCGTAGAATCCTTAATTATGTTCATGTAGATGTTTGGGGACCCTCCAGGAATGCATCACTTATGGGTAAATATTACTATGTTTTTCTTATGGATAATTTTTTAGGCAGGTATGGATATATACCATGAGAAGGAAGGATGAAGTCCTAAAAATTTTTATGACGTGGAAGAAGTTGATAGAAACTCAGACTAGCATAAAGATAAAGTTACTCTGTTCAAATAAATGGTTGGGAGTATACAAGTGATCCGTTCTTACATGTATTTTAGGATGAGGGGATTGTTTGATATTTCATAGTTAGAGAGACACCGCTGCAAAATAGGGTAGCGGAGTGCATAAATCGTATTTTCCTAGAGAAGGTGTGATGTATGCTATCCAATTCTGGGTTGGGCAAAACAGTATGGGCTGAGGCTTTGATATATGCATGGTATCTCGTTAATAGGCTGCTTTCGGCTGTAATTACGGGTAAGACACCAATGGAAGCTTGGTCAGGAGAACCTGCTATAGATTATGATACTCTTCATATTTTTGGGTATCTGGCATACTATTATGTCAAAGATGGTAAGTTGGATCTTCAGGCAAAGAAGACCATTTTTCTGGGTAAGAAAAAGGGTATAAAAGGCTACCAGTTATGGGATACAAGAGATCAGAAGATCATTATGAACAGAGATGTCACTTTTGATGAGGCTTCTATGATGAAGTCACATGTCTCTAAGCATACAAAGAAGATGACAAATGAGATTTTGCAGCGGATGGAGATTGACGAGTCTTCACATTGGCCAAAAAGTTCTAGACTAAAAGGGGTGTTATCTACCGGTGTGACAACGGGTGATGAGCCACAAGTTTATATTCTAAATGATGAAGACATAGACAAAGGTGAAGCATTTGGTAGTATGGATGAGGAGACTCCGGTGGTGGATTCAATTACAATGAGTAAACCAAAAAGGGGTGTAAGTAAGCCAAGTTAGCTTACAAAGGACATGATGCTTCCAAGGGCAAAGGCCATAGTAGCCTATGTACTACCGATCATTAAAGAGGATGTTCCTTTACTTATAAGGGAGCTATTTATGGTTTCGAGGCTAAATATTGGGAGAAAGCGATAAAGGAAGAGATGTATTCTCTTTTCAAGAATGAAACTTGGGAACTTTCGAAGTTACCCAAGGAAGAGAAGGCTATCGGTTGTAAAAAACTCTACACAAAGAAATAAGGATCTCTTGATGATAATATACTTTTTAAGGCAAGACTCGTAGCTAAAGGCTTACTCAATGGGAGGTAATTGATTACACTAATTTTTTTTCTCTGGTAGTGTAGTACTCCATTCGTATTGCATTGGTCTTGGTAGTGCAATTTTATTTGGAGTTGCAACAACTTGATGTTAGCACGGTGATTTTACATGGGAATTTGAAGAAAGAGACCCTTATGACTCAACCGAGTGGGTTTATAATTGCGGGAAAGGAAGACTATGTGTGTAAGATGAAAAGATCATTATACAGTTTGAAGCAGTCTCCAAGACAATGGTATTAATGGTTTGATCAGTTTATGATTAGGTAAAGGTACCGACGGAGTCATTATGACCACTGTGTCTACTTACACAAGCTACGTGATTGGTCCTTTATTTTATTACTTTTGTATGTGGATGATATGCTAATTGCATGTAAGCACAAAAATGAGATTGACAAGTTGAAGAAGCAAATGGGTGAAGAATTTAAAATAAAGGATCTCGGTAAAGCGAAGAGGATTCTTGGTATAAAGATTCATAGAGATAGAGATAAGGAAATGGTGCGTCTCTCTTAGACGATATTCATGAGGAAGGTACTTCAGAGATTTTGTATTAATGGGAACACAAAATTTGTAAGTATGCCCCTTGCTCCCCATTTTAAGCTTAAGGCTTCTATGTCTCCAAACACTGATGAGGAACGTGATTATATGTGTCAAGATCCTTATGCTAGCAATGTTGGTAGCTTGATATATGCTATGGTATGTACTCGGCCAGATATTTCACAGGCGATTGGTTTGGTTAGCAGATATATGCATGTTCGGGTATAGATCAGTGGTGAGCTGTGAAATGGATTCTACGGTATATCAAATATACTGTGGCTATTGGTTTGGAATTTCATAAGCAAAATTCGATTAACCGTTTTTGTGTGGATTATGTATATTCTGACTATATGGGTGATTTGGATAAACGGCGATCCACTACTGGGTATGTTTTTAAATTGGGTGGAGGACCGGTTAGCAGAAGATCTACGCTACAGTCAATGATGGCATTATCTACTACTAAGGCTGAGTATATGTCGGTGACTGAAGCAATTAAAGAATCTATTTGGATGAAAGGTCTTCTGCGCGATTTGGGCATTAAGATGGATGATCTTGATTTTTTTTTGTGATAGACTGAGTATTATCATCTTGGCCAAAGATAAGTTTTGTCACCAATGCACGAAACATATTGATGTGCGTTATCACTTTGCCAGAGAAATCCTGAAAGAGGGCGAGATTCTGCTGAAGAAGATTCACACCAATGATAACCCGGTAGATATGTTTACGAAAGTAGTTTCGGGAATAAAGTTCAATTATTATTTGGACTTGGTTCAAATTCTTCATATGGATTGATTAGATTTTGGGAACTACGGGCGACTTGATCCATGGTAGGTAGGCAGCCATTAATTTGGTACAGTCAATTTTGGTCATTCAGGATGTTCATTTGTTTGGTTTCTTTGGGAACATTTGGCGAGAGAGGTTGGGTCTTTGGGTTCATTTGGTTGGTGGCTATGTTTGACTCAAATTTTGGTTTATTTGGTTAAGGAAATCTTCACCGAGGTAGAGAATTGTAGAGGCTGGTATGTTTTCTATTTGAATAGACATTAAGTCTATTCGAACAGACTCAATGTATGCTCAAACACTTTACTCAGATGGACCTGTTATTTGAATACACTTTGGGTGTTTATTCGAATGCACATTGTCTGCACGAACAAACATCGAGAAAATCTACTTTTAAGTTATGCTTGGAGCCTTTGGCTTGCCTCGAGATCCGAGAGATTGCATTTGGTCTCCCAAGTATATAAGGGAGAGTTAGGTTTTATAGAAGCCACCCTTGGTGAGATCTTTTGGTAGAAGAATTCTTGAGACCAAAACCTCATTTGTTTATAAGAATGTAACCTTGGATCATGAAATAAACTCTATATCTATTGTGTGTAGATGTAGAAAATTACCAAACAACCTTAAATCATTGTTATTGGTTTTGGTTGTGTATTCCTTTAGCTTGTTCATAGTAAACCGGATCGAATCGGAGTTCGGCATCCGCGGCGCGGCTTAACAATCACATGTGAAGAATATAAGATATGGTATCGAATCTGATTTCTTAGGGAATTTATTGTGGAAAGGATAAGAAAAAACATGAGGGCAATATGATTAATAAATCATAATTAAGCTTAAAATCAAATTGTTGGCTCCCCTCCATTTATTGATTCTCACATGACATATCTTTGTATTTGGATCTCTGGGAGTTCAATTATTTTTAGCATGCTTTAGCTAAGCATGTGTAGCTTAATCATATACGGAGCTATGAAGGTTGGTTTATGTAGGTTCACATTGACACTGTATCTTTGTGAATGTGGCTGAAATTCCTAGACGCTTGAGACTAATCAATTTCGATTGTTTTAGGTCTAAATTGTCAGGTCATAATTCCTCTAAATTAATGGCCTAAGATATACTTAAATAAAGTTAATCCAATTATCTAATGTCAGACAAGTAGTTAGAAATTAAAGAAGCATGCAACGATTTTTAACCCTGTGGGAAAACCTTCCTCAGGAGAAAAACCCACAGGTCGATGTTGAATCCCTGACAACTAAATAATCCACTATATAAAAAAAACTACAAGAATTTAATCACTTACAGACACGATAAGCACCTCTCATGGTCATCTCTCTTCCGAGTAATCTTCTTGCAATTAATCCCGCATTCTTGCAACGCCTCGCTTCAATCTCTCGTCGAAGCTCCAAGTCTTGAATAGCTCAAGTTCTTTAATACATGGCTAGGGTTTCTTGATCAATAGATTGATTTAAGAGTAGAGTGATTTGATTCTCTCTTGAATCGCTCAAAAAAGATCTCTTCACTCTCAAAAGCAAGCCCTTAAAAATATAGGTTTTCAAGAAGTGAATTTGAAAAAAGGTAAGTATGTCTTAAATAACGAAATAGAAAACACGGGCTCTATTAAAATACACTGAAGTGAGTTATTCGAATAGACCAAAATCCTATTCGAATAGAAGAAATCTTTCCAAGCTTAAAATCACGCTGAGGTAAGTTATTCAAATATACCAAAATCCTATTTGAATAAAAGAAGTCTTTCCATCTCTTTTCGAATAAAAAATAGTCTATTCGAATAGAAGCTCTGTTTTCTAAAGACAGACATTCTTACTAGTTTTTCATACTCTGTAAAAGGCATAGGCTTGACATTGTAGAGCAAAGAGTTAGAAACCTACTTACCTGTTCACAGTCAGTCTGTCCAGCTGTAGTCGCTCCTCGTGCACTCATAGACGCCGGATAACCACGAGAAAATGTTGACGCCTACTCTAGACACTAAATAAAGCAAACTCCAAAAAGGGATGTTTCAATCTCCCCTTTGTTTCATTTTGTGTCAAAATATGAACTAGGTAATCAAAGAAAAAATTACAGACACGATGGACTGACTCACTCACTGAACACCCATCCTCAAAAGCATATCCTCTGAAATCCTTGCACACTAAACAAGATACATCACGTAACCGTTCACATTTAAAATAATAGATTCAGAGAACAAAAAAAAACTTACCTGTCAGGAACATCTCTTCCCCTTTTTGACATAGAAGATCAAAGGGTAAGTGGACACAAAGAAAGAATAATGAAATCATATCAAATATGCCAAAGAAAATATAGTCACAAAAAATGGAAATATAAGAATAACAATATAATTAAACCGTTAGAGCATCCATTAGAAAAGAAACTATTAATACATAGCATATTCAAAAAATGACTTCCCTAAAAAAAATACGCACTCAAAATAGCATAGTCTGAAACAGTCACCAAGATGAGAAACACTAAAAAAAGAAAAGAAAAACAAAAGAAGACTACTCGTCTAAGACTACTCATCTCTATCTGGAGCTGGAGGACCACTGCTCAAAGCATCCATAGAAGTCTGAAGCCGACCAAGTGTAGCCGTGAATATTTGAAACTGAGACTGGATCTGTGTCTCCAACCTAGTAAAACGAGTCTCTATGTTGGAGTGCAAAGACCCTAAATCAGGTGGAACCAACTCAGTAGGAGCAGAAGGGTCAGGTAAATCGGTAGGAGCAGTCCTAGAAGTAGAAAATTTCGCAGCTCATCTAGCAGGTATAGACTCATTCCCCGAGTCCGCTGCATCACCTTCGATCTCTGACTCTGAAACTGGAAGCATATGCTTTCTGCTCTTCTCCCAATATCGAGAGTTAATCACTTCATTTTTTTCATCAATCTCCTCATCAGGACGAATCACATAACCCAAATCTGTCAGAATCTGAGCGATGAACCTGCAGTAAGGCAAAAGATGAGTCTGGTTGTCTGGGTTTGCTGTGGCAAACATCTCATGTAGAATAATCAAAACCAAATCAACGCTCAGCCCTTCAGCGTAAAGATACACTAAATAAATCATATTGCCCACGAGAACATTCTTGTTCCCCAGTTGGGAAATGATGTTCCTGTGAGCCACCATATGAAAGAGATAAAGTTTTGGGCTCACGTTCTTGCATTTCAGATATGTTCCTTTCTTCCTTCCCGAAACAATAAGCTCCTCCTCCATCACCTCCTAGGGTGGAAACTCTGAAATAACTGGAGGCCACTCCAGAGGTGGCACTTCTGAGACGATAGACTCTCTGAGACCAAAGGCTGTCCGAATATCATCTGAGTCGATATGAAAATCAGTCCCATCAATGGTTACACGGAATGTCTTGTTAATTCCCGTACCTTGGACAACCTGGAGAGTGGCATAGAAAAGTCGATCTAAACGAGGGTAGCACGGCATCTTCAGCTCCATAATCCGCGTCCAACCATGTATATAAAAAATCTCAAAAATTGTGGAAATATCGGGATATTTCGCACACAGCTTTACTCTATCCAAAGTCACCACTTTCTGATATCCGCAAAATTTAAAACCTGATTTCGGAGTTTGCCAGTTTGGAGGATAATGACCTCGTGCTTCTGCACTAGACCCCCCCCGGCTCTGCTAGTTACTCGAGGGAGGGTGCGAGGCAGACCCGTCCTAGTGCCTCGAGTCGTCCGTCCCTGTTTTTCCGTATTGCTCGTGTTGGGAACAGAAGAATCCTCCTGAGGACGTTTCACTCTGGCCATATCAAATATAACCAAAGAAACACACCAACCAAGTAAACTATGTAAAAGCCTACAAGACAAACCCCAATTTCCCCAAACTTAACCCACACGGTTAAGCAGGGGAACCCAAGATACAATGAATCACCTCCTTGAATTCAATCACCCAAAACTCCACCAACAACACACCCAATACCAGTTTATTCACAATTACTGCAAAAGCCCAAGTACTAGCAGTGCAATCAATGTCCCCAAATTCAAACCAAACAACACCAATCCACACAATGTATGACGAATCAAGTATATAACAAGAGTAAGAGGGTGAAACTAACTGTGAAGAAGCAAAGAGAAATCCAAAGACTAACCCTAGAATTACGACTGTCTCACCGAAATTGATGAATTGAGAATCCAAGATGAGAAATTGCGCACGATCCAAGTAGCGAGTGATAGAAACAAGCAATTTGTGCAAAGAAGTAACGCAATTGGAAAAATCAAGAGTAGAGAGAGAGACAGCGCTGGAGAGTTGAGTCAGGAGTGAGTAAAAAAAAACAAGTGTGGTATTTATATCGAAGGAAAAAAAATAAAAAAAATGACCTCTATTCGAATAGGATTAAACCCTATCCGAATAACAGTTTTCCTCCAAATTTTTAAAAACATGGCTGAACCTAATTATTCGAATAGGAAAATCGTATTCAAATAGAAAATGAAATTTTTGAAGACAAAAAAAACGCTGAGGAAAATTATTCGAATAGGAAAAAATTCATATTCGAATAGAAAATAGAAAATTTTAAGGCCAAAAAATACTGAGGAAAATTATTCGAATAGGGAAAATTCCTATTCGAATAGAAATGGAAATATTTTAAGACCAAAAAACACTGACGAAAATTATTCGAATAGGAAATGAAAATTTTATAATCAAAACGACGCTGAGGCAGATTATTCGAGTAGGAAGAAATTCTTATTCAAATATAAAGAACCTTTTTTATTTCATAGGCACAGAAAAAGAAAAAGAAAAAAAAAACACGAAAACCATTGGCAAAGCAACATAAAGAAAAAGAATAGAATACTTCCCCTGTCTACTCGATATCAGAGAATAATCACAGGGTATATGAATCTCAGATCGGACATCATTCAATAGAAAATTCAGACAAAATAAGTATTAACTCAGAGTGTGTGTGTGCGCAGTCAATATAAAACAGTGCCATGCATTCGACAGACCCAACATTTAGAAATAAGACACTAAAAGGAAAGTTGTTTCAACTTAGGCCTCTCATTGGTGGTCACTCGACTTCACTGAGAATTGACTAGCTAACACTCTGTGTGAAATATGAGTATGAGTAATATGCAAAGAAAGACTCAGATTTCATCAAATAAGCAACGCGATGTGAGTTGGAAGATCTCTTGGAAAGGAAATCAATTGTCATTAATGGTGTCAAGTTAAGTAATATAGACTCCGTATTTTTTCATCTTCACTAAACTAGCTGTGTTAAACTCAAGATCAAACAGGTTTTGAAAAGGTTATAATGTAGGGACGGGTAGGTAAATGATAGAATAAGTGTTTTGCTGGCATTTTGAGACTGCAGTAACACTAACTCCCTTTCTCACTTGAAGATAAACACATCTTCTGCCATTCTCCTTTTTATTAAGTACACAAAGAGATATACCACTCCATATCTTTCCCTCTTTTTTTTCTTTTTTTTTAAATTGAGATACTAAAATGTCATACATATACTTCTTTTTATTTTGTCATTCGTCACAACATCTTCCCCCAAAAATCATTCATATACTTCTTTTCCCTTTTTCTTTTTCTTTTTTCTTTTTTTTTTCACTGAACCATCTCACAACAAATGGGTAAAAACAAGGAATTTTGGTAGAAAAGAAAAAACATATTTTAAGGCACAAAGGGCTGCAAGTGGATAAAAATAGGGTTAGACATAACAAAGGCAAAAAATGTGTAGTAATAAAACGTATATTATCATATCTTCGGTTGAACACAGTCACTTTTTTGCCTCGAATAAAAATATGGAATGTTCTATTAAGCTAACTTGAACTTGAGCTTATCATTTGACAATTGAGTAAGGAAATGAAATGAGATCAAAACAACAAGATCAAAAAGAGGAGTAAGTTTCAGAATACTCGAAGCTAATAAAGAAGGCCAGATCCTCACATAACATTAGGTACGAAGTCTCTGCATGTATCCTAAAGCATAATATCACTGAGTGCCTATCTATTTAAGCATACGATAGTTAACTGCCATGAGCGAAATCAAATCCAAGTAAACACTATACTGAATTGTCGCAACATTAAATTAGAAAATGTATCTAGCCAAGCATATATCACTGTGATAGTCTACCAAAATAGTGTAAAAAGGAAGTAAAAGACATACCTAATCAATAAAGCAGACACCAATCGACCGTCTCAAAAGCTCAAACCTCATACCATCTAATGGCTTGGAGAAAAAATCGGCTAATTGACTCTCTATATGAACATACCAAACACTGATTATCTTACGCTCAACAAGATCTCGGATGAAGTGGAACCGAATGTCGATATGCTTGGTTCTAGAATGTTGTTCAGGATTCTTAGAGATATTGATCGCACTCCTATTGTCATAAAGCACTGACATTGTCCCCTGGACTATTCCATAGTCAAGCACCATCTGTTTCATCCAAATAAATTGAGTATAACAACTACCCGCAACAATATACTCTACTTCCACTGTGGATTGGGAAATGCAATTTTGCTTCTTGCTCTGCCAAGCTACAAGATTATTTCCAATATAATAGCATCCACCTGAAGTGCTCTTCCTATCATCTGCATTACCTACCCAATCTGTATCAGAATAACCAATAACCTTGGAGGTTGTGTCATGTGAATACCATAAGCCAAAATCAGAAGTCCCACATACATAACGAATAATGCGCTTAACAGCTTGTAAATGGGACTCTTTCAGACTACCATGATAACGAGCACATATACATACACTAAACATAATATCATGACGACTAGCAGTAAGATAAAGTAAACTACCTATTATACTTCTGTACATCTTTCGATCAACATTCTTACCTGCCGAGTCCTTACTTAACTTTATTGTGGTACTCATGGGCGTCCTAGCATGCTTTACAGAAGAGAGACCAAACTTCTTCACAACGTCCCTAGCATACGTGGATTGAGAAAGAAACATTCCTCTATCCATTTGTCGTATTTGGAGACCTAAGAAGTAAGTTAGTTCCCCAACCATGCTCATTTCAAATTTACTTTTTATTAAAGCTGCAAAAGAAGAGGTTAGTGAACTTGAAGTAGAACCAAACACAATATCATCTACATATACCTGAGCAACTAGTATCGTGCTTCCCTTCCGTTGGATAAATAATGTTTTATCAACTCCCCCTCGAACAAATCCCTTAGCTAAGAGGAAATTGGAAAGTCGTTCATACCAAGCGCGAAGAGCTTGCTTCAAATTATAAAAAGCCTTCTTCAAGTAGAACACATGATCGGGATGATGAGGATCTTCAAACCATTTTGGTTGAGATACATATACTTCTTTCTCTAAGAGTCCGTTCAAAAATGCACTCTTCACATCCATTTGATATAACTTGAATTTTTGATTGCAAGCAAGAGCGAACAATAACCGAATATACTCAAGTCTTGCAGTAGGAGCAAACGTTTCAGCAACATCAACCCCTTTTACTTGATTATACCTTTAAGCGACCAATCGAGCTTTGTTTCGAATTACATTCCCAAGTTCGTCATATTTGTTCTTATAAACCCATTTAGTCCCAATAACATTTGTACTTAAAGGACGTGAAACCAAATCCCAAACATCTTGACGTCGAAATTGTCAAAGCTCATCTTGCATTACATGAAGCCAATATTCGTCTAAAAGAACTTCCTTTACCGTGGTTGGTTCAATCACTGAGACATAACAAACATAGTGAACCATTTCATGGTGTTGGCTTCCAGTTTGAACCCGAGAAGTAATATCCTCAATAATATCGGCATGTGAGTGATCCTTACGAACTTGATGCCATCCGGGTTGTGGTACACTTGAAGCGGGAGGGGATGTCAGAATTGGAAGTCGTGGAGTAGACAACGGAGAATCACTCTTTGATGTAGGACTCGATGTAAGAATATCAGCAGATGGTTCTAGAGTTTCTGTTGTACAGTAATCTTCTCTCACATCTGTAGAACCAATGGTATAAGTATCATCTACTACCACATTACAAGACTCCATCATCATTTTGGTTCTCAAATTGTAGACTCGAAATGCTCTACTATTTGTTGAGTAACCCAAAATAATACCTTCATCACTCCGAGAGTCAAATTTCCTAATGATTTCTCGATCTCTAAAGATGAAACATTTACTTCCAAAAACCCAGAAATAATGGACATTCGGCTTCTTTCCAAACCACAAGTCATAAGCCGTGTTTAAGGTAAGTGGACGTAGATATACTCCATTAATAGTATAACACGCAGTATAAATGGCCTCCCCCCAAAAGTGTGCCGGAAGATCCTTGCTATGAAGAAAGACACGTCCCATTTCTTGAAGAACACTATTCTTCTTTTCTGCAACTCCATTTTGTTGTGGAGTGATTGGAGCAGAGAATTCATGTTTAATCCCATTAGAAGTATAATACTCAATCACCCCAATATCCTTAAACTCGCCTTCACGATCACTTCAAATTTTATCAATAAAGCAATCTTTCTCATTTTGGATTTGAAGTAATATAGTACAAAATTCTTCAAATGTGTTAGACTTGTCTCTCAAAAGTGCTATCCATGTATACCGAGAGAAGTCATCTAGCATTACCAAGATGTACTTTTTACCTCCCAAGGATGTTGTTCTCATAGGACCCATCAAATCCATGTGTATCAGCTCAAAAGTCTAAGTTATAGCAATATTGTTGGACTTCCTGTCAGAGCTCTTTGTTTGCTTGCCAACTTGGCAAGGACCGCAAACTACATTGCTCAATCTTCCCAACTTTGGAATTCCCCGAATCAGCTCTTTACTTGTAATCTTGGACAAATCATTGAAGTTTATATGTCCCAACTTCTGATGCCATAACTCCCCATCATTTAATTTTGCTTTTTTACATAGTATAACTTCTTGTTAAACATCATAACAATTATTAGCAGTTCTAGCAGCATGCATCACACGTTGTCCTTGAGAGTTCAAAACCTCACATCCACCTTTGGAAAATGTAACAATATGATCCGTATCACATAGTTGGCTGACACTCAGAAGATTCGCCTTCAGCCCCTTAACCAAAAGAGTATTGTCAATTACCGAAGTACCAAGTCCTTCGGCCTGTCCCCTTCCAACCACAGGGGATGTGCTCCTATCACCAAACATAACATCACCTCCCTGAATACTCTCTAGGTGACACAATTTGGATTCATCACCAGTCATTTGACGAGAACACCCACTATCCATATACCATTGAACTGACTTAAAAGTATTCAGGGCAGTTAGTACAACCTTACACCTTATCAGAGGTGCCAAATCCATCTTTAGTACCCAAATGCTCTGAAGAGTTTTTCGACCTATAGTTTCCTGTACAAACCATCTAGATACAATCTCACGTTTCACGTTAGTAGACATTGCAATAGAATTATATCGATATCTATCAAAAGGGAGAACATATGATTGATAAGGTCCAACAAATCTACAGTACGATGCAATATGTCCCTTTCTACCACATAGACTACAATAGTAAATTTGAGAGTAAGAAACCCTTTGGGCATGATCATGAGTAGTAGATATCATGTTATGTTTAGGAAACGAGGTAGCAGCAGTTGCTTTCACAAACTTTATGATTTGGGGAGTCTTGGTACTAGGAAGAGATTCCACATATCCTAGACCCCTTTTGTCATTGTCTGTCTTTCCCATACATAACATTTAATCAATGTTCTTGGCCCCATGACAGAACTTCTCAAGTTTCTCCTGAGATAAAACTACATCAAGTTTGGCCAGATAAAGTTCATACAAATTTGATTTCATTTTCTCTTTCACATCATTAACTTCTTTTTAAGAAAAACAACTTTGTCACTAAGGTATTATTTCTCATTCTCAACAAGTACCTCTATCTCATGACTTGTACACTCAGTTTTGCTTTGAAGTTTGCATGTAGGTGTATCAACTTGGTCTTTCAAGACTTTGTTACGTTTACCTAGTTTCATGCACTTAGCGAGAGTTTGAGCATACTAGTCCTCAAGAGTCGGGTCATCAAACTCATCTTGTTCTTGATTACTCTGATTTTCATCAGAATTTTCAAGTTTAAAGACATTAAAATTATTATTGCCACAAGTAAGAAAAGCAGGATAAGCAATAAAATTTTCGTTATCAACTACTTGGGAATAAATCTCATTGTTATCATGTTCATCATTACTGTCATCCCAAGTGACACGGATATTCATAGCTTTATGATTAATGCCAGATTTCTTACTAGGACAGCTATGGGCATAATGACCAAACTTGTGACATTTAAAGCATTCAACTTGATTAAGGTCAATATCACTGCTGGTCTGCCGGTTATATGTCTTAACCCGATCATGAGGCCGCGGTTTATAGTTAATTGATTGCCTTTGTTTTTGTTCTTGTTTTTGAAACTGTCATTTCTTCAAGATTTTTGCAACTGCTGAGTAATAAGAGCAATAGATAAATCTATATCCGAACCTTCATCATCATCTGAGATAAATGAGTGATCAACCTCTCTAGAACCCTTGGATGAAGAGGAGTAAGATGAAGACTTGAAAGTAGCACTCTTATTATTCTCAAGGTTCTCCATCCTCATCTCAAGTTCAAACGTTCCCAATTTTCCAGCTAATATATCGGGATTCAATTTGTTTAGATCTTGAGCTTCCTCGATAGCATCGCGTCTGGACCTAAAGCTCTTAGGAAGAGACCTTAGGACTTTGTGAACAATCTGAACATCAGAATATGGAGCTCCTAATGTGGCATTAGTGTTTGAAATATCACTTAGCCTCGCATAGAATTCATCAAACGGTTCATTTTCACTCATTCTGATATTCTCAAATTATGAAGTGAGCATCTTTAGCTTACTTTCCTTAACTGTATCATTGCCCTCATGAGTTTGAACAAGAATGTCCCAAGCTTCTTTCGAAGTGGTAAAAGCAGAGAGATGTCGAAACTCACTTTGGCTCACAGCCATAAAGATTGCATTGAGGCCTTTAAAATTATAGCCGACTGTATCCTTTTCATCATTTGTCCATTAATTTCTAGGCTTCAGGACCTCTATGGCATCTCCTGGTGCTCCTCACATCTCAGTAAGATGCAACCAACCATCCTCAATGGCAATCCATACATCTTCTCCGATTGATTGTAAGAATGCAACCATTCAGACTTTCCAGTATGAGTAATCTTTGCCATCAAAGAGTGGAGGGCGATTTACAGGACCTCCAAACTTCTCGAAACTCATTATTTTCAAGCGAACTATCCGGGATCCACGCATAGGTTGTTAAACCTCAAAGCGTGACCGCTCTGATACCAATTGAAATTCCTAGACGCTTGAGACTAATCAATTTCGATTGTTTTAGGTCTAAATTGTCAGGTCCTAATTCTTTTGAATTAATGACCTAAGATACACTTAAATCAAGTTAACCTAATTATCAAATGTCAGACAAGTAGTTGGAAATTAAAGAAGTATGCAATGATTTTTAACCCTGTGGGAAAACCTTTCTCAGGAGAAAAACCCACAGGTCGTCGTTGAATCCCCGACAACTAAACAATCTACTATATGAAAAAGAACTATAAGAATTTAATCACTTACAGACTCGATAAGAACCTCTCATGGTTATCTCTCTTCCGAGTAATCTTCTTGCAATCAATCCCGCGTTCTCGCAACGCCTCGCTTCAATCTCTCGTCGAAGCTCCAAGTCTGGAATCGCTCAAGTTCTTTAATTTATGGCTAGGGTTTCTTGATCAATAGTTTTATTCAAGATCAGAGTGATTTGATTCTCTCTTGAATCGCTCAAAGAAGATCTCTCTTCACTCTCAAAAGCAAGCCCTTAAAAATATAGGTTTTCAAGAAGTGAATTTGAAAAAAAAAGTAAGTATGTCTTAAATAACGAAACAAAAAACACGGGCTCTATTCGAATAGAAACAATCTATTCGAATAGAATCAAGCTGAAAATTACGCTGAAGTGAGTTATTCGAATAGACCAAAATCCTATTCGAATAGAAGAAATATTTCCAAGCTTGAAATTACGCTGAGGTAAGTTATTCGAATAGACCAAAATCCTATTCGAATAGAAGAAGTCTTTCCATCTCTATTCGAATAGAAAATAGTCTATTCGAATAGAAGCTCTGTTTTCTAAAGACAGACATTCTTACTAGTTTTTCATACTCTGTAAAAGGCATAGGCTTGACTTTTTAGAGCAAAGAGTTAGAAACCCACTTACCTGTTCACAGTCAGTCTGTCCAGCTGTAGTCGCTCCTCGTGCACTCACTGACGCCGGATAACCGCGAGAAAATGCTGATGCCTACTCTAGACACTAAATAAAGCAAACTCCAAAAATGGATGTTTCAGTGGCTATCTAACATTGGCTGGGTTGGAAGAGATCAATAGGAAATTGGAGGAACTGGTGATTCTTCAAGATGTAATTGGGTGAGGGTTTTACTTATCATGGGACATATCAGGATGGTGGAGGTTGAACTCTCTACGTTTTGTTTTGGATGCAAAATTTCTATATTGTGTCATTTGTGCTTGTGTTGCTTCTTTAATTTGTACACCTATAGCCAATGATGTACAATATCGTGGGCATATGTTATAATGCCTACGGGAAAGAAAAAAATTGGGGTTTTTCGTTAACAAATGCATATTTTGGAACGAAAATGTCGCATAAGCATACTGCACAAGGCACATCACATTTTAAAGATAAAACAAATTTGAATATTTTGTATGTGACACGGGTTTACATGAGGTGGCGCTGTGTAGTATAGAACTTAAGTTTAAAAGACGTAATCCGCAGTAGGGGTAGTGCCAAAGGCACGTCATGTGAAATATAAATATAGAGGGAGTTGGTTTAAAACAACGCCATCGTGACACGGATACCGTGCGAGAAAGACTTTAAGCGTCGGTCCCAAGCGTTTAGCGGTATACTAGTATATCATATTTCATATATGCCCAAAGTGAACACGTAGTCAAAACTAAGACTATAAATGTTTGCTATCATAGAAAATTAGAACGAATTTGGATGCGAGTTCGATCAATGTATTATTTTGACAACTAGAAGTTACGGCTAACATAATGAGAACGTAAATGTATAAATTATCTTTAAGAAAATTGTGTCATGTGTTATAAGCATATTCATTCCCAAACTTGGCTCTGTCCAGAAGCTTAATACAACTCCTAGAACAAACTCATCCCCATTCTTTTATATATGATGCTTCAATATAGTAGGATATAAACTTGGGCAACCAATACAACACAAAAAGGCGGCATATTCATATATTCCCAGTTTTAAGAATACCAGAAACAAAGTGTTCAATCTAACGCTTAAGACAATCTAAGAAAGTTGGAATATAACTTACTGTGCATGACTTGGATAACAATTAGTTCTCAAAATTGAATCTGCGACACAAATTCCCCCCTCGCTATGACCAGAGTAATGTCATGTCATATAATTAATATTACACAATACTTGAACAGATTCTGAAGCACAAATTTTCAATTGTGAAAAGCATAGCGTAGGTTTCTTCAACCATCAAACATATTAGACACGCAATCCTTGCCATCTGAGAAGAAGATAATCATTTCTGTAGGAGCAGCTTTGAATCACATGTAACTATTTAGACTAGCCCAACATTCTCCTAACCTTCCTCATTTTTTAAGGAGGCATCCTGTAAGATGAAGGTCCAAACATTATCACAGAACCTGTATGTGCGTAAATGTCCCTGCAAAGCATATAAAAGAGCAACTCAGTTCCCATTGTAAATGATAGGAATAATAACCATATTGGTCGTGGTTGTAGTGGGCATCCCCTTAGGAGCATGCCTCTATAGGAGAACCGAGTCTTGGGCACGCTAAGTATGCACCTCAACAACAGTATGGCCAGCGTGGAAACACAATAATCAGGTAGTAAATGCAATTATTTATGCTTTTCAGAATATGAATTATGATGTTAAATTTAATGTCCCCGAGTTTGATGGTAAGATGGATGAAGACGGTTTTATTGACTGGTTAAATAGGGTGGACAGAGTTTTGGCATTTAAGCGTTTTAGAGATCCTCGTGCAGTTACCTTAATGGAACACAAAGCTGACCGGATATGTGCTCAATTAGTGGGAAGGGGTGCAACAACTACAGGTAACAGTTGGGGGTGATTATATTACAAATTGGGATACTATGAGAGAAGAGTTGATGGCTCCGTTCATTCCAGGAAATTATGAGGAAGAGAGTTTTGCTAAATTGCAAAATCTGCGTCAAACTCGGAATGAGTCGGTTGATGACTATGTGAGTGATTTTTATCAGTTTTCATACAGATTTGTATTATCGGAAACTGAAGCACAACGCATTAGTCGGTTCAAGCTTGGGTTGACCAAACAGTTACAGAATGAGCTGACCCTATTCACTGCCCAAAGTCTGTCAAAGGTTGTGGAAATGGCCAAACGAGCTGAAACAAAGTTAAATCTAACAGTTTATAGTTCTTATTCGACTCCAACAACAGGTACTACGGCGACACCAACAACGACTACAACGGTACCTAGAGCGGCGGGGTCAGGTGCAGGAATTTGCTACAATTGCGGGAAAACAGGGCATATGAAACGTGAATGTCTGAATCCTAGGAAGTACATCACTCTACTTATACAGAACCTTCATGATCATATCGATAAAGCTTTTCAGCAAATATGGGGTAAAGATTTAGAAGAGGAGACAGTCACTGCAGCCAACTGTCCATCCCCTTAATTTGTGGACGAATTCATCTTAGAGGGGGAGAGTTGATAGGAATAGTAACCATGTTGGTTGTGGTCGTAGTGGGCATCCCCTTAGGCACCGACTTCTATGGAGACCTTCTCTATTTCAATTTTCAATTATTTTATTTTAGAAGAATAATTCGTATTTTGAAGGGTAGTGTTTTAGAAGGTGGATGACTCCTAGTTCTATATATGAGTCATAGAGTAGAAGCTAAGGTTAGGTTGAGTTTTGAAGAAGAAGGGTTAACTAAGTAGTTTTTTTTTTTAGTTTAATTCAATCAAAAGTAGTTGTCTTTGTTTTTTGTTAATCACTTCCGCATTAGTAGTTTTCTATCAGTAAAGTATTCTAAAAATGCTTGAAAATGCCAGAAGATGCCAAACCTTATTCAGTCAAATCATATAGTAAGTCGACATAAGTACATCGTCTACCACATAAAAGTCAACTGTTTGTAATCAAGTGAAGATTTTTAGTATAATAACCATCATTTGCAAATGTATTCTAAGCCAGCAGTTGTGAAAACGAGTGTGGGTTGGGTTTTGGTGTCAACCCACACTTGCAACTTTTACTATTTCCCTTCGAGCAGATCAAAAAATGAGTGTGAGTTACTTGCGTGGCATTGTTAGAACTCAACCGGGTGTGGGGAGCTCGCAGGCAAAATAATGGGTGTGAGGAGTTTAAAACACCGTGGGGACTAAAGAAGTCTGCGCGGACTAAATAACACCACGCAGATTAAATATTTATTTATTGGTATGAGAGGAGATGAATAATTATGCAGAGTAAAGTAGTGCGCCGTGGACTAAACAATTATTTTTATTAAATAAAGACCCGCCGCGTCATCAGCAACTGCTAGGAAACTTGAGTGAGGTTTGGGTTTTTTTAGCCGACATGGTGGGTCAGACAAGCCAACTGACACCCGACTGCTGGAGATGAACTTATGCTCGGAAAAGCACTTCTAAAATTAATTTTATTAATTTTCTAATTGTACATTTAGTTTTGTATGTCCCTCAGTGTACTGCAGATACGGAATTCAACAGGGATTTGTGGTCAATGACAGATTGTGCTATAAACCCTTTCACAGTTTTAGATAATATAAATTGGCTTCTAATCCAACATGTGGCTTTGTAGGCAATTTTGGGTCATTGTGTTTTCATTCTCTTAGGATGGAACGCCTAATGGATATGGTTGTTCCAGGCCCCAAAAATTATGATATGCAACAAGTGCGTTGGTTCGCACAATCTGACATTTTAAGAACGCCATTCGTAGATCGAGACTATAATAGTGTTCATGATTTAAGTTTTTTTTTTTTTTTTTTGTTAAACAGGGTTGAAAGAAAACTTAAATGGTTAGTACTCTCCTCATGACAGCCACAAAAATAGCTCAAAGATTAAGATAGCACTTTTCTCTGGACCTGTTTATTTTGGGTTATTAAACTCAACTAATAGCCATCCATGATAAGATTGCTTTTAGGTGTTGTAATATTATTCCAACACAAACTAGTTAGCCCAGTCAACTTTGATCGTTTTAGGTCTCAAGTACTCATTAGTTGAAGTCATAGAGTACTCCCCATTAACTGGTATTTGCCACATAACTTTATTAGCTATATTGGAGCATATAAGAGTATTCAAAAGGTCCTGCATAATCTCTATTTCAAGATGGCAGCTAATTTTAGAAGGACCAGTCCACTTGTAGTCCTTAATAATATTAGAGAGGGTAGCTCTTCTGAGGACTTATTTCCAATACTCGACCTGCTACAATAACTTCGAACTGCTACAGCTACAGAAACTTCAATCTGCTACAGTACTTCGAACTGCTACAGCTCGATTGGAAGTAAAAGCCAGCTTCGAATCTCAAGCTCAGGCCTCAGTATGCGACCATCACACATTTACTCGACCTCGTCAACAAACACGTGGTGCATTTATAACACATTATGGGGCGGTTGCAAGGAAGAACAGTTACTCAAGCCGTTACTCGACTATTATGAAGACCAACCTGATATTATAACGTTCCTCATTAAAATAATATTGTAACGGTCATGTTATAAGACCTATAAATAGGACTAGAGAGCTGGAACGAATGGGGGCTTCACTGACACACCTTTCGGACATAGCTTCTGAGAGACCTTTTCTAATATCTCTTTCTCCCATGTAATAGTTAGTAATCTATAAACAACTCTTTCTCAAATCCTCATGAGAGGTCATGATTTTTTACCCATTCAAGGGTTTTCCACGGTAACTCTTTGTGCTTGCTATTACTTTCACTCTCATATTATTCAAAATTCTATGGTGTAAAACTTTTTTCGGTCTCTACGAAAATAGGCTATTACATTTGGCGCCGTCTGTGGGAACCGCAACGAATAGCCAATGCTCAACAACTGAACCAAACGCCGAGCTTAAACGTTTGAGGTTCATGTTTCTCTGCTTTTCTCCTATACGGAAGTTGCTCTCTCTCTCTCTCATAACTTCAAAGCATTTCAGACGAATTCTCCTAAATTATGGGACAGTTCAGTTCTTATAGTTCATGTAGAGATACGAGCGCTCTTTTCATTCACACATCACCTTTTTAAGAAGATAAAGTTGTCGGACAAAGCCCCACAACTCCATTATCCCTTCGTCATACAAGGTCAGAGACTTCACACCAGCGAGGATGAGGTTATTTCGATTTCAGCTCCAAGCCCCCGCATCCCTGAGATGAGAATATTGGACACAAAAAAGATGCCGCATATCGACCATAAACAACAAGCTATCTACTATGCAAATCCTCGACGGATATGCATTTCCCATTGCCATTTTCGAAGCTGTAAATGTGTCGGAGTTTGCCGCAGCTCCGTTGGCCGCGTTGTTCTCCTCGATGAAACAAATTGTCAAATTGACAACAAACAGAATAATCATTCCATCAAACAGATTGAATGACAACAGTTGTATATTATAGATCAAATACCAAACAGTTCGAGAAACCCAAGTGCAATTTACAAATTGAATGATCTCAATATCAACAATTTACATGACAAGGTTTTGTCATCCATCCGTCCTCGTTACCTCCAAAATCTACAACCAAAACAGAGCGCGAAGCCGACATCAATCTCTTTCTCCTCAGTGATGCTTTAGATGCCGTCCGCATCAAAAAACAGGATCAACAACAACCACTTTCTACAACAGCAACATTGACAATTAACATAAAAAATAATGTTCTTGTTTCCAGCATCAACAAATACCAAATTGATTCATCAGGTCGCAAATCAAATCTGTTTGCACAATTTACAAGTCTTCGATCGAACTTACCACTACGGCCTCCATCGAACTTCAAATCAAGCACCGAGCTCTCTAATACAATCAGCATCGAACAAAGAAAGAGGAAATCAGAAATTGGAGTGGGTTCGTTTAGATGAGGTCGAACAACTTGCAAGTCTTCGATCATACGGCATCTCTCTCTCTAAATCGAGTCTAGAATCTCAACAAATGGCAGGTATTTCAGCTTGATTCATTATCCTCCCATTCTTGGAAACTTCGAGATTGAAGTCCTTTAGACAAAGAAGAAATCAGAAAAATTGAGAATGTTTGTTTTGGTTAGATGAGGCTAAGCAACCTAAAGGTTTTCAATCGACATCCACAATAAAGCCTATCACTCACTCTCTTTGAATCAAGCTAAAATCTATTCCCAATCATTTTTGGGGCTTATTTTGTACTAGTTTACCAGCTCAACACCTCACCCAATGGACAGACGACTTATTCATGTTATAACAGAGCTTATCTTTCTGTTAAACTAGTGCATCAACAAGCAATGAATCTGATGTTATTCGCCAGTCCAAACAGGTCCACATGATAATATATGGGAAACGAGCAGTTCTGCAAGTAAATAGATCATCTATTCTACATGGGTGAGGCATATCCAGGTTCAAGACTCAAGAAAGCGATAAAAATACTCCAAAGTGTAGAATATATCTTAGCATCAGTTACGAAATCACGACTTCCTCTTTTCAACAACATTATCAAGGCACTCGAGGTCAAGGTACTCGAGGTAATTATAACTTATTCAAGCTATACTCGGGACGAGCCCGATTTTAGCTTCGGACACAATATTCAACCTCAACCACATACTTAATACCAATCGACATAAATCATACTCAGGGCGAGTCCGACTTCAGACACAACGTTCGTCCTCAGCTTTAGACATAACAGACTGAATGACAATCAACATAACTCATACTCATACTCGGGGCGATACCGATTTCAGATTCAGACACAAAGCTCGACCTCATCTATTTAAACAACATCAAACAACATTATGAAGCCGCTCATGGTTGAGGTACACGAGGCGATTAAAACTTATCTAAGATTATACTCGGGGCGAACCCGACTCCACCTTCAGACTCAATGCTTGATACCATATTTTCAACTACATCAAATTACATTATTTCGAGCTTATACTTGGGGCGAACCCAACCTCAGCTTCAGATGCAAACGTTCAACCTTAATTTCAGACTCAAGATCAATCGACTTAACTCATACTCGGGGCGAGCCTGACCTCAACTCCGTACTCAACATTCGATCTCATACCTCATCTTTTCAACAATATCACACTACATTATGAAGGTGCTCGAGGTCGAGGTACTCGAAGCGATTACAACTTATTCGAACTCATACTCTGGGTGAGCTCGACCAAACATCCTTCAAGTTGGTTATTGGTTCAACCAGTCCAACCTATATTCAACATTCAACATATCTCATTACAGTCGCTTATTGATACGCTCAATTAGACCAGTAACTGAGACCTCCTTCATAGCTGTTCAACATATACGCTCTTTAAGGGTCGCTTATTGAGTCAATCAATTCGATCTAGTAGAGATGCACCATACAGCTATGCCATATTCAAAATATCTCATTACAGTCGCTTATTGATAAGCTCAATTCGACCAATAACTGAGACCTCCATCATAGCTGTTCAACATATACGCTCTCCGAGGGTCGCTTATTGAGTCAATCAATTCGATCTGGCAGAGATGCACCATACAGCTATGCCATATTCAAAATATCTCATTATAGTCACTTATTGATACGCTCAATTCGACCAATAACTGAGACCTCCATCATAGCTGTTCAACATATACGCTCTCCGAGGGTCATTTATTGAGTTAACCAATTCGATCTGGCAGAGATGCACCATACAGCTATGCCATATTCAAAATATCTCATTACGGTCGCTTATTGATACGCTCAATTCGATCTTTACTAGGGATGGCAATGGGGTAGATTTGGGGCGGGGGGGCCAATACCATCCCCATCCCCACTTAGGTTCCTACCTCCCATCCCTGGCCCGATCCCCATTTAAATTAAGTAGAGATCCCCAAATCCACCCCACATAAATACGTTCAATACCATCCCCATCCCATTTAACTTATGAACAAAAAAAAAAAGTTTACAACATTAAAATACCCATTTTTCTCCTGAACTTCTATCCAAAATCTAGTGAGTATCCAAGATAACCATGTTCTGAGAAAAACAAATACAATGCATCTACGACCACATTTTCACAAAAACAAACAAATACAAAAGGGGTTCTCACTCAACAAAACCCCATTGAAAATTAGCTCCAAACTTGAAAAAAAAAAAATTCTTCCTACAACATAATTGACAAAGAGAAAATCAGTAAAA
The DNA here is from genome assembly GCA_014058105.1 of Kingdonia uniflora. Taxonomy (NCBI): domain Eukaryota; kingdom Viridiplantae; phylum Streptophyta; class Magnoliopsida; order Ranunculales; family Circaeasteraceae; genus Kingdonia; species Kingdonia uniflora. The sequence goes on along the minus strand of JACGCM010000779.1, from coordinate 1,264,932 downwards.
CAAGCAACTCAACTACCATAACCACAATAAACAATATTATACAAACACATACCCATAACCAACATAACATAAATATACAATATAATAATAAGAGAGAAAAAAAAGTGAAGAAAGATCTGAACCTGAGGAACAAACATGAAAGGTGACTGATAAGCAACTGTTGGGATATGAGGAGGTGATTGATGATCATGAGCCATATTCAAGTCTGGAAGCATCTCATTCTCATAATATTCTTGGTACCTAACATGATCCTCACTACTACTTTTAGAATTCTCCTCCTCCATCACCATGTGTTTCTCTTCTTCAAACTACCCTGAATTGTTGCTTCCCCCATCCCCTCTTACACTACTAACATTACCCATTTAAAAAAAAAAAAACAAAAACAAAAAACAACTTGCAACAAAAATCTAACCCCAGAAATTACTTCACAACCTAGTAAAAATTAAACCAACCCCATCTCCATAAACAACTCCAAATAAAAATAATATATTAAACTTTGATAAAAAAAAATCAGATTTTTAAAGCGCCCCAGACATCTAAAGTGAAAAACTTACAGAACCCAAACCTAAAAATCATTGAAGACCAGTTTTGCTTTGGAGGAGGAGGAGAGAAGAAAAGAAAATAAAAGAAAAGGAGAATCCTTTGACCTTATTTTCTTGCTTGAGATAAGAGAAAAGGATTCAATGATGTTTGAGATATAGGGAAGAGGATTCAATGATTTCTCGATTTTCCACAATGATACAAAGAGAGAAGAGATCAGATACAAAGAGAATAGAGAGGAAGATTTGAGACTTGAGAGCTTGAGAGCTTGGTGTGCGAATGTAAGGGTTTGAGACTTGAGAGATTGGAAGAGATCAGATACAGAGAGAGAAGAAGATTTGAGACTTGAGAGCTTGTTGTGTGAATGTAAGGGCTTGTCAATGTATAATATAATGTATGAATGTAATTGTAAAGGTTTCTAAATTCTAATAATCTAACTTATCAAAGGGTTAATAGTAAAAGTATTGATTAATATTTAGTGGGGAGGATACGGGGCGGATAACGATTTTTATGCTAGCATACCCAAATCCGCCCCGATCCCCGATGGATTTTGGGTAACTTATACCGTCCCCGCCCCCATACCCGGTTAGCTCATACCAAATCTGCCCCGTTCGGGGCGGGGCGGATCCCCAGCAGGTCGGGGCAAATTACCATCCCTAATCTTTACATGAGATTTACAACATAGCTGTTCAGATAAACTAGCTCTCCGAGGATCACTTATTGAGACAATCAATTCGATATGGCAGAGATGCACCATACAACTATTCAAATATTCAAAATATCTCATTACAGTCGCTTATTGATATGCTCAATTCGATCTTTACATGAGACTTACAACATAGTTGTTCAAATAAACTCGCTCTCCGAGGGTCGCTTATTGAGACAATCAATTCGATCTTGCAAAGATGCACCATATAGCTATTCAAATATTCAAAGATGTCTCCGTACGGTCGCTTATTGATACGCTCAATTTGACCTGTGACTGAGACCTATATCATAGTTCTTCCAGTATATACGCTCTCCCGAGGGTCATTTATTGCTTTGCCCAATTCGACCTGGCCGAGACTTGTCATACAACTATTTCAAGATCAAGATCAAGATTTCTCATTACAAATCTCTTCACGGTTGGTTATTTGATTCAATCAATTTGACCTGTACTCGAGGCATACTATCATATATTATAATCATGCATACAATCATACATTTTAATCATGCATACTATCATATATTCTGATCATGCATACTATCATACATTCTACTACATTCAAACAGTTGGCTATTGGTTCAACCAATCCAACCATATAGTCTACATATTCAAAGATCAAAGATGTGTCTCAACCAACACCACTCGCCCCTGATGCTTCTCGAGCTATTGGCTGAGACGAGGCGATTGTGATGACTTATTTCCAATACTCGACCTGCTACAGTGACTTTGACCTGCAACAATAACTTCAAACTGCTACAGCTACAGTAACTGCTACCTGCCACAACAGCTTTAACCTGCTACAGTACTTCGAACTGCTACAGCTCGATTGGGAGTAAAAGCCAGCTCTGAATCTCAAGCTCAGGCCTTAGTATACGACCATCACACATTTACTCGACCTTGTCAACAAATACGTGGCGCATTTATAGCATATTATGGAGCGGTTACAAGGAAGAAGAGTTACTCAAGCCATTACTCAACTATTATGAAGACCAATCTGATATTGTAACGTTCCTCATTAAAGCAATATTGTAACGGTCATGTTATAAGACCTATAAATAGGACTAGAGAGCTGAAACGAATGGGGGCTTCACTGACACACCTTCAGGACATATCTTTTGAGAGACCTTTTCTAATATCTCTCTCTCCCATGTAATAGTTAGCAATCTATAAACAACTCTTTCTCAAATCCTCATGAGAGGTCGTGCTTTTTTATCCATTCAAGGGTTTTCCATGCTAAATCTTTATGCTTGCTATTACTTTCACTTTCATATCATTCAAAATTCTATGGTCTAAAGCTATTTTCAATCTCTATGAAAATAGGCTATTACAGCTCTCATATTCATAGTAGAGTCATACGTAAAAATTTGGTTAAAAGAGAGGTCAGAAAAATAGCTTTCGGTAGGGCCGGTCTTATAGTTTTGGAGGCCCTAGTCGAAACTCAAAAAAATGTGACCAACTATCACCCATGTCACACCCAGGTCTTACTAGCTATGGGCGTAGAGTTGGCAATTTAACCCGCCCCGCCAGATCCCCACCCCGCCCCGCCCTTAATGAGGCGGGTTTGGTATGACTATAGTGGGTATGGGGCGAGTTTGGTTTGAAAAAACCCATTTATTTATTGGGGCGGGTCTGGTTTTAGGCTCTAATAAATAGGACCCCGTCACCCGTCCCAGTTATAAAGGATATGACTTGAATACCCTTAAGTTAAACCTAATTTTAAATACATGTTAGTTAACTCTTGCCTCCTGTCTCCTCTCCTGTCTTCATTTTAACCTCCAGCCTCCTGTGTTCTATTATTAGCTTCTCTTCATTTCAGCCTCGAAACAACATTCTTCACCAAACTAACTTTCATTTGTGGCTCAAGTTAAGTGAGTGTTTTGATTGTAATGGATCTATGATGAAACTCACATTCTTCTTCTAATAAGAAGATTTTGGCTTTCTCTTTCTTTCTTTCCTTAGAGATCAAAACAAAGAAGAGAAGAAGTAAAATAAGAGATCTTTGTTTGAAAGTTATCCATTCACTTTCTGAAATAATTGGTATTCTCAACCCTTTTGATTACTACTACTACTACATTTTAGTTTTCAGTTGGAATTCTTCAAACCCCATTTCCCAATTTTACTCAATTGGTGATTCATTTCATTTCTTGCCAATTTTGATCATCTATGTACTAGTATGCATCTCTATCTATGTACTCCATCATTACAATCGGTACGAGGCTTAATTCAATTATAAACCCAAAACAACATTCTTCACCAAACTAACTTTCATTTTCAACATTTTTTTTGGAAAATGGCTTTCATCAAATCTCACACCAATCTTATGTTGTCATTTGTTTTCTTTTTTCTCGTCTGAATCGCATCCCATCTTTGGTTTATTAAGAATACCTATGTTTCTTTAGAGTCTTGTAAAACTTAGATTCTGTTAACAAGATTAAATAACATTGTATCAATCATATGAATTTTTAAACGGGTGTTAAGCGGGTGTTGGGGCGGGTTTGGCATAGGCAAATTTAAACGGAGCGGGTTTGGGTATTCCCCATTTAACTTAAATGGTATTGGGGCAAGTTTGGGGGTAGGGCAATTTGGCGGGTATGGGGATGGTATTACTCCACCTGCCCCAAACCTGACCCATTGCCAGCCCTACTTGGGCGCCCAACTAAGTACCCAGGTGATGCCCAGGTTCTACTGGCTTTTTATTTGAGGTTCTTAGTATGGTATTTGGGTACCCAGCTAAGTAAGTGAGACTGGATTCTTAGTATGGATACACATTCTTCCAATCTTTTATCTCAATTAGTGAAACCCCATGTTTTTTAGTTTCTTACAAAGAGTTTGAAACATAATTATAGATATCAACAATCCCCAATTTGGCAGTTCCCCTAAGTTGACCCAACAACCATATGTAAATTATGTAATGCAAATATGAAATATCAAATATGCAACTGCAATTTTTACTGTGATAAATCAAGGATTTATGGGTTAATCTTAAAATTGGATTTTGAGAAATTGGGATTTCAAAAATCAATAAAAAAAAAGTGGGGTTTGAAACTTCTATCTTGAAAATGGGTTTTTGATCTTCTTCGTGACATACATCAACAAATACAAATGTAACAAATCCAAACGATGATTGTCAGAAGGGCGAAGAGAGAGAGAGAGAAGAGTTCGGAGTTAGGATAGAGGAGTTTGGAGTTGAGAGAGAAAAAAAACTCAAATGAAGAAAATTTAGAATATTTTGGAGGCCCAAACTTTTTTTTCTTGAGTTAGTTTTAATAGATGAGGCCCAAACAAAGAAGAGTAAGAGATAGGGTATTTTGAAGACCCAAACATATGAGAGACCATTGTGATTTTTGGAAGCCCCTATTTTTTATCCAAAATTGGAGGCCCTAGGCAACCGCCTCTTGAGCCTATAGCCAGGGCCGGGACTGCTATGTTTGATAAGAGTTTGTGGCGCCCCTCTAGTCTTGTGAATGCTCCTCCAAACCCAGGAGCAATCACTAGAGATCCTCATATCCCAGAAATTCTTCCCTCTAATGAGATTAGCCTTTATCCAGTTGACCCACATATTCTTTTTGTTTGCAGCAAGCCTAAAAGTATGTCTCATTATTTTTGCAACATTACAAGTTTTGAGACATCTGATACCTAAACCACCTTCATCTTTAGGGTAGCAAACCTAGTTTCACCCAATAGGAGTTGTTTTTCTACCTGAGAAGCATGATAATTTGTATTGTAGGTATTAATTTTTTTGGAGTATGAACTTGTGTTGTCTAGACTTGTAGAGTCGATATGGGTGAAATAGACTAACCTAAATTCATCACCAAAAATCATTGTGATAAACGTAGTTAGAAGAACCAACTCTTAGCTCAACGATCATCTTCTTCGGCACCTAAATCTTAATTAGCCAATCACGAAGACGAAACATGCAAGCTTCTTCAGATGCTTAAAAATCTATAAGATTAATTGCTAAATTATGGCACTCAAAGCAACTGAGTATTAGTAGGTGTCTTTGTTTCTAAGCGGCAAATGAAGTTTCAGATGTGGCTGTACAAACATACTCCAAATTCAGAACTATGACATGCTTTATAAGCAAAGTCAAAATTCCTCCCATCATGACGAGTGTTATAAGATAACCCTATCAAGCACCTAAACAACAAGAGAGAGAGAAAGAGAAAAGGTAAATAGAGAGCTTTATTAATTCCTGAGATATAGGTTACAATAAGAGGCAGAAAGCCTATATATAGAACTCCATTAATAAACCCTAAACCTAAGAGATTACTTCTCCACCAAGTAATCTGTAGTGGTAAATAGAGAGCTTTATTAATTCTTGAGATGCAGATTACAATGAGAGGCATAAAACTCTCTTAATAAGCCCTAAACCTAGGAGATTACTTCTCCACCAAGTAATCTCTAGTGTGTATCCCTAGGAGTGACGTGGCATCTTGGGTGGGATTCCAAATCTCACGTAGGTCCCACAGTAGACCGAAGCACTTGAACAATCAAAGAGTGAGAGAGAGAGCAATAAAGGGAAAATAGAAAACTTTATTAATTCTTGAGATATAGGATACAATGAGAGGCACAAAACCTATATGTAGAACTCTCTTAATAAACCCTAAACCCAGGATATTAGTTCTCCACCAAGTAATCTCTAGTATGTATCCCTAGGACTGGCGTGACATCTTGGGTGGGCACCCAAATCCCACAAAGCTCCCACAGTGGACCGAAGATATTCGACTCCCGTCGTAGGGAGCTTATAATACTACCCCTTTTAGGTGCCACCTAAAGCATGAATGCTTGCCTCGACAAAACCTCCGCACGTAAAACCCCCTTGGGAAAAATGTACAAGGAAAGAGTATAACCCTGTGTTCACCGTCTTTGCATTGGGCGCGCTTCCACTGCCTCGTTAAAAACCTTTACTAGCAAAACCCAGCTGGAAAAAACTTTGTATAAGGGAAAAAGAGCACAACACGCTTCTTGTCCAGTTAGCAAGGATCAAACACCTCCTAACGTATCAGCGAGAATCAAACACCTCATAATATTATCTACGAGGATCAAACACCCCTAGATGTATCTGTAATGTCCCAAAAGTTTTTTGCTTTTTTCTTCTTTATTTAAATAAATAAATTATGCATCCATATTTTTCCTTGACATCATGCATTGTGTTCCATCATTTTATATCAGAACTCTTAGTATGGTATATAGGCTACTGTGAATGTGAACATTAGAGTACCGCTTTACCCGTATGGGGTAGGCTTCGTTGTAGCTATTGTAGTACCGTTCCATTGGATAACCGCACACATCTATTTTAGGGATTTAATTTGTAGTTATTAGAGTTGGGGAGAGTTTTTGGGAGATTGGAGACTAGAGAGTGAGGGTTGGAGAGGGGCTGCTGTTTGTGGAAGAAAAGAGGGAAGAGTTGTGGTTATTGTTGTTGCAGCGGTGGTCTTCTTGATTGGCTCGAATTGGAGAGGGTAGAGAGAGGTGTAGATCAATCCCCACCTCCAACCGACAAATTGCAGGTGTATGGTTGTTCTTCTACCTTACTTTCATGCTTGATTGGATGAGTATTTCACCCTTTAATATTGGTTCAAAGCCTTAAGATTTTGGGAGATAAAGTTGGGTTTAGAAAGAGGTTTTTCAGATGTTGTTGGTGTGTTTCAGAAGGTCTGAAATCTGTTTTCATCATCTCCTATTGTACTTCTGAATGCAGCAACTTATCTTCTAGTTCTTGGTTGATTTAGGATTAGAGAGATAAAGAGAGGAGCTGCCTTTAACACCCACACCATCCCTCATGAACCGGCTGTAATTTCAAACCAAACTGCTTCTTTATTCCATCTGCTTTCCCTCCTTTGTTTTTAACACATAGGGCTGTATGGACCTTTTAATTAATCATCTAATCCACCCATCGTTGAATGTTTAGGTCTATATTTCACCTCTTAAAATCGCAGCTGCCTTTTTTCTGTAAGTTATTCCCTGTTGCATTCATCTTTATAATCTGATTTTCAGTTCAGTAAACACTTGTGTTGTTTAGGCAATTGACATCTCATTTTCCCATTCCATTAAGGGTAATCAAGGCTTGTTCTTTTCCTCATACTTGTGAAACACATTTGTTGACGTTTTGGAGCTAATTTTAGTCTTGATCGGGTGGTGATATGTGTGGTTTATGAAAACTATTTTCTGTTATTAAGTCTGATTTTTGGACTCCTGTGGTCATACATTGGGGCGGAGTTTGGCTCATCTAGGATTAGATATAGCGAGTACTTGGTTGGATGTTTTTGGTGGCAAATAATTTTGAATGCTTTTTATGTGGTATAAGTATAGTCAGGGTTGCATTGGTTAGGCTATCGCAGGTGCTTGCATAGTTAGCTTATTCTTTTACTTTTGTTAGGATTATAGGTGCTGGAGTTGGCATCATATCATTGGAAGTGCAGAGTTAGTTTTGCAAGGATTGGATAATCATCGAGCTTTATATAAGGCGAGTTTTTACCTCCCTGAATAGCTGAATCATTATTCTAATTTGTGAGTTATAGCAATACATGGTTTACTATATTTATACATTGATGAATGTTAGTACATGGTTAATGACTAGTGCACCTATATGGTTTATTCCTTTAATCCATCATAGACATGAGTATTTAAGGGTTTGATAAGCTAGTACATACCTATAAGCAAATTGTAATTTAACTACATGATAGAACCTCGTAAGTTATAGATCTTCATATCCTTGGTTATTGTAGATGCGATGACTTGCGTTATTAATATATGAGTTTGGGATTGTTGGTTGTTTATTTGGGTACCTAACCTGTTCCTTGACTCGAGTAGTAGGTTCGATTGTTAGTATATAAAAAAATATAGATGTTATCCTCGTGGTTTAGCCACTATTAATTAGAATAGAGTTTAGACATTATAGTTATCACTTATTAGATATAACGACTTCGGTAGTTTAGTTTCCTAGACATATGATAATGGGACTAGGCACTGTCTATTTGGGTTTGTCTACGTTATCCTCGTGGCTTCGTTCTTGGATATTAATAACGTAGTAAGATCATAATATATAGTTACTGGTTCCATATCAAGTTGTTTGGACAGTATAGCTTTCGTAAGATACAGTCTTTGGTTTTGAGCTTGTTCACTTAGAGTTTATTATCTCTTTTAGTCTTAGCATTACTTTAGGTGTACTCTGTGTTCTTGTGGCTTTGTCCTTGAGCACTGTCGTTGATTCAGTAGCTGATACGAGAATGTTGGGTTCCGTTATCTAGTGTGGTTTATGTTTAGCTATTCTTTTGATGAGAAAGTAACGAGGTCTATGAACACTGTTAATCTTGGATTGTTTAGTTGTTTGTTGTGAACTGGCAGTTTATCCTGAGTATATATTCGACTGTTGGTGTCTAGTATCTGATAGTTTGCTTTAGGGTTATTGACTCCTCATGCCGTGATACTAAATGTCCTAATGTTTCATCGAGCTTGTAGAGCTACTCTGTTAAGCTTCTTTTACTTAGTTTTGAGTTTTAGGAAATCATTCTCGTTTAAGCATTCTCATAGCTTTGTCCTTGAGCGCCATACTGTTATTCGATGCCTGTACTGTCACCATTAATGTTGGAACCTAGTGGGATTCCTGTCCATATGTTTTGGAGGCTTAAGTACATAGTTATTTAAGAGTTGAGATTGTAAACTCAATTCTTGGGGATTGTTGACTACTTGTTGGAGACATGTAGGTTATCTCATATGTACTAGCCTCTGTTGACTACTATTGTGCTCAAGCAATTGATGGTAATCATGACTGCGTTAGGATCATAGAGATTCCTTAAGTTGATATCTTCGATAATGAGGTCGGATACATAAACTCACTCTAAATCGGCTAACCCCTGATAGGTTACTAGGATTTTTAGCTCGGGTTAAAATAGTAGGTGAGTTTGGGCAGGTTACTATCATACCAATTTTACTTATCCTGGAGTGTGGGATGCTATGAGACAGTTCTCCTTTGGTAACCATCTTATCCTCCGTAAGGTTGAAATTCCTTGGAATTGAAATAAAGTGAGAACACTAGGCTTCTTGGGTTGAAACGCCCAGAATACTCTGATCAAGTGAAATATCCTTAGCTTGGTCGAGCTTGACCAAAATCAAACCCCTTGTATCCAATAATGATCTCTTTAAATGTCTGAATCATACGCTAATGGTTGATTTACCAAATTATAGGATGATTCTTCTTAGCGCTTCTCTTTAACTCGTAGTGTAGTTATAGTCTTAGTATTCCTTTGCATCTGGCATTTTAGTTTAATAGATTTATTAGGTTTATTGTACTTCACGATTAGATATCTTTAACATTATTAGAATACATCATTTTACTATTAGTAATTCATATCTCTTATTATTACTATTATCATCTCGTTGGTCGGTATAATTGTTCAGCTATTTTGTAAAGTTTGTGAGCCGTGGTTTGCTCACACTCGCAATATAAATATTTCAGATCTAGAGATGTAGCGGTTGTGGTTGAGGTGATTCTGTTGAAGAGCTAAAGCTGAAGGCTTGACTCTCTGTTATTATTTTGGATCACAGATTTGATGTCTTGTGAGAGTTTCAATTCTCGAGATGGTTGTCTCTAACATGTTCAGGTTTGTAGAATTTTAGCATAGTTATCGTTGTTATTTTCTTCCACTGTTGTCTTATTCTTATTACTCTATTTTGTGCACCAATAGATTGTTGAGCCTAACTTTATGTTTGGCTTGGTTATCATTGGGGACCTGTCCGTCCTCAGATTTTAGTAATTGGTTTAGTTTACTAATTATTAGAATTTGTGGAGTGACAGTATCTACAAGGATCAAACACATTTAGATCTTATCAGTAGGGATTAAATTCCCCTGATATAGTCAGCAAAGATAAAAAACTTTCTGATACTCATTGGCGAGATCGAACTCCCCCTTGACGTCTACAAGCTCAACACCATTTGAGCGAGTATAAATTACGCATTCCAGTCCCATAAAGCAACTTCTCAAAAGTCAATTTTGGTAATGCCTTAGTAAACAACTCTGTATAATTCTTAGATGAGCGAACTTGAGCAACTTCAACTTCTTTCGTCTCTTGCAACTCGAGGATATGGAAGAACTTTGGCAAGATGTGCTTTGTCCTAACACATTTGATATAACTAGTTTAAACTTGTTGAACACATGCTGCCTTATCCTCAAAGATCTGTATAAGATCACAAATAATGTCACTAAGACCACAACTCCCAATTATATGTCCAATCGTAGATCGTAACCAGAAATATTTCTTGCCAACTTCATGTAGTACTAGAATCTTTGAGTGATTAGATGAAGTCGCAGCCATGGTTTGTTTTACTAATCTCCATTTATGAACGCGCTCTATATAGGTCTGATAAATATCCTATGTCGGCGTATCTTACCAGCATTGATTTTCCATTCCTTGGGTAGAATAATCCCAAGTCTATGGTATCATGCGGATAATTTAGAAGGTACTCAATACAATTCCAGTGCCTCATGGTAGGGTTGATCTATGCCTTAAAGGAAAGTTCACTTGTAAAGATATATCCTGTCTAGTACACCTCATAAGGTATAGTAGTGCACCGATCACTCCAAGGTATAGCTTATCCGAACCAAGGAGTCCATCCCCCTCACCAGGCGGGTAAGCTCGGTCAGCCTTCACATCGAGTAATCTAACTGCCATAGGCGTACTCATAAGATGGACATTTTCAAAACTGAATCTCTTAAGGATATGTTTAGTAGAAGTCACTTGATGTATAGGAATACCGTTGCCAAGGTGTTCGAGCTACAAACTGAGGTAGAACTTGGTCTTTCCGAGGTCTTTCATTTCAAATTCCTTCTTAAGGTATTCCGCGGCTCTTGTAGTCTCCGTACGAGTCCTGATGATATTTAAATCATCCACATTCACTGTTATGATTGCAAACCCTGTCTATGCCTTCCGTATGAAGGCACATGGACATATAACATTATTTGCAAAACCTTCTACTTTCAAATATTTAGTCAAGCTATTATGCCACATGAGCCCTGACTGTTTCAATCCATAGAGTGCCTTATCCAATTTGATTACGTACGTGTCTTTATCATTGAACTTTAATGCTTCCGAAAGCCTATACCCTTTTGGTAGCTTCATGTAGATGTTTGTATCCAATTTTTCATATAGATATGTTGTTACTACATCCATTAGACGCATATCGACATTGCTCTCAATGACCAATAGACTGATTAGAAACTGAAATGTAATAACGTCCATGACAGGTGAATAGGTGTCATCAAAATCTATATCAAGTCTCTGTGAGAAACCCTACAGAACTAGTCTAGCCTTGTACCTTACGATCTCCCCGTACTTATTATGTTTCCTTACAAGTACCCATCTATATCCGACAGGTCTTTTAGATTCATCCCGTCGGACAATCTTTCCGAAGACCTCGCATTTTACCAATGAGCTTAATTCTGCCTTGATAGCATCCTCCAATTTTAGCCAATCAGTACAATGATGACATTCGTCCACCGATAGTGGTTTGGGATCCTAATCAATTACAGGTAATGTTATTATAAACGAGAGTATCCTATCAACAACTACTTTATTGTGATCCCATGTTATGCCATTACATATATAATTGAATGAAACCTCGTTATTATCATGTGCATAAGCCCCTTTGGGCATATCCTGTAATGTGATCGACTTATATCAGCTGGTCTTTGTTGAACCCCTCTTCTAGGTCTGGATCCCTTTCGAGTCCAAGGTAATCCCTTAGTCACTTTGATTGTGATTTCTATAGTCCCATTATTCTGCCAATTGCTGTCAGCTGAATTTGAAGCTCCATGTAATGATCCATATTTTTTTTTTTTTTTATTAGTATTTATCCCTTTTCTGCATATTCCTATCCATTTAGTTTCCGCATATATTCCGCATATATTCTTCTTATCCATTCAGCATCCATTTTATTCCTTTTGAGCAGGTTTTTGGGGTTATATTCCTTTTCTGTATTTTCGATGTTTCGGTGGTTATTAGGAGGAGGTGGTTATGTTGTGGCTTTGGGAACCCTTTCTGAGGTTGGTGGTGGTATTTGTGGTGTGGTGTGATCCGGGGAGGATTTGTGGTTTTTCCTAAGTTTTTACTAGTTTTCTGTGTATGAATCTTCTATTTTTCGTATTCTGGGACTTAACTGTCCCATTCTATTCGAGCAGACCCTTCTCTGTTTGAATATGTTTCTAACTGATTTTTTCTGTTCGAACAATCTTGACTCTGTTCAAATATGTTTCATCCTGTTTCATTCTGTTCGAACATGATTTATTTTGTTCAAATACATTCCAGACTAATTCATTCTATTCGAATAACTTTTATTTTGTTCGAATAGATGTTTGTTTAGTTGATTTCATTCTGTTCCATTATGTTCGAATAAGTTTATTTCTGTTCGAACAAGATTTTACCTATTTTATTTTGTTCGAATAGAAACATATTATATTCAAACAGAGGCGTATTTTTAGCTACATGTTGGGCCTTTAACCTCATTTCTCTTTTATTCAAAAGCACTCTCTCACTCTCTCTCTCCCTAATCGAATACCCTCTTTCCCAAATTTGAATCCAATCTGTTCCCTTGCTCACCGATTCTTCGCCGTGATCTTCGCCTTTATCCTTGGTGTGTAATTCCCCTATTCATTTCTGTTCTTTCGTCCGATTAGAGGTTGGGTTGATTTCTAAGGTTTGGGTTATTGATTGGTTTCTTGTATTGTTTGATTAATTGTTGCCACATTTGTCTATTGTAGCTTATCCTGTGTTCCGTTAGCTGTATCACTGATTCTGGGTTTTAGAGTTCCGGCTTTGGTTTTGTCAGGACTCGAGATTATTATCAGGCGAATCCCCTTTATTTCTAAATTTCTCTACTAGTTAATAGATATTAATTAAAGTAGTACTCTGTGTAGAGAGGTGCATGTGATTTAGTTATAGTCTGTTATTATATTTCTTTGTATAAGTTGTTAACCTATAAGTTAGTTATTTTGTAACTTGGTATATAGTTTGCATTTGACTTTGGGTTTAGTTAGAAGCTGTTAATGTAGTATTTCTCGTAGCTGTATTCTGGTTGTTGGTTTCGGTCTTTTAGAGACTGATGTTGGTTAGTTGTGGTGATGGTTAGGTTGCTGTTTCATCTAGGTATAGATGGTGCAACTGAGTCGCTATTTATTTTGTTGTTAGGATTGTTTGCCATGCTCTTATGCAGGTGGTCATCCTAAGTGTGATCCCGGGTTTACGGCTGTTGTGTTGTGATCCTTGGGATCTATTACATCTTTTAAATCATGTAAAACTCTTTTAACTTAACAAGGTCAGATACATAACACAGCTCTACATCGGTTGACCTCCGATAGGATCGCAGGAGTCCTACATCGGGTTAAAATAGTAGGTGAGGAACTGGTTGTGAATACTATCATACCTTTAATACCCATCCAGGAGTGTGGGAAGGTATGAGACAGCCTGAATCTAGTGCCAAACTTATCCTCGGTGAGGTTGAAATTACTTGGAATGAAAATAAAGTTTGGACGTTGGCCCCGTGGGTTGAAAAGCCTGGAACACTTTGATTAAGTGAGTATCCACTAGCTTGGTCGAGCTTGACAAAAATCATACCCATTGTATCTCCTTAACAGATCTCTTTAAGATAAACATGCTAGCGGTTGATCAACCAATTTATAATAGGATTGTGAACACGTTTCAAAACATCAATCATTCAACATTAGGACTGTAGCAAAGCATATCATAGCATATAGCATTTGAGATAATTGTGGGATTATCCCAGTCCATCATGTCATATCATATCATCATCGCATATCATTATTCCTTGTCACTATTCCTTTTCTTTAAACTCCTATCTCTATTCTTTTGTTCTAATAACTCTATTATCTGGATCATAGCCACTTAGTTTACTATTCTTTTACTTTCAAACTTTCTTTATCTCATTCACCTCACCCTCTTCTCTGCACTTGTTATATTAGTAGGTTATTTAGCTCTGTTGGGTATCTAGTGAGCTGTGGTTTTGCTCACTCTCGCCTTGTTCCCCCCTTTCAGAGGTTGAGTAGCTTGGATTGTTGTGAGCTTCAGCCTGATTGGAGCCATTTTTGCCATTGTAGATCTTCTTTAGTTTAGACTTTCTGTATGTGATCTCAGCATATGTCGTTGTACTTTATTCGAGATATTATATTCTGATTTTAGTATGATATGTATATATATATATCTTTTGTTTCCGCTTTATTATTCTTCTTTACTCTGATGATAATTGCTTTAAGTGAATGGCTAAGCCTGAACTTGTCTATGGCCTGGTTGTTCGTGGGGAGAATCTGTGGATTCCCCGACCTGCACAGCTTTGAATTTAGTAATTGGTCAAGCTTATCGATTATTGGATTTTGGGGTGTGACACTCAAGGTAGACGGTCACGCATGTCGCTGATTCATTTACTGATGCCACATGAGTCCCCAATGAAACTTTTAACCGTACAGGCCTATTACTCGCATATAGATACTCTTTTACTACTTTAACAGTAATATTAATATATCTGGCATTTTAATCGATACACTTTGAAGATACAACATCTGGTGGACTTCTTGGTCGCCCATCGGTGACAGAGGATCATATTGAGATAACGGTGAGTTACTCCACTTAACCTCATGGCATTCATGTGTCTTATCTCTTATAATGTCGGGAACACCATCTCATCAAAATTATAATAGTTTAATCTAGCAGTGAACAAGTAATCTATCGATATGGGTTCAAATATATGATAATAGATGATGAATCATAACCTGTGTATACACCTAAACGACACTAAAGACCCATCTTCGTGCATAGCGGAGGTGCTATTGGAACCTGCACAACACATCCAAATACGCACAGATGATAAACATTGGGCTCACGCCAATTTACTAGTAGTTTTGGGGAATGTTGGTGGTATGCCATCAGATGGATCCCTATCAGCGCTAAGGTATACAAAATTACATTTCCCCACACGGTTGCCAGAAGTTGTGTACGTAATAATAGTGGCCATGCGAGTAACTATAATCGATTGATTAGATCCTCCGCCATCCCATTCTGGATATGGACATGTAGAACTGGATGCTCCATATCCATCCCATTTGTAGTGTAATGCTCATTAAATGCCATCAAGCTAAACTCTCCAACTCCATCAACTCGAATCGACTTGATCGGGTGGCCCAGAAGCTGCGTTCACAACCTAATGATCTGTACCAATAACTGTGGGAATGCATAATTTATACTCGAGATTAGACAAACATCAGACCATTTTAGTAATGCATTAATCAACACCATATAATACCTAAATAGCCTACTTTGTGGATGGATAGGCATACATATATCTCCTTAAATATGATGGAGAAAGGCTGGCAACTCATGTCCCACCTTGGTATTACTAGGTCGTGTGATTAACTTCCCTACTGAGCAAGCTTTGTACGGTCTATTGCACAAAATAAAGATTTGATGCGACTTCATTGAGTATCCCATTGTATTTTTGATGATTTTCCTCATCATGGATGTACCCAAGTGTCCTAAACAATCATGTCAGAGCTCGAACTATTTTTCCTGTATTAGAGAAAAGTTATTAATAGCATATGTTTCGACAACCCTTATCTCCATAGAGAATAATTTGGCAGAATGTCCTGGACACCCTTCTAAGACAGTTTTATGACCCTAAACCATCAATATAATGTACAAGTGAGCCTTGTCATTGTTCATCATGGTTTCTACTTGATAACCGTTGGAATGGATTTCTATAAAACTTAGTAGATTTTTATTCGACTTACTCGAATATAAGGCTTGGTCAATTTGTCAGATCGAACTGTTCGGGGGCATTATAATGGCCTGACCTCTACCCTCCACCATATTGGCCGCACCATATATGGTTTTGACCTCACCGTCATACAAAGTCAGAGTTAGGAAGAGCAATTTCTTATGAAATATAATATGTGTGCTCGTACTGTTTATCAGACCTGTGGACCCTGTTTTATAATCATCAATCAACATCCTATGGGCAGACAAATCTATTTTCTTTTCTTTATATTTTAAAAGACATATCAAACATTAAATACTCATTATTAAATTCTAATGGAAAATAACTATGAGATATGTAAAGATGTAGAACAAGTCACATAGATATAACCGCGATACAAACATTTATTTTATTTTTTAAAACCAAATTGTACAAAAACAAAGTGCTGAAAAATAAAATGCTCCCTTATGGAGACTTAAGTACTGAATCAAAATAAACTAAGTACAAAAAATAGGGAAAGATTAAAATGATTATCATGTATCACCGTTCTAACTACTGGGCTGCACATATATCCTGGTCATTTTCCCCAATCACTGCATCCATATTCCCGAAGAAGTCTGCTGACTCAAATCCCAGGGGACCAATATCTATCACAAATATGTGGTTGGCTTCAGGCTTGCCGTTAGACATGGGAGCATTTGTACATTTTGTATTTTAGGCTAGTTTCTTATCTTTCTTGCGTTGTTGCAGTCGTTAAAAGTTGCCTCCCCATCCAGGATTCTGGGTAGAAGTAAACTAGTCTCCCTCGTGACGTCGACCACCCATGTTACCTCTACCTCTACTGCGACCTCGTTCACAAGAACCGTCACTCCCCCTGAAATTGACTGTATGTGCCTCAGGCATGGTTGCACTTCTAGCAGGCCAAACTCCCTTGTTTTTCATTAGTAGTTCTTCATTTTTCTCTACAACGAGTAACAAAGTTATGAATTCAGCGTGGGTAGCTAACTTATTATGACAAAATTACCTTTGAAGCATAATGTTCGATGCATGAAACGTGCTCATAGTCTTTTCAACCAAATCATACTTTGTAATCATTTCTCCATACAACTTAAGTGTTAAGATGATATGGTGGACTGCAAAAATGTACTCAGTTACATTTCGGTAGTCCATCAATCTGAGGTTCTGCCACAGAAACCTATCCGTAGGGAGTGAGTAATCTTTCTGATACCCAAAGCGTTCCTTAATGTTCTCCCAGAGTGCAAAAAGGTTCATTCACAGATAGGTACTCCCTCTTGAGTATCTCTTCAATGTGATGAAGAATACAGAAAGGTGTCTTTAAATTTTATTGGAATGCTTCCTAGCAACACCAGCATCTAGTGTCAAGGTACTATCTTCTGGCGTTGCCACATCAGTTGGTGCAACCACGATAGCATGTTCTAAGTTTAAAGATTCCAAATAACTCTCGGCGTCTTCGTGCCAGGTGAGGTAGTTTTCACCAAAATTTTGTAGTTGGGGAAAATTTCAATTCTTGAGCTTTGACATCGGTTCATAGTATTGAATTTGTAATCAGTATGAATATCAAACAATACAAATATAATTGAATCTGAAGCTCAAATTGTGTCCCCTCATAAGGTCTTTTTATGGGTAAAACATCTTGACACCCTAAGGATTACTAGCCGATATAATTTGGGATTAATATAGCAAGATAACTCAATAATATCTTGCCTAGTAATGTAGTAGCCTACTCGTAGCCTTCAAAGACTAATCGAATATTTGAAGGCTGCATCAAAGCCTACCAGATACTCAAAGCCCAAGGAACTAACAAAGAAGCCAATGGCATATTATCTACCCGAAGCCTTCCGAGATTAACCGAAAACTCGAATGCCACATAAAAGCTTACTACAATAGTCAAAGCCGAAGGCAGTCGGTCAGCATCCAGAGCCCAGCACAGGCTTTAAAGGACTTCAGCCATATTAGTATATGGTCAAAGGCAGACAGACCTGACAGCCAGCTTACCAGACAGAACAGTAAAACAAGTCGCCAAAAAGCTGTAGTGTCAGCACCGACCTCATTTACAAGATAGCGGCCCCAAAAGGGTATACATGTAATATAACCTCGCATGGTGACCCATCATTTCCTATCCCCTATAAATAGGAGAGGAGAGACAACATGAAGAGATTAAAAAAACTAAGTCCAAACTTTCCCTAAGATCCGCAACCTTCGAGTACCTTCAAGTTCTATTCGATTTGAATTGTAACCTCATCCATATATACATTATCTCATTCAAATCCTCATTAGAGGACATGAAGAATACCTATTCATAGACTCCACGCAAGTATGTTAGCGCAACACTCTCTTATTTATGTCTTATATATTTGTTAAAACCTCTAATCCAATCTAAACCCCAACGGTATAAGAGTATGAACTCCCCTTTACGAGATCACGCCCCTACAAGTAAATCCTCAATCCATCTACATGAGTAGATTAGGATACTAGACACGGAAAAATATGGGCTAAAATTCTTTGAAGGACATCTTCAAACTCATTTAATTCATGTTTTATACATTAAATAAATAAATTTTTTAATGACAAAATCCAAGATTTTTTTATTAAATATAAAGTGTCCATTGACGGGCCCTTAAAAACCCATAAAATGTACCATTCGTGGTTAAATTATGGTTAATACATATGATTGTAGTATAAATATGTCTATGTATTTTATCAAAATGGCCTAATTTGAACATTTAACCCTTGGTCAACCCACATGCTCAACTGGTCAACCCTCATTGTCAACATGGTCAAACTGGTCAACCTTAGTTTAGCATCAAAGTTAACCCTTATAGTTAATTAATTAAGGTATAGCCGAATAATATCCCTAGTAATGAGGTATTATCTCCCTTAATATAGATATCCCATAAATGGGTATCTTTTTATGCCAAATAAAGCCTCCATTATAAGTTTCCTTGTGGATATTTTTTAACAACAACACAAAGAGATAAACTATCTACAATCAATAGCTTCCAACACATGCCTGACTTTGTTTTCTAGTGAGAAATAATTAAAAAGATGCTCAGGGAGCAATCTGTAAATATCTTAGGATTTTTAAGAAAAATTGAGGGACTGAATCCAAAAAAAAATTTATACCCTTAAATTATTTTTGAAATTTCAAATCAATTCTTAGTCACATGTAACTATAATTTGGCCACATCATACCCAAGTTTAAACACCCATATTACTATGATCCCATAAAAACTTATGAAACTTGAGAAAATAGAGCGATCTTAGATTGATATTTTTTGGATATATCTATCGAGCTGAGATAACATTGAACTAATACCATGACAGACTTAACATACACCGTCAACAATGATACCTGGACAACGAACTAAAGAAATATGTGGCTTGAGCACTTCAAGTAAAACAAAATGAGTCAAGAATACATGTCTCCCACGAACTAGCAATTACAGAAATAACTGCTATTCTACCCCCATTCCAAGAGAACGTGCTAACACACATAAACAAACTGAGGATGAGGTCTATAAAAAAGATAAAATACAGAGGAGAAAAAACCAAGTTTTTCTAGCTCAAGAGATCGCAAATTGTAATCAAGATAACTCAATCTCAAAGCAATAAAGTCAATTTTTACTAAATCCTCAAGAATGAGGTCGTGGTTTTCACCTATTTAGAGGTTTTCACGCTAAGTACCTGTGTTAGTTTATATCGTTTATTATTAATTGTATCGCAGGTACATTTGGCATAAGGGGTCATTCGAGCTACGAAATTAGGTCCTTACATTTGGCACCGTCTGTGGGAAAGAAGACATTTCCATGAAATCCTAAGAAAGACAGTTAATCTAATATCAACATTCCATCAAGGTGAACCCTAATAGACTAGCTTCGGTGGCTCAGCATAAAATTTAAACAGAACCTAATCCATTAGTAGAATTACGGGAGAACCACAATGCCAAAACTGAGAAGCAGAATGAACTCGAATGTCAATTGGTGCACGACCGAGAGTTTTGCGAATAAGAAATCGAAGAGGAGCGCTGAGTTCGATAGATGGAGTTCAAACGACATGAAGAACAGATAACAGCACTACAAACAACCTTAAAAGCTTTGCAAGACAATCAGTAGGATCAAGCTCCCAGGGAACGTGAGGTTATACCCATGAACTCCAGGATTTCTGCACGAAATAGATTGGAACCTCGACGCGCCGCTAGCAAAGGAGCTTCCAGGAACTACCATAATGATCCTCATATACAAGAGGCTTTAATTCATCTGGGACGAGAAGGTCAATCAGAAATTAGCAAGGGACGTGACAACTTAAAACGACAAGAAAAAGAGCTACGACCTCCATCCAAGGTACCAGTTCATAAACATTTGAGTAAAGGAAGCGGCAATCACACTCCATGACCTGTATGACAAATAACTCCAACACCATGCCAATACGTCATACTGGAACATATGGATCAGTGAATAAAATAATTGATTGAAGCTCAAGCTCTTTCCAACAAGGATGATTTGGGAAAATTACAAGGTAGTCCGATTGCTAAAGAGTTATTTGACATAGAATTTCTAACAGGATTCTATACTCCAAAAATATGCAAATACAAAGGAACAGATCCTGACAAGCATGTGCAATTGTTCCAAGATTCTTTGGGGTTGTATTCAAACTTAAACCACATTTTTTGTCGACTGTTCGCTTTAAGTCTTTAGGGGGAGCCACTCCGATGGTTCCAGTCTCTACCCGAGAACTCCATCCTTATACTTGACCAGCCACAAAATATCTTCGTCAAGACCAATTATAGTAGCAAATTTCCCTGATTTAACAAGGAGAAGCTAGCAGAACTTAGTCAAAGACATTTTGACATTTGAAAAGCTGTCACATCTGTAACTACAGAGCTCGACCCACTACAGTAGCTGTTACACTTGGTCAAATAGAGCCATTGTAGGAAGATCCGCAAAGTTTACCCACTGACCACCAAAATAGGAAACTATTTATTTTTGTAACTACCTATATCCTTTATAAATACAGGCAGAACATATGTTAATCTAATCCGCAACTTTATTGTTCTTCCATAAATTCGCATCCTTACTGTTTACCAATTATAATAACTAACACATATTAGATTTGTATACCTAAATCCTCCATGAGGTAATGGCTTTTCTCAGGTTTTATTGAGTTTCTACACAAAATCTAGCGTGTTCAGGTTTACAATTACAATTTCTCATACTTAAGTATTGGCAAAGTTTACCTTCTGGAAAACACGCCATTACAATTGGTGCTATCTGTGGGAAGACCATACTTTATCTTTATAACCTGTGATTCTAGGCAGTCACATGATAAATATAAACATCAAAAATACCTCTAGTACTTAGAGGAACCACGAGATCAACCCCATAAATATTTTTCATGAAGCCATCAATCTGCATAATACAGTGGCCGAACTTTAAAAGAAAATAGAATCTGATAGGATCCAATGGCTCCAAGATCAACGAATCCATGCCCATGCTCTTCAAGTCGAAAGAGACGAGATGAGGAAGGCCATGGAGCAGCAGAGCAGAGCCCATCAGAAGGAAATAGAAAATTTATGCAGACATCAAGATCGATTCATAGTCCATCAAGCGTCACCTCCACAATCCCGAAGTGATCATCGATCCAGAGCTACCTAGAGAGAGAACTTACCAAAAGAAGAATGAATTCGAACTTCCAGTTCTCAATCAAAGAATCTAGATAGAGCCTCTCGATACTTTGGTCTTACTTCATAAGCATCAACCATCCAAGGAAGTCGACGAACATGTCCCTAATCCCCCCCCACCACTTGCGAAGCAACCAGTGAGAGATAGGTTGGTACCTGAAGGGTAAGGTAACTTAGATCCTCAAGTTGCAGCCACACTAAATACTCTTCAACAATTTATCTCCTTGGATGATCTAAATAATAGGATTCATGATCTACATTTTGATAATCCAAGCCGAAAATCTGTTCTCGATAGGATTGAAATAAACCCTATTTCCCCACATCTCGAAGTCATGCCTATTTTAAACAATTTTTACATGCTGAAGTTTGGTAAATATGCAGAACTCACTGATCCTCTCACCCTCATCCGTCACTTCAAGGCAGCAGCTGGATTATACTCCAAACTTAATTACATATTATGTCGGCTATTTAACATAAGCTTTAAGGAAGAACCTCTCAGGTGATTTCATATTATTCCTGAAGGGTCGATCACCAGTTTTAGCTAGTTACAGTGACTATTCAAGTTAAACTATGCGCATGCTAAGGAACGGGAAATAGCAGTCGATTCATTATTATTTTTTGAGCAAGGGGTGAAAGAAACCTTAGCCAATTTTTAGGAACGTTTCTTACGAGAAATAAGGAAAATAAGGAATTCAGATCCCAAAATTGTCGTTCTATTTTCTGACTCTGCACTCTGCACCGATTCTAAAGT
This sequence comes from Kingdonia uniflora, assembly GCA_014058105.1. Taxonomy (NCBI): domain Eukaryota; kingdom Viridiplantae; phylum Streptophyta; class Magnoliopsida; order Ranunculales; family Circaeasteraceae; genus Kingdonia; species Kingdonia uniflora. Next base: position 1,242,479 of record JACGCM010000779.1, on the reverse strand, counting down.
TCGAGAAGAGATTGCCCTACGTAAACCTAAGACAGTAACAGAAATGATCGATGTTGTCAATAACTACATCGAACTCGAGCGGTCCAACGATGCTTTCTCATCACCAAATCCAAAGCCAGCGAGTAATGTTGCTCCTAAATAGTGTGGATGGACCACCGATAATGTCAGAAAGAGAGACGGGAAAATAGACAGACCCATCCTAGTCCTGCCTGCCTCTTAGAATAACCAAACTCTAGAATTTTACAACTAATAAAGGGTGATAAATTGTTTCAAGAAGCATAAGTAATTCCTGATGTGCCAAACAAACTCTTATGTTAGTATCACAATGTGCATAGCCACAAGACTGACAACTGTTACTCTATAATACAGATCTTTCACCACATTCTACTCGCAGGAAGACTCCATGAGTACGTAATCATTGTCCAAAAATTTCTCAAAGAAGAGAAGAAAAGAAAAGAGGTCGAACAAAATCAAGGACAAGGTCAAGCTCACCATCTTTATATGATTGAAATTGAGAAGGACAAGAAGAGAATGAAAGATGACATAATCACATCCTACTGGAAGATGACGTTATTAGAAAAATCTATAAAACTTCTACCCAGCTTCAGCAAACTCAAACATCCATATCACATTTCCTTTGAAGACTGTGATACCAGCCATGTCAAATACCCTCATGACTGCCCACTAGTCATAATGCTCAAAGTAGGACATGACTACTTGCACACACTTCTTATAAATGTGGGCTATTCTCGATTGGTTCCAATAGTTGAAGGGGACATTATAGCTTATCCTTGGAGAGGATTGGAAAAATTGTAAAGATTCAAACATTCATCCTTGGGAGGACCGGTTTGGGTAGTGAACCGCCATTCTGTGGGTTGCCAGTATTTCCCTTGGAGCGTTTTTGATCACCTTGATCCTCCTTTGGTTCAGTATTTTGATATGTGGATGGACCTTTCATGGTTAGGACAGATTTAGTAGATTTATTCCTTTTGGACATTATCCTTTCCAGGTCTACGCAACTATTGACCTTGGTGATCATATCTTCTAAGGTCACAGATTTATTGAGGAAGATGTGTTTTTTGGCCTTGCAGTCAAACTGGAGATCAATGGTGAAAGTAGTAACAGCCATTTAATGATCGAGATTGTCTACTTTACATGTGAGCTCCAAAAACTTCCTTGCAAAAGCCACGAGCTTCTCTCCGTGTGATTGTTTAAGACCAATAAGATAATATAAATTCTCCTATTTCCCTCTATTGTGAGCACATATCTTAATGAAATGATTCTCCTGCTGATCTAATGTGTTTATGGAATCTTCAGGTAAAGAGTAGAACCACCAGAATAGTTTTTCATCTAGACTTGTTGTGAACAAATGGTAGAGGATGTGGTTAAGATTGGAGTACAGCCCCAATGAATCGTGATATTGTTGAATGTACTCCTTTGGATCGGTACCCTTATATTTGAAAATTTTTAAAAGTATGGAAACCTTTTGGTATTTTCATATTGAATAGTTCTTTGGCAATTGGACTCCCTTGTAACTTGGTAAGGTCATCTGTAGTACCCAGAACTTATGCTTCGATCAACTTCTTGATAAGCTGATCTATATACTCTTGTATGACATATTGACGTATCGGTTGAGTAGTTTGATGAGGAGGTTGAGGATTATGAGTACCGGTACCCTCACTCAAATAATCACATGCTAGAATTCGAGGTTGAGGTCACTATTCTTCATCCTGACGTTTGGAAAATCAGTGACCTCGGCTGATTTTGGACTGAACTTCACCACCCAAATGAATAGAAGGCTGAAGTTCGTGGTAAATATTTTTAAAAATAGATTTGTTGGTGGCTCCTCGAGGTTCCAACCTTTCTCATACAGAAATATGGGAGGTTTCTGGCAATTGATCGTGATCCCTTGTAGAAGAAGCCTATTGAGTGTCATATAGAGCTTGTAAGGTAGTCTACATGGTTGTTATCTGGTCTTCATGTCATTTGAACAATGTCAAACGAGCTTATCATTCGACTTCAAGCTCATTCTCCCGAAGCTCTCGGTCAAGAGTTAACTGACGTTCGAGCTCATAACGCTTCTCTATTTTGGCGTGGAGATTTGCCCGTAGCTCTGTAAGTTGTTCCGGCTCAACTGAAAAATTGAGCTGGATTCTGATTATTGGTCGTCTGGATGTGACCATGATTAAAATTTGTAGTAGTTTGAATTTATGTCTTAGGATATCATGAAAATGTCCTCTTTCCCACAGACGATGCCAAATGTAATGGCCTAATTCTGTAAGCTTGAGATGGCTCAGAATTAGCTCTTATACCAATGTTCCAGTGATATAAACTAATATGAAATAAGAAATGACATAGCTATTTTAGCGTGGAAAGCCTCTGAATGGGTAAAGAAACCACAACCTTGAGTTGAGGGCTTTTGTAATAGTGACTTTTATTGCTTGAGACTAATATCTTATTACAAGTGATCTCTCGAACTATAAATATTTGATCTTGAAGATAAGAAGTTTGAGTATTTTAGAATCTAGAAAATGTAGTTTTCTTGGTGATTTCTCATATAATTTTCTGGTCCTTGTCTCTTATAGAATTTTTTCTTTATATAGGCCTTCTCCGCAGTTCTTCATCGTGCTGAAGCACGTTCTCCGAAGAATGTGGTAAGTGGTAGTTGACTGCGCAACTGTTAAGTTCGTGAAAGACAAGTATCTTGGACTTGTTCATGCTTTCCTATTGAGCTCGACCCATGTTCTTCATCAGTTCGTGGCGTAGGTGTCAATGTCGACTGTTTATATCATATGTGAAATGCGTGAGTTTGATATGGAGGTAGTTTGAATTGGAAATAGCTCGAATTGGGTTAGATCGAGGGATAGGCCCCTACACACTTCTTTCAATAATGTGGTTCAAGGAGGCATCCTATATGAAACCATTTTGAATAAGGATGAAATCATAGACATTGGTTAATTATATGTTAGATTGTGTTAATTTTAATGTTTGCAATACCTATATCTGTGGATTCAGTATACACTAAGCTCTATCAATTAGTGTCACGGTTTCTAGTATATGTCAAGAATTGTCAATTTTAAGAAAAAATTATCAATTTTCAGAACAATAAAGAATATTAGTTTCTGGTATTCGCTTCCAAGCTTCAAGATGTCATTGCTTCCACGAAGAAGACGATGATGATGAATTGGGAAAACCTGAGCTGAAGCCATCATAATAAATGATGACAAAATCAGCAATTTGTTACAACATCATATTGTGAAAATGATGAAAATGTTGTCTAATATATCATAATAAATTATATGTAGAGTACATAAAAAATAATAAAATCAACAATTTAGGACACCATTAAATTGTCAGATCCGGCAATTCATATATTGCTTTAACCTTTAAATCATAATAAATTGTATGTAGATTACATACTGGATGTATTATCAAAAATGATAAAATTGACAATTTAGGACAACATTAAAATGATGGATCCGACAATTCCTATATTCCTTTTAACCTTTGTATTGCTGATTTATATCAAAATCGAAAATTTCTTCTAAGCATATTTTTTTTGTGGGTTTGACAAAGCAGTAACCATATAGAGAAGTCTAGTTTAAGTAGGAGCATAGAAGTTGATAGCTAAGGAATAAAGAATTCACACAAGCAAAAATAAAATCTTTCAATGGATCCAATTAAACCCTTCCACATCTTTACAAACATCGATTATATTGTCCATATTTTGAAATAATTGCAACAAAATTATCATAATTTTGAGCCTCTCGTGCTCATCCTCAGGTTAGTCGAAAATAATGATTATTAATTTGGGAAAATAGAATAATTCAATGATTTCATTGGAGCACGGAATAAACTTACGTGTCTCGTTGACTAATGTCGCTTTGTTAACGAATTGTTGATTTCACTTACAATCAACCATTTGTTAAGTCAAGGAATTGTCGATATATAGTTTAACAATGTTATATTGTCGGTGATCATTAGGATTGAGAGCATAGTTTGCGTAATTAGCAATCTATCATAATTTTGATACACACATTATTCAGATATTGTCGAATCATCAATAAATTGACAATTCCTTAACCCGACACTTCTCTGCCTTTGTTGACCTTATCAAATACTCAATAAAAAATGTACTAAAATTGGTTCTACTGAGATAATTACTCACCATTTTTGCAATTCGTGGTGTTTTGGCTTGATGGAATCTTCATAAATTCAAAGAAGAGTTCAAAAACTTTTGATGGGATGAATACTTCGAGACTGTGATCTTCTTCTTGCATTAGTGGGAGAGAGATAGACCGAGTTTAAGTGGTCTATAATTCATTTTGTAGAGACAGAGAGAGATAGATTCTTCAATATATATTTTGAATCTGAAATTTTGAATCTCTAATGGGAGATTAAAGATAAAAAGGGTGAGAAAGACAGAAAGAGAATAAGAAAGAGAGAAGGTGAGCGAGATTTGAGGAATCAAATTTAAACTTCCCAATAATAGAGAGAGATTAAGACACATGAAGAGAGATAAAGAAAGTTATTCCTCTAATTTCAATAATACATTTCGATGGTAAGAATTTTGGGTTTGTTCAGTGTTCCATTTTTTAGTGTCAGCAAATCCGTTCCCTCGAAGAAAAGGGAAAACTACAAGCGTCGTACTCAGTCTTCACTTTTGCCGTATTTCCAACCAATCAGGTACTCCTCTTACAAATCCAAACTTATATTTGAGATCCTTGTGTTATTTCAAATTATTTGATTATAATCTTTATGATATTGGTGATAGTAGAAATTCTAGCGTTTTGATGTGCTTTTGAGTGAAACATTAATCCCGCCTTTTTGAACTTCTTTGAAAATTATTAAATTTTCTATATTTGATCCATTTAAATAAAACCTTAAGATATTTGTGGGCGGGATATCTTATATGCACAACTATAAGTTAGAGAACCGAGCCGCTAAAACATCTATACATAGGATTTTTTTTTTTTAAACTGCAGTATCTCATTAGCGAGGCATCATTTGAACAAGGAATCGCTACAGGTTGATAATCATTGGATATGGCTAGGCCTAAATGTGTGCCAGCCTGCGGCCAGATGGTAGGCCAAGTGAGGTTGACACCGCAATAGATGAAAAGGCCTAGGGATCAGTCCGTTGAGATGCATTCCGAGAGTGCTACGGCTTGGCCCGATGAGTCCTCTTCTGAGGACGTAGTTAGTGAGGCCCATTATTCTGGAGCCTCGTTGAGCAGTTCAAGTAAGAATGATGACTCATCAGGTGATCTATCTTATACACCACTTCATGAGGGTACCTCGAGTACTCGAAGCTCGAGTTTAACTTTGTGAAGCGTGTGTGCCTCTCGTAACCGTTGTAGAAATTAGTGAATCCACCTCTAGCAGTTCTAGTGTAGAATTCTTGGTTATGACTATTTTGGGCTCTACGGGTAATAGCCCCATTTCATTGTGGTTGCTTCATCTCTTATATCGTCAATTAGATTGAGGTTTTTGGCAAGCAACTTGCTATTTTCTTCTACCTCGAATATAGCTAATCATCTTGTGTGTGTCAGTATTAATGTGGGGAGAACTGCTTTTGGGCTATATGTAAACATGAATGGGGTGAACCCTATTGATTTCCTTGGGTTTACTTTGTACGCCTGAAGGACATGACGTAGTTCTTCAACCCATCTTCCTTTAGCCTCGTCTAACCGATTTTAACCATATCAATGAGGCTTTCGTCTATGGCCTCGGCCTGTGCGTTACCTTGGGGATACTACAGGGAACAGGGTAAAAGATTTATCTGGTACATATCAAGCAATTCTGCCACTTCTTTCCCAATGAATTGCAATCTATTATCTGACACTATCACGTGTGGTATTCCGAGCCTAGTGATGAAATTGGTCCATAAGAATCTGATAATGCCTTCCTCTTTGGTTTGAGTGAGCATTGTCGCCTCGATCTATTTTGTAAAGTAATCCGTGATGGCCAATAACAATTTGCAATATCCACTTGCTGTAGGTAACGGCCCAATGATGTACATACCTCACTTAGTGAATGGCCAAGGGTTACTGACTGTGTTAAGGTCTACTACTGGAGCGTAGATTTCCTGTGATGTATTTGATATTTCAAACATTTAGTGGCATACTCTTGAGTGTATAGCCTCATGGCTGACCAATAGACCCCAACCTTCCGTACAGGACAGCTACCCCAAAAGGGTATACATGTAACATGACCTCTCTATGGTGACTCATCCTTTCCTATCTCCTATAAATAGTGAAGGGGAGCCATCATAGAGAGGTTTGATAAACTCAGCTCAAACCTCCCCATATGATTAAAAACCTTTGAGCATACTAGAATTTTGACCAATCCGAACTGTAATCTGATATATATATTCAGTCCCCCTTTTAAAATCCTCGCTAGAGGCTGTGATAAATCCTATTTCTTGGACTCCATGCAACTGTGTCCTCATAGTATAACCTTAAATTGACAGTAGACTTACGTTGAAACCACTTATTATAAACTCAATCCCACGGTGTAAGGGCGCAAACTCCCCTCTTCGAGATTACTCCCCTACATTTGGTGTCATCTGCGCTATACCCACTGTCCACAATCCTTTTTTATTGCTTTCACCCTCTACCCATATCTGATGGCCCCCACCCTCTGATCCACCTCAGCCATTTTTGGCACCTCTGCTGACGTATCACTGCCCAGCTGGCCCTCATAAGGCAATAGTTCGCTCAGGCAGAGTAGCTTCATACCATCCAACTTCACCTAGGACGCGAAAAATGCCATTAGGAGCTCGAAGCTGAATGGCAACGCTGTTTGGACGAAAATAACAGACAACATCGAGCCCTCAATGAGCTACGCCATAAGGTTCAGGAACTACAATAAGTACAAACCCAGGACAAACCTGTGCATTCCCGAGCTCTTGCACCCTCGCGCATATCCGCCCGAGCGTGCCTATGCCCCCACCCCTATACTGAGGTGCCACTGGTTCACCTTGGTGCCGAAGGCGCCCTCACTAACATACCTAAAGGTTCGATATACCTCGGTGTCCCCATTTTAAAGGACTCGTCCAATTTTGCTCTCCGTACTTCCCGGCATCCCCCAATGCGTCCTGCCTGGGGATGCCTGGGAGAACGCAGTGTCGAGCACACTCCCTACTACCTGCAACCTCAGCGTTCTCCACCTCAAGCAGCCTATCTCACCTAAAAAGAACTCGACCAAAAAATACACGCTGCCATCCGCATCAGTGTCAGTCCCACTCCAAACTTTTGGAGTCGCCTTAACTATCATATATTCTTGAAGCTCCTGGCTGTCGATGAACCTCCAAACTTCCATACTCCAAAAATTTACAAATATCACAACACCGTTCCTCAATCTCTTGTACTTGAGTTTCAAAATGCTTTAAGCCTTCACTCCTCAGCAGATCACATGCTCTGTCGAATGTTCTATACCAACCTTACCGACAGCCCCTAAAAGTAGTACAATAGCCTCCCCAATGGGTCCATTAGAAGCTTTGAACAACTATCCAATTTTTTTATCTCTCATTTTACCTTCAATAAAGACCGCAAAGTCCGAGAAGATGCCATCTTCAACTTCTAAAAAGAACCTTCAGACTCGAGAACTTTACCAAACGTTTCATCGGCGAATCGCGCAAAGTCGAGAACCTTGATTGTGCGAATGCCATGTTAGCCTACTCGAATGCCTTACCCGACCACAACTTTGTCAAAGAATACATCATCCTCCAAGAGCCCTAAACCCTCTAAGAGATGTTGTCCAAAGTAAATAGGTTCATCGACCTCAAGCATCTCTGTAAAACTAATCGTCAGGGACAAGCCTCCACCAACAACCATAATAAGACACGACAACCAACACAACCATGGAAATTCCCGTCTATAACGTGACCGACAACCGCAAACACGGCCACTTCGACGCCCAATCTACCGTGCCTCGCAAAAGCGACCCATACCAGTCCAACCCAAACTTATTATCCCCATCAGTACCTTACAACTAATAATCTAGGCCAACCCTATTTGGCGTACCACTTACCCTATCAAAATAAAGAAGGATGAATCATATTGCTAGTTAAAACATGCGAACCACTCAAAGCAGAGTACCTGCACCAGTACACCGTCGATCTCCCCAATTACCTCGATGGGTCGTACCTCAAGCCTCAGGCCGCCTCGAATACAGGACCCGATGAGGTATAAATCTTCCAAGCTCACATGATCAAGGTTAACAATATCGATAGCGGTCATTCCCGATGTAAACGAATGCGGTTCAAAGAATGTTGTAAACTTACTTACACACAAAACCTCCCGACCCTCCTACCCAAATCAAGTCGTCATCCTCGGCCCGAAGGTATATCCTTCATCGACTATGACATCTCTCATGTTTATTTTTCTCATTCCAACCTCTAAGTCATCATGGACAAGTTCGAGCACCTGGTCCTCCACACAATGCTTGTTGACATCAGAAGTGCCGTCGATATGCTTTTTCTTCAAACAGTCAAGGTTATGCAAAAGACTGATCTAATCACCGTAGCCAATGTAGAACTAAAAGGTTTCAACGGCTCCACAGAGGTCATCGTAGGAAGAATCAGTCTCCCCGTCACTGCAGGCCCAATAATCTTACAAACCAGCTTCCTGGTCATTGATAAAAAATATGAATACCTCGGCATTCTGGGCCACGATTGGCTCCATGCCATAAAGGTCATACCTTCGATCTATCACCAAATTCAGCATTTCACCACCCCATGTGGTACCTGGGACATGAAAGGGTCCCAAAGATTAGCTCGATCCTGCGAACAACCAGAAATCGATCTTACACAAAAACTGGTAAAATCATAGCAATCACAGCAACACTCCCTCCCAAACCCATTGGCCTTCTACACCGACCCACCAACCATCAAACCCACCAAGTATATTGATTTCTATGGCCCTGGTCGAGGCATATTTATTAGCAGCTCATTGACAGATGACAAGAAACTTCAATTTGCCACATTCCTTCGATCCAACAAAGATATCTTCGCCTGGACATTTCACGAGATGCCCGGAGTTGACCCCACCCTCGCCTACCACCAACTCAGCCTTATTCCTAAATCAACAGTTGTCAAGCAAAAGAAATGCACCTTAGCCCCGAGGAATCGAGACATATAAACCTTGAGGTCGAAAAGTTAATTGTTGTAGGATTCATACGTGAAATCAAATATGTTGATTGGATCTCAATATTTGTTGCCGTAACCAAAAGGAATAACAACTTCCAAATTTACGTCGACTTCACTAACCTTAGCCAGTACACTCCGAAGGATAGCTTCCCCCTCCCTATCATTTTAGTGCTTCTCGATGCCATAGTGGGCCACAAACGCCTCTCAATGATGGATGTAGCCTCGGGTTACAATCAGGTAACCATTCTCCCTGAAGATCAAATTAAAACTTCATTTATCACCGAACAAGGGCACTACTATTTCAACGTAATGCCATTCAGATTAAAAAATATGGGCACAACTTACCAGCGCCTCGTTACTACAATGTTCAAATACTTGCTTGGCAAATCAATCGAAGTCTACATCAGTAACATGCTTTGCAAGAGTCTCCACAAAAATACCCATAAACAAGACCTGACTAAAGTTTTCTCCATCCTTCGATCATACCAGATCATGAAATTAAACCCAGACAAATGCCAGTTTGGTGTCTCCTCTAAAAAATTCCTTGGCCACCTCATTAGTAAATGAGGTATTGAAATTGACCACACCCAAATTCGAGCCCTTATCGATATGCCTTCTCCTCGAACAAAAATAGACGTTCAGAAGGTTGCAGGAAAAATAACAGTCCTTAACCAGTTCATTTCCAAATCCTCTGACCGCTGTACCTAGTGCCTAGTTGTTTTCCCTTTTACGAGACCAAGGTGCCCACAAAATTAAAAAGAAAAACCCCGACATCGATTGGACACCTGAATGCGAATAAGCTTTCCTTGAACTTAAGACTTACCTTAGCCAACCACCTATCATGAGCACCCCGCTCGAAGGTAAAATATTTCCCTCTATCTAGCAGTTACAGACAAATCAATTAGCTCAGTTCTTATTCGAATAGAAGAAGGCATTGAAAAACTTGCCTACTTCATGAGCAAAACTATAATACCAGCTGAAACGCGATATTCCAAACTCGATAAACTTCTCCTTACGCTCGTCTACACTTCTCGAAATCTTACTCTACGTTCAAGCTTACCATATACTTGTAATCACTAGTTGCCCCCTTCGAGAAGTCCTTGTGAAGAAAGATAAATCTAGATGGGTATAAAAATAGCCCGTCTACCTTGGTGAGCATGATATCTGTTTTGAGAAACATGTATCCTAAACAGGCCAGGCAGTCACCGATTTCCTGGACGACTTCCCAGTCGAAGATAAAGAATGAGAAGAACATGAAGACAACCTACTCCAAGATCAGCTTGAACATAACGAACCCAATAACCCTAATATAGGATGGCGTCTCTTCACAGATGGGTCTGCAGGCCCAAACAGTACCGGGATAGGTATCGTACGAGTCACAACATCAAATGACCGCATCAAAAAGGCACTCAAACTAAACTATAAATACATAAATAACGAGGCCGAATACGAAGCTTTGATTCATGGTCTCAATCTATCCCTCGAGCTCGGAGTCCCCCAACTAGCCATTTTCGCCAACTCACAATTCGTCCAAAGATAGTATATCGATGAAAACTAGGCGAACGGTCGCATGGCTGAGTATACAAAACTCATCCGCCAACGCATGAATTGTTTTTCTAAGAAATCTTCGATTACCCATTACCCTCGAGGAAAAAATAGGCACGCTGATGCCCTTGTTTACATAGCTGCAATGCTTGGACAGTCTGAACCCCAAAAACTCAGTATCGAAGTACTCGAACGCCCAAGTATCAACCAGATGGAAATTAATACTATCAATACTGGGGGCGAGAGTCTCAATCCTGAAGGCTGGGGTACACCCTTCCTCCCGTACATCAAACATTCCACCTTATCTGAAGACCCAAAAGCAAAACGGTCTTTAGTGGAAAATTACCGACGGTATACCATTCGTAAAGGCAGCCTATACCGTAAATTACTAAATAGAGTACACCTCAGATCCATATCTCAACAAAAAGCTGCCACTATCATTACTGAGCAACATGAAGCAAATTGAGGATCCCACACCGCCGATCAATCTATTGCTCTCTGCGAAAAATGCCAGCGTTACGCCCACGACATCAAAATTCCCTCACAAGACCTCCACTATAGCCATATCACATGGCCCTTTAAAAGATGGGTCATCGATCTAATGGGCCCCTTCCCTAAAACTTTGAGAAACAGAGAACTCATCCTAGTTATCATAGATTATGTCACTAAATGGGTCGAAGTCGTACCATTATGTTGAACTAGAGAAGAAGTCACCAAATTCCTCTAGGAAAATATTATCACACGCTTTGCCTGCCCACATATGATTTGATGCGATAATGGACTACAGTTTATCAGGAATAAGGTTTGAACATTCCTAAAAAAATACAACATCATCCTCTCTCCATCTATACCATATTACCAGCAAAGAAATGAACAAGTCGAAGCCATCAACAAAATTATGGTCGATGGTCTTAAAAAATGCATCGACTCTAGGCTTACCGTACTACAATATAGAAAGCGACAGGATACACTCCTTTCCTATTGGCCTATGGTACCGAAGCAGTCTTACCTACTCAGTTTGAGGTCCCAACACACAACCCCGACCTCCCAGATGAAAACAACGAGTTTGAACTCGGATGCAACATGCTTTGGATCGATAAAACCTGAGATCGAGCTCTACCTAACCTTGGGCATTGCCAAATTTCACTAGAGAAATCATACAACAAGAGGGTTCATCTCTGAAGTTTTTTCCATAGGAAACTTGATTATTCGTCGAGTTACCCCCTCCTCGATACCACGCAATGCTGGCAAGCTAGCCAAATTTTGGGAAAGGTCATACATTATGTATGACAAAACAGACAGAAGATCTTATTACCTTATGACTGAAGATGAGGAACGCCTACCCAAACCATGGAATACAATGCAATTTGCCTCCTATAATAGGCCGCGACCACTACTCCTCACCACTACTGTAACCACCATGTAGTCCATAAACGAATTTATTCAACCTTTTGCATTTTATCACAACTCACTAAACTTCTTGATTTGGGAAAAACCTAAGTATCCAGTCAACCCTTCGACCAGACTGATACTTGAGGATGATCCACTACGTGAAAAATGGTTATTAGCGACATATATATTTGTCGTTAATGTGGTAATAACGACAGATATTTTGTAGTTAACATCTATCGTAAAAAATGGAGTCATTTTTGCTAATGACAATTATATATGTCGTACTTTAACAGCATATAAATATGTCGTTGTTGATAAAAATATGACGGTTACAAGTGTTATGCGTTATGTCATTTCAAAGAGAAAAATGATTTAAATTTATCATAAACGACAAATATATATATGTCGTAAAAAATGCAACAATAATATGTGTCGTTCTTTTGAGGGGAAAATGTCTTTTAAATTAAACATACAAGACATATGTAATTTTCATTGTTCCATAAAAAATATTATTTTTAATCAAAAAAGGACCATTAAACTCTCAAAACTAAATCTGGACTAGATGGATTTGAAGCATCAACTACTTAATAATCTGAGCGCTCTCTCCAATTTGAGCTTATAGTCCAAAGAAAAAATAAAATCATATAAAAGTTAATTACCGCGAAAAGAAAAAATAATGCAAATTATTGTACAGGTCTAGTGCCTACTTCACTTTCAGGAATCCTAGCAATTATTTTACCATTTCCTAATAATAACAAAGAAGAATTGAAATGTGGTGAATATACTCAAATTCTAGTGTCGAAATAGATAAATATAGTTTCAGTTCAGTGAGGGGCTTGAAGTTCAAAATCTGCACAGTGAACTTCAAGTTGTAGAAAAACGACATCAATGTTATTTCATAGCATGCTTGCTTCTTCCATATAAAACAAATTGAAGATTGCTTAAAATGCTAAGCAACCAAAAAATGACGCACTTACAAGTATAAACTTACATATAAACTTGCAAATATGTTTTCAATGAACTCCATGAACTGATCAAGCTGTTCAGCCATGCAAAATTGGCTCCCCTTTGAGGATGGAGTAGTTTGTAATATCTCTTTCAACTCTTAGCTTTCTTAATAAACCCAGTAAACAAAATATCCTAAGTTTCTTTCGATAACAAGCCAATTAAAAAACTAAAAGTAACTCAAGTTTGACAAAATCTGCTTCTGGTCTAATTGCAGAGGCTGAGAATCGTTCAAAGAGAAGACAAGTCAGCCTCTGCAAATCAAAATCTATAAAAGCACAACTCATACATAAGAATTAAAATGTACCAAAATAGGGAATTTAGAGAAAATCTTACATTTGTAAGAAACTCCAGAGAGTAGGCGTACCCCTTGTTCTTTTGAAAACCATCTCTTGTAAGTCTCCACTAACAAATGCACCACCGGGGCCAGTTGTTTCAATAACGTTGACTTTAACACTAAAAATCTTACCTATAAATTCCATGGTGCAGTACCTGCAGCCATCATGGTCTTCCGTTATAAGCAAAAAGGTTAAGGTGGAAAAGCTTCTTTAAAACCACATTATCATCATAAGAATAATCGCCTCCAGTTTTTTTCATTTTATTTCCACTATTATTCTCCTTTTATTACATCCAGATCTCTGTTATGTTCTCCTTTACAGTGTAACTTCATTTAACTCTTCAATTCTAGAATAAGTAAAAAACTGGAGAATAAAATTCTACACAAAATGAGCCCCATTAAGCTGATTAGTGCTCTCCATACTGAAGTAAATGATGGGAAGGAATTCTGACTTAAGATATATTCTGAAACAGAGAACTTTTTAAGCGAGCTTTAAGGGAGGAAGGTCTGTCTTTGCTACATTGGATTTTCTCAACTTTCTGCACCACACAAAATAACTCCCACAAGTTCTTTTACCATCTTACTTCTACTGATATCTTACCCAGAAACCCATCCTTTTAACGGGAGATTCGTTCACTATCATAAACCTAATCATCTTTTTTGATCCAAGTGAGAAATTACATTTCAAGAAAGGTTTTGCAAAAAAAAATATCATGCTAGAACTTGATCCAATCTTGGGACATTTTCCCTCTGATCCACTACTTTTTCCATATGAAACAGAATCATCTTCGAGATCGCTGTCCACTACACGATTTCTGGATATCCTGCTATTAATTCTTAAAGTTTTTTAAGATATCTTCAAGGTCTATTTCTCTCCAGAAATACAAAGTGGGCAAGTTGGGTCATGTTTTTCATTTTCAGGTGTCATATTCTCCAAGCACTCTACATGGTATACGTGTCCATAAAATAATACAGCCATAACCGAGAGCTCATTACAGTTTCACGAAGATCTTTCTATCAAGAGCTTCGAGCAAACACCACAAGTTCGAAGATCAATAAAGGGATAATTTGCTCTTGTTATCTTGCCACGCCCAGAAGAACTAAAGGTCTCACTGTCAAAAGACCAGCGATCTCTTTGAGAGGAAGCCACAAGCACTAAAAATATTCTCATGGACCAACCATCTAAGGATCCTGTGAAAATAGCAAAGGATTGTCTACCTTCTGATGCAGAGTTGTTATTTGGAGACTTAAACACAGGAATAAAACCAGGGATCCGGTTGTTAAAGACCCCCCTTAATAGTTGTGTCCAGGTGAACGGCGGGCCCACCTTGAGGGCATTGATTCACCAGGAAGTGCGTAACTTTGGGAGAAGGAATGGTTGTCTGATTCTGGCATAGAAAAAGAAAGTTTTGATGATGATGGATCTGCTATTCTAGATACCTCTATTAAATCTCTTACCTAAGTAGAAAAACTGCTTCCCATGGATAGATCTGAAACAGGAGTAATTAAATTCTGAGCAATCCCTTCATGAACAGGAGTTTTCAGCTATGCCGGTGTTCGCAAATTCTCAAAAGGACTCCCTCCATATGAAATAGCTTCATTTCTGCATCCTCACGACTCTTTACCTCCAATGCTACATACCTTATTCTCACATGAGAATATCGATCTGCTGGATTTTCAGTTTTGCCTGCCACCTGCCCAAGATTATCCCACTGAGAAGCTCCGCAAAGGAGAGTACCCAGCACTTTGATGCAAAGCTCCATTGGTAATTTTATTGGGAGGAGAACAGTCCTTTCCAGTAACACATGAGCAGGCAGACCCCATATCAAAGAAAATGTATCAATTTATAATAAAACCCCAAAATTTTGATACTCAAATTTAGAATTTCTAGATCCTTATTGCTTCCCCAATGCTCCTTATCAATAAATTAAATAGTTTTTCCAATCATCTAAAGTGATAACCCATACATAGAAAACAAATCTCATTATACCCTCTCATCTATTACCTCAAGTCAAGAGATAGATTTTCTTGATCTTAATGATATCAACTTGGTCCCATATGCCCATGATGCCTTCCCGAACAGCCTCAGCTGATAGCCATTATGACAATCTCAAATTCAGATCATAAGAGATGATGCAACCAGATATTCTTTAGTTATGTGCATAGCAGGTAGATGTGCTGATCTCCATGGTTCCTCAATCCAACTAATTTAACCATAGTGAAAGATACTCCCTTGCATATACAATTATCACAAAACAAATGAAGTAACCAAATTGGCTATCTTCCATTTGTAAGCATTTATAATCAAGTTAATTTTACCTTCTTCATAAGGTCCACATCTAGTTCTGATTTACACAGAAGCAAATCGGTGCTTGGATTACGGAAAAGCATGAAGTCGCACTCTCCTTTGCTTCTTCTACGCTTTCCCCCATCTTTGCAGCTTCATGCTTCACTTATAAATATGAAAACATAATGCAAAAGTTAGAACATGCATTTGCACAAGTGTTATACATTCTTGTTATAAATTGTGCAATAGTTATGAGTAGTTTCCATAATACAAGCTCTGAAGTGTGTTGGAACTTGGAACAATATTGCAGAACCAAAATGTTAGCTGACTAGTTGGAAAACTAGAAGATAAACTCTTATGGCAAGGGGCAGTCTTGTCAGATGAGAGTTCTAAGCACTGCTCATTGTGGTTTGAATGGTGAGAGCCCTCAATACCTCTTTAGGGATTGTATGCTAGCTAGAAGCATATGACAAAAAGTTTTGCAAAGAAGTCATATTACTAGACAAAGTTGAAGCTTCAGTGATGAAATGAAGTGGAGCAAAAGCCTTAGTCACAAATAGATTATCTCTCTGAAGCTATGAAAGTTGTTATGACCACCATTGTGTACCAGCATGGATTAAAAAGAACAATTGGAGTAGTCATAATAACTATCTACTAACAACCAACCATGAGACAAAAAAGTGTAACCACACATTCCCAGCATCTCGGATACTCTTCGAGCAGAGTAAATTCCATTAGATAGATTGTAAAAAGTCTGGTTACAATATCTTCTCTTACAGTAAGGGAAAATGAGAGACGGGGAAGAAGAAATGCATGGAGTTAAGCCCCTTAACCTCGCCGCAACCTTAATGGTTAAAAGTTCCTCATCGGGCATCATGATTTTCATTCATATTCTGTGTAATTAGTAAAATTTACAAAATAATAAAATGAGCTTCCTATAATAATCAAACTCCTAGACTCTAATCAAAATAAGTTACCATAAACAGTAGAACCTATCATGCAGAAACCCGACTAAATTGCAAATGGATGTAAGCCCAAAAATAGAGAAGACCTAATTTTTAATGCTGAGGCAAAGGTTCTACGACATTCTTAAGAGTTGGCTCAACCAATGTAACTAGATGATCTATATCAGTTTACGTGTTTAGTTTAACTTATCTTTGTAGCAGGGACAAAATGAACGCCAGAGTTTTAACATTGTTTTGTTTGTGCATAT
This sequence comes from Kingdonia uniflora, assembly GCA_014058105.1. Lineage (NCBI taxonomy): Eukaryota > Viridiplantae > Streptophyta > Magnoliopsida > Ranunculales > Circaeasteraceae > Kingdonia > Kingdonia uniflora. The sequence continues at coordinate 1,225,550 of JACGCM010000779.1, read as the reverse complement.
CAGATAACATATACCAAACTCATCCTTGCCTACCTTAATTGCAACTCAGGAAGATCTCAGTAAAGAGAAGAATGACCAGTATTCCTATAATGTATGTAACTTATAATTTAGGATGCCGCAAAACACAATGCACAAAGGATCAGATTCAGCCATGAAATATGTCAGCATATTACAGAGTATCCCATAAAATCTTAGACATAATACTCTGTATGATCAAGAGTAAATAGCTGGCAATGATCTGATGAGAAAACTATAACTGAAATAAATAAAAATCTCGAGGGGTGTCTGCTTATACCTTTTCGATAAATGCCTACAAGGCTTCTAATCTTGATATACCAACAACAATATCCTCAGGAACATCACCGGCAGCTTTCCTAAACGCAAGTGCCTCTGCTAGTGAAACTCTACCAACAGTTGGGACAAAATCAGTTAACATCTCCCCATAGCAAACAATCCGATCTACCAAATGAAAATCTTGAATTCCATTGGCTGTAAACAACTTATTACATTCTCTTTTTGAATCATATATAAGTATAATTGTTGTTTGATCTCTCCATAATCTATTATGTGAAGTAATTTTATCATTTGTACCTAATAATCACTTATGATAATCGTTGCCAAATTGTTTTTTAACCTCAGTAATGTATACCTCAACGGCATTCACTGCTTGAGATTTTTCACTTAATAAATAGACATAACCATAACGTAAAAAGTCGTCAATAAAGGTGATAAAATACTTTTCTCCCATAAAGCAAGGAGTGGTAAAAGGTCCACAAATGTATGCATGAATAATTTCAAGAAGCTCACAAAATATTAATACTATGAATTATAGATAAATAAATAAATACATAATATAAGAAATTAAAACCAAATTATATTCCGATGATGAACTAATAATATCATCACAAATCAACCTTTCGGTCTAAATTGCAATATATAAAATATCAACTCAAATAGTTATAACATTAATATAATAGGGATAATTAAAAGTGTACACCAAAATATATAAAATCCTTCACCTTTGGGTTATTAGTTCCAAACAAAAACTAGAATACATATCAATTACCCTATTTCAATTTATTAGTCTCGTAAAAGTCAATCCCCCTTTGGGAGAATTCATAATATTTTAAGATAAATAAATTGTATTATATACTCGGTTTGATATCCATGCATCATAATAGTTGGGTCACTTTAATTACTTCCAACCGGCCAAAATCACAGATCTCAAATCGATATTAAACATGGTCAATATATTTCATGTAACTGGAAAATAACTCAAAAAACACGTATACTTTATGAGCATCTAAATACTTTATAAAGTAGTATTTATAATAAGTACTCGGTATTCAAGAGTGACAGATCTCAAAATACTCAATTATTGAAATTTCAAAAATACATTAACATGATGATACCTAGAGGAAGTTATTTGTATCTATATCAACTTTATGGCGACCAAAAAAATCAAACCCTTCAAATTCTAATAATAAAATAAAATATTAAAATATTTGTAAAGGCTGCCACTAAAATAATTTATGCTAGTATGACCTAACTCATGTTATGCTTGACATTAAATACTGCAATCTTGTATATTCAAGAACAAACACTAATAGGACAACAGAAAAAGTTAATACGAGAACAACTAGTACTTTAAAGATTAATGTTATACGGTGAAAAATCTAAATCATATCCGACGATCAATACCGAAAAAATTACAAAAGTTTATCCTGATCAAGATCACATAACAACGAAACATAACACGAACAAATCAAAATTGGAAAATTGTAAAAGTCCAACATAGCTCTGATACCACATGTAAAACATGACAAGATCTATAAATAATTAGATCTAGAAGGACCTAGGACTTAATACGATAATCACGATTAACAATAATACGGTAACATAATCACATGCATTGATCCATAGCTTGATTATGTTTGAGGTATGTCTTTTGTGTTCGTCAGCGGCGGTGAGCGGTGACGACTAGGTTTTCTCTCCCTTAACCTTCTCTTTGAGATTGTGCTTTAGTTCATGGGCTAGGCACACTTAAATAGGTAGAGAGAGGACCTAGTCTCCTATTTTAATCAGGATTACTTTCCATCAAAGTAGAGAGCTATAGGAAACCCTAACCTCATTAGCCAATAGGATTAGTTTCCTATTAGGACTTGGATCATCATGATTAGAAACCCATAATTACTAAAGGACCCTACTCATGTGGGCCATAATAAGTCTTACACGTTGCAGTAGCCTACTTGCAGCCTTCCAAGACTAATCGAATACTTGAAGGCTACATCAAAGCCTACCAAAGACTCGAAGCCCAGGGAACCTACAAAATAGCCAAAGACATATCGTCTACCCGAAGCCTTCCGAGACTAACCAAACTCTCAAAGGCTACGTCGAAGCTTACCAAAGACTCAAAGTCTATTATACTCAAAACCACCTAGGCACAGGACCCGCACGAAGCTCTTCATGACTAATTGATCACTCGAAGCCTGTTGTATGATTCAAAGCCAGAGGCGTTCATGCAGCAGACAGGATCTAACACAAGTTTTAAGATGACTTCGACCATATAAGTATATGGTTAAAGGCAGACAAACCTGACAGACAACTCAACAAGCAATTTAGCAATACAGGCCGCCAGACAGCTATAGTGGCAGAACTAACCTTTTGTACAGGATAGCTACCCTAAAAGGGTATACATGTAACATGACCTCTCTATGGTAACTCATCATTTCCTATCTCCTATAAATAGAGAAAGGGAGCCATCATAGAGATCTTAGAAAAACTTAGCTCAAACCTCCCCATAAGATTAGAAACCTTCGAGCATACTAGAACTTTGACCAATCCGAACTGTAATCTCCTATATATATTCATTCTCCATTTTAAAATCCATGCTAGAGGTCGTGGTGAATCCTATTTCTTAGACTCCACGCAAATGCGTCCTCGTAGTATAGCCTTAAATTGTCAGTTGACTTATGTGCAAACCCCTTAACAAGATTATGCCCCTACAGCCGTAGTTTCACCTCATTAGGCATTTAAGTTGGGATGCCCAAGACTGACACTTCAATAATTCACGCTCGTTACATTCCAAACACTCCCATTAAATAATCTAGCGAGTCGGCATGCCTATTCTCAGACCGATATATGCTAGTAATACGAACAATTTCAAATGTTGTCATTATATGCTTCAATATTTTGGCCTATTCGGCCATTTTATTATTTGCTAGGTATGCCCCGCTGTACTGGCTGGCAACGAGTTAGGAATCTGTGAAGGCAAAAATCTCATTGACTCCGAATTCCTTTGCTATCTGCGGCCCACCTGTTATTTCTTCGTATTCAGCTTCATTGTTTGTGGCTGGAAAATTTAACTTGATAGATTTTTCAATTCACTCGCCGCTTGGGATTATTAACACGTTCCTATTCCAGTGCCTACCACGCTGACAAAGCCATCTACGAATAATCATCAGCCACTTGTTAAAATTATCTCAGCTTCTGATTTACTATACCAAAATCATGAATTTATCACTGTTTGATTTTTGATTTAACTATGGTAAATTTGACACGGATATTTACTGTAGCAATATAGATGTTTATCCGTGGTAATTTTCTATTTCCTTTACTTTATCTCTTATTTGTTAAAGTTACAAGGGTTGGAGGAATAGCCACTCAAGAACTTCATCTCGAAAACCAGAGGCCTAAATTTTGATTCCATGGTTCCCTCTTGGATATATTTGCTCCTTCTCAAATATCCATTAATTTGCTGCTCTAAAACATTTTCTATTTGCAATTCTCAAACCTATAAGTTTCCCAATCGATTTGGATTTCTCAATTATTGAATTTTCTATCACTGAAGCTTCATAGACAACCAAGCATTGACTGTAAAAAAATAGGTACCTTTCATTTAAAATTTCAAGCAATCCCTTTTGATTTATGAATTCTTGGTTTTATAATCAGTAAAATTTCATGAAATGAATGGGAAAAAAAAGATTTTTTGACTAATTTTGGGGTTTTGGTTATTGGGATTTAGTTTTCTGTGAGGGCTTTTGGAATAAATACTAACTCAGATGGTGAGGAAACAAAGCTTATGACGAAAAAAGAAGAAGATGGTCAAAAAATTAATTTCTCAGGGGAGAAGAAATCTGTTACACCATTATCCTTCTCATATGATGAATCTCTCAACTCAAGTAGGTTATAATGATCCCACTTGTGTTTATGTTTGGCAGAGTATTGTTTTGAGATACCCAATTATTGAAAGATCTATGGGCTATAATGGTTTCTGATTTTTTATGGCTTTCAGATATTGTGTACATAGTGTGTACATAGTGTCATATATTGTAAATTTGTGCAAAGATCTTGAGCAAATAGCAGCAGATTTGAAAGCATATATTGTGTGCATAGTGTCAAAAATTATGAAACCCAAATCTGCATCTCAATAGATGTGTCACACAATCTACTGACTTACTATTTTCAGATCTGTATTTTCCATAATGGTACCCTTTCTCCATTTACCCTAAACTTTATGGATTTTCCCCAAATTTGTGTCTAATTGACTTTGGAAAGAAATCCACAAAAGAGGGATTGTTAGCTCTGTGTCTAATTCTCTCACTACTTTCTAGTGTTTCTTTACGAAATTTCTAATTCATAATCAATTGTTTAATGCACTTTCATAAATTGTATAATTCGGTATATATTTAAAATTTTAAAACCAGTATGGAGGGCATCAAATGTTGATATATAGGATATACACATGTTGGTTAGTGGTTAGATCACCAGGTAGGACAATGTTATATATGCGTCATAATTCTCGCTATGGAGTTCACATTTCAGTATCCCTTGTACCATGTAAGCAATAGGCTCCTTAAAAATACTAAGGGAAAAAATATGATAGATCCCTCAAAGAGAAAACTGGGCCTTTATGGATATGCATTTCTGCTAATCCAGGATAAGAATTCTTTGCTTGTTATAACTATACACATAAATTCGGTGAAAATATTTTAGTCTCTGCTTATGGATATTCACTTGACGGGATCTCTCCATTGACAATCTGACTGGCTTAAGGATATTCACTTGAAAGCTTATGTTTATTTTGCTTGTATTGTTTACTTTTGTATGGTCTAAACAAACTAAACCCAGTACCTTACTTAGAATTACAATATCATTGTGTTAGCAAGTTAAAAATTGAGCTTCTTCTTGTTGCTGAGTTTATAGAAGACACTTTTTTTATCTCCAATAAAGTAATTGTTCATTATATATGCATCTTAATGGTTGATCCTTTAATCTGCATGTAGTAAAGCATGTCATGGTTTATCTAAGGAGATGCGTGGCTATGTGTAAAACTGTAGATAAAAGGTATCTTCAAAGGAGCAAATCATGGGTATGGATTAGTTCTAAAGTTCTTCAAAGCTATTTATTGAATCCTGCTATTGTTTTATTATATATTTCTTGTTGGTCATGTTTACAGATATGTAAATGACTGTGTTTCATTTTTACAAATAAAAGATGCATGATGCAAAGAACAACTCCTATGTTGAAATCTAATTGAAGAACATGTGACTAATTATGATGAGGTAACACAAATATTATTTAAGGTAGGAACAATGAAATGCTTTTATCATAAAGAAAAATCATTAAGCCACCCGCATGACCACTGGGTGGCGTGTATGTATCAAATACAGGAAATTGAACACGGTCACAAGGAAAAATCATTTTCTTTTTCCTTTCATTGATCAAATGCTTGAACGGTTAGCCAAAAAAAGACATTACTGTTTTCTTGAGAGTTATTCTGGATACAATCAGATCTCCATTGCCTCAGAAGATCAAGAGAAGAAAACTTTCACGTGTCCCTACGAGACATATGCTTATCGACGTATGCCATTTGGGTTGTGCAATGCACCTGCTACATTCCAGCGTTGTATGATGAGTATATTTTCTGATATGGTTGATAAATTTCTTGAAATCTTTATGGATGATTTTTCAGTGTTTGGATCGTCTTTTAACGAATGTTTACACCATTTAGAGCTCGTGCTAGAACGGTGTACACAAACCAATTTGGTGTTAAACTGGGAAAAGTGTCACTTCATAGTGAGACAAAAGATAGTTCTTGGACACATTATCTCCAACAAAGGGATTGAAGTCGATAAGGCCAAGATCGACATTATCTCTTCTTTACCTCCACCTCGGACGGTAAAGGCCATTCGATCATTTTTTGGGCATGCTGGGCTTTATCGCGGGTTCATCAAAGATTTTAGTAAAATTTATCAGCCCTTATGCAATTTACTTGCTAAGGACATTGATTTTAACTTTGATGATGCATGTTTAGGAGTATTTGAGAAGCTCAAACTTTTATTAACTTCGGCCCCTATCATCCAACCTTCCAATTGGGAACTTTCCTTCGAGCTCATGTGCGATGCTTTTGATTACGTTGTTGAAGCGGTTTTAGGGCAAAGAGTAGATAATAAACCTCATGTTATTTACTATGCAAGTCGCACGCTCAATGATGTACATACCCTATGCTCTAAATGTGATAGGTGCCAGAGGACCGGGAATATTTCTCATCGAAACATGATGCCCTTGAACAACATCCTTATTATTGAACTATTTGATGCTTGGGGCATTGACTTTATGGGCTCATTTTCTTCTTCTCGTGGTTACCTTTACATTCTAGTTGTAGTCGATTATGTTTCTAAATGGGTTGAGGCAGTGTCATGTCAAACGAATGACCATAAGCCCATTTTTGAAAATTATTTTTAATCGTTTTGGCACCCCTCAGGCAATTATCAGTGATGGTGGTAAACATTTTTGTAACCGTGTCTTTCAAAATCTTTTGAAAACTTACTTCATCACTCATAAAGTTACCGCACCTTATCATCTACAAACAAGTGCTCAAATTTATGTATCCAATCGGGAGATCAAAAGAATTTTAGAAAAAATTGTTCGAATCGATCGTAAAGATTGGTCTGATCATCTTGATGATGCCCTTTGGGCATATCGAACAGCTTATAAAACCCCGATTGGTATGTCACCCTATAGACTTGTCTTTGGGAAGGCTTGCCACTTACCTGTGGAATTTGAACACAAGGCCCTCTGGGCTACAAAGGCCTTCAACTTTAAAATGGATAAAGCCAGATCACATTGAAAACTTCAACTTTTTGAACTTGACGAACTTCGTCGCGAGACTTATGAAAATACAAAAATTTATAAGGAACGAACTAAAGCTTTTTATGATAAGTCGATTGTTCGCAAAACTTTTGAGCCTAATCAGAAAATGTTACTCTGCAATTCATGGCTACGTTTATTACCTGGGAAATTACGTTCTCGTTGGTACGGCCCTTTTGTAGTTTAAGCTGTTTATCCTCATGGAGCCATAGAGGTGGAGGATCCTAAGAGCGAAAATATTTTTAAGGTCAATGGCCAACGATTAAAACCGTACTTAAGAGTCCTACACTTTTGATGAAGAGATAACATTTCTAAATGATCCAGTATATCAAAACTGATATTATGTACCCCTATAGTACCATTATAAATTATTTAAGTATGGGGGTACATTTGTCTGGCCGAAGACGGTAAACTTAGCGCTTCTTGGGAGGCAACCCTTGACACATTCAAGTGAGACATTTTAGTTTTCTTTTCCATTTATTTTCTTATTCTCTAACATTGAGGGCAATGCTTGATTTAAGTTTGGGGGTAGGAAACCATTTCTTGATATGTTTTTTGAAGAAAAGTGAAATAACGACAATTTGACAATTTATGATATATTTTTGACGAATTTCCAAACACTTAAACTGATTTTACCTTGACATAAATATTATGAAAAAATCTAAATTTTGAAATTGTACCAAGTATACACTAGAATATTTTGGAATACCGTAAGCTAGATGTACTATCTTTTTATTAGCGACTAATTTAAGTTAACTTGGCATATTTTGAAAAGATGCACTTCACTGTAGTTTTGCAATTAATACCTTCAATAGATTTTTGCTCAGTATAAGAGAAATTTAGCATTTATGATAGGAATAGTTTGCTACAAGGGAGACAACTGCCTAAGAATAAGTTCATTCCTAAGAAAAATAATAATAAAAGCCAAATGTGCTCTAAAAAACTTTCACGCTGCAAGGCTACTCGCATGATTAAGAACTGAAAGAGAAAAAATTATTACCAATCTCGAGTTTGACCATGAACTATGTGAAAGGAGCATAAGAAAATATTACTTGTAAGAATCCTAAGTCTAGGTCATGATGGGGCACCACACCATGGCAACCTTCGCCAACTGGTAGGGATTGTCGACCGAAAAATCCTTCTTACGGAGGCTTCACTAAGAAACAAAGTACTCAAAAGAAAAGGCTTACAAAAGAAAAGAAAAAAAGTAAAATTTTAGGAAGACGAATTGACAAAGATACTTGTCGAACTGACCGTTGAATTTATTCCAGTGAGAACTAGACTACCAAAAACTAAGTAAATTATTCTAGACAACGTATTAGGCGATAAAACTATTTTTATTGTACACTGAAATATAGCTAAAGCAAAATACTTGAATCTTTTTCTAATCTTGAGGTAGTACCTCTAGTTTTGGATAAGCTTAAAATATTCTTTGATATACTTGTGAGAATAGCAAGTTTAAGGATTTTTTTATTGGTATATTTTTGTCACAACTAAGTAAGGTTAAGTTCACAGGAAATGAGTCATGTGTATTCTAGAATTATTTAAAATGTCATTATTGACTTTTGTGGGTATAGTTACTGTAAACCCTTACGAGACAACACTCGTCTACCAGGCTAAACTTGGGGGTTTAATGGCTTGTTGCATACGTTAAATGCAACCGCGTGACATGCGAAAATAGTTTTTGTTTACTTTTGCTCTAGGACTAGCAAAATATAAGTTCGGGGGTATTTGAAAGACACGTAATATTTACGTGTACAACTCCTAAATTTATATCTACCTAGTCATTTATTAAATAAATGTGACACTAATAGTGTTTTTGTTTGTATTTACAGAAATCAATCACATGATAAACAAGTCATATATTTTTCCGGTTTTTAACGAAGAACAAGGGTGATGTACTCCAACAATTATTCTTATTTGAAGTTGTCAACCAAAGGCCCATGCATGGAAGCCCATTGAATAGAATTAGATATAGATATTATTCTCATGAGTTGTAATATATATGCATGATTTTAGGCATTGTTTAGGGCATTTTATATTAATGGTAATATTTTGTAAACCCTTCCTATACTCTATAAATAGGAGGGGAATCCCACCCATGAGGGGGCATCTTGGAGAGTGTAAATCAAAGTTCAATAAGCAATAAAGTTCTTGTTCTTGTCTTTTAATTTTATCGTAGTAATAGTAGTATTGCAATGATCAAAAAGATGAGTAGCTAATCTTCTTAGCCAAGGCTAGAGGAAGTTCTACCCAATGTAGCCTTAGTATAGATTGTATAGCTTAGTTAGAGTAATTACTTTCTCTTTATCCCGGAATATTGCATATTCGTATTCCGTCGTCTTATGCTTGACCATAGCTAAGATTAGGAGGAATAATGAATCTATATAACCATCTTGTTAGACCATAACAAGATAGGTTAGGAACATGGAGAAGAGAACATAATCCATTCTTATCAACCGGACCATGGTTGAGTAAGTTGGTTTATGGGTAGTTCCCAATTACTAAATATCTTGTATTTTTTGATGTATTGCATATGTCTAACCAAGGATATGCGATACGGAAACTCGTAATTTACTTTAATTATTTATGTTATCTAACGGTTAAAAAGGGTGGAGTGGAATCGATGTCTTGGTTTCCACTCCAATTTATCTTGTAATTTGTTTCGTTCTTCTTTTTATTTCAAAACCTACACAAACTCGTTGTTATTGGATAAAACTAGTAGCTCGAAGTATAATTCGCACCACAAGTCTCTAGGGATACGACCCCACTTACCCTTGTACTTAACGGTACACCGTACACTTACAGGTCTTTTAAGACGTCAGTTTATAAATCGATTAATGTTCTTAGTTTGTTTCCAAATTTCATATGGAATACTTGTACTTGGATGTTTTATGGTTTATTGATGGATGAATGAAAGAAGTTTTAATGAACCGTCTTTTGTTTATATAGCATAAGTATATAATTTTGATATAAAAACTAGTTTGAGTATGATAATAAAGTTGCAGCAAGTGTATTGTTGGAGTTGTTTCAGACTTTTTAGGTGTAGATTAAGCATATTAATTACTGGAGGTTTTTTTTTTCAAAATAAAAGCCCAAAATTACCACGGACTTTATCTGTAGCAAAAGTAAAAATACCACCGCATAGATCTATGACGTCATGTTAAAATTTATCATGGAAAAGGTCTATGGCAAAATAATTGCCACACCCATGAAATACAGACCTCGACTATGGGCTATATTTGTAGTAATTTGTTGATTACCACAGACAACGACTGTGGTAAATTCATGAATTTTGACAACGACTGTGGTAAATTCATGAATTTGGTGTAGTAGCTTGATGGATTATTTGGGCTTCTCCAACTTGTCCTCTACTAAGAAATCTGTGAGGAAATATGCTACTACTTGCTCTTTTTCTGCATTTCTTTGCTCGAATGAGATATCCTATTCCCCCACAGCTATTTCCCATTTGGCCATTTGCTTAGTCGTATCCTTCTTGGCGGAGTACTTCTCTTAGTAGGTTATTCACTACGACCATGATACTCTGTGCTTGAAAGTATAGCCGAAGTTTATGTGCGGAGTATACAAGCGCTAAGCATGCTCATTCAATGAAGGAATATCTGGTTTCAGCGTGGAGTACCGACTTGCTTACGAAGTATACTAGTTTATAAATTTTGGCGTCTTCTCGTACAAGGACTAAATTGATTGAGTAGTCCGAGCAAGCAATGTATAAGCTTAACGTTTCATTCTCCTGGGACATGCTAAGAACGGGTGGTGAGCTCATTTAGTCCATGATCTCTTGGGAGGCATCTTCACAAGACTGTGTCCACCTAGCTTCAATGTAATTCTTCAGTAACTTGATTAAGGGTCTGCATTTTCTCAAAACATTTGAAGATAAACTTGTTGAGAGCAGCAATTTTACCGGTGAACTTCTGAATTTGTTCCTTGCCCCTTGGTGATGGTAGAGCTTGAAAGGCCTTGATCTGCACTGGGTCAGCCTCTATGCCTCACTGTGTGACTAGATAGCTGAGGAATTTACCTGATGATATGCTAAAGTTGTATTTAGCCGCATTTTGTATTTTCACAGACGCTCGAACATTTCCTTCAAGTTAATGAGATGATCTTCCTTTCTTTTTCTCTTAACTAGCATATCATCAATGTACATTTCCACGGTCTTCCCAATGATATCCAAAAACATCTCGTTTACCAGTCGTTAATACGTTGTACCTGCGCTTTTGAGTCTGAGTGGCATTACTGTATAACAGTAGGTCACCTATTCTATAATGAAAGAGGTGATTTTTTGGTCGACAGTATCAAGGGTTATTTGGTAATATCCCGAGAATCCGTCCATGAAGGACAGACGTTTGTGGCTGGCCGTTGCGTCCACAACTTGGTTAATTGTGGGAAGAGGGAAGTAGTCTTTCGGAACATCTATAAAATCAATACATACTCAGACATTGTCATTCTTTTTTGGGACTGCGACAATGCTAGATAACCTCTTAGGGATTTGGAATTCGTGGATGAATCCGGCCTCGATTAGTTCTCGTAGTTTGCCATTAACCCCGAGTCGTATCTTCGGAGATAAGCATTTTGGTTTCTGCTTGACCAGCTTGTAGTATTCCTTGATGTGTAAGTGATGGCATGTGACCTTGGGGTATCAATCAAGGGCATTTCTAGGAATGACCAGGCCAATACGTATTTAAAGGTTATAAGAAGTTCAGTTAGTTTTGTGTGTTCCTCTCCTTGAACAGATATCCCGATGAAAGTTGAGCGGCCTTGTTCGTTAATTTTGTTCGTTAATTTTTACTGGCTAAACTTCTTTGATTTGTGGCTCCTTCCAGTTTTGATTGTAGGGCTCCAATAGTTCTGCTTCGTAAATGGTCGCATTTATTTTGGTTTCTCGCTTGCACTTCCTTTTCTTTCCTCAAGTGGTCGGCTTAGTGCTGGTGCTGACTTATTATCGTTGCTATCTTTCTGATCTTTCTGATTTTGCTATCCATGATCCTATTGCATTGTAACAATCCCTTGTTGTTCTCTGACAACCGTTGATCTTAAACATTCCCTGAGTTGTTAGGAAGCGCGCCACTTCATGGTACAAGGGCGGTGCTGCTTCAATAGCGTGGATCCAGTCTCGTCCTAAGATTCTATTGTATGTTGTGTCGGTTGCCGAGATGATGACGAATCTTTATGAGAAGGCAGATGGTCCTGATATTATGGGCACACGAATTTCTCCGATTGTTGCCGCTGTGTTCCCATTGAATCCCGTAATTGTTGCATTGCAATTGGTTAAGCAATTTCCCAAATTAATTATGGTGATTATATTGTAGAAGAGGACATTCAGGCCACTGCCAGAATCGACTAGCATCTTGTCTTAATTCCGCCGATAGAAATTTAGATGACTAACGTGTCACTATATGGGCTAGCAAGGGAGTACATGTCTGAATTTGAGAAAGTGATTGTGTTCTGTTGTGGCTGAGAAGTGGATGTTGTAATTTTTGGTAACTGTTCTATCTCGGATAGGTTTATACACTGCCTCTTGGATGTTTCTTGATCGCTATGTGTACTCACGGCGTGCACATCCTCCACGATCATATTGGCGCTCTCTAGTCCGACCACTTGGTCATATGTTGGGATTGGGTCATTTGCTTGCACTTCTAGGGCTGTGACTTTTTTGATGTATTGAGTGAAGCGCCCTTGCCGAAAAATTGTGTCTGCTAGGTCGTTGAAATCATAGCAATTCTCAATGTCATGACAGTGTGCATTATGATGCAGGCAAAATGGTCGTCCCAGTTTATCTCTGTTCTTGAAAATGTGAGGTCACTTTTCTTTTTTCTAGGCAGCCAATTTATATGCCTCTCGCCCCGCTAGTTACACTAGCGATTAGGCTCGGCTGGTTTTTCTGCCCTAGTCATTGTAGGAGCAGGATCCTGTATTCTGGGCTGTTCTTGCTGCTTTTGCGCCATCCCCTCGACTTTTAGAGCCGTAGGAGAACGCAGGTTTGTTAGGATCAATGTTCTTGCCTACAACTTGTTATTTCTCTCTACCCTGTATTATTTTTTTGTTCTGGCAATCAAGTACGCCAAAGTTGGAGATCGTGCCTTATGGAGGGATTTCCACAAGTCACCAGACAGGCAGGCATTTAAGAATGCTAACACAGTTGCCACATCGTCTAACTTGTCGATAGCCAATGTTGCCTCCTTGAATCGATTCAAGAAATTGTAATTGTTTTGCCTCATTCCGAAGAGTGAGTCGGTCATCTTTTGCTCTGTAAGATTATGGACGTATTTTTCGATGAACAAACTTTGCAATTGTGTTGAGGTCAAAATTGAATTATCCTCTAGTGTTTGGAACCAAGTGAGTGTAGCTCCCTCCAAGCTTGATGGAAATAATTTGCATTTCATTTTGTCACTGACCATGTGAATATTCATTATGTATTCGAATTTGATAAAATACTGCTCAGGATCGGCCGACTTGGTGAATGTTTGAATTTTAATATTTGTCAATGTGTTAAGCTACTTGCAAAATTGGACATTGTCTTTGAAAGGGTTGCCCCAGACTTTCTTGATAGAGTTGGCCCGCTGGGTAGCCAAGGCGTTCTCGGAGGCATGAGAGAGACTTTGAATAAGATCGTATAACTATTCCGGGGTCATGTTGGCTAACGTTTCCTCCCCTCTGCCACTACCTTGTTGAATCGTAGATGCTGAGTGATTTCGTTCTTGCTCGGTCCCAGTATGGGGCGGCTATATTTGAGCAGAGTGGGGTAGGCCACCGACATTTTGTTGTCCGTAAGGAAATTGTGGTGGTGGCTGAGTGAAGAACCTTGGGTGACACTGGTTATCTGGTCCACCAAAATAAGACACATCATATCGCTGGTTCTGGGGCACCAATCCCCTTAGGTTTGTGGGACTGTTGTTATGTTTGTTTGAACGGGCTTCATAGCCGTTCAAACGATCCTCGGGTTTTTGTCTCAAATCTGCCTCAGCGTATTTGGAGACTCAAAGTCATTGGAATGAGACAGATAGTCATTCGAACGAAAGTTAGTTTTTGCCTAAAAACGACTATGAGTCTCGTTCGAACGACAATGCTGATATTTGTCTTGTGACATTGTTTAAAGCCATTGGTTTGCCTCGAGATCTAAGTGATTGCTTTAGGTTTCCCAATGTATATATAAGGGAGACTTAGGTTTTTTAGAAGCCACCTTTGGAGAGATTTTTTGTAGGAGGAATTCTTGAGAGAGAAACCTCAATTATTTTTAAAGATTGTAACCTTGGTCTTGGAATAAACTCTTTCTCAATTCTGTGTGGATGTAGGCAATTGCCAAGCCACTTTAAATCCTTGTTATTGGCTTTGGTTGTGTGTTCCTTTAGCTTGTTCATAGTTAATTAGATCAAATCGGAGTTCAGCTTTAGCGGTGCGGCTCAACAATTGATACCAGAGCGAGGTTGCTTCCTATGTGGTGCTCGGAATTGAGGTAACGTCGACTTATCTCAATTTTATTTTGGTTTTTGATTTCGGTTAGTATATAAAAATTGGGGAAACCATGGTAGAAGGAGATGAACCTAGTTCATGGACCCCTAAACGGAATACAACGGTGATGTTTAACAACACAAAGATAGAAGTTGAGAAATTTAATGGCACCAATAACTTTGGCATGTGCCGATGAGAGGTTATTGATGCGCTAAGTCAAATAGACTTGGATGACGTGTTGGAAGACAAACCAGATAAGGTAGATGAGAGTGTTTGGAAGAAGATGAACAAGAGGGCTTGTGGTCAAATCTGCGCATATCTTGCTTAAGATATAAAATACCTTGTAATAAACGAAAGCTTGGCAAAGGAAATTTGGAGGATTCTTGAGGAAAAGTATTTGGTGAAAAGTATCCAAAATCAATTCTATTTGAAGAGTAAGTTTTACCGCTTCACGATGAGATAATGGATTTTTATGTCAGAGTACTTGAATGATTTCACCAAGTTATTAGCCGACTTGGCGAATCTTGAGAAAATTATTGGCGATGAAGACAAAATACTTTTATTCTTGAACTCGTTTCCTGAAGAGTATGAACATTTTGTAATGACGACAACGTACGGGAAAAGTTTATTGCAATACTCAGATGTGACTATTGTGGTGGTGAACAATGAGTACCGGAGGAAGGAAAAATGTGAATCCGAGGAGTCGACGTCCGAGATATTGATGACTAAAGGGAGGTTTTCGGACAAAAGGAAGTCTAGTTATAACAACTTTCAATCGAAGTCAAAAGGTCACGATGTAAATAACAACTTGGGTAAAAACTAATGTGCATTTTGTAAAGAGACGGGTCATTGGAAGAATGAGTGTCCCGTGCTTCTTAAGAAAAATAAAGGTGGGAAATTGGGTTCTTCGGTAAATGTTGCTCAAGACACAACAAATGGAGGTAATGATTCTGACTTTTTTTTAACTATATCATCGAGTGCATGCGTTACTGATTTAAAAAAATGGATCTTGGATTCGGGTGCTACTTATCATATTTGTCCCAAGAATGTTTGTTTTTCTAGTTTGAAAAATCTAGAAGGTTGAGCGGTATTGATGGGAAATGATGATTCATGTCGCATTATGGGGATAGGTACAATTCGTTTAAAGTTGCACAATGGGCTGGTTAAAGAGATTAAGGAGGTTCGGTATATTTCGACGATGAAGAAGAACATTATCTCAACAGGTTTACTTGAAACGAAAGGCTACAAGGTTGTGTATGAGAATGGGGTGAAGAAGGCTCTTAAGGGAGCCATGGTTCTGTTGAAGGGCCAAAGAAAAAGTAACAACTTGTACTATTTGGATAGTATAGTTGTTCTTGGTGAGGTTACTACCGCGGTAAGTGGGGAGACTACTTCCAGAGATACCACTTGGCTATGGCATATTTGTTTGGCGCATGTGGGGGAAAAGTCCTTGAGAGACCTCGCAAACCAAGGGCTATTGAAAGGTGCTAAGGTGTGCAAATTAGGCTTCTGTGAATATTGTGTTCTAGGCAAGCAGACAAGGGTAAAGTTTGGCACTGCTATCCACCATACTCGTGGAACCCTTGATTATGTTCGCTCAGATGTTTGGGGACCCTCCAAGAATACATCACTTGGGGGTAAACATTACTTTGTGTTTTTTGTGGATGATCATTCTATGCGTATATGGGTATATACCATGAGGAGGAAGGATGAAGTTCTAAAATTTTTCATGTGGTGGAAGAAATTGATAGACTCAAACTGGCAAAAAAATCAAGTTGCTCCATTGGATAATTATGGGGAGTATACTAGTGATCCGTTTTTGCAAGTATGTTAGGATGAGGGTATCGTTTGACATTTTACAGTTAGAGAGACACCGTAACAAAATAGGGTAGCGCAGTGCATGAATCGTAATTTGTTGGAGAATGTACGATGTATGTTGTCCAATTCTGGGTTGGGTAAAGCGTTTTGGGCTGAGGCTTTGACATATGCATGCTACCTCGTAAATAGGTTATCTTCGGCTGCAATTGAGGGTAAACCATCAATGAAACCTTGGTCGGGAGAACCTGCTACAGATTATGATACTCTTCGTATATTTGGGTATCCGACATACTATCATGTCAAAGATGGAAAGTTGGATCCACGAGCAAGGAAGACCTTTTTTTTTGTAAAAAGAAAGGTGTGAAAGGCTACAAGTTATGAGATACGAGAGACTGTAAGATCATTCTGAGCAACAAAGATGTCATTTTTGATCAGGCTTCTATGATGAAGTCACATGTCTTTAAGCACACAAAGAAGACGACAAGCAAGGTTTTGCAGCGGGTGGAAATTGATGCATCTTCACATTAGCCAAAGAGGTCCATACTAAAAGGGGTATCATCTATCGGTGTGACAACGGGTGATGAGCCATTAGTTCATGTTCCAGATGATGAAGACACAGACGAGAGTGGAGCATTTGGTAGTATGGATGAGGAGACTTCAGTTTTGCAGTCAATAACAACTAGTAAACTAAAGATGATTGTGAGTAAGCTGGAATGGATTTACAAAGGACATGGTGCTTCTAAAGGAAAAGGCCATGGTAGCCTATGCACTACCGATCGCTGAAGAAGATATTCCTTCTACGGCTAAACATTGGGAGGGAGCGATGAAGGAAGATATGTATTCTCTTCATAAGAATGAAACTTGACAACTTTCAAAGTTACCTTAGGGAAATAGGGCGATTGGTGGTAAATGGGCCTACAAAAGGAAACAAGGATCTCAAGATGATGTTACGCTTCAATGCAAGTTCGGTGGTGAAACACTTCTCCATTCGTATCCTATTGTCCTTGGTAGTGAATTTAAATTGGAATTGCAACAACTCGATGTTAAGACGGGGTTCTTACATGGGAAGTTGAAGGAAGAGATCAATATGACTCAACAGAGTGGGTTTAAAGTTGCTAGAACGAAAAATTATGTGTATCAATTAATGAAGAGATTATTGTGCGATTTGAAGAAGTCTCCAAGAAAATGCTACAAACGGACTCTTGGTAGAGAGATTCATAGAGATAGAGAGAAGGGAGCGGTACGTCTCTTTCTTATGGATTGATCATTTTGGCCCCTCATGGGGATATTGGGAACTACGGGGGACTTGATCCACGGTACGTACGCAACCATTAATTTGGTACAGTCAATTTTGGTTCTTTGGGACGCTTGGTTCGATTGGGTTCTATGGGATGTCTGGTTCGATTTGGTCATTTGGGACGTTTGGTCGATTTGGTCCTTTGGGACGTTTGTTTAGATTTGGTCCTTTGGAACGCTTAGTTCGATTTGGTCATTTGGGACGGTTGGTTCGATTTAGTCCTTTGGGACGCTTGGTTCGATTTTGAATTGCTGGGACGCTTGTTTGATTGGGTTCCTTGGGACGTTTTTTTGCTTGGGTCATTGGGGACATTTGGTGATAGAGGGTTTCATTTGGGTTTGATTTGGTTAGTAGCGAAGTTCGGCTTAGATTTGGGGAAATCTTCACCGAGGTGGAGAATTGTAGGACTAATGTTATGTTCGTTGGAATGAGCTTCATAGTCATTCGAACGAGACTCGGGTTTTTGGCTCAAATCTACCTCAGCGTATTTGGATACTCAAAGTCGTTCAAACGAGACTGATAGTCGTTCGAACGACAGTCAGTTTTTGCCTAATAATTGATCCAGCGTTTTGGGTTGCTTGATGTCGTTCTAGTGACACTCATAGTCGTTCGAACGACAATGCGGATGTTTGTCTTGTGGCATTGTTTGAAGCCGTTGGTTTGCCTCGAGATCTGAGTGATTGTTATAGGTTTTTTAGAAGCTACATTTGGAGAGATCTTTTGTCGGAGGAATTCTTGAAAGAGAAACCTCAATTGTTTTTAAAGATTGTAACTTTGGTCTTGGAATAAACTATCTTTCTACTTTGTGTAGATGTTGGCAATTGCCGAACCACCTTAAAACCTTGTTGGTTGTTGATTATATATTTTTCTTTGTTTGTTTGTGCCCTAATCGAATTGATAGGAATTCAGCTTCCGTGGCGCAGCTCAACAAGGTTTTCCATTGCTGAAATTTGGCCCATTCCGCCGCATGTGTGTTGGGTTGGTCCGTAAACCGGCTCCTGATGTAAGTAATCATAATTATTTGGTGTGGGTGGCTGGTAGACCGGCCCCAACGGTGGTTATGGTCAGAATTGGTGCATCTGAAGCTGTGGCCTCTGTAGCAATACTCCGCCGTAGTAATGTGGATCGAATGGGCCGTGCGGTCTGTACTGCGGTGCGGGTGGTCCATCGAGGCGGTAGTACCCTACAGGCGGGGGAACGGATTGTCGTCCTTGAGGGAAAGTTGGTGGGGGCGGTGGTACATGTCGTCGGTCCTCCGTTCTCTGCTCAGAACGACCTCTTTCAAATCTCGGTGATGCGTCACTGGACAGTGGATGATTGTTCCATCGTGGCCTGTTGTCATTGACAGTCACGTCACTGCTCCGACGTCTGGTTGATGGCGTTGCTTTGCTTGCGGAGCTCTCTTGCTGCTTATGTCCGTTCTGTCGGTTGTGGCAGTTAGAGCACTGCAGGTTCTTCACGTCTTCATCGCAGGGGTGGAGCTGTTCTTGGAGTTGTCAGGCTATGTTCGAGTATTATTTCCTAGATGTTATGTAAATTACTAACGAATATGCATGAAAAATAAAGCCAGTGTAATGGAAGCCATATTAAATTTTAAAGTACTAGACAAAACACCCAATACAATTTATTAAACCCTCTGCCAAAGATGCATAACATGACCGTTTATAAGAGAAAAGCATACATCTAATCCCAAATAAACTCAGTAACATAATTAAAACAACGAAACAAAGTTTCCTGCAAATGCCGCATTAGTCATGCCATATGATCCACCAAGGTACATAGATCAAGAGTACTTAAACTTATTCAGAACTTGCATCTGATACTTCTCCACAAAGTCGAAAGTCTTGAATTTAAGGGGTGAGCGTATTTGCCACGTCAATGACGAATCGATATTTAACATCCCCTTTAGCAAGTCGCTCCATAGCTGTGTTCACATAGTCCATGGGGATAACCTCTATATCCGCGGTTATATTGTGCTTTGCTGCGAAATCTATCATTTCCTGTGTCTCTTTAATTCCCCCAATGCAGCTTCCTGCCACAAGCTTCCTCCCTACATAAATTGCGATTAACAAGTTTAGTTAAAAAAACATTGGTAATTAGACTGATACAGCATGAGAGATTATAAAAGAGTGAAGTAAAGAGAAAGTGTATATTCTTACCCAAGAGCAAAGGGAAAACTGGTAGCTCTAAGGGCTTATCGGGAGCACCGACCATGACCAGCTTTCCGTGATTTTTCAACAGAAGGATAAGTGGAAGAAGAGGATGAAAGGCAGACACTGTATCAATAATACCATCCATTGTGCCCATTGCAGCCTACAAAAAAATGTATACCATACATGAGCACGTTAAAATTTCACGTCTAGGTATAAGATATAAATGTGAAATAGCCCTTTATATCTAAATGGTGATCATCCCACTCAACTTCAATCCATAAAAACTAGGTGGGGTCTTAAGGATTTTGTGGATGCCAAAGCTCAGAAGGCTTGAAATCTTAAGATTTTTTAGTTGGTCATAGACTAGGTAACAATGACACAGGTACGGGGTGTCGGAAGCGGTAAAATTTTGTTAAGTACCCTGCAAATAGTGTTGAACACGTGTGCCCGAGTGTCGGGGTCTCGGACATATTTTATTTTACTAAAGTGAAGTGTCGTTATTACATACGTCATAGATGACTAATCCATTCTTAAGGGTAATCCTCATTTAAAATAAACACTTACAATGACACCAAACTATTGAGGCGTCATCAATTAAATGATTAGTACTAGCTTATAGATCAAGTCAAGATTCTAGTGGTATGGATACATCATTTAATATTTTGTAAACAAGAGATTTAACAAATCAAATTAACATTTTTACCTGCATCTCCTCTTGATCACGGCTAACCAAAAATGAGTCAGCACCAAGATGTTCAATTGCTTCCTTCTTCTTGCTAAGAGAGGTGCTGATCACGGTTACCTTCATCCCAAAAGCCTTAGCAAACTTAACGGCAACATGACCAAGCCCACCAAGTCCTACTACACCAAAACTCATACCGGGTTTACAGAGTCCATAATATTTCATTGGGCTGAACACTGTAATCCCAGCACACAATAATGGTGCAGCTGCGTCTAAGGGGAGGTTTTCAGGGAAACGAATAGCAAAATGCTCTTCAACAACAAGGTTATCTGAATATCCACCATGTGTAAGCGTCCCATCATGGTAACGTGCGTTGTAGGTGAGTATCTGTTTCGTACAGTAATTCTCCAAATCATCAGCGCAGCTATGACATGAGCCGCAGGAGCCAACCAAGCACCCCACGCCCGCCTTCTCTCCCACTTTCACCTTTGTCACATTCTTTCCTACTTCTGTCACCACGCCCACAATCTCATGCCTGCATGATAACAAAAATAAGTACATAGCATAAGGGATATGTATTGTAGTATTGATATATGCTTTCCTTGTATGCTTTAAGGTATAGTAACTGCTTCCTGGACTCCACAAGGCAAAATCGTGAGCGTGCCCCATGTTTCCTTTTTTCGCTATTTCTAATAAACTCCTTTTGCATTTACTCAAAATCCCTCAATTAAGTAAGAGATGACGAAAATGCCTAGAGGTTAGACGATGGTCAAGATTGGAGTTGTACCCAGGGACCATAGGATAGACAGAGTTGCCCCATTCGTTCTTGATTTGATGAAAATCTGAGTGGCAGATTCCACAGTAAAGTACCTTGATAGTAATATCATTGTCTCCATTAACCCTGAAAGAAACATCAAGAAAATTAGCTGTATTTTCCTTTGACTCGTCTTTGATAAGTGGTATCAATAAGGTTATCAATCAAATAGTTCAGTCTCTTAAAGGCCTATTTGATATCCAATAAAGTAAAGATGATCAAATTTATTTGCTAAATTTGGTTATGTTTAGGGGGCAATGCTTTGGTGAGTAGTAACCACACGAAAATGAAAAAGATCCCAAGCACTGACTGCAAATTTTAATAGTAAACCAATGTCTTATTTCACGTAAATATTACCTATGGAACTAAACGATATACATGTAAGGCCTAAAAGCGAACCAGACATGGTATTGTGATGGTGATCCTTTATATGATCATTTTGTCCAACACTCTGGATTCTTAGAATCTGGATTCTGGCTGGAGACCAAGGTAACTCCATAGTGGTCCATTGATGAAAGATCTCAAAATATGTTAGCCCTACCACCTCTCAGAATATGCTTTGGCGGCATCGCCTTTTAACCAAACCAAAGCCAAAGCTAGATTCGAAAGGTATGGGATTTTCTCCGGTCCGATGAAGAGAGTTGGTGTAGCAAAAAATCTCAACTCTATCAAAAAAAATTGCCACTTGCGGAAAATTGTCTAAATTACATAAATATTTCCAATCACATACATTTCCGTGTACCAAAACACGGGGCATTAAACATAGATCAAATAAGAGATAGGACGAAAGTATATATAGTGACGCTTACCTTCTGGAGAAGTTAAAAGGAGAGAGAACTCCGGACTTATCTCTTGCTGCCCATCCGAACGCCTTCTGGGGATGTTCCTCTTCTGGAGATTTCGACATTCTAGAGATAGAAAGTTAGAGAGAAAGATAGAGAAATTGGTATTGAATCTATGATAATTATGTAACCACTGATGCTGGCCTCTTCTTTATACCAAAAAAAAGTGGAGAACGGGTGGGAAATGACGTAATACGTGACGGACTAAGAGTTCACACTTGTGGAAAAAAGCGTTCAAAGAAGCTAAATGAGAAATGTGAAAAAAACATCACCAGAATGACGGCAAAAATCGGGTTCGTCATTGGTTCTTATCTTGCGGACGATATTTACCTGAAGTGGAGAATATTTTTAAAGACAATTTTAATGCCAATCACAGTAATGAATTTTTTTTTTTGCAGCTATGCAAGAAGGGGTTAGAAAGGATGTGGAGCGTGTTTTTGGTGTCTTAGAGCATCTCTAGCAGCGAGTGCGGGTTTGGGTGTGCACTGTGACAAGTTGGCCCACTAAAAACCCAGCCCAAACCCAACCTTTTCTTGCGTGAGTTTGAGTTGAGTTTGAGTTTTTTTTTTATTTAGTCCGCGCGGTATTCTTTTGTCCGTATAACTATTCATAACTATTCATCTCTCTCACACATCAATAAAAAAATAAATTTTTTTTTAAACACGGCAATAATCAAAATACCGCCAAATTCATTTTTTTGGGTGTGAGCTCCTCACACTCGGTTGGGTTCTGACACAGCCACGTAGACGAACTCACCTATTTTTTCGCTGCTGGGAGGCTCAAAGTGTGAGTTTGAGTTTGGGTTTGCAAACCCAAACTCAAACTCCTACCCTGCTGGACATGCTTTTACAAGCTTGTTTTGAAATTGTTCAGAATCCCACACGGTTTTGGAAGCCCGAAACATTGAATTTGATTATGTACACGTGCATTATTTTGCATAATATGATTACTGACGATGAGCGTGATTGGGCGACACATGATTACAAGTATGATAAAGCGAAAGACCCATTCAAGTATCCACCAAAGATTTTCCAAGGTATTTCTACGGACGACAACTTCGACAAATATCTTGGGGAACATTTGAAGTGCCGAAATGAAAACATACATTTCGAACTCCAAGCCGATCTCGTGGAGCATTGTTGGAAATTTGCCGGAAGTAATGTTTGAGTTGTAATTTCAATTTCAATTAGTTATACTTGTAGTTTCTTTTTTCATGTCTACGTACGTTATTTCAATTTAACCAAAGTTCTAAACTTTATAAGTTACAATTCATTCCAAACTAAAAATATTGCAATGCATTTCAAAATAATTGACATATTTATTGAAAAACATAATTAGAATTTAAACTACATCTTTTGATGAGGCATAATATCACTACCACCGCTAGCACTCGACGAAACCATGACATTATGTTTTGCCATCATCTATGCGATCACTTCATTCTTTAACATTTGCTAACACATGGCGATATCTCTATCCATTCCACTCAAATTTGTTTTCATAATCTCCATGTCTCGAATTTGTTGTTCCCTTTCTTGCATTTTTCGGTATAGCTCAAGATGTTCCGTCGCCATGGCTTTCTTTGTTTTCATTTCTTCTTGCTTTAGCTTGACATTATTTCTAACCATCTCCATTATACCCTCATGGGCCTTGATCACCTTTTTAAACTTCGTCAAAAGGTTATTCTGTCTTTTTTCCTTTTTCCCCCCGTTGCCCTATTAATTAACCCCAGAGATGAATAAACCGGGGCCGTCACTTCTTCGTCATAATCAACTAAGCTATCAGCGTTCGAACCTATTGAAACCCTCAGACTTGCATTTGAAGACATTTTTTTGTGCCTTAGAGCCGCCGCCAACTTGCATTTCATGGACGCTTCTATGGACGATCTCCGAATTCTATTTTGGATGCTTATTCATAATATGCCAAATATGTTTAAAACCAAACTTGTGTGGTTATTGATTGTTCTCGGTTTTAAACGTTTTCTCAAACATAGTATCTGCACAGTCATACTACGTAAAAAGAAAAAAAATTAAACTCTTAAAGAAATAAATTAATATACTAAATTGAAACGTACCTCATGGTGTTCATTTCCAATCCCACTATAGTTCGCCTTGCGAACTTTGATAACGCGAGACACAAAAAAAGCGGTTTGCCGCTGAATTTTCCCCCAACGTTGTTTCAAGCCGCTTTTGTACCGGATTTCACACCACGTGTTCCTTCATAGTCATTTACTATTTTTCTCCAAAACTTGGATTCATCTTGTTGGTTTCCGTTTTGAGAATCTTGCGAGTGTGCTACCCAATATTTAGCAAGCGTTTGATCCTCACGGTCGGTTTAACAACTATTATCATTTTTCTTTTCATTGGCAAGCACGTTGGGTGGCACAGAAAAGGAATGCGGGGGCATAAAGTAGTTTGGTGATTCCGAAAGTTACGTTGATGGAACGTATTGAAAGTATGAATTTTGGGAAAATTTGTTATCCATTTGAAGTTAAAAGAGCTTGAGATGGTAGAGAGTTGATAAAGTTTGAGATTGAGATGATAGAGAATTGATAGAGCTTGAGATTGAGATGGTAGATAATTTAATAAACTACCCTTATTTGAAATGATTTGGGTGAAAATTAAAAAACTAGCCATTTGGAGAGGGGAGCTGGGATTACAGAGGGTAGGCGCATAACAATTCAACGCCTAGAATTTGGGAAAAAAAAACTTACGCACGCTGAACGGTTCAGCGCCTAGATAGTTTCATTAAAAAAGTTTTTGGGCGCTGAACGGTTCAGCGCCTAGGCGGTATGCGCATACTCCTTGTCAAGTTCAGGTTTCGCATACTTTGAAGGGGTATAGGGGTGAATATGCTGAACACCATACCCCTGTTGGATGGGTTTTTTACAAAAGTATGAGAAAAGCATAACAGCTTACCACTCTGTTGGAGATGCTCTAAGAGTTTACACTGATGGAAAACTAGAATGAAGTGTTCAAAGAAGCTAAATGAGACAACATTTGCAAGTGTTCACGATTGCATGGTTTGTGGAAATGACGGCGTAAATAATTTCTTTTTGCTTGATAGGTTTATGAGTGAGTATTGATTCACATATTCACGATTGCAATGTTTTCATCACAGATCATCAGATCATAGTCGCTTCAAAATACGAATCAATAGCGTTTCCCACACGAATCACAACCATTCCAAAATGCGAATTGTAAACATTTCCTGCGTTTCCCAAACATTTCCCATATTCGGGGAAATTGAATCGTACCCATTTTTTAAACGGGTTCACGTGAAACGCCTATTTGGGTGTGAAACGCGTTACCCCACAACATAGGATAAGATAGAGTTATATGAAATGTGACATGTATAATATTCCCTTAGGATACGGTAGTTGAAATTAAGACTAAATTTGCTATCATAGAGAATTAGAACGAATTTGGATGTGTGAGTTCGATCAATGTATTATTTCAACAACTGGAAGTTACGGTCAACAAAAAAAGGCTGATAAAATGAGAACATAAATGTAGAAATTATCTTTAAGAACATTGTGTCATGTTTTATACACAGATATTGAACTTTACTGGTAATGGTACACACATTAAGGCTAGGTCGTTAACCATTTTAGCAGGCATTAAGCTTCTTCTTAAGGCATTACTTAATCTAAAACAACTTAATAATTATGGTTGTTGTACCAAGAGTTTCAAAGACTTGAGAAGTTAGAAACACATATCATATGTAGTGTTTGCAAGGTTGTACTTTGCAATTACTAGTGAGGGTGGCCACTTTATATACCCTAACAATTAGAGGAAGATAAAATTAAACTAGTTGGGATATCAAACAAATGAGGGACCGCAAGTGCCTGTATTATCTCAAATCTTCAGCACCTCAAGTGTCTGTACTGTAATGGCCAAATTTTGTAAGCTCGAAATGGCTTGGAATTTGCTATCACACTAATGAGCCTGCGGTAATATTCTAATGGAAAGTAAGAAATGGTACTGGTGATTTTAGCGTAGAAAACCTCTGAATAGGTAAAAAAACCACGACCTCAAGTGGAGGATTTTTGTAAAAGTATCTTTATTGCTTGAGGCAGATTCTTATTACAAGTGATCTCTAGATATAGAAATGCTTGAACCTTGTAACTAAGAAGTTTAAATGTTTTTGAGAATCCCGACAAGTAGTTTCTTAGTGATCTCTTGTGTAATATTTTTGGTCATTGTCTTTTCTGGAACTTTTTCTTTATATAGGCCTTCTCCAGAGTTCTTCGTCGTGCTGGAGCACATTCTCCGAATAATGTGGTTAGTGGCAGTTGAGTAAATAACTGACGAGTTCGTGAGAGACAGGTGTCTTTGACTGGATAAGGTTTTTTCAGTTTGAGTTCGACCCACGTTCTTCACCAGTTCGTAGAGTAGGCTGGAATATTGACTGGAGAAGTTATGTTAAAAATGAGTGAGTCTGAGATGGAGGTGATTCGAACTGGCGACATCTCAACTTTAGGTGAGATCGAGGGATAGGTCCCTACAATCGCCCCCTTGCACCCGAAGTCACGAGTGGCTTTGGTTGAGAAATGATCTGTGTGTAATTGATATTTGGGTTAAATTTCTTGATAATTGAAATGGAGTAATGATGGCTTTGACTGCATGGAAGTTACGCAAGTTATGGAGAAATGGCGTGCATTAAATGAGGATGTGGATATTGATGTATGTGACGGTTATGATTTGAAGAGTCACATCTATAATGAATAATGACGCTTGGAAAAATGTACCTGTATAATAAATACAGGGTTATATAAATAGTACCTATATCGAATCTTTGAAACAGAGTACGCTTGTATTTTGTCAAATTTTCTGAAATATTGAAAATAGTAAAGACTCGGAGGATGGTCCTGAAAGGGAGGATTACGTAAAATGCAGAGGTTGAAGTTGAAATACTTTGGCGACCAATTCTTGGAGATGTCGATACCCGCTCCTGTTCCTCCGACTTATTAAGGCATGTCGAAGACGAAGCGGTTAAAGTTGATGAGGAATTCTACTGTAAGTGGAGGTTTCATGTCATCATCTTGACAGACGAGGAACGTTGGACTTGTCTCCGTACTCTTGCGGATGACAAGGTTGGGGCATCATATGCAGGGATAGGCATAACTGCGGGACAATTATATTGATTTCTTCTATCACCATGGATTCTGAGGTTAGACCCTCTTCATCTCTACCAACTCTTCGAGGGTGGTGGTTATAGGAGAGGCGGTAATGACAGTGGAGGAGTAAGAGTAGAAGTGGGAGTCTGATTTTACATTTCCATCGCGTTTTAGCACTTAGAAGACCTTCTGTTTGAAGAGTTGGTGCCAGCACTGAGTCTACTGCTTGCATAGTTTCTATTTAAAGTTCGACTAGACTTTGACCAAACTCATGTGAGGAAAGCTTTTTTTTGTTTCTAATTTTTTCTTTGCATTAGGGTAAAAAATCGCTGAAGCATGACGAACTGAAGGATTTGATGTGTCGAAGTGCCTGAATGACCTGTTACTTACAAAAGCAATGAAAAACTTGTCATCTATAAAGTACCTGAAGTTGGGTGCTGGACAAATTTGGTATCTGTAAAGTACTTGAGATCGATTACTGAAAGACTTGTTATCTGTAAAAACATGTGTAATCTTTTTTGACATGAATAAAATTTGTCATCCAATTACTTGTATTTATATAGATATAAAATAGCTCGCAAAAATTGAGCTGAAATGTTTGAATATGAAATGAATTGAAATTTATGATTACTGAAAGTATTGTTATTGTAATATTCAAGCTGAGATAAATATGTGCAAAAATTTATGTTGTGATGTAAGTATGATTTGTTCTGCGTGCTGGAAATGTGGGAGAGAAAAATTTGTATGAAATTTATAGTGTGAAAATTTGACCTAATAGGGGTCAATAGAAGAATAAATCTGGAAAGAATAAGCTCAACCTGGAAAGTAATGAAACGAATGAGTTCGAAGGAAGAGATAAGTCCAAATAGTGTTTTCAAGATTTTTGTTTTTCTGTTACGAGATACAAGGTCAAAATCGCGTTTTGAGGGGAAAGTGTGGTAAAAATGTATAAATAAAGATAGAATGATATTTTGAATATTGAGAAGATATTAGGATGGTGCAGACTCGATCTCGGAGAAGTCGTCATGCCGCTAAAGGACAATTGGCCATAAAGATCGCCAAAGTGCGGGAGTGGATTTTTGGATTGTTTGGGTTATGATGCTGAGTTACGAGGGAAAGAGTGTCAGCTCGAAGGATTAGTTGTAAGGGGTAGGGAACTTGAGTATGTCCATTATTTATATGAGGTATGTTTTCGTGAATTTGTGAGGGATCCTGCAGGTCAAGAAGGGATGGTTGGATTGATTGCTGAATTGGAGATTAAATTTAAAGATGTGATGATCAATAGAGGATATCTGATCGGTTGTAATCGCCCAGGTCATCAAGGCTGTTTTAGATGTAATTATATGTAGAGTACTATTATAAATAAATGAAAGTTTTTGTTAAATTTAACAGAAAAGGTGAAAGTCAATTTGATCCTCTATAGTTGCAAATGCCGTTTGAGACTGTTTTGATAAATAATTTTGAATAACTTTGAAAAATTTGTTAGCTTTGAAAATGACGTCACTAGTACCAGAAGTATAAGAAACAAAAACAGAAAAAATATAGGAGCTTCTAGTTTTGTTTTTTATGTAAAGCTACAAAAATCTAATATCGTGTGAGTGTGAGTCATCTTGATTGTGGGAAGGTCAGAGAAAGATATGGAAACAGGAGAGAAAAATATATTAAAATACGAGGGGAAGGGTAATGATGGAAATGCGGTTTTATTGAGAAGGTACAAGATATCTGACATGGATAGTGGAAATGACGCATCGGTTCCAAAACTGAGGACGGATCGTGCGAGGCATAATAACTGCCAGCCATTAGAAAGAGAAAGAATAAATAGTGCTTCTTCCTCATCATTCAAACGTTTTTCAACTTTTGAAAATTTGGAGAGCACAGAGAGGGAGGCGCAAAAAAATTACAGAGGATTTGGTAAAGATTTATCTGAGGGTGATCAACAGTCGTAGAAAGTTGCAGGTACTGAATCACGTAGGTGGGTATACAACAACCTTGTGAGAGAAGGACTTGGTGCCACTGCGGATTCTTATTCTGACACTGAAGGTTAATAGAGACGTGTGTTGTATGTTAGTATTTTTTGTAAATCGTAATCTGTGTTAAACAAATCTTTAAAAAATCACTATTTATAACAATCTATGAAATTTGACATATATACAAAATATATGAAAGATATGTTATATGTGAATGATCGATGTGTATGAAATAATGATAGATACCTGAACCTGTATGTAGGTTGAACGTGAGAGGTATTTGTATAGGATCAAAACTTTGCCTGTAGAATTGTAGTTAAGATGCATAGTTCATCTGTTAATGAGGTGTCAACCTCTGGTCGGACAGTAGAGTCTGATAGTAAGGTTGAAGTAGGATTGGAACAATTTTTAGGCTTCCCAGGAAAATTGATGGCCTATCCCCACGGTTCAGATGCATTTAAAGAACTTTGTAAAGCCAAGGCTGCTGTAGGAGGGAAATGGGGTAACTGCGTAGAATACACTGGTAAGTTGTTTAGGGGGTGTACTGTAGTGACGGGGGAGGAGTATTTTTATTTGTTGGCCAACTTGGAGGAGGAAAAATGAGATAGGGGTATAGATGAATCGATCTCGTTGGAATATTTTGATGGGAGTGTTCGGAGTGACATTTCAGAGAGTTTCTTGTGTTACCTATCTCAATTAGAGTATGGATTGAGTCTTCCCCTTAACAATTTGGTGAAGAGGATTATGAATACAATTTGGTTTCTTGTGTCCTGTTCAATTGAATGGGAACATGTAGGAGTTAATAAGTGTTTGCGACCATATGAATGAAAAATTGGAGAATGAGGGGAAAGTGAGAAGGATATCCCTTGAGGACGCATTACATTTTTATGGGGTAAAGAATTATCACGCCAGTGGTGGGGCATATTTATGTACGAGCGCAAATCGGCGTCGCTTCTTCGATCTAAATTCAGCAGGTCGAGCCTGGAATGACAACGTAATTTAGATGAAGGATAATTGCCTTCAGAGATATGATGAAGAACCTTTGGATCTTCTGTTTAGAACTGTAAAACAAAGTAAGTATAACAATGCATAGGGTACAATATTGATATGTTTGAACTGATGATCTTTTGCTGAATATAAAAATGTTGTGCATGGCAGGCCCGAAGTCCCAGGTGGAGAGGAAAGATTCATTGTTGGATGAAGTTGCTGAGGAAAAGGTAGAGCTCAAATTTGTGTTGGAAGGACTCGGCCTTAGAAGAAAGAAAATGGTTGGGAGTAAGTCAAAAAAGGTTCAGAAATCTCAATCGACCAGGCTGATGGCGGGTGTTGATGATGGAAAGAAGAGAGGAACTGGCAGGGAAGGTTGAATTAACTTGGCCAAGACCCCTAAAATAGACAGTTCGGTTCAGCCGAAGTTTACTATGTTAAGCAAATTTGCTCGAACGTTTCTAAAAATACAAATGCTGAAGCGTCCGTCGGCCTCTGGTACCACTGGAAGTTATGAGGTCGACAAAAAGAAAAAATGAGAAGGTTCGAACCTTCGGGGAAGTCGGGGGAAAAGTCGCTGAAGAGTAATCTGCTGTTGAGGACAATCTTAAACTGGTGGAGGAAAGGGCTAGGGTGGCAGCTCTTCATGGAGAGGAGGACATGAACAAGATGGTATGTCTCTATGTTTGATTATGTAAAATATTTATTTATTGTGTTTCGAGCTCACACTGAGGTCGATTTGTGTGTAGGTTGCTCTTTTGGTGTGGGGGATTTGGCTCGGAGTTGAAGAGGAAAAATCTGAGCTGAAGAAGGTGAAGACCGAGCTTGAAAAGATGGTAGCTCGAGCGAAGGCTGATGCTCTCAAGGAAGCATAGAAGCTGGAGGCCCTGAAAGCTTCCTACACAGTGGCGATTGGCCATCTACAAGTGGAGGCCTGAGTGAATCTGGAGGTGGCGGCGGAGCGCAAAAGGCTTGGGCGTCACCTGATGTTGAAGGGATATTCTGAGGATGAGGTGAATATCATTAAGGCAGACACCTATGTTGAGGAGGGAGATGGTGAAGAAGTGGAGGAGGTTGGGTGGTAGTTGTTGATGGGCCAGACGGTGTCTCTTGCTAGATGGTGCTAGACAATCAAGGGGATGACACCGAACTCCCAGAGGGTGAGAATGAGAAGGTAGGGTAGAGAAATGATTGTGTATGATTATTTTGGAAGTGTCTTGTAAATTGTTGGCTTGTGTGTATTGAATAGACTTTTGTTAGCTGAGCCCCCCCCCCCTCTTTTTATAATCCTCTTGTAGGCACTTAGAGAAATGAGTCTCAGAATAAAAGATATAGAGATCGAGCTTGCCAGGGAAATAGAGATCTCCACATCCTCGCTGTCTTCGCAAACGAAGCTGCAGGTTAGATCGGAACAGGTCTTTTGACTTATATGCTATATTGACATAAAACTACCAAGTAAATAAGACAGCATAGGACCTAGAGGTAGACCAAAAACTTGCTATCAGTCTTCGCAAACGAAGCTGCAGGTTAGATCGAAACAGGTCTTTTGACTTATATTCTATATTGACATAAAACTACCAAGTAAATAAGACAACATAGGACCTAGAGGTAGACCAAAAACTTGCTATCAGTTTTAGGAAAATAACACTAATATAGTGCATAGGAAAATTCAAAGTTTTTAGAAAAAGTAGCATGTAGAAAACATGTACCTTAGACTTCTAAATATATGTCATGGAGCATCTATCTGAGATTTTCTTCGACCTTTAAGTCTAAAAGTAGTTGCACACAGTAGATGTTAGAAATAAGATATCCTTTTAAAAATGAGATATATATATATATATATATTTGCATGTTGATGGGTGTTCTGAATCGAACTATATATAATGTATCTATATTATGCAGGTCAAATTGGATTCAGTTCGCTCGCCTGAAGATGAGGCACTCCAATGTAACCGAGAATATATAGAGGAGTCAGATAGGGTGAGGGAGGCGAATGAGGACAGAGAATACCAGCATGTAAAGGTTCATTTTAACTTTGTTGATGCAACCCAGACTGTTATCGACCTCACTCACAAGATCGAGGAGAAAGATGCCAAAATTGACAAGGGTCTAAAAGTACTTGCGGAGATAAAAGAACATACCGCGAAGCTTTAAAGTCGAATTGACAAACTGATGGTTAAGGGTTAGCAGGCTGAAATGGCTCAATACCGTATTCAGGCGCTAGAAAGATCGGAGGGACAATCTCGAACTGATCTTCAGAATTGTAGAAGCGAGCTGGAGCGACTGAAACAAAAAATGATTGAAAAAGATAATGAGCTAAAGGTCGCTCGAGAGAATCTATCGGCTTTGGAAGCTGTAGCCAAAAACTTGCATATAACCATACCCGCCAAGGATATGGAGTTTTGGGCAATGCAACGAAGGTATGATGATTTAAAAGAGAGGGTGGCACGATTAAAGACCGAATTAACACAAGCCAGCGCGCGCGTCAAGAAATCCGAGGCTGGAGAGCGCTCGAGGGGGAGTAGAAATGATGTTAAAGTTCCTCTAGTTCAAGGGGATCTAGTTAGCCTATCAGGTCGAATTAGGGAGATGGAAGGTGATGTAGCCCAAATTTCGGGGAATGTGCAGATAGGGAATGCAAACTTAAGGGAATGCCAACTCAAGTTGGATGCTGCTCTTGTATCGGAGAAGGTCTTGGAAGGGGAAATCAGGGCGAAGGAAATTCTGATGAAAAAGAAAGATGACTTGTTAAAAGATACTTTGGCCAGGGAAGATTCAATATAAAAATCGTGAGACTTCGCACCCAGGTGGCGGACCTAGAGGCCATTAATCATGCTGAATCAGCTAAATTTGACAAAAAATTGGAAGAGAATATAGTTTTTGATGCTTTGACAAAAAGGGAAATGACACATCATAAGAAACTGTATGCAATTTCAGAGTTACGCCTCGAGAAGATGAGATCTCACTTTTTAAAGATAGTTGTATCTCATGCATCACGCGCAAACCTATTAAAGTCAACCGTTACGTATTTTGTAGAGGAAGTAAAAAGATTTGAGTTAGAACGAGATACCTTGTTCAAGAGTTTGTCTGACAAGGGATGCTTTTGTAGAGTTAATATAGATTGAGGGAATTGTATGGCCTTCATGAAAACAAATTTAGGCCCTCGACCTGCTGATCTGATAGAGAGGGACAAAGTTACTGTAACTCACAAACTAAATTCTGATTGACCTCCTACTGTATGGTAATGTAAGGTTGACATCCCATCAGCAGAAAAGAATCCATTGTAATACGGCTTGAAAAAAAATAGTATCAGTCGCAGACATATTGAAATAGATGAAAGCTATTATGACCTTTGCCTTATCTTATGTCTGGTAAGGTCTTTGATATAAAACAAGTTTTTTATATTTGTTCTAATCGCAGAGATGAGTTGAGTTAGTCAAACCAAGTGAATCCTGATTTAACTGTAGTAATGTTGCAGAGATATTAAAAGAGATGAAGGCTAGTATTACCTTTGCCTTATCTTATGCCTATTATAGTCGCTGATATAAAATAAGTTTCTACATTTGTTTCAATGGCAGAGATTTAGTAGAGTCAGCCATATCAAGTGTTATCCTTGATTTAACTGGTATAATATTCCAAACAAGTTGAAATAAATGAAGGCTAGTATTACCTTTGCCCTATCTCATGTTTGGCAGAGTCTTTGATATAAAACAAGTTTCTACATTTGTTTCAATCACAGAGATTTAGTAGAGTCAGCCAAACCAAGTGTTATCCTTGATTTAACAATTATAAGATCGATTGAAAGCTAGTATTTTCTATGCTTTAATCTATAAAATGTAGTTGAATCTACATAAGTAGTGAATTATTGTGAAAAACTTGAAAGTTTCATTGATCAGTTCAGAATTTACATTGGATGGAGATGAAAATCTTACTTTCTGAATTGAAAAAACAAAAGCGAGAAATTGAAATAGAGTAGTAAGACGTTTAACGATAGTACCGTTTTAGTCGCCTAGTGTTCCAAAGATTTAAAATGGGGATTCCCTCTTCTGTCATGAGATAATATAATCCCAGGCCTGAGAGATCTGTGATAATGAATGGACCCTCCTAATTGTCAGCTAATTTTCTAGCGTGAGGCTCTTTGCGATGTTGAGGAATCTCTATGAGGATGAGATCGTCGATTTGGAAGGTACAACTTTTGACTCGGTTGTTGTACGACCTGGCTAGCATATGATGATATCGACCTAGGTTAGCGATGACGCGTTCCCTGGTTTCATCGATCATATTGGGGTTGTAAGCCAATTCGAACTCATTTTCCTCGTCAGTCATCTCGTGATCCTGAACTGGACGGTGGTATTCGGAAGGAATGATGGCCCCAGTGCCATAAGCAAGAAGGAATGGGGTGCATTCTGTTAACTTTTAGAGAGTGGTACGATATGCCTATAGGACATGAGGCAGTTCTCGAACCCAATTCCCTTTTTTCTGTGAATGAGGCCGCTTTTTGAGTCCATCCACGATGGTTTTGTTGGTGATTTCGGCTTGGCCATTGTCTTGAGGTAAATAAGAATTGGATGGTGAGTGGATGATATTATGTTGGTTGAGGAAGGTTACGAATTTTTCTCCAACAAATTGGGGCCCGTTATCGATATGAATTAGGTGGGGGCACCCAAACCGAGTGATGATGTGTTCCCAGATAAAAGAGATAACCTCTTCTTCTTTTGTTCGACATAGCAGAACTGCTTCTACTCATTTTGTAAAATAATCGATAGCTACGAGTAGGTGGCGGCGGTTACCTGGAGAGTTAGGGAATTTGCTTACGGGATCAAGTGTCTATCCTTTGAATGGACAAAATACCTTGCCTAAATGAAGTTTGAGCGCAGGGCCGCGTATCATGTGTCCATGTCTTTGGCAGGTGTCACATCTGCATGAGTACTCCTCTTCTTGCTTACACATACTGGGCCAGAATACTCCTTGTGTAATAACTCTATTTGCTAGTGATCGACCTGCGGCATGAGGGCCACAAGTCCCTTCTTGTAATTCGTGGAGCATTTCATCTGCTTTTTGTTTGGAGAGGGATTTGAGGTAAGGCCCCATGAAGGAAAGGCGGCATAGCATATCATTTTGATTTGTGTAGCTCTTCGAGTTCTTGATCAGCTGTCGGTACTCTTTTGGATCTGCTGGAAGTGGTCCGTTGCAACTGTTATCGACATCGAGGTAGGCTAAGAATGGCTTTCACCAATCGTCGTCTCCCCCTTTATTACCCCCAGTGTTGATCGTGCATACAGGAATACGATCAATGCTAGGGGCTGAAATTGTTTCGATTTGGACATATCGAGCTTCTCTACCCAAACCCCGGCTAGATATGCAAAAGAATCGGCGTATTTGTTTTCACCTCAAGGAAGATAATCGAGAGCTATTTTTGCGAACTTGCTCATCTTATCTGCAATGAGGGCTGCATACTTGATCATTTTTCCATTCTTCTTATATTACTTAGAGCCACGGTGGACCATGAGTAGTGAATCTGTATAAACTGAGAGTTCGGGATCATCGAGCCCAAGAGCGATGCCGAGTCCATGAATGAAAGCTTCGTATTCAGTGACATTATTAGAGGCCTCAAAATCTAAGTGGATTGATTTCTCAATTCTGTCATTGGAAGGGGTAATCAATACGATTCCGATTCCTGACCCTGCGGGTCCTGCTGATCCATCCGTGAGAAGTCTCCATCCGTTTGTTGTAATTCATTCAGCTCGTTCGTCAAATAGTTTGGGGGTGGATCTTCGGGAGTTTCATCTGTAAGGTCAGGGTCGTGCTCCTCCCACTCGGGTTCTTCCACTGGAAAATCCTCAAGAAAATTGGCAACAGCCTGACCCTTTTCAAAATGACGTTGCTCGAACTTGATATCATGTTTTCCCAAACTGACTGTTCACTATTGCACACTCCTTGATTTTTCTTTCTTAGATAGAATTTCCCGAAGTGGGTAGTTCATCATGATTTTGACTGAATGAGTTTGGAAATAATGCTTGAGTTTATGTAAAGTGTAAACAAGAGTGAGACAAATTTTCTTAATTTTAGAGTACTTCATATCAGCTGGAGTGAGGGTTTTGCTGATGAAGTAGACTGGTTTCTTGATTTTCCCTTCAAGGCGAATGAGAATCGAGCTGAGTGAAGTATCTATGACTGCTAGGTAGATAATCAGTTCCATATTATTTACTGGGGTGTTCATTATGGGAGACTTCCTCAAATAGGTTTCGAAATCCTAAAAATCTACTTCGCATTCAGGTGTCCATGTGACCTCTGCATTTGGCTGAACTTTTCCTTGTTTGGTACAACTGCGGTGTAATAAGAATAGCTAACGGCAACAGTCTAAAGATTTAGATATGAAACGGTTAATAGCGGCAATCTTGCAGGCAAGTTTTTGAACGTCTTTTGTTGTTTTTGGAGAAGGCATATCGAGGAGAGCCCAAATCTGATCTGGATCAGCCTTAATCCCCTTCTTGCTGATGAGGTCACCTAGAAATTGGCCAGAATATACCTTGAATTAGCACCTATCAGGGTTGAGACGCATCCTATAAAATAGAAGAATGTTGAATATAGTATTGAGATTTGATATGTGATTGGCTGACTGTACGCTCTTGCACAAGAGATCATCGATGTAGACTTCAATGACTTTCCCTAGATATACTTTGAATATAGTAGTCATCAACTACTGATACGTGGCACCTACGTGTTTGAGTCCGAAGGGCATAACTTTGTAACAATACAAACCTCTTTCAGTGACGAAAGTTATCTTTTCTTGATCTTCTTCCAAAAGTAGAATTTGATTGTATCTTGAAGCAGCATCCATCATAGGTAGGAGGTCACGGCCTGCTGTGGAATCAAGGATCTGATGAATATTGGGAAGAAGAAAACTGTGCTTTTGAGTATGTTTGTTGAGATCCGTGAAATCTACGCAAACTTGGACTTTTTCGTTCTTCTTTGGGACAACGACAATATTGGATATCCAGTTTGGATATTTAGCTTCTCGAATGAATCCCACTTTGATCAATTTCTTGATCTCAGTGTTAACTTCATCTCAAAGACAAGATGATAGTCGTCGTTGATTTTGTTTGACCACCGTGGTGTTGATGTTGATGGCCAATTTGTGACATGCCTTGGCCGGATCGACCCCATGCATTTCTTTGAAAGACAATGCAAAAACATCTCGATTTAATTGCAAGAACTAAATGAGAGCATCTTTTTTGTGCTGAACCAACTTAGTACCAATGAAAGTACCTCTGCTAGGTCCATCAATGTTGATATATTATGTGAGCTCCTCCGTGGAAGGTTGATCGTTGATGTGATAAGTTTCGAGTAATTGCCATGCAGCAAATCTGTCAGAAGTATCTAGGATAGCAGAGATGGTATTTTTACAAGCTCAAGAGAGCTTCTGACTACCCTTGATCTCATAAATACCATTGCCATGTTTGAATCAGAGTGCCTGATGATTGGTGAAAGCGATTGCATCCATGTTGTGAATCCAGCAGCGGCCCATAATCCTGAGATAACAAGATTTAGCGTTGATGATATAGAAAATGACGTCGATGGTGGTTGGTCCTGCGGTAATAGGTAAGATGATCTTGCCTACTCGTTCTTCTCTAGAACCATTGAACCCACTGATATCGGTGTCACTCTGAATAACTTGGTCGGTCAAACCCATTTGGTCGATAATGCTCTGAAATAAAATCTCAATACCGCTTCCAGTATCGATCATCTTCGTGTGAATGACAAACTTCTTCATTTTGAGCATTATTACTAACGTATCATGATGTGGAAATTTGACATGGCTAGTATCACAATCGTCGAAGGAAATCCAAGCCGGCGATTGCTCAACTCAGGAAGAAGCTTGTCTTCTTTATCTTAAGGTGCGAGATCACAGCATTCTGATAGTCTCTTGCGCTTGAATCTGTTAGAATTAGTGATCTGATTAATTTTGATCATGTTGTTGTGGTGCATATGGTAAAGATGCTTCTCCTAAGCTTGATCATTGACTTGAATAACTTCAAGCTGCTTCTTATAGCTGCCATCTTTGTATGATTCCAAGTCTTCAATATATTCTAGCATCCGTCCCTCTTAAACAATGTACTCGAGAAACCTCTGTAAAGCATAGCAGTTGTTAGTAGAATGATGGCTTACCTTATGATATAGGCAATATGATCGACTATTGATTGGTTCCAGTAGTTGAGAGACACGGTAGAGCTTATCCTTCAAAAGTAGTGGGAAAATTATAGAGATTCAGACGTTCATCTTTGGGAGGATGGGCTTGTTTGACGGACCGCCTTTCCAAGGGTAGCCAGTATTGCCCTTGGTGCTCTTCTGATCTCCCTGTTCTTCCTTTGGTTCAGTGCTTCGATCTATAGATAGAGCTTCAGTGGAGAGGACGAATTTAGCAGATTTTTGTCGCTCAGACATCATCCTCTTCAGGTCAATGTAACTATTGACCTTGATGATCATATCCTCCAAGGTTGCAGGTTTGTTGAGGAAGAGGTGCTCTTTGGCCTTGCAGTCGAGCTGGACCGCGTTGGTGAAAGCAGTAACAACTATTTTCTGATTGAGGTTATCCACTTTACGCATGAGCTCTTTAAATTTATTTGCAAAAGCCTCGAGCTTCTCTCTGTGTGACTATTTGAGACCGATAAGAGAATACAAATTCTCCTCTTTATCCCTGTTGTGAGCATATGTCTTGATGAATTATTTTTGCAGCTGGTCGAATGTATATATAGAGTCCTCAGGGAGAGAGTGGAACCATCGGAGTGGTTTCTCCTACAGACTTATGGCGAACAGTACTGCTGAATGTGCTCTTTCAGGTCAGTACCTTTGTATTTAAGAATTTTTGAAGTATGGAAACCTTTCGGTATTTCTCTATCAAATAGTTCTCTGGCAATCAGACTTCCTTGTAATTTTGTGATGTCGCCGGCAGTACCCAGAACTTGTGTTTCGATCAGCTCCTTAATTCGCTGGTCCATATACTTTTTCGTGACGTAATGACGGGTTGGTTGAATCGCTGGACGAGTAGGTTGTGGATGATGAGTACTCGTACCTTCACTCAGACGATCTCGTGCTGGAACTTGATGTTGAGGTCGCTGTTCTTCTTCCTGACGGACGAAAATTCGGTGACCTCGACTGGCTTCAGACTGAACTTTACCCCCCAAATGTATGGAGGGTTGTAGTTCGTGCTGTAGATTCCTGGAAATAGCTTTACTAGCGACTCCTCGAGGTCCCAATCTTTTCTTTGCAGAAATACGGGAGGTCTTTGGCAGCTGATCGTAACCTCCGGCTTGAGGAGCCTGCAGAGTATTTTGCGGAGCCTCTAGGGTAGTCTGCATTATTGTCATCTGGTCTTTGTATTGTTTGAGTGATGTCAAACGAGCTTGATGTTTTGTGTCGAGCTATTTCTCACGGAGCTCTCGATCCTTAATTAGCTAAAGTTCGAGCTCATCACATTTCTCTGTTTTGGTGTTGAGATTATCCCGTAACTCTGTGAGTTGCCCTGGCTCCTTTGAAATATCGAGCTGGATGCCTGTAGCCAGTCGTCTGGAAGTAACCATGATTGATAATTGTAGTGAAAGAATGCCTTAGGATATCGTGGAAATGCAATCTTTCTCACTGACGACGCCAAATGTAATGGCCAAATTCCGTAAGCTCAAAATAGCTTAGAATTTGCTATCACACCAATGAACCTCCGACAATATTCTAATGGAAAGTAAGAAATGACACAGGTGATTTTAGCGCGGAAAACCCTTGAATAGGTAAAAAATTACGACCTAGAGTGGAGGATTTTTCTAAGAGTATCTTTATTGCTTGAGGCAGATATCATATTATAAGTGATCTCTTGATATAGAAATACTTGAACCTTGTAACTATGAAGTTTAAATGTTTTTGAGAATCTTGACAAGTAGTTTCTTAGTGATCTCTTGTGTAATTTTTCTGGTCCCTGTCTCTTCTGAAGCTTTTTCTTTATATAGGCTTTCCCCGTAGTTCTTTGCCATGCTGGAGCACGTTCTTCGAATAATGTGGTTAGTGACAGTTGACTGAATAACTGACGAGTTCATGAGAGACAGGTATCTTTGACTGGATAAGGTTTTTCAGTTTGAGTTCGATCCACGTTCTTCACCAGTTCGTGGAGTAGGTAGTAATGTTGACTGGAGAAGTTATGTTAAAAATGCGTGAGTCTGAGATGGAGGTGATTCGAACTGGCGACAACTCGACTTTAGGTGAGATCGAGGGATAGGTCCCTACATGTACTACATGAGCAAATCGTGTTTAATTCATTCCCAAAACTTGGCCCTATGCAGATGCCTGATTCAACTCCTTGAACAAAGTCATCCCCATTTTTTATAAATGATACTTCAACATAGCTGGAAATAAACTTGGGCAACCAATACAACACAAAAAATAGCATATTTATATATTTTTAGCTTTAAGAACACCAGAAACATAAATTTTAATCTAACGCCTAAGACAATCTAAGAAAGTTAGAATATAAATTACTACACATGACTTAGATATCAATTAGTTCTCACAATTGAATCTGTGACACAAATTCCTCCCTCGCCATGACCAGAGTAATGTCATGTCATATAATTAATATTACAAAACACTTGAACAAATTCTGAAGCACAAATTTCAATTATGAAAAGCGTAACGTAGGTTTCTTCGACCACTAAACATAATAGACACGCAATCCTTGCCATCTGAGAGGAAGATAATCATTTCTGTAAGAGCAGCTTTGAATCACATGCAACTATTTTAACCAGCCTAGCATTCTCCTGACCTTCCTCATTTTTGAAGGAGGCATCCTGTAAGATGAAGGTCCAAACATTATCACAGAACCTATATGTGTGCAAATGTCCCTGCACAGCATATAAAAGAGCAACTCAGTTTCCATTGTGAAGTACTCTAAAAATGCTTGGAAATACCAGAAGATGCCAAACTGTTTTCAGTCAAATCATATTGTAAGCCGAAATAAGTACATCTTCTATCACATACAAGTCTACAGTTTATTATCAAGTGAAGAGTTTTAGTATAATAACCATCATTTGCAAAGGTATTCTAAGAGATTTATGTTCGGAAAAGCACTTCTAGAATTAATTTTATTAATTTTTTGATTGTACATTTCCTTTTGTGTCTCCCCTGTGTATTGCAGATACGGGATTCAACAAGGATCTGTCAATGAGATATTGTGTTTTAAACTCTTCCACCATTTTAGATAATAAAAATGGCTTCTCATCCAACTTGTGGCCTTGTAGGCAATTTTCGCTCACTGTGTTTTCATTCTCTTAGGATGGAACGCCTAATGGATATGATTGTTTCATGCCCCAAAAATAGTGATATGCAGCAAGTGTGCTTATTCGCACAACCTGACATTTTAAGAGCGCCATTTGTAGATCGAGACTATAATAGTGTTCATGATTCAATTACTCTTTTTTTGGAGGTTAAGCTGGAGTTGAAAGCAGACCCTACTCTATAGCTGTAAGCAGGATTTACAAAAGTGAGCTCTCAACAGGGAGAAGAGGCTCAAAACAAAAAAAAATAAAAGATCAACCATAACCAAACCTACAGAAACTAGAAGAATATACAGCATTACAACCTAATGTAGATCTATCCCCTAGCATCATCTCTAAAAATTTACACAAGGGTTGCAGGCTCTAAGCTAGGATCAAAGACCCTCACCCCATCATCAGGGGCATCTTCATTGGTTTCTTTTATGACATGAGTCATCTCAAATAAATCTGCTGGGTGTGAACTCAAATGTGAAGAATGGAATTGTCGAAGTCGTTCGAACAAAAGTAGGAGTCATTCAAACGAGCCTCAAAGTCGTTCAAAGGAGATTAGTTGTTTCTGTGTTTTGGAACTTGGTTCGTCAAAGTTGTTCGAATGAGCTTGGATGTCGTTTGAACGAGTTACATGTTTATAGGGCTGACCAATTATTGTTAAAGTCGTTCGAGCGAGATTGGAGTCGTTCGAACGAGTTATGCGTAGGTTTGTCTTGGATGTTATTCTGGGACGTTGAGTTTGCCTCGAGATCCGTTCTACTTGTAATTTAGTTCCCTAGTATATAAAGGTGACTTAGTTTATTTGTTTAAGCTATCTTTTCCTCAGTGAGTTTAATTCTAGAGACCTAGAATTTGATAGACTCCATTAAAGCTTGGAGAGATCGTTGTAACCTATTTGATCATCATAGTGGATTGTTCAGGGAGTGGTTTTTTATCCGTAAGGGTTTTCCACTTACTTTCTCAGGGAATTCTTGTGTCTTTAGTGTTTTTGTTTGATTGTTCTTCTGTTAGGGCTTATTTCGCATATCATTTTTGGTGTAGAAGAGAGATTAGCTACCTCGATTCCGAACAATTGGTGTCAGAGCAAGTGTTATAGGGCTTGTGTGGTAAAATGCATGGCCGATCAGGAGAAGTTGAAGATCACGAAGTTTAATGGATCTAATTTTAGAGTGTGGAAGATGCAAATAGAAGATTACCTCTATCAGAAGGATCTTGATTTACCACTGGGTGGAGTTGAGATGAAGCCAGCAAATTACGATACTGCTAAGTGGGCGCGATTGGATTGCAAGGCACTTGGAACCGTTAGGTTAGCGCTGTTATCTCATATTCTACACATGATCTCCAAAGTTATGACAGCGAAGGGTTTGATGGAGACGTTGTCTGCTATGTACTCGGAACCGTCCGGGGCAAACAAGGTATACCTTTTACGATGCTTGTTTACTTTGAAGATGAAGGATAATGGTAGTGTGCAAGCTTATATCAGTAAGTTCAATATTATTCATGCTCAACTGGAATCCGTTAAAATTACTTTTACCGAGGATATAAAAGCGTGGGCTCTTTTACGGCAGATGCCTGAGAGCTGGGAAGAACATCTCATCTGGGAAGGAAGACATCAAATTTGACACTATAGTCTCTTTGATTATGAGTAAAAATAATAGACGTAAAACATTTGAACCCTCTTCGAGTTCAAACGGCAGTGTGTTGAATATTGAGGAAAGAGGGAGACCTTACAGAAAAGGGCTAAAATTTGGATGGGGTAGATCACAGTCAAGAGGAAAGTTTAAGCCGCCCGGTGCATGTTGGACTTGTGAAAGGAAGGCTCATTTCAGGTAAGATT
Organism: Kingdonia uniflora; assembly: GCA_014058105.1. NCBI lineage: Eukaryota > Viridiplantae > Streptophyta > Magnoliopsida > Ranunculales > Circaeasteraceae > Kingdonia > Kingdonia uniflora. Next base: position 1,182,106 of record JACGCM010000779.1, on the reverse strand, counting down.
GCAATTCTTCTTCTAAGAAAGATAATGATGAGGAGAAAGATACAATGAACCTTACTGAAGAGGTTAGTTCTGAAGAGGCTCTATTACTTTCGTGTGACGATGTTAACGAATCTTGAATAGTTGATTCGGGTGCCTCTTTCCATGCTATTACAAATATAGGTTTTCTAACTAATATTGTTAAAGGCGACTTCGGTACGGTCTTTCTTGCAAATAAGAGTGCACACAATATTACTGGAAAGGGGAACACTAGGTTGTTGTTGCCTTCAGGGGGAACATTAGTTTTACGGAATCTGTGACTTGTTTCCAAATTGGGGCGTAACCTTATATCGGTTACAAATTGGCGGATGATGGCGGATATGTGAGTACTTTTGGTGCTACCTTCTGGAAGGTTACAAATGGAGTAATGGTAATAGCTCATGGCTTACGACAAGAAATGTTATATACAACACAAATCACAATTTCAACTATTTGTGTGGCCACTCCAGTGATTGATACAAGCACATGGCACAAATGACTCGGTACCATGAGTGAAAAGGGGATGAAGATGATGGCAACAAAGGGAAAGATAGAGAGTCTTGATGAGGTTGTTAGTAGGTATATGAGTAATACAGGCAAGGAGCATTGGAGAGCTGTGAAATGGATATTAAGGTATCTAAAGGGGACTCAATATATGGTATTATTTTATGGGGGTTTTCAGATATGCTTACAGGGTATCGTTGATTCTGATATGACGGGTGACATTAATAGGCAGAAGAGCACTAGTGGTTTTGTTTTTAATTTGGGAAGCGGTGCGGTTACATGGGCTTCTAGGCTACAAAAGATTGTAGCTTTTTCTACGACGGAGGCAAAATATGTTGTGGCTATGGAAGCTTGCAAGAATATGGTTTGGCTAAAAGGGTTGATAAAAGAGCTTGGTAAAGAATAATTTTCTCCTAAGTTGTACAGTGATAGTCAAAGCGCTATACACTTAGCCAAAAATTTAGCTTTTCACTCTAGGACCAAGCACATTGATATTTGATATCACCATATTTGTCCACTCCTCGAGAATGGTGTGTTAAAACTTGTGAAGATTCATACTGATGTGAATCCGGCCGATATGTTTACGAAGTTGAGGACTTTTCTGACGTTGACGACATGTACAACTTCTGTGGGTCTTCAAGATTGAAAGTCCGAGTAGTGCTAGCAATTCATTTGGAGATTTGGAGATTGGTTATGTAGTAGCCTACTCGCAGCCTTCTACCCCTGTGACACACTCGAAGGCTACTTCGAAGCCTACTCGAATGTAACAAAGCCTATCCTACTTCACATCGCATCGGAAACACTTCGACCATATTCGCAGCCTTCTACCCCAGTCATACACTTTGACCATATTCGTAACCTTCTACCCCAATCATACACTTCAAATGTATCGAAGCCTATCCTACTCGAATGTATTGAAGCCTCGAAGACAAACTCCACATCACATCAAAAATACTTTGACCATATCCGTACATGGTCGAAGTATGACGGGACAGACAACCAGCGTACCAGACAAGATGGCGTAGTTGTTGGTCCTTGCAGCTACAGTGACAGCCCAACCACTGCTATAGTATCAAAGTATAGACAAACCCAACAACTGCTACAGTGGCAGTTCTGACATTTATGGGGCCCATACCCACTCTGGGATATCCGGATAGTATCCTTGTAATGTGACCTAACCTTGGTAACTCAGCTCTTCCTATGATTCTATAAATAGGAGGGATGGGGAACCAAGGAGAGGTTACAAGATCTCCCATCTGAGCCCTTACAGTTTACCTTCAATCACTTTGTAAAACCCAGTACTCGAACCTTCGATTACTCATCAGTAATAAAAACTCTCATAAAAATCCTCATCAAAGGTCGTAGATCGCCACATTCAGGCCTCTACACAAGTATATTGTTGGTAGATTACGTTTACTATCGATTTTATGCTTGAATCCTCTGATTAAGGATAAACCTCTTGGTGTAAAAGCCGACTTCCTCTATGCCTGAAGTTAGGCCCCTTCAGGTTATGGGATTCGATTTCAAGTGGGAAATTGTTGGGTGTGAACTCGAATGTGAAGAATGGAATTGTCAAAGACTAGAATTATCGAAGTCGTTCGAACGAGCTTTCAAAGTCGTTCGATCGAGATAATCTATTTTCGCGTTTTAGAACTTGGTTCGTCAAACTCGTTTGAACGAGCTTGGATGCCGTTTGAATGAGTTATATGATTCTATGGTTGGAGACCAATTATCGTTAAAGTCGTTCGAACGAGTTATGCGTAGGTTTGCCTTGGATGTTATTATGGGACGATGAGTTTGCCTCGAGATTCATTCTACTTGTATTTTTATTCCCTCGTATATAAAGGTGACTTAGTTTATTTGTTTAAACTAGTTATATTTTCCTCTGTGAGTTTAATTTTTGAGACCTAGAATTTGAGAAACTCCATTAAAGGTTGAGAAGCTTGAAGAGATCGTTGTAACCTATTTGATCATGATAGTAGATTATTCGGGGAGTGGTTTTTTATCCGTAAGGATTTTCCACTTTCTTCCTCTCAGAATTCTTGTGTCTTTACTGTTCTTGTTTGATTGTTATCTTGTTAGGGCTTATTCCGCGTATCGTTCTTGGCATAGAAGAGAGATTATCTACCTCAATTTTCAACAAAATCTATCTCCCCACTCTGCTGCTTAATCTCCACAACAAAGTGTTACTCTTTCCTCCAAGGATAACCAGAAGTGCCCTTAATGTAATTAATGCACTGTTTAGAGACAATACCAATAATCACCCTTGCGTACCCTTTCATTCTATACAATTGTAGTCCTTTACTCATGCTTTGGAGAATATGGGAGGTTTTATCCACTCCCTCAACATAACCACTGTAGACAGCTTTGCAATCCCCAATCCAGTCTCTAGTCTCAGAGTGCCCCCAAAATAGACTCTAGTATTCATACAAGCACCTACATTAAGCATAATACAACCATTAGGAGGGTGCTCCCAGCTACAAAGAATTATTTCCTATATCTTAAACTTAGGATGTATATGTCCCAGAAGTGGCATATTCTCCTATTATTGTGAGTATTCTTGACAACTGTTATCTTATGATTGAAAAGGAACTGAATTTTAGCTAAGGTAAAAAAGTATAAACTTTGAGTTGGTCTATCCCTGTTCCTAAAAATCCTCTCATTTATTTCCATCCACAAATGATAAACCAGAGTTTGATAGGCCACAATTATAATTTGAGAAAGGATTTCTTTATAATTTAAACTCTTAAGCCAGTTGGTTGGTTTCATCTACAAATTTGACAATAGTTTTACAAATGCTGCAATTAAGCAAAATTTTGTTCCAAAGGTTCTTAATATGCACACACTCCATTATGAAATGGTTAGTACTCTCCTCATGAATGCCACAAAAAGTACAAAGATTGAGATAGCACTCTTCTCTGGACTGTTATGGTATGAACTTGAATCAAGTTTGAGATTCATCAGAGCTCATAGGATGAGCTAGGATCGATGACGGGTGAATAAAAGGCTGAACAGAGCTTCTGTTCGAATAGACTCTTAGTCTGTTCAAATAGAGAGAGGTAGATAGAAGTTTGTTCGAATAGAATTTGAGTCTATTCGAATATGTGAATGTTCTGTTCGGATAAATTTTTGTTTATTTAAACAGAAACCCTCAGAACTTAATTTGTTTGAATATAATTCATGTTTATTCGTATACAACTGTTGTTGTTCGAATAGAACATATGTATGTTCGAATGCACTTCGAAAGACAAATTTTAGGAAGTTTGTTAAAGGTCATTTGTGTGACTCGTGATCTGTACTTCGAGCCTATTCTTATGTAATGACTTCCCATGTTTATAAGGGAGTCTAGGGTTAGCTGTTAGCCTAAATCTTGTGTGAGTTTAATTCTAGAGAGACCTAGAATTTGAGAGAATTCATCAAAGCTTGAGAAGCTTGAGAGATCGTAGTAACCTTTGATCTTTGATTAGTGAATTGTTCTTAGGGGGTGGTTTTTTATCCGCAGGGGTTTTCCACTTCCCTCCTCCGGGTAAATTATTATGCTCTTGCTTTCGTATAATTTCTTATTGGCATTTTTGTTTATCATTTTTGGGGTGAGGGATTGGGATTAGCTACCCGAATTCCTAACAATTGGTATCAGAGCGCAAGGTTAGGGCTTGTGTGATTAGAGTGATGGCCGATATGGAGAAATTTGAAATCGATGAATTTAATGTATTCAACTTTGGGATTTGGAAGATGCAAGTAGATGATTTTCTATATGCGAAGGATTGTGATTTTCTTCTAGGAGGGATTTCGGCGAAGCCAGTCGATATGGATCATTTGGAGTGGGAGCTTTTAGATCAAGATGTTATTGGTAAAGTTCGTTCAACACTTTCAAGTTCTATTTCTTCTAAGTTGCCTAAAGTGAGTACCGTGTTAGAGATGATGGACAAACTATCAAAGATGTTTGAATCAACTTCGAGTAATTTAAATTCTCTGAATTGTGTTACGAGTGATTCAAATTCTTGTAAGCGGGTTACTTTCAACGACGTTGTTGAAGTCTTTGGTGATGATTCTTGCATAATACCTCTTGGAGCTTGGTTGTTAACATCGGGCAATTACTCGGATGTTGAAGTTAGAGGAAAGAAAGCTTCACATATTGAGAATAGAAGCAAAAGGCGCATAAAGGCATGGAATTGCAATCAACGAGATATTTGTTGGAATTGCAGTAAAGTTGGTCATAAGAAGGAAGATTGTAGATCGATGAAGAAGATAAGATCTGTAAAGAGACGTTCGGTGACTTTCTTCAGGGAAGGTCAAAATTCCGATAGTGCCTCTAATCTTATTTCTAATGATTTGGTAGATATGACTTGTGATATTCAGGATAAACTATGTAATGCAATTCATGGTACTCGAGATAAGTCATGGTGGTTGTCTTATGGTGTTTGTAAAAAGTTGAGATTAGACTTGGTTGCTCCATTGAAAATTACGTCGGGTACAAGGGAATTGTCTAGCTATGATGAGTGCTATTACATAGTAGATAATGAAGATGTAAGGATCTCATTAACGAATGATAATTCATTAAGTTCAGACATGATGCAATATGTGTCTAGTATGGCTAGAAATATGTTTTCAAGCCAACTATCAGACTTGGGTCTTTTGGCTACCTTCGGCGATGATGCTTTTGAGATCATGAAGGAGGTTAGTACTTTAGCTTGGGACAAAAGACAAGATGCGTACTTAGGGACGTGTAACGCTAATGATGAGATTATTGGTGTTGATACTTCGATGGAGGTCTCTAGAGCATGGCATGAGAAACTTGGTCACGTGAGCATTTGAATGAAAAAATTGTTCTCAAGGATAATACTTGACAAGTTAAAATCGATAGATTTGTTCTTTTGTGAAGATATTGTTTTGGTACAGCAAAAGAAATTTGGGTTTCCTAGAAAGAGGAGAAAATTGAATATGGGATCAAACCACTTATACGATGATATATGGGAACCGACTAGAGTTAGTTCCAACGGGGGATTTCATGGTTTTGTTGCCTTCATTGGTGATTCCGCACGAGAGCTTGGTGTACATTTCTTGAAGAATAAAACGGATTGGTTTGAGTTCTTTGCTAGATGGAAAGCTTCAGTTGAGATTGAGATGAGTTCAAGGTTGAAGCATCTAGGGTCTAACAGTGATGGTGATCAATTTTGCCGTGATGAGTTTGTTATTGATAAAACATCTATTAGGATTGAAAGGCTTGAGAAGATCCCAATAATACCACGAGAGTTTGGAATGGCTGAAAGTGTGGTCCGAGAGATTACTGAAAGGGCGCAATGTATGAAATGTTTCATCGAGTTGTCAAGGCAATTTTGGGCGGATTCGGTAGTTTCGGCGGTTGATATAGAGTCTTGGTATGCATTGGATCTTGAACTATTAGAAGAGATCACTTAGACAAAAAAGGAGGTAATAATTTATACTTTTTTGTCTATTCAAGTAGTAGATCATTGCTAGATTATATGTCTAGTTTGTGTATGTTTATTGGATATGTTGGTGATGATTTTGGTGACTGATCTTGTGATGCGAAGAATCGGAAAATTATCCAATTTATTGATGTGATATCCAATGATGATGTTTTTTGCGAAGACATGGATAAATAGACCGGAAAAGTGGATTTATCGGGGTCATGTGAGTATGTAAAAATTTCTGCAGGGATAGTGCCAGAACCATTGGTTGAAAAAGTCTAACAAGAACCGTATACTCCTCCGATTGTAATGAAAAGAAGAACTAAGGTTTCGAGACCTACGGCCCATTATCATTTCTCTCGACATTGTTTGTGGTTAGCCAGAATTGGTGATGACTACAACGTGGCTTTACAAGGTGAGGTCATGGGCAAGTGGGAGCTTTTCATGGATGATGATGAGATGGGATATAAATCGTCATATCAGGTATAGGATGTAATCTTATTACCGATGGTAAAAGCTCTTTACTTCACAAGTTGGCTTACAAGTTAATCGAGAATAAGTTTGTTTAAGCGGTTCAAGGAAAAACTTGTGGTAAAGTATTTTCAAGAAGAAACAGGTGTTTATGTCAATATATTTTGGTTCACCGGTTGTGAAGCTAGCCTTTGTTTTTTCGGATTGAGTGATTATTGATACGGAATAAAATTCTTCATGATTGATCTTATTGAAGATGAGTATGTAAGTCGACTACATGGATACATAGTTATCGGGTGGAGGTGCATTATGGAGGCTCATACATGAGAGCTCATATGCGTGATCTTGATATACACCGAAACGATGGGGTTCGAAGTTAGATATGTTTATATCAATGGTGGGTTTATTTTTAAATTCCACAGAGATCATTGTTGATGTTATAAGTTTTATTTTGAGAACTCATGGATCATCCGTTCTTAGAGTATAGATGATATGCTAGTTGCGTTTACAAGTTCTAGCATGGATGAGATTGAAGAGTCGTGGGAACGGTTATCTCAATAAAGAGTTGGACCGATGGATTGGTTAATCCTTGCGTATATGGTATAGATCAACAGGAAGAACGTGAAGCAGAAGTTGGTTGGAGTATTATTTGGTAGCGCACCATTTGTCGTTACTTCGGGCTTGAGACACGATTTTGTTTGGCTATGGAATGAGATATGAGTATAGATCGAGATATGTCTAAACTCATTTATGATTTGTTTGCTAATGTATGTCATTGTTTACACGAGACCAGAGTTTTCTCATGAAGTGGGAGTTATGAGACGTTGATAATAAATATTATGTATTCGAAGAAGACTCAGTTGTAGCTCATAGCTATTGAGTATTTCTTGTTCGGCTTGCGGGGTCGTGTTTACTTGTGATGGCAAAGTACGTTAGTGACATGGAAATGACTACAATTTCGTAGTGTTATACTGAAGCTACCTGGGTATCGAGATGAAAATGGTTAATTGCATTATTGATTGCAAAGGCATGAGTACAGTGAGGCTTTATAAGTTTACAAGGGGATATTCTTGAAAAAAAATTTGTTAAAAAATGTTCAAAACATTACCACATGGTTTTGTGTGGTACGATAGCTTTTGGCGTGAAGAGTTCGGTTTGACACAGTTACAAATGTGGTTTCTTTGAAGATAGGTGAAGTTACGGGAATCTCACATTTCAAATTTCAAGTGGGAAATTTCTTGAAGATTCTGAAATTTTGTAAGTGGGTCTTCATGGTGTTGAAGGTCCAGGTAGTGTGAGACATTCATTTGGAGATCTAGAGATGGGTTACGGGATTCGATTTCAAGTAGGAGATTGTTATGGTATGAACTCGAATCAAGTTTGAGGTTCATCGGAGCTCGTGGGATGAGCTAGGATCAAAGACGGGTGAAGAAAAGGCTGAACAGAGCTTCTGTTCGAATAGACTCTTAGTATGTTCGAACATAGAGAGGCAAATAGAAGTTTGTTCGAATAGACTTTGAGTCTATTCAAATATGAGAATGTTCTGTTCGAATAGACTTTTGTTTATTCGAACGGAAACCCTCATAACTTAATTTGTTCGAATACAATTCATGTTTATTCGAATACAACTGTTGTTGTTCGAATAGAACATATGTATGCTCGAATACACTTCGGAAGAAGAATTTTAAGAAGTTTGTTAAGGGTCGTTTGTGTGCCTCGTGATCTGTACTTCGAGCCTATTCTTATGTAATGACTTCCCATGTTTATAAGGGAGTCTAGGGTTAGTTGTTAGCCTAAATCTTGTGTGAGTTTAATTCCAGAGAGACCTAGAATTTGAGAGACTCCATCAAAGCTTGAGAAGCTTGAGAGATCCTAGAAACCTTTGATCTTTGATTAGTGAATTGTTCTCAGGGAGTGGTTTGATATCCGCAAGGGTTTTACACTTCCCTCCTCCGGGTAAATTATTGTCCTCTTGCTTCGTATAATTTCTTATTGGCGCTTCCGTTTATAATTCTTGGGGCGAGGGATTTGGTATTAGCTACCCGAATTCCTTACATGGACCTGTTTGTTTTGATCATTAAAGCTTCACTAAAAGCCTTCTACATGATATGATTGTTTTTAGGTGTTGTAATATTATTCAAGCACAAACTAGCCCAGTCAACTTTGGTCTTTTTAGGTCTGAAGTACGCATAAGTTGAGGCCACAGAGTATACCCCATTAACAGTTACACTCCGTATAATCTTATCTGCTGTATTAGAGCATATAGGAGTGTTCAAAAGGTTCTGCATAATCTCTATTATGAGATTGCGTTAATTTTAGAAGGCACAATCCACGTGTATTCCCTAATAATATTATAGAGGGTAGATCTAATATCAGAGTAGAGTCATACCTGAAAACCTGCTTAAAAGAGAGGTCAGAAGAATACCTTTGGGGTGCCATGGATCCTTCCAAAAAAGGTTAGAATTACCATCTCCAATACTATGTTTGATAAGATTTTGTGCTGCCTCTCTAGTCTTGAAAATGCTCCTTCAAACCCAAGAACAATCACTAAGGGTCTTCATCTCCCAAAAATTCTTCCCTCTAATAAGATTAGTCTTTATCCAGTTGACCCACATATTCTCTTTGCTTGCAGCAAGCCTAAAAGTATGTCTCATTATTGCTTCAACATTCTAAGTTTCTAGACATCTTAATAGAGAATACGTAGCGGAAGCGATTTGAATCGAAAAAATAAAAGAGATTGCAAGGAACAAATAATAAAGAGAGAAATTTTATTAATCTTGATTGAATACATCTCTCAACTATTGCATGCCTATTTATAATAGAGCTAGAGGATTCCCATATTAGAAGGATCATATTATTTAGACCTAAGCTTAATCTAGAAAGAAATAAACTAGAAATAAAATAAAACCTAATGAATTTAGAAGTATGATAGTCCCCCATAGTTGTAAATATTTTGATTTATTGTAGGAGTTCAAAACACTCAAGTAGAGGGATGAGATTAAAATCATTCAAGCCTTTAGGCTTAATCATTTAAAGGCCCTGCATCATGCCCTGTGTGAAAAAAAACTTGCCCACGAGTTCTCAAAAGGAAGGGAATCATGCGTGTCACCATAATAAGGAGAAAGGTCCACAACATTGAACGTAGACGAGATGTTGTAACCTTTGGGTAAAGAAATTACGTATGCATTATCACTAATCATCTTAAGCACTTCACATGGGCCATTCTTTTTCATCTTCAATTTATTGTAAGTACCAACGGAAAACATTCATTTTTCAAATAGGCCATGACAAGATCACCAACTTTAAAAGTTTGAACACGCCGATGTGCATCGGGTGAAGTTTTGTACTTGGCATTTGAAGCTTCAATATTTTTTGTAGCCATCTCATGAATTATCAAGGAAATCATTAGACAATGAATTCACACCTGAAAGTTTAGGAAGATTCACAAGATAGAGGGGGTGCTTAGGTACTGTGTAATAGACAATCCGAAAAGGTAAAAAATTAGTAGTTCTACTCGTAGAAGCATTATAGGCGAACTCCGCTTGAGGAATACATAAATCCCATTGCCTTGGCTTTGCACCGGATAAACACGAAGTAAATTTCCCAAAGTATGATTAACTACTTCCGTTTGACCATCGGTTTGTGGGTGAGTGGTGCTTTTAAACTTTAAAGATGTATCCAAATGTCGCCAAAGAGTTTGCCAAAAATAGCTTAAAATTTACTATCGCGATTGGAAGTAATAGATTGAGGAACACCATGAAGGCGAACAATTTCTTGGAAGAATAAATTTGTGATTTGAACTGCATCATGAGTTTTTTTTTTGTAAGGGATGAAGTGTGCTATCTTTGAGTAGCGATCGACTACCACAAAAATTGAATCAGTTCCTCTTTGAGTCTGAGGGAGTCCCAATACAAAATCCATAGAAATATCGATCCAAGGTGAGTCGGGAACCGGAAGAGAGGTATAGAGGCCCCTATTTTGGGCACCACCTTTGGCTTGTTGGCATACAATACATTTGTGAACGAAGTCCGCAACATATTTCTTTAAAGAAGGCAGAAAATATCGTTCTTCTACCAAATCAATTATTTTATCACGACCAAAATGTCCACCAAGACCTCCTCCATGTAGTTTTTTAATAACGTACTCTCATAAAGAACCTTGAGGAATACAAAAACAAAAACCATGAAAAAGAAATCTATCATGAAGAAGAAAGTCGGTTGTACCTCTTTGATTATTGTTGCATTTTCCCCACATCTTCGAAAAATCTACATCATCGACATAAAGTTCTTTAAGATAATCAAAAGCAACGATAGATGTACGAACGGTAACAAGAAGGGATGCACGTCGACTCAAGGCATCAGAAACTTTATTTTGCTTCACCCGGTTTGTGCTTGATGGAAAAATTAAATCTTTGAATCTCGGCGATCCAACGAGCATGCATTCGATTAATATTGTTATCACTTTGGATGTACTTGAGGGCTTCACGATCTACAAGAAAATAAGGTTTTAATGTCACCTAAATAAAGTCATTTATTTTAAAAAAAAATGTTATAACTCTATTTTTAACTTTTCATCCACGAAACATTAATAACCCAAGTACTTACAACGTCATTTCTTCATAAAATGATGTCATACAATATTTGTTATACTATTGGCGTCGTTTTAGGGATGACATAGAATGTATTCCAGTAAGGCATGGTTTTAAATAACCGTTATGACAACCGTTGTTATAACGGTATCATCTTGAGCCCATTCCGTTATACCCCATGTTTTGTTGTAAAAAATAACACCCATTATTTGTTGTTATAGGCCGTTATTTTATGCTATAACGGCAGTTGTTACCGTTATAACAATACGTTATTTTTAATATTTTTCTTCACTTTTAACGAACGTTATACACCGTTATATACCATTATAACACCGTTAAATATTGTTATATGATTTTTGAGAAAAATCATTTCTTGTGATATAATATGAAATAACCACTAATGTGAGGAAAATAATTTCTTGTGAGGAATATCTTGTGATAAGATATTCGATCATAGGTGGAAAGAACAACTTCATTCAGATTTGCATGTTGCTGGCTATATACTTAACCCATGTTACATGTTATTTCCTTCTAGTTTCACAAATGAAAATGTCATGTGTCACCCAACTTTAGCATTGAACAATTTTATTACGAAGACAATATCAACCCCACTTGAGCAGGCACAAGTAATGTTAGAGGTATTCAAAGTCCATTACACAAAATTATATATGCATGTTATAACCATTTAATTAATATAATATAATATTTCTTATTTGACACAGATAGGAAAACTTCCTTTCAAGCCAGGTTGTATGGGGGCAGAAACTACACGCATAACAACTCAACAAGGAAGTCCTGGTGATTTCTTAAATTATTTACCATAAGATTATGTTATTTACTTTTCATTCATTTTCTAACTGAACTTTGAGCCATTTTCTTAGTGGATTGGTGGAATTCATATGGAGTGAAGTTGCCTCAACTTTGAAAGTTGACTATAAGAATTTTAAGTCAAACATGTACTTCATCCGGATGTGAAAGAAACTGGAGTACCTTTGACATGATCCACACAAAGATTATAAATTAATTACTTTTAAAGAAACTCAATGATCTTGTCTTTGTTCATTACAATATTCGACTTGAAAGAAGAAGTGAAGATGGAAGTCGACGTTATCGTGTAGACCCTATAAGTGTGTTTGCTATTTTATTGGAAGATCCATTATGTGAATGGGTTGTTGGAGATGACGATGAGCCTTTGTTGCCAACACATGAAGAATAACCAGAAGAGCTTGAAAGAGAATTATCAGTTGAAGACCCGGAGGTCAATGAGCAAAGGAGGTACTCTAATTCTGCTATTGGCACAGATTTCCTAAAAAATTGGTCACAAGTACCTATGTTTCAAACACCAATAGACTCGTTGCCTGAGGCGTATTTTGATTTTGATTTCAGCCAAATCAATATGGAGCATGGCTAGCCTTCGAACTACTCTGAATTTGATTCCAATCAGTTTGACTCCGTTTACCACTTAATGCAATATCGCATTCCAGAATAATTATTTTCTATTTGATGTTTATGTGATTTTTAATGCTCTGGTATGATGTTTAATGCTTTGGTGTAATATTTAATTTGTCAGTAAGGTGTGGTATGTTATTTCAATGTTGTAATAAGTACTTTGGTTTTTCTTTTATTATCCTTTTAAATATTAAAGATAACGTCTATAATGGTGTTATTTGTAAATTAACATCAATAACGGTTGTTATAATTAAAAATTAATATTTATATATAGAGAAAACAAAAACACATTCGTTATTTTAATATAACACCGTTACAGGACAAATAACATTTTTTTTCTTGTCATCTAGCCAATAATAACGTAACACCGTTATAACGGTTATAAAGATCCCGTTACACCGTTATGACGTACCCTTTTAAACTTTGGACTAACGTCATTTTTATTTTGATGTTAAAAGTTTTCTTATCTAACTCACGTCAATATTTCCCTCGTTGGCGATGGTTCTCTCTGTTTTAATGTAAAAAAAAACCGCAAGGCCAAAGTTTGAGAAGCGTAAAACAATTTTTCATGGGAATAGAGTTTTACGGAGATCCTATGGAGATTTCTGTGTAGATTAATCGTAAAGGAGTGAAGAATTGTAAGATCTTACTACAATGGGATTAGGAGCCCTAAACTTGAAGGAATTGAGGGAAACTCAAAGGAGGAGCCATCAACCATGGAGGTTGAATCAAGCCTGAACCCTTATCTTCATCTTCTCGACTTATCTCTACAATATTTTCCTTTTCAATTTTTCTCTGCCATCATCGTCATTCCAATTTCAGATTGGGGAAACTCATTGGATTGGGTTCAAGGTAAGTTATAGTTTTTCTATAAGCCCTTATTTTAGATTTAATTTCCCCCCTATAAATCAATCTCATACGAGTGGGTTTGAATCTTTATCTTCTTAATTTCAAATTGAAGAAATTTACTTGATTGGGTATCAATCTTTATCTTCTCAATTTTAGATTGAAGAGGTTGATTAGATTAGATTCAAGGTAAATGTATAATTTCCCTAGCTCTTCTTTGATATTAATATGCACCAAATATTTGGATCACCTATATTCCTTGTAGAATTACTTACTCTATATCATATTATTGGAATTATCAGTGGTGTAACAGTAAGTGTGCCTACTGAGTGAGGAGTGGTCTTGTTTTCTTCTTCTTTGTATTTCCTTTTATTCCTATATAAAGTTCACTTTTCAAGAAAACACAAAACAATAAACCCAGGCATCGAAAATATACTTGATCCATTAATTTCTACAGCAAGAGCAAATATCCCAGAGTTTCTCGAGAGTAAAATACTATTTTATTCCCACAAATAGAGGCTTCAGCAATGAACACACATGCATACAAGTAATCAAAATAACAAATTTTACAAGTAAGATTAGCGGGACATCATGTTTGTCTGCTAGCTAAGCCCAGAATAATGTATAACATTCCTTCGTACTTCTCACAATTCTTTTACATAGTTAATAAAGTCTGTCCAGACGACAAGTTCAGCTGTAAGTTACTGTAGGAGATATCGTCAGTACATAAGTACAATACCAAATTTCAACTGGATTATGGAGCTTTAGATAGTCACACATGGTATGCTTGGGTTTATTAATTCTTGATGATGTTCATAGCTATCTATGGCCTGAAATGAATAGAGAAGCAAGACTATTAATTGTTCTTCCTCACTTTAACTGGTTAATAGAAAGACCTAAGCCGAGAAATCAGAAAGAAACTATAAAATGAAGACAATTCGTAATATTCATAAATACTCACAAAAGAAAGATGAAGCTGTTATGTTCTATAAATATGAAAGTACCTTTGTAGAAGAATAAACTTTCTTGTATCTGCAACAAGTATTAAGGATATGCTATTAATGAGTCATGGATATCAGTTTCTCATCTCTACATTGTCTAATACCATTCTCCATTTCTTTGTCAGAAGTAGAGTACATAATATCACAACAGTCTCGTCTTGGTGCCTGTAACTGGTGTAGGACAAGAACATGAAACGAAGTTTGTATAGACGATAATGGCTGATAAGAAAGGAAGGAAATTTGAGAACTTGAAAGCCTGGTAAGGTAGTACCTGTCCAACATCAAGCTCTAGCTTCTGAGAGAATACTCTGTATTCCATTTTTATGGGAGGATACACTTTCCATAAAGAAAACAACAGGCCTTTGGAAGGGGCCTTTGGGAAATTCTCTTGAGTTAAGCATGTAAAAGCTTGAGTGAACATTCATAGTTCTCTTCCACGGAACAAATTTCCTCTACAATTGAAGGAGATCAGGAAGAAGTTGATTGACTTCAAATATTTGAACCGCATAACCCCATGAAATGGAAAGAGTCCATGTACGGGAATGGTCATAACACACATTTTGCTGGAAGATCCTCTGGGGGGTCATCTTTCACAGCTTCAAATAAGTGTTCCAACGCTCGAGTGTGGTTCATAGTAGGGAAAATTGGTTCAATGCAATCCAAGTGATGAAGAGAGATTAAAGGTGTTAATGGATGTGCAGAAAGCATTCCAAATAGATCTCCTCTAATGTCAACATGGTAAGTATGTAGGTAACAGATTCATCCTCAAATAAAATTCAGCTGTAATTAAACTTGACCAACTTTCTAGTGTTTATAGAGAGGGAGACGAACAAAAGAACACATAGCAGTGCCATAGTTTATATTTTGAATAAATGTGATACCCTACCTTCATTCGTTGGTCTATCTAATCGTTCTTTCATTGGTCTTAGATGCTATCTTCCTATTTTGAGAAAATTTGCTTTGATCGGAGATATGAACTTGCTGCGAAGTTGTATTCCTAAATGAGCTCCGAGTTAAACTCATTCAAAAGTGAACTCCTTTTGCTTGCTTTAGGGAAATTAGGTCTGGTATTAATCACAATTAATGTAGATTTGATAGTTGGGAGTTTTCACTGTTTGCTTTGAATTTTATGAAAAATTTAGTCTTTGGTCCTAACTACAAATCGCAAACATGACTTTGGTCCCCTAGTTTCTTATATATGTGAAGTTGTTCCCCAAAATGAGATAATTCAAACGAAATTAAAGATAATTCTCCACATTTTTCATGCACTTTGTGTATCATCTTCATTTATCTGGTGGCAGTCTATATCTGGTGGGCACTTGCTGAAATATTGTTCGGCCAAATTAAAGACAATTCTCCTGGCGCAGATGATCTATTACTCAGAGGATCCTCCTTACATAAGGTATTTTGGTTGTTTTCTATTTTTTCCCCTTTTTGCACGTATTTTTAACCTTGATTATGAGGACTAATCAAAATGGGGGAAGAAAAGGCAATTCCCTTGACTCTACTTGTGCTTTCTTTCTCTAAATGCTTGCTTGTGTGCAATCCAGATGATAAAACTAATAACGTATACGTCAAGTGGCCAGGCGTATCTCAACTTTATGGGCAATAAATTTGGGCATCCAAATATGGGCAATAATCAGAACTACAACTAAAAATATAAATAATAATTTACAATACGATGAAAAAGCTCTAGTTAGCTGAAAAGTCTGAAGAACACAAATTCGATGGGAAAAATAAGCTTCAATTGCTTAAAAAAATGAGCTTAACCTAGATCTAACCTTGTCTAGTCTTGCCCTTCATCGAAGGTTACAAATCTCTCAGATCTAAAAGAAACTCTAAACAATGATCTACGTCTAGATAATTAACTCTAGCCTAGGCTTGCCCTTTTATAGAGGTTGCAAGTCCTAGTTACAATCAAACTCGAAATCCAACTCTAAATGGTATTTAAAACTCTTAAACTAAAACTGGAATTACGATAGTCGTTCAAACGAACCCATAGGTCGTTCGAACGACCGAACACCTCCCCTGAAACTTTGGCCCAAGGGTTCAAGTCGTTCGAACGACTCTCAACCTTGTTCGAACGACTTTGGTAAAAACTTCAGTTTCTCCTAGATCCTCCTGGATCAAATAAGCTAATCATCTCCGTAGTACCTACACACCTTGCGAGCGAGTACTAATATTTGTCGGCCTGTCTTTCTATGTCAACTGAGGTTCTAAGCTCTCAAATATCATATAGTTGAAGCTACTTTATTCACCTTACTTTTGGACAAAGATAATAGTTAAAACTACATTTAACAGGAACTACATTGACACAGGTAATACTGAATACAGATGACATCAAATATGGTGGACAAGGACAACTACAATATCAGGATTATATTTAACGAACCATTAGTAAAAAGTATTTAACGCTTTGCCAATACCTTTGGCCCGTATTTGTTACAGTTCCTTATTTCTCATTTTATATTGTTACTTGCAAAGTCTCTCTAAATGAAGCTCTTAGACCTGGAGATAAATGAGAAGCTTACTATGCCAAGGCTTGGACAAATGACTATAAATGGCAACTGAAGTTTACTATGCCAGGTTACGTTACATTTTTATTTAACTTATGTTAATTTTTTGTGCTTAAGAAATTTTTGCATTCATGAACAACCTTTGTAACTCTTATGATTTTTAATATAATTGGGTTATTCTAAATTGATAGTTGTTATTCATGTGATCATGTCTTCGCTTGTATATTGCAACTTTTATTATGAAATGGTAGTTTTGTTTATTGATTTCTTCTATGCAAGAAAATGAGCAAAAGAGGAGGCAGGGAGGGAAGTGTCTATAATTATAATACTTTTTTTTTGCTTTGCTTTTGGCAAGTATCAAAGTTATTAAAGAATTGACGTTGTAATATTCACCACACTTTCAACGTCAGTTATTAACTGACTTAAGAGCATGGTCACGTAATTTGATAACCTAAATGACGTCAATTATTATATCTATTTACATCACTTAAAAAATGACGTGAATAATTTTTACTTTCCAAGTCGCCTTGGTCAACGTCGCTTGCAAAAGTGACGTTATTTCACTTTCACATCACTTTTTAGTGACGTGAAAGCTCTTATTTGTTGTAGTTAATCGAATGAAATTCCAACTCATTTGTAGTCCAAGTACGACGAGCTTCACATAACTTTTCACTATTATACGCAATTGGTCTTCCTTCTTGAGTTAAAATAGTACTTATACTACTGGCGGAGGCATCACAATTCGCCTTAATTAATTTATTGAAATCGGGCATAATAAGAATCGGTGCCGAAGATAGTTTTTCTTTGAGTAAGGCAAAACTTTGTTCGGCCTCAGGACTCCAAGTAAGGCGAGATTGTTTTAAACAATCGGTAAGAGGGACCGCTATAGTAGAATTTTTTTGCACAAAACAACGATAAAAGGATGCCAAGCTATGAAAAGATCGAACATCAAAAATAGTTTTCGGAGTAGGCCACTCACGAATAGCTTTGACTTTGTCTTCGTCAACATAAATACCATCGGTGAAAACAAAAAATCCCAAGAAAATAAGTTTAGCTTGTATAAATGTATACTTTTTGAGTTGAATTTGGAGAGAGGTACCTTAGAGTGCTTGAAATACTTGTCGAATATGGTGAAGATGCTTATTCTCATCTTTGCTATAAATAAGAATATCATCAAAATAAATGACGATAACTTGTTCAAGAAAGGCTTTAAAACCTCATTCCTAACCCTCATAAATGTACTAGGAGAATTAGACAAACCAAATGGCATAACAAGCTATGCATATAATCCTTCTTTAGTTTTGAAAACCATTTTCCATTCATCTTCGGGATAGATTCGAATTTGGTGATAACCGCTTTTGAGATTAATTTTAGAGAATATTTTTGAGATGAAGACCATATCCAACATATCATCAAGGTGAGGAATCGAAAAATGATAATGTACCGTAATTTTGTTAATAACTCGACTATTAACACACATGCACCAAAAATCATCTTTCTTTGGGACTAGGAGAGCCGGAACCGCACACGGGCTAATTGATGGATGAATAAGGCCTTTATAAAGTAGGTATTGTACTTGATCTTGTAAAATTGTATGGTCTTCTGGTGGCATACGGTAATGTAGTAAGTTTGGCAAGCTTGCACCCAGAATAAGATTGATATGATGTTGAATATCTCTCATAGGAGGTAGAGAATCCGAAAACTCGGTAGAAGGAATGATAGAAAATTCATGTAAAAGAGCTTTAACTTCTTGAGGCATGTCATTAGGATTGGAGACATCACCTTTAGAAACAAGAGAAAAAATAGTTTTGGCCTCTTGAACATCTTTCTCCACATCATCAGAAAGCAATAAAAGTATTTTCGCGGTCGGAGGTGTTTTGGGTTTCACATTGGGCTTTATAGGAGTAAACATATACTTGAGACCACCTTTTGTATATGTGTACGCATTGCTACGTCCCATACTATCAACATCTAAATCAAACAACCAAGGTCGTCCAAGAAGAATATGACAAACATTCATGTCAACGACATCGCACAAAATCTCCTCACTATATTTACCAATAGTAAAAGGAACATGACATTGATGTGTAACCTTAGAAACACAAGTATCCTTGATCCAATAAATAGGATAAGGATCTGGATACAAACTAAGAGCTAAACCAAGTTTCGGAACCATCGATTTAGAAATATTATTTTCGCTCGAAACACCATCAATAATTAATTTGGTGAGTTTACCATTAATCAAGCATTATGAGCGAAATATGTTGCGTTGGAACGTATCTCCTTGTGTAAGGAGAAGTTTACGAAAAACACAACATCGTTCATCTTCTTCGTCGCATCCATCAAGAACTTCTTCAATAATATCCGACGACGATTCAAATAAAATTGGATCACAAAGAGCCAAAGCGGATGGATGCTCATGAATCTCACCATCAACGATGACCTCCTCATCATGATGTGTTAAATTTACTTAAGGGTTTGCATTGTTTCGAGATGGGTAAATATTGGATGCATGACCATGTTTGTTATAACGATAACAATAATTTTCTTAGGGCGGGAATAAAGGTTTGTGGGGGTGTTCAAGCATAGGTTTAGGGTCAGATGGTCGGTTATTTTGGTATTGGTTAGGAGGGTGATTATGGGGTTGCGAGAAACGGATGTTTGTGGTAGAGTTATGGGTTTGTGGAAAATTGTTTAAGCTCGATGAAGGGGTATTTATAGGGGATGTGTTGGGTGTAAAACAGTTTGTTTGAGGAGATGAGGATGATGAATACCATCGGTATTGTAGTAGCCCATTATTGGAAAATCGTTTGGCTTTATTGAGAAATTGTTCCGCTCATTGAGCTAACTCAATAGCGATATCCATATAAGGAATATGCGACATCGACATCTTGTCTTGAATCTCAAAACGTAAACCTCCAACGAAACGACTAAGTTGTTTGACCTTGTTCTCCCTCATACCATTACGCGTTGATAAACGGTAAAAATCTTCATGATATTCGATAACAGGGCGAGTACCTTGTTTTAAATTTTGAAGTTGGTCATTCAAAATTACTTTGTAGTTAGAAGGTAGGAAACGACGTCGTAAATATTTCTTCATTTTCTCCCAATCACTAATAGGCAATTTTCCATATTGACGATGAGCCTCGACAGTACTATCCCACTAAGCATTAGCACTACTCTTGAGCTTATATATGCTACGAGTGATGTTTTCTTTTCCTTCGGAATATGAATGTAATCTAAAAATTTCTCCATCGTAGAGATCTAATCGATAAAATCTTTGACGTAAAGATGGCCATTAAAGGTCAGAATATCAACCTTCATCTTGTACTCAAATTGATAGGGTTGTGCTTGATGAAGTGTAAGATATGGATCATGAATATATGAATCGGGAGGTCGTCTATGTACGCCATAGACAAGAGCCATATCGTTCATAGATAATTCATAATCATGGCTTTTTTATTTGGATTGGTAACCGGGTTAGTAGTTTTGGTGGTTATTCGTCTTTTGTGGAGTGTGGTGGTGTTGTATAATTTCATGTTGGTATAGCGGTTTGGGTAAGAGGCAAAAGAGAAGGATTGGTGAGGGTTGCGTAGATCATTGTGGTCGTTTAGGGTTATATTAACATGGGTATTAGAAAATAATGGGTTTTTGGGTTGTGATAATGTATGAATAGTATTAGAGTTTTTGATGGGTTGAGATCATTTGAGGTTGGTATTAGGCTATTTGGTGGGGTTTCATGGGTGATGGGGGTGAGTGTAAGGTCGAAATTTTGAGAAGCGGTGGGTGGGGTATATATAGGTAAAGTTGTGGATGGTGAAAAGGGAATGGAAGTAACGGGGGTCAAGGAGGGTGATAGCTTACTTACTTGTAGAGTGAAGTTGTTGATAGTTGCGGCGAGTTGTTAAACTTGTCGATTGGAAGCTTCAATTTTATCCTCCAAACAATTAAGTTTTTTGGCAAACTCTTCCCTCGTCACAAGGTTTTGAAGATTTTTGTCTTGGGCACGGTCTTCGTTTTCGTTGTTTACCATCTTGGCACAAGCCTACGACTGAATCTGATACCACTTAATAGAGAATACGTAGCGGAAACGATTTGAATCGAGAAAATAAAAGAGATTGCAAGGAACAAATAATAAAGAGAGAAATTTTATTGATCTTGATTGAATGCATCTCTCAACTATTACATGTTATTTATAATTGAGCTAGAAGATTCCCATATTAGAAGGATCCTATTATTTAGACCTAAGCTTAATCTTGAAACAAATAAAACTTGAAAGAAAATAAAATCTAATAAATTTAGAAGTATGATAGTCCCCCGTAGTTGTAAATACTTTGATTTATTGTTGGACTTCAAAACACCCTAGGAGAGGGATGAGATTAAAATCATCCAAGCCTTTGGGCTTAATCATTTAAAGGTCCTGCATCACATCTGATCCCTAAATCACCTTCATCTTTAGGGTAGCAAGCCTGGTTCCACCCAATAGAAGAAGTTTTTATGCCTGAGAAACATACTAATTTGTATTGTATGTAGAGTTAATATGGGTAAAACATATCAACCTAAATCATCACTAAAAATCACTATGATCAATGTAGTTAAAAGGACCAACTCTCAGCTCGACGACCATCTTCTTCAGTGCCTAAATCTTAATAAGCCAATCACAAAGACGAAACATACCAGCTTCTTCGGATGCATACAAATTTTTAATATTAATGGTTAAATTATGGCATTCAAAGCAACTGAGTATTAGTAGGTGTCTTTTTCTCTAAGCAGCAAATGAAGTTCGGGATGTGGCTGCACAAACATACTCCAAATCGAATTAAAATATCTCCCATCATGACGAGTGTTATAAAATAACTCTATCAAGCACCTAAATAATCAAAGAGAGAGAAAGAAAGAGAAAGAGAGAGAGAGAGAAAAAAAGAAGAAGATAACAATATAGGGTAAATAGAGAGCTTTATTAATTCTTAAGATATAGGTTAGAATGAGAGGCACATGGCCTATATATAGAACTCTCTTAATAAACCCTTGATCCAGGAGGATTTGAGTATTTTTTAGACTTTTTAAAAATCTATACCCCTTTTGTATTCGAATAGACTTATTTTTCTATTTGAGTAGCTTATTCGAATAGACTTCATATCTATTCGAATACACCTTTTCCTGTTCGAATGCACTTTTAAGTATATTTAAATATATACCTGTTTGAGTAGTTTTATTCGAAAAAACTTAATGTATGTTCGAATATGCTTTTTCTGTTCGAACAGAGGATTGTTCGGTTCATACAGAGGTGCAATTTAGCCTATAGTTTTAGGCATTTAAGGGCATCATTGTCCTATTTTGTAACTAGGAACTTGTAACCCTTATAAATGGTCAATACTAGGCAAGAAAGGACCATGTTAGGTCAATCAAAGTTTTGAGAGAGAAGCTTAGGGCTTGAGAGAAATTCGATTGTAATTGATTATTAATTAAGCAATTAAAGCTCTAAAGGGAATTCTCCTACCAAATTTGTGTGTTTTTTGTACAATTCTTCTTTCTAGGGTTTCTCAATTCGTATTGTGGATTAAGTGGTATCAATTTTTTAGTAACGATTCTCGGGGGCGATTGTGGTTTATGGTCTTTACACGTGACCGACTCAAGCATACAAAGGAGAAGCTAGTGAGTCCGTTGATGATTTACCAGAAACCTAACTTGAAGAAGAAGGCTAATTTGGAGATGGGCGATTCTGAAGATCGACTCACGACTTTAGAAACTAAAGTTTCTGACCTAACTACCACTCTAGGAGAGTTGGTAGAGCAATTACATCTCACGAACCTCGCGCAAGCTTTCGCTTTGGTGAAACCACGAGTGCACTCGATGAAGAAAGGGGTTGTGGTGGAGGATAGAAATAGGGGTACTGAGGAGGTAGATAGTGATTCTAGTGATGCCGAATCCGTCGAGGAGCGATCGGTTATTGGTAAGTCCACGAATCCTATGTGTAATCTTCGTATCAATTTTAAGATTGAAATTCTGGTATTCGACGGTTCAATCGATGCCAAGATGTTAGATAATTGGTTAGATAGGTTAGAAACTTATTTTTCCATTTACTAATAGTCTATTGCTCAGAAAATATGTTTTTTTATATTGAAATTAACAAGTCATTCACTCACTTGGTGAAAATCCTATCAGAAACGCCACAAAGTAGGAAGTTTAAGTTGGAAAGAATTGAAGGTATTAGTGCGAAAACAATTTTATCCGATTGGGTATCAGCAAGAGAGATGGTTCAAATGGCATAATTTATACCAAAAGTCTAAGCAATCTGTACAGGAGTACACTGCGGCATTTCATAACCAAGCTTTGGTTTTGGACATCGATGTGGATGAATATGAGGTATTCATAAAGTATACTGGGGGTTTGTCGGAGTCCATTAGAAGAGAATTGAAGCTCTTTGCTGTGGCAAATATTGAAGACACTACCGTAAAGGTAATTGCTATTGAAGGCAAGTACTTGAAGAGTGACAAAGAAGACAATAAGAACAAGTCGGGGTACAAGTCTAGTTGGAAAAATGAACATAAGGGAGAGTCCAAAGGGGAGGAGTCTTCATGCAAAGAAAATTATTGTAGTCATTGTAAGGCGAGGGGGCATATTTCAGATAAATATTGGAAACTTTACCTGGAGCTTAGGCCGAAGGAGGAAAAGAGCAAGAAAGAGGGATATGCGCGCAGCGGTTGTTGACCTCCCAGATTTAGATAAACTGAAGCCTACACTTATGTTTTAACAGACTATGGCTACCGAGGAGGAGAGTCGGGAAGAACTTTTTCATGTCAGTATTCAGGTGAAGTAGAGCTTAGTCGAGGCCATTATTGATCCGAGTAGTCAGAAAAATTTGATTTCTGAGGCATTGGTGAAGAAGAAGGGTTTGATTACTACAGCTCATCCTAAGTCGTATGGTTTGGGGTAGATTTAGAAAGATACAGATTTGATGATCGCGAAGCAGTGTACATTCAAGTTTACGATCACTGAAAGGTTTATTGATGAGGTGACGTGTGAGGTGGCTCCTTTAGATGTGTGTCAGGTCATCTTGGGCAGCCCTTATCTTTGTGACCGAGATAAGATTTATTACCGTAGAGCTCGCAAGTATCGTCTTGTGAAGGAGGGAAATGAGTTCCATATCAATACTTGTGAGGAGCATGTCACCACAAATAATTTAGTAATGGCGACTCAGGTGAAGTGGCTAGTTAATGCGAGTGGCAAATTTGTGTTATTGGTATGACTGGTTCAAGAGGGTACGTCGGCTAGCGTATTGTCTACAATAACAACGTCTCACAAGTAATAAACCAAAATGGGGAAGTTACAAGAAGAGGTTGTGGTACATTCTAATCATAGACCGCTCTAATTTTTAGCTACACAACCCAAGCTACAACAAGCTCGCCAGATGAAGGGGATGTCGTATCTCTAACAATTCCCCTTGATTATCAAGTATAAGAAGGGAGTGGATAACAAAATGACTTATTGGTTATCTCGAACCCCATTACCAAATACTTATGCTATGTTGGTAGCTATGCAGATACAGCCTATTGTTCCATCAAAGTATGTTGTAGGATATGATGATCCCAAGGGGCGTAGTGTATTTTGCTGGAAGTTGCCGCAAGGCACGACATGTGAGTATGAATTAGATTTTCCACCTTTCATGAAGATGTATTCGGTGATTAATGTCGAGCATTTGAAGCTGTTTGAGCCGTTTCTTTTGGATGAAGACTTTACTTTCGACACTCGTCTACCGTCAGTTGATGACTTATGGATGGAAAGAGAAGATCCATTGCAGGAGGATGGTATTCTAGAGAGGAAAGTTCATGCTACAAAATGGGGTAGTATTGAGTCATTCCGAGTTGGGAAGAAAGTTCAGCTACCTAGTAAGTCGAAGTGGTACAGTAGGAAAATGGGCATGGCTGCATTCTCACATTTCCAGTTCTAGCTTGAGCAGGAGCTCAAGGCTCCTTAAGGAAGATCATTAGCAAGCCGAGCAATAACTCAAGGAGTATTCTGGCCCGGCATGCGCAAGCAAGCAGAAGAGTATTCCCATAGATGTGATACATGCCAGAGACATGAAAATATGATACGCGCCCCTGCGCTCGAGCTCCATACAAGCAAGGTTTTCTGGCCATTCAAAAGATGGGCACTAGACCTCGTCGGTGAATTCCCTAACTCTCCATGTAATCGCCCCACCTACTCGTAACTACCGATTACTTTACAAAATGGGTTGAAGCAATTCCGCTGTGTCGAACTTGAGAAGGAGAGGTCATCTCTTTTATCTGGAACCACATAATCACTCGATTCTGGTGCCCCCACCTAATTTGCATCGATAATGGGCCACAGTTCGTGGGAGATAAGGTCGTCATCTTCCTAAATCACCACAATATCATTCATTCACCATCAAATTCATACTATCCTCAAGGCAATGGCCAAACCAAAATCACCAACAAAACTATCGTGGATGGACTCAAAAAATGGCTTCACTCGCAAAAAAAGGAAATTGGGTCCGCGAATTACCTTACGTCCTATGGGCGTATCGAACTATTCCCTGATAGTCTACGGGGTGTACCCCATTCCTCCTTGCTTATGGCACTGAGGCAGTCATTCCTTCTGAATACCATCATCTAGTTCAGGATCACGAGCTAACTGACAAGGGAAATAAGTTTGAATTGGCTTGCAACATCAATATGATAGATGAAACTAGGGAAAGCGCCATCGCTAACCTAGGTCGATACCATCATATGCTTGCCATGTCTTACAATAATCGAGTCAGGCGCCGCACCTTCCAAATCAAAGATCTCGTCCTACAAGAGATTCCTCAACATCGCAAAGAGCCTCACGCTAGAAAATTAGCCGACAATTGGGAGAGTCCATTCATTATTACAGGTCTCTCAGGCCTGGGATCATACAATCTCATGATAGAAGAGGGAGTCCCCATTTCAAATTCTTGGAACACAAGACGACTGAAACGATATTATTATTAGCCGTCTTATTACTCCATTTTCATGTTTCACTGCTTATTATCAGTTCCAAAAGTGAGATTCTTATCTCCATCCAATGTAAATTCTGAACTAATCAATGAAAGTTTCCTTAATATCAATCTCTTCATGAAACAACCATTCGCATTCCACAGATTCAAGCATAGATAATACTAACTTACAATCCACATTCCCCAAGTTCAATCAAGGAACTTCATTGACTTCTGCCACTACATATCTGCGAGGGTGGCAAGCGTGAAAACTTGTTCTACTTCAAAGAGCCAAGCAAGAGATAAGGCATAGGTAATATTAGTCTTCATCTTTTACAACTTGTTTGGTCCACATCAGAAGGCTGGATCGAGGATACTACTTGGTTCTGCTGAATCTATACATATCTACGAGGGTGGCAAGTGTGAAAACTTGTTTAACTTCAAAGAGCCAAATAGGAGATAAGCCATAGGTAATACTAGTCTTCATCTTTATAACTTGTTTGGTCCACATCAGTAGGCTGGATCGAAGATACCACTTGGTTCAGCTGAATCTATACATACCTGTGAGGGTGGCAAGTGTGAAAACTTGTTCAACTTCAAAAAGCCAAACAAGAGATAAGACATAGGTAATACAAGTCTTCATCTTTACAACTTGTTTGGTCCACATCAGTAGGCTGGATCAAGGGTACCACTTGGTTAAGCTGAATATTTACATATCTACGAGGGTGGCAAGTGTGAAAACTTGTTCAACTTCAAAGAGCCAAACAAGAAATAAGACATAGGTAATACTAGTCTTCATCTTTACAACTTGTTTGGTCCACATCAGTAGGCCGGATCGAGGATACCACTTGGTTCAACTGAATCTTTACATATCTGTAAGGGTGGCAAGTGTGAAAACTTGTTCAACTTCAAAGAGCCAAACAAGAGATACGACATAGGTAATACTAGTCTTCATCTTTACAACTTGTTTGGTCGACATAAGTAGGCTGGATCGAGGATATCACTTGGTTCAGTTGAATCTCTACAGCTCTGCGATTGTGACAAGTGTAAAAACTCATCTCACATCAAAACCACAGCCAGGCATAAGATAAGGCAAAGGTCATACTAGCTTTCATCTCTTTAAATATGTCTGCGTCGTTTCTATAAGCCTAGATCATGAATAATACTTGGTCTAGCTACCCCGCTACTTTTCTGCGATTAGAACGAATGTAAAAATTTGTTTTATATCAAAGATTTTACTCGACACAAGATAAAACAATGGTCATACTAGCTTTCATCTATAGCAATGTGTATGCAACAATTTTACTTATTTTTAGGTCAAAATCATATTACAAAAGATTCTTTTATGTCGTTGGAGTGTCAGCAATACATTCCCCCACATCATCAAGAGGCCTATCTTTCAGTTTGCGGGCCACAACAGCCTTACCTCTCTCTACAAATTCAGTAGTTCGAGGGCCCAGTTGGGTCTCCATGGCACCCAGATAATTACCTCGATCTACCCCAGCTCTACAGGTGCATCCCTTATCTGACAATGTTTTGAGCAAGGTATCCCATTCTGACTCAAGCCTTTTAACTTCCTCTACAAAATATGTAACGATCACAGTTAACAGGGTAGATCGAGATATATCAGGTGCTACCACTTTTGCAAATCTAGCCTTCAACCTCTCGTGATGTACCTTTACACGAACATAAGTATTCTTCCATGCGTTTCTATCCGCATCAACCCTATCATGATAAATGACATCTTCTTTCAATTTGGCAATATATTACACCGACTCAACCAGGTTCATGGCTTGTAATTCTACTACCCGAGCACGAAGCAACCCAAACTCAGCGTTCAACTACTCTCTCGCAGGTAGGTCTTTCAATAATTCATCCTTTCTCTTCACTAGCAATTCCTTTGCTTGATCTCCCCTTCTAGAACTTTCACCCTGATGAGAGCAGCATCCAGCTTATGCTGGCATTCCCTCAAACTCGCATTTCCTTTCTGAACATACCCATGAATTTGAGCTACAACACTCTCTAGCTCTCTAATGCGACCTGGTAGACTAACAACGTCCCCTTGAACTAGAGGAGCCTTAGTCACAGCTCTACTTCTCCCCGAATGCTCTATAGCCTTAGATTTCTTGGCTCGAGCAATGGCTTGATCCCTTTCAGCTTTAAGTTGAACAACTCTTTCGTTTAAGTCATTGCACCTATACTGCATTTCTCGGAATTCCATGTTCTTGGCGGGGAGGGCTATTTGCAAATGTTCAACCACGACCTCCGACGCCGATAGATTTTCTCGAGCTACCCTCAGCTCGTCATCTTTTCCAATGAATTCCTGTCTCATTCACTCCAGATTGATCCTGCATCTATTGAGATCAGATCGGCATAGTTCCTCAGTTCGTTCCAGCGCCTGGATACGGTATTGAGCCATGTTCGCCTACTTACCATTTACAGCCAACGCATCAACCTGATGTTAAAGATTCTCAGCACGCTCTGTTACCTCAGATAAATCTTCTAATCCCTTCTTAATCCTAGAATCTTTCTCCTCGACCTGACGAGTCAGGTCAGAGACGACTTGATTCAACTTCTCAAGTCTGAAGTGTGCTTTTAAGTATTGATCCTCTCGGTTTTCGTTCGCCTCCTTCATCCTATCGAGCTGCTCTACAAATTCCCGATTGCACATGAGTGCGTGATCCTCACGTACACGAGATGCATCCAATTCGACCTGAGACATATAACGACGATTTACTACAGATCGATTCAGAAGGTATCATTTCTGCATATACATACAACATTCTAAGAGACTGCGCAGTTTCTAGGCATCTGTTTCCAAATTCTTTTAGATTAAAAGTTTGGAGTCCATTTTCAGATGAACACTTTATGAATATTCTTTCGGTGTACAAGGTACACACTTTCGATATCCTATTCGGTATTAATAGAATTGGATTTTTGCTATGCATTTCTATCCTATTCACTTAACTCAGCGCTGGTATAACATGAAGATTGAATAACCTATTCCAATCTAACCTGCGACTCTACTTGCGCAGACAACATCGCTTTTGAGGTCTCTCTTTCCCTGGCAAGTCCAGATTCTAGGTCATATATCCTGAGACTCATCTCTTTAACTACTTACAAAAGATTTATAAACAAAGTCAACAAACAGAAGTTCCTTTCCTGCGTAGAAGTTTGCAACATATAAATATTCAGACAAAACACATGTCTACCCTACCTTCTCACTCCCACCTTCCGGGAGCTCAGCATCGTCCCCTTGGTTATCAAGCACCATTTGGGTGGAAACACCATCCAGACCGTTCACAAACCCCAGTACTTCTTCTTCCTCCTCAGTATAGGTGTCAGCCTTAATGACATCCACCTCCTCTTGAGAGTAGCCCTTCAGCATCAAGTGGCGATCTAGTCTGTCACATTCCTCAGTCGTCTCATCTAAATTAGCCTTTGCCTCGACCTGTAACTGGCCGATTGCTACGGCGTGAGCGGCCTTTAGCTGCTTGACTTCTTTCAGAGCATCAATCTTAGCTAGAGCCAGGTTTTTCTCCAGCTCTCTTTTCGCCTTCTTCAGCCTGAATTCCTGTTTTTCTATACCGAGCCAAATCCCCTTGACAAGACGAGCAATCTGCAAAAATTATATCGACCTCAGTTACTAGCTCGAAGTATATTAAATATTTCTACCTGATAATATAAACTTACCATCTGGCTCGTATCTTCCTTTCCTTGTAGAATCGCTAACCTAGCCCTTTCCTCGACCTCTTTAAGGTCATCAACTGAAGCAGATCGCCCCTCAGTGACCTTCTCTCATGAGCCCCCCAAAGGCTCAACCTTCCTCCTCTTCCCTTACGCGACCTCACCACTTACAATAGTACCAGAGGCCGGCAAAGTCTTTTTTATCTGTCTCTTCGGAAACATGTGAGCTATCTTACTTGTCGTAAGGTTTGGTTGAGCTGAACTGCCCGACTCAGGAGTCTTAGCTCGAACCTCCTCTCCACTTATTTGCCTTGTTCCTTCGTCGACACCCGTCATCGACCTAGTAGACTGAGCCTTTGCAACCTTTTTCGACCTACTTTCAACTCTCTTATTTCTACTCAGGCCGAGTTCCCCCAAGACCAGTTCGAGTTCAGTCTCCTCCTCTGCAACCTCGTCCAACAAAGACTTTTTCCTTTCCACTGTAGACTTCATACCTGCAATAATACATTTTTCTATTAACTACACTTGTCAAAGAAACATAACAATAATTTTATCTATGCATGTCTATACTTACTTTTTTTTACAGATCTAAATCGAAGATCCAAAGGTGTTTTGTCTTCTCTTTAAAGGCAATTACCCTTCACCCATAAGATGCTTTCATTCCATGTTCGACCTGCTGAATTTAGATCGAAAAAGGACGTCGAGTAACGCTCGTACAAAAATATGACCCCCCACTGGCCTTAAATTATTTACCCCATAAAACTGCAGAACATCCTCAGGGGTTATCCTCCTCATTTTTTTTTCCCTTTCTCACCTATCATTCAGATGGTCACATACAATTATGACCTCCCACATATTCTCGTTCATTTGAACAGGACATGCCCCAATTGCATTCATTACCCCCTTTGCTAAATTGGTGAGAGGGAGGCTCAACCCATACTCTAATTGAGATAGGTAACACCGAAAACCCTCTGAAAAGTCATTCCGGACATCCCCATCGAAATACTCTGACGAGATCAATTCGTCTATACCCCTATCTCATTTTTATGCTTCTAAATCTGCCAAAAGATAAAAATACTCTTCCCCCTCTGCTATCGTACAACCCCTAAATTGCCTGCCGGCAAACTCTACACATTTACCCCACTTCCCTCCTATAGCCCCTTTGGCTTTACAAAATTCTCTGAAAGCATCCGAACCCGGAGGATAAGACACCAACTGACCTGGGAAACCCGGGGATTGTTCCAATCCTCCTTCCCCTCCTTAATCAGACTCATTCGTCCTACCAGAGGTCGTAACCTCATCAACAGACGACCTACCCATCTTAAAAATAGATTTTACATGACTATTTTGACCTACACAGATGCCTCTCACGCTCGCCCTACATACAGGTTAAAGTATTTATCATTCTTCCATCTATGTATATATATATATATATATATGTTCAACATATATCTCTGACGGTCACTCACGTATAACACATATCTTTATACTATAGAATATTAAAGTATTTTGCATATATTTATGCAAACCTTCATTGTCTGGATGCGAATCGGTAGAAGAGTCAAGCTTTCCTCTCACTACGCTGCTGTATTCCCACCTACAAGATCTCGAACCTATTGCCCTCTTTAACTGTTTATTGTCTTCAGATAACTCTTGATTGATTCCCCTAATTTTTTTGCCTTTCTGTGTGAGTGCTCTCCAAGTTTTTTGTGATAAAACGATTGTTTAGAGATGAAGAAGAACTATTTATCCTTTCTCTCTCACGAGGCTAACATTTATTGCTCCTCACACGAACTGCCCTCGGTTCCAGAACTGAGGTGTCCTTTCTACTTTCCATATCAGACGCCTTGTACCTTTTCGATAAAACTAATTTTCCATCATTACAGCTGCCCTCATTTTTCAACATAATTTTTTCCCCTCTTTCCATATCTTTTCTTGAGCTCCCCTCACTCATGATAACTCACACTATGGGATGTCAATGCTCTATTTCCTTTTTTATACAAAACAAAACTAGAAGCTTCTGCACTCACGTATTTTTGCTTCACAGTCCTTGTTTATCATACTTATAGTGATTGACGTCATTTTCAAATGGTGCAAATATTCAAATTTATTCAAAATGTTTGCTGAACAGTCTCAAAACAGATTCGCCCCTATTGAGGATCTAATTGACTAATATTATTTATGTTACATTCCAGCATTTATTAATAAAAAAATACTCTACACAACATCCACCGCAGCCTTGGAAGTCTTAGAGCAACCAACATCTAATCACATCATTTGTCGATCCTCATGTCTTCAAAATTGATCTCCACTTCAGCGATCAAACCCACTAACCTTTCTCATTCTACCAAATCCCTCATGAATACACGAAAGAATGACTCATAAAAGTAACGGGCATAATCAAGTTCTCTACTCCTGATATCTAACCCTTCAAGCTGACATGCCCTCATTGGTAACTCAACATCGTAACCGAGCGAGCCAAAAATTCTCTCCCGCACTTCAGCAATATTTATAGCTAATCGACCTTCTGTAGCATGACGAATCCTCTGAGATCGAGTCTGCACCATCATAACCTTCCCCTAAACTTTTGCAGGTAATGCTATCAATATTTATAAGATTTCTTAATCACTTTCTCCTTTCACTCAGTTTTTACCTTGCATCGTGTAGCAGAAACCTTAAATCTTGGACTCACTTATTATAATTTATCCCCTCATTAGTACACTCATTGGTTATAATAATCAACCTTACGAGTAGTATATCAATCGACCTTAAACAACTCGAATTTACATATTGTTTACAATTTCTATCCATTTCCTGTTAAAACATAAATTTTTTATATCAACAAATATTCATCTCAGTTCGAACAATATTACAACGCTGTTTCAGCACTTATCAAACAGTTATTCAAACTAATATCCAACACATTTCAGGTCGATTCAAGAAATTTTTCTTTACACAAAATTCATGAGAATCAGCTTTTATTCATATCACACACAGTACATACGATTTATAAATAATAAGTTTTTACGCAGGAATACACCATAATGTTATTCGTCCAATACCAAACTTCATGTACTTTACAGATAACAAGTTTTCCCTGTTTGTTCAAAGCTACAGGGCATTCAGGCACCGTGAGACATCATGTTTTCCAATTCTTCATACTTCAGTGATTTTTCACCCTGACGCAAAGAAAATAGTGGAACCAACAAAAAGTTTTCCTCCCATGGCTCGGTAGAAGCACAGTCGAACTCCAAGCAAGAACCATGCAAGAGTAGACTTAGTGTGGCACCCACAAAACATGATGGAAGGTCTTCAGAGCCCAAAACAAAGATGGAAATGCCTAAGCAGAATCTCCCTACCAGTTCTCCTCCTCCACTGCCATCACCACCTCTTCTATAGCCACCACCACCGCATAGTTGGTAGAGATGAAGAGGGCCCAACCTTAGAATCCCTGACACCACAAAGAATCAACGTATCTTCCCCACAGATACACCTTTCACTGCATATAAACCCCTAACCCTGTCTTCCGTAAGGGTGCGGAGATAGGCCCAACGTTCCTCGCCTGTCAAGATGAAGACATTAAATCTCCACTTATAGTAGAAATCTTCCTCAGCTTCAGCCGCTTCCTCTCCCGACAAGGCTCGGTACGTTGGAGGAACAGGCGCTGGGATTACCATTTAATAAGACTGGTCGCCAAAGTACTTCAACTTCAACCGCTGCGCTTCAGACACAATTCCCTCTTGAAAAACCATACTCTGAGTTTTTACAATTTTCAGAGAAACTTACGCATGCAAGAATTGTTCCCAACAAGTTTCTCAAGGTACTCTTTATATAACCCTAATTTTATTGTGCAGGTACGTTTTCCCAAGCGTCATCATTTATTACGGGCGCAACTATTCAAACGCAAACCGTCACATACATCCGCATCATCATTTAATACCCATCACTTCCCAATATCGTGCAACATCTACCCAGTCAAACGCCATCATTACTCCGTTTTGAAATTACGATTGTACACATACTCTTTCTCAACCAAAGCCACTCGTGACTTCGGTTGCGAGGGGGCGATTATGGGGGCTTATTCCTCGAACTCGCTCATAATCGAGCTTACTTATTTCGATCCACCTCCATCTCAGGCTCACGCAATTTTAGCACTTACCCCTCCAGTCAACATTTTATCCAATCCCACGAACTACTCAAAAACGTGGGTCGAGCTAAACCCGGAAAATATTATTCAGTTAAAAACACTTGTCCCCTACGAACTGGTCAGTTATTCAGTCAACTGCCATTAACTGTATTATTCAGAAGACGTGCTCCAGCACGACGAAGAGCTGTGGGAAAAGTCTATAAAAAGAAGAAGTTCCAGAAGAGACAGGGAGGAGAAAATTGACTCAAACTTCTTATTTACGAGATCAAAGACATTTCTATATTCTAGAGATTACTTGTAATAAAGATATTCACTCAAAGCAATAAAGAGACCTTTACAAAAATCCTCCATACGAGGTCGTGGTTTTTCACCTATTTAGAGGTTTTCCACGCTAAAAGCACCTGTCTTCATTTCTTACTTTCTAGTAGAGTAGTGTAACAGGTTCATTGGTGTGATTGCTACTTCCTAATCGTATCGAGCTACGGAATTTGGCCATTACATATTCGAATAAATTTCTTTTCTATTTGAATAAACAGGTGCCTAAGTAGCTTATTCGAATACACTTCATGTCTGTTCGAATACAATTTTTCCTGTTCAGCTACACTTTTAAGTATATTTGAATAAATACCTATCTGAGTAGTTTTATTCGAATAGAATTAATGTCTGTTCGAATACACATTTTATGTTCGAACAAAGGCTTGTTCTGTTCGAGCAGAGGCACAATTTAGCCTATAGTTTTTGGTGTTTAAGGGCATAATTATCATATTTTCTAACTAGGAACTTATAACCTTTATAAAGGGGTAAGGCTAGGCAAGAGAGGATCAAGTTAGATCAATCAAAGTTCTGAGAGAGAAGCTTAGGGCTTGAGAGGAATTCGATTGTAATTAATTATTGATTGAGCAATTGAAGCTCTAAAGGGAATTCTCCCACAAAATTGTGTATTTTACATACAATTCTTCTTTTTAGGGTTTCTCAATTTGTATTGTGGATTAACCCTAAACCTAGGAGACTACTTCTCTACCAAGTAATCTCTAGGGTGCATCCCTAGGAGTGATGTGACATCTTGGATGGGCTCCCAAATTCTATGTAGGTCCCACAGTGGACCGAAGCACCTAAACAATCAAAGAGAGAGAGAGAGAATAATAAAGGGTAAATATAAAGCCTTATTAATTCTTCAGTTATAGGTTACAATGATAGGTACACAACCTTAACTTACTTAATAAACCCTAAATCTAGGAGATTACTTCTCTACCATCTAATCTCTAGTGTGTATCTCTAGGACTAACGTGACATCTTGGGCGGGCTCCCAAATTCCACATAGGCCTCACAGTGTACTGAAGCTATTCATCTCCCCTCATGGGGGCCCAACTTATAACACTTCCCCTTTAGGATAACACCCAAAAAATGAACCATTGCCTCGTCAAAACCTCCACACATAAAACCACCTTAGGATAAAATATACAAGGAAAGAGTACAACCCTGTGTTCACCATCTTTGTATTGGACGCGCTTCAGTTGCTTCATTAAAAACCTTTTCTAGCAAAACCCAGTAGAAAAAGTTACGTACATGGGAAAAGGAGCACAACACACTTCTTGTCCAGTTAGCGAGGATCAAACACCTCCTGATATTATCTACGAGGATCAAACTCCCCTAGATGTATCTCCAAGGATCAAACAACTTTAGATCTTATCAGCGGGGATCGAATTTACCTTATGTAGTCAGTAAATATCAAACACTTTTTGACACTCGTCAGCGGGATCGATCTCCTACTTTACGTCTACATGCTCCATACCGTTTGAGTGAGTATAAACTGTGCATTCTGATCTTATAAAGCAACTTCTCAAAAGTCAGTTTTGGTAATGCCTTAGTAAACAAGTCCACAAGATTCTCAAATGAACAAACTTAAACAACTTCAACTTCTTTCGTCACTTGTAACTTATGGAAAAACTTTATCGTGATATGCTTTATCCTAACGCCTTTGATATAACCAGCTTTAACTTGTTGAACAAATACTGTGTTATCCTCAAAGATCTGTATAGGATCATAATGTCACTTAAACCAGAACTTCCATTTATATAACCTATCATATATCGTAATAAGAAACATTCCTTGCCGACTTCATGTGGTGCTTGAATCTTTGAGTAATTCGATGAACTCGCAACCATGGTTTGCTTCACTAATCTCCATGAAATGGTTGCCTTACCATACATAAACACATAAACCCATTTTCTAATATGCCCTATACGGGTCTGATAAATATCCTGCGTCGACGTATCAACCAGCTTAGATTTTCCATCCCTATGATAGAATAATCCCAAGTCTATAGTGCCACGCAGATACTTCTGAAGGTGCTCAATAACTTTGTAGTACCTCTTGGTAGGCGCTGAACTATGCCTCGTAATAAAGTTTACTGCGAAAGATATATCCGGTCTAGTACACCCTAGGTAATATGCTGAACTACACCTCTTGTATGCCGCTGATTCATTTGTTGGTTCTAAGTGAGTCCTAAATGGGACTTCTAATCGTGCAGGCACATTACCCGCAGGTACATGCCCTTTTACCACTTTAGTAGCAGCATTAAATGTATCTGGAATTTCAATCGATACTCTTACTATATACTACATCTGCTAGACTTCCTAGTCACCTACCGGTGATAAAGGATCATATTGATATAACAATTGGTTACTCCACTTAAAGTCATGGCATTCATGTGTCTTATCTCCCCCTAATACTGAGAACATTGTTTCATCAAAATGGCAATAGTCAAATCTAGCATTAAACAAATCACATGTTGACATGGGTTCCAAATATTTGATAATAGATGATAAATCATAACCTACGTATACGCCTAAACCACATTGGGGACCCATCTTTGGGCATAGTGGAGGTACTATCAGCACCTGCACGGTACATCCAAATGTGCAGATGGAAGTCACTGGGCTCATACCCAGTTACTAGTTGTTTTGGGGAATGTTAGTGGTATGTCGTCGAACGAATCCAAATCAAAGCTGAGGCATGTAAAATTGCATGTCCCCACACGGTTGCCAGAAGTTATATATGTAATAATTATGGCCTTGTGATTAACTATAATTGCTTGATTAGATTATTCGCCATCCCATTTTGGGTATGTACATATGGGACTGGATGATTCATATTCATCCCATTTGAAGTACAATATACACCAAATGCTTTCGAGGTAAGCTTTCCAGCTTAGTCAAGTCTACGGGTGGTCTAGAAACTACATCCGCAACCTAATGATTTGTGCTAATATAACTGTGGGAATGCATGATTTCTACTCGAGAGTAGACAAACATGAGACCATCTCAGCAATGCGTCAATGAGCACCATATAATACTTAAACAACTCACTTTGTGGATGGATAAGTTCACACATATCTCCATGGATACGGTGGAGAAAGGCTGGCGACTCATTCCCCACCTTTCTATTACAAGGTTGTGTGATTAACTTCCCTTACGAAAAAGCTTTACACGGTCTATTACATAAAATCGGGATCTTCTCTGACTCCATTGAGTGTCCCGTTATATTTTTGATGATTTTCCACATCATGGATGTACCTAGATGTCTTAAACGATCATGCTAGAGCTTAAACACTTTCTCCCGCATTGGAGAAAAGTTAGTAATAACATATGTTTTGACAACCCTTATCTCTGTAGAGAATAATTCTGAGGAATGTCCTGGACACTGTTACAAGTCAATTTTTTGACCCTTAATTGTTGATATAATTTACTAGTCAGCCTTTTTATTGTTCATCATGGTTTCTACTTGAAAGCTGTTGGAATGAATATCTATAAAACTTAGTAGATTTTTATTCAACTTACTCGAATATAAGACATGGTCGATTTGTAAGATCGAATCTTTCGGGAGTAGTATAATGGCCTAGCCACTGCCCTCCACCATATTGGCCGTACTAGATATGGTTGTGACCTCACCGTCATACGAAGTCAGAGTTGAGAAGAACAATTTCTCACAAAGTATAATATGTATGGTCCCACTATCTATTAATTTGAAAAGATAGATCCATGAGGGCAGATAGATCCATTTTCTTTTATCTTAATTTGAAAAGATAGATCAAGCATTACATACGCATTCTTAAATTCTAATTGAAAATAACTACAAGCTATGTAAACATGTAGAGCAACTCGCATAGGTATAACCGTAGTACGAGCATTTATTTTATTTTTTGAAAACCAAAGTGTGCGAAAAGAAAGTGCTGAAAAATAAAATGCTCCCTTATGAAAACTTAAGTGCTGAATCAAAATAAACGAAGTACGAAAATAGGGAAAGACTAAAATGTTTATCATGTATCGTCGGTCTATCTACTGGGTTGTGCATGTATCCTGGGCATTTTCACCCGTCACTGCATCCATATCCTGGGGGACCAATGTCTATCAGAAATGCATGGTTGGCTTCAGGCTTGCCGTTAGACATGGGAGCATTTGTGCATTCTTTTGCATATTTCCGTTCCTACCAAAGATATAGCATTTAGTATTTTTGGCCGGTTTCTTGCCTTGCTTGCGCTGTTGTGGTGGTTGAGAGTTGCCTCCCCATCTAGGATTCTGGGTAGCAGCAAACTGGCTTCCCTCCTGATGTCGACCACCCATGTCACCTCTACCTATACTACTGCCTCATCCGCTAGCACCGTTGCTCCCCCTGAAATTTACCATATGTGCCTCAGGCATGGCTACACATCCAGAAGGCCGAACTAACTTGTTTTTCATCATTAGTTCATCATTTTGCTCTGCTATGAGTAGCAGGGTGATCAATTCAGCGTGGATAGCTAACTTATCATGTTGAAATTGCCTTTGAAGTACAATATTCGATGCATGAAGCGTGCTTAGAGCCCTCTCATTCAAATTAGATTATGTAATCGTGTCTCTACACAACTTAAATATTGAGGTGAAGTGCAGAATTGTACTCAGTTACATTTTGGTAGTCCATCAATATGAGGTTCGACCACTGGAACCTATCTTCTGGCGTTGCCATATTAGTTGATGCAGCCATGATAGTATGTTCTAAATTTTGAGAGTTCAAATAAATCTCGGTATCTTCGCGCCAGGTAAGGTAATTTTTGCCAGAAATTTGCAGTGGTGGGAAATCCCAACTCTTGAGATTTAACATCAGCTCATAGTATTGAATTTATAATCAATATTGATTTCAAATCATTCAAATATAATTCAATCAGAAGCTCAAATAGTGCCCCTCAAAGGGCCTTTTTAGGGGTAAAACATATATACCCTAAGGATTACTAGCCAATGTAAAATTATTAGGTAATTTGGGATAAATATAGCAAGATAACTCTAAAATATCTTGCCTTGTAACTCCTCAATCCATCCATATGAGTGGATTAGAATACTAGACACGAAAAAACATGGGTTAAAATGTTTTGAAGGACATCTTTAAACCCATTTAATTCATATCTATATTACATTACACAATGATGTTCTTCAAATAAACAAGTTTGGCCTTGTCTCAAAGATAAAAAGGGGTTGAGATTTAATGCAATTTTATGGAGATTTGGAAAAGAAAATGAGATGGACGGCCTAGATCTATTTTTCTCTTGGTAGGAGTAAACATTTTAAGGGTACTTTAGACAAAATCTAGAATAAGGTACTTTAGTCTTACCACCTCTCTCCCTCAATACAAATTATCCCGACCCCCTTTCTCAAATTTCTCTTTCTCTCTCCTAAAGCGTCAAAGAAGCCCCGAAACGCGACCATCAAACTCGATTTAACTCCTTCAAGCTCTCGACCTACATTAAACCTCTCACTAGCAGCTCCATCAAACTCGATGAGCCCTTTGACATCTACATTGAGCAAAGCTAATGAGAATGTTACTATTACCATTCGATTTTGCCTCTCAGGTATAATTAAATAACACATTTGAGTGATATTGATATTGTTGTTCACGTTGTTGTTGAAATTGGGGCTTTGATTTAGTTTGGTGTTTGATTAAGTAGTGATCGAGAGATATACAGAGGGATGGAGATTGCACTGTGAGGAGCGAGTTCAATTCTTTGACCGTTCTTAGTGTAATGTCAGTAGATTTCCTATTCTCTCTCTCTCATGGTATAATCATTGTCAAGATAAATAGCCTCTGATTTAGTTTTCCTATGAGTTTGATTAGTTCTAATTTCATGCTCAATTATTGATTGCTTTTGAATTATTGGATCCGTAAATCAATCTCTAATACAACATTTGATTGGTATAAATCAGTGATTGGGGGAAATCCTAGCATATCCAACAAATTGGGTATTAAACCCATCTCAAATACTTATCATCTTTATGAAGTTGTGAAATAGGTTTTGTCCTGCTATCCCTTACTGCTTAACATCCTTTGATGATTCTATTTTGTTGCATCGCCAACTTTCATAGTGTATTTTGGAGATCAATGGCAGGTTAAAATTTGAGAGTCCATCAAAATAATCTTCTTTGATCACCGGATTGCAGTTTTTATGATTAGTTAGTTGTACACCAATAATAGTACTGCCAAAAAATTTCGACGAGCTCTACCGCGAATATTGAGTAGAGTATAGTATTAGAAAGAGATATAGTGTTAATCCCATTAGGCTGTATGCTTGTGGTCATGAATATTTAGGAATGATTGAGAATATTGAGTAGTAAGTTTTTAAAGTTGGGGTTATTTATTTTGTAGGTTATATATCATTCTACAATTAGAACTCTTGACGATTTTGTTGTGGAGTCTACAAGATCAGAATTAGGAGGTACATTTTTTTCCTTGGATGGGAACACAGATAGTTTTGGCGAGGATGGTCATGGGGGTTTTGGGTGTCAAGAAAATGATGTGGTAGTAGCTGATGTTTATGAGAATTCTGAATCAAATGGTGTTACCAAAAAGAAGAAGAGTTGGTTTGGTTGGAACAAGAAGGGATCAAAGAACGGAACTAACAATGACCCTGAGGACTCAAATATTTTGAAGAAATCAATGGATTATCAGAGGTCGTCGTCTGAGCTAAAGGAGGATGTGGCTGATGATAAAAAGGGAAAAGATAAAAGTAGTAAGAAGAAAAAGAAGAATGGAGCCACCAGTGAGTCTAAGCATGAAAGAAAGTGCATACAAGAAAAAGTTCAATGCTATCTGCCACTTCTTCAGTTATCAAGCTCGGGGTGCTTTACCATCAAAATTTGATTGTGGCTATGCATGTGTTTGGACACATTTGATATCACATTCTAGCAGCTGGTTTGAATGGTTACTTGGCGGCTATAACTAACTTGAAAAGTCCCGTAAACAAGTGG
This sequence comes from Kingdonia uniflora, assembly GCA_014058105.1. Taxonomy (NCBI): domain Eukaryota; kingdom Viridiplantae; phylum Streptophyta; class Magnoliopsida; order Ranunculales; family Circaeasteraceae; genus Kingdonia; species Kingdonia uniflora. Next base: position 1,141,202 of record JACGCM010000779.1, on the reverse strand, counting down.
AAATGTGGTGCTGCTCCAATTATGGCAATGATGACTGTTAAGCGATGAGTGTGTGGTCCAGGTGCCACCTCTATTGGAAAACCATGTGTTCACCCTGCTATCGTAGATTTGAATGGCAAAGCATACGAGTTGTTGAGGCAAAATGCAACGAAATTTTTGATGGATGATGTCTATAGAAACCTTAGACCACTTTAGTATAATGGTCCCGGAGCTGATGCCAAGGCCGTGAACTTGTGTGTTAAAGACCATGACTACATGGGTCGAATCAAGAAGCTACAAGAATATCTTGATAAGGTAAGAATTATTGTGAAACCAGGGTGTTCTTAGGATGTTCTGAAAGCAACTTTGATTACCATGTCATTTGCGACAGATAGTCTATCAGTGATGTCTACACCTTCATTCACAGCTTAGAAACCTCTCTAAAGTTATGAATGATTTGCTGCACTCTTCCTCAGTTGGGATCATCTCTGATTTCTAGGTTTGCCGACCCATAGTGTTGGAAACCAAGCACATTTTCGTTCCTCCCATTTTACAGTATGGGATGTCTTAATCATTTTCTCTTTTTTAGGCATAAAACTCTTCAACAGTGGTATTATTACCGTGGGTCTTTCTAATACATAGTTCATAGAATAATAATATGGTTCAATTTTTGGGTGAACTAAAAATATAAGAAGACCTATTTTGTGGTTGACACTAGACTTCCCTTTGCAAACAGAAGAGCTATTGCTTTAGCTCGACATCTTAGCAAACAAGGTTAAAGCTGTAAGGAAACTCAAAGAGATTTTGACTACCAAACTACCTGTCGGCACATTCCCTGCCAAGGTAATCATTTTAGAACATAGTTTTCATTCTCTTTCATGTTTTCAAATATTGTTTTCGTCATTTTTGCATAGTTTGTGGCTCTTTTTATATTGCTTTACTTTTGGCTAAACTAAAACCACAAGGTTTACATCCTTTGTGAATGTAATTTATTTTACTAAAAAGGCATGGATGTCTTAACTGGTTGTTTTGAGTATACTGTATAGTGATGCATATATTAGGCCGTAAATATATTGCTAGAAACTTCATATATGCTTCGCAACTTTTACTTCTTACTACCTGTTTATTTATATTACTCCACACAAGTTGAATACTCTTGCTTTTAAGTTTTAGATTTGGTAGGAAACAGCAACGAGGATTGGCTGGGTGAAACTAAACTAAAACAATCACAGCATGCTAATGCATAATAAGAGAAAAATAAGTAAATTTATAAACATAATAAAAGATTTGATGAGGAAACCATCCAATGAAGGGGGGAGAAAACTAGGGGAGATCGACCTAATTTTTTTTTTCCCCAGGTAATTTGTTTTATTTACATTTGTTTTTAACCAACCAAACATACTCCAAAACGTCATTTTAGTATATGGGCGTTGACTTATTTCTTCCACTCTGTTTTACATTTATGGTGTGTTTGGTAGCTTAAAAAATATGAGAAACCAAGTGAGAAATTTTAGTGGTATAAAACCTCTCTTTACAATGGTGGTTTTGTTTTGATGTTTGAGGTCCAAAAATTCGATAAGGTCTAAAAAATCAACTTCCGCAATCTGGAAATATTCTTTGGTTTTAATTTTTCATTTTAATAGCTCTGAATATGGAGTGAATGGGTATCGATCACCCCAGGTTTGTTCAATTTTGTGATATTGGATTTAAGTTCTCGACTTTAAGTTTTAGTGTTTAGATCGATGTTCAAATCAAATTTTTTTTAATGCATCACATTTTAGGCATGATCGCTCGGTGAAGCTTCAAATGCATATAGATATACTATAACGTTAACAGGCTTAGGATTTAAACTATCTTTTACTAATAGTCTTGGAGGAGAATGTCGAGATACTTGAGTTTCCTGTTGTGATGATTGATGCAAGGACTTTGGAGTTTGTAGAATTAAATTGAGAAATATCCATGATGATCATGTGCAGTAGTAGCCTATGTTCTTTAAATATCAGTCCTTTAAATGTCTATTCTCTAGAACCACCCCTGCAATAGATACTAAGGCATTTAAGTATTGCTCTGTTATTAATCTTTATAATGGATTCTTTTGTTCTCTTTTTCCAAGTTATATATTTTTGAAATTTAGGTTCTTGACGCTCAAAGTTTTTCAAATTCGGTGGATATGATTGAATTATAGATAACAAACTGTCTTGCGCCATGTCTTTCATATGCCCGCTCTAAGGTAATAGAGTAATCACGTTATACTTTTTGGAGATTATGGTGGTAAATATGTACATAATTGTCAAAAAAAAGAAGCACCAAGTACATATATGTACAGTAAAAAAGTATGTTATTATTTGGAATAGAACTTAGGTTTTTTACAATTCGACAAGCCATTAACAATTGCTTCTTTGTATATTAGATACTGTTTGGTCTCGACAGGTTCATATAACAATTTTTTATTTTCTTTAAGGATGTCTAATCTTAGAGTAAGTTTACATTTGGTTAATTGTGTTCACTTTAACCAATATTTATCATACTTTTATAAAAAAAATCATACAAATAGATATTTGATGACAAAAACATGCTTAATAATGTGCATAAAGTTAATTTCAAAACTGTATAAGTAAATGTGTTAGCTCATCATTTATAGCACCGCCATAGGCGCGTCGACGCATCAAATTGATAACGCCGAAGGCATGTCAACGTTGTTGCTGTGGCGAGCCACGGGTAGTACTGGTTTTATACATTAAGTAAATAGTTTTTTTAATAACAAAATCCAAGATTTCTCATTAAAAATAGAATGTCCCTTGATGCACCGCTAAAGACCCATAAAATATACCCTCTGTGGTCAAATTATGGTTAATAGGTGTGATTGCAGCATAAATAGGCCTATGTATTTTGTCAAAATGGCGTAATTTGAACATTTAACCCCTGGTCAACCCACATGGCCAACCCTCTCGGTCAACATGGTCAAACCTAGTTTAGCATCAAAGTTAACCCTTATGGTTAATTAATTAAGGGTCCGGATTTGCCAACCCTTCATAACGGAGGGTTGTGACAACCCTCTCTCTTATTGGAACAATATTTAACGTCAGTTAGAAGAAGAGTTTTCTTTTTCAAAAATAAAAAATTTAAGATTTTCCAATATTTTCTCTACCTTCTCTCTCTCCCTCCTTATTTTCAACATTTCTCTTCTGTGTATCTCTTATTAATGGATTCAAAAAGAAAAACTGATCACTTGAGAAATACAGTGCGTCGTTAAAGTACTCACTGTGCTAGCTTGGCTTCTCATGTTCTTCAGTTATATATAGCTTTTCGCAACAAATATGAATATACAACACCAAGAACTTTTCTAAAGATTCATATGAAGCAAATGCTCAAGACTCATACGAAGAAAATGGTACATGACCCTAACGGCAGTACCCCTGCCAAATAATCTTGTCCCCTCGAGCAAGATATGCTATGTACAGAGGAAATACTGCGACAATATTTACAAACCATTTATTCTTTTTCGCTTGGAGATTTCAGAGCAATAAAATTCAAATAACAATGGCACTTATTCCATCGATTGCCGATGAAGTTTTTTAGATGATCTATCTTTGTTGAGCATTGGATCTAAATTTCTACTCGTTTATTTATTTATTTTTTGAAGATGCACTACACATTAAATCATAAAGTTACTAACAACACAACCATGATAGTTTAAGTACTGGAAACGCGATAATATTCAAACACTTTAAACTAAAGTTTACGAGAGAGAATTTCACTTTTTTTTTTTTTTTTGTTGCCGTAGGGAATATGAGAAAGATACCAAAAGGGGATAGAGAGAAATCAGAAAAAATAAATGCAGGTAAGTGATTTTCTCTGAGGAAATCTTAATTTTTGTATTTGCTAAAAAGAAAACTCTTCTTCTAACTGAAGTTAAATATTGCTCCAATAGGAGAGAGAGTTGTCACAACCCTCCATTATAGAGGGTTGGCAAATCTGGCCTCATTAATTAAGGTACAACCGAATAATATCCCCGATAATGGGGTATTATCTCCCTTAATATATAGATATCCTATAAATGTGTATCTCTTTATGCTAAATAAAGCCTCCATAATAAGTCTTCCTTATGGATATTTTTTAATAACAATACAAAGAGATGCATGACTTTGTTTTCTAGTGAAAAATAATTAAGAAGATGCTCAGGGAACAATCTACAAATATCTAAGGGTTTTTAAGAAAAATTGAGGGACTGAATCCAAAATTATTTATATATTCTCAGATTATTTTGAAATTCCAAATCAACCCTTAGTCTCATCTAACTATAATTTGGTCACATCATACCCAAGTTCAAACACCCATATTACTGTGAGTATGACCTCATAAAAACTCATGCAACTTAAGAAAATATGGGATCTTAGATCAATATGTTGTTAACTAAGGTTTCCGCAATATTCACGATCACAAAGAGATGAACTCTAGTTTTTATAGAAACTAAATATAGTAAAAATATGCATCCATTTAATTAAAGCAACCCGTTATTTTTAAAAAATATGAGCACTAAAACATGTATCGTCTCAAACTTGTGCTTTTGCAAAAAAACTCTAATTTTAGAGAAAAATTATGACACTAATCATGCATACGATCAACATATTTTGTAATAAATGGATATGTCGTACTATAAATTAAGGGAAGCACCCCCTAAAATAAGGTACCCAAACCGATTTTGATATGGAAAATTAGGGGGGAAATAATTCTCTAGTAAAAACACATCACCAATCTTGGTTATAATTATTTTTGCAAAAATAATCCCGTGTTTTATATAGGGGCAGATCCAGTGGCGGAGCTAGGGGTTTCAAGGAGGGTCATGTTAACCCCCTCAACTTTTACAAACTCCTCTATATGATTCAAAAGTTTTGATAAAAATGACAACTTGCCTTATGTGTTTAAACCTAAATGAACCCCCTCAAAAGAAGGTTTGTTTTATATTTTTTTAGTTTGACACATCTCTCTTACTTTTTGTCTTTATCTCCATCTCTTTTACTTTTTCATTTTTTAGTGACTTAAAATAATATATTTACCTTTGGTTTTTATTTTTGGTCTTTCATGTTTGACCGACTCTACTCCTTTTGGGATTTAGAAAGAGTAAATTTTTACCCTCTCTCTTACTTTGGATCTCTCTCTAAAAAGGTACCTACTTAACTTATTATTAAAAGTTTAATCTCTTTCTATTATTCAATGTTCTCTTCCCAACAAAACCATATATCTGCCCAACTACCCCAAATAAATACAACCCCGATCTCCTATTTTTATTTACAATTTATTGGTCAAAACCAATTAATTAGGTTAATGCAAAATTGTGGATAGACGAGCGGGTTTTTATTTGCTACCTCGAGTTCATTGATCATTAATCTCAAGTCTCTTCTATAGGTTTTGATCCCCTTATCTTATATAATTAATGTCAATAAATTTAATTATTAAGATATCATGCTAGAATTTTTTGATAGCACTAAATTTTGAGTAATTTTGGGATAAAATTCGAAGTGAACAAATAAGCATATTCTCAATTTATGCAATTGTATATGAACGTGAAAATCTCAAATTAATAATTAATCTCGATTATCAATTGTATATTCGTATACCTAGTTTTTTATGTTAATATAATAATTCTACTTTCCACACCGCCAAGCTTAAAATAGGACTTATCTTTGCTATCTCAGTCATGTTAAAGTTTTTTGAACCAAAAAGAAAAGAACGTGTTGGTGCAACTCTTCCTACTGAAAAAATCCATATTGGTGAACAATCACACCCTGCTCCAAAAGGACTAAAACGAAGCCATTTAGAGGTTGATTTGGAAAAGCTCCCGGCAGATCCAGCATTACGGTCTCGAATTATTAAATATAGTACAGACGACCAAGATTCGATTCAGAGAGCTTATATATTAACCGGTCCTTGTCAACCTCGTAATCACAACTTTCCCCAAAAACTGATTAACGGTGCTTTAGGACGTTTCAATCTGAAATGGCTTGACGAGTTTTCAAGTTGGTTGGAATATAGTAAAATAGACGATGCCGCATTTTGCTTATATTGTTACCTTTTTAAGCCGAATGTGGGAGATCAAGGAGGCGGTGAATCTTTTATAGTCAAGGGATGGGATTCATGGAACAAGAAGGAAAGTCTTCAGAAGCATGTTGGAAGTGCTGATAGTGCTCATAATCTTGCATATCAAAAATGTCAAAATTTGTTGAATCAAAATCAAAGCATCGAAACTCTTGTTTCAAGGAGAACAAACCAAGATGAGAGTAACTATCGAGTACGTTTAACGACAACAGTTTATAGCATACATTTTCTTCTAGAGCAGGGATTTGTTTTTCAAGGTCACGACGAGTCAGAGGATTCAGTAAACCGAGGAAATTTTTTGGAGCTATTAAAGTATACTGCTGATCATAATGATACTATTGACAAAGTCGCTCTTAAAAATGCTCCCAAAAATGACAAGTAGACTTCCCCTGACATTCAAAAAGATGTAGTAAATGCAGCTGCAGCTGCCATGACCGCTGCTATCATGAAGGAGCTTGGAGATTCAAAGTTTTTAGTTTTAATTGATGAATCACGTGATAACTCTACAAAAGAGCAAATGGTTGTCATTCTGCGATTTGTGAGTGACAAAGGATCGGTTGTTGAACGCTTTCTAGCTGCTAAACATGTTAATGATACGACATCGATGTCTCTTAAGACGGCGATTGATCAAATATTTACGAAGAACAATCTGAGTATATCACAATTACGTGGGCAAGGGTACGACGGAGCTAGTAATATTCAAGGTGAACTTAAAGGCCTCAAGACACTAATCCTAAATGAGAACAAATCCGCTTATTATGTTCGCCGTTTTGTGCACCAACTTCAGCTAGCACTTGTCGTTGTGGTTAAATAACATACTCAAGTAACGTGTTTCTTTAGCACAGTTTCTAATGCTTCGAATGTTGCTGAAGCTTCATGCAAGCGTAAATATATTCTTCGTGACATTCAAGCAGCTAAAGTCATTGAAGCTTTGGAAAATAAGGAACGCACGAGTGGACGGGGCTTGAATCAAGAGAGGAGTTTTAGTAGGCATAGAGATACATGTTGGGGATCACACTATTATACACTTTTGAGCATAATTGAAATATATCCATCCATAATTGAAGTACTTGATGTTGTCGTTGTTCATAGCTCAAACTTGGATAAAAAAGGCGAAGCAACTAGAATTTTAACTTCCATGCAATCTTTTGAGTTCATACTAATCCTCTATCTTATGAAAAAAAAATTGGCCATCACTAATGAGCTATCAAAAGCGTTACAAATGAAGGATCAAGAAATTGTAAATGTTATGGCCTTAGTTAAAGTAGCTAAGGAACGACTCCAGTTGATGAGAAATGACGGTTGGGGTTTTCTTCTCCAATAAGTTCATGAACATTGTCACAAGTATGATATCCTTATTCCTAATATAGACGGCAACTATGTACTTGAAGGTCGATCGCGACGTAATGCAGTAGTAAGCACAAACAAGCAACATTATCTTTCCGTATTATTCATCGACTGCCTGGATTTACAACTTATGGAATTGAACGAGCGGTTCAATGAGGTAAACACCGATTTGCTCCTTTGCATTGCATGCTTGAACTCATCAAATTTATTTGCTAGCTTCAGTAATAAAAAATTAACTTGTTATGCGAAGTTTTATGAAGCGGATTTTACTCATGTTGAGCTTTTGGCCCTTCCTGATGAGCTAGAGAATTACATTACAAATTTGCAGTCAGACACTAACTTCTCTGATTTAAGAGGAATTAACAAACTTTCTCAGAAGATGGTTGCTACGGGAAAAAATAAAGTGTATCCGTTAGTATATCTGCTAATAGGGCTGGCTTTGATTTTACCAGTTGCCACAGCTACCGTCGAAAAAGCATTTTCAGCCATGAATATTATAAAGAATCGTCTACAGAGCCGAATGGGAGATGAATGGTTGAATTCTTGTATGGTTACCTATATTGAGAAAGATATTTTTAAGAAGATAACTGATGAGACGATCATGCAACGCTTTCAACAAATGAGGACCCGTCGAGAAAATTTGAAAAATATTTAGAGTTTTTATTTTTTATTTTTCTTGTGATACAATCTTTTTTATTCATGGAGTTATGGTTCTAGATCCTCTATAAAGCTCATGTTTTATGTCTTTCTATGATGTTACTTGAATTTAATTGTTTAGTTGCTCTTGAAAAATTTGTTTTACATTATTTATTTAGCAATTGCAATTTTTGAACCCCTAGATTGAAATCCTGGCTCCGCCCCTGGGCGAATCTAAGAGTGGGATGGCCCGAACTCCAGCCCAGGGCACTTTTTTGGGAAAAAGAAAGATTTACATGTAGTATTAATATGAATCAATAATTCTAGCTTGGATTTAAACATATATATTATTTATACACTAGAAAACTGAAGTAGCTGTCAACCTTGTGGTTGTTGTTATGTTTTTGTGCCTCAAAGTTATGAGTTACAATCCCCCGTATATGACAACATCTATTAAAGTTAAAGTTAAAGTTAAAGTTAAAGTTAAAGTTAAAGTTAAAGTTAGATTTTAATACAAAGTTGTAACCCTATTCTTTTTATGAGATACCTAAGCGGAAAAACATTTGAATTATGGGTATAATGTTTTAAAAGTAGGCTTTTTGTGGACACTGCTACCAATTCTTTAGAACAACAAGCTAAAAATATGTAATGGAGTACTACTGTAATTACTTGACAAAATTAGGGTTAGGCTTTATACATTTAGATTTGAACAAATACCATTATCCAAAACTAAAACCGGGTATTAGTCGAAACTGCCAAGCCGAGTAAGCCGAGCCTTTGCTGAGCTTTACAGAGCCTTTACCGAGTCTTTAACGGAGACTTTGAGCTAAGTTTTTGACCCAAGTTTTACCAAGCATGAACTAGACAGCCTTAGACTGTGTGCTCCTAAGACTCAGGATGTTGATGTTGATGTTGATGTTAACTGCAAGAAAAAGCTTGAGAAAGTAATATTTGAACCGCAAGATTTAACAAAAACTTATGTTCATATCCAAGAAAAGATTAATAGTTTGCCTGTGGAGAATCGCGCACAATTATGATGTTGTATTACAGGGTTCACCCGAAGGCACGTGATGATGTGACGTGTGAAGACGTCATTGGGGGCTATAAATATGAGCCAACGTGGGGACTTTTCCCTTTTCTTCTTCTTTGCATTTGTTTAATCCACAATCTAATTAAAGATTATCCTTGAAGAAGAATTAACAACGAAATGAAGGATTTGGCCGGATAACTTCCCATTAGGAACTTCTATTGCTCAATTGAATTGATTACAATGAATTACTCATTAAACCCTAAGTTCAAAATTAAAAGTTGGATCCTTTCATACTGCATAGTCTTGCCTTTTTAGGAAGGTAACAAGTTTCTTAGTTACAATATAAGACAAATATGCCCTTAAACGCACTTAAATTTGAAGTAGTTATAATAGTCGTTCGAATGAACCCATAGGTCGTCGATTTGGCTAATTAAGCTTGAAAACAGAGAGAAATCGAATTAGTCTTCTAAGAACCTAGAGTCATTCAAACGACTCCAAATATCGTTCGAACGACATGCCAAATTAAGCCTAGAAAACGAGACAGCTAGATCAACAATAGAACATTGGCTTCACTTTTCTTTCTATCTCGTTCGAATGGCTCCAAGGCTCGTTCGAACGACATGACATCTTTTAAGAGGGTTAATATATATATCCTCCAAGATCATTGTTGGTTTCTAAGGAGTGGAAAAACTGTAAATGTCATACTCTGTCATCACTTTCGGGGTATTTCCAGCCACTAATGTACTCTTTCAAATCCAAACTTATATTTGAGATCCTTGTGTCATTTCGAATCATTTGATTATAATCTTATTGATATTGGTGATAGTAGAAATTCAAGGGTTTTGATGTGCTTTTGAGTGAAACATGAATCCTGCCTTTTGAACTTCTATGAAAACTATTAAATTTTCCATATCTGATCCATTTTAAGAAAACCCTAGGTTGTTTGGGGGCCGAGTCGTCTTATATACACAACTATAAGTTAGCGAACCGAGCCGCTAAAACATCTATACGTAGGATTTTTTTTAGAAAACTGTAGTATCTCATTAACGAGGCATCATCTAAGCGAGGAATCGTTACAGGTTGATAATCATTGGATATGGTGAGGCCAAATCGTGTGCCGACCCGCGACAATATGGCGGGTCAAGTGAGGTTGATACCACAATTGATGAATAAGCTTATGGATCATGCTGTTGAGATGTATTCTAAGAGTGCCACGGCTGGTGCCTCGTTGATTAGTTCAAGTAGGAATGGTGACTCGTCTGATGGTCCAACTTATATGCCTTTCTAGAAGAGATCCTTGAGTACTGGAAGCTCAAGTTCAACTTTGTGAAGCATCTGTGCGGGTGAGTCACCTGTAATTGTTATAGAAATTAGTCACTCCACTTCTAGCGGCTCAAGCGCAGAATTCTTGGGTATGACTATTCTGGGTTCTGAAGGTAATGACCCCATTTCATTGTGGCTGCTTCATCTCTTGTATCGTCAATTAGATTAAGGTTTTTGGCGGGTAACCTATTATTTTCTTTATTCTCGACTATAACTGATTGGCTTGTGCGGGTCAGTATTTTTGATGGGAGAACTGCTTCTGAGCCATATGTTAACATGAAAGGGGTAGTTTTTCAGCCCATCTTACTTGAGCTTCGTCTAACCGCTTTCTAAATGATGTTTTTGCTTGTGGCCTCGGCCTGTGCATTACCCTGGGGATATCGCGGGGAACAGGGTAAGAGATTTATCCAGTACTTGTCGAGGAATTCTGCTACTTCTTTCCTAACGAATTGCAAGCTATTGCATGACCTATGATGTGTGGTATTCTAAAGTCTAGTGATGAAATTGGTCCATAAGAGTTTAATAATGTAATCCTCATTGGTTCGAGTGAGTGCTGTCGCCTCGGCCCATTTCGTGAAGTAATCTGTGATGACCAATAAGTATTTGTGATTTCTACTTGATATAGGTAATGGCCCAACGATGTCCATACCCCACTTTGTAAATGGCCAAGAGCCGCTAACTGTGTTAAGGTCTACTGCGCTAGGGCATAAATTTTGTATGCATGCATTTGACATTTCAGACATTTGGTGGTATACACTTAGGCGTCTTGCCTCATGGTTGGCCAATGGACCCCTTTTGTTTTTGCTCGGTTGAACAATGAATGGCTAGCGGTGTGGCTTTCCCAGATACCTTCGTGAATTTCCTTAATTAATTGTTTTTCTTCTTCATGTAAGATGTAGGTGAGCTAAAGCGCTCTCATAGCTATTCCGTTCAACTTGACATCTTCCTTGAGAAATTTTCTTGACCTGCCCATGTGTCGAATTGTCGCCCTGTTCTTTACTAGGAGGATATCTTGTCCATGATAATTAATATACGGTGGTCACAAGTCGTCTGCCGTCAGCTAATACCACAAATCCCAAAAACTGTACTAAGTCAACTATGAAAGAATACTTGTTCAGCTGAAGAAATAGCTTGTTGTCTCGGAGGACTTCAAGAATAGTGGTAAGGTTCTTTAAGTGTTCTTCCTCTGTCTTACTGTAGAACATAACATTATCAAAGTATATAACATCAAACTTGTTGATGTACTTGCGCAGAGCATGTAGTAGTCTACTCGCAGCCTTCCAAGATTGGTCGAATACTAGAAGGCTACATCGAAGCCTACCAGAGACTCGAAGCCTAAGGAATCGTCAAAACAAGCCAAAGGCATATGATTTACACGAAGCCATCCGAGACCAGCCAAACACTCGAAGGCCGCATCGAAGCTTACCATTATAGTCGAAGCCAAAGACAGTCAGTCAGCTTCAGAACCCGACATTAGCTTCAAAGGGACTTCGACCATATCAGTGCATGGTCGAAGGCAGACAGACCTGATAGCCAGCTCACCGTACAATATAGTGGAACAAGCCGCCAGACAACTACAGTGTCAGAACCGACCTCACGTAAAGGACAGTCGCCCAAAAGGGTATACATGTAATAAGACCTTGCATGATTGCTCATCCTTTCCTATCCCCTATAAATAGGAGAGGAGAGAGGTCATGAAGGGGTTAGAAAAACTCAGCCCAAACCCCCTCCAATATCAACACCCTTCGAGCATCTTCAAGTCTCACTTGATTCGAACTGTAACCTCCTATATATGCAATCTCCATTCAAATCCTCGCTAGAGGCAGTGGAGTGTTCCAATTAATGGACTTTACACACGTATGTTAGTACAGTGACTCCTCTTATTTCTGTCATATATATTTGTTAAAACCTCTAGTCGAATTTAACCTCACGGTGTAAGAGTGTGATCTCCCCTCTACGAAATCACGCCCCTACGTTAAGCGCCGTCTGTGTTATACCCACCACCTTCAATCCTTTCTTCTTTCACCCAATAGCCATATTCAATGGCTCCCATCCTTCGCTCGAATTCTGCCATTGTCGATACCTCCACTGACAGCATCGCTGCCCAACTCGCCCTCATCAGCCAACAATTAGCTCAGGCGGATGAGCGCCACACTATCCAGCTACGCCTTTAGCGTGAGGATAGCCGGCAGGAACTCGAGGCTGAACGGCAACGCCGTTTGGACGACAATGATAGACAAAACTGAACCCTTGACAAACTGTGCCACACGGCTCGCGAACTTCAACACATACAAATCCAGGACCCCCCTATGCATTCTTGTCCTCGCCTCCTCGCACGTCTCAGCCCGCGCACGCCTCAGTCCCCACCCCCAAATTGAGATCCCTTCAGTCCACCTTGATGCCGAAAGTGCCCTCACTACCCCACTACTGTGCCTGCAGGTACGATCCATCTCGATGTCCCCATTTTAGAGGATTCATCCGATTCTACCCTTCGAACATCCTGACATCTTATACGGCGCCCTGCTCCGGAACGCTTTGGAGAACGCAGTACTGAGCACACCCTTAACCCATGGCCTTACCACCCATGACCTTAGTATTCTCCCCCTCGACCAGCCTACCTCACCCAGCCACCCAGCAAGAGCTCAACCAAAAAATCCATGCCACAATCCGCATCAGCGCAAGCCCTACCTTAAATTAGTAGGGTCGGCTCAATAACCCAATCTGCCTAAAGCTTCTAAATTCGAGGTGCCTTCGAACTTTCATATTCCTTAAATTTGCAAATACCGCAATACCGATCCACAATTCCATATCCTTGAGTTTCAGAATGATTTAATCCTCTACTCTACCGCCGATCACATCTTGTGTCGTATGTTTCCCACCAGTCTCATCAACAGCCCTGTCAAATGGTACCATTGTCTTCCTAACGGGTCCATTTGAAGCTTTAAACAACTATTGAACTTATTTATCTCTCATTTTTCCTTCAATAAAGACTGTGAAGTCCGGGTCGATGACCTATTCAACTTTCAAAAAATACCTATGGAAATGCTTGAGAACTTTACTAAGCGTTTCCTCGATGAATCGCGCATGGTCGAAAACCTTGATTGCGCAAGCCCTGCCCTAGCCTACTCAATCACCATGCCTGACCACAGTCGCGTTAAAGAGTATATCGCCCTCCAAAAACCTCGAACCCTCGAGAAGATGCTATCCAAAGTCAATGGATACATCGACCTCGAACATCTCCGTGAAACTAATCGCCAGGGATAAACCTTGACCACCAACCATAACAGACCTTGACAAACCAACTACACCCATGGTCGCTTCCGTTTCTAACGAGACCGACAACCGCAAGTGGCCCCACTTCGACGTTCAATCCTCTGAGCCCCGTAAAAAGTGCCCCATGCCAGTTCTACCCAATCTAGCCATTTCCATCACTTATCTAGGCTGATCCTATCTAGCAAACTCCCTTCCCCATCGAAGTCAGGAAGGAAATGCCCTACTGCCATAACCACTAATATAATTATCATCCTAGAAACAAGTGCTACACCTTGCAACGTTCACTTGAGATGATCCTCAGAGGTGGCTGCTTACACCAATATGTTGTCGACCTTCCTGGCTACCTCGATGGTTCGTACCTCAAACCCCTGCTCGCCACGAACGTCGAACCTGCCGAAATACACATCTTCCAAGCCCACATGATCGAAGTCAACAACATCGACAGTGGCCACACTCGAAGCAAGTACAAGAAGGTCGAAGAGTGTTATAAACTTACCTATCAGCAGAAACTTCTAGTCCTCCTACCCAAATTTAGCCATCACCCTCAACCCGAAGGTATATCCTTCATCGATTGTGACATCTCCCACATTCGTTTTCCCCATTCAGACCCTTTAGTCATTATGATAAAAGTTGAGCACCTCGTTCTCCACATAATGCTCATTGATACTGGCAGTGTAGTTGATGTACTTTTCCTTTATACAGCCCGAGCTATGCAAAAGACCAATTTGATCAGACCAGTAAATGTTAAACTCAAAGGTTTCAATGGCTTGACAAAAGTTGTCTTCGGCCGACTCAGCCTTCCTATCACCACTGGCCCTATCACCCTTCAAACCAATTTCTTTGTCATTGACAAGAAGTCCAAGTACCTAGGCATCCTGGGCCGCGATTGGCTTCATGCTATGAAGGCCATCCCTTTGACCTATCATCAAACACTATGTTTCACTGCCCCATGTGGTACGTGGGACATGAAAGGCTCATAGCTATTAGCTCGATCCTGCGAACATCCCGTAATCGACCTTACCTGGAAACTGGAAAGGCCATTGCAATCATCACACCTCTCTCTTCCCGAACCTTCGACCTCTTCCATCGACACTACACTTATCAAACCCACAATTTACATCAAACTTGACTGCCCTGGTCGAGGTACATTTATTGGTAGTTTCTTAGATCCTGATGAAAAACTCAAACTTACCACCTTCCTTCGAACCAAAAAAGATGTCTTCGCCTGGACAATTCACAAAATGTCCGGCGTCGACCCCGCCTTGGCCTGCCACTGTCTTGTCTTTATTCCCAATTCCATGGCTATCAAACAAAAGAAATGCACATTGGCCCCGAGGATTTGAGATGCCGTAAACCTCTAAGTCAAAAAACACCTAGTTGCTGGGTTTATAGGCGAAGTTAAGTACGCCGAGTGGATCTCGAACATCGTTGTTGTACCTAAAAAGAATGGAAAGATCCAAATTTGCGTTGACTTTACTGATCTCAACAAACACATACCGAAGGACGACTTCCTTCTCCCGATCATTTCAGTGCTTCTGGATGCTACTGCCAGCCATAAACGCCTATCCATGATGGATGCAACTTCAGATTACAATCATGTACCCTTTCTTCCTGAAGATCAACTTAAAGCTTCTTTTATCACGGAATAAGGGATTTATTATTTCAATGTGATGCCCTTTGGGCTCAAAAACGCGGGTGTTACTTACCAGCGCCCTGTTACCACTATGTTCAATCCCTTGCATGACAAGTCAGTCGAACTTTATATCGATGATATGCTTTGCAAAAGCCTCCACAAACATACCCATATACAGGACCTAACCGAAGTCTTCTCCATCCTTCGATCATATAACATGAAATTAAACACAGACAAATGCCAATTCGGTGTCTCCTCCAGAAAATTCCTCGGCCACCTAATTAACAAACGAGGCATCGAGATTGACCCCACACAAATTCGAGCTCTCGTTGGTATGCCTTCTTCCCGAACTAAGAAAGATGTCCAGAAGGTAGTAGGCAAAATAACAGCCCTTAACTATTTTATTTTAAAATCTTCTGACTACTGCGCTTGGCTATTCATCTACCTGCGCGAGCAGGACGTTCATAAGGCAGAAAAGAAAAATCCCAAAGTTAATTTGATACCCGAATGCGAACAATCTTTTCTCGAACTCAAAACCTATCTGGGTCAACCCTGATACCAGCCAAAACACGATATACTAAACTCGAACGATTGCTCCTTACCCTCGTTTACACCTCTCGAAAGCTTAAACCGTACTTCCTAGTAGACCATATATGTGTCATCGCCAGTTATCCCCTTCGAGAAATCCTCGACAAGATGGATAAATCTCGACAGGACTAACAATGGTTCGTCTACCCTGGTGAGCACGATATAACTTTCCAGAAACAAGTATCCCAAAAAGGCCAGGCAGTCGTCGATTTCTTAGCCGACTTCCCGGTCGAAGGCATCGACTGGGAAGATCACGAAGATGATTTACCCGAAGACCAGCCCGAATAGAATAACCCTGGAATCCTAACATAAGATGGCATCTCTTTACAGATGGGCCTGCAGTACCAAACGGTTCTGGGATAGGTATCATCCTGGTCACACCATCAAACAACAGAATCGAAAAAGCCATCAAGTTAAACTTTGAATGTACCAACAACGAGGCCGAATACAAAGCTTTGACATATGGTATTGATCTAGCCCTCAAGCTCGGAGTCCCCAAACTAGTCGTCTTGACCGACTCACAGCTCATCCAAAGATAGTATACTGGCGAAAACCAGGCGAACGGTTGCATGGCTGAGTATGCAATACTTGTCCGCCAGTGCATGGGTCGTTTCCCCAAAAAATCATCGATCACACATTACCTTCGAGGCGAAAATAGACATGCTGTCGCCTTCGCTTACATCGTAGCCATGTTAGGCCAGTACGAATCTCGAACCTTCAATATCAAAGTACTCGAACGCCCAAGTATCGACCAGATGGAAATCAACACCATCAATACTGGGAGTGAGAGTCTTGATCCTGAAGACTGGTACACACCTTTCCTTGCATACTTTAACCGTTCTACTGTACTAGAGGACGCAAGAGCAAAACGATCGATATTAAAAAATTACCGACGGTACACCATCCTCAAAGACAGCCTACTCGCAGCCTTCTAAGATTGGTCGAATACTAGAAGGCTACATCGAAGCCTACCAGAGACTCAAAGCCGAAGGAACCGTCAAAACAAGCCAAAGGCATATGATTTACACGAAGCCTTTCGAGACCAACCGAACACTCGAAGGCCGCATCGAAGCTTACCACTATAGTCAAAGCCAAAGACAGTCGGCCAGCGTCAGAACCCAACACAAGCTTCAAAGGGCCTTCGACCATATCAGTGCATGGTCGAAGGTAGACAGGCCTGACAGCCAGCTCACTAGACAATATAGTGGAACAAGCCGCCAGACAGCTACAGTATCAAAACTGACCTCACGTACAGGAAAATTGCCCAAAAGGGTATACATGTAATATGACCTTGCATGATGACTCATCCTTTTCTATCTCCTATAAAAAAAGAGATAAAAGACATCATAAAGGGGTTAGAAAAACTCAGTCCAAACCATCTCCAATATCAATAGCCTTCAAACACCTTCAGGTCTACTTGAGTCAAACTGTAACCTCCTATATATACAATCTTCATTCAAATCCTCGTTAGAGGTCGCGGAGTGTTCCAATTCATGGAATTTATGCACGTATGTTAGTACATCGACTCCTCTTATTTATGTTATAGATATATATATATATATATATATGGTTAAAACCTCTAGTCGAATTTAACCCCACGGTGTAAGAGTATGATCTCCTCTCTACGAAATCACGCCCCTACAGAGCCTCTGTCATTAACCCCATAAACGTCGATGGGGTATTAGATTGGCCGAGAAGAATGACCATCCACTCGAATAGACCATCTATTATTTTATATGCCGTCTTCCACTCATTACCTGGCCTCATACGAATCTGGTGGTACCCACTGCGAAGGTCGTGTTTGGCGAACACTCGGGCTACATGTAAGTTGTCAATATTATCCTCTAACCGTAAAACTGGGAAATGGTACTTAACCGTTATCTTGTTAATAACTCTAATATCAATACACATCTGCTAGCTGCCATCCTTCTTAGGAGTTAGAAGGGTTGGTTCTGCACATGGTGACATGCTCTCTCTAACTAGACCATTGTTACATAACTCAATGACCTATTTTTATAACTCTGCATGCTCTACAGGTGCCATCTGGTAGTAGGGTAAATTCGGGAGGGGGGACCTCAGAAAAAAATAAATAACATGTTGTATATAACGTGCTCTACAGGTGCCATCTGGTAATACATTATCTGAATTTTCCGCACGAACATCACTGAACTTTGTAATAATGGATTATAAACAAGAAAGGACAGGTATAGGGGGTGAAGAATTTATACTGATAAAGGAATATTCCTTACCGTGAGATCGAGCATTGGCGATGAAACTGGCACACTCCCGTCGCAGAGCTACTATAAGTATTGGAGGAGGTATGGGCTCAAGTACGACTTTCCCTTTGCCCCATAGGAAGCTAAAGGTATTCGTCTCCACATCATAACGGATTTTTCTATCAAACATCCAAGGCCTCCCAAGTAGGATATGGAAAATATCCATATCAACTAACGAGGTATGGATGGTATCCTCATAAGTGTCATCCATCGTGAATGTCAAAATACACTCATCTTCGGAATGTTTTCCTTATCCCAGAGAGAGTCAAGTGAGATCAAATGGTTCAGTACTTGGGAAAGTCTCTAACTTTAGCTTCTCCATTAACTCTGACGCCACTAAATTCTCTATAGACCTACAATCAAAGATTACTTCACATATTCTTCCCTTTACGATGCACCACGTACGGAATATGTTGTTACGGAGCCAAGAATTTTAGTTCGTCGGGTCAAATTTTAACGCCCTGTTTACCGAAGCGCATAGGGGTAGGTTGTGGATACTGTAGAAGTTGGGGTTTTGTTTAACGCGATCGTCGAGCTCAACTTGCTATTTTGGCGTATGTTGGGACCGCGGTAGCGGTGGGGCCGGTGACGGCAACGTTGTAGCCCGTGGCACGAAGAGAGGCAGGTTCGGTGACGGAGAACGTCACTCCAAATTTCAAACCAACATTGGATGGTTTTGATTCGGTGACAGCGACGAAAAGGTAGGTTTGGTAACAGAGAGAGAGTCATTGCAGTTATAAGAGGGGCTCTCTTTTGTTTGTGTGGGAAGCATCTGGGTAGGGATGCATTTGGTTGGGGGAGGAGCTAATGGTAGGCCTCTTTTAATTTCACAACTTTGATTTGTGGTGCTAACAGTTAAAACAATGGGTTAGGTTAAGAGAACTGTTTAGGCCCGAGTTTGTGGTGTGGCTTGTAGAACTATTTTATTAGGATTGGACCTGGGAATTGTGTCCTGGACTGGGCTTTGGCGACTTGGTTTCACACCCGACCACCTATACGTGTCAAAGGGATCCCATTCACTGTTCGTATCTCCCACGATCTGATTCGCGGTTTGAATAACTGACCTCGATGTTTCCACCTCGATTGAGGCAGTCGAGACCACGCCTTCTCTGACAACCGGTTTGGTCTTCGTGGATGGGGGGGGGGTCGATCAAACTGTATATTGCCGATAACTTTCTTGGCTTTTTGACCGTTGTGGCCATAACGTGCTCACGAGTTTCATGCCGATCCATAACGCTTGGGACGCCGGAGAACTCTTCGACGGTGTGGGGTGAATGGGGTAGACCCTACCGATCTTCATCTCCACAAGTTTGTATGATTGTTTGGAGCAACTCCGTTTGAGCGCTCATGAGTTTAAAGAGAAACTCGTATCTCGTATTCATGTCCTCAAATCGAAGGATTGAAAGGTCGCTCTGATACCACTTTAGTGAACTGATTACACAGAAGCCTAATAATCACGAATAACACTAGTACATTCAATTGGTGGAAGAAATTAGGTTCTTAAGAAACCCTAATTTTACTTTATTAGAACTTTTCTTAAAATGAAACTAATTACTAGAGAAACTAAAGAGATCCCCTCTTTATTGAATTAAAGAGAGAGAAGCTAACTACTGTGGGAAATGTCTTATCTAGGGATGTGCTACATCAGATGTAACATCAGAGATTATAAAAGAGTAAAGTAAAGAGAAAGTGTATATTCTTACCCAAGAGCAAAGGTAAAGCTGGTAGCTCTAAGGACTTATCTGGAGCACCGACCATGACCAGCTTTCTGTGATTTTTTAATAGAAGGATAAGTAGAAGAAGAGGATGAATGGCAGACACTGTATCAATAATGCCATCTATTGTGCCCATTGTGGTCTAAAAATAATGTATACCATACATGATAACCCACAATACGATGAAGAAGCTCTAGTTAGCTGAAAAGTCTGAAGAACACAAATTCGGTGGGAAAAATAAGCTTCAATTGCTTAAAAAATAAGCTTAACCTAGATCTAACCTTGCATAGTCTTGCCCTTCATAGATGGTTACAAACCCTAGTTACAAATCTCTCAGATCTAAATAAAACTTTAAACAATGATCTACGTCTAGATAATTAACTCTTGCCTAGGCTTGCCCTTTTATAGAGGTTACAAGGCCTAGTTACAATCCAACTCAAAATCCAACTCTAATCCAATTCTAAAAGGTATTTAAAACTCTTAAACTAGAATTGGAATTATGATAGTCGTTCGAACGACCGAACACCTCCCCTGGAACTTTGGCCCAAGGGTTCAAGTCATCTGAACGACTCTCAACCTTATTCGAACGACTTTGGTAAAAACTCCAGTTTCTCCTAGATCCTCCTGGATTATGCTTCAGTCTCGATCACTACGCAAGTATTTTTCTGGCGTCCCCAAAGGTCTTTCTACTTCGGAGGACTCCAATCTGCCTCACTCTCTAAGGAGGACTTCTCAATGCCTCTTCTCTGACGAGGACTTCTCAATGCCTCTTCTCTAACGAGGAGTTAACACTGGCATCTATACTTGGCAAACTCTGGTGGTAATGACCCATGCTGGAACTTGCGTACCTCCGCGTCACAACTTATAGCTCTTCCCACACTCGATAAGCTCGATGTCCGCGTCGAGAACAAAGCGGTGCCATATAACTGACAGACTACTGAAGCGTTTCTCCATCTCTACATCCCTACTCCAACTTGAGTACTTGGGGAACTTGGGAACAAGATACTATCACTGTACCTGTTGCCCTGAGCTCGTTGGCTTGCTATGTCCAACTGCTATCAAACTCGCGGAGACCAACCTTCATACTGTCGCAATCATCTTTAAATTGAAGCGTAGCCATTCTCTGTCTCTTGAACTAGCTTCAACAAATACAGCCAACTCTAACCGGTCACTGAGATGTGGTCTTCTAAAGACACTCTATCGATACAAACAAAGAACGAGGTGCGGGTACTCTATCCCTACCGCCAACCACCAAGTGATAAGGAATTGGGAAACTGACATCCAATTCCGCTTAGGATCTTTCATCCTAGAACAATCTTCCATCTGAGATCATGTCTGAGATAACCCGCACAACTGACTGAAGTTCAACTCTGTTCTGCGACGACCACGTAACTTACTAACCTTCGGAAACGTGAGTCTTCATCCATCTGTGAGCTTAAATGACCCAGAACCATCTTGTGGAACAACATGGATCAACACGGCTAGAGCACTCGAACGCCGACAAACCTGAAACTCCCTACGGAGCCAGAGAACAAACATCACTCGGCATCTTGCCTTCTTAGACTGATCAAAGCAGGGTCCTATGTATCTGTGGACCAACTGCGGACAAGCGACAACTCATCTTGGAGGTCGCAGTTCATGTCGCGTCACAACGAGTCACTCTGCCCTCGACGTCTACCTGACGATATCATTGTGTGCAAACTCGGGACCCAAACCATGCCTTCATCTCTTACTTCATGCCGCTTCATCTTCGGAACGTCTCTGTGTCCAACTCAGGACAATTACAACGAGTATCTCTCAGGATTTTTCAATCTTCTGTAGACAGTAAGGAATTCCAACCAAACCAAGCTTCGCGGCTTCCACACGAAAGTACTCGGTAACTGACACTGACCATATCGATCTCTGCTGAGGGGCATCATCCTTGATCACAACTGTTACTAAACTTCGCAGCGCAGATACAGACCGAATGCGATAACAACCTGCTAGATCGCTCTATTACTATTCTTCATTGAGCATCAGGGACACTGACCAGCCTTCTAGAGACAACCAACGATATAGATCATCGCGTCCAACTCAAATATTAATCCTTCTCTTAGCATCATTGTCCAAAGCACACTTAACTTGAGCAATCTCGCGCTCGGATATGGAGCCTTTCTCTTGCATCCAATATCAACTGACATGTAGGCAACTCACTCTACAAGCGTTCACCACGGTGCTTGGATCATCTCTAAGGAGCAACTACGGCTCTGGAGAGAACAACTGCCAAATGGGTATCCCATACTACCAACTCGGGAATCATTACTCTGTTTACTCTGACGGACGTAGGCACTACCCATCTACGCTCTGACAAGCAAACGCCCAGCAAGCCTTGTTCGAATAAGCCTAGACCCAACTAGTCTAGCTCTGGCAGACGTAGGCACAATCCATCTACGCTCTACCAACTTAAGAGCTAAGCTTTAACAAGCTATTCTCGCTCTGATACCATCTGTCATGGCCCAGCCTGGGACCGCCTCTACAGTTCCCGGAGTGCGGCGGAATAAGGGACCGTGCGGCGTACACGGACTCGCGGTCGGCGTGTACCAGCCATCTTCACGGGCGCGGCGCGCCAGTGGCATACAACCCACGGATGCTAGAGCGACATCCGGATAATCCTGGATACTCGTGAGGGGCCATCGAATATGTATTCGGTATAGACAACAACGCTGAAGGTTCTCTCAATAATCCCTACAGTGTAATCTTTCGCGACGCGCGCGAGGTACGGAAAGCACACCTGTCCTGTAACGGATCAGGGTAGCTCAATATGCCGGTTTCCACATAAGGGACTCATATCTCAAGGGGCGATGAGCCTGGACTATTTATATTGTCCATCTGGAAGGGCGGTGCGTCTCGGATAGCGCGCGGGGCATAGCGGCGCCATATGAAGCCCTCTATTGAAAACCGGCCCGCATTGCGAGGCAGTGTCCCCTGACCTCCCCTAGGCCTAGGAGAACTCATAACTATCCCTTGTAGATAGTCCATGAGCCGGGGTCCTTGATGACGAAGTATTAAAGCTCTTTTAGTCATGGGGAGGATCGGACCAAAGTTCCTCCTTAATATAGCTATTAAGTGAATAGTCAATTTCCAAAAGGAAACGTTAAAATATGAGACGAAGCGTACTGGACCTTTTCGCCCCCTTAACTAAATCCGATTGCGACGAAACTTGGCGTAGAGCTATATTAGGATATAGAGAACAAATACATTCGGACAGAACTCAAAACGCTCAGGTGGATTTGGCCGGCGTTTGGTAGGTCGTCACACATTGGAAAGTCATAGTGACAAGTTTGTTCTTGCTTTTGGGCTCGTAGGCACTGCCAGTAGCTCAACCATTAAGATTGTTAAGAACCTCGGAGTATGTGGAGATTGCCATGCTATGATTGAAATATGCGAGTCTGATGAGTAAAAGGGAGATACTATTAAGAGATATAAAGAGTTTCCATTCTTTAAGGACGGGGTTTGCATATGTAGGGACTATTGGCGACTAAGCCACCATGATAAATCCTCTGCTTGTAAGAATCTGTCACCCATTCTTCCTCTTATAATCTTTGTATGTATTGATCCATAACCATCATCAGTTATGCCTTATTATTAACATATGTGGGGCATCTGTGGAAGCTCTTTATGAATCTCTTAAGCAAAAGGTGGACAAGTCAATATGTTACATCTTCTGCTTATGCTATTCAAGTCTTCAAGTTGAGAGTACTTCTTAGAAATTGTCATCCAAGTAAAAGAAGATTATGGGCTTCCTAGGGGTCTTGTAGATTATTTCAAGCGTGGGCAGGGTCAACTTTAGTGATAGGAAATGGCAGATAAACTCTTTTCCTTCTGAGAGTTTGGGGTCCCAAATCATGAATTTTTCAGTCTAAGTAGTTTAAACGACATAAACTTGAGTATATGTGATCAGGAAGGGTTGTTGCATATTTCCATTTCGACTATGTGCGGGAGGGTATTGCCAGATAATATTTACTCCAGAGGCGCCAATTTCAGTGATGTGTCACTCTCCTATTGCGGTTAGCTTTTAAGTTTATTTACTTCCTTTTAACCATTATACAATTCTTCCTTCTAATATTTTGAAATCTATCTTACTGTGCAAAACAAAAAAAAACGAAACTGTTTAAAACACCATGCACAATACAGTGCAGGATCTTCAGATTATTAGGGCAGTTCAAGTCTAGTGCAAGTTCAAAAGGGCAAGAATAGTTCAATGCAATACTTGGGTTCTTCCAGATCCAAATTAAACCAAAATATACTATAATGGTGCTCCAATGGGAAACTCAGGTAGGGCAGGTATTGGTTTCATGTACAAGGACAGTGGTAGTTCAATTTGGAGAGGATCCAATTTCTCAGCTGATGGTATTACTAAAACAAGTTCAAGAGCCCTCTGTCTTTTTAAAGAATGGACATTAGAAAAGCCTAGTTTCATCCACAAGATTGAAGAAGCCAATAATGACTATTTAAGAAACCAAGATGTCTAAACCTTGTATTTTATGGTTCCCACTATTGTATTTGCTTCAATTTTTTTGTTTTAGAGCTTAACTTTATTCTTTGATGTAATCTCTAGTTTTGGTGGTATATAATCTAAATTTTTATTGCAAAAAAAAAGGAAGAAAAAAAAGTGGCTCTTGGTGGTGGTTCACGAAAGAACAAGAGATCTAGAACTACTAACGATGCTAATACTACTACTACATCATCATAGAAATGATCTAATCATGTCATGATCACACAAAGTTACATCTCTCAAACCCCTAAGATCGTCCATGACCTAAACCTAGCTTTCCTCTCAACAGATCATCAAAGCAACATCATTTCTGAATTTATTGTTAATCACATCATTGAAAGTCACAACCCCACTACATCCTTTGTTTTGATGTCAGCTTTTGGAACTACTTAGGAAAAGGGGTCTGAAATCTTTCATGCTACATGGCCCTTGAACAAGATGTTTCAAGACAATAAGAGTAGTTAAAAGCCGAAAGAGATCTTCAAGCTACATTGAAGGTTTATCTCAAATGCCTTTGTTTGAAAATGTGCAGCGCTTGTATGGATTCTAAAACAACGACAAAGCTAGAGGAGATTGCTCTGGTTCTAGCATATGCAACCAAGTTAGAGCAGAAGGTTGCCCAACCCCATTATCAACAAAACCAACAAAGCAAAATAACATTTTGCTCAATGTTAAGAAAACCAAAAGGCACCAATCAAAGAGACCCATTGAGAAAAAATCAAATTACGAATAGAGATACAATTAAGAATCATAATGCAATAGATTACTCAATATGAAACTGTCTCAATGCTCATTCCTCCTTAAGCAACATTGAATAAACCGAAAATCACATAAAATCTTAAATAACAAATTGTTCCATGAAATAAAAATCAATACTTCCAAACGGAATCAACTACTTAATTTCGGCAATCTCAATACACCTTAGAAATAATAAGCACCAATAATAGTGGGGAATTAGGGTTCACATCGTTATAAGGAAGACAATAAAATCTACCAAAAGTGGACTAATCTAAACCAAATCAAAGCCCCTTTCATCCTTGCTAATCTACTGAAGTATAACTACTAATTCAACAAAAGAATTAAACAAATTCTTTGATTAGCAATATCAAAATTGGAGAATTTCTTACCTGCTTCAATGGTTGATCCTTTACAAATTAGGGATGTATATTCATCAATAAAAATCTTGGAGGAGTAGTTGTGTGGCTTTGAAGAAGGATTTCATCGTAGGTTAGGGCTGGATTTTGCCTCACAAAAGTTTCTACTTCGGCGACAAAGATTTTCTTCGACTAGAGATTCATCATTGTAAAACTTCCTCTTAATTTCTAGTTTAATTTGCACCTCCTAAATCTTCTCTCTCGCACTGGAATGATTCTCATCGTGATCCCACAAACTTCTCACTTTCAATCGTACCCAAAGTTCATCTTCCCGCGACCTCTCTCGCATTTCTCTAAATTTTATAAATAAAAACAATGTCATTTTATCAAATAATGACGTTAATATAGTAGAGAATAAACACTTATCTTTTACGTCATTTACAAAAATACATATCTTTCAAAGGAAAATAAGCAATAATGTCAGTTTGTAATAAAATGACTTAAATGCATTAATGAACTTGTTAAGTTATGGGTAGAAGTGGAAAATATAAGTATCAAAGTCATTATTCAAAAAAATGACATTGATTAGATGACATCGTAGCCCTTATTTGTTGCAGTGCAGGAATAGATCAGTGGCAAGCTGTGAAATGGATTCTAGGGTGTATCAAAGGTAATGTAGATATTGGTTTGGAATTTCATAAGCAAAATTTGATTGATCATTTTTGTGTGGATTATGGGGATTCGGACTATATGGGTGATTTGGATAAATGGCGATCTACTACTGGGTATGTTTTTATATTGGGTGGAGGACCGGTTAGTTGGAGATCTACGCTACAGTCAACGATGGCGTTATCTACTACTAAGGCAGAGTATATGGCGGTGGCTGAAGCAATTAAAGAATCTATTTTGATGAAAGGTCTTCTGCATGATTTAGGCATTAAGATGGATGATCTTGACGTTTTTTGTAATAGTCAAAGTACTATCTTCTTGGCCAAAGAGCAGGTTCATCGTCAACGCACAAAGCATATTGATGTGCGTTATCACTTTGTTAGAGAAATCCTAAAAGATGATGAGATTCTGTTGAAGAAGATTCACACCAATGATAACCCGACAGATATGTTTATAAAAGTTGTTTCGGGAATTAAGTTCAGTAATTGTTTGGACTTGGTTCAAATTCTTTATATGGATTGATTGAATTTTGGGAACTACGGGCGACTTGATCCATGGTACGTAGGCAACAATTTATTTGCTGCAGTCAATTTTGGTCCTTCGGGATGTTCGTTTGTTTAGTTTCCTTGGGTCCTTGAGGATATTCGGTGAGAGAAGTTAGGTCTCTGGGTTCGTTTGGTTGGTGGCTATGTTCGGCTTAAATTTTGGTTTGTTTGGTAAAAAAAATCTTCACCGAGGTGGAGAATTGCAAAGGCTGCCCTATTTTCTATTTGAATAGACTTGGAGCCTGTTCGAACAAGCTCAATGTATGTTCAAACATTTTACTCAGATGGCCCTGTTGTTCGAATATACTTTGGGTGTTTATTCGAATACACATTATCTGTTCGAACAGACATCGAGAAAATCTATTTTTGAGTTCTACTTGGAGCCTTTGGTTTGCCTCGAGATCTAAGGGATTGTATTTGGTCTCCCAAGTATATAAGGGAGAGTTAGGTTTTTTAGAAGCCACCCTTGGTGAGATCTTTTGGTAGAGGAAGTCTTGAGAGAAAAACCTCATTTGTTTATAAGATTGTAACCTTAGATTTTGAAATAAACTCTATATCTATTGTGTGTGGATGTAAGCAATTACCGAACCACCTTAAATCATTGTTATTGGCTTTGGCTGTGTATTCCTTTAGCTTGTTCATAGTTAATCGGATCGAATCGAAGTTCGACTTCCGCGGTGTGGCTCAACAATCACATGTGGAGAATATGAGATATGGTATCGAATCTGATTGCTTAGAGAATATACTGTGGAAAGGATAAGAAAAAACATGAGGGAAATATGATTAATAAATCATAATTAAGTTTAAAATCAAATTGTTGGCTCCCCTCCATTTATAGATTCTCTCATGATATATCTTTGAGATTAATATCATGTTGCATTTGAATCTCTGGGAGTTTAATTATTTTTAACATGTATTAGTTAAGCATGTATAGCTCAATAATATACGGATAATTCATAATACAAATAGAGAAACCCTAATCAGCAGAAAAGTACGAAGAAGAGCAAAATTGGTTGGAAAAATCTCTTTAAGAGCTTCAATTGCTTAATCAAAGTTAATTACAACAGAATTACTCTCAAGCCCTAAGTTTCACTCTCAAAACTTGGATTGATCTAACCTTTTAAAAAAATAACCTAAGTCCCCTTTATATACGAGGGAACTAAAAATACCAGTGGAATGGATCTCAAGGCAAACCCAACGTCTCAGAATGACATCTAAAGCAAACCTACGCCAAGCTCGTTCGAACGGCATCCAATCTCATTCGAACGACTTTGACGAACAAAGTCCAAAATCACAAAAATAGCGTTCTCGTTCGAACGGCATCCAAGCCCGTTCGAACGAGTTTATGATAATTTGTCCTTAGCCCTATAAACATGACCACTCGTTCGAACGGCATCCAAGCTCATTCGAACGACTTCGACAATATCAATCTTCGACAATTTCACTCTTCACATACGAGTTCACATCAAAACGTCCCTAGATCCTCCTGGATCAACGGAACTATGAAGGTTGGTTTCTGTAGGTTCTCATTGATGTTGTATCTTTGTGGTTGTGGCTATCTAATATTGGTTGGGTTGGAACATATCAATAGGAAATAGGATGAACTGGTGATTCTTCAAGATGTAATTGGGTGAGGGTTTTACTTATCATGGAACATATCAGAATGGTGGAGGTTGAGCTCTCTAGGTTTTATTTTGGATACAAATTTTTTATATAGTGTTATTTTCATTTGTGTTGCTTCTTTGCTTTGTACAACTATGGCCAATGATGCATAATATCAAGGGCATATGTTATAATGCCTAGGGGGGGGGGGGAATTAAATTTAGAGTTTTTCCGTTAACAAATGCATATTTTGGAACGAAAATGTCACATAAACATACTGTAGAAGGCATCTCACATTTTAAAGATATAACTAAATTGAATATTTTGTATGTGGCGTGACACGGCATTACATGAGGTGACGCTGTGTAGTATGGAACTTGAGTTTAGAAGGCGTAATCCGTGGTAGGGATAGTGTCGAAGGCATGCCATGTGAAATATAAATATAGAGGGAGTTGGTTTAAAACAACGGTATCCCTGGGGTGACACGGATACCGAGCAGATAGACTTTAAGCGTCGGTCTGGTGTACTAGGATATCATATTTCATATATCCCCGAAGAGAATACGTAGTCAAAACTAAGACTATAAATGTTTGCTATCATAGAGAATTAAAATGAATTTGGATGTGTGAGTTCGATCAATGTTTTATTTTGACAACTAGAAGTTACGGCCAGCAAAATGAGAACGTAAATGTATAAATTATCTTTAAGAACATTGTGTCATGTGTTATAAGCATATTCATTCCCAAAACTTGGCTCTGTGCAGAAGCTTAATACAACTCCTAGAACAAACTCATCCCCATTCTTTTATATATGATGCTTCAATATAGCAGGATATAAACTTGGGCAACCAATACAACACAGAAAGGCAACATATTCATATATTCCCAGTTTTAAGAATACCAGAAACAAAGTGTTCAATCTAACGCCTAAGACAATCTAAGAAAGTTGGAATATAACTTACTGTGCATGACTTGGATAACAATTAGTTCTCAAAATTGAATCTGCGACACAAATTCCCCCCTCGCTATGACCAGAGTAATGTCATGTCATATAATTAATATTACACAATACTTGAACAGATTCTGATAGAGAGAAGCCAAACACCGATCAAACAACCAAGATTAATCAGGTTTTGGGTAAGGAATCTCCTACCCATTGTAAAATCCCTGCCCCTGGTGGAGAGAAACAAGTACAATTTTTTGCGGACAAAGTTTGTAGACCAGAGACAGATAGAGATAGAGAGAACTACTGTTCTTCTGGAAGCGAGAAAGAGAGGGGACATCCCAATACTCTCAATCCCAAGAGCTGAACTCTCTGTTGGAATATCAGTATACCAATTAAGCCTTATAGGACGGCTGGACCTACAAAAAATAAAATTTGTAACAGTTTAGGAATTTGCAAGAAATCACTGGAAAACAAAGGGAACGTGCAAGATGATTCCTATTGGAAAGGCGTTTTTCATCATAATATTGGAGTCAGAAGAAGACAAGATATTGATTTGGAGCAGAGGATCCTGGATGGTTGAACAAATGCATATGAGACTCATGCCATGGAATCAAAAAAATTTGGTGGACAAATATAGTAACTCCAATGCTCTGATTTGGTTCAAGTTTCCTGGGTTGCCTATCGCAATGTAGAGCAAAAAGATCATCTTGTCTCTAGAGAATACACTTGGTAACCCTATTTAGATAGACCAATCAACAAGAAATCAAGACTATGGTTTCCATACGAATGTTTTGGCCGGCATTGATCTCTCAAAGACATTTCCAGACCACATTCTTCTGGAGATTGAGGGACAAATTATCAAACAAGAGGTCCTGCTACATCGAATCCCCAATTGTTGTTCTCACTATAAAAATGTAGGACACACGATCGCAGAATGTAAGATTGTGCAAAAAATATTCCGAGCTAATGAAATGGAGCATAACAAGACCAAATCGATGACTGGAAAAGAGTAAGCGAAAAGCAACCGGGGCAATCAAAAATTAATACTCCAGGAGAAACAACCTCAGGACATGGATTTGGGGAAGAAAATCACTGCAACACTGAGTAAACACGCGTATTTTCAGGAATCTATGTAGAAGAGAAGTACTGCATCACCTCTTATATACCCCCCGGGCATGCCTAGACCATCTACCCACTTGAAGCAACACAAAAATATTGGGGCGACAGTAGAGTGGTCGACCACTAAGGGCAACAATAGAAAACTGACATCACCCAAGATAAACAGTCTAGCTAACAGGAGTAACCAGTTTGATGCACTAAGAGGTGTGGAGGAGGATATAGAACACATCGATTCAGCTTCATCAAGACAGCAGATTACCACC
This sequence comes from Kingdonia uniflora, assembly GCA_014058105.1. NCBI lineage: Eukaryota > Viridiplantae > Streptophyta > Magnoliopsida > Ranunculales > Circaeasteraceae > Kingdonia > Kingdonia uniflora. The sequence continues at coordinate 1,110,535 of JACGCM010000779.1, read as the reverse complement.
AAATCGATAATCTAAGGAGAGAGTAGCGACAGAGAGATAGACGTGGACAGGCTCATATCAACGCCACATAAGGAAGATCTCGTGGTAGCTATCGCAAATTTAGCAAACGATACAACAAATGAGGCAAACAGAGATGAAGGAGACGCATACTTCACGATGATAAATGAAGCCAGACAAACCTCAACCCGTCAAGTTGGCCTGATGATATGGAATAGGAAGAACATGTGCATCTCGGTCCTAATCAATTTTTAAAAGGGGTTAAGGTGTATACCGTAAACCCGAGAGTGACACGATCCACCCATAAAGATCAATGAAAGTCATTTTCTCGAATGCCAGAGGGCTGGGAAATAGAAAAACAACAAGATATCTCAGGAAATCTACGATAAGAATACAACCAAATATTGTATGAATTGCTGGACCAAATTTTTTTTGTAAGGACTTTGAGCTACCGGGTAATTAAAATATAGTCATCTCCAATTAACAAAATGCAGAAAAAGGTAACATATGGATATTTTGGCTTAAAGGAACCTCTGCACATAGAGTTTTTTCTATGACAAAACAATATATTACGGTGCCTTACATGGAGAGCTATTTTTCCTTTGTACATGTAGACTACAACAGAATTAACAGGCTGGATCTCTGGGATGACCTCTCTAATTTTGCTGTAACTAATATCAAACTATGGATATGCATTGGAGATTTCATCGTGATTCTCCAGGTAGCTGAGAAAAGGGGACAACATCCACCTACCACTAATGCAATGCTAGACTTCAACAGCTTCTTGGATACAACGAAACTCATGGAAAGCCCCTCCTCCGAGCTTACCTTTATGTGGTACTATGCGCAGAGTGGGAATAACAGAATACTGGTGGTCCTCGACAGATGTCTCCAGAATGTAGTATGGCAAAGCACGTTCAGAGGTTGGAGAATGAAAGTGCTGCCTAGAACTTAGTCCTATCATTCACTCATTATGGGGGAATGATTTCAGGTGCCTAAACCAACAAACATCCCTTTCAGGTATCTTTAATCCTGGGGATCGGAACTTGAGTTTGGGGATATCGCAGCCAGTAGCTGGGGGAAGCCACTCAACCACAAAGGCTAGGAACGCAAATGCCCTTATCAAAAATATCCAAGACAGTACGGGAAGAGACATTACAAACCAGTTACTTATTCAGGAGCATATCACTAGCTACTACAAGGCCAAATTTGCTGCTGCAGATACACAACAATGTCCAAAACTTTTCAATCAGCTCCCCAACCAAGTTACAGAAGCAAAAAACAATATTCACACTACAGCCTCAACCACTAAGGAGATTAGTGATGCAGTATTCTCTATGGAAAGCAACAGCGCCCCTGGTCCAAATGCTTTTTCTGGTGCTTTTTACCGTAAATTTTGGGAAATCCTTAGCATAAATATTTACGCTGGGATAATCTCGTTCTTTCTGGATGGTATGATTCTCATGACTTTCAACTCCAACCTCATAGTTTTGATTCCCAAAATCAAAAACCCATCGAAGATTCAACAATACAGGCCAGTTTGCCTCAGTAACTTTATTTTCAAAGTCATAACTAAAATTATTGCCACTCGGTTATCTCCTATTGCCTACAGATGAGTTTCGAGAGACCAAAGTGCATTTATCAAGAATATAAACATCTATAACAATATTTTCATGGCTTCGGAGATGGCTAATGAGATGAAAATTAAGAGAAAAAATGGAAATGTGGCTCTTAAGATCGATATCAGTCAAGCATATGACACACTGAGCTAGAAATACCTCGTCACAACTCTTCGAGCGTTTGGCTTTGATCTAAAATTCTGTGATTGGATACAAACTATTATCAGTAGTAGTATGGTATCTATTCTTATCAATGGTAGTCCATCAGGTTTCTTTCAGCTGGCTAGGGGTATCCAGCAGGGGGACCCTCTCTCCCCAATTTTGTTTGCAATTGCGGAAGACATACTGAGCATCAATCTCCACAAGGCCAGAGAACAAGGCAGAATACAGACCATGACATCAACAAAGGGTACTCATGGCCCCACTCGCCTGCTTTTTACAAATGTTATATTCATCTTTGTGAACGGGAACAACAAATACCTGATAAATCTTTTGCTTATTCTTACCGAATATCATAAGGTCTCTGGTCAAGAGATTAGTGTGGCCAAAAATAAAAAAATTATGAGTTCTATACCTCTCACCCGCAGAAGAGTGGTCACTAAGATATTTGGCTTCAAAGAAGGAAATTTTCCAAAGACGTATTTGGGAATTCCACTCATACAAGGGAGGGTACCAAAGCAAGCGATTTTATCGCTATTAGAAAATATCATAAAAGGGCTAACAGCTGGATGGGAAGCATGATCTCGTTTCAGGGAAGGGTCACTTCTGCAAAGTCTGGCCTGAACAACATAACGATTCAAAATATGGCAATGTACAAATGGCCTCGATCAGTTATCAAAGAGGGAGACAATATCCTTAGAAACTATATCTGGACTGGAGACCCAACCAAAAGGAAGGGGGTGACGCTGAAATTGGATAAGGTATGTAAACTGACTAAGAAATGGGGGCTTGGTATACGTAGTCTGAGTGAAGTCAACAACGCTCTTCTTTGCAAACTTCACTGAGTTTTTAAACAAGGAACAAAGGAATGGGCAACATTTCTCAAATCTAAATTCAGCAGCAAGAGTGGTGAAACTATTCGATATTATAAGCCGTCTAGTTTATGGACGGGAATACAGACCGGAATGACCATTTGGAAACTACATAAAGGCTGGCTCATTGGAGACGGATAGAAAATTGATTTCTGGAGAGACACCAAGGAAACAGATATCCCACTCGTGGAACATATTGATCTGCCTCGACACTTATGGAAAAACTGCAAAGCAATGCTCAACAATTTTATCAACCCACAAGACTGGAATTTCCCAACGACATATTGCTCCAATTGCTAGCACTAGGAATCAACATACAAAACATTCAATGCAACCCCAATGACCATGATACTATGATCTAGAAACAAGATATCCAAGGATTATTCTCCACCAAGAATGCATATGAAACACTACACTGTAAAGAAGAGTCGGCATGGTGGTGGTAGTACGTTTGGAGACAATCAATCTACCCTAGACTAGGAGGCTTTGCTTGGTGCTTGATGAACCATATACTCCCTATGGATGACGCCATAATGAAGAGAGGCATCTCTATTGCGTCATCTTGCCACCAATGCCCTAACGCATCAGAAACGGAGTCTCATACTTTATTGCGGTACCATTTCGCAGTCTCTCTCTGGCAGAAGGCAACGACCTACTTCTCGTATGCAACTATCACCCCATCAGGCAACTGGAGAACCATACTAGAGAGAGGTAAAACATCGAATCTATACATTGGTGATCTTATGGTGACCAGGGTTTTCGCAATCTGCAGCAGCATTTAGAGAGCTAGAAACAACTGGCGGTTTGATAGAGTCAAAACCCCTATCTAGCAAAATACGCTACACATCCTGACTGACATTGTAGATGCCTCCCTCCTCCCCAAAAATACAATAAATAACACCATTCAGGACCTCAGGATCATCGAGGAGCTTAATATTCAGTGCAAACCGAGAATAGGCAATAACATAGAGAGCTGTAAATGGGGGCTTCAAACTCAAGATGAGGTCAAAATCTATTATGATGGATCGGCTCTAGGCAATCCCGGTGTAGCAAGTATAAGCATTATTTACACGAACAACAAAGGAAAAGTCTTAGGTACATACAGTAAATCCGTTGGGCAAGCTACGAACTTCATTACAGAGATTACTTCAATCATTTTAGGAGTTTCGAGAGCTTTAACATAAGGGTGGAGAAGAGTGTGTGTAGTATCTGACTCAACTGCTACAATTAAAGCGTTCATCAAGGATAAAATACTCTGGACGCTTAAAACTGCTTGGGACCTCATCATCCCCCACCTTTTGCAAATCCGATTCAGCCATGTATGAAGAGAATACAACTTCTCGGCAGATCAAATTATAACTTCTCGGCAGGAAATCACGCTGAACTGGATGAATGTTCTTAGTTTACTCATTTTGCGGTTATTGCATATAACTTGATTGCTGACAGGGGCAACTTAATATTCACTAGTGACATGTGCTAGGGGGTAATAAACTGACTCCTATTTCTTTTGTAACCTGCCTTTCATTTATTAGACTAAACTTTTTGCAAAAAAAGAAGAACAGATTCTGAAGCATAAATTTTCAATTGTGAAAAACATAGCGTAGTGGGCATAGTGGGTATCCCCTTAGGCGCCGGCCTCTAAGGGCACCTTCCCTGTTTCTATTTTTTAATTATTTTATTTTAGTAGAATAATTCGTATTTTGAAGGGTAGTGTTTTAGAAGGTGGATGACTCCTAGTTCTATAAATGAGTCATAGAGTAGAAGTTAAGGTTAGGTTGAGTTTTGAAGAAGAAGGGTAAGCTAAGTAGTTTCTTTTCAGTTTAATTCAATCAAAAGTAGTTGTATTTGTTTCTTTTTAATCACTTCCGCGTTAGTAGTTTTCTATAAGTAAAGTACTATAAAAATGCTTGGAAATGCCAGAAGATGCCAAACTGTATTCAGTCAAATCATATAATAAGTCGACATAAGTACATCGTCTACCACATAAAAGTCAACAATTTGTAATCAAGAGAAAAATTTTAGTATAATAACCATCATTTGCAAATGTATTCTAAGGGAATCTCCAGCAGTTGTGAAAACGAGTGTGGGTTGGGTTTTGGTGTCGGCCCACACTCGTAACTGATACTATTTCCCTTCTAGCAGGCCAAAAAATGAGTATGAGTTACTTGTGTGGCGTTGTCAGAACTCAATCGGGTGTGGGGAGCTCGCACTCAAAATAATGGGTGTGAGGAGTTTAAAACACTGCGGGGACTAAAAATGTCCGCGCGGACTAAATTACACCGCGCAGATTAAATATTTATTTATTGGTATGAGAGGAGATGAATAATTATGCGGAGTAAAGTAGTGCGCCATGGACTAAAAAATTATTTTCATTAAATAAAGACCCGCCGCGTCATCTGCAACTGCTGGGAAGCTTGAGTGAGGTTTGGGTTTTTTTGGGCCTGACATGGTGGGTCAGACAAGCCAACTGACACCCGACTGCTGGAGATGCTATAAGAAACTTATGTTCAGAAAAGCACTTCTAAAATTAATTTTATTAATTTTCTGATTGTACATTTACCTTTGTATGTCCCTCAGTGTATTGCAGATACGGAATTCAACAGGGATTTGTGGTCAATGACAGATTGTGCTTTAAACTCTTTCACAGTTTTAGATAATATAAATGGGTTCTAATCCAACATGTGGCCCTGTAGGCAATTTTCGCTCTTTGTGTTTTCATTCTCTTAGGATGGAACGCCTAATGGATATGGTTGTTCCAGACCCCAAAAATTGTGATATGCAACAAGTGTGTTTCTTCGCACAACCTGACATTTTAAGAACGCCATTCTTAGATCGAGACTATAATAGTGTTCATGATTTAAGTTTTTTTTTTTCCGGTTAAACTGGGGTTGAAAGCAAACTTAAATGGTTAGTACTCTCCTCATGAAAGCCACATAAATAGCACAAAGATTAAGAGAACACTTTTCTCTGGACCAGTTTGTTTTGGGTTATTAAACTCCACTAATAGCCATCCATGATAAGATTGTTTTTAGGTGTTGAAATATTATTCCAACACAAACTAGAGCCCAGTCAACTTTGATCGTTTTAGGTCTCAAGTACTCATAAGTTGAAGTTATAGAGTACTTCTCCCCATTAACAGGTATACTCCACATAACTTTATTAGCTGCATTGGAGCATATAAGAGTATTCAAAAGGTCCGGCATAATCTCTATTTCAAGATGGCAGCTAATTCTAGAAGGACCAGTCCACTTGTAGTCCCTAATAATATTAGAGAGGGTAGCTCTCATATTCAGAATAGAGTCATACGTAAAAATTTGGTTAAAAGAGAGGTCAGAAAAATACCTTTCGGGTGTCATGGGTCCTTCCAAAAAAGAGTAGAATTACCATCTTCAATGCTATGTTTGATAAGAGTTTGTGGCGCCTCTCTAGTCTTGAGAATGCTCCTACAAACCCAGGAGCAATCACTAGAGACCCTCATCTCCCAGAAATTTTTCCCTCTAATGTGATTAGTCTTTATCCAGTTGCCCGACATATCCTCTTTGTTTGCAGCAAGCCTAAAAGTATGTCTCATTATTTTTGCAACATTACAAGTTTTGAGACATTTGATCCCAAGACCACCTTCATCTTTAGGGTAGCAAACCTGGTTTCACTCAATAGGAGTAGTTTTTCTACCTGAGAAGCATGCTAATTTGTATTGTAGGATACCAGAAATCACTGCGATAAATGTAGTTAGAAGGACCAACTCTAAGCTCAGCGATCATCTTTTTCAGCGCCTGAATCTTAATTAGCCAATCACGAAGACGAAACATGCAAGCTTTCTCAGATGCTTAAAACTCTTTAAGATTAATTGCTAAATTATGGTACTCAAAGCAACTGAGTATTAGTAGGTGTCTTTGTCTCCAAGCGGCAAATGAAGTTTCGGATGTGGCTGCACAAACATACTCCAAATTCAGAAGTATGACATGCTTTATAAGCAGAGTCAAAATTCCTCCCATCACGAGTGTTATAAGATAACCCTATCAAGCACTGAAGCACCTAAACAACAACAAGAGAGAGAGAGAGAGAGAGAGAGAGAAATAAGGTAAATGGAGAGCTTTATTAATTCCGGAGATGTAGGTTACAATAAGAGACATAAAGCCTATATATAGAACTCCCTTAATAAACCCTAAACCTAGGAGATTACTTCTCCACCAAGTAATCTTTAGTGGTAAATAGAGAGCTTTATTAATTCTTGAGATGTAGATTACAATGAGAGGCACAAAGCCTATATATAAAACTGTCTTAATAAGCCCTAAACCTAAGAAATTACTTCTCCACCAAGTAATCTCTAGTGTGTATCCCTAGAAGTGACGTGACATCTTGGGTGGGATCCTAAATCTCACGTAGGTCTGTAGGCCTCACAGTGGACCGAAGCACTTAAGCAATCAAAGAAAGAGAGAGAGAGAGCAATAAAGGGCAAATAGAGAACTTTATTAATTCTTGAGATATAGGTTACAATGAGAGGCACAAATAGGGGCGGAGCCACATGAGGACCAGTGGGGGCTGCCCCCACTCACTTTTCTCCAAAAAAGAGTATACATATACTAAATACTAGACCCTTTCTCTGATTGCACCACTTCAACTGATTCATCAACTCTAACTGGAGACAAACTCACTTATTCAACCCCATCCCCAACAACACTAACACCCTTCTTCTTCTTCTTCTTCTTCTTCTTCTTCTTCTTCTTCTTCTTCTTCTTCTTCTTCTTCTTCTTCTTCTTCTTCTTATAAACTCTGTTGAGTCAAGTCACCATCAGAAGCATCAATGATATCATGTATGAGTTGACGATTAGGTAAAGCATCCCATTTGACCCAGTAGCTCTTGTAACGCTGAAACAACTACAATGAAAATGGGGTTCATGGTGGTGATATTTGTTTGTGTTTAGTTGAGTAACTTGAGTTGGAGCAGAGCCTGAGATGAGATAAGCTGAGATAGCTCTATCATCTAAAGAGACAGATATTGTTAAGGTGAGAATTGTTGGTGGGAGAAAGGCAAAGTGGTCTGGGGTTGGGTGGATTTTGCCTTTGTTGTGTTTACTGATTTTTTTCATGAAGCTCTCTGCTTTTGTTTGAAAGAGAGGGAGAGAAAGTTGTGGGGTGGGGGGTTTGGTTTGGTTTGGTAAGGATTTATTTTCATAGTCTGAGGGGCAAAGTCAAAAAAAAAAATTGGGGCGGCACCCTAAGAATCCCTGCCCCCCCGACCAATAATCCTGGCTTCGCCACTGGGCACAAAGCCTATATATAGAACTCTCTTAATAAACCCTAAACCTAGGATATTACTTCTCCACCAAGTAATCTCTAGTATGTATCCCTATGACTGGCGTGACATCTTGGGTGGGCTCCCAAATCCCGCAAAGCTCCCACAGTGGACCAAAGCTATTCAACTCCCCACGTAGGGCCGTAGCTTATAACACTACCCCACCTACAACATGAATGCTTGCCTCGTCAAAACCTCTGCACACAAAACACCCTTGGGAAAAATGTACAATGAAAGAGTACAACCCTGTGTTCATCGTCCTTGCATTGGGCGCGCTTCCCCTGCCTCGTTAAAAACCTTTACTAGCAAAACCCAGTAGGAAAAAGCAACGTATAAGGGAAAAAGAGTACAACACGCTTCTTGTCCAGTTAGTGAGGATCAAACACCTCTTAACGTATCAACGAGAATCAAACTCTTCCTAATTTTATCTACGAGGATCAAACACCCCTAGATATATCTACAAGGATCAAACACATTTAGATCTTATCAGCGCGGATCGAATTCCCCTGATGTAGTCAGCAAAGATCAAACACTTTCTGACACTCATTAGAGAGATCGAACTCCCCCTTGACGTCTAAAAGCTCAGCACTGTTTGAGCGAGTATAAACTACATATTCTGATCCCATAAAGCAACTTCTCAAAAGTCAGTTTCGGTAATGCATCAGTAAACAACTTCATGTAGTACTAGTAAACAACTTCCCATTTATATGACCAATCGTAGATCGTAACCAGAAACATTTCTTGCCAACTTCATGTAGTACTAGAATCTCTTAGTGATTAGATGAAGTCGCAACCATGGTTTGTTTTACTGATATCCATAAAATGGTTATCTTTCCATACATAAACACATAGCCCATATACGAACGCGCTCTATATGGGTCTGATAAATATCTTATGTCAGCGTATCTTACCAGCATAGATTTTCCATCCCTTGGGTAGAATAATCCCAAGTCTATAGTATCATGCGGATACTTCAGAAGGTGTTCAATACAATTCTAGTGCCTCATGGTAGGGTTTGAACTATGCATCATAAAAAGTTCACTTGTAAAGATATATCCGGTCTAGTATACCCCGTAAGGTACAGTAGTACACCGATCACTCCAAGGTATAGCTTATCTGAACCAAGGAGTTCATCCCTCTCATCAGGCGGGTGAAACTGGTCAGCCTTTACATTGAGTAATCTAACTTTCGTTGGCGTACTCATAAGATGGAAATTTTCAAAACTGAATCTATTAAGGATATGTTCTGCATAAGTCACTTGATGTATAGGAATACTGTTGCCAAGGTGTTCGATCTACAAACTGAGGTAGAACTTGGTCTTTCCGAGGTCTTTCATTTCAAATTCCTTCTTAAGGTATTCCACGGCTCTTGTAGTCTCCTTACGAGTCCCGATGATATTTAAATCATCCACATTCACTGTTATGATTGCAAACCCTGTCTATGTCTTATGTATGAAGGCACATGGACATATAGCATTATTTGCAAAGCCTTTTGCTTTCAAATATTCAGTCAACCTATTATGCCACATGAGCCCGGATTGTTTCAATCTATAGAGTCTCTTATCCAATTTGATTACGTACGTGTCTTTAACACTGGGTTTTAATGCTTCCGAAAGCTTATACCCTTTTGGTAACTTCAGGTAGATGTTTGTATCCAATTTTTCTTATAGATACGTTTCTACTACATCCATTAGATGCATATCGACGTTGCTCTCAATGACCGATAGACTGATTAGAAACTCAAATGTAATAGTATCCATGATAGGAGAATAAGTGTCATCGAAATTTATTTCAAGTCTCTGAGAGAAACCTTACACAACTAGTATAGCCTTGTACCTTACGATCTCCCCGTACTTATTACATTTCCTTACAAGCACCCATTTATATCTAACAGGTCTTTAAGATTCATCCAGTCGGATAATCTTTCCAAAGACCTCACGTTTTACCAATGAGCTTAATTCTGCCTTGATAATATCCTCCCATTTTAGCCAATCAGTACAACGACGACATTCGTCGACCGATAGTGGTTTGGGATCCTAATCAATCACAGCTAATACTATTGTAAACGTGAATGCCCTGTCAGTAACTACTTTAGTACAATCCCATGTTATGCCATTAAATATATAATTGAATGAAACCTTATTATTATCATGAACATAATCCCCTTTGAGCATATCCAATAATGTGATCGACTAATATCAGCCTGTATTTGTTGAACCCCTCCTCTAGGTCTCAGTCCCTTTCGGCTCCGAAGTAATCCCTTAGTCACTTTGATCGTGATTTATTTAGTCCCTTTATTTTGCCGATTGTTGTCTGCTGAATTTGAAGCTCCAGGTAGACGATCACGCATGCCGCTGATTCATTTACTGATGCAACATGAGTCCCCAATGAGACTTCCAACCGTGCAAGCACATTACTCGCATATACATACTCTTTTACTACTTTAACAGTAACATTGAATATATCTGGCATTTTAATCGATACACTTTGTAAATGCAGCATCTGGTGGACTTCCTGCTCACCCATCAGTGACAGAGGATCATATTGAGATAGCGATGGGCTACTTCACTTAACCACATGGCATTCATGTGTCTAATCTCTTCTAATGCCGGGAACACCATCTCATCAAAATGGCAATAGTTTAATCTAACAGTGAACAAATCATCTATCGATATGGGTTTCAAATATCTGATAATAGATGTTGAATCATAACCTGCGTATACGCCTAAACGACACTAAAGACCCATCTTCGTATGTAGCGGATGTACTATTGGCACCTACGCAACACATCCAAATGCGCGCAGATGACAAACACTGGGCTCACGCCCATTTACTAGTAGTTTTGGGGAATGTTGGTGGTATGCCATCAGACGAATCCCAATCAACGTTGAGATATACAAAATTTCATGTCTCCACTCATTAGCCAGAAGCTATGTACGTAGTAACAGTGGCCTTGCGAGTAACTATAATTGCTTGATTAGATTCTTTGCCATCCCATTCTGGATATGGACATGCAGGACTGGATGCTCCATATCCATCCCATTTATAGTATAATACTCACCAAATGCTTTCGAGCTAAACTCTCCAACTCTGTCAAGTCGAATCGACTTGATCGAGTGGTCCAGAAGTTGCGTCCACAGCCTAATAATTTGTACCAATAATCGTGGGAATGCATAATTTATACTCGAGAGTAGACAAACATTAGACCATTTTAGAGATGCATCAATCAATACCATATAGTATCTAAATAGCCCACTTTGTGGATGGATAGGTCCACATATATCTCCTTAAATACGATAGAGAATGGCTGGCGACTCATGTCCCACCTTGGTATTACTAGGTCGTGTGATTAACTTCCCTTGTGAGCATGCTTTGAACGGTCTATTGCACAAAATTAAGATCTCTTGTGACTTTATCGAGTGTCCCATTGTATTTTTGATGATTTTCCTCATTATGGATGTACCCGAGTGTCCTAAATAATCATGCCCAAGCTCGAACTATTTTTCCTGTATTGGAGAAAAGTTAATAATAGTATATGCTTCGACAACCCTTATCTCCGTAAAAAATAATCTGGAGGAATGTCCTAGACAGCATTCGAAGATAATCTTATGGCCCTTAACCATCAATATAATGTACAAGTCTGCCTTGTCATTGTTCATCATGGTTTATACTTGATAACCATTGGAATGAATTTCTATAAAACTCAGTAGATTTCTATTCGACTTACTCGAATATAAGGCTTGGTCAATTTGTAAGATCGAACTGTTCGGGAGCATTATAATGGCCTGACCTCTACTCACCACCATATTGGTTGCACCAGATATGGTTTTGACCTCACCGTCATACAAAGTCAGAGTTAAGAAGAGCAATTTCTCACGAAATATAATATGTGTGGTCCCACTGTCTATCAAACATGTGGACCCTGTTTTATAATCATCAATCAACATCCTATGGGCAGACAAATCTATTTTCTTTTCTTTATATTTAAAAAGAGCAAACATTAAATACTCATTATTAAATTCTAATAGAAAATAACTATGAGCTAGGTAAAGATGTAGAACAAGTCACATAGATATAACCGCGATACAAACATTTATTTTATTTTTTAAAACCAAATTGTACAAAAACAAAGTGCTGAAAAATAAAATGCTCCCTTATGGAGACTTACGTACTTAATCAAAATAAACTAAGTACAGCAAATAGGGAAAGGTTAAAATGTTTATCATGTATTGCCGTTCTAACTACTGGGTTGCACATGTATCCTGGTCATTTTCCCCAATCACTGCATCCATATCCCCGAAGAAGTCTACTGACTCAAGTCCCAGGGGACTAATATCTATCACAAATATGCGGTTGGCTTCATGCTTGCCGTTAGACACGGGAACATTTGTCCATTTCATATTTCAGGCGGATTTCTTGCCTTTCTTGCGTTGTTACAGTCGTTGAAAGTTGCCTCCCCGTCCAGGATTCTGGGTAGAAGTAAACTAGTTTCCCTTATGATGTCGACCACCCATGTTACCTCTACTTCTACTGCGGCCTCGTCCGCAGGAACCGCCACTCCCCCTAAAATTGACCGTATGTACCTCAGGCATGGTTGCACTTCTAGCAGGCCAAAATACCTTGTTTTTCATTAGTAGTTCTTCATTTTTCTCTACAACGAGTAGCAAAGTGATGAATTCAGCGTGGGTAACTAACTTATTATGTCAAAATTACCTTTGAAGCACAATGTTCGCCGCATGAAACGTGCTCATAGTCTTTCCAATCAAATCAGACTTTGTAATCGTGTCTCCACACAACTTAAGTGTTAAGACGATATGGTGGACTGCAGAATTGTACTCAATTACATTTCGGTAGTCCATCAATCTAAGGTTCGGCCACAGGAACCTATCCTTAGGGAGTGAGGTATCTTTCTAATGTCCAAAATGTTCCTTAATGCTCTCCCAGAGTGTCAAAGGGTCCTTCACAGGTAGGTACTCCCTCTTGAGTATCTCTTCAATGTGATGAAGAATATAGAAAAGTGCCTTTGAACTTTCATTGGAATGCTTCCTTGTAACACCCGCATCTAGTGTTAAGGTACTATCTTCTGGCGTTGCCACATCAGTTGGTGCAACCACGGTGTCTTCGCGCCATGTGAGGTAGTTTTCACCAGAAATATGCAGTGGGGGAAAATCTTAATTCTTGAGCTTTGACATTGGTTCATAGTATTAAATTTATAATCAGTATGATATCAAACAATCCAAATATAATTCAATCAGAAGCTCAAATTGTACCCCTTCATAGGGTCTTTTTAGGGGTAAAACATATTGACACCCTAAAGATTACTAGCCAATATAATTTGGCATTAATCTAGCAAGATAACTCTATAATATCTTGCCTAGTTAGTAATGTAGTAGCCTACTCATAGCCTTCAAAGACTAATCGAATACTAGAAGGCTACATCGAAGCCTACCAGATACTCAAAGCTCAGGGAACCAACAAAACAACCAAAGGCATATTATCTACCCGAAGCCTTTCGAGACTAATCGAACACTCGAAAACCACACAAAAGCTTACTGCAATAGTCAGAGCCGAAGACAGAGTCAGTCAGCATCCAGAGCCCAGCACGAGCTTTGAAAGGACTTCGACCATATGAGTTCATGATCAAAGACAGACAAACCTGACTGCCAGCTCACTAGACAGAATAGTGAAACATGCCGCCAGATAGCTGCAGTGACAGCACCGACCTCATTTACAAGACAACTACCCCAAAAGGGTATATATGTAATATAACCTCGCATGGTGACTCACCCTTTCCTATCCCCTGTAAATATGTGAGGAGAGACATTATGAAGAGGTTAGAAAAACTCCGTCCAAACTTGCCCTAAGATCCACAACCTTCGAGTACCTTCAAGTTTTATTTAATTCGAATTATAACCTCATCCATATATACATTATCTCATTCAAATCCTCACTAGAGGTCATGAATAATACCTATTTATGGACTCCACGCAAGTATGTTCGCACAACACTCTATTATTTCATTCTTATTTATTTGTTAAAGCCTCTAATCCAATCTAAACCCCCACAGTGTAAGAGTATGAACTCCTATCTATGAGATCATGCCCCTACAAGTAAATCCTCAATCCATCCACATGAGTAGATTAGGATAGTAGACACGGAAAAATATAGGTTAAAGTTCTTTGAGGGACATCTTCAAACTCATTTAATTCATGTTTTATACATTAAATAAATAGTTTTATTAATGACAAAATCCAAGATTTTTTTATTAAATATAGAGTTTCTATTGATGTGCCCTTAAAAACCCATAAAATGTACCATTCGTGGTCAAATTATGGTTAATACATATGATTGAAGCATAAATATGTCTATGTATTTTACCAAAATGGCCTAATTTGAACATTTAACTCTTGGTCAACCCACATGCTCAACTGGTCAACCCTCACGGTCAACATGGTCAAACTGGTCAACCTTAGTTTAGCATCAAAGTTAGCCCTTGTGGTTAATTAATTAAGGTACAGCGGAATAATATCCCTGGTAATGAGGTATTATCTCCCTTAATATAGATATCCCATAAATGGGTATCTCTTTATGCCAAATAAAGCCTCCATAATAAGTTTCCCTTGTGGATATTTTTTAACAACAATACAAAGAGATAAACTATATACCAATCAATAGCTTCCAACACATGCCTGAATTTTTTTTCTAGTGAGAAATAATTAAAAAGATTCTCAGAGAGCAATCTGTAAATATCTTAGGGTTTTTAAGAAAAATTGAGGGACTGAATCCAAAATTATTTTATACCCTTAAATTAATTTTGAAATTTCAAATCAATTCCTAGTCACATGTAACTATAATTTGGCCACATCATACCCAAGTTAATACACCCATATTACTATGATCCCATAAAAACTTATGAAACTTGAGAAAATCTGGTGATCTTAGATTGATATTGTAGGGAGATGTCTCTCGAGCTGAGATACCATCGAACTAATACCATGATAGACTCACGCAACATACCCATGCACCATCAAAAATGATATCTGGACAACGAACTCAAGAAAAACGTAGCTTGAGCACTTCAAGTAAAACAAAATGAGTCAAGGATACCTGTCTCTCACGTACTAGCAGTTGTAGAAATAACTGTTATTCTTCCCCCATTCCAAGAAAACGTGTTAAGACACAAACAAACTGAGGATGAGGTCTATAAGAAATATACAATATAGAGGAGAAAAAACAAAGCTTTTCTGGCCCAAGAGATCGCAAATTATAATCAAGATAACTTAATCTCAAAGCAATAAAGTCAATTTTCACTAAATCCTCAAGACTGAGGTCATGGTTTTAACCTATTTAGAGGTTTTCACGTTAAACACTTGTGTCAGTTTATATTGTTTATTATTAATTGTATCACAGGTATATTTGGCGTAAGAGGCCATTCGAGCTACGAAATTAGGTCCTTACATTTGGCACCGTCTATGGGAAAAAATCTATTTCCACAAAATCCTAAGCTAGATAGTTACTCTAATATCAACATTCCATCATGGTGAACCCTAATAGACTAGCTTCAGTGGCTCAACATAAAATTTTAACAAGACCTAATCCATTTGTAGAATTACGGGAGAACCACAACGCCAAAACCGAGAAGCAGAATGAATTTGAATGCCAATTGGTGCACGACCGAGAGCTTTGCGAACAAGAAATTGATGAGGAGTGCAGAGCTCGATAGATGGAGTTCAAGCGACATGAAGAACAGATGATAGCACTGCAGATGGCCTTAAAATATTTGCAAGACAATCAGCAGGATCAAGCTCCTTGGAAACGTGAGGTTATACGCACAAACTCCAGGATTTTAGCATTAAATAGATTGGGACCTCGAGGCGCCGCTAGCAAAGGAGCTTCCAGGAACCACCCTAATGATCCTCTTGTATAAGAGGCTTTAATTCATTTGGGATGAGAAGGTCAATCAGAATTAGCAGGGGACATGAGCACTTAAAATGACAAGAAGAAGAGCTACGACCTCCATCCAAGGTACTAGTTCATAAGCATTTGAGTAAAGGAAGCGGCAATCACACTCCAAGACCTGTATGACAAACAACTCCAACACCCTGCTAATACGTCATACAGGAACATATGGATCAGCGGATCAAAGAATTGATTGAAGCATAAGCCTTTTCCAGCAAGGACGATTTGGACAAATTGCAAGGTACTCTGATTGCTAAAGAGTTATTTATTATGGAATTTCTAACAGGATTC
The DNA here is from genome assembly GCA_014058105.1 of Kingdonia uniflora. Taxonomy (NCBI): domain Eukaryota; kingdom Viridiplantae; phylum Streptophyta; class Magnoliopsida; order Ranunculales; family Circaeasteraceae; genus Kingdonia; species Kingdonia uniflora. The sequence goes on along the minus strand of JACGCM010000779.1, from coordinate 1,094,343 downwards.
TACACTCTGAAAATACGCAAATACAAAGGAATAGATCCTGACAAGCATGTACAATAGTTCTGAGATTCTTTGGGGTTGTATTCAAACTTAAACCATATTCTCTGTCGACTGTTCACTTCAAGTCTTCAGGGGGGACCACTCTGCTGGTTCCAGTCTCTACCCGAGAACTCCATCCTTACACTTGACCAACTTCAAAAGATCTTCGTCAAGACCTATTATTGTAGCATATTTCCCAGATTCGACAAGGAGAAGCTTGCAGAACTTAGTCGAAGATATTCTTCCATTTGAGAAGCTGTCACATCTACGACTACAGAGCTCAACCCACTTCAGTAGCTGTTACACTTGGTCAAATAGAGCCATTGCAGGAAGATCCGCGAAGTTCGCCCACTGACCACCAAAATAGGAAACCATTTATTTTTGTAACTACTTGTATCCATTATAAATATTGGCAGAGCATATATTAATTAGATCCGCAACTCTATTATTCTTCCATAAATTCACATCCTTACTATTTACCAATTGTAATTACTAGCACCTATTAGAATTGTATACCTAAATCATCCTCAAGGTTGTGGTTTTTCTCAGGTTTTACTGAGTTTTTAAGCAAAATCTAGCATGTTCAGGTTTACAATTACAATTTCTTTACTGAAGTATTGGCGAAGTTTACCTTCTAGAAAACATGCCATTACAATTGGTACCGTCTGTGGGAAGGCCACACTTTTTCTTTATAACCTATGATTCTAGGCAGTCCCATGATAAATATGAACCTCAAAAGTGTCTCAAGTACTCAGAGGAACCACACGATCAACCCCATAAATATTTTTTCAGAAGCCATCGATCTGCATAATGCAGTGGTCAAACTTCAAAAGAAAATGGAATCTGATAGGATCCAACAGCTCAAAGATCAACAAATTCACGTCCAAGCTCTTCAAGTCGAAAGAGATGAGAGAAGGAAAGCCCTGAAGTAGCAGATCCAAACCTGTCAGAAGGAATAAAACATTTACGTAGACATCAGGATCGATTCACATTCCATCAAGCGTCACCTCCCCAAGCCCGAAGTGATCATCGATCCAAAGCTCCCCAGAGCTACCCAGAGAGAGAACTTACCAATAAAAGAACGAATTTAAACTTTTAGATCTCGATCAAGGAATCCAGATAGAGCTTCTCGATTCCTTGGTCTTACTTTATCAACATCAACCACCCAAGGAAGTTGATGCACACATTCCCAAACCCCCACCTCCTGCGAGGCAACCAGTGAGAGATAGGTTTGGACCCAAAGGACAAGGTAAGTTTGATCCTCAAGTTGCAGCCGCACTAAATACTCATCAACAATTTATCACCTTAGATGATCTAAATAATAGGATTCAAGTTCTACATTCTGACAATCCAAGCCGAAGATCTGTTCTCGAAAGGATTAAAACAAACCTTAATTCCCCTCATCTCGAAGTCATGCCTATTCCGAACAATTTTCACATTCTAAAGTTTTATCAATATGCGGAAGTCACTGATCCTCTCACCCATGTCCATCACTTCAAGGCAGCAATTAGATTATACTCCAAACTCAATCACATGTTATGCCAATTATTTAACATGAGCCTTAAGGAAGAACCTCTCAGGTGATTTCATACTATTCCTAGAGGGTCGATCACCACTTTTAGCTAGTTATAGCGACTCTTTGAGTCAAGCTATGCGCATGCTAAGGAACGGGAAATAACAGTCGATTCATTATTCTTTTTCGAGCAAGGGGTGAAAGCAACCTTAGCCAACTTTTCCAAACGTTTCCTACAAGAAATAAGGAAAATTGGGAATTCATATCACAAAATTATCATTCCATCTTTAACCTCTACATTCTACACCGATTCTAAAGTTCGAGAAAAGCTTACCCTACACAAACCCAAGACAGCAACAGAAATTATCGATGTTATCAATAACTACATCAAACTTGAGCGGTCCAAAAAAGATAAAATAAAGAGGTCCTCAGTCATTCATGTCAACGATGCTTTCTCACCGCCAAATCCAAAGCCAGTGAGTAATGTAGCCCCTAAACATTATGGATGGACCACCGATAATGTCAGAAAGAGAGACGGGAAAACAGACAGACCCATCCCAGTCCTACCTCTTAGAATAACCAAACACTGTTATTTTACAAATAATAAAGAGTGATGACTTGTTTTGAGAAGCATAAGTAATTCCTGATGTACCAAACAAATTCTTATGCCAGTATCATAATATGCATAGCCACAAAACTGACAACTGCTACTCTCTAATATGGATCTTGCACCGCATTCTACTCATAGGAAGACTCCACGAATACGTAATTGATGTCCAGAAGTTTCTCAAAGAAGAGATGAAAAGAAAAGAAGTCAAATAAGAGCAAGGATAAAGTCAAGCTCGCCATCTTTATATGATTGAAATTGAGAAGGGCAAGAAGAGAAAGAAAGACGACAAAATCACATCCTGCTGCAAGATGACATTATCTAAAAAATCTATAAAACTTCTACCCAGCTTCAGCAAAGTGAAACGTCCATATCACATTTCCTTCGAAGACTGTGACACCAACCATGTCAAATACCTCCATGACAACCCACTAGTTGTAATGCTCAAAGTAGGACAGGACTACTTGTACACACTTCTTGTAGATATGGGTTGTTCTCTATTGGTTCCAATAGTTGAGAGGGACGGTATAGCCTATCCTTGTAGGGGATTAGAAAAATTGTAGAGATTCGAACATTCATGCTTGGGAGAACCGATTTGGGTAGTGAACCGCCTTTTCGAGGGCTGCCGGTATTTCCCTTGGAGTATTTTTTATCACCCCGATCCTCCTTTAGAACAGTACTTTGATCTGTGGACGAACCTTTCGTGGTTAGGACGGATTTAGTAGATTTATGCCTTTTGGGCATTATCCTTTCCAGGTTGGCATAACTATTGACCTTGGTGATCATATCTTCCAATGCCGTAGGTTTGCTAAGGAGGAGGTGTTTTTTGGCCTTACAGTCAAGCTGAAGCGTATTGGTGAAAGTAGTAACAGCTATTTTCTGATCGAGATTGTCTACTTTACGTGTGAGCTCCAAAAACATCTTTACAAAAGCCTCGAGCTTCTCTCTGTGTGACTGTTTAAGACCAATATGGGAATATAAATTCTCCCCTTTGTCTCGATTGTGAGCACACGTCTTAATGAATTATTTTTGCTGCTGATCGAATGTGTGTATGGAACCTTCAGGTAAAGAGTGGAACTACCAGAGTGGTTCTTCTTGTAGACTTGTTGCGAACAAATGACAGAGGATATGGTTGAGATTAGAGTATAACCCCAATGGATCGCGATATTGTTTAATGTACTCCTTTGGATCGGTACCCTTGTATTTGCAAATTTTTAAAGTATGGAAACCTTTTGGTATTTCCCTATCGAATAGTTCTTTGGCAATTGGACTCCCTTGTAACTTGGTAAGGTCGTCTGTAGTACCCATAAATTATGCTTTGATCAACTCCTTGATACGCTGATCTATATGCTCTCGTGTGATATATTGACGTATCGGTTATGTATTTTGACGAGGAGGTTGTAGATTATGAGTACTATACGCTCACTCAAACGATCACGTACTGGAATTTGAGGCTAAGGTCACTGTTCTTCTTCCTCACGTTTGGAAAATCAGTGACCTCGGCTGATTTTAGACTAAACTTTACCACCCAAATAAATGAAAGGCTGAGGTTTGGGCTGAATATATTTGGAAATAGCTTTGTTGGTGGCTCCTCGAGGTCCCAACCTTTCCCACACAAAAATATGAGAGGTTTCTGGTAATTGATTGTGATCCCTTGCAGAAGGAGCTTATTGAGTGTCTTACAGAGCTTGTAAGGTAGTCTGCATGGTTGTCATCTAGTCTTCATGTCCTTTGAACATTGTCAAATGAGCTTATCGTTCAACTTCAAGCTCTTTCTCACGAAGCTCTCAGTCAAGAGTTAACTGATGTTCGAGCTCATTGTACTTCTCTATTTTAACGTAGAAATTTGCCATAGCTCTGTAAGTTGTTCCAGCTCAACTGAAAGATTTAGCTGGATTCTGGCTATTGGTCGTCTGGAAGTGACCATGGTTAAAATTTGTAGTAGTATGAATTTATGCCTTAGGATATCGTGGAAATAACTTCTTTCCCACAGACGATGCCAAATGTAATGGCCTAATTCCGAAAGCTCGAGATTGCTCAGAATTAACTCTTATACCAATGTTCCTGTGATAAAAACTAATATGAAATAAGAAATGACACAAATATTTTTGCGTGGAAAGCCTTTGAATAGGTGAAAAAAGCACGACCTTGAGTTGAAAGTTTTGTAATAGTGACTTTTATTGCTTGAGACTGATATCTTATTGCAAGTTATCTCTCGAACTAGAAATGCTTGATCTTGAGATAAGAAGTTTGAGTATTTGAGAATCTCGAAAATGTATTTTTCTTGGTGATTTCTTATATAATTTTTTGGTCCTTGTCTCTTCTAGAATTTTTTCTTTATATGGGACTTCTCTGCAGTTCTTCATCGTGCCGAAGTACATTCTTTGAATAATGTGGTAAGTGGCAGTTGACTGAGCAACTATTAAGTTCGTGAAAGACAGGTATCTTTGACCTGTTCATGCTTTTCTGTTGAGCTTGACCCATGTTCTTCATTAGTTTGTGGCGTAAGTTTTAATGTTGACTGTTTATGTCACATGTGGAATACGTGAGTCTGATATGGAGGTAGTTCGAACTGGAAATAGCTCGAATTTGGTTAGATCGAAGGATAGGCCTCTCCACACTTCTTTCAATAATGTGGTTCATAGAGGCATCCTATATAAGACCATTTTGATTATGGATGAAATCATAGACATTGGTTTCTTATATGTTAGATTGCGTTAATTTTAATGTTTGCAATACCTATATTTGTGGATTCAGTATACACTGAGCTCTGTCAATTAGTGTCACGATTTCTGGTATATGTCATGAATTGTCGATTTTTAGAGCAATAAAGAATATTAGTTTCTGGTATTCGTTTCCAAGCTTCGAGATGTCATTGCTTCCACGAAGAAGACGATGATGATGAATTGGGAAAGCCTGAGCAGAAGCCATCATAATAAATGATGATGAAATAAACAATTTGTTACAACATCATATTGTAAAAATTATGAAAATGTTGTCTAATATATCATAATAAATTATATGTAGAGTACATAATGGATGTATTGTCAGAAATAATAAAATCAACAATTTAGGACATCATTAAATTGTCAGATCCGACAATTCATATATTGCTTTAACCTTTAAATCATAATAAATTGTATGTAGATCACATACTGGATGTATTGTCAAAAATGATAAAATTGGCAATTTAGGGCAACATTAAATTGTTGAATCCGACAATTCCTATATTCCTTTTAACCTTTATATTGTTGATTTATATTAAAATCGACAATTTCTTCTAAGCATCTTCTTTTTCTTTTTTTTGGGTTTGACAAAGCAGTAAGCATGTAGAGAAGTCTAGTTTTAGTAGGATCATAGAAGTTTATAGCTAAGGAATAGAGAGTTCACACAAGCGAAAATAAAATCTTTCAATGGATCCAATTAAACCCTTCCACATCTTTACAAACATCGATTATATTGTCCATATTTTGAAAGAATTACAACAAAGTTATCATAATTCTGAGCCTCTCGTGCTCATCCTCAGGTTAGTCGAAAATAATGATTATTAATTTGGGAAAATAGAATAATTCAATGATTTCATTGGGGCACGGAATAAACTTACGTGTCTCGTTGACTAATGTCGCTTTGTTAACGAATTGTTGATTTCACTTACAATGAACCATTTGTTAAGTCAAGGAATTGTCGATATATGGTTTATAAATGTTATATTGTTGATGATCATTAGGATCGAGAGTATAGTTTGAATAATTAGCAATCTGTCGTAATTTCGATACACACATTATACAGATATTGTCGAATCATCAATAAATCGACAATTCCTTAACCCGACACTCCTCGGGCTTAGTTGACCTTATCAAATACTCAGTAAAAAATGTACTAAAATTGGTTCTACTGAGATAATTACTCATCATTTTTGCAATTCGTGGTGTTTTGGCTTGATGGAATCTTCATAAATACAAAGAGGAGTTCAAAAACATTTGATGGGATAAATACTTTGAGATTGTGATCTTCTTCTTGGGTTAGTGAGAGAGAGAGAGACCGAGATTAAGTGCTCTATAATTCACTTTGTAGAGACAGAGAGAGAGATTCTTCAATATATATTTTGAATCTGAGATTTTGAATCTCTAATGGGAGATTAGAGATAAAAAGAGTGAGAGAGACAGAGAGAGAGAGAGAGAGAGAGAGAGAGAGAGAGAGAGAGAGAGAGAGAGAGAAAAGAGAGAGAGAAAGAGTGAGAGAGAGAGAGAAAGAGAGAGAAAGAGATTTGAGGAATCAAATGTAACCTTCCCAATAATAGAGAGAGATTGAGACACGTAAAGAGAGATAAAGAAAGTTATTCCTCTAATCTTAATAACAAATTTTAATGGTTGGATTTTAGGGTTTGTTCAGTGTTCCATTTTTTAGTATCTGCGAATCTGTTCCCTCAAAGAAAAGGGAAAACTACAAGCGTTATACTCTGTCTTCACTTTTGGCGTATTTTCAACCAATCAGGTACTCCTCTTACAAATCCATACTTATATTTAAGATCCTTGTGTTATTTCGAATCATTTGATTATTATCTTTCTGATATTGGTGATAGTAGAAATTTTAGAGATTTGATGTGCTTTTGAGTGAAACTTGAATCCCGCCTTTTAAACTTCTATGAAAATTAGTAAATTTTCTATATTTGATCCATTTAAAGAAAACCTTAAGTTAGTTGTGGGCGGGCTATCATATATGCACAACTATAAGTTAGAGAACTGGGGCGCTAAAGAATCTATGCATAATAATTTTTTTAGAAAAAACTGCAGTATCTCATTAGCGAGGCATCATTTGATCAAGGAATCGTTACAGGCTGATAATCATTGGATATGGCTAGGCCTAAATGTGTGTCGGCCAACGGCCATATGGCAGGCCGAGTGAGGTTGACACCGTAATTGATGAATAGGCTTAGGGATCAGGCTGCTGAGATGTATTCTGAGAGCGCCACGACTTGGCCCGATGAGTCATCCTCTGAGAATGTAGTTAGTGAGGCCTATTATTCAGGAGCCTCGTTGAGTAATTCAAGTAGGAATGGCGACTCACCAGGTGATCTATCTTATGCGCCTCTTCAGGAGGGTACCTCGATTACCCGAAGCTCGAGTTTAACTTTATGAAGCGTGTGTGTGGGTGAGTCTCTCGTAACCGTTGTAATAATTAGTGACTCCACCTCTATCAGTTCTAGTGTAGAATTCTTGGTTATGACTATTTTGGGCTCTACGGGTAATAGCCCAATTTCATTGTGGTTGTTTCATTTCTTGTATGGTCAATTAGATTGAGGTTTTTGGCAAGCAACCTGCTATTTTTTTCTGTCACAAATATAACTAATCATCTTGTGTGTGTCAGTATTTTTGTGGGGAGAACTACTTTTGAGCTATATGTAAACATGAATGGGGTGAGCCCTATTGATTTCCTTGGGTTTACTTTGTATGCCCCAAAGACATGAGGTAGTTCTTCAACCCATCTTCCTTTAACCCCGTCTAACCGATTTTTAACCATATCAATGAGACTTTTTTCTATGGCCTCGGCCTGTGCATTACCTTGGAGATACCGTGGGGAACAGGGTAAAAGATTTATCTGGTACTTATCGAGCAATTCTGCCACTTCTTTCCCAGCGAATTGTAATCTATTGTCTGACACTATGATGTGTGGTATTCCGAACCTGGTGATGAAATTGGTCCATAAGAATCTGATAATGTCTTCCTCTTTGATTCGAGCGAGCATTGTCGCCTCGACCACAAGCAATGTCCCTACATAAGGATGAACTAAACAACGACCCTCGACCAATTCTCTTAACCTTTTCTCTAATTTATCGAACCATCTTGCTACTATCGAACTAACCCATATCCTCGAACGTTTTTAACCCTCGATTGTGGCACCATAGAATTTCCTCTTCGCCTCAGCCTTGATCAAGAACTATCATAATCAAGGTCCTGCCAATATTTTCCCATGGAATATAATTTTTTTGCTCGGTTGGACATTTAATGTATTTCATAAATTTCATTAATTAATTGTTTTCCTTTTTTGCGTGAGATACAGGTGAGCCAAGATGCTCCTATAGCTGTTCCGTTCAACTTGCCATCTTTGTCAAGGAATTTTCTTGACCTGTTCATGAGTAGCATTGTCTTTTTGTTGTCTACTGGGAGGATATCTTGTCCAAGAAATTTGGAATACAGTATTCGCCAGTCTTCTAGTTTTAACTTTGTCGCCATTATAGTAACCTACTCGCAGCCTTCCAAGACTAATTGAATACTCGAAGGCTACATCGAAGCCTACCAAAGACTCGAAGCTCAGGGAACCCATATAACAGTAGAAGACATATGGTCTACCCGAAGCCTTCCCAGACAAACCAAACACTTAAAGGATATATCGAAGCTTACCAAAGACTCAAAGTCAATTATACTCAAAACCATCAGGGCACAGGGCCCACACGAAGCTTTTTGTGACTAACCGATTACTCGAAGCCTGCAGTAAGATTCAAAGCCAGAGGCATTCATTCAATAGACATGATCTAACACAATTTTTAAGACGACTTCGACCATACCAGTATATGGTTGAAGGTAGACAAACCTGACAGACAACTCAGCAGACAGTTTAGCAACACAGGCCGCCCGACAGCTACAGTGGTAGAACCGACCTTCCGTACAGGATAGCTACCCCAAAAGGGTATATATGTAACATGACCTCTCTATGGTGACTCATCCTTTCTTATCTCCTATAAATAGTGAAGGGGAGCCATCATAGAGAGGTTTGATAAACTCAGCTCAAACCTCCCCATAAGATTAAAAATCTTTGAGCATACTAGAACTCCAACCAATCGGAACTGTAATCACATATATATATATATATATATATATATATATATATATATATATATTCAGTCGTCCTTTTAAAATCCTCGCAAGAGGCTGTGGTGAATCCTATTTCTTGCACTCCACGCAAGTGCATCCTCATAGTATAACCTTAAATTGCCAGTAAATTTACGCTCAAACCCCCTATTGCGAACTTAATCCCACGGTGTAAAGGTGCGAACTTCCCTCTTCGCGATTATGCCCCTACATTTGGCATCATCTGTGTTATACCCACTGTCCTCAACTCTTTTTTTTATTTTACCCTCTACACATATTTGTTGACCCCCAGCCTCCGTTCCACCTCATTCATTGTCGACACCTCTACCGATGATATTACTGCCCAGCTGGCCCTCATAAGCAAGCAGTTCACTCAGGTAAAGGAACGTCACACCAGCCAACTTTACCTAGGATGCGAAGACCGCCATCAGGAGCTCAAAGCTGAATAGTAACACCGTTTGGACGAAAATGACAGACAATACAGGGCCCTCGATGAGCTACGCCACACGGTTCGGGAACTACAACAAGTACAATCCCAAAACGCCCTTGCGCATTCCCGAGCTCCTACACCCTCGCGCATATCCGCCAGCACGCGCCTAGGCTCTCACCCCTATACTGAGGTACCACCGGTCCACCTTGGTACCAAAGGCACCCCAGTTAACATACCCAAAGGTTCGATACACCTCGGCGTTCCCATTTTAAAGGACTCGTCCGATTCCACTCTCCATACTTCTCAACATCCCCCTAGGCGTCCTGCTTAGGGATGCCTGGGAGAATATAATACCGATCACACTCTCTATCACCCGCAACCTTAGCGTTCTACCCCTCGAGCAGCCTATCTCACCCAATAAGAGCTCAACCAGAAAATACACGCTGCCATCCGCATCAGTGCCAGCCCCACACCAAACTCTTAGAATTGCCTTAATAATCATATATTCTTGAAGCTCCTAGTTGTCAAAGTACCTCCAAAATTCCATACCCCAAAAATTTGTAAATATTGCAACACCGATCCTCAATCTTTGGTACTTGAGTTCCAAAATGCTTTAAGCCTTCACTCCTCAACGGATCACATCCTCTGTCGAATGTTCCCTACCAGCCTTACTGACAGCCCCCTCAAGTGGTACCATAGCCTCCCCAATGGGTCCATTAGAAGATTTGAACAACTATCCAATTTGTTTATCTCTTATTTTACTTTTAACAAAGATCGCGAAGTCCGAGTAGATGCCCTCTTCAACTTTCGAAAAATACCCTCAAAAACACTCGAGAACTTTGCCAAACGTTTCCTCGACGATTCGCGCAAAGTCCAGAACCTCAATTATACAAATGCCGTGTTAGCCTACTCAAATGCCTTGCCCGACCACAGCCATGTTAAAGAATACATCGTCCTCCAAAATCCATGAACCCTAGAAGAGATGTTGTCCAAACTAAATGGGTTCATCGACCTCGAGCATCTCCACTAAACAAATCGCCAGGGACAAGCCTCCATCAATAACCACAATAAGCCACGACAACCAAACACAACCATGGTCACTCCCATCTATAACGTGACCAACAACCGAAAATGCTGCCACTTCAACGCCCAATCTACCGAGCCTCGCAAGAAGTGGCCCATGCCAGTCCTACCCAAATTTGTTGTCCCCATTAGTACCTTACAACCAATAATCCAGGACGACCCTATTTGGCATACCACTTATCTTATTGAAGTCAAGAAGGATGAACCATATTTCTAATTAAAGTGGGCGTACCACTCAAAGCAAGGCGCCTACACTAGTACATCATCGATCTCCCCAGTTACCTCGATGGGTCGTACCTCAAGCCTCAGGCCACCCCGAATGCAAGACCCGACGAAGTAAACACCTTCCAAGCCTACATGATCGAGGTCAACAATATCGATAGTGGTCATACCCGATGCAAATGAATGCGGGTCGAGGAATGTTGTATACTTACTTACCCGCAAAACCTTTCGGTCCTCCTACTCGAATCAAGTCGTCATCCTCGACCCGAAGGTATATTCTCCATCAACTGTGACATCCCTCATATTTGTTTTCCTCATTCCAGCCACTTAGTCATCATGGTCAAGTTTGAACACCTGGTCCTCCACACAATGCTCGTCGATATCGGAAGTGCCACCGATGTGCTTTTTCTTCAAACAGTCAAGGCTATGCAAAAGACTGATCTAATCACCCCAGCCAATGTAGAACTAAAAGGCTTCAACGGCTCCACAGAGGTCATCATAGGAAGAATCAGCCTCCCCGTCACCGCAGTACCAATGATCTTACAAACCAGATTCCTGGTCATCGATAAAAAATCTGAATACCTCGGAATTCTGGGCCGTGATTGGCTCCACGTCATGAAGGCCATACCTTCGACCTATCACCATGTTCTGCGTTTCACCACCCCATAGGATACTTGGGACATGAAAGGATCCCAAAGATTAGCTCGATCTTGCGAGCATCCAGAAATCGATCTTACACAAAAACTGGTCAAACCATAGTAATCACAGCAACTCTCCCTCCCCAACCCGTTGACCTCCTACACCAACCCACCGACCATCAAACCCACCATGTATATTGAACTCGATGGCCCTGGTCGAGGCATATTTATTGGCAGCTCCTTGGTAGATGACGAGAAACTTCAACTTACCACATTCTTTTGATCCAACAAAGATGTCTTCGTCTGGACATTACACGAGATGCCCGGGGTCGACCTCCCCCTCGGTTACCACCGACTCGACCATATTCTTAAATCAAGGATTGTCAAACAAAAGAAATACACTTTAGCCCCGAGGATTCGAGACGTGGTGAACCTTGAGGACGAAAAGCTCTTAGTCACAAGATTCATACGCGAAGTCAAATATGTTGATTGGATCTCGAACTTCATCGCCATACCAAAAAAAAATGACAAGTTCCGAATTTGTGTAGACTTCACTGACCTTAGCAAGTACACGCCGAAGGATAACTTCCCCCTCCCTATCATTTCAGTGCTTCTCGATGCTACAGTGGGTCACGAACGCCTCTCCATGATGGATGCGGCCTCGGGTTACAATCATGTGCCCCTTCTCCCCGAAGATCAAATTAAAACTAATTCCTTTATCGCCGAACAAGGGCTCTACTATTTTAACGTAATGCCACTCGGATTAAAAAATGTGGGCGCAAATTGCCAGTGCATCGTTACTACAATGTTCAAACCCTTGCTTGGCAAATCAATCGAAGTCTATATTTGTGACATGCTCTGCAAGAGCCTCTAAAAAATACCCATGTATAAGGCCTAACCAAAGTTTTCTCCATCCTTAAATTATACCAGATGAAATTAAACCTAGATAAATGCCAGTTCAATGTCTCCTCTGAAAAATTCCTTGGCCACCTCATTAGTAAACAAGGCATTGAAATCGACCCCACCCAAATTTGAGCCCTTATCAATATGCCCTCTCCTTGAACAAAAAAAAGATGTTTAGAAGATTGCAGGCAAAATAACAGCCTTTAACCGGTTCATTTCCAAATCCTCTGACCGTTGTGCCTTGGTGTCTTCCATTTTACGAGATCAAGATGCCCTCAAAATCAAAAAGAAAAACCCTAAAATCAATTGAACACCTAAATGCTAGCAAGCTTTCCTTGAACTTAAGACTTACCTTGTCCAACTACCTGTCATGAGCACCCCAGTCAAAGGTGAAATACTTTCCTTTATCTAGCAGTTAAAGACGAATCTATTAGCTCGGTTCTTATTCGAATAGAAGCAGGCATCGAAAAAACTTTTCTACTTCATCAGTAAAACTCTAACACCAGCCAAAACACGATATACCAAACTCGAGAAACTTCTCCTTACCCACGTCTACACTTCTCGAAAGCTTAAACCCTACTTACAAGCACACCATATACGTATAATCACTAGCTACCCCCTTTGAGAAGTCCTAGCGAAGAAAGATAAATTCATAAGGGTATAGCAATAGCCCATCTACCTTGGTGAGCATGATATCACTTTTGAGAAATAGGTATTCCAAAAAGGCCAGGCAGTCACCGATTTCCTGACAGACTTCCCGGTCAAAGATACACAGTGAGAAGAATATGGAGACGACCTACTCGAAGATCAACTAAAACATAATGACCTCTAGAACCCTAACACAGGATGGCGCCTCTTCACAAATGGGTCTGTAGACCCAAATTGTGATGGGATAGGTATCGTACGGGTCACAACGTCAAATGACCGCATCGAAAAGGCACTTAAACTAAACATTGAATATACAAACATAGAGGCCGAATATGAAGCTTTGATTCATGGTCTCGATCTTTCCCTTGAGCTCGGAGTCCCCCAACTAGCCGTTTCACCAACTCACAGCTCGTCCAAAGGTAGTATACCAATGAAAACCAGGTGAACGGTCGCATGGCTGAGTACAAAACACTCGTCTGCCAACGCATGAATCGTTCCTCTTAAAAATCTTCAATCACCCATTACCCTCAAAGAAAAAATAGGTACGTCGATGCCCTCACTTACAAAGCTACAATGCTTAGACAGTTTGAACCCCAAAAACTTAGTATCGAAGCACTTGAATGCCCAAGTATCGACTAGATGGAAATTAATACCATCAATACTGGGGGCGAGAGTTTCAATCCTGAAGACTGGGGTACACCCTTCCTCGCGTACTTCAGCCATTCCACCTTACCCGAACACCCAAAAGTAAAATGGTCTTTATTGGAAAATTTCCGATGGTACACCATTTGCAAAGGCAGTCTACACCGTAAATTACCAAACAAAGTACACCTCTGATGCATATTTCAATAAGAAGCTGCCACTATCATTATTGAGTAACACAAAGGGAATTATGGATCCCACAGGGTCAATCGATATATTACTCTGTATGCGATAACACAAGGATTGCTTTGGCCAAACATGAAGAAGCAGGCCGAAGAATATGCATAACACTGCGGCAAATGTTAGCGTCACACCCACGATATCAAAATTCCCTTATAAGACCTTTACTGTAGCCAGGTCGTATAGCCCATTAAAAGTTAGGTCATCGATCTGGTGGGCCCCTTCCCTAAAGCTACGGGTAGCAGAGAACACATCCTAGTTGCCACAGATTATTTCACTAAATAGGTTAAAGTCGTACCATTATGTTAAACTAGTGAAAAAGTTACCAAATTCCTCTGGAAAATATTATATCACGCTTCGACAGGTTCAAACATTCCTTAAAAATTGCAATATCATCCTCTCTCCATCTACACGGTATTACCCGTAAGGAAACGGACATGTCAAAGCCATCAGCAAAACTATAGTCGATGGTCTTAAAAAATACATCGACGAGACGAAGGGAAGATGGGTTCAAGAGCTACGACATGTACTCTGGGCTTACCTTACCATACTACAAAAAGCGACGGGTTGTACTCATTTCTTATTGGCCTATGGTACCGAAGCAGTCTTACCCACTCAGTTTGAGGTCCCAACACACGACCCTGACCTCTCAGATGAAGACAACGAGTTTGAACTCGGATACAACATGCAATAAATTGATGAAACCGGAGGCCGAGCCCTAGCTAACTTCCGGCATTACCAGATTTCTCTCAAGAAATCATACAATAAGAGGGTTCATCCCTAAAGTTTTGCCATAGGCAACTTGGTCCTTCGCCGAGTCACCCCCTCCTCGAAACCACGCAATGTCGACAAACTTGCCGAATCTTAGAAAGGGCCATAAGTTGTGTATGAAAAAATAGACTGAAGATCCTATTACATTATGATTGAAGATGAGGGACCCTACCCAACCCATGGAATTCAATGCAATTTGCCTCCTATAACAAGCTATGACCGCTACCCCTCACCACTGCTATAACCACCATGTAGTCCATAAATGAATTTATTCAACCTTTTGCATTGTATCACAACTTACTAAACATTTTGATTAGGGAAAACCTAAGTATCCAGTCAACCCTTCGACCCAACTAATACTTGGGGACGACCTTAAAGTTTTTCAAAGTTCTGATTCAGGTAAACCCGGGTGGCATGAATAGTCGAAAGACTGAACACTCGGGAGCGACATCGGAGCTGACCACGTATTGCTTCATTCAGGATCAAACCAGTGGAAAGAAATACCTGGAGGCGACCTCAAAACTCAATAAACTTCATCATTTAGGCAAACCTAAGTATCCAGTCAACCCTTTGACCCGACTGATACTTTAAGGCGACCTCCTCAAAGTTCCGATTTGGGTAAACCCGGGTGGCATAAATGGTCGAAAGACTAAGCACTCGGGGACAACATCTGGGACGACCAAGTATTTCTATGTTCAAGATCAAACCCGTGGATAGAAATACCCGGGGTGACCTCGAAGCTTAATGAACTTCTTCATTTGGGCAAACCTATGTATCCAGTCCGGACTGATACTTGGGGGCGACCTCAAAGTTTTTTAAAGTTCTGATTTGTGCAAACCCGAGTGGTATGAATAGTCGAAAGACTAAATACTCGGGGACGACATCGGGGCCGACCATGTATTACTTCGTTCAAGATCAAACTCGCGAATATAAATACCCAGGGGCAACCTCAATGATCAATAAACTTCTTGATTTGGGCAAACCTAAGTGTCCTAAGTGTTCAGTCAACCCTTTGACCTGACTGATACTTGGGGGCAACTTCAAAAAATTTCAAAGTTCTACCATTCAGTCTGACAAAATACACAACCAAGTTTAAACAAAATAACAAAGCATCGTTTACACCACCATCACCAAACAAAAGAAAAAGAGTCTCTTACAAACACAACACCCGCAACAATCAGATTAAACAAGTTCTTTTTATATACTCGTAATAGTTTACAAGAAGGGATTACCTTATCCCTCCTCAGAAACTGGAATTTCAATAGTACCAGGAGTCTCCCTAATATGCGTGACTTCCTTTTTTTCTACACTGGCCACCTCGACAGCAGGAATCGGCTCCACCACCTCTGCTTCTACCACACCCTCGAAGGCAAGAATCGGCTCATCCAAAGGGTAGCGTTCAAAGGTGTCTGGATCATAACCTAACTCATATATGAATTGCTTCAAAGACAAAGTCATATTGTACTCCTGGTCGAAGTCTACCAAGAACTGTGCATGATTCATCTTTAGCTTCACCTCTAACCCTGCCACCTTCACCTCACACCGCTCGACCATAGCTAGGTTCTCCTTGGTCACATCAGATCGAACTTGAAATATTTCCCGCTCTAGTTTGGCGACTCGGGTGTTCAGCGATATGATGATTCTCTTCGCGAGTTCCCCTCCATCAACCGACTCTTTTAACTTCTCACCAAGTACTTTATGAGCCTTCTTAAATGAGATCAACCGAGCATGCATCTGCACAATAACAAATACTTCGACCATTCAGCAAATTTGCCGAATCAATAACAAACATTTCTTGGTTAACAGTAACACATACCTGGTGCCACACCAACTATGCCCGGCGACCTGCTTCCTCTGGGTTTGAGGCACACAAATACATCATCGACTTGGGCGTAGCTCGAACAACATCCTCATGTTTAGCCATAAGTTGCCTGGCCTCAGCTGATTTTGACCCTTCTTTTATCTGATCATGCAACCTCTTTTGAGGTATCGTCCTCATCACCTGAAGCTCGACCCATTAGCAGTACTTTTTCCCTTACCCTTTTAGGACGGTTATACTCCCTTTTGGAAACTAGAGCCTCGCCCCCTTACCTCGGCCGCTGCCACTACAACCCCACGACGAGTCCTCGGTGCAAAGTTAGACTTTGGCCTTATCAAAGTGTTGTAATCCATCTCACTTACCACCTCTGGAGGGGCAGCCTTTTTTCTCCTCTTCTAAGGTCCAGGTACGGTCGAAGGTCCTTTAAGTAGGGTATCCGTCTCCTTTCACCTCTTCCTCAATATCTTCAGCCTTCGAAATGCTTTTTTTATTCTCTCTTCACTCTCGTCGATCAGATTGTCGATATAAACACATATTCAAATTCAAGCAATAATTAAAGCAAAGCAATACAAATACTCAAACATACACTTGCATTGAACAACCTATGGGTCAGAGTAAGATCAACTTTACTAACTGCATATTCAAAACTGCCCTTCACCACCAACTCCTTATCCCATCCACAAACCAGTCGAGCACAGGTCAAACAACCAAGGGTTCTTCGGATGATACTGAATGTGGTACGTTCCCACATTCTTATTACCCTTCCTCGAGTAAAACAACACCACGTCGACTCACTCGATTATATGTCTCCCTTGGCGTACCTAATCTTTATTCAAGCCCTCGATAAACCTCATTATTTCATAGAAGTTCCCGTTCATCTGGCACGGCGTAACATCCTAAAAATTTAGCACCTCTTTCACCAACCGCCGAAGGGACAGCTGCATTCTCAGTCAAATTTTCCCCCTAAAAGCCATCATCCCTTCACTTGGCACATCCATAAAAGAAAACTCGACCCACATGGTACTAGAACAACACAATTCCTTCCAAGATCATGTTTTAACATGAATCGAGCAAGCCTAGCTTGCTCATGCAGCGAGACATCTCCCACAAATGAGCCATCGTAGCCTGTCCCTTCGCTACTTCCTTCACTCTCATCCTCCTCCCCCCTATCTCTATCCTTCCCTTACATTCCCCGCACGATCGACCTAAACCTTCTCCTCTTCCTCCTCTTCGTTACTTTCCCCAACTAACCGATCTTTCCATCGACTTCACCTCACCGAACGAATGTCAAGCACCATCACTGCCAGAGGTGCGTCAGTTGCAATGTACAACTCCTGAGCTCTCCATCCTCATCTATCAGACTCATCCTCGAAGCCTCACGAGTACGCATTATACCCTACATAAGAAGAGGGAAAAAATTTCTTGAGATATTCGAGTTCATACCTTTGAGTTCACATATTACTACCACCAACCCAAATATCACTCATCGGACATCCTACACTCTGATTATTGTACTCCTAGTTGACCATCGGCAACTCTACTCCCACACCTACAACCACCTCAAAGTCTAACCTCGAGGGATCTCTCAGTCCGATCTCTCAACCCCCACCCTCCGCATCGCATCAATACCATTAATAGTACCGTAGCAAGTCTTACTCCTAACATAAAGTACGAGATGAGAGACACAACACAAACAATCAAAAGACCTACCTATACTGGTGGAGTTTATCGCACCAATGAGGTATCAAGCAGCAATGGCGTCAAACTCACAGCAATAATGGCACTCTCCTTCTTCTCCTCAGAACAACAATGGCTAGTTTTGTTTTATTTTCTCAAAATGCTTTATGTTTGTACCAACTCTTTATCTCTCCTTTGAAATATAGCCCCCTAAATTACATCAGTTTCCTTAAACTGGAATCATAACCACTACCCCCACTACCTCTCTCACTTCCCTCTATATTTTTAGGTAATCATGTGTTTTTACCAAAGTACCCCTACTAAACAATGACCCTCGACCAATTCGTTTAACATTTTCTCTGATCTCTTGAACCATCTTGTTACTATTGATCTAACCCATATCCTCGAATGTTTTTAATCCTCGACTGTGGCACCATAGAATTTACTCTCCGCCTCAGCCTTCGATTAGGAACTATCATAATCAAGGTTCTGCCAGTATTTTTATATCGAATATAATTTTGTTGCTCAGCTGGACATTGAATGTATTTCATGAATTTCCTTAATTAATTGTTTTCCTTCTTTGCGTGAGATACAGATGAGCCAAGGTGCTCCTTTAGCTGTTCCGTTCAACTTGCCATCTTTGTCAAGGAATTTTCTTGACCTATTCTTGAGTAGCATTATCTTCTTATTGTCTACGGGGAGGATATCTTGTCCAAGATATTTGGTATATAGTATTTGCCAGTCCTCAAGTTTTAACGCTATTGCCGTTGTAGTAGCCTACTCGCAGCCTACCAAAGACTCGAGGCCCAACCTGCAAAATAGCCAAAGACATATGGTCTACCCAAAGCCTTTCGAGACTAACCGAACACTCGAAGGCTACATCGGACCTTACCAAAGACTCAAAGTCTATTATGCTCAAAACTACTTGGGCACAGGGCCCGTACGAAGCTCTCCATGACTAATCGATTACTCGAAGCCTGCTACAAGATTCGAAGCCAGATGCATTCATGCAGCAGGAAGGATCTAACTCAAGTTTTAAGACGACTTCGACCATATCAGTATATGGTTAAAGACAGACAAACCTGACAGACAACTTAATAGATAATTAAGCAACACAGGCCGCCAGACAGCTACAGTTGCAGAACTGACCTTTCCTACAGGATAGCTACCACAAAAGGATATACATGTAGCATAACCTCTCTATGGTGACTCATCCTTTCCAATCTCCTATAAATAGAGAAAGGGAGCCATCATAGAGAGGTTAGAAAAACTCAACTCAAACCTCCTCATAAGATTAGAAACCTTCAAGCATACTAGAACTCCGACCATTCTGAACTATAATCTCATATATATATTTTGTCCCCCTTTTAAAATCCATGCTAGAGGTCATGGTGAATCCTGTTTCTTAGACTCCACGCAAATGCGTTCTCGTAGTATAACCTTAAATTGCCAGTCGACTTATGTGCAAACCCCTTATTGCAAACTCAATCCCACTGTGTAAAGGCACGAACTCCCCTCTACAAGATTACGCCCCTATAGCCATAGTTTTACCTCATTGGGCATTTAAGATGGGATGCCCAAGACTGACACTTCGATTATTCGCGCTCGTTGTGTTCCAAACACTCCCATGAAATAAGTTAACAAATCGGCATGCCTATTCTCAGAACGGTGTATTTTAGTAATATGAGCGATTTCAAATGTTGTTATTATATGCTTCAATATCTTGTCCTGTCCGACAATTTTATTATTTGCCAGGTATGCCCCGTTGTACTGGCTGGCAAGAAGATAGGAATCTGTGAAGGAAAAAATCTCATTGACCCCGAATTCCTTTGCTATCTGTTGTCCACCTATTGTTGCTTCGTATTCAACTTCGCTGTTTATGATAGGAAAATTTAACTTGATGGATTTTTCAATTCATTCGCCATTTGGGGCTATTAACATGTTCTTATTCCAGCGCCTACCACGCTGGCAGAGCCATCTATGAATAATCATCAGCCACTTGTTGAAAATATCTCAACTTCTAATTTACTACACCAAAATCATGAATTTTTCACAGTCTGATTTTTGATTTTCTACAGACATTAACTATGCTAAATTTGACACGGATATTTACTGTGCCAAATAGATGTTTATCCATGGTAATTTTCTATTTCCTTTACTTCGTCTCTTATTTACAGGAGTTACAAGGGTTAGAGGAATAGCCACTCAGGGACTTCATCTCAAAAACCAGAGGCCTAAATTTTGATTCCATGGTTCCCTCTTGGATATATTGGTTACTTCTCGAATTTCCTTTAATTTTCAGCTCTAAAGCATTATCTATTTGTGATTCTCAAAGCTATAAGTTTCTCAATAGATTTGGATTTCTCAATTATTGAATTCTTTATCATTAAAGCTTCATAGACGACCAAGCGTTAACTGTAGAAAATAGGTACCTTTTATTTCAAATTTCAAACAATCCCTTTTGACTTATGAATTCTTGGCTTTGTTCTCAGTAAAACTTCATGAAATGAGTGGAAAAAAAGATTTTTAGACTCATTTTGGAGTTTTGGTTATTGGGATTTAGTTTTCTGTGTGAACTTCTGCAAGAAATACTAGCTCAGATGGTGAGGAAACAAAGCTTATGGCGTAGAGAGAAGAGAAGATGGTTGTAAAATTGATTTCTCAGGGGAGATCAAGAAACCTGATGTACCATTATCCTTCTCATGTGATGAATCTCTCAACCCAGGTAGGTTATAATGATCCCTCTTGTGTTTATGTTATTGGGTATTGTTTTGAGATACCCAATTATTGAAAGATCTATGGGCTATAATGGTTTCTTATTTTTTGTGATTTTCTGGATGAATTTGTGCAAGATCTTGAGTAAGTAGCAGCAGATTTGAGAGCAGATATTGTGTACATAGTGTCAAAAATTGCAAAACCCAAATCTGTATCTCAATAGATGTGTCACACAATCTACTGACTTATTATTTTCAGATCTGTATTTGCCATAATGGTACCCTTTCTCCATTTACCATAAACTTTCTGGATTTTCCCCAAATTTGTGTCTAATTGACTTTAGAAAGAAAGCCACTAAAGAAGGATTGTTAGCTCTGTGTCTAATTCTCTCACTACTTTTTAGTTTTTCTTTACGAAATTTCTAATTCATAATCAATTATTTAGTGTACTTTCATACATTGCATAATTCGGTATATATATATAATTTTAAAACCAGCATGGAGGGCCTCAAATGTTGATATATAGGATATACACATGTTGGTTAGTGGTTAGCTCACCGAGTAGGACAATATTATATATAGGTCATAATTATCGCTATAGAGTTCACATTTTAGTATCCCTTATACCATGTAAGCAATAGGCTCCTCCAAAATACTAAGGAAAAAAAATATGATAGATCCCTCAAAGAGAAAACTAGGCCTTTGTGCATATGCATTTCTGCTAATCAAGGATAAGAATTCTTCGCTTGTTATAACTATACACAAATTCGACAAAAATATATTAGTCTCGGCTTATGGATATTCACTTGACGGGATCTCTCAATTGACAATCTGATTGGCTTAAGGATATTTACTTGAAAGCTTATGTTTATTTTGCTTGTATTGTTTACTTTGGCATGGTCTGAACAAATCCCAATACCTTACATAGAATTACAACATCATTGTGTTAGCAAGTTAAATATTAAGCTTCTTCTTATTGCTAAATATATAAAAGACATTTTTTATCTCCAATAAAGTAATTGTTCTTTATATATTTATCTTAATGGTTGATCCTTTATTCTGCATGTAGTAGAGCATGTTATGGTTGATCGAGGTATATGTATGGCAATGTGTAAAAGTGTAGATAAAAGGTATCTTCAAAGGAGAAAATCATGGGTATGGATTAGTTCTAAAGTTGATCCAGGAGGATCTAGGTTAATTTAATATTTTGTCAAAGTCGTTCGAACGAGGCCGAGAGTCATTCAAACGACCAAATTTCATCCCACTAGAATTTTGGCCCAACGCCATTTTTTGTTTGAACGACTTATATTTTCGCTCAAGTGAGTTATTTTTATGCTACTGGAATTTTGGCCCAGAGCCATATTTCGTTCGAACGTGTTAGGATTTCATTCGAATGACCAGGCAAGTTTCTAGAGTTTTAGACCAATTAGTCGTAGTGTCGTTCGAACGACTCCCTAGTTCGTTTGAACGAATTTGGCGCTGTTTTGGATTCTCATGTTCTGTTTTGCCTCGAGACCCGTTCTTTTATGATTTTTGAGTTCCCTAGTATATAAAGGGAACTTAGGTTATTTTCTAGGTTATGTTAGATCTGAAAAGAATTCTGAGAGAAGCCTTGGGATTGAGTGATTCTCATTGTAATTGCTTGTTTTAGTAATTGAATTCTTTATTTTTCTAAATCAAATTGGTGTTCTTCGTTTTTCTTTACTAACTAAAAGCTTCTCAATCGTATTATGGATTAAATGGTATCAATTTTCCAGTTACCATTCACGGGGGGTTGATTGTGGTTTATGGTCTCTACACGTGACCGTCTCAAGCAAATGAAGGAGAAGCTAGTGAGTCTGTTGAAGATCCATCACAAACCTAATTCGAAGAAGAATGATGATTTGGAGATGGGCGATTCCAGCGATCAACTCACGACTTTGGAAACGACAGTTTCCAGCCTAACTTCTACTGTAGGGGAGTTAGTTGAACAATTGCGTCTTACAAACCTCGCGTTGCGTTTCGTTTCGGTGAAATGGCAAAGCCACTCGAAGAAGAAAGGGGTTTTGACAGGGGATGAAGACAATGATAATGCGGGGATGGATAGCGATTCCAGTGATGCCAAATCCGTTAAGAAGCGCCCAGGTTATGGTAAGTCAATGAATCTTATGCGTAATCTTTGTTTTGGCTTTAAGATTGAGATTCCGGCTTTTGATGGTTCTGTCGACGCCGAGAAATTAGATAAATGGTTAGATAGGCTGGAGACCTATTTTTCCATTAATGAATATTCCATCGCTCAGAAGATTTGCTTCTCAACTTTAAAATTCACAAGTCACTCACTCAAGTGGTGGAAATCCTATCAAAAACAACATGATGTCGAAAGTCTGTGTTAGAAGGAATTCAAGGTTTTGGTGAGGAATTTTTTTTATCCAATTGGGTATGAACAGAAGCGATGGTACAAATGGTATAACTTATGCCAAAGGGTTGGTAGATTCATGCAATAATTCACTACGGAGTTTCATAACCAGGCATTGGTTTTGGATATTGACGTGGAGGAGTAGGATCTATTCATGAATTAAACAGGGGGGTTTTCGGAGTCCATTCGAAGAGAATTAAAGCTCTTCAATATGGCAAATATTGAAGACGCGACCGTTAAAGAAATTGCCTTTGAAGGCAAATACTTGAAGAATGACAAAAAATATGACAAGAATAAGTCGGGGTACAAGGCTAATTGGAAGTTTGATCTGAAAGGAGAGTCCAAAGGAGAGGGGTCTTCATTCAAGGGGGCTATCTATAGTCATTACAAGGCTTATGGGCATAATTCCGATAGATGTTGGAAACTTTACCCGGAGCTTCGGCCGAAGAAGAAGAAGGGCAAGAAAGAGAAACGGGCAAAAGCCGCGGCGATTGTGGATCTATCGGATTTAGATAAGCTAAATCCTAAACTTACTTTAATGTTCAAGCAACCTCTAGCTATCGACGAGGCGATTCGGGAAGAGCTATATTTTGTCAGCATTCAGGTGAAGTAGAGCTTAGTCGAGGCCATTATTGATCTGGGTAGTCAGAAGAATTTAATTTCTGAGGCGATGGCGAAGAAGATGGGTTTGGCTACTGTGGCTCATCCTAAGCCATATGGTTTGGGTTAGATTCAGAAAGATGTGGAGTTGAAGATCACTAAGCAGTGTACGTTCAAGTTTACGATTACTGAAAATTTTATTGACGAAGTGACATGTGAGGTGGTTCTGTTAGACGTGTGTCAAGTCATCTTGGGTAGCTCTTATCTTTGGGACTGAGATGTAATCATTTACCGTCGTACTCGCAAGTATCATTTAGTAAAGGATAAGACTGAATTTCATATTAATGTGTGCAAGGAACATATCACTGCTAGTAATTTGGTAATGGTGACTCAGGCGAAGAGGTTGGTTAATGCGAGTGACAAATTTGTTTTGTTATTGGTGCGGCCGGTTTAAGAGGGTCTGTCGGCTATAGTATTGTTTACTTTGGCAATGTCACCTAAGCAACAAACCGATATGGGGGAGTTGCAAAAAGAGTATCAAGACTTGTTTTGGGGAATAGAAGGGATGTCGCGCAAGAGGGATGTAGAGCATGATATTACCTTGGTGAATGGTAAGTCACTACCCAATATTGGGTTATATCGGATTTCTGTTACAGAGTCTAATGAGATCAAGAAATAGGTACATGAATTCCTGGAGCAAGGAGTTATTAATCCAAGTTGTTCACCTTGTGGTCCACGGTGTTACTTGTGCCGAAGAAGGATGGGTCTTGGAGGATGTGTATAGATTATCGTGTGCTGAACAAGATCACGGTGAAGATTCGTTATCCTCTTTTACAGATTGACGAGCTCTTAGATAAGTTGCAGACAGCTCAGTTTTTTACCAAGTTGGATCTTAAGTTGGGTTACCATCAAGTTCGAATCTGGGAGGAAGATACTTGGAAGACAGTGTTTAAGACCAAACAGGGCTTATTTGAGTGGTTGGTGATGCCTTTTGGGTTATGCAATGCTCTGGAAACGTTTATGCGGCTAATAAATGAGGTACTTCGTACATTTATTGATGATTTTGTGATTGTATATTTGGATGATAAATAAATATATAGTCGTATATGGAAGGAGCATCTTGGGCAGTTACGCAAAGTGTTGGGCCTGTTACGATCACAATAACTTTTTTTGAACGGGAAGAAGTACAAGTTTGGGAAATGGGAGCTAGTCTATTTGGGTTCTATTGTTGGTGGCGGCAAGCTTAAAGCCGATCCAGAGAAGGTCTCGGTCATTACTAATTGGCCTAGACCCCGTACAGTGATAAAAGTGAGGAGTTTTATGGGATCTTGTCAGTACTTGCAGAAATTTATTCGGCATTTTTCATAAATTGCCACACCGTTACATTCTTTGACGAAGACCGGGGTACAGTTTGTGTGGGAAGAGCACCATGAGAAGATTTTTCTGCTACTGAAGCAGAAGACCACGAGTGTACCAGTGTTAGCATTGCCTAATTTGCAACGGCCTTTTGAGGTCGAGATAGATGCGTCAGACTATGCAATGGGGTTAATCCTTTTACAGGATGGGAAGCCAGTTGCTTGCCATTCTTAGATGTTTACAGGAGCAGTACGCAACTTTCCTACCTACGATATGGAGTTCTACGTGTTATATCAATTAGTTATGCATTGGCAGAGTTACTTATTGGGGAAGGAGGTTATGATACATTCCGGTCACAAACTGTAGCAGTTCTTATCTACGCAGTCCAAGCTTCAGTAAGCTCTCCATATGAAGTGGATGTCGTGCCTTTAGCAGTTTACCTTATTAATCAAGTATAAGAATGGAATAGACAACAAGATGGCTGATATTCTATCTCGACCCCCATTACCAACTATTTCCGCTTTGTTGGTAGCTATGCAGATCCATTCGATTGTTCCTTCTGAGTACGTTTCAGGGTATGACAACGACATGGAGCTCAGTATGATTCACGAGAAGTTGCATCAGAGAAAGATGTACAAGTATGTTTTGAAGGGCGATTTAATTTACAGGGGCAGTCTACTATGTATTCCTGAGGGTGGAGACCGCTTGGAGTGGATTCGAGAGGCACATTTTTCTCAGGTGGCAAGTCATTTCGGGTTGAGAAAACTTTTTTGAATTTGTGGCATCCTGTCTATTGGCCGAAGATGCAGGTGGATGTTGCTCGTATGGTTCGTGGTTGCGTGTTATGCAACACATCGAAACCTTCCAATTAGAGGATATGACTATACTTACCATTGCCAATTCCTAGTCGACCTTGGGAGAGTATTTTGATGGATTTTATGGGTGGCTTGCCGATGACCAGGTAGAAGAATGACTATTTGTTTGTGGTGGTGGATCGATCCAGCAAGATGATTGTTCGTATTCCATGCCAGAAGACGGTCACAGGGGAAGGAACAATACAATTATTTTTCAAAGACGTCTGTAGGTATTTCAGGATCCCTTCTTCTATTATTTCTAATAGGGATAGCCATTTTTTGGGGCATTTTTAGAGATCATTATGGGGGATGATGGACACTAAGTTGAAGAGAAGTACCACTTTTCATCTGCAGACAGACGGGCAAACAGAGGCCGTTAACCGTACTTTGGTACATTTATTACGGGGATTCCATTCTAGGCATCCTAAGACTTGGGATGAGAGTTTACCGTATCTTTAGCTTACATTCAATCAGGGGATTCAAGGTTCTAGGTTAAAGTCTTCTTTTAAAGTTTGTTTGGGGTACTTGCCGCAAAGCCCTTTTAATTTGGCATTTAATCATGGCTACAAGACGGTGTCAGGGAAGAAGGAAGAGAAGCAGGTTAAAGCTCAGCATTTCATTGAGAAGATTAACAAGGTTCATGAGGTGGTTGAAGCTCAATTGAAAAAGACTCAAGCAAAGTATAAGGCTCGCCACGACAAGCATAGGGTTGAGTGTACTTTTCTTGAGGGCAACCTCGTTTGGTTATATTTGGGTAAGGAACGGCTTAAGGGGGAAGGTAAGAAGCTCAGACCTATCCATTATGGTTTATTTTTAATACTCAAGAAGATTGGTAACAATGCATCCAGTTGGATTTGCCACCTTTCATGAAGATATTCGGTGATTAATGCGGAGCATTTGAAGCTGTTTGAGCCGTCTCTTTTGAATGAAGACTCTGCAATCGATACTCACCTACCGTCAGTTGATGACTTATGGATAGAAAGAGAAGATCTGTTGCCAAAGGATGGTATTCAAGAGAGGAAGGTTCATACTACAAGGCGGGGTGGTATTGAATCATTCTGAGTTGGGAAGAAGGGTCAGCTACCGAATAAGTTACAGTGGTATAACAGGGAATTGGGCATCGCAGCATTCCCACATCTCCAGTTCTAGCTTGAGCAGGAGCTCAAGGCACCTAAAGGGAGGAGATATAATCTAGGAGGATCAAGGTTAATTTTATATTTTGTCAAAGTCATTCGAACGAGGCTGAGAGTCGTTCGAACGACCAAATTCTATCCCACTGGAATTTTGGCCCAAAGCCATTTTTTGTTTGAACGACTTATATTTTCGCTCAAGCGAGTTATATTTATGCTACTGGAATTTTGGCCCAGAGCCATATTTCGTTCGAACGTGTTAGGATTTCATTCGAATGACCAGGCAAGTTTCTAGGGTTTTAGACCAATTAGTCGTAGGGTCGTTCGAACGACTCCCTAGTTCGTTTGAACGAATTTGGCACTGTTTTGGATTCTCATGTTCTGTTTTGCCTCGAGACCCGTTCTTTTATGATTTTTGAGTTCCCTAGTATATAAAGGGAACTTAGGTTATTTTCTAGGTTATGTTAGATCTAAAAAGAGTTCTGAGAGAAGCCTAGGGTTTGAGAGATTCTCATTATAATTGCTTGTTTTAGTAATTGAATTCTCTATTTTTGCAAATCCAATTGGTGTTCTTCGGGTTCTCTACTAACTGAAAGCTTCTCAATCGTATTGTGGATTAAAAGTTCTTTAAAGCTATTTAATGAATCCAGCTATTTTTTTATTATATTTTTCTTGTTGGTCATATTTACAGATATATAAATGACTGTGTCTCATTTTTATAGATAAAAGATGCATAATGCAAAGAACAACTCCTATGTTGAAATATAATTGAAGAACATGTGACTAATTATGATGAGGTAACACAAATATTATTTAAGGTAGAACCAATGAAATGCCTTTATCATGTACATGTGAAAATGAAATTTGAATTATATCCAATTCATTCATTATATGATTAATGTATCTTTCTGATGCACTACTTTCAAATAGAAAGGTTGATGTATCAAGTATAAACTCCAAGAACTCCCGTTCTCATATCATTTTCACTTGTGATGTAAAATCCTGGTACATGGTATTCGTCTGTGAAATTTTTACAGTTATTCCATATTTTACTTCAAAGTGTTGGAATATACCATAAGATTTGTTGCAAGCACGAAAGAGAAAGCTATTGGTAATTTTTCTTCTTCTAAGAACGCATATCATACATGTACGTGTACTAAATGTTTGTACAAGTTGTAACCTACTGTAGGTATAGTCATGCTTGTGAAATTTGTATTGATATCAAATTATGCTTATGTAGTTCACTCTTATTTGTTCTAAGATGCATTTTTTAAATCAAAAAATGTGACAGGGTACCTCTTTGAACTTCAATTTAGGCGTAATTTCAAAATTCAAAGAGTTGAAGATCTGATTTGAATTCAAGGGATGGTCAAGGTAAAATACGATTTGGATTCTTAGTTGTTGAGTATGCTCCGACAAAATGCTATTTGCCGCAGTCTTTCTCTCTTAAATTTATGTAGTGTACATCGTCTATTATAGTTGATTTTCTATATATATTTTTTGTAGGCATTATCATTCGGTCCAAAAATTCATTTGATTTTATTATGTCTTGATCTCCGACTACCATTCATTTTCAAGTCATCGTCCTTTTCTTACATTTTAATGTTCTTAGTTTGTTTCCAAATTTCATATGGAATACTTGTACTTGGATGTTTTATGGTTTATTGATGAATGAAAGAAGTTTTAATGAATCTTCATTTGTTTATATAGCATTAGTATATAATTTTGATATGAAAACTAGTTTGATTATGGTAATAAAGCTGCATCAAGTGTATTGTTGGAGTTGTTTCTGACTTTTCAGGTGTAGATTAAGCATATTAATTACTGGAGGTGTAGATTAAGCATATTGATTATAGGTTTGCATTTTCTCAAAACATTTGAAGATAAAACCTGTTGAGAGCAGCAATTTTACCGGTGAACTTTTGAATTTGTTCCTTGCCACTTGGTGATGGTAAAGCTTAAAAGGCCTTGATTTGCACTGGGTCGGCCTCTATGCCTCGTTATGTGACTAGATAGCTAAAGAATTTACCTGATGATATGTTAAAGTTGTATTTAGTTGGGTTGAGCCGCATTTTGTATTTTCACAGGCGCTCGAACGCTTCCTTCAAGTTATCGAGATGATCTTCCTTTCTTTTTCTCTTAACAAGCATATCATCAATGTACACTTCCACGGTCTTCCCAATGATATCTAGAAACATCTCATTAATACATTGTCGTTAATACGTTGTACCTGCGCTTTTGAGTCTAAGTGGCATTACTGTATAATAGTAGGTCACCTATTCTATAATGAAAAAGGTGATTTCTTGGTTGACAGTAGCAAGGGTTATTTGGTAATATCCCGAGTGGCCGTTCATGAAGGATAGACATTCGCGGTTGGCCGTTGTGTCCACAACTTGGTTAATTGTGGGTAGAGGAAAGTAGTTTTTTAGAACATCTATAAAAACAATACATACCCAGACCTTGTCATTCTTTTTTGGGACTGCAAAAATGTTAGATAACCTCTTAGGGATTTAGAATTCGTGGATGAATCCGGCTTCAATTAGTTCTCATAATTTTCCATTAACCCCGAGTCGTACCTTGGGCGATAAGTATCTTGGTTTCTGCTTGACCGACTTGTAGTATTCCTTGATGTGTAAGTGATGGCACGTGACCTTGGGGTGAATGAAGGACATTTCTAGGAATGACCAGGCGAATACGTATTTAAAGGTTATAAGAAGTTCAGTTAGTTTTGTGAGTTCCTCTCCTTAAACAGATATCTCGATGAAAGTTGAACGGCTTGGTTCATTAATTTTTACTGGCTAAACTTCTTTGATTTGTAGTTCCTTCCAGTTTTGATTATAGGGCTCCAATAGTTATGCTTCGTAAGTGATCGTGCTTATTTTGGTTTTTCGCTCGCACTTCCTTTTCTTTCCTCAAGTGGTTGGCTTAGTGCTGGTGCCAACTTTTGATCTTTCAGATTTTGCTATCCATGATCCTATTGTATTGTAATAATCCCTTACTGTTCTCTAACAACCTTTGATCTTAAATATTCCCTGAGTTGTTAGAGCATCTCTAGCAACAAGTGTGCCTTTGGGTGTGGCCTCTGACAAGGGGCCCACAAAAAACCCAACCCACACCCATCCTCTCCCAGCAGTGAGTTTGAGTTTGTGACGTGTAATTTTATTTTATTTAATTTGGAAGAGATCAAAACCCCGCGTAATGTTCCCTTTTCCGCGCGGTAAAAAAAATACCGCATGGGGTTCCAAACACCGCCGCTTCAACTGTTTGAAAATTCATCACCCAACTTGACTATTCTCTACATTTGACTTCTTGCTCTCTCTTAAAATCGAAGGTAAAAAAATTGTAAATCTAATAAATTAAAATGAATATGGTAGAGGGAAACCCACACCACAGTATTATGCATGGGTTCAGAGTGACAAGAGATCCAGAGCGTTCCGTAACTCGCTCGAGGTCCGTAAGGAAGAAAAACGAGTAAAATTTGAAGATGTATACCAAACCCAGCCTATACCAAGCCCAACCCAAGAAAACTTCCCGCAGAGGTGTATTACCCAACTCCCAGATGGTTTCATTCACATCTATTACACAGGAAAGAAACTCACGATAAGTTTTAGTGCAATTGTGAATTTTTTATTTCCATAAATCAAGTGTTTGACAAAATGCCACAACGAGCAAAATTGGGATTCGATGAGTGTGCACGGCATATTCACTACGGTGATCAAAATGTGGAAAGAGATTTCCACAATTCCACCTGTAAGGGATGCCGTGGTAAATATATTCAGGCAGTTTATGGATATACGCTTGGACAATTCAGGTAATCGGCTAATTTAGGCGCTTACAAAGCGTTG
This sequence comes from Kingdonia uniflora, assembly GCA_014058105.1. Classification (NCBI taxonomy): domain Eukaryota; kingdom Viridiplantae; phylum Streptophyta; class Magnoliopsida; order Ranunculales; family Circaeasteraceae; genus Kingdonia; species Kingdonia uniflora. The sequence goes on along the minus strand of JACGCM010000779.1, from coordinate 1,063,351 downwards.
GTGGCCGACCACGCACACGTTTCTGTTCCCGTGTGCGGAGATAGGGGTTACGCCATTGGATTTCACAATACTGACATTATTGTCAATTGGCTGATATCCGACACAGGTATCGTATGACGACACATGGAGTGTATTATTCAATGGGTGACAATTACTCCCCAACATTGATTCTAGCCATATAAAGAGTGGGATCGTCAACATTTCACATTTGAGGGCATACTTGACCATCACAGCTGATCAGGAGGATGATATTACTATTGTTCGTTCTTTTATCATCTTCATGATGGGAAATTTATGGTTCCAAACGGCCAACGACACCGTCTCGCTTGGATATCTCACTGTCGTGGCTGATTTGGACTCGGCTACCCAATATGACTGGGGTTCTGCTATTCTTGCTTCCCTGTACCTTGGTTTGGATACTGCAGTCACGACTGGGGGTGCCATCACTGGATTTGTCCAACTTCTGACGGTGTACTAAATCTTTTTCCTTTTACAAATCAAATATCTTCCAAGAAACGTCTTAAATATAATTTTTAATTATTTTTTATGTTTCTCCAAAATGTAATATTGGTTTTACGAGTATTGTAGGGTTGGTCACCCTATTGTCAAGGAAGATGCTAAGTTTTTGGCCTATCCGCATCTTAGAGCATGGGAGAGGGGGAATAGGAGGAAAACAAATGACCAGGCAACCAATCTATTTATTTTAGGTAGATACCACATTGACCACCGTACTGTTGACATGATCACCTAGGAACCTTGGTTAAATTTTATGGAATCTGTGATTGAGGACGTACTGACTGCAAAACTCCTATCCTGTAAGAGGATGCCACTTCAAGTACCAAATGGAAACTACGAATGTTACTTGGGGGATAGATGCTGGTGGCAATTGACTGGCGAGGCGCGAATTCCTTTGGATCCTCCGCTTAGCATATCGCCACATATTAGTCAATCGGCTTTACAAGAGATGAGATAGGCAAGGCTCCTTGACTATGAGTAGTTTGTAGCAGGAGAGGAGCGAGAGACTTACCCCTCATATTGAGCTGAACAAACTTTAGAGGTAGGCTACCTGTTGATAGATTCTCAGAGGATGGGGAATTTAGATCTATTCAGACCGACTGCACTCAGAGCTGGTATTACACCCGCGGTAGTTACGTCAGCATCGGTTCATAACTTATCCCAGGACTTCAGTTTGCCTGGCGAAGCAGAAGGGCCAGACCTGGGGTGGCAAATGGAGTGAATAGAGAGGCGTGAGATGCTCCCCATCGCTCGCTTAAGGGACCCGCCACCCATATCTTCCTCCTACGGCGCAGAGGAGCTGTGGCACCTGACCCATGGTATGCGGCGACTTTCCCTTGCAGAGTCTGCGCAGGACGCCTTGAGGCTCCAAGAGTTTACTAATGAGGTATCTACTCTGAGGAGTCACTTGGACAGTGTAGACGACCAGCTATATGCGCATGTAAGTAATGTAATTATTTAATTATTTTTTTTATTAATGTCAAATATAGGTATTTTTGAAGTTTTTGTAGACGATGTAGAAGCTCAGCTATAACTACTAGTACTTATTCTCTCGTGTTTGTGTGTTATTTCCCTTTATTTATTTTTTACAATCCCATGATGTAGTTTAGATATCTAATGTTGAAATTGACTGAAGTTTTTTAGTTTTTGGGAGAGTTTTTTCAATGTTTATTCTAACAGACAAATTGTCTGTTCGAATTAATTTATACAATTTGGCACTAAGAAATTTTATTCGAATAGGTTCTAAATTATATTCGAACAAAATTTACATTGAGCTATTTTATTCGAACAGACTTTGTGCATATTCAAATAGAATCAGGGATTTGGCAGGAAAATGAACACTGCGCGGTGTTCATTTCACCGTTAAAATCCCTGATTTCTAAGACCCGTATCTTATTTCCCCTTTTACACTTCTCCCTTTAAACTTCTATCTTCGATTGGAAACTTATTCTCCATCTGGTATTACACCCTTCTCTCCACTCTACGGCCTCAAATATCTTCTTCATCATCTGATTCATTCATTGGTGATCCTCCAAGTGTATCGTCGTCCTCCTCTGAGGATCTTATCTTTGATTGTGCGGCGGTAATTTACGTTATGTACCAAACTGCAATAAACCTAGTAGTAGATGATGTAACATTGAGTCACGGTGGGAGTGTCATGGGCCGAAAGGATAAGAGAAAGAAGCGAGATCACAAATTGGGGAATTACAACATTATACGGGACTACTTCAAGCAGAATTGCACATATGAGCCACATGAATTTCAACGACATTTTTGCATGATTAAAAACATGTTTATGCGTATATTCAATGCAGTCGTTGCACATGATCATTACTTTGTCCAAAAACCCAACAACGCTGGTACTATAGGGTTATCACTATACCAAAAGGTAGTCGCAATACTGCGTTTCCTAAGCTACGGTGTTGTGGTAGATCTTTTTGACAAGTATATCTGAATAGGATAAAGCACAACCTTATTATGTATGGAAAGGTTTTGTGTTGCGGTTATGCAAATTCTTGGCACGAAATATCTTTTGGCACCAAACGCGGCCGACGTCGAAAGGTTAAAAGCGATCAGAGAGTCATGGGGATTTCTCAGCATGCTAAGAAGCCTTGATTGCATGCATTGAATATAGAAAAATTGTCCCATAGCTTGGCACAGTCAATTTACAGGTCATTACCCCAAGGCGTCACTGATTCTTGAAGCGGTAGCTTCACAAGACCTTTGGATTTGACATATTTTTTTGGGGTTACCAGGGTCTAACAATGATATCAATGTCTTACAACAATCACATCTTTTCATCAACCTGGCCGATGGTATCGCCCCGCCTTGTAATTACACAATTGCCGGAAAAGCTTATGATATGGGGTATTACCTAGCGAATGGCATATACCCCAAATAGGGAACACTTGTCCAAACCATATACAATCCGGTTACAGCGAAACAAATTTTTTTTGCTCAACAAACAGAAAGTTATCGAAAAGACGTAGAACGGGCGTTTGAGATTTTACAATCTAGGTTCAATGTTGTAAAAAATCCAACTAAATTATGGAAACCCAAGGTTTTAAATAATGTCATGAAGGCGTGCGTGATAATGCACAATATGATCGTCGAAGAGGAGCAAGATGCATTTTATCATTCTTAGAATACAATCCGGCCGAGCCCTCAACTATTGAAGGTGAACGGTTTAATATTGTATGCAAACGCAGAACAATAGAATCTTTTATATCGAAAATGAACCACATTCGAAGTTGAGAGCTGCACTTTGATATAAAGGATGATCTAATCGAGCATTTGTAGGCCGTGAAGGGAAATCTTCAAACCTAGTACTTCATTTCTTGTATTATTTACGTGTTCTTGATGTAATTTAATGCATCTTAGTCGTACAAGTTTATTAAACAAGTTTTTGATATTGCATTAATCTTGTATTTGTTTTTACGCAATATTATCGGAAATAAACATTTCAAAAACAAGATTGCATTCTTCAATAGCAAAGAATATTATTCAAATGGTTACATTATTGGAAGGTAAATTGTATTCTTGAAAAGAAAACTTCTATATATAACAAAGTTAAATTACATTTCATCACCCCTTCAAGTACCTGGTCTGGCCCTATTGGTCAGCCATTCCATGACCTCTGCTTGCCTTTGCAGATAGTATTGCAATACAGATCCAGAAAGATTACTCAGGTCTTTAACCATAATTTTGCGATCTTCTTTTGCATGTTTTAATTCCATTTTGGCTTGCCATTGTTGATTTGCTTCCGCTCTTCTTCTTTCCTTTTCTTCTTTCGCTTGTCTCTTCTCCAAGCGTAGTTCATCCAGCATTATTTGGATACCGCTACCAGATGCAGCAATATAATCCAATGTTTTTTGTATTGCAAGGTTCTTTTTAAAGATTTTTTGGCCGATGAGCCTGCTTCCACCTTCATACAACGAACCATCTAATTCAGAATTTGGCCCGCGGATTAAGGCGTAGGTAGGCCGTCGGGGTCCACCGATAGATTGATTGATCCGACCGAGTTCCCCGGAGAAGAATTATCTGATGTTTTCCTGGCTACATTTCTTGGTTCATTCCTCGCATAGTTCAACCCATCATCCCTTAGGTTGGCCCATCGCAGTTCTCGCGTTAAAATCCTATAGGCTTCACGGTGTTTGAAGTGATTGTCGCCATTCAGGCCTTGATAGATCTTGTGTGCATTGTTTTCCTACAATTCGCAAAATTACCAAATACAAATAAATAACGTGTATATCCTCGCGAAATAAACAAAATTGAGTTGAAGGAAATTAGAACGTACCCGATCTTCTTCTATTTTCCCGCTGTTATTTCTAAATCATTCTTGATCAACTATCCCCTTGTACACCACACATTGTGCATTAAGGGTATACCACTGAGCTTTGGTCGACCTACTTGATCATCGTGTGGGGCATTTGGGGTCTCTGTTAATGACAATTTTGATCTTTTGATAGAAAGTAAAACCCTTTGTACGGCCCGTTGTCTTAATAGAAGTTGTTACCCACACCCTTGTGAGATACGTAAAGTCCGCTTCCATTCAATGCATTCCACCATCATCCGTCCTGTCTAAAAATTCAGCATCTTCTGGTACTTGCACGTTTTTTCTTTGTTTTACGGGTACTCTTTTCTTTCTTCCTTTTTCATTCTCATCCTGGGGCGCCGCCGCTTTAACAGGTATTGACGCATTTTCGTCACTTTGATAGTGTTAAGTAGATTCACGATAGAATAGGTAGTCCTGAAAGTAATTTGGAGGTTAGAAACCTTGAGGTTGATTGAGAAGATAGGGTTAAGAGTACGGGTTAAACGCTTGAGGTTGCGGCTGAGAGAGTTTAAATGGATTTTGATATTGTTCATAGCTGGGATCCCCTTGTGACATGGTAAACAGAGGTAGGGTCTGTGATTGGAATTGAGGTTGAAATTGTGATTGGTTGTGGTAGAGGTACGTAATGAATTGTGATGATGGGTGTTAAACGAATGGTGTTGAAAGTGGGTTATGGGAGGATGGGGTTGTTATGAATATGGCTCAAAAACTAGAAAAGTCGTTCGAACGAGTGGGGAAGTCGTTCGAACGAAAATAGCTCTTGGGCCAAAATTCCAGGGGATTGTCTAATTCGTTTGAACGACCTCATGACTCGTTCGAACGACTTTGGCTCTGTTTGATTGTTTCTAAATTTGTTTTGAAGGGGATTTGATCCAAAGCGATGGATTATCTCATGATGCGTATTTCGGAGATGACCTAATGGAAAACCTATAAATAGAAAGTGTATGTTAAAGGCCTCTGTACTGTGAGAAAGAGTTAGAGAGAGAAAAAGGAGAAATCTAGGGTTTAGCTCTGAAAAGGTTTCTTGGGTTTTCTTTTTAGGGTTTCTTGCTGGGATTATCTGTAAGGGTAGAGGTGAGGTTTGAGTTATCTCTGTAACCTTTTGTAACCCTTCGTGTGATAATAAATTTGTCGTGCTTGTCGGGGGTGGTTTTGATCCTGTTTAGGGTTTCTACCTAATTAAACCTTGTGTTTTTTTTTATTGCCTTTATTCGAATTCTCTTTGGTTAGGGTTGGTTCTTCGAGTTCTTGTTGATTGTATTGTGCTTCCGCGTACGATTTGCCCCCTCGGTTTCCCAATAATTGGCATCAGAGCGAGGTTTGGGGCAAGTAGAATAGCAAGATTTGAAGATCTAAATTTTCTAACGCAATCAGGTTTGATGTGGAGAGGTTCGATGGGAAGATCAATTTTGGACTGTGGCAAATTCAAGTCCAAGATATCTTGACTCAAGGAGGGTTACGCAAGGCACTGAAAGGGAAGCCTATACCTAAAACTCTGGTTGAAGGTATAGCGGCCCAAAACGTGAATGACGATGAAGAAGAAGACTGGGAAAATCTGGATTTAAGGGTTGCTAGTGGAAAATGCCCTTGCCTTGCTAAGAACGTTTTGGCAAACGTGGCAGGAGAGAAGATCGCAAAGGGTCTTTAGGAAAATCTTGAAAGTTTGTATCAAACGAACAGTCTTTCGAATCGCTTATACCTCAAGGAGCGACTTCATACGCTTAAGATGAATGAGGGCACGTTGGTGATCACCTTGGTTCTTTGAACGGGATCATTTTGGAATTGGAATCGATCGGAGTTAAAGTTAGGAATACGGCTCAAAAACTGGAAAAGTCATTCGAACGAGTGGGGAAGTCGTTCGAACGAAAATAGCGCTTGGGCAAAATTTTCAAGTGATTGTCTAATTCGTTCGAATGACCTCATGATTCGTTCAAACAACTTTGGCTCTGTTTGATTACTTCTAAATTTGTTTTGATGGGAATTTGATCCAAAGCGATGGATTATCTCATGATGCGTATTTCGGAGATGACCTAATGGAAAGCCTATAAATAGAGAGTGTATGTTAAAGGCCTCTGTACTGTGAGAAAGAGTTAGAGAGAGAAAATTGAGAAATCTAGGGTTTAGCTCTGAAGAGGTTTCCTGGGTTTTCTTTTAAGGGTTTCTTGCTGGGAGTATCTGTAAGGGTAGAGGTGAGGTTTGAGTGATCTTTGTAACCTTTTGTAACCCTTAGTGTGATAATAAATTCGACGTGCTTGTCGAGGGCGGTCTTGATCCTATTTAGGGTCTCCACCTAATTAAACCTTGTGTTATTTTTTATTGTCTTTATTCGAATTCTCTATGGTTAGGGTTGGCTCTTCGAGTTCTTGTTGATCGTATTGTGCTTCCGCGTGCATTTTGCCCCCTAAGTTTCCCAACAGGGGTCGACAGTGTAGAGTTATTATTGGAGGTGCCGAAATTTACCATTTAGGGAGTGCGTAGAGGTTATCCTCTATGGTTTGGGAGAGAAGATTAGGAGAGAAGAAGTAACAGGGAGTGTTGAGGAGAAATAATTGAGATTGGTGGAGTTCTTTTTACCGTGCAGTGTTCCTTTTACCGCCCGAAAAATCTGGGCGGTAAAAGAAACGCCGCCAAACTCTTCTTTTTTTTAGTTTGAGCTACTCAAACTCGGTTAGGTTCCAACATTAACAGCTCAACAAACCCACACTCAAAACAACGTTGCTGGGAGGCAAATAGTGTGAGTTTGGGTTTGCTCTTAGGAAGCGTGTCACTTCATGGTACGAGGACAGTGCTGCTTTAATAGCGCGGATCCAATCTTGTCCTAAGATTCGTTTGAGCTGGACAACCGCTAGTCATTGGACCTGCACTTTTAAAACATACCAGCTGACAGTAGTTTAGGGGACTTTACCCCGTGTTTTCATCCCTAAACTACAAACTACTGTTCTCGCTATGTTGTCTTTAAAATAGCTTCATCCCTATATTTTCGCTATGTCGTCTTTAAAACAGCTTCATCTCTGAGGCCCACCATCCAATAGGCTCTCTTTCAGAGCGAAGTGACAGCTATCTGATCGCAAAACAAAGAAAGAGCGGCCAATGCCATCACTAGGTAGGTAGAGTCGTACACACAAGGTCTGATACATTAACCATGGCAGATACTTTTTGAACTTTGTATAGCTTTCTACCATACTTATCCTTAGTGCGCATAGGCTTGTCTAAAAGTAGACTTCCTCTTGTTGTTATGGCTTTTCAGATGGCCAAAGCATTGACCTATTGCTGCCTCAACGCGTCGTAAGTGGTAATGTCTAGAGTGCTATATAGTGCCAACCTTGAACTTGCATACGCCAGGCCTTCCTGCATCCGACTCTTATTAACTCCTTAAAAAGCCCTGGACCTACTGTGGAAAAAGCCATTTTTTAACGTACGCAAGTTTTGCGCTTTTTGGACCCCTTTTTAAACAAGCTAAAACAACTTTAGTGACTGTTGCAAAACTACTCTTTCATAGGCTCAACGTACGCTAGTAAACAATCTCACTTTTTCTATTGCTAAACTACTCCTGTGAGCTTCTTGACCACTAGGATCCTTGGTTTCATATCTGGATTCCTTCTTGGCTCTTACACGTAGTTTATAGTTTGGAGTGAGTTTCTTTTCCTAAGCTGCAGCTGCGTTCCCCTATGTCGTCTATTCCGGCGAAAGCTTAGTCTCATTTGAATTTCTCTACGAATCAGACCACTATGAAGCCTATCACTTTATTTGAAGCACATAGTTCCTATAGCCATAGTAATAGTAGTAGGGAGTAAGAGAGATGAGCCCAGATCCGTAGTAGAGACAAGATAGAGGTGCCAGCTCCTTATTTTCCGATAGCTTTAGCAAGCGCTAGGCTAGCTTCCACCTTAGCTCAATACTTATTCTAGCGCTACCTGATTTGATTTCTTGCTAGAAAAAAAAGAGGCCCCTTTAAAGAGAGGCATAGGTTGGATGGATTAAAGAACGGAGCTAGACCTCCAAGCTATTAGAAGCCCTAGTATAAAGAAGAAAGGCAAAGAGCGTTTGTGTTTCTAGTGCTGGTGCGTTTTGCTTTCGAGTGCTGCCTTTCTAACACTGCCATCGTGTGGCTCTGGATATCTTGCTGGCTCAGTCTTGTGTACGTCGAAAGAATCCTGCGTTAGGATCCTTGCTAGAAAGAGATGGGCGCCTTTCATGTATTAAAGAGTAGCCTTTAAAAGAAGACAGTTTGGAGGTGTGGATTGGATGGAGCGCACCTCCAAGCTATTATAAGCCCTAGTAGAAAGAGTAGATTAGAGGTGCCTTTCAAGTATTAAAAAGTAGTTTAGAGGCGCATTGAAAGACAGTGGATAAAATAGATCAAAAGCAAGAATTCTCGAGTCAATAGCTAGCATTTGCAAGGAGGGCCTCAAGAGCATGTGCGTAAACTGACGAACTCAAAATAGGGATTATAAAAAGAATGGCTCAGGCCTATATCTACCAGTAAAGCAATGGTTTGTATTTTTAGGATGATTATAACTCCCCCTTACCCCATGCCCCAAGGCTAGCTCTGAAGAGGTACTGCGGATAAGGATCCTAGGACGTGTCTGCTCTTGTAGAAATAGAAAGCAAAATGGGGATAGTAAAAGCATGTGGCTTTGAGCTTAGGTAGTCGCACTTAAATAAGAGACGGACTTCTTAACTACATATTTTTGAGCCCTAAAGAATAGGTGGAACGGAGGGCAGGCCTGGTCTAGTCGACAAACCGTATCTTGCGCGGAGGTCCAGTTTTGCGTACGCAAGTTCGAGGCTCTTTTAAAAAAGTGGCATGTGCATAATGTGCACTACATAAACTGACGAACTAGAAAAAAGTATGTGCATAATGTGCGTAATGTGATGTGCGTAACCAGGCAACCTCTTTAGTGCAGGTAAGTAGCAAAAATCACTTTACCGCACAGGCACGGTTTTTAAGGGGTAAACTATAGCTCCTACAGCTAACTAATGAGACTTGTTATTGCTTTAAGCGTGACAGCGCGTGAATTAACCAAGCGTAATTTAAAAAACAAGGGCCTTGTGAAAAAAAAGTATAGTAAAAGTGTTAGGTAGCCGTACACAAGTTTCAAGTATTAAAGAGCATTAAAGAGTAGTTTTGAGCATCAGGTGTAGCCTAGCTTAAAGTATATCTAGCAAGATAAGTTGGAAAATGATATTTGAAAAAGTCAAAAAAATAGACTCCCTAAAAACTACTCCATGTTAAAAGAAAAGTATGACGTGTAAACCAAAAAAGGTTAACAAAAATAGTTTTAACTTTTTCAAGCACTTTCTACGTATTGATTTTAGTTAAAAAAAAGTTTTTCACGTTATAAAGTTATTTAGGTGGCTACCCAATTTTTTTTCTCTCTCCTCATTATTGAGGAGAGAGAGTACTGAAACCTAAAATAAAACCCTCTTGGGGAGGCTAAAAACATGATTTTTAGTACTTTCTCCTCTTTATTTTAATTATAGAGAGCCTACACTAGATGCTCTTAGAGGTGGAGTATTTTAAAATGCAACTTTAAAAGGAGTTAAATAAGAGTGAAGAGTAAATCTAAAGGTGGAGCCATTTTTTAAGAAAAGAAAAGAATAGTGAATTGTAATGTATATAGAAGGAAGTCGAGCTACTTGATGAGGGGTTTAGCAGTTGTAGTTTGGAAATGTAAACGGGCTTTAAATAAGAGGCGTGAGTCAGAGCTATAAGACCTATTCCTCTCCCAGTGCCAGAAAAATTAGCTCAATGCGCAAAACCAAGGGCTCACATAGCACCATTGCTCCTAAAAAAAGTAACTAGAGCAGCAAGGCATAAAACAAGTGTAGCATGGAGTCTTTCTATCATAGATAGCTAGTTTGGAATAGCGGGAACATATAGCTCTATCATCATAACTCCCACACTTCTTAGGACGACTAAGTAGAAAACAAAAATGACCTTTACAAAATAAAGATAAGAGCATCTACAGCAGTTGGGTGGGTGGATTCGCCCAAAAGTAGGGTGAATCCAATCCACTCCAAATCCACCCACAACAGCTGTGTATAAAAACCAAGGTGAATTTGCCAAACGCAGTTCAGAACCGCGTGCAAGAACCAACGTCTCAAATATGTCCACGTGGCAACATCTCAGCCTTCCAACTTTTATTGGTCAATAGTCTACGCACAGTGCTGAAGTGCTTGCAATGGGAGCCAATGGATTGTTAACACGTGGCAACATCTTATTGGTCAATAGTCTACGCGCAGTTCTGAAGTGCCCGCAATGGGAGCCACTGGATTGTTGACATATGGTAACATCTTAGTTGTGAATAGACTACGCGCGGTTCAGAAGGGCGCGGCATGGTTACGCGCAGTTCAGAGAGGGCGGCATGAATTTACCCCAAATCCACCCACAGGGTGGAGAATCCACCCTCAGGGTGAATTTTGTGTATGCCACATCACCAATTCACCTGGCTGTTGGGAAGCATTTGGGGTAGATTTGAAATTTACCCCGCCATGTTAGAATCTACCTAGCTGTTGTAGATGCTCTAAGAGATAGTTTTAAAAATGAGAAGACAAACTCGGGGGACAAGCTGGCTCCTATAGCTCCATATTAAGACTTCTAAAACATAAAAAGCAATGAAAGAAAAGAGAGGTCAAGTTGCTAAGTAAGGCACCTTTTCATGTCGCTGCAAATGGCCGAAGAAAAGTTTATGTCGCAATCTTTCGTGTCGCAGTCTATAAAAAGAAAGTTTGTGTCGTTGCTATTGCTATAGAAGAAAAGTTTGTGTCGCTACTAGTGGAGCTATATAGGCTAGAGGGAAAGAAAGAGAATTGAATAGTTGATTGATGGCGGCAGTGGTTGACATATAACCACTACTTTTGGGTTCACAACCAACTCTTAGGCATCCGACTGGCTGAGGTGTATATAAGGTTCTTTTTTTTTTTTACCTAGTTGATCCTAAAATTTAAGACCTAAGCTACATCACTACGCTGGGATAGACCTAAGCTACGTCACTTTTTTTGGGATGAAAGAAAAGCTGGTCTCGGATCTCCTTCTTTAGCCAAAAGAGCTAGCAAAAAAAAACCATTCACCATAGGCAAGTTTCCCTTTTCACAGGTACCTACGCAGCACTTAAAACATTCACCCTTTCTCTTTTCAGGTACCCACTCAACGCTTAAAAAGTTGGCCTAAGGACCTTATGTGCTCGCCCCTAAACCTTTTGGCATCAGCCAAGGACCTTTTCCACATGGGCAATTGAAGCCTTTCGCGATGGACCAACTACAACTCATTACGAAAGAACTCATTCAACTATTTCTACGCATGTCGGGGGATTGAGTTAGCGCATTTAGAGCACCCACAGCAGCTAGGTGTACCCTGACGTGGCAGGGTGAATTCTAAATCCACCCTCTTTTCCACCCAATTCGTCTCCCAGTAGCTAGGTGAATATATAACGTGGCAAGTGCAAAATGCATCCAAGGGTAGATTTTCCACCCTGAGGGTGAATTCACGCCGCGCGGTTTTGAAGTCCGCGTAGCCATAGCGCGCAGTTCAAAAGTGCGCGTACACACTTCTCCCCTAAGATGATAACACGTGTCCTCCCATCCAATGGTTCCTATTAAGCGTAATTTTGAAGTGCGCGTAACTTCAACGTCTAGGATTAAACCACGTTGACGGCTGAGATTTAAAGATTTGCAAACGGTTAGTTTTTGCCGTGCGGTTCAGAAGTGCACGGCATAAGCCAGCATAAAGTATATCCCTGGTTCCCCATTATTTTACCTGAGTTTTTCCCTGATCAAACTTCTTCAACAAGATGCTCAACGGTTATAAATGGCAAGTTATTTTCTCTATTTATAACCCCCATTCATTTCCTTCTCTCTTCTACAATCAACTCATTCATCATATATCTCAAAACTCAACCTTCTTCATTTCTTATCAATTGCGCCGAATCATGTCTGATAAAATTATCCAAGACCTGCTCAGGCCTGACACATCACTCTCGTCTTGGGAGTTATCATCTTCATCATCGTCTAGTGACAAAGAGCTATTCCGAGGTCAAGTTGAGTTGTTATACGAGTATGGCAAAATTATGATTGAGATGGGAGAAGCAGAAGAAAAAGAGCAAGAGGCGACATCATCACGGAGGCAGGGAGGTAGTAAAAGGGGATAGATTGACAAGCGAAAAAGCCGTGAGCATAAATTGGAGGTGGAGAGCCTTAACCGGGATTACTTCGGTGACAACCCAAGATTAAAAGGTATCTCATTTCGTTGTCGATTCCATATGAGCGAAGGTGTGTATCAACGTATTTATCATCAAATATTTTCTTCAAACCCCTATTTTATTCAAAGGGAAAATACTGCCAAAACTATGGGCTTATCCTCGCACCAAAATATAGCGTGCGTACTTCGCATGTTATGTTACGGTACGAGCGCAGACACCCAAGAAGAATACCTTCGGATTGGGGAGTCTACGGTTATTTTGTGCTTAAAAGAATTTTGTAAAACTATTATAACACAATTCAAAGCTCAATATCTTAGATCTCCCAATGAAGACGATGCATTACACTTGTTAGAAGTGAATGGATCGCGAGGCTTCCCAGGGATGTTAGGTAGTTTAGATTGTATGCATTGGAAATAAAAGAATTGTCCTACAGGGTAGGCAGAACAATATACCGGGTATAAGAAAATCCCGACGGTGATTTTAGAAGTGGTTGCATCTCAAGATCTTTGGATATGGCATGCATTCTTTGGGGTGCCCGGTTCTAACAACGACGTGAATGCCTTGCATCAAGGGTGGCTTTTCAACAACTTGTCTAATGGAGATGCGCCGCCATATAATTATAATATAGGCACGGTACCGCACACTATGTGGTATTACTTAGCGGATGAATTCTATCCAAGATGGCAAACACTTCTTTAAACCATAAAAATCCGTCCAACGAGGCCGAAAGACATTTTTCGAAGATACAAGAAGCATGCCGGAAAGACATAGAGCGTGCTTTTGGGGTATTACAGGCTAGGTTTCAAATTTTAGAAACCTAGTGATGTGTTAGGCATTTTTGATTTTGGAAACCTAGTAATCTAGGAAATGTTATGTACGCATGTATAATCTTGCATAATATGATCGCCGAAGATGAACGTCATACTTACATCCGGCAAATGGACATTGATCCCGAGTTTAGAAAATCTGTAGATACTTGGAAGGAGGACTTAAATCCAAGACACGCGATCAACACTATGGCAGAGTACATCCAGAAGGTTCGTGAAATTAGAAATGAAGGACCTCATTTCCAATTACGAGGTGAACTTGTTGCGTATTTGTGGAGTCGAAAAGGGGCAGAGTAATTGTAGTCCTCATCATTATTTGTTTATTTTCTAAAGCAATGTATTTTTTTCCAAGTTTAATGTTGAAGTTGTAATGCATTATGTTTCCAAGTATTCATCATTGTAGCACTTTAATGAAACATAGCTTACTAATTCTGCTTTTTGATTTTGTATCAATTTTAAGGATTACGAACTATTAATAACAATTTTATTGAAATAATAAAATTACATAGATCTTAATAACTACTATTGACTGTGAGTCTACGTATTACTTCTCGTGAGTCAACATATTACTTCTCGTGAGAGCCGGATTGAGTTCCTTGGAGATGATCGGAAAGACAACCGGAGATGCAACCGGCGATATAATAAGATTTAAATCATTTAAACCCCATGTACTTTGCATCAGCGTGGTACTCAAACTTCCACCGGCAAAACAAGTTTGAGATGAATAATATGGATTTCCCGGCTGAGGGTACGAGCCCGTATACCTATCAAATTGAGGGTAATATCCTTGGTTTGGGTAATAAGGGTAATATCCATGGGTTTGAGATTAAAATTGACTGTCGGATGGCAGGAATAGTTGGCGAACATGGTGATTCAGACCTTGGGAAGTGTTAGGCATTTTCGACGGATCTAATGTGCCGAATTGATGAGGAAAGGCGTTTCCTTGTTAGTTCGTATTGGAGGATTGAGAATGGTTTTGAGAATTAGATTGGGAGCTTGAGGAAGACATAGTGGGTTTTTTTGTAAGGTAAGGAGGGAGGATAGTGTAGAAGATTAGAAGGGAGGAGATTGTAGGAGATGAATGACATTTATAAATGAAAAAAACTAGCCGTTAATATAGCTGTTAACAAGTGTCCAAAAAAAATATAGCCGTTAATATGGCCGTTGAGTAACTTGTACAACAAGTTTCCAAAACAAAAATATAGCTGTTAATATGTCTATTGAGTAACTTATACAGCAAGTTTCCAAAGCAAAAATATAGTCGTTAATATGCCCGTTGAGTAACTTGTACAACAAGTTTCCAAAAATATAATTTTCAAAATAAAAACTATATTAAAAATCCGAATAAAACATAGTTTAAGCAATATTAATGCACAACATAGTTTTAACAAAACATAAATAAAAGTTCTAAATAAAACATAACCTAACTGGGATGACCTCTCTTCGTTTGACGGGCGCGTCTACCACATGCGAAACTCTCGTCATAGGTAAATTACACAACCGTCTCTGTCTGGTAAGAAATAGACATCTCAGCTAATCTATCGAACATCACTCGGATGGCCTCCTGTGCCCGGCTCAGCTGCCTCCTCAGCTCAGTATTGTTGTCAGTTAGTTGCCTCGAGTCTTCATATGCCGCATACCGTAATCCTTGGTTTTGATGCCACAACTCATCCGTACTATACGTAGGTGGACACGGGTATGGTAACTGCATCACCGGGATCGGTATCCATCTACACTGATCGTTCAGTCCCGCCACATCCATGAACCATCCCATATCACGTGGATCACCGGCCGCTTGAATACCAGAGTTTTGCACCTGTGAAGACAAAGGTAAACTCGATGTAGGTGGCAAGATTGCATCGGGCCTCACTAGATCACGCCCGACCGACCAAATATTTCCCATCCTCTTTACTAAACTGCAACCGATCTTGGGATTTTGATGGACGAGACACCAATATGCCATGTAATCTACGTCGAGAACAAGATAATCATGACCATCGTAGAAGTCCACATCATTTAGACTCTGATATAACTCTCGATCGTACCTTGGGAATTCCATAATCTCTTGAGGAGGGCCATAGAGTACACTATCAAGCCCGGTCATCTGCCACATACACCGGTCTCCTAATACCAAAGCGTACCGTGACCGTATGGGACTGATACCAATGGAGCCCTCTAGGTGCTCAGCGCTGAAGCAACACTTACCTTTGGACATCTCAATTGCCTAGACCTGTGCCATGGCTGCCAATCTATGTTGGTTATGTCCTTCTATTCTATCATATTTTTTATCACAGCAAAAGAGTGATGGATTTCAGACTCGGTACTTACCCTTTCATCTCTCCATCCAGAAATACGAGGATAAATATGGTTAAAGTTTTGTGCCTTAACTAGATACATTCTAACCCGACAGTACACAAAGAACCAGTACTCCAACACCGCATAGAATTCGGTGATCGATTTCTTCACCTTCCCGGGCCTCAGAACTGAGACTTCATCAAGCCCCCGATACAAGGCTGTCATAATCGGCATACCCCAGTCAAAACCCGATGTACCAATAGTATCGTAGCCTGTCAAGGCTGCCAGATAACCCGCCAAAAGGGATGTGGTACCATTTGAGAAAAAGAGATTTCCCATCATATAGGCAATAAATGCCGTGCATACACGATATCCATTTTTGAGTCGTAATTGTGGAGACGTGGATTCAAAGGCTCTTGCAACTTTTTTAAATAGGCGAGAGTGATGATACCGTACCTCATGTCAGAGCTTGTGATTCCCATGAATATCTTTTCTGCTTCCTCTAACTTGGAGTACCTCTCGTTGTATAGGATTTTGTGACCCCTCCCAAAAGATATGCCCGTTAGCATGACGAAGTCTAACGGTGTGAAACCCAGTTCCCCGCAGGGGAAGTGAAAGGTATGGGTGGAAGGCCACCACCGCTCCACGAGAGCATGAATGAGACGGTTATCCGAGTTTCCTGCATTAATCGGGCAAATATCCGCAAAACCCATATCGTCGATCAACTTCTTCAACGTTGGGTACACGACAACCCATCGGTACCACTTCAGTACCTTATCCAATGATCCCCTACACTATAATTTATCTCGGTTCTAACAAAAAAATTACATTAACACGTTAGAAGTTCATTCGGCCATTTCATCGAACACATTGCAATATGCGTTAATAATACATGAAATTTACATAAAACTTACTGATATTTCCTCCGATCCAGCCGAAATATGGACCCAGCCATCTGGGAGGATATCTACTCGGTTCAACTCATCGTATGATGGGGTGGGATTGGTGTTATCCGTCAATTGATCCAGCCAATTATTTGTTACATCGGCGTTCCCCCTTCGTTTTACTTTCGCGTTAGAGTTACGTATAGTTTTGGAAGCATTTTTCCTTGGTCGTGAACTAGAAGAACCCGACATTTTTAAGTAAATAACGAAGGAAATGGGTTGGGTTGGGAAACTTGTGGAGTAAGGTTGGGTATGCCCTGGGTAAAACCTCAAACACAAGTGTTATGCTTTTAACACTTAGAAAAACCAATACAAGTAACACTAGAAAAAAAAACTACAAGTATAAGCCTTTTAGCTTAAAGGGTGATGCCGTGCGGTTCTGAACCGCGCGGCTATTTATTTAAAAAATATACGTGTTATTATTCTATTGGTTGGTAGTTACGCGCAGTTTAGAACTACACTGGGTTTTGGATGGCTGAGATTTGATTTCGTAAACTCATCTAGGATGTCCATTTTAGCGCGCACCTCTGAAGTGCGTGGGGTAAATTCACCTTGGGGTGAATTGAAAACTGTTGTGGGGTGGATTGAGGCGGATTGGATTCACCTTAAAATTCATCCAATCCACCCTCTTAATTGTTGTGGATGTTCTTAGGTTGCTAAAGCTATCAGAAGCAAGATAAGGTAGCTTTTTTTTTAATAGGTATTGAGCAAAAATTGAAAGCTAACTCTAAAGCGTTAGGAGGTGGTATTTAAAATAAGAAGTAGTTGTAGTTTGGAAGCCTGCAACTATTAAGCTAGAGTCAAGGTAGCCTTTGAGTTCTAGAACGCAGAGGTGGAGTTAGCATTAAGCATTAAAGAGCATTAAAAGTAGTTTAGAGAGGCGTGGTTGAGCGTAATGTATGTTTTGTTTTTTTTGAAACTTGCGTTCGCTCAAATGCTAGCTAAGGGGTTAAATAAGCGCTAACTTGCGTGCGGTGTAAAAAGCTGCGACAGAGTTAAATAAGAGCTGAGATGCCGATCCATTTCTAGGTCTTCAGCTAGGACTCATAGTGGTAATGTCCATAAAAAGAAGTAAGTGGTTCGAGAAAGTGGGCCCTTTTTAAAGAAGCAACCAGACATGAAGCTAACTAAAGTTGTATGCTTAAAAAACGTAGTTTAGAAAGCAAATCCAGCGCCAAAATCACGCTTGAAGGCTTGTTTTAAAATCTGTCTTCTAAAAAGAGGAGCAAAAGTTAGAAAGCTTGTTTTAAAATTGTCATCTAGTGATTGCGCGAGGTAGTGCTTATAGTATAAGATAGCCAGTAGTTGTTCCTTAAATACGTTAATCTTTCAAGCGTTGGCTCAAATCTCACCGAGTAGAATTACTAGGGTCAGTCGCGCACAAAAAACTGTTGGCAGGGCCCTTGTTCTCCGCGTATGTATATAGGCGTGATTCTCTACTCTTTTAAACGTACGCAAGTCCGTGTAGTTCCTAAAGCTACAACTCCTTAACTCCCACCTCTTTTCTTTAATGCTTAAAGTTAGCTCAATACCTATTCTAGCGCTTACTACCCCTAAACTACTAAATTTCGTTAAAAAATCACTCAATACCTATTCTAAAAAAGCTACCTCTAAACTACCGAAGTGGAGGGTACCGAAGCTACTTGTTGCTACTTGAAACTTATATACGGCTACCTTGAGCCGAACTTACGTACGCAGATCAGACAAACTTTGGTAATAGATACAAAACGTGGAGCAATGCAGATCTTCAGCAACGAAAGACAGAAGATGAGCAAGAACTTAGCAAGAAAAAGAAAGATACTCCCGTAGAAGAGTGGAGCATTGGCATTTATAAAAGGTAGACTAGGTAGGATATGGAACCAACGTCTTAGCGTCAAAAGTTTTAGCGTATGACCCCAAAGTTTTCTAGGAAGGGCGGGGGGCAACCTTCAATTGATATCGCCAGCACACCGGTGATGATTCCGAGGCCAAGAAGGTGCTGGGATGCATCTCTCTTACCCGATGCAACCAAGGCTTTTTCGCTCTTTTTTTTTTTTGGGGGGGGGGGGGGGGGGGGGGGGGCGACTAGGAGACTACTAGGGTGAGGCTAGGCTACATTCGTTCAGTACCGCTGCTTTTATGCTTCAAGTGAGTGTTAGCTTCGTGTGCGCGCGAGTTTTACTTTCCCTAGCCCTAGCCAGAAGACTATACCTTATAGGAGACTATAGCACGGGCCCAAACTGTTAGGAACTTGCGTACGCCGAACTTGCGTATGGTGATTAGGACGTGGTAGGATTTCGCGCAGGCCCTAGTATAGAAGCCGTATGTGCCCCAGAAGAAGAGCTTCAGGCGATCAAGTTGGGGTTAGGCTTTCTTTTTTTGACTAGGAACTATTGCTCCCAACGGTTTTCTTAATTTAGAGTTACTTTGCTTTGCTAAAGGTTTCCCACTAGTTACTCCGTTGCTACGGTCTACTTGTCATGTCCATAGGCAGACCAATCATTTTAGAGTAGGGGGGTTATAGTGAAGAAAATGTTTTGGGTTATACGGGGGTTCGCAGACAGAGCCCCCAAAAATTTGGGGGTATTCAAGGGTATTTAAGTAATTTATTCTAATACATACAAGTGAGAATTTTGAGATTAAGTTCTTCCTTTCATGATTTCATCTTTTGTTGATGAAAACCCTAGAAAATGATTAAATGATCCTATACAATTGAGTATTGATTCTAAGCTAGGGGTTAATCAAACAAAGCAAAAGAGAGAGATTGCAATTGCAACCATGATATACAAGAGAGAGAGAGAGAGAGAGAGGTACCTCATATATTGAGAAAGGGCGGGAGTTCAATTTTTTTTTCATCTTCTGTGTTTTGTTAGAGAAAGAAAGGCAGGAGCCAAGAGGGACAGAGAGGGCTGGGTCGGGTTGTGGGTTGGGATTTAGACTATTATGTATAGTGTTTTTTTTTTAAAATTGCTATATATAAACCATTTTTTGTCAAAAATCAAGGGGGGGCTACTGCCCCCCTTCTAAGCCTATAAATCCACCCTTGGTCATGTCAATAGGAGCCGCATGTCTGATGGTTTGAAGATGAAGTATTCTTTTAGCGAAAGAAAAAGCCTAGGTTTGGGGTGTGTTTTGGTGCTCTTTGCGTTTTTTTTTCTGCAAACAATTGACTCTTCAAAAATACACCAGTGCTTTTCCGCTATAAAACCAGTGATCTATTCGACATAGGCTCTCTTTTACAACATCTTGCTTTGGTTACTTCTAACCGGCGATAAACCTAGATTTTAAAGGAGAACTTGCGTACGGCGTTTTCTCTAAAAGGAATAAGCGAGATTGAGTAGCGTAGCAACGGCTATGAACCTAGATTTTAGTAGTTTAGAGTCAGAATTGCAGGAGCTCTATTAAAGAGGTAGTCCGTTGTGCATTTTTCTTTAGCAACATTACTCCAGGAAAAATAGCTCCAGCATTAACACACTCCAAGATTGATTTCGCAGAAAGAAATCCAAGCCAGCTAGAAGAAAGAATCTTGCATGCCTATCAAGGATCCTTCATATGCCTCATATCGATTTGTCTTTGTCTATAGTCTTCGGCTCATCACGAGCAGAAATCCTTACTTGATAGTCCCCTGGGCTAAAATCAAGATTAGAAAAGGGCTGTAAAGATGCCAACTGATCTGTCACGCCCCAAAATCCAATAACCGGTATCTAGACCAACTACTTGATTCGGAAGGGTGCAGGTCAGGGAATCCAACCGATTTGCCCCACAAATGACTGAGCCATAGACAAGTTCAGGCTCAGCCGTTCACATAGCAATAACATGATAGAAAAAAATGTAGAAGCAACAGATATGCAAATATATCAACTGAATACAATACAATATCTCAACGATACAATGGAAGACTAAGAGAATAATAACTAACAGAGACCATTACAAAGATCTTTACAAACCTCAACAGGCTAGAAGCAATAATCTAAACCAAGGAAAGTCCTCGCAAGAACAATCCACACAGAGGACCCAACACGCTAACCCAGAACTAGAATCTGCAATGACCACCCTGGCTCCAACACAGCTGAAATCCTCAGAAAAACATGCAATAACCCTGCCACTGAAGGGGGATGCATGAGTGAGCAAACAACGAGCTCACTAACTCCCAAGAATAGCTAAACAATTATACCAACCAATGAGATGAATTCTAGGAAAATAATATATAATGGTTGCTAGAGTTAAAATAATATGTGATATGTTGCTGATACAATTAGTATATACCAAGTCTGCCATAATATCTAATAAAGAAGTATGACAATATTAATAAGTCTATCAGACTACAATCCAGAAGCCAAGGAAATACTAATACTATAACCTAAGCTCTAAACGCGACTAAAGCCCACAACACCATGCGCAACCACTAAACCAATAGATAATGTAACCCATATAGCATCTCCAACCACAGAGACTTAGCACCAACCATAGTCCTTAACAGCATAATATGAAACTCATGAGGAGCTACCACTTGCTAACCCTCTAATCTCAGAAAGCCAATAACACAAAGAGAGGGCAAACCACGCCCCACTCTAACCCAACCAGGCTAGACAACCACACTACTAAAGCTGATTTTAGAAAAAGGGGAAAAGGAAGAAGGAGATGAGGAAGGAGGAAGTTACGGTAATAGAAGAGACGATGAATTGAGAATAAGCAGAAGTGATATGATATGAAATGATGATTAGGATAATCCCATAATAATCCCAGATACTAGGTGATGTGTAAATGATATGATATAATATGATATGATGACTAGGATAATCCCATAATTATCCTAGATTCTAGATGATGTGAAATGATGAACTAAAATCCTAATGTTGAATGTTTGAGGATATATGACCGAAGAAATGAAGCTTACCTTAAAGAAATCTGCTAAGGGGATACAATGGGTACGATTTTTGTCAAGATCGACCAAGCTAGTGGATACTCCCTTGATCAGAGTGTTCCGAGCTTTTCAACCCATGGAGCCAACGTCCGAACTGCATTTTCATTCCAAGGAATTTCAACCTCACCGAGGATAAGTCTAGCACAGGATTCATACTGTCTTATACCTTCCCATACTCCCGGATGGGTATTTAAGGTATGATAGTGTTCACAGCCAGTTCTTCACCTACTATTTTAACCCGATGTAGGACTCCTGCAATCCTATCGGAGGTCAACCGATGTAGAGCTTTGTTATGTCTCCAGACCTCCTCAAGAAAAGAAGAATAAGTTGTGATATCCAGAAGCAACTAGATCCTAAGAGACTAAAACATAACAGCCGCTGACTAGGCAAGCACACATAGGATAACCAGCTGCCAAAGAGAGTGGCAAGCAATCCTAACACAGATGCAAACAGTGACTCAACCGTCACGACATCTAAACAACATCAGTCACTAAGATCTCCTAACACAATATGAATGCCGTTAAGTGCTAGAGTACCATAGCTATCGACACAGACTAGTACACAAGGGATAACCTACCAGCTTCCAACAAGATAGCCCACAATCAACCACCAAGGATAAACTGCCTATCCACCTCAAACAACCAAATAATCCATGAGACACCACATTCTAGCAGCTAAACAAACAGTCCTGGAGATACCCTACTCTAACAAGGAATCTAACATTCCAAACAACCGTTAAATCAACAAGAGTGCTAAAGGACAACACCTCGAGAATACAAAGAACACCTATGATAATTCTATACTAAACGAATAACCCGAAGGTGCCCTGAGCAATCAACCAAATACTAACCTAATCACAGCATACACATAATAAACTATGTATTACGATAACTCCCAAATCAACATAATGATCT
Organism: Kingdonia uniflora; assembly: GCA_014058105.1. Taxonomy (NCBI): domain Eukaryota; kingdom Viridiplantae; phylum Streptophyta; class Magnoliopsida; order Ranunculales; family Circaeasteraceae; genus Kingdonia; species Kingdonia uniflora. Next base: position 1,040,916 of record JACGCM010000779.1, on the reverse strand, counting down.
AGTTATTAAGGAAGATAAAACTCGCCTGGTATAAAGCTCAAAATGACAAACCCGCCAAAAATATCCAAACAGTACCCCAATGGTAATGTGCTCCACGAATCGGCTTTTGGAACCCCAAATCAATCATGGAAAGAACCAAGAACACAACATCATCAACCACTATCAAGGCCCAGAGCCCAAGCACAATTTCAACAAAGGATCCTCGCCCAAAACTGAGTTTCAAATCAGCGCCACACTCGAATCAACAACTGAACCTCATCTCCCAATCACACTAAACCCCAATCACCACCACCGAGCAGCTGTAAGAAAAACCTAATAATCAACATCACAATAACTAACTCAAATCCACCACTCTCAGGGATCCAAAAGAATGGAAAATCAGCTAATCCAATCTGATTATCAGGGAGGAAAAATAGTTCATAAGAGAGGAAAAACAGTTTGGTGATGCGAACTGATTTCAGAACTCCAGAACACAATAACGATCTCCGTAATCGCTCCTCCAAACCCAAATTGATCTCCCCTAGGTCCAATGTAAAGAACCAACAATCAATGATGAAGCACTAACCCAAAGAAGCATGAAATATATGTAGAAGAACAGCAGATTACCTACAATCAGTCGATCGGAAATGGTGGGCTAATCTGTACCTCTCTCTAACCTCTCCAAATCAAACTAATACAAAGACCCTAAAAGAAACACAACAATCACAAACCCTAAATCAATTCAAGCCACAATGGTTCCACCAAAACCGAAATCAAACAACAATAAAGGAAGAGGATAGGGAAATAAACTCACCGAATGAAATGCGGCTAAGAACGGCGATGAGTGGCAACGAATCGGCAAATCGAAGGTTAAGATAGAGCAAGGGAGTGGAGAAGATTTCAATAGAGAGAGAAAAAAAAAATGTGAGGAGAGAGAAAAAAAGTTGAGTTACAAATACTACGACAAGTCGTTCGAACGGATACGACAGTGTCGTTCAAACGACTAAGAGGTCTTGGGCCAAATTCCAGGAGATAAGCCAACTCGTTCGAACGACAATCTGTCCAATGACCAAAATGTCCAGAAGATACGATGATTCGTTTAGACGACAATGGGACTCGTTCGAACAACAATAGGAAAAACTCTAAAGAGTCACTCTGAGATCCTCCTGAACCACACATTACACCAAGATCCTCAGAAGACAGGAACAACCTGAAACAACAAACACAACTCTACTAAAAACCGACCACGGGATCCTACAATCATAACTCCACCTCCTCTGCCCAACAACCGTAGAAACCATAGAACTGGTGGAACACCAAACTCCAAATCACCATAATCATCCTATAATAACAAAAAAAATCCGGGTTATTATATTCTACCCTCCTTAAAAAAAAATTCTCCCAAAATTTAAGATACCCTAAGCAGAGAAGATATCCCAAGCAATCCACTACCAACCGCAAACCTTAACATATATCCAAAACTCTATAAGTAGATCGCCCCACTGGATTACATGCCAAAACTACTGCAACGGGCATCCGAATAGTGTAAGATCACTTGCCTTAATCAAAACCTGAAACCAAAACTGAACGGGGAAATCAACCAACTGTAGAAGCCACCAACTAGATCACCTCCCTACATACAACTCCACCACCAGCATGGTGCCGACCTACGGTACCCAACCCATAACTACATCCACCAGGTTAAAAGAGGAAGGCCCTATAGTCATCAAGAATACTAACCACCAAGCAAACAAGATTCAACCTGAAGCTCTAAGATTTCAAACCTAGAGAGGAACAATCAAGTCCTAACACAACAAGAATCTTCACAGATCCAACACGCACAAGGTCTCAAGAGATCAGCTCTAAACCAAACATGCGAAAAAGACACAGGACACCAAGGAATCATCTTAACTCGCTCTGAGAATTACTCAACCTATGAGTGCAAGAACTGAGATAGGGGTTAACCTAGAGCTCTAATACCATGTTTGTCTCGCCCCAAAATCTAATAATCGGTAACTAGACCAACTGCTAGATTTGGAGGGGTGCAGGCCGGAGAATCCAGCCGATTCGCCTCACAAACGACCGAGCCATAGACAAGTTCAGGCTCAGCCATTCACATAGCAATAACATTAGAGAAAGAAACGCAGAAGTAACAGATATGCAAATATATCAACTGAATACAATACAATACAATATCTCAACGATACAGCGGAAGACTAGGATAGCAATAACTAACAGAGACAACTACAAAGATCTCTACAAATATCAGCAGGATAGAAACAATAATCAAAACCACGGAAAGTTCCCTCAAGAACAATCCACACATAGGACCCAACACGCTAACCCAGATCCATAATCTGCAATGACCACCCTGGCTCCAGCACAGCTGAAATCCTCAGCAAAAAATGCAATTACCGTGCCACTGAAAGGGGGATGCAAGAATGAGCAAACAACGAGCTCACTAACTCCCAAGAATAGCTAAACAATTATACCAACCAATGAGATGAATACTAGGAAAATAATATATAATGGTTGCTAAAGTTAAAATAATATGTGATATGTTACTGATACAAATAGTATATACCAAGTCTGCCATAGTATCTAATAAAGAAGTACAGCAATACTAAGAAGTCTATCAGACTACAAGCTAGAAGCCAAGGAAATACTAATACAATAACCTAAGCTCCAAATGCAACTAAAGCCCACAGCGCCACGCGCAACCACTAATCCAATAGATAAAGTAACCCATATAGCATCTCCAACCACATAGACTAAGCACCAACCATAGTCCTCAACAATACAATATGAAACTCATGAGGAGCTACCACTTGCTAACACTCTGATCTCAGAAAGCCAATAACACAAAGAGTGTGCAGGCCACTCCCCACTCTAACCCAACCAGGCTAAACAACCACACTACTAAAGCTGATTCTGTAAAGAGGGGGAAAGGAAGAAGGAGTTGAGGAAAACGGAAGTTACGGTAATAAAAGAGACAATGAATTGAGAATATCCAGAAGTACTATGATATGAAATGATGACTAGGATAATCCCATAATTATCCCAGATACTAGATGATGTGTACATGATGCGATATGATATGATATGATATGATATGATATGTTGTGCTATGAAATGATATGATGACTAGGATAATCCAATAATTATCCTAGATGCTAGATGATGTGATATGATGAACTAAAATCCTAAAGTTAAATGATTGAGGATAGATGACCGAAGAAATGAAGCTTACCTTAAAGAGATCTGTTAAAGGGATATAATGGGTATGATTTTTGTCAAGCTCGACCAAGCTAGTGGATTCCCGCTTGATCAGAGTGTTTCGGGTTTTTCAAACCATGGAGCTAACGTCCAAACAGTATTTTCATTCCAAGGAATTTCAACCTCACCAAGGATAAGTCTAGCACCGGATTTATACTGTCTCATACCTTCCTACACTCCCGGATGGGTATATAAGGTATGATAGTATTCACAGTCAGTTCATCACTGCTATTTTAACCCGATGTAGGACTCCTGTGATCCTATCGGAGGTCAACCAATGTAGAGCTTTGTTACGTATTCAGACCTCCACAAGATAAGAAGAATAAGTTGTGATATCCGGAAGCAACTAGATCCTAAGATACTGAAGCACAACAGTCGCTGACTGGGTAAGCACACATAGGATAACCACCTGCCAAAGAGAGTGGCAAACAATCCTAACACAGATACAAACAGTGACTCGGCCATCACAACATCTAAACAACATCAGTCTCTAAGATCTCCTAACACAACTTAAATACCGTCATGTGCTAGAGTACCATAGCTGTCAATACAGACTAGTACACAAGGGATAACCTACCAGCTTCCAACAAGATAGCCTACAATCAACTACCAAGGATAAACTGCCTATCCACCTCAAACAACCAAATAATCCATGAGACACCACACTCCAATAGCTAATCAAAAAGTCTAGGAGATACCCTACTCCAACAGGGAATCTAACATTCCTAGCAACCGCTAAATCAGCAACAGTGCTCAAGGACAACGCCTCAAGAACTCAAAGAACATCTATGATAATTCTAGACTAAGCGAATAACTCGAAGGTGCCCTGAGCAATTAGCCAAAATCTAACATAATCACAGCATAAACATAATAAACTATGTATTACGATAACTCTCAAATTAGCATAATGATCTAGTTATTAAGGAAGATAAAACTTGCCTGATATAAAGCTCGAAATGACAAACCCGGGGAAAATATCCAAACAGTACCCTAACGGTAATGTGCTCTGCGAATCGACTTTTAGAACCCCAAATCAATTATGGAAAGGACCAGGAACACCACAACATCAACCACTATCAAGGCCCGGATCCCAAACACAATTCTAACGAAGGATCCTCGCCCGAAACTGAGTTTCAAATCAGTGCCACAGTCGAATCAGCAACTGAACCTCATCTTCCAATCACACTAAACCCCAATCACCACCACCAAACAGCTGCAAGGAAAACCCTATAATCAACATCACAATAACTAACTCAAATCCACCACTCTCAGGGCCCCAAAAGAACAGAAAATCAGCTAATCAAATTAGATTATCAGGGAGGAAAAATAGTTCATAAGAGAGGGAAAATAGTTTGGTGATGCGAACTGATTTCAGAACTCCGGAACACAACAACGATCTCCGTAATTGCTCTTCTAAACCCAAATTGATCTCCCCAAGGCCCAATGTAAAGAACCAACAATCAATGATGAAGCACTAACCCAAAGAAGCATGAAATACAGGTAGAAGAACAACAGATTGCCTGCAATCTGTCGATCTCAAATGGTGGGCTGATCTGCACCTCTCTCTAACCTCTCCAAATTGAACCAATACAAGGACCCCAAAAGCAACACAACAATCACAAACCCTAAATCAATTCAAGCCACAATGGTTCCACCAAGACCGAAATCAAATACCAATAAAGGAAGAGGATATGGAAATAAACTCACCAAATGAAGTGAGTCTAAGCTCGGCGAGGAGTGGTGACGAATTGGCGAATCGAAGGTTGAGAGAGAGCAAGGGAGTGGAGAGGATTTCATTTGAGAGAGAAAAAAAATATGAGGAGAGAGAAAAAGAGTTGAGTTATAAATACTACGACAAGTCGTTTGAACGGATACGAAAGTCGTTCAAATGACTAAGAGGTCTTGGGCTAAATTTCTGGAGACAAGCCAACTCGTTCGAACGACAATCTGTCTAATGGCCAAAATGTCCAGAAGACCCAAAGATTCGTTCGAAAGACAATGGGACTCGTTCGAACGACAATAGAAAAAACTCCAAAGAGTCACTCTCAGATTCTCCTGAACCACACATCACACCAAGATCCCCAGAAGACAGGAACAACTTGAAACAACAAACACAACCCTACCATAAACCGACCATGGGCTCTTACAATCATAACTCCACCTCCTCTGCCCAACAACTGCATAAACCATAGAACTGGTGGAACACCAAACTCCAAATCACCATAATCATCATATAATAACAAAAAAAAATACGGGTCATTACATGATCAAAGAAGTCGGCTATGGGCTATGGGTGGTTTTGGAGATTTATTTATTTAATCTACTCTTTGTCAATTCAGTGCTTGATAGTCGATGCATTTTTTCATCTTATGGATTTGACCCCCTTCCTTATTCAGTATTTGATAGTTGACGGGGATGAACAAACTTCCGCTCTTCTTATGAAGTCCCACTACACGTATGACTCTTTTTGAAATTCAGCCTTCCTACTGCTTCAGTGCTTGATAGTTGACGCAACAAAAGAGAAAACTTCCGCTCTTCAAACATTTGAAGCTATTCTCCTAAAAAAAGGCTACACGTATGTCTCGTGATTCTGCCTTCCTAGGATCCTCGCTCTGGGGTGTGTTGAAGAACCAAAAGGGAAGCTACTAAGGTCACACCAAGGGCTAAGTTGACTAGTCTCTTCCTGGCTAAACAGGTAGCAGCTCTTCTTTTAGACATAGCTCCTATATAATCTAGTTAGACATAGCTTTGATTCTTATTTGACTCTCTTTTGGTTACCCACTTTTTTAAAAGGGTTTACTGTAAACTACTGTGACGACCTACCGAACGTCGGCCAAATCCACCTGAGCGTTTTGAGTTCTGTCCGAATGTATTTTTTCTCTATATCCTAATATAGCAGCATGCCAAGTTTCGTCCCAATCGGATTCAGTTAAGGGGGCGAAAAGGTTCAGTACGCTTCGTCTCATGTTTTAACGTTTCCTTTTGAAAATTGACTATTTACTTAGTAGTTATATTAAGGAGGCACCTTGGTCCGATCCTCCCCATGACTAAAAGAGCTTTAATGCTTGGTCATCAAGGACCCCGGCACATGGACTATCTACAAGGGATAGTTATGATTTCTCCTAGGCCTAGGGATGGCTAGGGGGCATTGCCTCGCAATGCGGGCCGGTTTTCATTAGAGGGCTTCATATGGCGCCGCGATGCCCCGCAGGCTATCTGAGACACACCGCCCCTATCAGATGGACAATATAAATAGTTCAGGCTCGCCGTCCCTTGAGATATGAATCCCTTATGTGGAAACTGGCATATTGAGCTACCCTGATTCGCTATAGGACAGGTGTGCTTTCCGTACCTCGCGCGCGTCGCGAGAGATTACGCTGTAGGGATTATCGAGGGAACCTTCAGCGTTGTTGCCTATACCAAATACATATTCGATGACCCCTCACGAGTATCCAGGATTATCCGGATGTCACTCTAGCATCCGTGGGTTGTATGACACTGGCGCGCCGCGCCCGTGAAGATGGTTGGTACACGCCGACTGCGCGTCCGTGTACGCCGCACGGTCCCTTATTCCGCTGTAATCCGGGAACTGTAGACGCGGTCCTGGGTTGGGCCGTGACAGATGGTATCAGAGCGAGAATAGCTTGTTAAAGCTTAGCTCTTGAGTTGGTTGAGCGTAGATGGATTGTGCATACGTCTACCAGAACTAGACTGGTTGGGTCTAAGCTTATCCGAGCAAGGCTTGCTGGGCGTTTGCTTGTCAGAGCATAGATGGGTTGTGCCTACGCCCGTCAGAGTAAACAGAGTAATGATTCCCGATTTGGTAGTATGGGATACCCATTTGGCAGTTGTTCTCTCCAGAGCCGTAGTTGCTCCTTAAAGATGATCCAAGCACCGTTGTGAACGCTTGTAGAGTGAGTTGCCTACATGTCAGTTGATATTGGACGCAAGAGAAAGGCCCCATATCCGAGCGCGAGATTACTCAAGTTAAATGTGCTTTGGACAATGACGCTAAGAGAAGGATTAATATTTGAGTTGGACGTGATGATCTATATCATTGGTTGTCTCTAGAAGGCTGGTCAGTGTCGCTAATGCTCTATGAAGAATAGTAATAGAGCGATCTAGCAGATTGTTATTGCATTCGGTCCGTATCTGCGCTGCGAAGTTTAGTAACAGTTGTGATCAAGGACGATGCCCCTCAGCAGAGATCGATATGGTCAGTGTCAGTTACCGAGTACTTTTGTGTGGAAGCCGCGATGCTTGGTTTGGTTAGAATTCCTTAGTGTCTACAGAAGATTGAAGAATCCTGAGAGATACTCGCTGCGATTGTCCTGAGTTGGACACAAAGACGTTCCGGAGGTGAATGTCATGAGCCAAAGATGAAGCGGCATGAAGTAAGAGATGAAGACATGGTTTGGGTCCCGAGTTTGCACACAGTGATATCGTCAGGTAGACGTCGAGGTCGGAGTGATTCGTTGCGACGCGACATGAACTACGACCTCCAAGATGGGTTGTCGCTTGTCCGCAGTTGGTCCCCAGTTACATGGGACCCTGCTTTGATCACTCCAAGAAGGCAAGTTGCTAAGTGATGTTTGTTCTCTGGCTTCGAGGTGAGCTTCAGGTTTGTCGGCGTTCGAGTACTCTAGCCAAGTTGATCCATGTTGTTCCACATAATGGTTCGGGGTCATTTTAAGCTCTCAGATGGAAGACTCACATTTCCGAAGGTTAGTAAGTTACGTGGTTGTCGCAGAATGGAGTTGAGCTACAGTCAGTTGTGCGGGTTACCTCAGACATGATCTCAGATTGAAGTTGCTCTAGGATGAAAGATCCTGAGCGGAATTGGATGTTAGTTTCCCAATTCCTTATCACTTGGTGGTTGGCGGTAGGGATAGAGTACCCGCGGCTCATTCTTTATTTGTATCGATGGAGTATCTTTAGAAGACCACATCTCAGTGACCGGTTAGAGTTGGTTGGATTTGTAGAAGCTAGTTCAAGAGACAGAGAATGGTTACGCTTCAGTTTAAAGATGGTTGCGACAGTATGAAGGTTGGTCTCTGCGAGTTGATAACAGTTGGACATGGCAAGCCAACGAGCACAGGGCGACAGGTACAGTGATAGTATCGTGTTCCCAAGTTCCCCAAGTACTCAGGTTGGAGTAGGGATGTAGAGATGGAGAAACGCTTCAGTAGTCCGTCAGTTATATGTCACAGCTTTGTTCTCGACGCGGACGTTGAGCTTATTGAGTGTGGGAAGAGCTATAAGTTGTGGCGCAGATGTACGCAGGTTCCAACATGGGTCATTACCACCAGAGTTTGGCAAGTATAGATGCCAGTGTTAAGTCCTCGTCAGAGAAGAGGCATTGAGAAGTCCTCCTTAGAGAGTGAGGCAGATTAGAGTCCTCCGAAGTGGAGAGACCTTTGGGGACGCCGGAGTAGCGATCACCCTTCCTGCAGCCAAGTTAGGTGCAGATGCCATCTAGCGTTACATGGGTTAGATGATGGCCTACTACGAAGTGGGAGAGCAGAAACGCGGCTGCACAGATAGATGTCTCATGGGTTTTAGAAGTTCACACAGGACGCCTTTATGGCGGACCTCGATGGTTAGCTGGCGGTAGGAAATAGAGTACCCGCGCCTTGATAGGCTGCCTCAATGGTTTTGTTGGCGGTAGGGAACAGAGTACCCGCGCCTCGTTGAGAGTATACTACCTTCTAGGAGCTACCCTCCCTCGCCCAAGTGAACAATGAGTACCACTTCAGTTCTATACTGGTAAGGCTAGAGTGCCGCATCTTGATGTTGCATCCCCGATGTTCCGCAAGAAGGGCGGCCATGGTTTGAAGACCTTTACAGAGATGATTGAAGGGCAGTCAAGCTGTTTCAGTGTGCGGCAGATGTTTCGTGCAGTTGGGGAGAGTTACCCCTTGGTTTTAGAAGACTTGCTCCTTACCACTCGCAGATGATGAGTGAAGTTTGAAGCCGAGATTCACAGAAGATTGAACTCTCGAGCAGCGAAGGCATTGTGTGACTCAGAAGTGAGCGTACTTTTGGGACAGGATTGGAGATATCCTCGCTGGACTGTCCAGAGAAGACGCCCTTGGTTTTTCGAGAAGTGCGACATTCCACATTGTGTCAGGGGAGAAGGCGCTTTGTAGCAGGATGCAGCGCATTTCCGAGGGCGCGATGCTAGAGTGCACCGCCCATACATTTTTCAGAAGGTTTGAGACCAAGAGACAATACCCAGAGGAGAAGGTAGACTCTAGTCGCATGAAGGTTCGGTCACTATGCACTTCAGTTGGAATGGGCGAAGTTTAGGTTCAGTTCTGAAGACACAGTTATCAGCATCGAGACTAGCAGTTGGGCTCAGTATCCGCTACTACAGAAGAAGATATAGTACTCTGAACTGAGTGCAGGAGAGTTGTTGGTTTCTTGAAGATGCAGAAGATTGAATCCTTGCAGAGCCGTGTTGAAGAAGGTTCTCGACGAGGACGTCGAGATTATTTTAAGTGCGGGAGGGTGTGACGACCTACCGAACGCTGGCCAAATCCACCCGAGCGTTTTGAGTTCTGTCCAAATGTATTTGTTCTCTATATCTTAATATAGCAACACGCCAAGTTTCGTCGCAATCGGATTCAGTTAAGGGGGCGAAAAGGTCCAGTACGCTTCGTCTCAGGTTTTAACGTTTCCTTTTGGAAATTGACTATTCACTTAGTAGCTATATTAAGGAGGCACCTTGGTCCGATCCTCCCTATGACTAAAAGAGCTTTAATGCTTGGTCATCAAGGACCCCAGCTCATGGACTATCTACAAGGGATAGTTATGAGTTCTCCTAGGCCTAGGGATGGCTAGGGGACATTGCCTCGCAACGCGGGCCAGTTTTCATTAGAGGGCTTCATATGGCGCCGCTATGCCCCGCGGGCTATCCGAGACGCACCGCCCCTTCCAGATGGACAATATAAATAGTCCAGGCTCGCCGCCCCTTGAGATATGAGTCCCTTATGTGGGAACCGGCATATTGAGCTACCCTGATCCGCTACAGGACAGGTGTGTTTTCCGTACCTCACGCGCGTCGCGAGAGATTACGCTGTAGGGATTATTGAGGGAACCTTCAGCATTGTTGCCTATACCGAATACATATTCGATGACCCCTCATGAGTATCCAGGATTATCCAGATGTCGCTCTAGCATCCGTGGATTGTATGCCACTGGTGCGCCGCGCCCGTGAAGATGGCTGGTACACGCCGGCCGCACGGTCCCTTATTCCGCTGCACTCCGGGAACTGTAGAGGCGGTCCTGGGGTAGGCCATGACAACTACTGTTACCTATTCTTTTTGCGTCTAAACTACCTAAACTGTTCCTAGGTCCGAAATGCTCCTAAACTACGTACTCCTTTGTACCTTTAAATTCTTTTCTTTGTAGTTTAGGATCCTCCTTTTTTAGCTTTTTAAGAGATGAAAAAACTAGCAGCACACTCCGGCTACCTTCTTCTTCTGTATTTCCTTAACTATGGTTTTTTATAAAGAAAAACACTCCACCTACAGAAGTGGAGGGTACGGAAGCTACTTGTTTAATCTTGAAAGGCTACTAGTTACAACTACTTGTTGCTACTTGAAAGGAGACTAGTTACTGCTTTAAAAACAAGCTACCTCACTTCTTTTTACTCTTTTTTCATTCTTACCCACTTTTTAAAAGGGTTACTAGCTCCACCCAGTGCTGGGAATAGATCTTAAGAGTCGCACACCTTATGTAGACATTTGTAGAAAGCGAAGCAAAGCTTAAGAAGAGGAAGGCACCGGCATTACGTGTCGCTTATTGAGTCGGTTGGCCTAGTTGGACTAGTGGAGTCAGTCGAGGTGCTATAGAGTGGAAAAGAGCAAGGTTGCGGTGGCTACTTAGGAGGCTCTTCCTGCATCGCTATCACTAGGTAAAGAAGCCAGCCACCTATAACCACATAGTAACTGTCCCTATCTTGCTAACTTTTTGGCATACGCAAGTTTCCCCTTATCTTTATGCGCGAGTCTCAACCTACTCAACCTAACTCAGACTCTACTAGCCGCCTATAGGACAAGAACACCTATCTGACCTATTCTTCTATGGTGGTGAGGTTGACTCCTTTTAAAGACTCTGTACTGCTTTGGCTACCCCATAGGTCCTTGGTTGTGACGAATCATGATAGCTACACAACTAGAAGCGATTGAGAAGTTGTTGTGGACCTGTGAGAGTCATCTCTCTCCTGGATAAATAGTGGTAGTTTAGGATTCTTGTAATATTCATAGTAGGATAGATCATGGGTCCTTCATTCATCTATAGATAGAATAGGTATGCGTCGTAGGCCTTGGGGTAGTCGCTTCCTCCGTACGCAAGTGGCTGTGAATAAGGATTTCCCCGAGCTTTTGAAAAAGCGTTGCTCTGTGTAGTGGCTAAAGAGATCGAGAACCAGAGGTAGTGGTAATTGTAATGGCTTATTTCCAATACTTGACCTAAACCCAAATATTAACCTTCAGCCCGATTGGATGTAAAGGCTAGTTTTGAAACTCAAGCTCAGGCATTAGCATACGACCATCGCACATTTACTCAACCTCGTCAAGGTACACGTGGCGCATTTATGATACATTATGGAGAGATTACAAGGAAGAAGAGTTACTCAAGCCGTTACTCGACCATTATGAAGACTCATATTGTAACTTTCCTCATTAAAGCAATAACGGTCATGTTATAAGACCTATAAATAGGACTAGAGAGCTACAGATTGAGAGAGGCTTCTCGGATACATCTTTTGAGAGACCCTTTTTAACATCTCTCTCTTTGTAATAGCTAGCAACCTATAAACATCTCTCTCTTTCTAAAATCCTCAGGAGAGGTCGTGGTTTTTAACCCATTCAAGGATTTTCCATGCTAAATCTCGTGTTAGTTACTTTCAGTTCTTAACTAGCATTATATATTTTAAGGGTGTAAGGCACTATCTTCTTCTAATACAAAAATAGGTCATTACATTTGGCGCCGTCTGTGGGAACGAAGTGTTCACTCATCGTTCTCCGATCTAGTTGTTATTTACTTTTCCTCTTTGACAAATGGAAAATTCAGATCATAACATACCAAAGAGACTTTGCCACCTCTCTCTCTCATTCAAAATATAGAGACGAAGATGAGGACCTCAACGTTCAGATCTACCACAACAATGTTCTTCGACGAAGCTCGTAAACGACGACAACACCGAATCAACAGCAGGCTCAACAAAACAACAAGTTCAAGCAGATCGAATATCAACAAACGCAGATTACAACAGTTGCAGATTACGGATTGAATACCTACAGTTTGTAAAACCCACAATGCAATTTACAGATCGAGATATATACTCAACCACCACTCCCATGAAGAACCCCCAATTTCAGCGATAGGGAAAATTCAACAAGGGTAGGCGCAACAGATCTCATTCGGGGTGAATCAGAAGTCCACAAATATAGCTCATGTTCCCACCTCTAATCAATCCGCATCTCCTTCATTGGTTGTAAGGTCTTGTCCAGTTTTATTCTCAGGAAATCAAAGGATTGCAACAGCAGGTAGCAAAGTGAGTTTAGCAATATAATCGTTACAATAACAACAGCTGCGTAGGGTACAATCTTCCAGTATATACCTTTGTTGGTCGTTAAAGCAACAACGGCAACAGCCATGGAAGGCAAACAAATTACTGCCCCTGCTATCAATTGCTAGCAATTGCGTACAAATCCTAAGAGACAAACAAGAACTTGCCGATACTCAGAAGGAACTAACTAAAAACTTGCCAAGAAAAGATCAACTTCAGGGGGGCGATGTACAACAAAAAGAGGAGAGAACATAACCCATCTCCAATCAACAATAAACAATTAGCGTTCTTCGCTCACTCGAACTTGACAGGAAGCCCCTTTAAATCGAGCTTGGAAGGCGAACTAATGGAGGATGTATTATCCAATTCAAATCCGAGCTATTCATACCCACAATTCGAGATATCGAGCTGGAACAACAAATCTTCGGTAGCAAAGAACAAAACAGTTCCCAAATCCACTTTGAAACAAGTTTGAATTAGGTCGAACCCAACAATGACATGTCTTCAATCGACCTCAACAATAAATTCTTTTACTCACTCTCTGAGAACTGAGCTTTGCCTCAACAAACAAGATCAATGACAACAAGATCAGCACGAATGATTGATTGAAAGTGGTGACCCTTTTGATAAAACACGAACTGATAATAGAAGTTCAACACAAATGAGAGGACAATCAAAAGCTCTCCGAAGAAATGGCTCTCTCTCCACAAATGGTTTTTACAATTAGGCCCACTTATCTTAATTAGGCTACCCTGGGTTATCGAGAATCTATCACAGACAACACTATTAAGGCGATTACAACTTATTCAAGCTATACTCGGGGCGAGCCCAATCTTTTCAACAAACATTATTAAGGCGCTCGAAGTTGAGGTAATCGAGGCGATTACAACTTATTCAAGCTATACTCGGGGCGAGCCCAATCTTTTCAACAAACATTATTAAGGCGCTCGAGGTCGAGGTACTCGAGGTGATTACAACTTATTCAAGCTATACTCAGGGCGAGCCCGATCTTTTCAACAAACATTATTAAGGTACTCAAGGTCGAGGTACTCGAAGCAATTACAACTTATTCAAGCTATACTCGGGACGAGCCCGATCTTTTTAACAACATTATTAAGGCGCTCGAGGTCGAGGTACTCGAGGCGATTACAACTTATTCAAGCTATATTCGGGGGGAGCCTGATCTTTTCGACAAACATTATTAAGGCGCTCGAGGTCGAGGTACTCGAGGCGATTACAACTTATTCAAGCTATACTCGGGGCGAGCCCGATCTTTTCAATAAACATTATTAGGGCGCTCGAGGCCGAGGTACTCGAGGCGATTACAACTTATTCAAGCTATACTCGGGGCGAGCCCGATCTTTTCAGCAAATATTATTAAGGCGCTCGAGGTCGAGGTACTCGAGGCGATTACAACTTATTCAAACTCATACTCGGGGCAAGCCCAATCTTTTCAACAAACATTATTAGAGCGCTCGAGGTCGAGGTACTCGAGGTGATTACAACTTATTCAAGCTATACTCGGGGCGAGCTCGATCTTTTCAACAAACATTATTAAGGCGCTCGAGGTCGAGGTACTCGAGGCGATTACAACTTATTCAAGTTATACTCGGGGCAAGCCCAATCTTTTTAACAGCATTATTAAGGTACCCGAGGTCAAGGTACTCGAGGCGATTACAACTTATTCAAACTCATACTCGGGGCGAGCTCAGCCAACATCTTACAGGTCGATTATTGGTACGTCCAATTCGACCAAACAGGACACATTTTACAAGTTGGTTATTGGTTCAACCAGTCCAACCTACATTCAACATTCAGCATATCTCATTACAGTCGCTTATTGATACACTCAATTTGACCTTTAACTAAGACCTACAACGTAGCTCTTCAATTATACACACTTTCCCGAGGGTCGCTTATTGAGTCAATCAATTTGACTTGGCCGAGACACGCTATACAGCTATTCAACATTCAGCATATCTCATCACGGTCGCTTATTGATACTCTCAATTTAACCTTTAACTGAGACCTACAACATAGCTCTTCAAGTTTACAAGCTCTCCCGAGGGTCGCTTATTGAGTTAATTAATTCGATCTGGCCGAGACACGCTATAAGCTGTTCAATATTCAATATATCTCATTACGATTGCTTATTCATATGCTCAATTCAACCTTTAACTAAGAGCTACAACATAGTTCTTCAAGTATACACGCTCTCCCGAGGGTCGCTTATTGAGTCAATCAATTCGATCTGGCCGAGACACACTATATAGCTATTAAATATTCAATACATCTCATTACAGACGTTTATTGATACGCTCAATTCGACCTTTAACTGAGACCTACAACATAGCTCTTCAAGTATACACGCTCTCCCGAGGGTTGCTTATTGAGTCAATCAATTCGATCTGGCCGAGACACGCTATACAGCTATTCAATATTTAATATATCTTATTACGACCGCTTATTAATACGCTCAATTTAACCTTTAACTGAGACCTGCAACATAGTTCTTCAATTATACACGCTCTCCCGAGGGTTACTTATTAATTCGCTCAATTCGACCAGGTCGAGGCACCCTATACAGCTATTACAAATACTACAATTCTCCTCACGGTTGGTTATTTGATTCGCTCAATTTGACCTGTGTTCAAGACATACTATCATATATTCTAATCATACATACTATCATGCATTCTACTATATTATCATCCATTCTACTACATTATTATACATTGTACTACATTATAATCTATTCTACTATATTATCATACATTATCATCTATTCTACTACATTATCATACATTATAATACATTCTCCCAGATTCGAACAGTTGCTTCAAATAATCTAACTATGCAGCTCACATATCCAAAGGTCAATGATGTTTCTCAACCAACACCACTCGCTCATCATGCTTCTCGTACTCTTGGCTGAGACGGGGCGAATGTAGTGGTTTATTTTCAATACTCGACCTAAACCCAAATATCAACCTTCAGACCGATTGGATGTAAAGGCCAGTTCTAAAACTAAAGCTCAGGCCTTAGCATACGACCATTACACATTTACTCAACCTCGTCAAGGTACACGTGGCGTATTTATGATACATTATGGAGCGGTTACAAGGAAGAAGAGTTACTCAAGCCGTTACTCGACCATTATGAAGACTCATATTGTAACTTTCCTACTTAAAGAAATAACGGTCATGTTATTAGACCTATAA
Organism: Kingdonia uniflora; assembly: GCA_014058105.1. Classification (NCBI taxonomy): domain Eukaryota; kingdom Viridiplantae; phylum Streptophyta; class Magnoliopsida; order Ranunculales; family Circaeasteraceae; genus Kingdonia; species Kingdonia uniflora. The sequence goes on along the minus strand of JACGCM010000779.1, from coordinate 1,024,863 downwards.
ATAGGACCAGAGAGCTACAGATTGAGAGAGGCTTCTCGAATACATCTTTTGAGAGACCCCATTTAACATCTCTCTCTTTGTAATAGCTAGCAATCTATAAACATCTCTCTCTTTCTAAAATCCTCAGGAGAGGTCGTAGTTTTTAACCCATTCAAAGGTTTTCCACGCTAAATCTCGTACTAGTTACTTTCAGTTTTTAAGTAACATTATATATTTCAAGGGTGTAAGGCACTATCTTCGTCCAATACGAAAATAGGTCATTACAGTAATGTCTATAGAAAGATACTCGCTTTCAAATAGCAACAAGTAGCTCTGTTCCTAAACTACGAGGCTCCTAAACTTCAAAGAGTAATCCACAATACAATTGCGAAGCTTTTAGTTAGTAGAGAACCACGAAGAATGCCAAAATTGGGCAAAATAAAGCTTAATTGCTTAAAAGAAACGAAGTAGATTACAATAAATCACTCCAAAAATCCTAGGCTTCTCTTAGAACTCTCTCTAGATCTAACATAAAAAAATAATGCCTAGCCTTACCCCTTTTTATAAGTAGATTACAAGTTATCTTAGTTCCAATAGGACTAGGTTACAAGTTCCTAGTCCCAATAGGACTTGCCTAGTCTTGCCCCTTTAATAAGGATTACAAGTTCCTAGTTACAATAGGACTTGGTTGTAAGATATGAGAGTAAGATACCCGTTTGGAGTGATTATGAGTAGTGTATATCATGTTATGTTTGGGTACCGAAGTAGATGCAGTTGTTTTCACAAACTTAGTAATTTGAGGAGTTTTGGATTTAGGAAGAGATTCTTCATATCCTAGACCCCTTTTATCACTATCCGTCTTTCCCTTATACATAACATTTTATCAATGTTTTCGGCCCCATGAGAGAACTTCTCAAGTTTCTGCTCAGATAGAACTACATCAAGTTTGGCCGAATGAAGTTCGCCCAAAGTTAATTTTATTTTCTCTTTTGCATCATTAACTTCTTTTTCAAAAAATACAACTTTTTCATGAAGGCCATCTCGTGACTTGTACTCTCAGTTATTCCTTGAAGTTCACTCGTAAGTGTGTTAACTTGGTCTTTCAAGACTTTGCTAAGTTTACTGAGTTTCATACATTTGGCGAGAGTCTGAGCATACAAGTCCTCAAGATGCGGGTCCTCAAACTCCTCAGACTCATTTTGTTCTTGATTACTCTGATTTTCATCAGGATTTTCAAATTCAAAAACGTCAAAGTTATTATTGCCACAATTAAAAATTGCAGGATATGCATAATATGGTTTATTATCAACTACTTGGGGATTACTCTCATTGTTATCCTGTTCATCATTACTGTCATCCCAAGTAACACTGATATTCATAACTTTATGAGTTGTTCCAGATTTCTTATTAGAACAGCTATGGGCATAGTGGCCAAGCTTATGACACTTATAACATTCAATTAAACTTAGGTTAGTGTCAAGGTTGGTCTGTCAGTTATTTACTCTATGCTTATCATGAGTTCACGACTTTTGATTTACCTATTTGCCCTTGTTTTTGAAATTGGCATTGTTTCACAAGGTTTTTAAGCTGGAGACTTATAGAGGCAATCTGTGAATCCAAATCGGACCCATCATCATTATCAGAATCAGATGAGTTGTCAGCTTCTATGGTACCCTTAGAAAAAGAAGAAGAGTGAGATAAAGACTTGAAAACAACACTCTTGTTCTTCTCAGGGCTTTCCATTCTCATCTCGAGTTCAAATGCTCACAATTTTTCAGCCAATGTATCAGGTTTCATTTTCTTAAGATCTTGTGCTTCCTCGATAGCATCACGTCTGGATCTAAAGCTCTTAGGAAGAAATCTTAGAACTTTGCAAACTAATGCGGTACTAGTGTTTACAATATCACTTAGTCTCGCATAGAACTCGTCAAAGGGTTCGTTATTACTCATTCTGATATTCTAAAATTGCGAAGTAAGCATTTGAAGCTTACTTTCTTTGACTGTATTATCGCTTTCATAAGTTCAAACTAGGATGTCCCAAGCTTCTTTCAAAGTGGTACATGCAGAGATATGTCGAAACTCACTTTGACTCACAGCCATAAAAATAACATTGAGGCCTTTAGAATTATAACCAACAACATCATTTTCTTATCTTGACTATTTGTTTCTAGGTTTAAGAACCTCAATAGCACTCCCTGGTGGACCTTGCATCACAGTAAGGTGTGTCCATCCATCCTCAGCAGCAATCCATACATCTTCTCCGATTGATTGTAAGTATGCAATTATTCGGACTTTCCAGTATGGGTATTCTTTGCCATCAAAGAGTGGAGGGCGATTTATAGGACCTCCAAACTTCTCGGAACTCATTATTCTCAAGCGAACTATCCAGAATCTACGCTTAGGTTGTTAAACCTCGAAACGTGACCGCTCTGATACCAATTAAAAGTTCCAGAACGCTTGAAACTAACCAATTACGATTATTTTAGGTCTAAATCGATAGGTCATAATTCCTTTGAATTAATGGTCAAAGCTTAACCTAAATTAAGTTGGTCAAATTATTTAGTGCCAACAAGCAATAGGAAATTAAACACAAGGTCAAACAATTTTAACCCTGTGGGAAACCTTTCTCAGGAGAAAAACTCACAGTTCACTGTCGAATTACTCTATAGCTAAACAATCTACTATTGAAATCAAATTATAAGTATTCAATTACTTACAGACTCGATAAGCACATCCTGTGGTTACCTCTCTTCTAATTGAACTCCTCGTAGTCAATTTTTCGTTCTCACAACGCCTCGCTCCAATCTCACGTCGAAACTCCTAATCTTGAATCGCTTAAGTTCTTCAATACATGAATAGGATTTCTTGATCAATTGATTGATTCAAGGATTGAGTGATTTAATTCTCTCTTGAATCTCTCAAAGATAGATCTCTTTTCACTCTAAAAACAAGCCCTCAGAAAAATAGGTTTTCAATAAGTCAGTCTTTGAAAAAAGGTAAGTATGTCTTAAGAAGGAAAATAAAAAAACACGGGCTCTGTTCAATTAGAAATTAATCTATTCGAATAGGAATCAAACTGATGAAAGTTATTCGAACAACAATTAATCTATTCGAATAGAAATGCAACTGTTGAAAATTATTCGAAAAAAAATTATTTTATTCGAATACAATTCAAACTGTTGCAAAATATTCGAACAACATTACAAGTTATTTATTCGAACAGAATGAATCTTTCCTGTTCTATTCGAATAGAAAATAATCTATTCGAATAGAAGTTCTGTTTTCTTTAAGGAGACATTCTTATTACTCTTTCATACTCTGTAAAATACATAGGCTTAATTTTTTAGAACAAAGAGTTAGAAACCCACTTACCTGTTCAGTGTCAGTCCAGCTGTAGTCGCTCAAGGTGCAATCTCTGACGACGAGTAACCACGAGATAACGCTGACATCTAAACTAGACACGGAATGAAACAAACTCCAACTATGGATGTTTCAAAAACAATATCAAAAGGTTTAAATTTTTTGCTTGACAGGTTTATGAGTGAGTATCGATTCACATATTCACGATTGCAACGTTTTCATCACAGATCATCAGATCATAGTCGCTTCAAAATACTAATCAATAGCGTTTCCCACCCGAATCACAGCCGCTCCAAAACGCGAATCGTAAACGTTTCCTGCATTTCCTAAACGTTTCCCACATTCGGAAACCGAATCGCACTCGTTTCCCAAACGGGTTTCACATGAAAACGCTTACTTGGGTGGAAAATGCGTTTCCCCACAACATAGGATAAGATAGAGTTATTATATCAAATGTGACATGTATAGTATGCCCTTAGGATAGGGTAGTTGAAATTAAGACTAAATTTGCTATCATAGAGAATTAGAACGAATTTGGATGTGTGAGTTCCATCAATGTATTATTTCAACAACTAGATGTTACGGCCAACCAAAAAAGGCTGACAAAATGAGAACGTAAATGTAGAAATTATCTATAAAAACATTGTGTCATGTTTTATATGCAGATACTGAACGTTACTGGTGGTACACACATTGAGGCCAGGCCGTTAACCATTTTAGCAGGCGTTAAGCTTCTTCTTAAGGCATTACCTAATCTAAAACAACTTAATAATGATGGCTGTTGTACCAAGAGTTTCAAAGACTTGAGAAGTTAGAGACACATATCATATGTAGTGTTTGCAAGGTTGTACTTTGTAGCTACTAGTGAGGGTGGCCACTTTATATACACCCACAATTAGAGGAAGAGAAAATTAAACTAGTTGGGATATCAAACAAATGAGGGACCGCAAGTGCCTGTATTATCTCTTATCTCGAATCTTCAGCACCGCTAGTATCTGTACTACACGAGCAAATCGTGTTTAATTCATTCCCAAAACATGGCCCTGTGCAGATGCTTGATTCAACTCCTAGAACAAACTCATCCCCATTTTTTATAAATGATACTTCAACATAGCTGGATATATAAACTTGGGCAGCCAATACAACACAAAAAACAGCATATTTATATATTTTCAGTTTTAAGAACAGCAGAAACAAAGAGTTTAATCTAACACCTAAGACAATCTAAGAAAGTTGGAATATAACTTACTACACATGACTTGGATATCAATTAGTTCTCACAATTGAATCTGCGACACAAATTCCCCCCTCGCCATGACCAGAGTAATGTCATGTCATATAATTAATATTACACAATACTTGAACAGATTCTGAAGCACAAATTTTCAATTATGAAAAGCATAGCATAGGTTTCTTCGACCATCAAACATAATAGACACGCAATCCTTGCCATCTGAGAGGAAGATAATCATTTCTGTAAGAGCAGCTTTGAATCACATGCAACTATTTTAACCAGCCCAACATTCTCCTGACCTTCCTCATTTTTGAAAGAGGCATCCTGTAAGATGAAGGTCCAAACATTATCACAGAACCTGTATGTGTGCAAATGTCCCTGCAAAGCATATAAAAGAGCAACTTAGTTCCCATTGTGAAGTACTCTAAAAATGCTTGGAAATGCGCCAAACTGTTTTCAGTCAAATCATATAGTAAGTCGAAATAAGTACATCTTCTATCACATACAAGTCTACAGTTTGTTATCAAGTGAAGAGTTTTAGTATAATAACCATCATTTGCAAAGGTATTAAAAGAAACTTATGTTCGGAAAAGCACTTTTAGAATTAATTTGATCAATTTTCGGATTGTACATTTACTTTTGTGTCCCACTGTGTATTGCAGATACGGGATTCAACAAGGATCTGTAGTCAATGACAGATTGTGTTTTAAACTCTTTCACAGTTTTAGATAAAAAAAATGGCTTCTCATCCAACTTGTGGGCTTGTAGGCAGTTTTCGCTCACTATGTTTTCATTCTCTTAGGATGGAACGCCTAATGGATATGGTTGTTTCAGGCCCCAAAAACTATGATATGCAGCAAGTGTGATTGTTCGCACAACCTGACATTTTAAGAATGCCATCCGTAGATCGAGACTATAACAGTGTTCATGATTCAAGTAAAAGCATGCTAATTTGTATTGTAGGTATTAATTTTGTTGGAGTATGAACTTGCGTTGTCCGAGAATTGTAGAGTCAATATGGGTGAAACAGAGCAACTTAAATCATCACCAGAAATCACTGTGATCAAAGTAGTTAGAATGATAGGAATCGTGGTCGTATCCACGACAACGAGTAGCACGTCGTGTGCACACTTTTTTATTTAGTTAATTATTTAATTTAATTCTTTTAATAATATGACTATTTCCTAATTAAATTGGTATTAGGGTTTCTATTTGTGCTAGGTCTCTTCTCCTCTAAAAGAGAGCCTAAATTTAATTTATTAGATAGGTTGGTTTGAGTGAGAAAAAAGATTAACCTTAGAGAGAGATATAAAGTTTGGGTTAAATCTAACAAAAGCCTAGGTCTTCAACATTTTATTTTATGCAATTGAGAGATCCTAGTTGTAATTGAGATTAATTTAGCTTCCGCAAACGTAGTTTTTAACATAGAAGAACCAACTATCAGCTCGACGGTCATCTTCTTCTTCAGCATCTGAATCTTCATCGGCCAATCACAAAGACGAAACATATTAGCTTCTTCGGATGCTTAAAAATCTGTAAGATTAATGGCTGAATTATGGCACTCAATGCAACTGAGCATTAGTTGGTGTCTTTTACTCCAAGCAGCAAATCCTCGGGATGTTGCTGCACAAACATACTCCAAGTTCAGAACTATGACATGCTTTATAAGCCGAGTCAAAATATCTCCCATCATCACGAGGAGGATAATTCTCTCAATTCCTATTATGTGGCTCTTCGTGATATACAGCATGAACTAGACCACTGCAGACTGTGCTCCTAAGAATCAGGATGATGATGTAAACTACAAGTAAGAGCTTGAGAGTAATACTTGAACTGGAAGATTTAACAAAAACTCGTGTTCAAATCCAAGGAAAGAAGACTTCTCCTCTTAACCAAGTATAAAGCTTTCGTTAAGAGTGCACATAGAAAGAACACGAGCACATCCTCTCAAGAGATATACTCTTGTTTACATGAACCCCCGATATATTTGGAGCAAGAATTATTCCCCTGAAAACTCGTGGGCAACTCCCCAATAATGTCTTCCAACATTAGAGCTACCGTGAAACCATCTAGACACCAAGGTTTATCACCTTCACAGCTCCGGGGAGATGCCCATATCTTCCCTTCAGTTTTGCCCCAACTCTCAACAGATATGCTATCCAAGTGGAAATTCTTCCTTACTGAACTAATACGTTCGAAGTTTGAAGCTTAGATAGAAGCATAACATAATTCAGAACTAGAGTGTGAACATGTTCCGTTTGAAAAATTTACTATTCCATCTTTCACAAGCATGGACCTTTGGAACAAGTTTAACAAAACTAGCATTAGCTCCAAAGTCGAGAAATTATCACACAAAAAGCTCGTACACAAGTTTCAGGAGTCCCCCTTAATGCATTTTCAACAAGATAGTAAAATTTAACACAAAACCTCCAAAATCTAGAATTTAATCACCGTTCAATGCTCGCCACTTCCTCCTCAAATGACCTCGCAAGATACGATATCCAAATGGAGACCATTCCTTACTTTCCTTCGCCAACTTAGTGCAACAACTACTTAATTCTAACATTTTCTGAGTCCTCGACCCTTTTAACTTCCTACAATAAGACTGAATATATAGTTAGTCCAGTTTTGAGAAACTACTTGGTGCAATCATTCCCTTCCGTTAGCTATCTAATCTGAACAACTGTTGTCTCCAACAGATCTCTCCCCAGACCCTTAACTTCATCTCTTCCTTGGCATCCAAGATTTGGATTTTCAGATCCATCTAACTCTAGACTATTATTTCCAATAAATCTCTGCCCAGCCTTTACCTCATCCCCTTCTTCCTTGGAATCTAAAATTGGCTCTTAAGACTTGGTTTTTCTGGCTGTAGCCTGTTAGAAAAAATTTGGAGACATCCAGACAACTTTGCCAGGGCATTTTCTCTTCCTTAACTAATGCCAGAAATGATTTCTCTTTTTGAAAATGAACAATGTAAACTGCAATAGTAGACAAGGAAGCGAGAGTACAGTGAAGAAAAGAATGACGTATGAAATCAATATGAGGGTGAATGGTGCAATGACATAGAGGTAATTTTAGAAGTTCGGTTTAGAGGTTGGAGAACAAATCTAGGTCGTCATGGGGAGAGTACAAGATTAGATTAGGTGGTTGAAGATGTAGGACCCTTGGAGTAGTGAATCGTGAAAAATCAATTCAGGGAAGTACATTAACATAGAGGTTTTTGTCTAATTCTAAACATTTTTCGTTTTTGGAATTTCAGAAATACCAAAAAGTAGAACATACTTAAAAGTAATAACTCCTAAATGGAATCAAATTCTCCATCTAATTCTAAAATAAGGAAGATATAACGTTCTCAACTAACCTGACCCTAGAACTTGCTAGTAAAAGAAAGAGACCAACTAAAGGTGATTCGTTATGTTCTTAGTTCTTATTCAATATATTAGGCAGGATGCTTTGACTTTCCAAAGGCGGTCATAAATAAGCTTCAACAGCTCTTCAGGTGCTCTTTGTAGTGGTAGTGACAATACTAAAAGCCTTGCATCAGTGGCATGAAAAGTAGTCTGTATTCCCAAAAGAAAAAGAGGGGCTTGGTATAAAGGGACTTAAAAGTTTAATGACCAGTTATGATGAGAACACTATAGAATTTTGTGTCTGGAGCTGAAAACCCATGGACTAAGTGGATCAAATCCAACTACTTGAAAGACTAAACACTGGACTGAAGAGACACCTAATGAATGTCCTGGGGCATGAAGATCCTTATTGAAGAAAAGATTAAAAGCTTTGAAATATCGCAAAGTCATCAATGGCAATGGTAGAGACACGTACATTTGGCAAGACTCCTTGATAAATGGACTTGAGAACTTAATACATGGAAGGCTCTTTGAACTCATCAACTGCTCCAAGTTGGTCCAAAATTGTTTAGGATAAAGGTGCTATTCTTAGGCATTTATTTATATTCTGGCTTGCTCAACAAAACAGGCTCAAAACAAGAGACTTCCATCTTAAGATTGACACAGCCTACTGCTATTTATGCAATGCAAATGAGAAAAGTAGAGAACAACTCTTTTTCAAATGTCTATTTTCTAACAAGATCTGGCCAGCAATCCTTACATCTCTCAACACCAACAGAAGCACTCAAAGCTGGGATAAGGAAGTAAGCTGGATAATCACATACAGGGACAACTAGTATTTCAAAAATCATGAAAATGGCGATCCCGGCCACTGAGTACAACATTTGGGCAGAAAAGAACAAGAGACAATTCAGTCTATCAGGACCGGACCGAAGAAGCCATCCTTAGCATCATTAAATTTGAAATTGAAGTAGTGTGCTAGTTCTACTCACAGGTTCTATATGTCTACAAGATTCAATAATTCTGCAAACAATTGAAAAATAAAAACTCTTCCTAGAAGATACAAGAAGATTAAATGGATTTCATTCATGGAATCCATATCTGGACATAGTGATAAATACTGATGGTTGTTTTAAACCTAATAGATCCTCTTATGGGGGAATTATGAGATTAAGGTTTCCCATAATAGCATTCAATGGAAGAGCTGATCAATTGAACAACATTGGGGAAATTAAATTGAGGGTGGTATATGAAGGGATGAATCTTGATTATAACCTGTGATTCAAGAAGTTTGAAGTAATGACTGACTCAACATATGCAAAGACAATCATTGAGAGATTTTGGAAACATCAACGGGATGTCTATGCAGCTTTATCTACGGGGAGGGGAATAAGGCAGCTCACTACATTGCCTCAGATCTGGAAATCAGCCACCAAATTATTTTCCTAGAGGACTTTTCTGAAGAGCTATAAATGTTTTCTATAGCAGATGTATTAAATTGTCTGATGAGGGTCTGCCTAAACCCTAGCTTTCTCATCAAAAAGAAAAAGGTGATTCAGTAGTAGCAAGGACCACCATAATATATAGAATTAGCCAATTCATAGCTGGAATTTTAATTTCAGTGTAGCTATAATCAATAATCCACAATCGAATTAGAGACTAACCTTAAACGAAAAATTAATAGATAACGAACGATTTGGCTGGATAATTTCCCAATAGAACTTCTATTACTCAATTGGATTGATTGCAATGAATTACTCCTCAAACCCTAAGTTTAGATTAAAACTTGGATTCTTTCATATTGCCTAGCCTTGCCCTTTTGTGAAGGTTATAAGATTCCTAGTTACAATATAGAATTAAATTGCCCTTAAAACGTCCTAAAAATATTAGTAGTCGCGATAGTCATTCGAACGAACCCATATGTCATTCGAACAACTTCCCCAATTAAGCCTGAAAACTGAGGTAGAACCTTTGGTCTTCTGGAAAGCCAGAGTCGTTCGAACAACTTGCCCAAATAAGCCTAGAAAATGAGACAGCTAGAATCCTTTTTCTGGTCTTTGACTCGTTTGAACGGCTCCAAGGCTCGTTCGAATGACCTTGGCAATTATGCCTAGAATTAGCAACAGAACTTTGGCTTGACTTTCCTTCTATCTCGTTCGAACAGCTCCAAGGCACGTTTAAACGACATGGTGTCTTTTAAGAGGCTTAATGTCTAGATCATCCTAGATCATGGCTCCCCTCTTTAGGAGCCTTGAGCTTCTACTCAAAGTAGAACTAAAGATGAGGGAAACCGGCCGTGCCCATTTCCCTATTGTATCACTTCGACTTGCTAGGTAGTTGACCTTTCTTCCCAACTCTGAACGACTCGATACTTCCCCGTCTAGTAGACGTAACCTTCCTCTCTAGAATATTATCCTCCTACAACGGATCTTCTCTTTCCATCCATAAGTCATCAACTGACGGTAGGCGAGTGTCAATTGTAGAGTCTTCATCTAAGAGAGACGGCTCAAAGAATTTCAAATGCTCAGCATTAATCACCGAATACATCCTCATAAATGGTGGCGAATTCAATTGGAATGCGTTGTCACCAATCTTCTTGAGTATAGTAAATGGACCATAACGAATAGGCTTGAGCTTCTTACCTTCTCCTTTTACTCGTTTTGTACCCAAATGCAACCAAACTAGGTTGCCCTCTTGAAAAATGCATTCAACACGATATTTATCGCGTCGAGCCTTATACTTCGCTAGAGATGTGTTGCATGGAACGCAACCACGAACCACACGAGCAACATCCACCTACATCTTCGGCCAATAGACATAATACCGCAAATTCAAAAGAGTCTGCTCAACCCCAAAATGACCTAAAACCCGAGAACAATGAGCCTCTCTAATGCAATGCAAACGGTCTTTACCCTCAAGATACAAAGTAGAGTGCACCTGTAAATCAAACCATCCTTCCATTCATACTCACATGTCTTGCCTTGCAGCAACTTTTGGTGAATCACACTGAGCTCCTTGTCGCCGTCATATCCTGCAACATACTCAGACGGAACAATAGGTTGTATCTGCATAACTACCAATAAAGCAAAAATAGTTGGTAATGAGGGTAGAGATAATATGTCAGCCATTTTGTTGTCTACTCCCTTCTTAGACTTGATAATCAAGGTGAACTATTGTAGATACAACATCCATTTCATATGGCGAGCTTGTTGTAGCTTGGACTATGCAGCTAAAAACTGTAACGGTTTGTGATCGGAATGTACCACAACCTCCTCTTGCAACTTCCCCATTTCGGTTTGTTGCTTAGGAGACATTGTCATAGTAGACGACACTTTAGCCGATGTACCCTCTTGAACCAGTCGCACCAATAACACAAACTTGTCGCTCGCATTAACCAGCCTCTTCACCTGAGTCATCGTTACTAAATTCTCCGTTATGACATGCTCCTTATAAACATTGATATGGAACTCATTTCCCTCCTTCACAAGACGATACTTGCGAGCTCTACGGTAATGAATCGCATCTTGGTCCCAAAGATAAGGGTTACCCAAAATGCCTGACACACATCTAAAGGAACCACCTCACACGTCACCTCGTCAATAAACTTTCAGTGATCGCAAACTTGAATGTATACTGCTTCGTGATCATCAACTTTGCGCCTTTCTGAACCCACCCCAAACCATACAGCTTAAGATGAGCTATAGTATTCAAACCCATCTTCACCAATGCCTCAAAAATCAAGTTTTTCTAACTACCCGGATAAACAATGGCCTCTACTAAGCTCTGTTTCACTTGAATACTGACATGAAAAAGTTTTTCCCAACTCATCTTCTCGGTAGCCATAGTCTGCTGAAACATAAAAGTAAGTTTAGGATTTAGTTTATCTAAATCCGAAAGGTCAATAACCGTTGCGGCTAGTGCATATTTCCCTTTCTTGCTCTTCTCCTCCTTCGGCCTAAGCTCCGAGTGAAGTTTTCAACATTTATCTTAAATATGCCCACTCGGCTTAAAATGACTGCAATAATTCTCCTTAGACGAAGACCCCTCACCTTTGGACTCTCCCTTACGTTCATTCTTCCAACTAGACTTGTACCCCGACTTGTTCTTGTCGTATTTCGTGTCATTAGTCAAGTATTTGCCTTCAATGGCAATCACCTTCACGGTAGCATCTTCGATATGTGACACAGTAAAGAGCTTCTCCTCCTTCGTAACTTTTTTCTTCTTGTTGTGCTCTTGTCGCTTCATCGAAGTGAATGATTTAACGAGGTTCGCGAGATGTAATTGCTCTACCAACTCCCCTAGAGTAGTAGTTAGGTCAGAAACTTGAGTTTCAAGCTTTGTGGGTCGATCTTCTAAATCGCCCATCTTTAAATTCACGTTCTTCTTCGAGTTAGGTTTTCTGTGAATCTTCTTCGTTTGCTTGAGTCGGTCACGTATAGAGACATAAACCAACAACCCCCCGAGAATCGTAATCCAAAATATGATAACACTTAATCCACAATCGAATTAAAGACTAACCTTAAACGAAGAATTAACATATAACAAACGATTTGACGGGATAATTTCCCAATAGGAACTTTTATAACTCAATTGGATTGATTACAATGAATTACTCCTCAAACCCTAAGTTTTAGATTAAAACTTGGATCCTTTCATATTGCCTAGCCTTGCCATTTTATGACGGTTACAAGTTTCCTAGTTACAATATAGGACTAAATTGCCCTTAAAACGTCCTAAAAATAAAAGTAGTCGCGATAGTCGTTCGAACAAACCCATAAGTTGTTCGAACGACTTCCCCAATTAAGCCTGAAAACTGAGGCAGAACCTTTGGTCTTCTGAGAACTCAAAGTCGTTTGAACGACTCTAAATCTCATTCGAACGACTTGCCCAAATAAGCCTAGAAAATGAGACAGCTAGAATCTTTCTTCTAGTCTTCGACTCGTTCAAACGGCTCCAAGACTCATTCGAACGACCTTGGCAATTATGCCTAGAATCAGCAAAACTTTGGCTTGACTTTCCTTCTATCTCGTTCGAACGGCTCCAACGCTCGTTCGAAGACATGGCGTCTTTTAAGAGGTTTAATGTCTAAATCCTCCTGGATAAATCAATGACCAAGATCCTAGTCTTACTAAGCAGAATTGTGAAGTCTGTCAAAACTGTAAAATAAAAGCAAAAGATTATCAATTTTTCACTCTAGTAAATTAGTAATATATTCCAAACTGCCTTTTATTGCAAGAATGACTATCTTAGATTTTCCAAAACCAAGCACCGCTCCAAAAGATGTCCAAAAAGATAATAAAAAAAAAGGTAAAAGGTGGTGTTAGCATAATTAATCAGCAATAACACGTCCAACGGCCATGAAATCTTTTACATATGTGTCAATCTTGAACACACAAGCGACAAGCAAGTGTATAACAGTTTATTTTTACACTGTAATTTATTTATTTTTTAAGTTGGTTCTTTTGGATTCCAAGGAAAATATACATTTTTCGTATAATTAGAGATGCTTCTAACATAACATAGGTAACATACTTTTAGTTTGATAAATGACAAAGCTAACACACAGCCAACATTTATATCCTCTTCAAAACCACAAAAAGAAGAAACTTGAACTTACCTTGATAGTAACTTTACTCTTAACTTGGGTTTCTAGAGCTTCCGTCATCGACTGAGTTCCACCAAAAATTAACCCCAAAAAAATAATATATATTTAGATGCAATTGTTAGTCTCAATTCTCAATGACAAAAAAGCCATATTAATCGCAAAACTTCTAACCTTGTCAAACTGAACAAGTGCTAGTAAAGCGACATCTGGAGTGAGATGCCCCTCTGTTACCAACTCGTCCAATGTTTCTGTTAAGCACATACCGATAGTTGACTTCCTGTATATCTCGAACGTTGCCATTATAATCTGTCAAAAATCCAACATCATACACCGATGGAAGAAAAGAAAATCCACAATTCCCAACAATAAGTTTGGAATAGTTATAATTGCACATGGAATCTGATTAACTTCAAATGTTTATGTTAGAAATAACAAACTAGGACTGGATTTATTAAACAGGAAATGATATATAGAGAAAATACAACTTAAATCTCAATATTTCAGCTGGTGGTTACCATTATTAGACCAATTTTGAGGAGAAAAGAGGATTATAACTTTTAGAGGAAATCAGGAGTGAAGTTTTATTTGTCTGGTCTCGGATTGTGTGCAGCCATAAGCGGAAAGTGAGAATGACTACTAGTTATTCAACACATCTTGCAATATTGCCACTACAACAATTAAATGCATATAGGAACAACAATAGTGAATAGACCAGGTTTTGTGTTAGTCGCAACGTGCCCTAAATAAATATCACAGGATTTCTTAGTGATTGTCAATTGTCAAAGTTTTGTCTAGGTTTTCTTTGATTGTTGATTAACGTCGAACCAACGGTTGTTGACTGTCAACTTATTATCTCTTATCTTTTTGGAGGTTAAGCTCGGGTTAAGGCAGACCCATGAATTGTTGGTTGTCAACTTATTCACTCCCTCGCTCTCTACTCTTACTTTCATCTAAGTGAATTCTTGCACTTGGAATGCAGTGCCGAAGGACATACACTGGTTCATCCACACCCAAAAGCCTTTACAGTTACAAAGAACTTCAACCTATGAGTATCAATCAAAGTATGAAACTCGCCCATGAATATATTCTAACATCATCTTGCATTGTCAACTAAAACTTTAAGCCTCATCGACGAAACTACTACGAACTTGATTCGTTGAGTAAACACAATTCATCATTTACACACTTCAACTTAACTCCCTATATCTTCCAAATAATTGCCATACTATTACTACCTCATCAAAACCCCAAATCTCCATGCTCATCAAAACATAAACCACCATTTTGATCAAAATGTAATCAAAATCGAAACCCAGACCAAATATCACACGAAAACCCCCAAAAATCAAACCTTAACTTAGTCCATGAAACCTCTCGAATCCAATATCATTCCACAAAATCACAATACATTGCAACCCCAATAACTACTCTACTAAAACCATAACTGGGTCTGCAAAACTCCCACAATCGAACCGCAATCCCGCAAACAACACTAAAACTCCCTAAAATCGATAAAATAACATACCACCATGGTCACCAAAACCAAATAAACACTATGGGAATCAAAACCAAGACACCAATCACATTAAAACACCTCAAATTAAACCAAAACTTCATGAAAAGTGCATTAAATTAGTCCAAAAGAACCCTAATTAGTACATGAAAACACAATCACAAGAGAGAGAGATAGAGAGAAAGAGGGTACCGAAGGATTAGAGGTCTGATTGAGAACGACTTGGGTGATTGTTTGAAGGTACAAAAGAGAGAGGGAGAAAATGAGATCTAGTATTTATAGAACATGGAGAAAAGAGAGAGATAGACGTTAGCCGCGAAGAGAGAGAGATAGGCGGTAGTAGGTTCACTATAATGAGACCTCTTCATCTGTCCGTTGATAGTCATTGAGATTTGTGTTGGATACAAATATCCTTGGATGGCTATTTTTATTGGATTATGTTTTTCTCGAAGACTACATCGGCACTGCATCAAGATTTGTCCCCATCAGAAAAATGTATCCCTCCCTGGAGGCATATGATAAGCGTTACATTTTTATTTTTTTTGATGAGCTGAGCTGCTTGTGATAGGATATGATCTTAGGACCTCTTGGTTTTCCACGCATTAGCCCTACCAATTGACCAAGCTTTGTATTTTTTAACTGATCTGATATATTATCGGAAAAATACCATGATTATGATTTTGGCTTGCTAACAACGATGGTGATGAGATGGCATAAAGGTCTGGGTAAAGACCACATATAACAAGTGAAGAAAGCGTTGAATGCAGAATGTATCTATGTGAGTCCATCTTTTAGGAGATTGGTAACTCAAGATGCTTCTGCCGCAACAATAGAAGTATTATTGACCTGCCAAAGCTGCGCTAGCCATTATTAAATCACAGTAACGTTTTCTTCCTATAGAGTAAAACTATAACACATTATCAGAAAACTTAAATACATAATCAAAGATGAAATAAGCATAAACGCGAACTCTCAAGCGTGTAAACACCAAACAAACATAAGAAGTTCAGAAATTTTAATTGTTTCTAATAACTTCAATAATGCGAACAAAACAAGTACGCGTGTATCACATTAAATTCAGAGAAGCTAATCAGAAAATATAAAAGAAGCTTAATAGCAACCGATTAACAAATAAATCCATGATAAGCTAACAGAAATCAAGAACGATCTTGTGCTCACTGCTCAGAGCCGCCCAGTCACGGACTCAGCATTAGTCAAGGTGTTGCCAACATCAATAACAAAACGGTATCTGACATCAGCCTTAGCGAGGCGGTCTAGCGCAGTGTTCACATAATCCATGGAGATAACCTCAATATCTGCAGTTATGCCATGTTTCCCTGCGAAATCAATCATCTCTTGAGTCTCTTTCATTCCTCCAATGCAACTTCCAGCAACAATCTTCCTTCCTGCAATATTTCTCTAAGCTTAATGCTTGCTGCCAAAACATGTAACTATGTTTAAGATAATATGTAGTAGTAGTATATCTTACCCATAAGCAGAGGGAAAACGGGTAGCTCCAGAGGTCTATCTGGTGCACCAACCATGATCAGCTTCCCATGAGACTTTAAAAGTCCAATCAATGGTAGGATAGGATGAACTGCGGAAACTGTATCAATGATACCATCCATTGTGCCCAAGGCAGCCTATACAAAAAACAAAATTATATGATCATATGCATAAATAAAGAACAAATAAAATGAAATATTTATGCGTGAGACCTTATTAATTTTTATTATATCCTTTTGATAAAGGGGATATTTCGAGAATAAGAATACGAAATTACTATACAGTTTCTGGATTTTCGTTAATATATTGATTAATATTTTATAGAAAAAATCAATCTTTTTGTAAATATACTCTTTCTTACAGTTTTTTCAATGTCAGAATTTCACTACTCAAGTCAATTTAGTTCCATTCTGCGGAATTACCTTAATCTGTGCCTGATCACGACTCACAATAAAGGAGTCAGCGCCCAGATGTTCAATGGCTTCCTTCTCCTTGTTAGGGGATGTACTAATCACAGTAACCTTCAGACCATAAGCCTTGGCAAATTTCACAGCAACATGTCCAAGACCGCCGAGCCCCACAACACCCAAGTGCATACCAGGCTTATTCAGATCAAAATACTTCATGGGACTATAAACTGTGATACCAGCACATAATAGAGGAGCCCCACCATCGAGCGGAATATTTTCAGGGATGCGTACGATGTAACGCTCGTTAGCTACCATGATATCTGAGTATCCACCATATGTTACAGTTCCATCATAGTTTTTAGCGTTATAGGTGAAAACCGTCTTTGGACAGTAATTTTCAAGGTCGTTAGTGCAGTTGTCGCAAGAGTGACATGCTCCAACC
Source organism: Kingdonia uniflora (assembly GCA_014058105.1). NCBI lineage: Eukaryota > Viridiplantae > Streptophyta > Magnoliopsida > Ranunculales > Circaeasteraceae > Kingdonia > Kingdonia uniflora. The sequence goes on along the minus strand of JACGCM010000779.1, from coordinate 1,007,464 downwards.
AGGCATCCCACGCCTACCTTATCTCCTACTTTAACCTTCTCTACCTTCTGCCCTACTTCAGTCACTATGCCCACGATCTCGTGCCTGTGCAATTAATCATCACTAATTGAGCAGTGAAAGCATACTCATAATAATTTGTTAACTAGTTTCACATATTTAATTTTATTTCCACCTAAAATCCCGAATTGAAATTCAAGTTTACTGCTCTGATGTATAGAATAAATCAACTAGGATTTGACAGTCATATGTATGCAACCATCTTAATGTACTATTGTTGGATATATCATGTTCTAAACTTTGATCAATACACAAATATTTCCAGTTATTGTAACCACAAATATTTCCCAGTGTTATTGTGAACGGGGAAATTTTGGCTAATCCCAATATCTAGCGGTCAGTAATTCCTAAATCACAACATAATCTTTATGGTCTACAAATATTTTCGGTGCAACAGCAAAGATAACTAATGATAAAGAAGTTAAAATAAGAAAAGGGGAAAGTTTACCCAGGAACAATAGGGTATACAGTATTGCCCCATTCGTTTTTCAGACTGTGAAGGTCGGTGTGACAGATCCCACAATACAGAACTTTAAACAGCACATCCCCATCTTCCATTGCCCTACCAAAGGATAACCAATGACAGGATTAACAAGTATTTTTTACACACACATCCTACATTGGATACAGGGCCGTTATTACCATAAGGCATTTAGGCAGCCGCCTAAAGGCCCCACAATTTTATTGTGTCCATGAGAATAAATAAAATACTAATCATTTAGTTAATATGGTTGTTTAAACAATAAAACAGCCTCAGGTTGACTGATTTGCAGTACATTTTTATCGTTAAAGGCTGTTAGATCAATTCACCATAGCAACAATTTCTTAATTTTGGAATAAGAAGCCTATTTTTTTTCTTTTTGTGTAAACTATAGGAGGTCACTTGACAAGTATCCAGTTACGTGAATGTTAATGCTGATAACACTTCAACTCAAAGGAAATATTTTCCCTTCAAAAGACATAAATTTAAAACCTTCACTCTTATGATTATATGTAAGACAATTTTTCATAGAGAAACGACTCCTAATATTTTCTTTGATAAGGGATATGGGCTCCTCGTATTCTCTTTGGAAAGAGATGGAAGCTTATCTTCGTATACAAAACTATATTTAATTTGCTCGGTTTATTAGAAGGTTGATATACTTATATTTTTCGTTCACTCTAACTTATTCATTTGTCTTTCATTTGAAGGATAAAACACATAACACAACAGTGCTATTCCAAATTGCTATAGTAAATGTGTCATAACGCAAATTTAGAGTAGAAATTTTATTCCCCAGCGATACTATTTCAAAAAACTATATTTACAAGACCATTTTTCGGAGTTTGCCTAAGGCCCCTACAGGTCTAAGAACGGCCCTGATTGGACATGGTTGTGATGATTTAGAAAAAGGCGAAGGGGGGCACATTAGAATGATCACATTAAGTGACCACAACCCAACATAAAGTAGTTTGACAGATACTTCAATCTTTGGGGATTTAGTTCATCAGGCATGGCACATTAGAATTTGCTCTGCTTGGCTTAAACCCAACTTATACGGGCCATTATTTCGTTACGTAATTCCATAAATTTTTCATGATCTGCTCTAATAACAATCCTTTAGATGCTCTGATTGCAAAATGGTCTTTATGTACCCTACTTGAATAACTTGACAACAACAACCTATTCATGACTCTCATTTCAGTTTTATGCTACTAGCATTATTAGTCATGGAACGGAGTCAGACAATACAACACACCAAACACCCCACAGACTACAATACAAAATATGTAAACAAACTTCATTAACTAACGCCTTTTCTTTTGATTTTTCTCTCGAAAAAGATACTACTATCAGTTCAATCACAGGAGGCCCTTTTATTCCAAAACTATAATATGCCGATAATTCCGTAAATATTTCCACTAACCAATAATATAAATTTCTACCAAAGAAATAAAATAGGAGCATTTCTCATCACACCCAGAAACACTCACAGCAACCTATTGTGCCACGTGGCATCCTCTAGTTTGATGATCAAAAACAAGAGAACCACTCTATTATGCCACGTGTCAGCTGTACTATTCTTTTGTTCCAAAAAGCAAAAAAAATAAAATTACAAACACTTGCGGAAAAGAAAATTCTCTTAAGATTAGGCTCCCAACACAATCTTTTAGAGATGATCAAAATAAAACCCTATAGTTTCCGAAAAACACCACAAATGGGGAGGAAAAATGTAAGGTTTCTGAGACGACCCTTACAGTTACAGAACAATCATCAAAAAAACACCATTGTACCTCCAAAAACACCGCGAAAGATCGTAAAATGGGTTAAGAAAATGCATAAAAAATTTAGAAAACAAATATAATATGTCCATAAATACTACACTATCAGTTCAATCATAGAGGTCCCTGTATTCCAATACTATAATATGTCCATAAATCCACCAATATTTCCACTAACCAATATCACAAATCTCTACCAAACAAATAAAAAGGGAGTTTTATTTTGCACCATTTCTCATAGGACCAGAAATTTTCACAGGAACAAATGTAGTAATGGTTACCTTCTGGAGAAGTTGAAGGGAGAGAGAACCCCTGTTGAGTCTCTAGCTGCCCAACCAAATGCCTTTCTTCGGTGTTCCTCTTCTGCTGATTTCGACATTCTTCTTCTCTTTGCTTTGTGTGTGTGTGTGGCGTTTGGTATGTGAAGTTAGGGGTGAATTTATAGCGACGTTGGGGGAGTTGGTGTGTGCAGATATTAAATTGGTTAAGGCAGGTCACTAGGTCAAGATCAGAGATTCACGAAATTACTTGCGAAAGGGGTCACTTAAAATTAGAACGGGCACCACATTAGTTTACTTGACTAAACATGTGATCGGTCGTCGAAATTATTATTAGAGGTTTGGTGAGTACGTACTAATTGAAGTAATGCAATTTCGGAGAAAGATCGTCTTCAACAGCGGAATACATATGCATTTAGTCATGACAAAACAATTTTTTATTTGTACACCTATTCTCATGAGACTAGACTGATTACACGTTCAACCCATGATGTCACACACCGAATCAATATGTACGTCAATTTGTCTCATATTCAGAGCGTTGCCTGTTGAGCCTCACAAACTGACCGGTCAGCTCGACCCCATTCACGGCAAATATAATTCGAAGCGCCAAACATAAATATTAGAAAATATTTAGCATGATGTGCTAAGCTTGATTTATCCGACGTGGGACTATTTATTGTAAGAACCTAATTTCGTATCTCGAACTTAGTATCTCATAGCAAATACGATTAGAACGTAATAAGCAACAACTAATCAAACACAAGAATTAGCGTAAAAATCTCTGAATAGGTAAAAATCGCGACCTTTCTTGAGGATTTAGAAAAATAGGTATAATTGATTTAATAAATATTATAAAGAACGCTCTAGATAGTTTTGTATAGACTTTCTTGATAGAAAAAGTCTATCCCATATCTGTAGTTATCTAGTCCTATTTATAGGTCTTATAATATGACCGTTTTATGATCGTTATTCACTTTAATGATGAACGTTACAATTATAATTTTAATGAGTCTTCATAATGGTTGTGTAACGGCTTGAGTAACTCTTCTTCTTGTAACGGCTTCATTAAATAGCGTCGTGTGTCAACGAGTTTGGGCTGTTTTCACGGAGGTCGATTAGTTGTATGTTGGTCAAAGCTAGGGCCTGAGATCGAGAGTGGGAATAGGTCCTTACAACCGCCCCCCTCTCAGCCAAGAGCATGAAAAGCATCATGAGCGAGTGGTGCTGGTTGAGAAACATCATTAGTGTTGCATTAAATGTGCTATGTGATCATATGTTGACAAGGTGTATAATGATCGAAGTTGAGACTTGAGCTCGAGATTCGGAATAGGCCCTTATATCCGCCCCCTCTCAACTAAAAGTACAAGTAGTTTTGGTTGAGAAGCATCATTACCTGACGTTTCTGTCTTGATTCATGATGTAGTTATTACCGATGTCTTCAATGCTTGCTTTCGGGAATTTGAAGCTTTGTGGTCCCCCTTAGTACAATTTAAGTCGATTGACTTGTAATTTGTTGGCCAATTTGGATGAACCTGCTGTCGACATGTTATCTGTTGGTCGAATTTCTCGAAACAATTATTGACCTGTAATGTATTAGATCTATTGGTCGAATTGGACAAACCAATAATCGACCTATAATATGTAATCTGTTTGGTCGAATTGGACGAACCAATTATTGACCTGTAATGTATTAGAAGATCGAATTGTATGAAGCAATAATCGACCTGCTATGTATTAGAAGATTGAATTGGATAAACTAATAACCGATCTATAATGTAATAGAAGAATTGGGATGAACCCATTGTTTATCTGCGATATAGTAGATGTGTTTTATATATATAGTATATATGAGATAGTAGAAGAGTATTGTATGAGATAGTAGAAGAGTACTATAATATAGGTCGGTCAAACACAAGTATTTCATTAGTGTAAGAACGACATACAAAAATATAAGAAATAGTAGAATTTAAACTGTGATATGTTATATGTTGGTCAATTTGGACGAACCAATTATCGACCTGTAATGTATTAGATATGTTGGTTGAATTGGACGAACCAATAACTGACCTGTAGTATATTAGATCTGTTGGTCGAATTGGATGAACCAATAACCGACCTGCAATATGTTATCTGTTGGTCGAATTTGACGAACCAATTATAGACCTGTAATGTATTAGATGGGTTGGTTAAATTAGGATGAACCAACGTGGTCTTGGGTTCGATTCCCATAGACGACACCAAATGTAAGAGCATAATTTTGGATCTCAAACTTAGTATCTCACACTGAATACGATTAGAACATAATAAGCAACAACTAATCAAATACAAGAATTAGCGTGAAAACTTTTGAATAGGTAAAAACCAGGACCTCTTTTGAGGATTTAGAAAATGAGATACTATTGATTGACTAAATATTACAAAGAACGCTCTGGATAGTTTTGTATAGTCTTTTTTGATAGGAAAAGCTTGTCTTTAACCTGTAGTTCTCTGGTCCTATTTATAGGTCTTATAATATGACCGTTTTATAATCGTTATTTGTTTTAATGATGAGCGTTACAATATCGTTTTTATGAGTCTTCATAATGATTGTGTATCGGTGTGAGTAACTCTTCTATCTTGTAACGACTTTATTAAATGACGTCTTGTATCAACGAGTTCGGCCTGTTTCCACGGAGGTCGATTAACTGTATGTTGGTCGAAGATAGGACTTGAGATTGAGAGTGGGAATAGGCCCTTGCAATCGCCTCTTCTCAGCTAAGAGCATGAGAAGCATCATGAGCGAGTGGTATTGGTTGAGAAGTCTATCCTATATTCGTTATCTAATGTTTCTGTCTTGACTTGTAATATGTTGGCCAATTTGGATGAACTTGTTGTCGACCTGTAATATACTGGTCGAACTCGCCCCCAAGTATGAAATAAGTCGATTGACTGAATCCAATACTTGGGGTTTGTATGTTGAAGGAAGCAAGTAGTAGCTTCTGTACCAACCTCAAGTATGACTCATCTCGAACACCTTATTGGATATGAGCTTGATAATAAGTTGTAAATAGCCTCGAGTACCTCAACCTCGAAGACTTTATTGGATACGATCTTGTTAATGAGTTTACATTGAGAGCTGGTAAAAAGGCTTACTAGTAAGGTTAAGCATTGAGTTTTGATGATGAGGGTAAACATTAAATTTGAAGTTGAAGTTGAGCTCGCCCCCAAGAATTCTGAAGGCAGAGATCGTCACTGGCATATGCCATTTTTTCAAAAAATTCAGTTTCTTGAACTCCATGTTTGAGAATTTTGTGTGCACCAATTATACAGGATTTAGAGAGAAGTGAGTGTGAGAGATCTATTAGACTCGTGTTTGCTTGTAAAAGCTGCAAAAGCTCACAATTTCATCCATGATAAGAGTACACGAACTAGCAGGAGACAAAACAGTGGGTGTAATATACTGAAACTATGATCAGACTCCTGTCTTCGTCTCAAAACTAAGAATCCAGAGCTCAATCAAACTCATTTACGAGAATATCCTAATCATCCAACTGGACCGAAAGAATTATGACCACGACCACGATATAGTTGTTGGTCTCCATATGAAGACATTTGATAATGGAAAGAATTTGCTTGGCTTTGAAGTTATCGCGCCCACTAGAAGAGGTCGCAATATTAGCAGATTGTTAAGTAATTTCAACTATAGTAGTTTGTTGATCAAAACCTGTAATATGTTATATGTTGGTCAAATTGGATGAACCAATTGTTTACCTGTAATATGTTATCTGTTGGTCGAATTGGACAAACCAATAACTGACCTGTAATATGTAATCTGTTTGGTTGAAACAATTATCGATCTGTAATGTATTAGATCTATTGGTCGAATTGGACGAGCTAATAACCGACCTATAATATATTAGATGTGTTCTGTATACATGGTAGATATGAGATAATAGAGTAGTACTGTATGAGATAGTAGAATAGTATTGTAATGTAGGTCGACCAAACATAAGTATTTCATTAGTGTAAGAACGACGTACAAAAATGTAAGAAATAGTAGAATGTAAACTGTGATATGTTATATGTTGGTCAATTTGGACGAACCAATTATCGACCTGTAATGTATTAGATATGTTGGTCGAATTGGACGAACCAATAACCGACCTGTAATGTATTAGATCTGTTGGTCAAATTAGACAAACCAATAAATGACCTGTAATATGTTATCTGTTGGTCGAATTGGACGAACCAATTATCGACCTGTAATGTTTTAGATGGGTTGGTCGAATTAGGATGAACCAACTGTGAACCTAAAATATAGTAGATGTGTTGGTCGAATTGGACAAACCAATTTTCGACCTGTAATATGTTGGTCGAACTCGCCCCCAAGTATGATTTAAGTCGATTGACTGAATCCAATACTTGGGGTTTGAATGTTGAAGGAAGCAAGTTGTAGCTTATGTGTCGAGCATTGAGTATGAAAATGTGGTCGAGCTCGCCCCCAAGTATGATTTAAGTCAATTGACTGAATCCAATACTTGAGGTTTGTATGTTGGAGGAATCAAACATTAGCTTTGATGTCAACCTTGAGCACTTTATGAGATATGAGCTTGATTTGTAGAGGTATTCTCGACGTAACCTGGAAATTTGTGAAGATGAATAGGTGAGTTGCGAAGTGAATCAACAATCTTGTACACGTTACTCAAACAGAACAAGTCGGGTATATCTCTGTTAGTCAATTCGCATATAAATCCACAAAATACTTCGTTCGCAAAATCCACAATCATATTGAAAGTTACTGGCAGGGAGAAATTGATGTTGTTATTGCCACTGGTGTCCATACATTTTCTAGAAAGGCTGCACATCTTGTTGATGGCACAAATCAAGATGGCCACTTTAAAAAGGTCTTGACTGTAATTTGACTTTTATATATGTTCTATTGCCATGGGGATGATCGTTGAGATTTTTGTGATGTACCCGATACAAGACAGACAATACCATCCTAGAATTGACTACCTCTTGGTGTTTCTCCTTGGAGGCATTCCAATTGTAATGTCAACAGTTCTGTCCGTGACCATAGTAATTTATTCTTAGGGAGCTATCACTAAGAGAATGACAACAATAGAGGAAATGGTTGGCATGGATGTTCTTGGAAGTAACAAGACTGGAACTCTGACGTTAAACAAACTTTATGTTCACAAGAATTTGGTTAAGGCTTTTGTAAAAAGTGTGTACCCAGATACCGTTGTTTTAATGGCGGCTCGAGCATCCTACTGTAAAAACCACGACGCGATAGGCACTACAATAGTTGGAATGTTGGCTAGTCCAAAAGTGGTACGAGCTGACATTCAGAATCAATCCATGTACTCAGAAGGAGCGCAAAGCTCTGTAATAGTGGACCAATTCCGCTTCATAGGCTTACTAGCCAATAGGTGAGTAGAGCCGAGATTCCAGTCAGCTGATAGACCAACCGAGAGTATCGCAGAAGTCAGTCCGACATATCAGAATCAAGACCTGGTTCCTAAGTTAGAAGCAACGAGGTCAGGATTTAAGAGAGATTGAGTAACATACCACGTCTTACGTGAAATCTGCCGTGAACAAGGCACAAATTTAGACCTCCAAACTTTTGTGATTCGAGTAAAATAAAGGAGAGAGTAAAGGGAGAGCATCAACGATGGACCGAGCTCGATCGAGCTCATTGTAGGAGCACGCTTCTGCTAGTGATGAAGTCAGGGTAGTCTAACGAGCAAGTTCTCTCAACGACCCCAACTTTGCATAATTAAAGCAATGAAACGACAGGTCGATCGACGAGCGAACTCGTCGGTCGTCCTACACGAGTAAGGATACCCTGACAAAACTACTTTTAAGTACTTCTAAACAACGAACAATTATTAGCAACTGTAGAACAAAAATGGGAATCACCCAATCCCACGACTCTAAAGGGATAGTCCAGGAATTTCCCAGGATACGTGAGAAAGGATGCTCCTAGGTCAAACCCTCCTTATAAATAGGGAGGAGGGGATAAACAAAAAGGATCTTCTTCTTCCTTCTTCAAGCAAACTACTATTCCTCAACGATCTCGAAACGCAACCAGAGAAACAGAAGAACCCAGAGAGAGTTGAGTGGTGCCCTCCTCCGGTTCAGTATCAAGCCCGATCCATCAAATGATTATTGTTGTCCCCTAATAAAATAAGGAGACTACAATTGGCGCCGTCTGCGTTCCCCACCAAAGCATCTTCCGAGCAACGATGGTGGTTTCCACCCGCAATCAGTCCCAAGAACAAGCCATCGCCGAGATGAGAGCGGCACTGGCGCACTGGCGCAGCTGCAGGAGCAGATGTTCACAAAAGGCGACCAAATACAACAACTCCAACTCGCCAACGACATCCTCCGTGAAACCCTCATCGCTAATACTCAACTGCAACAAGGCGTTCTGGTGGCCTCCGCGTCTCTAAGCGAGTCCACCCCACATGAACCAGCTCCCGGGGCTGAAGCAAATCTTAACCCTGCAATTGGGACTTCGGTAATGCCAGTTCACCAACCACACGTACCACTTCGAGGACCCGCTATGCCTCCGCAACCCACGATTCACCATGGCACAGGCCCACCACAGCATCGACCGACTTACCAGCTTAGCCATAACGACCCACACCCTCTCGGTCGGTATGTTTCCCAGCTCCACGATCACCGAGTACCAACTTCCGATACGGATTTAGGTGCCCGCAATGGCGACGACCATGCAGAGAAGTCACCATGGCATCCCCCTTATAGTCCGGATGACCCCTCCTACCCCCATGGCCATGACTATCACCCCCAATACGACCGAAACCACGCGTACAACGAGCGGTTTTATGACTGATACCCAGGAATGCCCTTGTCGGAAACAACCTGTGCCCCAAATTATGAGAACCATTTTGATGAGTCATCAACCAGAGGAGAAGCCATTCATAGAGGGGTCGCGGGAACCCACGACTAGAAACCGCTAACAGCAGAGTCCGTACAGCTACTTATCCAGACAATACAAGGCGCGAACCCAACTAGGCGGTTAACCACGGAGACGCTCCGCCGGATCCATAATACACCTTTCACCACGGCTATATAGAGCTACGTGCCAGGCCAAAGTTACTCTCATCCAAAAATAGAGGCCTTCACCGGTTGCTATGATCGTGGGTAGCACCTATCCAAGTTCCAGTACAACATCAACCTATAGCATCAGACAGATGAACACATGTGCCGTCTATTTCCCTCGACCTTGCCTAACGGGGCCCTTGTCTGGTTTCAGAGTCTCGAGCCCAATTTTATATCCACGTTCGGACAACTCTCGTTGGCATTTATCGAGAAGTACCTCTACAACCAGCAGTCAAAGAAACAATTAGCGGAGCTGTTCTCCCTGAAATAACAAATTGGCGAAACCACCGACTCTTTCCTATCAAGATTCAAAAGCGAGCTCGTCTTCATAGAACGGGTTGATGCGTCAATAGCCTGCCTCGCCTTCATGGACGCCTGTCTCCCCAGTTCTAAGCTGCGCGAGGCCCTGCATAGAAAATGGCCCTAAACCCTCGAGCATCTGTATGAGAAGGTCCGTAAATATCAAAATGTAGAAGCGGACAACCGTGCTTCTGCCTCGCAAACTGCCGCCCTCCTGAGTACCACATTCGCACATACGCCGATTGTACGTTCCGAGGCACCCAAACACTCACGGGACCACCACGAAGATCCAAACGATAATAGGAAACAACGACGTACAGATCGCGACCCACGAGAAATACCTAGGGGCAGCCGACAAAGAACCATCCGATGGGAACGTTACTCTCCCAGCGACCTGGCAATTTCACGAGTGGACCTATTCCTCGCTATCAAGGATGACCCCGAATATAGAAGACCACGCAACAAGCCTGACCGACCTGGTCGCCCTTACTGCGCGCATCACGACATACATGACCATACAACTGAGGAATGTTACGATTTCCTCAATATGACTGAGACTTGGTTCCGCCTCGGTCCCCATACACGCTACCTTAAAAGTCCAATCCCACCTGCTGAGAGAACGCCTCACCCCACCTTAGACCAACACGCAACAACATACATACGGGCACCAGAACATTTAGCAGTATGTGAGATGATATTGGGCGACCTCAACCAAGCACCTTCGAGGCATTCAGTCTCCAATTCAAGGAGGCAATGTTACCGCCTAACAGAGAACCAGCGAACCGCTCACGGCATTGAAGCAACCACTCAACCTCCGTCAGAACAAGCCATCTACTTCACCGATCACGACCTTGGCATAGTTTCTCACCCCTACGGCGACGCCCTCGTTATTTGGATCATCGTAGGCGGCGTCATTGTCAAGAGAATGTTGGTCGACTCCGGAAGTGGCGCTAACATCCTTTACTATGATACCCTTTGCAACATGAACATGCAGAACTGCCTTGCACCCTCCAAAATAAAGATTTTTTGTTTTAACGGTTTCACTGAATGCGCCATGGGAGAGCTCGTCACTCAGGTACAGGCAGGCCCGGTCGTAGTACCCGCAACTTTCATCATCATCGACAGTCCCACAATGAACTACAATGGAATTCTAGGACGAGACTGGATTCACGCCATGAAGGCCATCCCCTCATCCTACCACTAGGTAATATACTTCCCAACAAAGTTCGGCCCCTACCATATCTGAGGCTGTCAGGTCGCAGCCCGTGTCTACTACGCCAACTCACTACAAAATTTAATCAACCAAGAGAATACAAAAAAGAAAGGAAAACATATCGAGCAAGAGGATTAACAACGAACAGGGTACGATCCCATGGCGGTGGACTCGTCCCCCGTTCCTCACCACCTAAACAACTTAATACTCCCAAACACAATTCATGGCCAAAACGATGTCATTATAAGTACGTTCAGTAAATCATGGACCTCACCCCTCGTAGAGCCAGTCATTCTGATTGACATCGATGGCCCCACGAGAACAACATATATTAGTTCCTTCTTTACAGGTGACGAGCGAACGGACCTCATCATACTCCTTCGGCAGTTCAAAGATATTTTCGTGCGGTCCTTTGACGAAATGCCAGGCATAGACCCCGCTTTGGCCTGTCATCATTTACATGTTCATGAAAAGGCCAGCCCCGTCAAGCAGAAACCTCGTCGAACAGCACCACGGCTACGCAGAGCTATCAATGACAAGATCCAAAAGTTGCTACATGCAGGGTTTATACAACCTGTTGACTGCCCACGCTGGGCAGCAAACGTGATCGCGGTACCAAAGAAGAATGGGAAAACCTGAGTGTGTATCGATTTTACCAACCTTAACCGACACACCCAAAAGATAGTTTTCCTATGCCCCTCATTACCAGACTAGTCGATTCCACGGCCGGTCATGAGCGGTTGTCATTCATGGATGGCTACTCAGGATACAACCATATACCATTAACAGTGGAAGATCAGGAATGCACATCCTTCACCACCGAACAGAACCTATACTGCTACACTGTCGTGCCCTTCGGTCTGAAAAATGCGGGATCCACTTACCAACGCCTCGTAACCACCATGTTTGAAGAACAGCTGGGCAAAGCAGTGGAGGTCTATATCAACGACATGCTGTTAAAAGCAGACAGAGCAGCAAACACCTTAATGGCCTCGAGAAAGTCTTCACAAAGGTACGACATTATAAGATGTGTCTTAACCCAGAGAAATACAGTTTTGGGGTTTCCTCGGGTAAGTTCCTCGGACACCTCGTCACCCAACGAGGAATCGAGGCTGATCCAGATCAAATCTGTGTTCTCGCCTGTATGCCATCACCATGGACATTAAAGTAAGTACAAGCCCTCGTTGGAAAAATTGTAGCTCTTGGACGCTTCATTTATAAAGCTTCCTACAAATACCGCCCATTATTTCAATGCATTCGGGAAAACAAAAAATGCCAATGGAACGATGAATGCGAGACAGCCTTTCAAAACATGCTGCATTACTTAGCCACTCTACCCATTCTCAGCTCCCTAATCGAGCACGAGTTACTGGGTTTGTACCTTGGCAATACAGATGAATTCATCAGTGCGGTCCTCGTGCGTACAACACACAAAGCAAAAAAACCAGTATATTTTGTCTGTAAAACCCTTACAGAGGCAGAATTATGGTACTCCACTGTGGAGAAATAGGCACTCACTCTAGTATATGCCTCACAGAAACTACGACCATATTTCTAGGCACACAAAATCAAGGTCATCACCACCCAACCACTGCGAGAGATTTTTTCGAAGAAAGATATAACACGTCAGATCGCAAAATGGGCAATTATACTAGAAGTGTTTGACATTCAATACGAACTACGAGTCTCAATCAAAGAACAGGCAGTGGCTGACCTCCTCGCAGACCTCCCCATTGAGGATGACAATTGACATAAAGATGAGGAGGATGACCTTGACACCCATATTGATATAGACGAGACAGCATATACTAAGGGATGACAGCTATACACCGACGGGTCTGTCAACACTGGTAGATCTGGTCTTGGCATAGTGTTAGTTACTCCCACCAATGAGAAAATCGAGAAATCCATACGGGTCAATTTTGTCCTCAGTAACAATGAGGCTGAATACGAGGCATTGTTATGTGGAGTAGAAATAGCATTGGCCCTGGGCATGGAAGAACTCTCCATCTTTACCGACTCGCAGCTAGTTGTTAACCAGCATAACAGGACGTTCCAGGCCAACGGAAGGATAGCCGGCTATATTGAAATCCTGAAATAACGACTAAGCAAGTTCCGCAAGGTCAACCTCGAACACATCTACCGTGGTGAGAATAGACACTCAGACGCCCTTGCGTATCTAGCAAGAATCATCGACGATAAACTCCACATCATCCAGATTGATATTCTTGATAAACCGAGCATTACCTTAAACACAATACCAGCCATGCAAACTGACCTACTCGTTCCCCCCAACTGGCGCTAACCTCTCCTTGACTTCCTCGGGGAACACCACATCCTTTCTGATGACCGATCAGCAGCCGAAAGCATCCGCAACAGAGCCCGCAAATATACGATGGTTAATGGCAAACTCTTACAAACAAGCCTATATGCTCCACACCTCACTTGCATCGCTTGAGAGAGAATCAATACAGTTATTGCAGAAATTCACAATGGTGTCTGCGGCGCTCATACAGGGGGTCGTTCCATGGCTGACCGTGCTCATACCCAATGACTATACTGGCCAACTATGCGACAAGATTTCATAACATACGCCCCAAAATATAGCAAATGTCAAGTCCACGGGCACATAATCTACGCACCAGCCGTCGACCTCCATACAGTTTCCTGCCCCTGACCATTTTCAAAATGGGGACTTGATATTGCTGGGGCCCTCCCAATGGCGTACGGGAGATACCAATGATTACTGGTTGCAGCAGACTATTTTACCAAATGGGTTGAGGCAATACCCCTCGTTCGGATTAGGGAGGAAGAGGTCATCACGTTCCTATGGAAACACATTATCACATGGTTCGGCGTCCCTGCAGTACTGATGACCGACAACGGAACACAATTCGTGGGAAGAAAAGGCGCAGATTTTGTATGACCTTATCATATAAAAATCTTCCCTTCGTGCCCCTTATACCCCCAAGGAAACGTACAAGCCGAGGCCACTAACAAAACCATCATCGATAGAATCAGTAAACGACTGGGCACGGCAAAAGGCGCTGGGTGGACGAGCTACCCCACGTTCTGTGGTCCTACCGAATTACCCCTTGGAAAAGTACGGGCTTCACACCATATATGTTCACTTACAACTCCGAAGCAGTACTCCCTACTGAAGTCATCGCTAATACGATGAGATCCCTGATTGTTGACAGTGCAATCAATGATCGACTACTTGCTAAAAACCTCAACTTTATAGATGAAACCAGAGAGGAAGCTTCTTCCCGAATACTACGGTATCAAGGGACATTGAAAATAAGCTATCACAAGCGAGTAATCCCTCACAGTTCACAATCACAACAATGGTAAACTGTAGCCAAGCTGGGAAGGCCCTTATCTCATATCCCACGTCGCCAATGGTAACACATACTACCTACTCAACCGCGATGAAGAGGAACTTAAATCCCCCTGGAATGCCATGAACCTCCGAAAATTGGTTCATTAAAAATACATCACATGTACATGATCACTCGTGCTCAATATAAGTTCAGTGAAACATCACAATCCCAAGCGTAGATCCTAATTATCTGATCACTCGTCTTCAATGAGATAGAAATTGCTTTATAAAATGAAATTACGTAACTGAGGTGCCCTTGACGTAGGCCATCCTCGCAAAGTACGAAAGTCGAGGTGTCCTTGAAGTAGGCCGCCCTCGCAAAACACAAAAGTTGTTTTTTGACATAAAAAGCGAAATCACTTAAACTGGGGGGGTCCTTGACGTAGGCCGTCCTTACAAAGCACGAAAGTCAAAGCATCCTTGACGTAGGCCATCCTCGCAAAGCACAAAAGTCGAGGTGTCCTTGATGTAGGCCGTCCTCGCAAAATATGAAAGTTGTTTTTTGACGTGAAAATAAAATTAGGTAACTGGGGGGCGTCCTTGACGTAGGTCATCCTCCTAGAGCACAAAAGTCGAGGTGTCCTTGATGTAGGCCACCCTCACAAAATATGAAAGTCGATTTCGTAATCGAGGACGTCCTTGACGTAGGCCATCCTCGCAAAGTACGAAAGTCGAGGTATCCTTGAAGTAGGCCACCCTCGTAAAATACGAAGGTCATTTTCTGACGTAAAAATGAAATCACTTAACTGGGGGCATCCTTGACGTAGGCCGTCCCCGCAAAGCATGAAAGTCGAGGTGCCCTTGATGTAGGCCGCCCTCGCAAAATATAAAAGTCGTTTTTTGACGTAAAAAATGAAATTACTTAACTGGGGGCATCCTTGACGTAGGCCGTCCTTTCAAAGCACTAAAGTTGAGGCATCATTGATGTAGGCCGTCCTCGCAAAACACAAAAGTTGATGTGTCCTTGAAGTCGGCCGCCCTTGCAAAATACGAAAGTCATTTTCTGACTTAAAAACGAAATCAAGTAACTGGGTGCGTTCTTGAAGTAGGTTGTCCTCCCAAAGTACAAAAGTCGAGGTGTCCTGGAAGTAGATCACCCTCGCATAATATGAAATAACATAACTAGGACAACCTTGAAGTAGGTCATCCTCGTAAATACGTAAATCAAGTTATCTCTTAATTAGGCCGCCCTCACAGAATATGAGAATTTTGACAGATACTTTGTGCCTAAACTCTGCGGCCTGGTCGCCTAAATGACCAACGTAACCCAGTCCAATGAGGACTGCTTAAAAAGTTGTCAGATATTTTGCACCTAGTTTTGAAGAACTATTTAAAATGAGGTTGCTAATTCATAAACATAACGACTACGGCAAATATTACTGGTCGCCGGATTTAATTTTAGAGCCAACAATAATAAAATTCCATATAACTTTCTAGCAAGATTACTGGTAGACAAGACTTAACACAGTAGAAAAAGATTTGATTCAGAGCAAATTCACCAGGAACAACAGGGACACGACCTCTCCCATTTTCCATAGCCCGACCCTTCGCAACTAGCCACTCTGACGTCCTCCTCGGCCATCACGCGCAACATAATTTCACGGCTTACACAATTCTGTAGTTGATCCCGTAAAATAAGGTACTAGAATCACCACTTTTCCTGCGTCTTCCTCTTGGGTATGGGAAGGGTAGACGGCTCGATATAGGTTCGCTCTAATGGCTTCCTAGCAAGCCCACACTCGCCAAAGTAGAACTTACTATAAAACTCTACCTAGATGCTTACCCGTGCTTCATACCTGGCCTTCGACCGTGTCTGCATCTTTCTTCCCTAGATGTTTGGACTTCCGATCCCAAGCTCCAATGATAAAGTAAAAGTGCTTCTCTCACAGGTTTGCTAAGGCGCGATGGCATCTCTCTCCCACAAGTCTATATTTATAGAAGCCTCATTAACTACCATGGGGAAATCCAAGAGCCATCCCCCTCATTAATTACGCCGTACACGTCCCCCCAAATGGGCCCACTCGCTGCCCCTTGGAACTCACAATCCACATTAATGGCAGACATGACATTTCGCCTACATTAATACTTCACTACGTGACCAATACGAGATCATCATAACGAGAACACCCCAAGGTTGTCGTTAACACGATAAAGCATACAAACTAAAAATACGTCAGCATAAATATATCAAGAAAAAAACAAGTTTAGCAATAAAGTGTTAGACAAAGGCTCAACAAGTTTCATAAGTTTACATACCAAAAATATAAAGTCTTTCTCGCCTCATTCCGGACGAGCAATATAGAACGACCTTACCATTAACACGAGCAGTTAGGCAGAGGCCGTCCCTTCCTCCTCCGTATGTTGCGCCTCTTCTTCAGGGGTAATATCCATCTTTCCCCCGATAGGCAGAGGGCCTTGACGTTCAAAATACCCCAGATGACGTAACTTTGGTACATCTTACGTTTGACGCAACACTAGCAACGATGGAGCCAACGAATCCACCCACCACTTCATAGATGAACGAAACTCCTCTTTTAAACGAGCGTTGCCCAATACCAGCTTGCCAACACGATCCTGCAAACCGTCCGTTACTTGCTTCGCCCCCGCCAACTCCTCATGAAAGCCCTGCTCGCTCGCTTCCTTCTCCAGCGACAGAGTCCTTAGCCGTCCATGGGTCACCTCCAGGTCACCATCGACTGCAAGCTTCGCGTCAGTCAACACTTTCAATTGTTCTTCGAGCCCAGCGGTCCTGCTCGCAATGTGCTCCGCTAACTCGCGATTAAGAGCCTCCGTTACAAGCTCATTCTGCGCTGCCTTCATTTCTTCCAGCCGTAATTCCAGCTCGGCATTACAGTTGGCGAGGGTATCGGCTCAGAGAAACGAAGCCTCAAACGTAAGGGTACCCTGCATGAAATAAACAAAATGATTTATTAATCTTAAGTATGAAGAAAACAGACGCATAATCAATAAAGTAATAACTTACCCGGACAACGGCCACAACCGCTGCACGACGAGCCTGAGGATCATCCAACGCCTGAGCAAGACATTTCTTTTCCTTCTCCATGTAAGGAGTACTCTGCATTTCCCCTTCTGGCAAACTGCCCCCAAAGAGTTTGCCGCTTCCTACCGAACGGGTTCCTTCCTCGACGTAAGAATGAGACAACGACTCTTTTTCCTTGCCTCGCAGTTGTCCCAGATCTTCGTCCAAAAGACTGACAGTTACTGACCTTTGCCTCTTTGCGACTGGGGCATCCTCCATATGGCCACTGACCCCCCGCAGCCCAGGACTCTGCCCAGCGACAAAAGGCACGACAGTATTTGTGCCGGACACATCCTTTCCTCTCGCACTTAAAAATCTCGGCTTCATTCCAACGCTTTCCACAAACTTATAACTATGCACACTTTACACATAATAAGTATTGCTCGCGGGATGGATACGAGGATCGCTATACCTGCTCACTGACCAATACTTGAATGAGTCGAACTTCCTGTCGAGAATATTGGTCAACACTTGGCACTCTTTATTTTTATGACCAAGCACACGCAAACGAGATGACTTATATGATACCCTCGCTAGCATCACACCTGTAAAATAAAGGGCAATCATTTAGTCAACGAGTAACAGCCACTCGCACACAACTTTTACAAATTATACGAAAGAACGTATACTTAGTATTAAATACGTTATGATGTAAACAACGGTTAGGTCCATTGTCATAATTAAAAGCCCCTATCACCAGAATAGGGTGCCGACACCAATAGTTCCCACTCGTCGGCAACTTAAAAATCTTTGGCTCGCTTGATTTACGAGCTATATAATACCAGTACCTCCACTTAGGTGTACAAGGACGCATGACTCTCTGACACCTTGGGCCTACATCATCCTCCTTACCCAGGGTCGCCTTACCTACGACCTTTTTCGCCTTGGCCGAAGTCCGAGTTTGTTGCCCCTCTTGCCCCACTCGTGCTCGTGAACGTGTAACACGAGGAGACGCCGACTCTTCTAGCGTCTCATCCCCATCACGTTCTGCCCCCGTTCCCTCTGGAACATTATCCCAGTTACCCAGACAGCGTCCCGTCTTATAAGCGACGATTATGTCCTCGTAATCTACATTCCAATGAGGAGGCACCGACTGATTAATCAGCTGACATCCCGTCATCACCCGATAAAAATTACCATTCATTTGCCCCGGGGCGCGCCCAAACGAATTTAAACATTTTTTCGTGAAATCATCCAAGGGAAATCTCAGCCCCGAATCAAATTGCCTGAAGTTAACGCTGCATTGGTTGGATGCTAATGTTTAGCAATCCGGCCATATCCACTTACTACCGCCTCAAGCTTTCTCCCGCTCGTTAATAACGTCCAGAAACTCCATCGTGATCCCCGGACTCTCGTAATCAGCCAGCGTACCAGGCAACCTCCACTCGCTTGGATAAGGCCAAAACAACTCAAAAACTTCCTTCTCACGACCACTTATAATGTCTTCGTGGGCTAGATCTCTAGGTACTCTCCCTAGCACCACGAAGTCCACCTGCGATTCTATCCTCAAGTCTCGAGGCACCGAAGTTCCTGCCTCGTGGTCATGACCGCCCACCCACCCCACAGGAACGACACACGATGGCCCAGCCGTTGAGCCCTATATCGTTGACTCACCCTCAGATAGGACCATATTTAAGCTTGTCTTTTCTCTATTCCTTCCCTCGTATCTATCTACCGATCTGTGCTCGGTACTCGCATGTCCCTGTACGAGCCAGGTGCAAACGTCAGGCTCAACCCTAAGGGATCGAAGGGCATAATGGCCACCTAACTTACTAGGTACCCTATAGCTAGGCTACCCCCTGACGAGGCCCTATAGTCAGGCTACCTCCTGGCGTGGCTGTCGAAAGTCAATGCGACTCCGTGACGAATGACATGATTCGTCCTGGAGCCACGGTCACCATAAATTTTTGGGTTGCCACCATTAGGTGGCATACCCCCCGTTTAGCTTGGGCAATTCACATGATTCCAAAGCATATTAAAGAAATTAAACTACGGCAAATGATACAAGTTAAAGGAGAAATCTAACCCAAGAATCCTAATGCGAAAATACACAGTACCAAATACTTCCAGCTCCAACCCAAATGTAATAGCTCCGTTCTTCCAAAGATAAATTTTTTTTTCAAACCAGAGGAGAAGCTTCAAGCTTATAGTTGTTTGTCCTTTTATAGTGGAAGAAACGGTCATGTAAAGAGACATTTTTCTTAAAAACTTCACTGGGCCCAGGCACATCATTCGTCACGTTACTCACTGCGCTAGAGGTCACACCACACACTTTCCCATGAATTTAATATTCAGCCCCCCTCCCGAGACAGTGCCAGACAGACTGTCACACCCTCCGCAGAACGACTAACTCCACATGCGGCCAGAACTACCTCAGATCTCCCTCCATGCGAGCCAGACCTGAGGAGGGGTGATTATAGGAGAGCACGCTCCCGCTAGTGACGAAGTCAGGGAAGTCTAGTGAGAAAGCTCTCTCAACAACCCCAACCTCGCATAATTAGAGCAATGAAGCGACAGATAGATCGACGAGCGAACTCGTCGGTCGTCCTGCATGAGTAAGGATGCCCTGACGAAACTACTTTTATGTACCTTTAAACAACGAGCAATTATTAGCAACTGTAGAACAAAAACGAGGAATACCCAATCCCATGACTCTGAAGGGATAGTCTAGGAATTTCCCTTGACACGTGATAAAAGATGCTCCTAGGTCAAACCCTCCTTATAAATAGGGAGGAGGGGATAAACAAAAGGGATCTTCTTCTTCTTCTTCTTCCTTCTTTAAGCAAACTACTATTTCTCAACGATCTCTAAATGCAACCAGAGAGAAAGAGGAACCTGGAGAGAGTTGAGCGGTGCCCTCCTTCGGTTCAGTATCAAGTCCGATCCATCGAACGGTTATTGTTGTCCCCTAATAAAATAAGGAGACTACACTCATTTATGAGAATTTAGACTTCCCAAGCTCGATCTAGGTCAAATGAACGATTTAGGTCGGATGAACGAACCCTCTGCTGGAGCTCGAGTGAGCAATTATCCAGAGCTCGATCGAGCTCATTTATGAGAAATCATACCTTCAAAGCTCGATTTAGGTCAGATAAACAAACCCTCTGCTGGAGATCGAGTGAGTAATTATCCAGAGCTCGAGTGAGAGAGAAGGAGGATTTATGTCAAAATTTGGGTTTTTGAGATCGTTAAGTGGCAAAAATAACAAAGATTGAGAGAATGGTTTATGGAGAGAGTGAGAAAGATCGCGAGAGAGTTGCAGAGATGAGAGCTATGGGGAGCAAATGTTGATATAACTTGAAATATGTGTTAAAATGTTGAAATAATGGTCTCCAATGATGAAAAAATCCCTTGTTGTACTCCCAATAGAAGCATGAGAGAGGTATAGCTATGTTAGCTAACAGGCTCTTAATCACTTTGTCGATAAACCCTCTTATTGTAGGAGGAGGTTCAAATTCTAATTTGAGAGAAGGACCAACGATTGGTTCACCTGATAATAACTCTCGAATCCACGATGGTAGAGTACTTGATCTTAAGGTTGTTGTTGCCATTAGAGCAACCACGAAACGAGTTTCAGAGACACTGTGATGGTGATGATGATGAGATGAGGGGCTGATGCGTACACTTTCGAGGTCTCGATCGCTAAAAAGTTTGAGAGAGAGAGAGAGAAGATGAAACCCCAAAAGCAAATTGCTGATCGAGGTATTTGTATTTTGTATGAATGGTTTTGTCGATAAAATTAAGATGTTTCTCCAACTCTGTGAATTAACGTAAGAATTGAGAAATGGAGGAAGAGAGGCCTCGAAGCTCGTGCATAGGTTTGATAAAATCTTGTTCCCTATTGTTGTTATTAACTTTTTCTTCTTGTTTGATTGGGAGTAAGACTACTGCAGAACAATTATACGCCATGAACCGAAAATCAAAATCCCCCTCCTTTATTGTCGAATTTTAGAATTGTGGTTAATTCTGTTTGATTCCCACTGATGGCGCCAAATGTAAGAGCCAAATTTCGTATCTTGAACTTAGAATTTCACAACGATTACGATTAGAACGTAATAAACAACAACCAATCAAACACAAGAATTAACGTGGAAACCTCTGAATAGGTAAAAATCACGACATCTCTTGGGGATTTAGAAAAAAAGATATTATTGATTGACTAGATATTACAAAGAACACTCTCGATAGTTTTGTATATATTTTCTTAATAAGAAAAATCTGTCTCTAACCTTTAGTTCTCTGGTCCTATTTATAGGTTTTATAATATGACCATTTTATGACCGTTTGCTTTAATGATGAACGTTCCAATATCGTTTTGATGAGTCTTCATAATGACTGTGTAACGGCATCAGTAACTCTTCTGTCTTGTAAAGACTTCATTAAATGACGTCGTGTGTTAACGATTTCGGGCTGTTTCCACGGAGATCGATTAGCTGTATGTTGGTCGAAGCTAGGGCTTGAGATCGAGAGTGGGAATAATCCCTTACATGTATCTCAACAATTAGTATGAATTTATTTTCACTTCAATGATAATCACAACTGCAGATGTAGGGCTTTATTTTTGAGTTTTTTGGGATAATCTCATTCTCTGTTGTAGATGGTAGACTTTAAGCAGGGGTGAGTACTTACTTTCAGGGCCGGCCCTGTGCAGGAAAAAAAATTGGGCCTTTTTTACTATAAATTTTTATTTATTTTTAGTTTAGAGAATTTTTATTATTATTCTAGGCCTTGTTTTTAGAAGTTAGGGTATTTGGTTTGTGGGCCTTGTATAATGGGTTTGGTTTTCTGGTCGAATCTGAAGTGGGCTGGGTTTAATTTTTATTTTTTTTGGGCAAAGCAATTTTTATTTATTTTTTCGGCCCTATGTCGTTGCACATGTCGCACACCCTCATGGCCGGGCCTGCTTACTTTTTTACTTAAACTGCTACAAATTATTATTTGCTAGTACAAATTAGATCATATGGCCTGACCATAGATAATTTCCCCATCGCGAGAGTATCCAAACTCTTTTCTCAAAATATATGGCAAATATGTTTTTCTCAGTTTAGACTGAGGAGTCTTATAGTTTACAATAAGAAGAGAAAAATAAAATAAATACATGACTCGCCTCTATTTGTGTCGCCCACATCTTAGTAGGTAAACCCCACTAAGTCGAATTGTTTTGTCTTGCTGATCTGTAAAAATGTATTTAGATTTGTAACTCAAGATGTTCCTGTCACAACATTATGAGTTATTGGCCTGTCCAAGCCCAGGAGGACATTATTATATCACAATATCATTTCCTTCTCGTAGAGTAAAACTATGGCTCAGCAAATTATCAAAAATCAAAGACAGGAATGTAGCACCAAATAAACACTAGAAGTTGGAAATTTTAATTGTCTCTGATCACATTAATAATGAGAACAAATCAAGTACTTGTATTATTCCAATCCAGAGAAGCTAATCAAGAAACATAATAGCAACCGAAACACTAATAAATCCATAATAAGATAACTGAAACCAGGAAGGATCTTGTGCTCAGAGCTGCCCTGTCACGGGTTCAGCATCATTAGTCAAGGTGTTGCCAATGTCAATACCGAACCGATATCTGCTTCAGCCTTAGCGAGGCACTCTAACGCAGTGTTCACATAGTCCATGGAGATAACCTCAATATCTGTAGTTATGCCGCGTTTCCCTGCGAAATCAATCATCTGTTGAGTCTGTTCCATTCCTCCCATGGCACTTCCAGCAGCAATCTTCCCCCTTCAATATTTCTAAAACTTAATACTTGCCACACAAACACGTAACCAGTTTTAAGTTGATATGTAGTAGTATATTTTACCCATAAGCAGAGGGAGCACGAGTAGCTCTGTGAGGCTGCCCTGTTTTTTGTTTGAATTGACCTTGAGTATGTTTGAACATACTCATGGTCTATTCAAACAATTTACTCAGATGGCCCTGTTGTTCAAATACACATTATCTGTTCGAACAGACTCAAGATTGTATTTGGTTTGAAGCATTTGGTTTGAAGCATTTGGTTTGCCTCGAGAACTGAGTGATTGTATTTGGCTCTCCCAAGTATACAAAGGAGAGTTAGTTTTTTTTTCAGAAGCCACCATTGGTGAGATCTTTAGGTAGAGGAATTCTTGAGAGAAAAACCTCCTTTGTTTGTAAGATTGTAACCTTGGATCTTAGAATAAGCTCTCTTTCTCCCTCTCTCTCTCTCTCTATTATATGTAGATGCAAGCAATTACCGAACCACCTTAAATACTTGTTATTGGTTTTGGTTGTGTATTCCTTTAGCTTGTTCATAGTTAATCAGATCGAATCGAAGTTCGACTTCCGCGGTGCAGCTCAACAAGCTTCAGCGATCTATGGGGTAAACAAACCATAACCAGCTTTCCATGAGACTTCAAGAGACCAATCAATGGTAGGATTGAATGTAATGCAGATACTGTGCCAATGATACCATTCATTGTCCCCAATATAGCCTATAAAGAACAAAATAAATAGAAACTAAATAAAAAATTAGTACCGCTTCATATGTGCCTTTTTATGATCTTCCTTCCATATCATAATTTCACTAAAACTCAAAATTGTTCTAAGCAACATAATAAAAGTGAATAAGTCAGAGTTCTACTCTATTACCTTAATCTGTGCCTGATCACGACTAACAATAAAGGAGTCAACGCCTAGATAATCAATGGTTTCCTTCTCCTTGCTGGGGGAAGTACTTATCACATTAACCTTCAAACCTAAAGCTTTGGCAAACTTCACAGCAACATGTCCAATACCGCCGAGCTCCACAACACCCAAGTGCATACCAGGTTTATTAAGTTTAAAACACTTCAATGGGCTATAAACTGTAATACCAAAACATAATAACAGAGCCCCAATATCGAGCGAAACATTTTTAGGGATGCGTACGATTAACGCTCGTTAACAACTATGATATATGAGTATCCGCCATATGTTACTGTTCCATTGTAGTTTATTGAGTTATGGGTGAAAACCTTCTTTAGGCAGTAATTCTCAAGGTCATTAGTGCAGTTGTCACAAGAGTGATAGGCTCCAACAAGGCATCCCACACCAACCTTATTTCTCACTTTAAACTTTTCTACCTTCCTGCCCACTTCACTCACTATTCCCACAATCTCGTGCCTGCGTAATTGATCATCGTTACTTGAGCAGATAAAAAAACTTGTTAGGAGTTGGGTCCAGCCCAAGGTGGGAACCCAACTGGGTTGGGGTATCCTACTGGTACTTCTAATAAGCCCATAAACCATTAGGGTTTATGGGGAGAGTTTGAATTGTTATAAATAACCAAAAAGGGTTATCTTCTTGTAATCCAAACCTATGAGAATATAGAGAGTTTCAACCTATTAATTATATTTTACTCTTCTCTCTATAATATTGTGATTAACTGATAAAATAAGATATTATCCAACATGTTATCAACACTGCGAGCTAGTAGATCATAAGGGTATAGAACTCTCCAAATCAGTGTTTTCTAGACATTTTTTGCGTTACGGAGAGGTATTTATTTTTACCAATTTCGAATTTCTAGATATTTATTGCTTGATCTATAATATAGGATATCTAGATATGTATAGAAAGATTAATATATTTTATTTTGGGATTTAAAAAGGCTATTTTTAGTGATTTTTAACCCTTGTTAAATGGCTATTTTTAAACTAAAATAACGATCGTTGTGGATATCGGATTGACACACTATCAATTTTTTTGCGTAGCCTATTAAATAATAATTATATCCGTATATGGCATGTCTCAGGGAGATGTCCCAGTCATCGGGAAATTGGCATGGAAACTGGGTAATTCACGGCCAAAAATTATTATTTTTACGGCGTATTAGGTCATACTGACGTCAGCTAGGGTTTTTTTTTTTTTTTTTTTTTTTTTTTTTAAAATTATTTATTATCTAATAATGACGTAATCAAATCTAGATCTAATTTTGGAAATTGGACTGGATTAGGCCTGATCCATTGCTGACGTAGCAGAGAGGCTGAACCCACAATAATACATGGTAGTGACACGTGTTAAGAACACGTGGCAGTGGGGTCTACTCTTGCTGATATGGCAGTGATAGGCGTCAAGAATATGTGGCATGCCACATGGCAATGGGACCCAACCATGCTGACGTGGTAGATGGGGGTCTATCATGCTGACGTGTGTGACCCGTGGTAGCATTGTTCACGTGCCACGTGGCAGTACATATTTGTGCCACGTAGCAGTCATTTTTGGATGACACATGGCAGCACAGTGGCATGCCATATAACAACATAGTTTTGTGATATGTGGCATAGTAGTTTGCCCCGGTCAAACTGGTCCATATCGGTCAACCCGGTCCAGGCCTTGACCCAGACCAAGCCAGATTGGTCCTAGGTCAGTTCAAATACTAAATTGGCTCTCGAGAGCTCAATTTTTGGGTTAAATTGAGTCAAATTTTTTTTAAAATTTTTATTGACTGGGCATACCCCTTGGGGGACCCATTTTTAATTTTTCAATAAAAAATATTTTTTTAATTTTTTTTTGGGAGTAGGTGCCTCCTATAGGAAAATTGACTCACTTATATATGATATAAGAAAATATATTAATACCTATTTAATTATTTTACGATAGCTAATATTGTAGCGCCCCATTTTTTTATTTTTTTTACATTTTATTAGTGTAGCCGTAGTAGTGTAATAGGTTGCTCCTATAACATATTTTCCTAGCCTTTGTTTCCCCAAATTCTTTTATCAAACCCATTGAAACCCACACCAAATTTTATAACTCTTCTCCATCTCCTCCTTCTTCTCCTCCAACCTTTCTTCTCTTTAATTAATTTTGAAATCAGTAGAGAGGGTAACAAACCCCAAACCTATTATTTCCTCAAATCTTTAATCTAGGAAGAATTCTTTCAAATCCTTCATTAATTGGAGTGGCTGGAGATTCTTGAGCGAGTGAATCGAGAGTAGATTTTTACTTTTTTAGTGAGGGGATAAATCTTTGCATTGCTCTTTATTAGCATTCTATCTTCAGGTAAGTGCAATTATCATCTGCTATTAATCATGAACTGCCATATATTTTCAGATTGTAAGCATGGAACAACAATGATAATGATGCCCTGTTAGTGCTACTATATATGTTATGTTTAGTCAGAATCACACTTAACCATAAATAGTAGGTAGGAGCATATAAGTAATTCCAAATTTTTATCAATTAGTTGTTTCTGTTGTAGTTATAAATCCATACTATAATAGTTTCTTTTGATCACAGTAAGGTAGACTTGTTTAGAATATTTCAGAATGTATATATATACTAGTACTACCCGTGGCTCGCCACGGCAACAACGTCAACGCGCCTTCGGCGCTATATAATTTACCAGTAACGCGCCTTTGGCGCTAAAACTACCCCTCATGAAAATAATGGATATCTTAAGTTGATTAAGGTGATGCATAGTCTTAAAAACACCTATATAGTACTACCCGTGGCTCGCTGCGGGGAATTAGTTGACGCGCCTTCGACGCTACCTTTTGAGCTTTTGTGGGTTTGTCGCTATACTAAATCCAAAGGAACTATAGATGATTTCAATTTTTAAAGTCCAAATGCACTTAATCCCAAATTGTGAGAACCTTGCCAAACCACATACTGAGTTTAGTCAAGGTAAATCTTGGCGAGTGGCCATGTTGGTGGTGAATCAAACTTAGGACCTCTGCTTAAGTGTATAGGAGTTGTTTTTGTCATCTACAAAAATTACCACTTCTAAGAACATTTTCAGCGAATTTTTGAGAGAAAGAACAGTTTGCCAAAATCTGTCATTCGAAGGCTTTCCCACATATTTGCTGGATAAGCGTGTATATGCTCTCCTAGAGACCGAAACTCCTTTTTATTGAAGATGCTCTAAGATGTCAATTGATGAAGTTCAAGCTCAAAAAATGCAAGTATCAAAAACAGTGTAACTACGACTTTTAAGCATAATCTATTAATGAAGCTCAACTAATACGGTTAGCAAAAATCATGCAACAGCTACCAGTAGTATAGCCTTCAAAAAGAAATCTCAGCTCCCAAACTTAAGCAATATATCAAACACAATCTCAGATATTATTGTAGAGAAAAATATAAATTCAACCAACATGAAAGAAGGGAGTTAAAAGGTCTTTTAGAAATTTATAAATAACCTACAAAAGTTTAACAATTTAATGGCTTATAATGCCAGTAATCTGAGCAATCCACGGGAAAAATGAACCAAATTATCGAGTGGCTTAGGTTCTTACAAAATAAAACAAATAAATATACTCCATGGAAGGAGTCCCAATATTTGCCTCAAGTCCGGAATAAATTACTCCTTTGGTAGTTTTACCCTAGCAAGGCACTACATATATAGTATCCGTAGAATCCACTAAGTCAGATGGCACTGATGAATGAAAGGCAAGGATCTAACTATGCAGATCATCTTCTTCAGCACCTACAACAGGAGCTGCAAAAGCGTTAGAACCAGCAGCAGACCCAGCTCCAGCTTCTACAAACCAGAACTTACTACCGAACCCCCTCGACTATCATAATGTCTGTACAAATGCCTGGTACTTGTGGATGTCAGCGCCGCTTACACTCATACGTGCAAACTTTATTGACTCCTTCATTACCATGGATTGAGTTATGGAATAAGTGTGGAACGTGCGAAGATGTACTTGGCCCTTGTATCAAACCAACATATGTTACACGTGAGATCAATAGAAATGCAACCTCTGGCAACTGTACGTATCTGATTAGGCACGAAGATGTTTGACTTACCCAGTCATGGCAAGAAAGCATGAAATGATCTGCACCAAAGCTCCTATTCCAATAAGGATATTTTACGGCAATTACGTTGACATAATCAACAACTGTCCAATGTGCTTTACCTCATGGTGCTTAGCATCATAGAGGTACGCAAACATCATGACTACACTAAATGGTAAGAAATATACATGAGCTTTATCAGGATCTTTGGTTCTGAAATGCTTCTCCATTTCCATTTGATAAATAAACCTTCCCTTAGTTGAATTTATGCTTCTGCATGGTCCGTTATGAAACATCGGCGGATCTCCTTCTTTATAAACATATATCTTAAGCAACTTTTCCATCTCAAGATAACTCCTACAAAAAATTTCATTTTATCTTATTTATAGATGCCGTAAAGAATTAAACCAATTAATAATGATAGAGGAACAAAATTTGTTAAACATACCTATGAAAAACATATGCATTTTTATAAATTGCACCTTGAGGAACATAATCAGGATCCTCATGTCTTTCTGTTGCATTCATATTTCGAGTAGCTTTCTTTATAGAAGCTCGGGCACTCGTCAGACCTACTTCAATCATCTCAAGTTTGCTATATCTCTTCACTTCTCATTCCATCGGTAAATCATGTAATGTGGTAGAAATAGATGACTCGTTAACGGATATATGTTGTGAACTTGAGTCATTAGTGGTGGAGGAATTGTAAAGAAGTGCATATACTTCATTGTTCAAAACTTCTTGCATCTATTATGCGAACAACAGACAACACGTAGGAGCCGTGTTGTGTGGGACCCAATTTCACAATGGTATTCATTTCAAATTGTATTCATCTTCTTTTGATCTATCCTTCTTGTAAGATGTATTTTTCTTTTGAGATCAACATAAGCTCTTAATCATCAACCGTGGTGAAACATGGCAAATTCTAGATTAAGATAACAACCACCTATCATTAATATTTGGATTATGCATTCCTTTTTTATAATTGTAATTTTTAATATTTTCAATGACGAAAAACATAAAAAATAAGAAGATCAAAACTAAAGTTTTCATTGTGAACTTTTAGCAAACAACTGAACAAATAGATGTGATGTCCTCCCTTAATCAACATCAAACAAAGAAATGACCAGATTCCATAGATTAAATCAAACTCAAATCATAATATAAACATAATAACATCAATCAGTCTTATCATCCACCAAACTAAATAGCTCAATACCAACTAACTTAACCTTCACATACTAAAAAAAGCTTAATAAACACTCATAGATTATAATCATGAATCAACTAAAAAAATAAAATAAAATTAAGCCCCATTTCTTGAATCAGTAAAATAAGCATACCCAAATCATCTAAACTTGCAAAAATCAACATAAAAACTTAAATTTAGATCATTAGTTATACCTTAAGATACCTCATGAATTTTAGGAAATCAATCATCTTGCAGTAGCAGTAGCATCTGCAGGGTCTGGCTTTGTTTGGATCAAAACTCTTCCTCCATTAACAGGAACTAAAGCTTCAAATACAATCAAAACAAAGAAGATGTAAAGATAGATTTAGACTCCATTAGAGATACAAATTTCTTGTAAAATACTTCAAGGTTCTCCTCCTTCGAAAAAGATACCCCATCGAGGCTAAAATCTTGATACCCAATCTCTGTTCTCACCCTAATCGTGTGCTGATGAGACGAAACATGTAAGGCTGAAATGAGTTTTTCTTTCTGACCTGGGTAATAGCGAATGAGGTTCACGACTTCCACAGGGTGTAACTATTCTAATTTATGTTATGATGTGCTCATATCCTAGAGGGTATTTTGTTCTATTGTAGCAATTGTCGTACTAATATCCTGTTATAGCAATTGATTAATCTTTGTCTTCCTCCTACTTTTTCAATCACTTTATAGGATGAAGTAGCTTAAAAAATATATTCGCCTAACAAAGAAAGAAAGAAAGGATTCACAGGGAATTTTTTTCTCTAAAAGATCAATATTGTTAGTCGAGGCTCTTTCAAAGAAAAAATTATAGCGTATAGAATAATTAAAATCTAACTCAAAATCCAGCCAAACAAAATTCAAGTACAAACCAAGATTTCTTAAGCAAATTTAAACACTCAAACTACCCAAAGTAATGCAAATTCAAGCAATAATTAGGAGTAATTACGCGACACTGCCTACCCAAAATAACCTAGGCTAAGCTAAAATTAAGAGTAAAAGATAAACCCCCACTATCAATATTAAACAAACATAAGTCCAACCTTTAGACCTTAAGATCCAACCTTGATACCCGCCTGATTTTGTACAAAATCAAAGGATTTATTGATTTTGTAAATCTGTAGAAGCTACTTTAAATAATTATCATGCTTCCTCAATCACATATGCAGAAACTAAACTCCAATTTCAGACCAATTGTGCAATTAATGAAGGAGAAAAAGCAGATCATAAACAATTACTTTCAAACCAAAGGAAAGAAATAATAAATTGTAAAACATACCTTTAGAGGCGAGATGAATTCAGACCTTCAACCTTAAGGATTGAAGAGTTAGTGAAAGAAAAGCAGAACAAATGTCTTAATAGCGGGAAAGTCCTAGCCAATGTAGGTCAAATGACACCCATCGTCTACAACAATCAGAAAGAAAGAGTGAAGGACTCAACCTTCGCTTTCTACAACAACAAGAAGATGAAAAGGAAGAAAAGATGAAACAACAAACTTGATTGGTTATACAGTACCCTAAACTTAATTGGTTATACAGTACAACAAAATTCAAAATTGCATATGGTACCCTAAACTTGACTAAGTTTCAAGTACCAAATGCAAAAAGTTTCAAAAATTATGTTCTAATTTGATCATAAGTGATCTAAACCCTAAGAAAAATCACTAATTATAAAAAATTACAGATTAATACCAATCACAAATTATAAAGTATAACAAATCGCAGATCAATACTAACAGCAACAACAAGTAAAGTTTGAAAATTATGTTCTAAATTGATAATAGGTGATCAAAACCCTAAGAGAAATCACAAATCACAAAGTATAACAAATCAAAAACTATTTTAGAGAGCATGTACAACTATATTATCTATATGCAAAATCTGAAAAAACATAATTCAAAATTAGAGAGCATGTACAACTATAATTGACAAATCGAGAACTACTTTGTGAAAATTAATATTATCTATATTAACAAATCGAAAACTACTTTGTGAAAATTCTGAAAAAACATCATTCAGAATTAGAGAGCTTGGGTTCACCAGAAGGAAGAGAACTTGGGTTCACCTGAAGGAAGTCAAAAACTGTTTGCAAGTCTACTAGAATGGTTCATGTCTTCTCATACAAAATATGGCTTACTCTTATAAGGCTATAGGCACCAATGACTTGAGAGTAAAGAGCATACTTTCCAATCCAGTGATCATTTAGGATATTAATTTTATCCCCATTTCCCATCCTCAAGCAAAACCAACGACAAATACTGAACCCTAACATCCTTAATCATGACCCATTTTTTAATCCCTTTAATCAACTCAACACTATTAATCTTCTCACTGTTAATCAGATCATAAATCTCAAGGTTCATCGCCCAATCAGGTTCGTCCAAATGTTACGTCTTCGACGATCTTATCGGTTTGATTAGGACTGTTGAAAAGCTCTTTCATCTTGAAGCTCATTGAGCTCATACCAGTCATAACTTTTGGCCCTACCTTGGCTAACCTGATCTTTAATCGTTCCCTGAAAGCGCTTACCTTCCCCATTGGATCGTCACTCATGGTAGAAACTCTAATTGAAGTATTGAGAGATGACCGAAGCCCTAGAATTGGATATTGGATTCGATTTGGGGGAAATTAATTTTGGTTTTCGATTTGAAAGAGATACTTAACAATAGACTTGATAATCGATTTGGTTTTCAATTTTGTTGTAAAGTGGGGCTCTGGTATTTGAAAGGAAGAAGAGTGGGAAGCTTTTTGAAAGAGGAACTTGATGATAATGAGAAAGATAGAATCGTATTTGAGAAGAAAAAGTTGGGATTATAGAAGTATTTAACAATTGGCTGATGAGACTAAAATACCCTTTGTCTGTGTTTAGTCTAAATTGTCCTTCAACTTGTTTATTCTATCAAGAGTTAAATGGATCTAGAACGTCAATCTCGCCCTTCTCATTAAATTTCAACCCCTCTTTATTTTTGAGACAATGGCAAACTTGTCTATTTGAAAAATACCATTGTATAATGCAATATAGATGTTTAGTACGGGCAAATTTGTATATTATATGCACAATGCATATATGTTCAGTATGGCAAACTTTGTGTAGGCATATATATATATATATATATATATATATATGTTTAGTGTATAAGATAACTTTCAATGTTATTAATTATGCCCTGGTCCATATCAATAGCATTGGTAGTAGTAATTGGTGCCCTCATATTCAGCCCTTAAACTATAGATGGGTAGGTTGGACCTTGATGTTAAATAAATGGGGTACTAAGCATAAGTCTATATTATATCATCGCCAGAGTCCTCATTCCTATAATTGTGATGGTAGAAAGGTCGTTGAGCTTAAAATTGCCAATTATATGATATAGTCTCATTGCCTATAGAGCAAGGATAGATAAGTCATTTTGATTGAGTGTCGGTTTCTTAAATCATTCATGCATATGAGAACTTAGAGTCATGTACACAGTAGGGCTATGTTGTCAGGGTCCTTGGGTTCGAGTCCCTAGACAAAAGATTTGGTAACTGTTTATCAGTATCCCAGAGTTGTAAGTCCCTTAATTATTTCCCTGTTACTTCTCGGCTGCATGCTACGCGAGCATCTTATGGGCTTAGATCCCTGAAAGTTAAAATATATTAGGCTTTATACCTGTAGGTTGAAAATCCTTGACCACCTTGATCTGGTGATTTCCCCGCTAATTCTTGGCTCACTAAAAAGGAATCCGCCAATCCCTGGCTCGACAATAAGAGAAACGCTTATGTTGAGGATAAAAGGGTACGAGAGTGTGGTCCCACTGAATTAAAAGTGACCCTGTGTACATCGTCTATTAGTTATCCCCCACACCTAATAATATTTTATAACTACTTTATAACACCGGCTGGTGCCGACGCTTAAAAAACAATATTAATAATTGAACCTCATCTCCTGTGTAATCATTGCATCATTTATACATATAGATAAAATATTATATCATATTAGTACTTTTGTATTATATCGATCTGTCATGTTCAGTGACCGGTAATAATTATGCTTGTTGGCGCCCTGTACGCTATATTTTTTCACAGGAGGTCGAGCACGGTAGGATTTTGCTTAGTGAGGCTTGGTTGATTATTTCAGGATTCTTTGGAGTTCTATTAGATTGTTGAGCTATCGTAGGGTATTTAAGATTTTTATTTCAGATTTTATTGTCGCAGTCTTATTTATGTTTTTAGAGTTGGTTAAGAATATTTTTCACTCTAATTCAATTTATTCATTTAATTTATAATTGAGTTATTTCCGTTGCGTTTCTTTGATAAGTAGATGTAGTTAATTTCTTTAGAAATATATTACATCTATGGGGTTTATCTATGGTATGCCCGACTTACTAGGCCTTAGGATTTGCTTAATGATTTTATTTGAAAGCGGAATTTGGGGCATGAGGTACTCCGTCCAAGGTCACCACCTCACTAATCTACAACCTTGACAAGCTATCCATAGATGCAGTAGTGCGAACAGAAAGGAAATGTGTAGATTTAGTCAACCGATCAACGATTACCCAAATAGAATTAGAACCACTCCGAGCCTTGGGTAAACCGCTAACGAAATCCACAAACAGATGGACAGACTGAGAGAGTATACCAGATCATGGAGGACATGTTACAAGCTTGTATGATGGACTTCAAGGGGAGCTAGGTTAACCAGTTCCCTTACAACAACAGTTTCTAGTTGATTATTGGTACGACACCATTTGAGGCAATGTATGGTCGACCGTGTCATTTTCTCACCTTTGATAGAGTTTGCTTATAATAACAGTTTCCAGTCAATTATTGGTATGGCACCATTTAAGGCATTGTATGGTCGACCGTGTCGTTCTTCCACCTGTTGGGCAGAGGTTGGAGAGGGGAGTTTTCTTGGGCCAGAGATAGTTCAACAGACGACTGGCAATATTAGAGTTATTTGTGACCAGTTGCATATAGCACAAAGCCGGCAGAAGACCTATGCAGATACCTGTCGAAGGCCGTTGGAGTTTGTGGCTGGAGATCATGTTTTTATGAAGGTTTCACCTACAAAATGGGTGATGCGCTTTAGCAAGAAGGGTAAGTTGGCACCTAGGTTTGTTGGGCCGTTTTAGATCTTTAGCAGGGTTGGGGAATTCTCTTATCGCTTGGCACTGCCACCATAGATGAACCGGGTCCATAATGTGTTTCACGTATCGATATTGCGTAAGTATGCGAGAGATTCATCTCATGTGATTGACTGGTAGCCGCTGGAGATTATAGAGGATGTTTCGTATGAGGAGCAGCCTGTAAATATTGTGGATCGTAAGGATCAAGTGCTTCGGACTAGGACCATTTCATTGTTTAAGGTTCAGTGGAGCAATCACGGTAGGGCGAGGCTTCAAGGGAGCATGAAGAGGATATCCGCGAGTGTTATCCTTCTCTTTTTGCCGAGTTAGGTACCCCATATTTCGTGGGAAAAATTTCTTTTTAGGAGGGTAGAATGTAGTGGTCAACTTTTTTTTTTCATTTTGTATGTTATTAGTGTAGCCGTAGTAGTGTAATATGTTGCTCCTGTAACATATTATCCTAGCTTTTGTTTCCCCAAATTCTTTTATCAAACCCATTCAAACCCACACCGAATTTCCTTAACTCTTCTCCAACTCCTCCTCCTTCTTCTCCTCCTTCATCCTTTCTTATCTTTTATTAATTTTAAAATCTGGAGAGAGGGTAACAAACCCCAAATCTATTGTTTCCTCAAACCTTTAATCTATGAAGAATTATTTCAAATCCTTCATCAATTGGAGTGGCTGGAGATTCTTGAGCGAGTGAATCGAGAGTGGGTTTTTACTGTCCTAGTGAGGAGAGAAATCTTTGCATTGCTCTTCATTAGCATTCTATCTTCAGGCAAGTGATATTATCATTTTCCATTAATCATGAACTGCCATATATTTTCAGATTGTATTCTTGGAACAACAATGATAATGATGCCCTGCTAGTGCTACTATATATGTTATGCTTAGTTAGAATCATACTTAACCATAAATAGTAGGTTTGCTTTAGTTGGAGCATATCAGTAATCCTAACTTTTTATCAATTAGTTGTTTCTATTGTAGTTATAAATCCATACTATAATAGTTTCTTTTGATCACAGTAAGGTAGACTTGTTTAGAATTTTTCTGAATGTATATATATGTTTAGTAAGGGCAGATTTGTATATTATATACATAATGCATATATGTTCAGTAAGGAAGACTTTGTGCAGACATATATATATATACATATATGTATATATATAGTGTACAAGATAACTTTCAATTTTAATAATTATTCCCTGGTCCATATCAATAACATTGGTAGTAGTAATTGGTGCCCTCATGTTCAGCCCTTAAACTATAGATGGGTAGGTTGGACCTTGATGTTAAATTAAGGGGTACTAAGCATAAGTCTATATTATATCATCTTCAGAGTCCTCATTCCTATAATTGTGAGGGTAGAAAGGTCGTTGAGCATAAGATCGCCAATTATATCGTATAGTCTCATTGCCTGTAGGGCAAGGACGAATAAGTCATTTTGATTGAGTGTCAGTCTCTTAAATCATTCATGCATAGGAGAACTAAAGACATGTACACAGTAGGGCTATGTGGTCAGAGTCCTTGGGTTCGATTCCCTAAACAAAAGATTTGGTAACTACTTATCTGTGTCCCAGGGTTGCAAGTCCCTAAATTATTTCCCTATTACTTCTTAACTGCATGCTACGCGAGCATCCCGTGGGCTTAGATCCCTAAAAGTTAAAATAAATAAGGCTTTAGACATGTAGAATGAAAATCCTTAACCACCTTGATCTGGTGATTTCCGCACTAATTCCTGGCTCACTAAAAAGGAATTTACCAATCCCTAGCTCAACAATAAGGGATTCTGTTGAGGACATAAGGGTATGAGAGTGTGGTCCCACTGAATTAAAAGTGACCCTATGTACATAGTCTGCTAGTTATCGCCCATACCTAATAATATTTTATAGCTACTTTATAAGACCGGTTGGCGTCGATGCTTAAAAATGACATTAATAATTGAACTTCATCTCCTCTGTAATCACTGCATATAATTTATACATATAGATAAAATATTATATCACATTAGTACTTCTACATTATATAGGTCTGTCATGTTCAGGGGTCAGTAATAATTGTGCTTGCTGATGCCCTGTGCGTTACATTTTTTTACAGGAGGTTGAGCACGGTAGGATTTTGCTTAGTGAGGCTTGGTTGATCATTTTGGAATTCTTTAGATTTCTATTGGATCGTTGAGCTGTCGTAGGGTATTTATGATTTTTATTTCAGATTTCATTGTCGTAGTCTTATTTTCGTTTTTAAAGTTGGTTGAGAATATTTTTTACTCTAATTTAATTTATTCATTTAATTTATAATTGAGTTATTTCTGTTGTGTTTCTTTGATAAGTAGATGTAGTTAATTTTATTAAAGATATATTACATCTGTGGGGTTCATCCGTGGGATGCCCGACTTGTTAGGCCTTAAGATTTGCTTAATAATTTTTATCATAAAGCAAATTTTGGGGCGTGATAAATATGATATTAATGGTATGCCTCTAAGATACTAATTATCATGATCAAGGATCAAAGATATTTCAAAACCAAAACTAATTAAGAATACGACTGGGAGTCATATCTAAATCACAGTTAATTGTTAAGGATATATAATTAAGCCCAATTGGGAATTGACTTAGTCTTATTTCTAAAAACCTTGTGTCTGAGGAACTAATTTTACATATCTAGGTATAATTAGATGTTATATGATAACATTTAAAGACATAAAGGAACTGACAACAACCTATAGTACCCTAGAATTTTAGTTCAAAGATATGAGTAATCTACCTATCTTATGAACCCAGTAGACTTCGGGGGTAGGCCACTTATCTGCTAAACATCTAATACCCCTCATATTCATAGCAAATAGGGTCATTTGGCTAATATATATACAAGCCTTATATAACTTTAGGGTTATAATATCCTAGTTGTTAGAATATGGATCGCAACATCTAGTAGTTTAAATAGTTATTTTGGCTAAGATTATATTAAAACGCACTTTAAGGTTAAGATCACCATTTTACAGGGTAAAGTTGGGATTTGGCGCTTAATTAGAACTCATGAGTATAAAGCCATGATCAAGGTTCACTTGTAAATAATGATTAGGAATCATGTATTTCATTGTGCTATATACCATGAACCACAAGTAATGATTGGAAATCATGTTCTTAAATAGGATTTCATGAGAAATAGGATATGAACTCGGTTCACCTACAAGTAATAATTGGGAATCATTGACTTGAATACTATGAATTATCTTTATGCAATGAATGTTTATGAAATACTACTACTGGTATTGATCTACGCGCATAATAGAAATTAACTATACTCAGATCATTGAGTACCTCCCATACTATAATTTTCATTTCATACACCAATTAACTTAAACTTTATGAATAGTGCAATCCATTTACTGCTGTCGAATCTGGAAAAGACTATTTTTGAGAATAATGAGTCTTAATATAACAAAGTAGAAGCTTTGTTTTCACCCTCGCTCCATATTCAAGAAGACCTGATAATGGATTATTCTATACTGCGGTAAAATTTTAATTCGACAGTACAACTCCACTATAATCTCACATAAAGAAATGGTTGAGGTAAATGGAGTTATTAGGAATATTTTATTAAACTTTCTATACTTCAAATATTGTGCTTCCAAGGCAACATTTGATAGTTCACTATGCACACAAACCTAATTCAAGTTTTCCTCATCTCTGAGCAAAACAATGAGCAACCGGTTAGGAACCTCAAGCTTATGCCTACAAAGAGTAAGCATGAACCAGGGTTACTCAAAGTTGGGTCTAGTAACAGGGGAAGTTGTAGACATGGTCGCAACCATGGATAAACGAGAGGTAGTAACAATGACATGATTAAAATTTTAGCCATCAGTAACCTGAAGCAAGGGGAACAAGAAGTTTACCAATTTACCAAAATGGAATAGAAAGAATTCTAAAATTGATACGAGATGGTCAGGCAAGGGATTGTAAGGCACCCCAGATGATCTAAATAGATCGGCCCCAGACTTATCATGTGATCATAGCTGGTACAGACCTCACCACGGCAGAGTCTGTGGCCATAGATTTCTCCCATGATACTAATACAACATTGGATTAAGTTTTAACAATGAACAGTAGTAAATTCTCAGTAGATGAATGATGTTACCTAGATAGCATTGCCAGGTAGTAACTTTACTTGCTATATAGTAACACTTTTGCTTTATTATTACTATCATTGACTGAGTTGGGAACTCTTCACTGGTCAGTTTAATTGAATGGTTGTGACATGCACTGGCTCGGTATCCCATCTATGAAACTCTTCTTTGATTTTTTTATTAGTGAATTTATTGCGTGGGAAGTAGTTAAATTCCATGTATGATAGTTGATCTACTATATACAACCTGCTTATGGATCTGTCTGCTTATTGAGCATAACTGATAATCGGATGAGTGACGACATATGTCTAAGATACATTAGTACCACGCACTCGATCCTTTTGGGATATAAATATATTTATTGTCTCTAACCTTATGCATCAGGGATATCACTAATATTATTGGCATGACCAACATGATAGAATATACTGAGTGTGTCACGCTATTACTCCCTAACAGTACGATATAGTGTATCTA
Organism: Kingdonia uniflora; assembly: GCA_014058105.1. Taxonomy (NCBI): domain Eukaryota; kingdom Viridiplantae; phylum Streptophyta; class Magnoliopsida; order Ranunculales; family Circaeasteraceae; genus Kingdonia; species Kingdonia uniflora. The sequence continues at coordinate 968,144 of JACGCM010000779.1, read as the reverse complement.
GTCTACTTTATATACTAGTAAATCTAGCTGGATTTTACTGAGTTTAGGGAGATACATGATAATGCTTATCACGTCATGACTATCGGAGGGGATTGGCACTTTGGTGAGATGATATTCCCAGTATTGGGGGGAGATATGATAGTCAATGCTGAGGATGTTTCCAAGATTAGTTAGAAAATACTATCATTGTCTCATCTAGATCCCTTTATATAAGTTAAGTAAAAATAAGGTTTAACGGATTACAAACCTCCAATAGGTCACAAATGAATTGCTAGACGCATTCATATGGACAATTGAAGTACTGTATGTATATGTACTTGCAAGTAATATACCTACACAACTAAACATTTTTGGGGAATTAGTATCACAAACAAATCTGAAGCTCATACTTAGTACGGAGCACCGTTAGAAGAAAATATTTTGAGTCAGGGAGCTACAATTATGGGACAAATATGACTAATGGTGTAGTTGATTCATTGAGGATAGAACCACCTATCGACGAGGCAATAGTAGCTACACGACTTGTTGATACATTACGAAACAAGCTCAGGGTAGCACATACGAATGATAATAAAGAGATCTCAATCTATTAAAAGTCTGTAATAAACTCAACGTAGGATCATTCAGTAGACATTTATCGTCAAGGTATACATATTTGGTGCTCTGCTCATTGTCAAGGATGAGGATTCAGAACCACTCATTAAAAATGGCAATGTGTTATTGTACATTGGACTAAGTGGGTGTCTAAAATCCTAGTGGAGCTCAACTTGCTAGTATGATGCAAAGTGGTAGCATAAAGCCTATCGATTATAAATGGGAATGGTACGGAAACATGATTAACTCGGCGAGATAAATTGGTCAGGGCAAGACAAGTTGCCCATAAATTCTTTAAGAGATCTAGCATTGATTGCAAACCTATCATCCGGTTATGGACGCTATAACATTTCGGTACAGATCTGTCTGTCAAGTTGTCGAGGACACGGTTGATATGCGTCTGATATAAATACTTCATATGTATATGGGAAACTAGATATGGATATCTACCTGAAGCCATCTCGGGAGGTATAAGCTTCTAAAAACAATTAAGCCCGACACACGAGGTGTGGAGTAATAAAACTGAAAAAGTTATTATTGAGTTGAAGCAGTCAAGGCCCATGATACATAGCAAGTTGACTCAGTATTTAAAGGTCAGGAACTTTGCAAATATCTTTATCTGTCCATGCATTCTTTTTTAGAACACAAAACTTAGCTTCAGTGTCATCATAGCAGTGTACTAAATGATTTGGATATCATTAGAACTCTGGGGGAGATCACGAGAGTCGCTGAATACCTTAGGAAGGAATTTAAATTAAAATACCTTGTAAAATCAAATGGTATCTTAATTTGCAGATCGAACATCTTGGTAGTGGCATACTCATACACCAAACAATATATATCAGAAAAGTTATCTAACACTTTGGTATGGATATAGCACACGGTACTAAGTCATTTATTACACATCTAGCACTTAGATGTGGACAACAACATCTTCTACCATTCTAATGGAGGGAGAAACTCCTAGAGCCTTGACGCCATAGCTAGGAGGTGCTATGCTATAGTTAGCTGGTATACTAAAACTGATGACTCATTTGTAGTGAACTGTTTGGCTTGCCATAGTTTTGTTCCTTCCCAAAGGTACTGGAATGAGATCAGGCCCATTCTGAGGTATTTGATTGATATGAAAGATTAGGGTCTGTTCTACTCAAAATGGTAAACAATAAATTTTAGGGTACGCCAATACAGAATACTTGTCTAACTCTAATAAATGCCATTACCAGATAGATTATGTGTTTATGTACGGGGACACATAAATATTTTTGGAGATCGATGAAGCAGACGTCGGTAGTTACATCTTCGAACCATAAGAAGATTCTTACACTTCAAGAGGCTGGCAGTGAAAGATGGTTGCGATCCAAGATACATCACATCAAGTGAAGTTGTGGCATGTTTTATCTAAGATAAAATATTGACTATGTATGAAGGCAACTCGACTTGCATTGTTCAAGTCAATGGCAATTTTATCAATGACGACAGAACGAAGCACATTTCACAAAAGCCATTCCATACATTTAAATTTCAAAAGGCAAATGAGATTGGCTATATTCAAGATATTTCAGAAGACAACTTTACAAGCATATTCACGAAGACCCTTGTACCACTTACGTTCAAGGAGTTGGTACACGGAATCGGCATGTAGAAGTTTTATTTATTAATATTTCAGGGAGATCGATGTTAGGGGGAGTAGCCCCAACCTGACGTGGACACATACGTGCTGTACTCTTTTTTTTAATAGTGCAGTTTTTATCCTAGGAGGTTTTACTGACTAGAGGTTTTGATGAGGCAACGTTTACGCGTCCATAACCCATACGAGGCATAAAACTGTACTCTTTCCTTGTTCATCTTTTTTCCCAAGGGGGTTTTGTTAGGTAGAGGTTTTAATGAGGCAAGTCGTCCTGGTATGAAACACCCCAAGGAGGAGTGTTAGGAGTTGGGTCCAGCCCAAGGTGGGAACCCAACTGGGTTGGGGTGTCCTACTAGACTCCTAATAGGCCCATAGACCATTAGGGTTCATGGGGAGAGTTTGATTTGTTATAGATAACCAAAAGTTCCATCTTCTTGTAATTCTAACCACTGAGAATATAGAGAGTTCTATCCAATCAATAATATCTTAGTCTTCTATCTATCAATATTGTGATTAACTGATAGAATAAGATATTATCCAACAAAACAAATAATAATGTACTATTACTGGATATATCAGGTTGTAAACTTTTACTAATAATGTTAACGGGAATCTATAGGAGCATTGGAAATCTTTCCTAAACCCAAATATTTTCAAAGTATTGTAAATTTGTAACCACTATGTATAATAGGGAATTTGGCTAATTCCAATTTAAAGTGTAACAACTGAGAAATAATCTTTGCAGTCTACATATATTTTGGGTGTAACAACATAGAAATAATAATAAATGACTTAAAATAATAAAAGAGGAAAGTTTACGTAGGAATAATAGGGTGTACGGTATTGCCCCATTCATTTTTAACACGGTGAAGGCTAGCGTGACAGATCCCATAATAGAAGACTTGAAATGACACATCCTCATCTTCCATTGCCCTATTAAAAAGAGTAACAAATTGTTTTAACACACATATATCTATTACTATATTGGATATGGTTGCTATAGTGGCCTATTCAGAATCTCAAACTCAAGCCTCATCTTCGGCCATCATACATTTACTCGACCTCATCAACATACGATTATGTGGCACACTATGGAACAACTATAAAGAAGAGTTTACTTATCATTCTCAGACTCTTTATCAACAGCTCGATTCAACAAGCACTCCATTATTAATGAAGCCGTTACAAAACAGAAGGATCAGACTGTTACACAATCAGTTCAAAGACTCATTAAATCTGTATTGTAACGTTTATCATTAATAATAATAATGGTCATATTATAAGACATATAAATAGGACCAGAGAACTAAAAATTAAGGACATTAAATTCTACATAGGAAATTTTATACAAAACTACTCAGAGTGTTCTTTATAATATTTAGTTAATCGATAATATATCTTGTTCTAAATCCTCAAGAGAGGTAGTTTTTACATATTCAGAGGTTTCTATGCAAAACCTTGTGTTTGGATCTACTTGTTTCTTACTAACATTCTGATTATCTTTGGTGTGAGAGACTAAGTTCGATATATGAAATTAGGTTCTTACATTTGGCGCCGTTTGTAGGAATGAAGCAATTAGCCACAGTTTCCAAATACAGCTGATACTTACTATCTTTACATAATACAACTTCTAGAACAAAATACCCTAGTTGGCCTAGCAGAAGGAAGCGCCGTGCTAACAGAATTACGGGCCACTATAAACTTTGAGACAAAAAGATGAGCCATTTTGGAACAATAGCTGGCAGATGTGCGAGTTACGTTAGAAGTTCTGCAGGGACAGCAGATTACAGTCCAGAAGAACAAAGATGCGCTGCCAACTATCTCATGAGTTTTTGTTTGGGGCAGGCTAGGATCTCGAGGCAACAGCCAGGGAATTAATGCTGGATCCGATCATAATCAGTTTAGGGCCGAACCCGTACAAATATCGGAAGTCGAACAAGAAGTTGATGACATTCTTGCTGAAGTCAAGCAAGCAGAGGACCCACATCATGGAAGAGTTCGCATTCCTGCATGTAAATGACTAAGTGAAGGAAGTGGCGAACACATTCCTCGAAAAGAATGTATCCCACGTCAGACCATCATAGCTCATCTGTACGTGACTCAGGAACTTGTCAAAAAATGCATAAAAAATTATTTAAAGCTCAGATTCAAACTGCCAATGACATCCACAACAGACTATAGAAAAGCCTGATTGCTCAGGATCTATTGCATATCGAGGTTCCCACACCCCGAAAATCCAAAAGTAGAGGGGAACTGATTCTGTAAAACATGTCCAAGAATTCTAGGATGCTTTAGGCTTGCATTCTACATCAAACCACATTTTATGCCGTCTCTTTCCTACTATCCTCCAAGGTGAACCATTACGATGGTTCCACTCACTAAAAGAAGGATCTATTCACACATTTGAACAGTTGTAAGAACTTTTTGTCAAGAACTACTCGTGCAACAGAGATAAAGAAGAAAATTTGTATTCCTTGTTTAGCCTTAAACAAATGTCAGGAGAGAAGCTAAAATCGTTCACTAAGAAATTCTTGTAGTTTTTCAGAAAGGTAGATCGACTGGAACAAAAAATTACTATTTTGGCCTTTACAAATGCTTTGTTCGTGGACGGTAGAGCGAAGGTGCACCTTATTCTCAACAAACCTATGACCCTGAAAGATATGATCGAAAAAATAAATAGATATATTGATCTCGAAAGGATGGTATTCGAAAGGCAGAAGCCCTAGAAGTCAACCTTGACAGTAAGAGATCAAACCACAGACTGAGATTTCAATCGTACTACAGATTATGGAGGAGACAGAAAATGGACCAAATCTAATGACGATCGACCTTGCAGAGGAGGAAACTTACCGAAGCCATGTGTTCCCAAGTTAACTGTTATAATAGCCAGCCTGTATCCCACACTTCAAAAGGAAAAATTCTTCCACAATACCCAATACCTCAATCCCATCAAAGCAGACCGTATTGCATACACCGCAAAGTCCGACATCGTGACACAGAATATTGCTTTGCTTTACAACAACTTTTAGAGTATATCTTTGCGGACGGAAGAATGCACGAGTACATTGTAGGTGTTAAAAGTTACAAAAATGGGAGTTTCAAGATTATTACTGAGATCGTACAGATAGAAGTTGCGACAGAGGAAAAAAATTTATGCCATATCTCCCTCAGCCATTTTATAAAAACTCATACAGTTAACAGATCGGTTATATTCAAAAGATGACATCTCGGCCAGTGCCGCGATTTGACCATGGTTGATAAAGAAGCTCGGTTACTCCTCACATCTAGTTCTCAATAAACAGGGATCTCCTTTAAAGATTGCGATGTTCACCACGTCAGCTTTCCTCATCATGACGCACTCTTGATCATTTTAAAAAATGATAAATGTTGTACAACATACAATAATGGTTGACAAAGTTTAGCCTAGTGGCATCGATATTAATGGTTTTAATGGCTCTAAAGAAGAACGTATAGGAAACATTATACTTCTTATTACCGCAGGCCCGACAATGGTTGACATTGTGTTTTATGTTATAAACATAAAATTTCGCTATTTAGAAATCATGGGACGCTGCTGGCTACATAACACGCGATCTATCCCATCGGCCTATCATCTGGCATTACGGTTCGATTGGAATGGTGACATTTATGAAATAAAAGGTAGTTAGAAGCAAGCTCGAGCCTGTGAAAATATTGTAACCATTATAACAGAACTGCCAGCACAATATGCCGCATAGTAATTTTAGAACACTATAGAGAACACTACAGAAGACTAGCTACCAAGTGCAGAAGTAACAGAGTACGTCAAGATCTGTAGAGACAAACGGGGTACCTACATTGGAACTCTTTTGCCTACAACAGAACGAAATACTCTTTTTCAGTTTCTAAAAGATAACAATGACATATTCGCATGGACATTCTATGAAATGTCAGGCATTGATCCAAAGTTGGCTTGCCACAAACTTAGCTTAAAAGATAAGGCTGAGGCAGTCAATTAAAAATAGAGAACATTAACACCAAGGCTAAGAGAAGTTGACAAAGAGATCGATAAACTCATTGAAGTTGGTTTTATTCGTAAAGCCAATTACCCTAAGTGGATTCCGAACATCGTAGTAGTCCTGAAAAAAATGGCAAGATCAGAGTATACGTAAATTTTATAAACTTAAATAAATATACTCCAAAAGATAGTTTTTCCCTTCCAATCATCGACCATATGCCCGATTCTAGTGCAGGACACGAAATCCTATCCATGATGGACACCGCATCATGGTACAATCAGATACCTCTTATGTACGAATATCAAGAAAAAATAGCTTTCATCACAGAACATGGATTATACTACTACAAAATCATGCCTTTTAGCCTCTAGAACGCCAGAGCCACTTACCAAAGATTGATGACTCAAATATTCAAAGACCATCTCAGAAAAATGATGGAAGTTTACATTGATGACATGTTGTGTAAAAGTCTCATAAAAGGAAACCATCTAGTAGATTTGCACACGACCTTTGAAATTCTTTGGTTATACAAAATGAGACTAAATCCTGACAAATTCCAATTTGAAGTCCAATCAGGTAAAATTTTAGGACATTTGATTAACAAGTGAGGTATCAAGGCTGACCCATATCGTATCTATGCTTTGTTATCCTTGCCTTCCCCAAAGACAAAGAAAGACGTAATAAAGATAGCCGAAAAAATAGCAGCAACAAATTGTTTTGTTTCCAAGTCTTCAGATCGGTGTCGATGGTGATTCGACCTTCCACGAGAAGGGACGATGAAAGGCAAACCTCAAAATGATCCAGAGATATAGTGGACCATTGAATGTGAAGCAGTATTTCTGGAACTAAAACATTACTTGGGGAAACTACCCGTAATGATTATGCCCACAGAAGGAAAAGAGCTCACGGTATACCTTACAGTTACTGATAACTTGCTCAGCTCTGTTCTCATCTGACTTGACGGAAAGACAGAGAAACCTGTCTTCTTCATCAGTTAGACTCTTACTCTTATAGAAACCCGGTATACTAAGATTAAAAAACTACTCCTAGCTTTTATCTTTCATTGCAGTAGTTAAAGCAATATTTCTAAGCTCATTTAGTTCGAGTAATGACAAATTACCCCCTGTGCAAAGTACTATCCAAATGAGAGAAATCCAGATGAGTTTAACAATGGTTGGTTACTCTTGGGACATATATTTTAAACCTTGATACTCTGAAAAAGGGCAAGCAGTAGTAGATTTCTTCGCAAATTTTCCAGTAGACGACCCTGATTAGGAAGAGGATAGTGTCAACATGAACGATGAGCTGCTCAAAGAAAAATCGGATTGGATATCCAAAAAAGGTTGGCACCTTTTAACTGGCGGTTCTGCCGGACCAGCTGTGTTAGGCATCGGGATAGTTATTATCATACCTTCTAATGATTAAATTGAGAAATCAATTCCACTCAACTTCAAAGCTTCCAATAATGAAACTGAATACGAGACACTAATCCATGGACTGGTTAGGGCACTAGAGATCGGTGTGCCCAAATTATCTGTTTACGTGAATTCTTTATTGATCATTAGCCATTATACAGATAAATATCATAAAAATAGAAAGATGATAGATTATGTAGCAGCAGTAGTCGACAAAATGAGCAGATTTAAAAAGGCTACAATCGAACACTTGCTTCGTAGAGAAAACATACATTCCGACTCCCACGCTTATCCTACTGGAGTCCTTCAAAAATAAGCCCGATATTTAAAGATCGAAGTAGTATCTACCCCCAACATTAACATAATTAGCTCAAATTCTATTAATATTGGGGGTGACAAAGAGGTCAAAGACGATTGGAAATGACATTTCCTCATGTATATCGGACCAAACAATACATTTGATGGCGAACTGCCTCATGATATATCGTTGTCAACAATCCCTTTTATGAAAGGTTGGCTACAGGGCCGTATCTCGAATGCTTATTTGATAAGGAGGCCCAAGATGAAAGCTTAAGCCATCGAATATACAAGCAAGTGTGATGCCTGCCAATGGCATGGACCTAAAATTTGAGCTCCATCTCTAGAAATCCATTCTGCCAAAGTTATCTGGCCATTCAAAAGATGGGCCCTCGATCTCATGCGAGAATTCCTTACTGTACCTGGAAAAAGGATACATCTTTTAGTTCTAGCAGAAAACTTCACCAAGTGGGTTGAAGCAATCCCTTTGAGTCGAACACACGAAGATGAAGTCATCAAGTACATTTGGGAAAACATTATCATACGGTTTGGTTGCCCCCACCTCATCAGAATAGATAATTGACCATAATTCATTAGTTCAAAAGTCGTCAACTTCATCAATCAGTATAATATCATCCACTCTTCTTCAAATCCATATTACCCACAAGGAAATGGTCTGGCCAAAATCACCAATCATACTATAGTCGGCGGAATAAAAAAGCGTTCGGCAGAGAAGAATGTTAATTGGGTGTAAAAATTTCCATACGTGTTATGCGCGTACTGAACAACACCTCGAGTGTCAGCTGGATGTACACCATTCTTGTTAGCTTACGATACCGAAGCAATCATCCCCACTCAATATCATCACCTACTACGCAATCATACCATGACCGATAAAGAAAACGTGTTCCAGTTGGCGTGTAGCACTGTAATGGCCAAATCTCGTGAGCTCGACGTGGTCCAGAATTTATCCATACACCAATGTACTTGTGACTACAATCTAGTAATAAAGAAATGACACATGTATTTAGCGTAGAAATCCTTTGAATAGGTTAAAAACTATGACCTCGTGTTGAGGGTTTTGTAATAGTGGCTTTTATTGCTTGAGGCTGATGATATCTTATTACAAGTTATTTTTAGACTTAGAAATATTTGATCTTGTGAGTAAGAAGTTTAAAGTTTTATGAAAATTAGAAGATATCGTCCGTCTAATGATTTCCTGTATGTTTTTCTAGTCCCTGTCTCTTCTGGAACATTTTCTTTATATAGACCTCTTCCGCAGTTTTCATCTTGTTGGAGCACGTTTTCCAAACAATGTGGTTAGTGGCTGTTGACTGAGTAATTGTTGAGTTCGTGAGAAACATGTGGTTTTGACCTGTTCAAGTTTTTCGGTTTGAGCTCGACCCACGTTCTTTATAAGTTCGTGGAGTATGTGACACTGTTGACAAGAGAAGCTGTATGGAGAATGCGTGAGCCTGATATAAAGGTAATTCAACTAGGGACAAGTCAATGTTAGGTCAGATCGAGGGATATGCCCCTACAATCGCCCTCTCGCAACTGAAGTCACGAGTGGCTGTGGTTGAGAAAGTATTCGGATATATGGGTATTCGGGTTGGAAATTTAAATTGTGAAAGAAGTAATAATGTGTGTTGATTGCATGAAAAATGTGCGCGTCAAAGGAGGATGTATGTGCATTGAATGTTGATAGGATTTAATGGACGTGATGGTTAGGGTTCAAAGAGTTACATCTTATTAAATGGTGACGCTTGGGAAAACGTACCTACACAATAAATGCAGGGTCATAAAATGGCTACCTGTAGCGTGGGTTGTAACAAAGTACGTCGTGGTCTTTTGTAAAATTCTCTGTAAGTTTTAAAGATGGTGAAGACTCGTAGGATGGTTCGTGAAAAACAAATTGCTTCAGAGATACCGAGGTTGAAGTTGAGATTTTTTTGGGACCACTCTTTGAAGGATCCTATTCCTGCGCCTGTTCATCCGACGTATAGAGGGATGTTGGTAGGCAATGCGGCTAAAGTTGAGTAGGAATTTTACTGTAAATGGAGATTTTACCATATTGTCTTAACAGGCGAGCAACGTTGAGCTTCTCTCTACATTCTTGCGGAGGACAAGGTTGGGGAGACCGATGCCGGGATAAGCATGACTGCGGGGCAGTTGGGCTGATTTCTTGAATCACAATGGACTCGAAGGTTGGGCCCTCTTCATCTCTGCCAACTCTGCGGAGGTGGTAGTTTTAGAAGAGGCGGGGATTGTAGTGGAGGAGGGAGACAAATAGTAGAAGTCTGCTTCTGCATTTTCATCACTTTTTGGCACTAAGAAGACCTTCAGTTTGAGGAGTTAGCTTCAGCACTGAGTCTACTACTTGCATAGTTTCCATTTGAAGTTCGACTAGACTTCGACCAAACTCATGTGAGGAAAGCTTTTCACTGTTTCCAATTTTTGCTTCGCATCAGGGTAAAAAATCACTGAAGCAGGACGAACTGAAGCACTTGATGTATCAAAGTTCCTGAATAACCTGTTACTTATAAAAGCATTGAAAAACTTGTTATTTGTAAAGTACCTGTTGTTGAGTACTTGAAAGACTTGTTATATGTAAAACCACTTGTAATCTGTTTTGACATGAATAAAATTTGTTATCCAATTTTTGTGCTGATATAGATATAGGATAGCTCTAGAAATTGAGCTGTATGATCTAAATAATGTATGAAATGACATGTATGATTGCAAAAAGTACAAATACTTGTAACTTTCAAACAGAGATATATATGTAAAAATATATGTTGAAGATGTAAATATGATTCGACCTGTGTGCTGGAATTGTGGAAGAGGAAAAATTGTAGGAATTTAAAAAAGAAGAAGGAAGATTTGACCTCAACGAGGAATTGAAATCTGGAAAGAATAAGTTCGACCTGAAAAGATGTGGAATGATTAAGTTCGAGGGGAGCTGATAACTAGAAATAATTATCGCAAGATTTTGGTGTTTTTGTTACGAGATAAAAGGGTATTAACACCTTTTGAGGGGAATCGGTAGTAAAAAATATATATAAATAGGGTAAAAAGATCTCTGAATATGGGGGAAGAGATAGGAATGGTGTGCACTTGATCCCAGAGGATTCGTAATGCCGCTGAAGGACGATTGGCCATAAGGATCGCAGAAGTGCGGGAAACAATTTTTGGATTATTGGGTTATGATGCTGAGTTTCCAGTGAGAGAGTGTCAGCTCGAAGGATTAGATTCAAGGGGTAGGGAACTTGAGTTGGCCTAATTTTTCTTTGAGGGATTTTTTATGAACTGGTGTGGGATCTTGCTGATCGAGATGAGGTGGATAGATTTATTGCTGAGGTGGAGATTGAATTAGTGGATATGAAGATTTTTGGAGGTTGACCAGTTGGATGTGGTTCTCAGGTGAACGAGGTTGTCTATGATGTAATTATATGTGAGGTGCGTGGAGCGGATGTAAAATTGGGTGACATAATAAGATATTTTTGAGTTTGAATAATCTGAAGTAATTTGTTGAATAGATCCTTTATTTTTGTGAATGTTGTTTGGGACTGTTGGTAACAATGAATTTGAAATTTTTTAAAACTCTGCTATTATCGGTTTGGAAATGACATCATGGTTGCTATAAGAGTAGAAGAAGAAGCACGTAAAGAAAAATAGGGAGGTTTTGATTTTGTCCCTTGTAAAAAGTTGTAAAAACTCAATTGCGTGTAAAGAATGAGTAATTATGAGTGGGGAGAGGTCAGAAAAAGATTTGGAAGAAAGATATAAAAATAGATTAAAATATAATAAATGGGGTAATGATGGGAAGGCATTTGTACCAAAAAGGTACAAGACGCATGACATGGATAGTAGGAGGGACGCCTTGGTTCTAAAACTGAGGATGGCTCGTATGAAGCCCGATAGCTGCCAGCTGTTAATGAGAGAAAATATAAATACTGCTTCATCTTTGCCATTTAAACGTTTTTCAACTTCTAAAAAATTGAAGAGCACTGAGAGAGGAAGGAAAAAGATAGGCAAAAATAGTACTGAAACTTGTAGAGACTCAAGCAAAAGGGATCATAAGTCAAACTTTGAGAGAGTTGCTGAATTTGAGTCGCGAAGGTTGTTATATAGTAGCGTGGTGAGGGAAGGATACGGTGCTGCCTTGGATTCTCATTCTAATATTGAAGGTTAATAGATATACGTGATATGTGTATGTGTTTTTAAAGATCAATTTTGTATTTTTTTTGAAAAAGTGACAAATTACTATTTATAGTAATCTATGAAAATCTATTGTTATAAGATATATGAAAGATATTTGAATATTGTTGACGTATATAAAAATAAGATAACAATAGATACCTGGACCTGTGTGTAGGTCGATCGTATGAAGTTTTGTTTAGGATAAAATCTATTTCTATAGTTGATATCAGGAATTCCCCTGTAAGTGAGACGTCGACCTCAAGTAGGCCAACTGAGTCTAAGATTGAAGCGTTCGGTGGTAAGGAAAAAGTAGGTGTTGATCAATTTCTAGGCTTCCTTGGAAGATTGGTATCCTACCCTCTTCGTTCGGATGCATTTAAAGAGTTCTGTAAAGCCTAGGCTTCTACAGAAGGTAGATGGGGGAGCTGTACTGATTATGCCGGTAGGCAATTTAGGGGTTGTAGTATAACGACGGGAGAGGAATACTTTTACATGTTGGCTAATTTGGAGAAGGAAAAATTGGATAGGGGTTTAGATGTATCGATCTCTTTCGAGTACTTCAATGGGGATGTTCGGAGCGAACTCTCGGTGAGTTTTCTGTGTTACCTGTCTCAGTTAGAGTATGGGTTGAGTCTTCCCCTTAGCAATCTGGCGAAAGGGATTATGAACCTTATCGATGCATGTCCCATTCAAATGAATGGGAATATGTAGGAGGTGATAAGTATTTATGAATCTTTGAACTAACAGTGGGAAGGACAGGGTAAAAAGAGGTGGATATCCCCTGAGGATGTATTGTAGTTCTATGGTATAAAAAATTATGGTGCAAGTGGATGGGTTTATTTTTACACGAAGGCAACTCGACTTCTCTTCTTCGATCTAAACTCTCCAGGTCGAACTTGGAACGATAATGTGATATGGGTGAAGAGTGTCTGCCTTCAGAGAGATGATGAAGAACCCCTAAAACTTTTGTTTTGAAATGTAAAGTAACGTAAGTATAGCAATGTATAATGTATTTGATTGATAGTTGAAATTGTACAATGTTTGTTGATGGTTATGTTATGTGTATTACAGGTCATCACAAGTGGAGAGGAAAGAGTCATTATTTGATAAAGTCACTCTAGAGGAGACTGAGATTAAGGCTGCATTAGAAAATCTTGGCATTAGCAGGAAGAGGCGTGTTAACAACAGAATTGAAAAAGTTTTGAAATCTTAGTCGGCGAGGCTGATGATGAGCGCTGACAACAGCAAAAAGAATGTGACTGATGGGGAAAAGCAAGCTAGCTTGTTAAAGACCCCTAGAATGGACAAAGGATTACCTGTGTCTATTACGTTGAGCAAATGAGCTCGAACGCTCCCTAAAAGGCAACCAATGAGGTGTGTTGCTGTTGCTGGAACCTCGGGAAGTGGTGCAGCTGCAGAATAGGCAAAAAAGAGAAGGGTTGCATCTTCTGAAGTGTCTGGTGGGAAGGTTGTTGAAAATCAACCTATCATGGAGGATGATTGGAAAGAGGTGGAGGAGAAGGCCGGGTTGGCAGCTCTTCGCAGAGAGGGGGAATGAGCAAAATGGTAGGCTCATATGTTCAAGCTAAATAAGGTCGAATTTCTTAATCTTTTGCAGGCTACTCGGTTGATGAAGGGAATATGCCTCGGGGTTGAGAAGGAGGGAGCTGAGCTGAAGAGGAAGATGATCGAGCTCAAAAGGAACGTAGCTCGATTGAAAAATGATTTGAGCAAGGAGGGAAAGGGGCTGGAAGATCTGAAGGCTTCCCAAGTTGTTGAGATTAACAGGCTATAAGCAGAGGCGAGAGTGGACTTGGAAGAGGTGGGAGTTGAGCATGATAGGCTGAGGCGTCACCTTACGTCCAAAGGATACTCTGAAGAGGAGGCAGATGCCATTAGGGCTGACACCTATGTGGAGGAAGAGGATGAAGAGTTTGAAAATGATGTTGATGGGCTGGATGGTGTGTCTCCTCAAACGACAAGGAATAACCAAGTAGATGAGATTGAACGCCCGGAGACTGAAGCTGAGAAGGTAGGATAGTGTGATTGTACTATGATTGTATAAATATTTTGGGGTGTTTACAAATTGGTTGGATATATTTTGGATAGAATTCTGTAGGCTAAGTCGCCTTTTGTAAACCTTGCTGTAGGAACTTAAGGATATACGCCTCAGAATAAAATACTTAGATACTGAGCTTGCTAAGGAGATGGAGACCTCAGTGTCCCTACTATCTTCACAAGAGGAGCTGCAGGTTTGAATAGAGCAAGAAATTTTGATTCATATGCTTCATTAGTATAGAGCTACAAAATAATGAATAGAATGTAGAGACAAACTAACGACCCATTACCGATCTAGTGGCAAACGACACTGGAGTGGTATTAGACATAATAGAATTTAGATTTTGGCATACTCAAGTATAGAGAATGCGTACCTTCGATTTGTTAATATATGTTATGGAGCATCCCTCTGGGATTGCACTTCGACCTTAAGTTCAGAAGTAGTTTTACACAGTGAATGTCAAAAAATAGAGATCTCGTTAGAAAATGAGAAATGTAGTGATGGACATTTTAAATGGAACTGATATAATATATTTATAATATGCAGGTCGAATTAAAGTCTACTCGCATATACGAAGATGAAGCTCCCCAATGTAACCAGGAGTTTACAGGGGAGTTTGATCGGATGAGAAGGGTGAGTAAGGATAGGAAAGACAAACATGTGAAGGTGCACTTCAAGTATGTTGAGGCCACATAGAAAGTCGTCGACCTAATACGGAAGATCGATGAGAAGGATGCCAAAATTTAGAAAGGGAAAAAAGAGTTCGAGGAATTAAAAGAACATGCTGCGAAACTCAAAAACCATAATGATGTACTGTTGGTAAAGAGCAAAGAGGCAGACAAGGCCCGTTACGGTAAACTGGCTTTAGAAGGGTCTGAGGAAAATTTAAATCGGTTGGTGGCTGGTTTGAGAAATGATCTGTCTAAAGAAAGGAATAATCAAGAGCGCATTTGAACTGATTTGGTGAATAGCAGGAACGAACTGGGGCGATTGAAGAAGAAATTATTTGATAAAGATAATGACATAAAGGGAGCTCGAGACGATCTAGCTGCGTCTGAATTGGCAGCTGAGCAACTAACTACACCTTTTACTGTAAAAGATATGGAATTTCGAATAATTCAGCGAAGATGCAATGAGTTGAATGAAAGGGTGGCACACCAGAAGTCCGAATTGGGTCAGGTCAACTTGCGTGCTAGGAATGCTGAGATTGGGGAACGCTCGATGGGGAAGAAAAATAATGGCAGAGTCTCTCTTGTTTAAGGCGATGTTGTTAGCTTATCAGCTAAAATATGGGAGTTGAAGGGGGATGTTGTTCGGGTTCAAGGGTATGTGCGCAAAGGGGTAGAGCAATTACGGGCATGTCAGAAAAAATTGGACGACGCTCTCACCAGGGAGAGAGAGAGTTAGAGAGTATTATTAGGTCAAAGGAGATTGTGATGAGGGACAAAGTGGAATTATTAAAGAAAATGCCAGAGGTGGATGAACTGAAGATGGAGATTGAGATACTTCGTGCTCAAGTTGCTGAATTAGAGGCGACTAATCGAGCTGAATAAACAAAAATTGACAAAAATATTGCAGAGAACATTTCCTTTACAGATTGGGTAGACAGAAAAATGGAGAGTCAAATGGCTAAGTATAAAAGGTTAGAAGATTGCCTTCAGAGGGCGAGGATAGCTTGGCCCCACTCAGTTGTAACTCAGGTCTTACATTCAGACTTGCTGAGATCTATGATTGCTTATTTTGTTGAAGAATTTAAAAGAATTGATTTGGAGAGAGTTACCTTGTTTGACTGTATGTCAAAAAGGGAATGTTTATGCAAGGTTGATATTGATCATGGAGATTGCACTAGCCCCATGGGATCAGTTCTGGGCCTACGAACTGCTTAGTTGATAAAGGAGGGCAGGACTATTGTAACTGCCCAAGCTGGAAAATTCATGGGTAGTCGACCTCCTATTCTAGGGGTAAGCAATCTTGACATTCCCACAACAGAAAAAATTATATTGCAGAGGTTGTATATAAACCTGAAAAAGAAATAATATGTATCGTAGACATGTTGAGAGATGAAAGCTAGTTTTACCTTTGCTTTATCTTATGTCAGGTTGATCTCTTCGATTGAAAACTAGTATCACATTTGTTTTAATCTAGGAGTTGAGTAGAGTCAGTCTATCAAGCATAACCTTAGCCAAACCGTTAGAATATCGCAGACATATTGAAAGGGATTAAAACTAGTTTTACCTTTGCTTTAACTTATGTGTGGTAGAGTCTTTTGAGTGAAAACAAGTTCTACCTTGTTCTAACCGCAAGAGATTTATTAGAGTCAGCCAAACCAAGTACATTCTTGATTTAACTGGTATGATGTCGCAGACATATTGAAAGAGATAAAAACTAGTATTACCTCTTCTTTATCTTATGTCTGGTAGAGTCCGTTGACTGAAAACAAGTGCTACCTTGCTCTAATCGCAGAATATTTAGTAGAGTTAGCCAAACTAAGTATATTCTTGATTTAACTGGCATGATGTTGATTGAAAGATAGTATTACCTATGCTTTAATCTATGCATTGTCTATAATTTAGAGAGATGTATGAAGAAAACTTGAAAGTTTCATTGATTTCAGAAAAAGGATGTACATTGGATGGAGATAGAAATCTCACTTTTGGAATGAAAAATGGGAAACTGAAATGAAATAGTGAGGGACCTAATAATAATATCGTTTCAGTCGCCTAGTGTTCCAAGGATTCAAGATGGGGACCCCTTCTTCAATCATAAGGTAATATGATCCCTGGCCTGAGAGGCCTATGATAAGGAATGGACCCTCCCAATTGTCTACTAGTTTTCTAGCATGAGACTCCTTGCGGTGCTTAGGTATTTCTCTAAGGACGAGATCATTGATTTTGAAAGTACGGCCTCTAACTTATTTATTGTACAAACTGGCTAGCATATGCTGAAATTGACCTAGGTTAGCGATGACGCGTTCCTTGGTTTCATCGTTCCAATTAAGGTTGCAGGCCAATTCGAACTTATTTTCCTCATCAATGAACTCGTGATCCTTGACTGGGTGATGATATTAAGAAAGAATGACGGCCTCAGTACCATTGGTAAGGAGGAATGGAGTGCAGCCTGTTGACTATCGTGGAGTGGTATAATATGCCCATAAGACATGAGGGAGTTCGCGAACCCAATTTCCTTTTTTTTTGAGAGTATAGCCTTTTTTTAAGCCCATCTACAATGGTTTTGTTGGTGATTTCGGCTTGGCCATTGCATTAAGGGTAGTAGGTATTGGATGGTGATGGAATGATGTTGTGTTTGTTGAGGAAAGCTACAACCTTTTCTTCAACAAATTGGGGGACCATTATCGATACAAATTAGGTGGGGGTACCCAAACTGAGTGATGATGTATTCCCAGATAAAAGAGATAACCTCTTCTTCTCTGGTTTAATAGAGTGGAACTGCTTCTACCTATTTTGTAAAATAATCGGTAGCTACAAGGAGGTAGCGGCGTTTACCTGGAGAATTAGGAAATTTGCCAGCGAGATCGAGTGCCCATCTTTTAAACGGCCAAAACACCTTCCCTGCATAGTGTTCGAGCGCAGGGGTGTGTATTATCTTTCCATGCTATGGCATCCATCACATTTGCGTGAGTACTCTCCTATTTGCTTGCACATATCGAGCCAAAATACTCTTTGTGCAATGGATCTATTTTATACTGTACGACCTACAGCATGAGAGCCATAAGTCCCTTCATGTAAATCGTGGAGCATTTTGTCCGCTTTCTATTTGGAGAGGTACATAAGGTAAGGCCCTGTGACTGAACGGCGATACATGGTACCGTTGTGATTAGTGTAGCGTTTTGAGTTGTCTATCAGCTGTCGACGCTCCTTCAGATCTGCTGGAAGTGGTCCTTCACATTTGTTGTTGATACCAAGGTAAGCTAAGAAAGGCTTTCGCCAATTGTTGTCTCCCCCATTATCACCCCCAGCGTTGATCATGCATACAAAAATGTGATCAATGCAAGGGGTTAAAATCACTTCGATCTGGAGATATCGAGCTTCTGTGCCCAAAACCCCGGCTATATATGCCAAGGAATCGGCATGTCAATTTTTGCCTCGAAAAATATAATTGAGAGTTGCTTGCACAAACTTGTTCATCCAATCTGTAACTAGGGCTGCGTATTTGATTATCTTGCCATTCTTCTTGTATTGCTCAGTGTAATGGTGGACGATGAGTAATGAATCTTTGTAAACGGAAAGGTTGAGTCCGTGAATGAGACCTTCGTACTCGGTAACATTATTTGTGGCCCCAAAGTGCAGTCGGATTCATTTCTCAATTCTGTCGTTAGAAAGAGAAATCAGTACAATTCCAATTCCTAATCCTGCGGGTCCGGCCGATCCATCTATAAGAAGTCTCCACCCTTTCCTTTTAATCCATTCAGCTCGTTCGTCAAATGTTTTGGAGGGTAAATCTTCTATAACTTCCTCTGAAAGGTCAGGATCGCGTTTCTCCCACTTAGGATCTTTCACTGTAAAATCCGTGATAAAATTTTCCACTGCCTACCCTTTTTTGGAATAACGTTGTTCGAACTTGATATCATGCTCTCCCAAGCTGACTGACCATTGTTATACTCTTTTTGATTTTTCTTTTTTGGATAGAACTTCCCAAAGTGGGTAGTTCATTATGACTTTGACTGAATGGGCTTAGAAGTAGTGTTTGAGCTTTTGTGATGTATAAACGAGAGTGAGAAGAAGTTTCTCGACTTTAGAGTATCTTATTTCTGCTGAAGTGAGGGTTTTGCTGATAAAGTAGTCTGGCCTCTCAATTTTCCCATCAATTTGAATAAGTACCGAGCTGAGTCAAGTATCTGTAATTACGAGGTAGAAAATCAGTTCCTCATTATCTATTAGGGTACTCATGATGGGAGACTTTCCCAAATAGGTTTTAAGATCTTAAAAAGTTGCCTCACATTCTGATGTCCATTGAACCCCTACATTTGGCTGAACTTTTCCTCGTATGGTACAACCACGTAGTAATAGGAACAGCCAACTATAACGGTCTGAAGATTTTGAAACAAAACGGTTGATAGCAATAATCTTGTCAGCAAGTTTCTGAACGTCTTTTATTGTTTTTGGAGATGGCATGTCGAGGAGAGCCCGAATCTGATCTAGATTAACCTCAATCCCCTTCTTGTTGATGAGGTGGCATAGAAATTGGCCTGAATGCACTCCGAATTGACACTTATCAGGATTGAGATGCATCATGTAAGATCGAAGTATGTTAAAAATTGTATTAAGATCTAAAATGTGATTGATGGACTGTACGCTCTTGTACAAGAGATTGCCAATGTAGACTTCCACGATTTTCCCGATATGTGCTTTGAAGATAGTAGTCATCAACTGTTGATAAGTTGCATCTGCGTTCTTGAGTCCAAAGGGTATAACTTTGTAGCAATAAAGTTGTCTTTCAGTGATGAAACTGGTCTTTTCTTTATCTTCATCCAAGAGTGGAATCTGATTATATCCTGAAGTAGTGTCCATCATAGATAGAAGTTCATGACCTGCTATGGAATCAAGGATCTGATGAATGTTGGGAAGAGGAAAACTGCCCTTTGGAGTATGTTTGTTGAGATCGGTGAAATCTACACAAATACGGACCTTTCCATTCTTCTTTGGGACAACAACGATGTTGGATATCTAATCTGGATACTTGTCTTCTCGAATAAATCCCACTTTGATCATTTTCTCGATCTCTATGTTAACTTCATCTCGAAGTCATGGTGATAGGCATTGCTGTTTCTGTTTGACTACGGTGGCGCTGATGTTAATTGCCAATTTGTAACATACCTTGGCTGGATCGACCCTAGGCATTTCTTCGAAAGACCACGCAAAAATGTCTTTATTTAGTCCCAAGAACTGAATGAGAACGTCATTTTCGTGTTAAACCAGCTTAGTAATGATGAAAGTACCTCTGCTTGGTCCATCGATATTGATGTATTCTGTGGGCTTCTCCATGGAAGGCTGATCATCAGAGCGATCAGCTTGCTGTAATTGCTATACAGCAAATTCGTCAGAGGTATCTAGAATTGTAGAGGCGGTATTTTTTCAAGCTCGAGAAAGCTTTTGACTACCCCTGATTTCATAGATACCATCGTCGCATTTGAAGCGGAGTGCTTGATGATAGGTTGAAGCGATTGTTTCCATATTTTGTATCCAACAACGGCCCATAATCCCGAGATAACGAGATTTGGCGTTGATCCCATAGAAGACAACGTCGATGATGGCTGGTCCTGCAGTAATAGGTAAGATAATCTTCCCTACTCGCTCTTCTTTGGAACCATTGAGTCCACTAATATCTGTGTCATTTTGAATAACTTGATCGGCCAATCCCATTTGGTCGATAGTACTTTAAAAGAGGATCTCAATACCACTGCCAGTATCGATCATCATTATGTGCATGACAAACATTTTTATCTTGAACATTATGAGTAACGCATCATGATATGGAAATTTGATATGGCTAGTATCGTAATCTTTAAATAATATTCCAAACTGGCGATTGCTCGATTCAGGCAGAAGTTTGGCTTCTTTATCTTGAGGTGTGAGATCGTAGCATTCTGATAATCTTCTACACTTGAATCTGTTAGAGTTCGTGATCTGATTGATCTTGATCATGTTGCTATGGCGCATATGGTAACGATGCTTCTCCTCAACTTGATCTTCGAACTGGATAATGTCAAGCTACTTCTTATGGCTATTATCCTTCTATGATTCTAGGTCGATAATATATTCGAGCATCCGTCCCTCCTTGAAAATGTATTTGAGCAACCTTTGTAAAGCATAGAACTTGTCAGTAGAATGATGTTTTACCTTATGGTGCATGCAGTACGGTTGGCTCTCAATTGGTTCTAATGGTTGGGAGAGACGGTACAACTTATCCTTTGTGAGGATTGGAAAAATTATGGAGATTCAGACATTCATATTTGAGAGGACCGGTTTGACTTGAGGTCCGCTTTTCCGAGGGTTACCAGTGTTTCCCTTGGCATATTTTTGGTCACGTTCTGCGTTTCAATCTGTAGAGGGACCTTTTGTGGGATGGATGGATTTAGTAGATTTATGCTTTTCGGACATCATCCTTTCCAGGTCGACGTAACTATTGACCTTGGTGATCATATCTTCTAAGGTCGCAGGTTTGATGGGGAAGAGGTACTCCTTGTCTTTTCCAGTCCAGCAGGAGTGTGTTGGTAAAAGCGGTAACATCAATTTTTTGATCAAGATTGTTTACTTTACGCGTGAGCTCCAAGAACTTCTTTGCAAATGCCTCAAGCTTCTCTCCGTTGGATTGTTTAAGACAGATAAGTGAATACAAATTTTCTTCTTTGTCTCTGCTATGAGCATATGTCTTGATGAATTCTTTCTATAGCTGGTCGAATGTGAATATGGAGTCTTCAGGCAGAGAATGGAACCATCGGAGTGGTTCCTCCTGCAGACTTATGGCAAACAAACGACGGAGAATGTGGCTGAGATTAGAGTGCAACCCCAATGAATCACGGTATTGTTGAATGTGTTCCTTGGGATCGGTACCTTTGTATTTGCAAATTTTCAGAGTATGGAAACCTTTCAGAATATCCATATCGAATAGTTCTTTGGCAATTGGGCTTCCTTGCAACTTGGTAAGGTCGTCAGTAGTGTCCAAAACTTGTGCTTCGATCAACTTCTTAATACGCTGGTCCATATGCTCTTGTGTGATATAATGACGAATTAGTTGAGCGGCTTGACATGGAGGTTGCGGATTATGTGTACCGGTACCTTTACTCAAGCGATCTTGCGCTGAAACTCGAGGCTGAGGTTTCTGTTCTTCCTCTTGACTGATGGAACTTCGGTGACCTCGACTGATTTTAGATTGAATCTCCCTTCCTAAATGAATGGAAGGTTGAGGTTCATTTTGAATATGTATGGAAATAGCCTTTCTAGTGTCACCTTGATGTCCCAATCTTTCCCGCGCAGAAATTCGGGAGGCTTCTGGCACCTGATCACTATCTCATGTCAGAGGAGCCTGCTAAATATTTAGCAGAGCTTGTAAGACAGTCTGCATTGTTATCATTTGGTCTTCGTGTCGTTTGAGCACTGTCAAACGAGCTTGTCGTTCAGCCTCGAGCTTTTTCTCATGGAGCCCTCGGTCGTGAGTTAATTGTTGTTCGAGCTCGTTGCGCTTCTCCGTTTCAGTGCTGAGATTCACTCGGAGCTCTGAAAGTTGTTCCGATTCGATTGAGTGGCCGAGCTGAAATCCGGCAGTTGGTCGCCTAGACCTGATCACTATCTCGCATCGGAGGAGCCTACTAAATGTTCAGCAGAGCTTTTAAGACAGTCTACATTATTATCATTTGGTCTTCGTGTTGTTTGAGCGCTGTCAATCGAACTTGTCATTTGGCCTCGGGCTCTTTCTCATGGAGCTCTCGGTCGCGAGTTAATTGTTGTTCGAGCTCATTGCGCTTCTCCATTTTTGTGCTGAGATTCATTTGGAGCTCTCAAAGTTGTTCTGATTCGATTGAGTGGTCAAGCTGAACTCCGGTAGTTGGCCGCCTGGATGTGACCATGGTTAAAATGTTGTAGTAGATTGATTGAATGTCTTAGGATACCATGGAAATAATTTCTTTCCCACAGACAGCACCAAGTGTAATGGCCAAATTCTGTGAGCTCGACATGGCCTGAAATTAGTCCTTGCACCAATATACCTGAGACTACAATCTAGTAAACAAGAAATGACATAGGTATTTAGCGTAGAAAACTTTTGAATAGGATGATAAAAACTATGACCTCGTGTTGAGGGTTTTGTAATAGTAACTTTTATTGCTTGAGGATGATGATATCTTATTACAAGTTATTTATAGACTTAGAAATGTTTAAACTTGTAAATAAGAAGTTTAGAGTTTTGAGAAAATTAGAAGATATCGTCCTTTTAATGGTTTCCCATATGTTTTTCTGGTCCCTGTCTCTTCTAGAACTTTTTCTTTATATATGCCTCTTTTGCAGTTCTTCATCGTGTTGGAGCACATTCTCCGAACAATATGGTTAGTGGCCGTTGACTGAGTAACTATTGAGTTCGTGAGAAACAGGTAGTTTTGACTTGTTCAAGTTTTTTGATTTGAGCTTGACCCACGTTCTTCATCAGTTCGTGGAGTATGTGGCACTGCTGACTGGAGAAGTTGTGTAGAGAATATGGGAGCCTGATATAGAGGTAATTCAAACTGGGGACAATTCGATTTTAGGTCAGATCGAGGGATATTCCCCTTTATGCATGAACTGGATTGAATAAACAAGAGACATAGTAGTCATGAACTTGGGAAGGTACCATTAGGCTTTAACAAAATCATATAATAAACGTGTTCGTCATAAAGAGTTAAATATTAAAGATCTCGTCCTACGAGAGATCCCAAAACACAGAAAGGAACTTAATACTAGGAAACTTGCAAAAAATTGGGAAAGACTTTTTATCAGCAAAAGCCTCGGCTCTTTCGACCTCATTACATCCGATGGAGATCGAGTCCCCAATCCTTGGAACACAAAGAGATTGAAGCTGTATCGTAGACAGCCATCTCTTACAGTTTATATTCTATTATTTCTTATATTTTTGTGCGTAGCTCTTACATTAATGAAATACTTGTGTTTGACCGACCTATATCACAGTACAACTCTACTATCTCATGCTGTACTACTCTACTATCTATCATAGTTTACATTATACTATTTCTTACATTTTTGTACATCGCTCTTACATTAATGAAATACTTGTGTTTGACCGATCTACATCACAGTACTATTCTACTATCTCATACAGTACTATTCTACTATTTCTTCCAATATTTTACGTCGTTCTTACATTCATGAAATACTTGTGTTTGATCGACTTACATTACAGTACTCTTCTACTATCTTATATATGCAGTGCATGCCTGCTATATCCCAGATAACCAATGGGTTCACCCCAATTCTACTATTATACTACAGATCGGTTATTTGTTTGTCCAAATCAATCTTCTCATACACTGCAGGTCAATTGTTGCTTCATACAATTCGACCTTCTACTATATTACAGGTCGGTTATTGGTTCCCCAATTCGACTAACATATTACATTCTTCAAGACCACAGTTGGTTAATCAAAGTTTGATACACATACGCACGGATCACTAATTCTACCATCAAAGTTCAATATGCATAACCGTTATATTATTTACTATATTTAAGGTGATCTAATATATGTAGTTCATTTTTACATTACTACAAATGCCTCCTCAATTACTAAGTTTAGTCAACGTATCATCGCGCAAACTTTCCCTACACTCCAAAAGTCGCAGACACATCAGTTCTGCCACCCTCACAGCAATAATTTATCTTCCTTCATCAAGCCTGCTCTTAGTAAAAGCGGCGATTCTTAACATAACATGATCTAGATATTCAGTCCGTACTATCTGCATATCGCACTACATACCATTTGCGATCATGCTTTTATGAATGGTATCCCTTTATTTTTTAAGTCTCTTAAACTCGGACACAGAAAAGGTAAGTACTGCCGCCATTTCTTTGTCATGTACCTCATTTTCCTCGAGCGGAACCTTATCAGGCACGACGACCTCTACAATCTTTCTCTTCGCCTCATTTAGCAAACTTTCTAAATTTTTATAGCGAGCCGCCACCAGCAACTTTTCAACAACAGAAGTTTTATTACGTGTTTCCATCACTGTCATAAATTTATCCATTTTGTCCAAGTATAGCCAATGATTCCTCCATTACAAATTGATTATGGCTCCTCTGGTCAACCTCTATGTTAAGATCCTGTTAAGCTGTCACAAGATCCAGAGCCAATTTGTCATTCGAACTAGTCAGCTCCCCCACTGACTTTTGATACTCCATAACGCTTAATTCTAACCCTTGAATTACGTTCTCTAAACTCCCTATCCTAGCCCAATAAGTTTTCACCAACTCATTCTACTTCCTATTAACTTTCTACAAATCTATTTCTTTATTTTTAGCAACATTCCACATTCCTTTAAATTATATAGCTCGGTTATCTGCCTTCTTCAAAGCAGCTCACACGCCAACTAATTCCACCTCTTGCGTGGTTACCCGCTTCGAGATACTGCTTATATGACATTAAGCTTTTTTAATGTCCAACTCCTTTTTCTTCAATGCCTCATTTAACTCCTCTACTTTTTCTTACACACTGACTAGTCTAGTTTCCTTTCTTTCCATTTGCTCGGACAAATGGCTTAACATACCTTGCACTTCAATTATCCTCACCTCCATTTTTACATTTAACTCAACAACATTTTTTAGTACTTCACGATGAAAGTTCAATTCAGCATTCAATTTTTTGTTTAAAATGCGCAGAACTTCACACTGACTTTGAACCTCCTCTATCTCAACCTACATCAACAGTTTACTTTTGCATACATAACAGTTCGTACATCAAAATAGTACATATCATCACAGTTCACAGTTTCACTCACAACAATTGTGTAGGATCGATCTTTCAGCACTGAAATACTTGTGAACGATCGATCTACATCTCTATTCATATCTATTTTACAATCACAAACTGAACATATTTATTTATCATCAAAATAGTATATAGATATCTAATGCATATGTATGTTTTCAAACAGCTTATAAAATTTACTTTCATTCTCTAGAGCTACGTGATGACTGCCCACTATTTCCCGTTCGCCTTAACCTATCTACCTGCACATCCAAAGGTACAACAAAGGTCACCACCTCCTGTTGACGTTACTTTTGCCATAACGGAGGTATCAGGCTCTCGACCTCCTCCTCTTCCTCTTCTGACAAATTTTGTGCTGGTCTAGGAGCTGGCTTTTCAATACCTTTCTCCTCCTCATCCTTGATAAACCACATATTTTTAGCCTTTTCGTTCTCTACATCAAAATCTTTCCCACAATCCATAACATACTTCCTAAATTTGTTCTCTACCCTTGCCAACTCACCTCCATAAAACTCAATCACACTCTCTATATGACGTTCATGACCCGTTTGAGCTGCGACCTTTGCTTGCGTCAGATACAAATACTCCTTGAATTGCATATGCGATCTGAGCAGATGCATACGCGTATCCTTCTACAATACACCCAATACTTTCAATTCCCCTTCTACCTTCTTTTTAACAGTTGTTTCTTTTGTCAGCTGATTTTCCAAAGAGGTGTTTTGTTCCATACTTTGCTTCAACATATTTTACATCTCTCTAGTCTTGGTTTGACTCCAATACAACAATTCTATGGAAATAGAAAAATACACTCTTCTGCAATGTTCATTTGCTATCTCTCCCTGGCAAAGAGCTACCAATTACTTCTCTTATGATCCTATTACCCTGACATGCATTTGGAGAACCATATTGGAAAGAGGACAAGGGTCAAGTACCTACATAAATGATCTATGGGTGGCCATGATTTTCTCCATCTGCAGCAGAATTTGGAGAGCATAAAACAATTGGAAATACGATAGATTCAAGCTTAATCTCCATAAATTTACGTTGAGCATCCTTACAGACATAGCAGACACAACTCATCTCTCTAAAAACATTATGAACAACATTATACAGGGCCTCAAGATCATAAAGGCGTTAAATGTTTAGTGCAGACCACGACATGGCAGCAACATAGATAACTGTCATTGGGAGCTTCCAACAGTAAATGAGATAAAGATCTATTGTGATTGCTCGGTATTAGGTAACCCAAGAAATGTAAGAATTGGGATTATCTATAGAGACTGCAATGGCGAAGTCGCGGGTACTTATAGCAAAACTATTGGTCACGCAACGAATTATATAGTTGAGATCATAGCAATCATATCAGGAGATCAGAGAACTGTTACAAATGGGTGGTGGTACTTGTGGGTGGTATCTGATTTAGGTGCAACC
The DNA here is from genome assembly GCA_014058105.1 of Kingdonia uniflora. Taxonomy (NCBI): domain Eukaryota; kingdom Viridiplantae; phylum Streptophyta; class Magnoliopsida; order Ranunculales; family Circaeasteraceae; genus Kingdonia; species Kingdonia uniflora. Next base: position 941,035 of record JACGCM010000779.1, on the reverse strand, counting down.
ATTAAAGCCTTCTCCAATGAAAAAATTCTTTGGGCACTCAGAACTACTTGGGATCTTCTCACTCCCCTTATTCTACATAATTGGTTCAGCCATGTATGGAGGAAATGCAATTTCTCGGCAGACTATCTCGTAGGAAGAGGCTCAGACCCCAACCATCCTATGGAAGAATGGAATGATGGCAAACCAGAATTCCAATATAAAATTAAAGGTAATTATACGGAGTACTATAGACTCAGGAAGACAAATACTTATAATCGTTTGAACGATATTAGAGGTTGTTCGAATGAAATGGCTTCAACATGTTGATTCATATGACAATTTGAATGCAAATTTCTTCAGGTCGTTCGAACGAACTTGGTAGTCGTTCGAACGAATTACAAGATAACCTCAAAACTGGCTTTCTTAAATTTGTCGAATCAGACGACAATTCGGAGGATTTTTTAATTTTCGTTCGAACGATACTGGACTCTTTTGAACGAATTACTGGTTTATTTCTTCTTGTAATTTTTAATTTTTTGTAGAGAGACCCATATGCATATGCACTAGTGACATGTACTAGTGTGTGACATGGTTAACTTTTCCTCATCTTGTACCATTACTTTTGGATATATTTTACTAAACTTTTTTGCAAAAAAAAGGAAAATAGACAATCATCTACAACTTTCCCTCTTCTTCTAACATAAATAGTTACCATACATAGAACTTCTGCAAATATTTGAAAATACCAGAAAAGAATCCTTTTTTAGTCCCCTACATTCTAAAAGTTTCCCATCCCTAATCAGTAAACATACAAAGACGATCGATACAAACAACACAAATACAAACTATTACTCTCTTCAAAACACAACAGGGCATCAAAATTTTACTAACCTGTATTGGAAGATCCACAATCTTTTACTCTACCCACAATTTTTACTGAGGATGAACGATTACGTTGTTTCTCCAACAAATTTCTTTCACCAGATGAAGCTTTCACTACGGGATTACACTCAGAACTCAAGTGTTTTGCCTCTCTAAAAGTACTAGTTACACCACTTTTTTTTCCTCTATAACTGTAGATAATTTATGAGTTAGAGATATGGGAATTTATACTTTCCCTAAGTTTTGAAACAACGTCTCTTTCAAACATGTGACCATCCCTACTGCCTCTGCAGGCACATCTTTTCACCTCACGACATCATCATTACTTCTGTGATAGCGTGTTTTGTTATCACGTCTGTCTCTGCCTTCAACCATTAACCAATTTTGTCTCTCCTTCCCAAGATAATCTACACGATCCATCACCTTTCTTTTACACTTAATTAAGATCGTATTACACCGTATGTCATTCCTATAAATAGCAAATATTTAAAATTTAAAATTATCTGCATAGTTGTTAGAATCAGATAGTTGTAATCTATAGTATTTGCCACATAAGCGGTTAAACAAACACATTAATCCTACTTTTCAGTTGGCAGATTCAATTTGTACTATTCTACAATCAACAAATTAGAAACATAGAATACTGCAAACTGATTACTTATTCATTTCAGGCTTACATTCACATATAGTTACAGTTAAAGTAGCTCAGGTGATTCAATTTACCACATGGAATTATCTCCCCTCCTGTTGACCTCTTGTCCTCTTCAGCCAGCCTATCCAATGCGATCTCTCAAATAGCTTCTTCTCGCAGGGTTAAATCTAGAAGTAACTCACGAATTACATCATACTAGAAATAATGATCATACTCTGCATGCTTCCCTTCATCATTCAAACCGTCCAGCTACAACGACCACTTGGGTAACACAACATTATAAGGAAATAGGCAAAAGTACCACTCACAAAGTTCAGTCACCTTGATATTTAACCTACCTTCTTCCATATGACGAGTACGCTGAGAACATGTCTTCACCATGATAACATCCAATTAACCAAAACCAAGCTTTTACTGCAGAAGAATACATTGCACATCACTAAAGGATCAAGGTCTTATATAGCCAACATGGAAATCTTTTTGTACACTACCAATATCGCCTATCAATTAGATTTTGAGGGAAGATATATTTTACAGGACCAGAATTTTGGCAACAAGGATATCAGCAGATTTTTTGGGAATATTTTAGAGAAATATTGCTTTCCATTCTAAGAATGGATATTATTCATCACGTGCTTCGTACAGCTGACGCATCCAAAAAGATAATACTCGCACAAAATATTCAAGCACATCCAGAAGTAGCTCTAACTAAGCACCTACAGGCAGATCCTTTACCTAACTACATCAAGGCATTTTCAAAATAGTTTGAAACAACTTTTCTAAAGAATTGTCAAATCACCAGGATATTGAAGTACGGAATAAACATCCTCTATCACCAACAAAAGATAATTATAGCATGCCAACAACATACTTTGACTTCTACAAAAGAGCACAATTCGTGGGAACTCTAACGACCTAGTTCATAGAAGTATGCATATTGAAAATGTCAACTGTGCTAAATATCATTGTACAATCCCAAGATAAAAGATCACAAATTCTACAACCAGTTCGCATAACACAATCTTATGCAATTCCATATTGGAAAATCACAAATCCTGTAAACAGTTTAACACATCATTTTCCTATTTACCTAGACAAGTTCAACAACCTGCAAACATACCAATCACCTCAAGCATTACACTTGTACTGGCCAATTAGTTGAGTTTGACTTCTCCACACGACCTCATTATATATTGGTTATTTTTATTTTAAACTCACTTCCTAATATCTTAACTGATTCATATACATACCACGTTCGCCATAATTAGATTTTTGTCAGCATATCAAATATACCACAGATTGGTGTCTGATACCTCGCTCTAATAAACCATTTTCAGTTCAGCACAATTAACGGTCACATTTCAACATATTTTTGACCTCTAGAATTTTTTATTATTATTTTCACTTTCTATCACAAACAAAATCCATCGATAGTTCAATTACTTTCATTCTCATTTTTTAGCTCGCTTCATTAAGCAGGATATTACACAAGTATGTTGAACATATATTTTAGTTTGAATTGCATTACAAAATTGACCTAACAATAAATTTTCATTAGCTCGAATATTTCTTATAGAATCTTAAAATTTTCTTACAAAGTGATCTACAAATTATATTACAGACTGAAACCCTTCATCAAGAAAAAAGAAAATTGATGTAATAGAGCTTGAAGACGAAGACTGGAAGTATGCTTCCACTCTCCGTTTCCCTTCTTCATCCATAACCCCCACCACCCTCGCGTGGCAGAGAAAGAAGAATGATTCTTTTTTTATAGAATCTACTCACCAGTAAGGTACCGGTGAGATTTCCTTGGTCGAACACCAGCCGCTTCTTCTGTCGCTTTAACCGCTTCCTCCGCTAGAAGATGTAGACCATCCCTGCGCCCCTGCCCCGACGTCACCATATAGTGAAAGCAGACCATTTGGAAATAATTGTCATCCGCCTCCTCCACCTCTTCATGTGTCATACCATGATTGGTAGGACATACCGATATTGGCGTAGGAAGATCCAAAGACTAGGCCCTAAAGTATCGGAACCGTAGTTCTTGTATTTTAGCAAGAACCCTAGCCTTGCGAGACTGTCGTCTGGTAGTCACCGTCCTCTCAACAAAATAGTTACAGAAAAGAAAAGTTACAGAAGATATGGAATCAAAGAAGTACTTGACGAAAGACACCTGCACCCACCAACCACAGTAATATTTATACTACAAATATCATTAAAGATGACGTTCCAAATTCCCAATGTCAGAAGGAATTCCAATGCAGCAATCTTGATCAGAGCCATTGGTTTCTAGGGATCCAAACAACTACATAGATATTTATGGAGGAACATTGGAAATGATCCCCGAGTATTAAATACAACATTAATGATGCTTCTCAACCAATGCCACTCGTCCATGATGCCTCTCGTACTCTTGGCTTAGAGGGGGCAGTTGTAGTGGTCTATTCCGGATCTCGAACTCAAGCCTCACCTTCAACCATCAGACATTTACTCGACCTCATTAATATTTGATTACGTGGCATACTATGGAACAACTGCAAATAAGAGTTTACTTATCATTCTAGACCTCTACATCAACAACTCGATTCAACAAGCACTCCATTGTTAATGAAGCAGTTACAAAATAGAAGGATTAGACCGTTACGGAATTACTTTAAAGACTCATCAAATCCGTATTGTAACGTTCATCATTAAGAATAATAATGGTCGTCAAACAGTCATATTATAAGACCTATAAATAGTACCAGAGAACTGTAGATTAATGACATGAAATTCTACAAAGAAAATTCTATACAGAACTACTCAGAACGTTCTTTATAATAACTAGTCAGTCAATAATATCTCTTTTTCTAAATCCTCAAAAGAGGTCGTGGTTTTTACCTATTAAGAGGTTTCCATGCTAAACCTTGTGCTAACATTATGATTATCTTTGGTGTGAGAGACTAAGTTCGATATACAAAATTAGGTTCTTACAGCAGTGATGATTTAATAAAAGCCGAAGGGGAGCACATTAGAATGATCATACTAAGTGACCTTAGACCAACATAAAGTATTTTGATATCTTGGGTATTTAGCACATTGGAACACTCTTTGTTTGGCATAAATCCAAAAATGTAAACATTGCAGGATAATAAGCTAAAATCCTATGATGATCCATGAATACTTTCTTCAATATACGAAGAAAATCTCTCCCCACAGAAATACTAGGGTTTTTGAAACGACCTTTACATAATAATCATTAAAAAAAATCTAAAATGAAATACGAACAAAAAAAAAAGAATGTAGTAATAAATCGTTACCTTCTGAAGAAGTTGAAGGGAGAGAGAACCCCTGACGAGTCTCTTACTGCCCATCCAAATGCCTTTCTTGGGTGTTCTTCTGTCTTCGCTCTGTGTGTGTCTGTGTTCGTAGGGTTTGATCCTAATGGTTATAAAGTATATCTAAGGCGAGGAGTGAATTTATAGCTATGTTTGGTGAAAGCGAAAATCGGCTAACCCAAAGGTCCTAAACTACATGATAATTGGAATATTTGATATTACTCATGACAGGAATATAATACCAACTCACATGGGCTTGCCAGACTGATGATTACAGGGCACAACTCACATCGCCATACACCGAAGCAATATATGTACTTCGATACGTCTCTTAAAATTGATATCTTGAGGAGATGTTTTGTCTACTGTCCTCGTCAATTCGTCATGCATGAATTCTAAGTCCACAATTGTCAGCAATTTTTGCATAAATTGGGATGTTTATAAAATGCTAAATCATCTACCATGTTTTAGCATAAATGTCAAATCAGTCAACTACATTTGCAAAATTTTGATATTCTATAAATGCTAGATCATTTGGCATAACTAGAGTTAAATGCCAAATGATAATGAAAGTTTTGCTAAAATTGGGATGTTTCAGAAATGCCTAATCATTTGGCATGTTTAAATTAAATGCCAAATCAATCGGCTAGTTTTGCTAAAATTGGAATATTTTGGAAAAACAAATCATTCGGCAACTTTTGCAAAATTCTGATGTTCTGAAAATGCCAAATCATTCAACTTTTTTTGTCAAAATTGGGATGTTCGGGTATTGCCGAATCATTTGTCATGTTTAAAGTTAAATGCCAAATCATTCAGCATGTTGTGCAAAAATTCTAATGTTCTGAAAATGCCAAATCATTAGCATGATTAGACAGAAATGCCAAACCATTCAGCAATTTATGATAAAATTGGAATGTTACAGAAATGCATAATTGTTTTTACTGGAATGTCAAACCATTCGGCTAGTTTTGAATAAATTGGGATGTTTCGGAAATGCCGAATTATTTGGCATGCTCTTACTTAAATGTTAAACCATTCGGCAAGTTTTTGCTAAAATTGGGATGTTTTGAAAATGCTTAATCATTCGGGATGCTTTTACTTGGATGCCAACTGATTTGTCTAGTTTGGCTAAAATTGAGATGTTTCTTAAATGCCAAATAATTTGGCAAGTTTTGCAAAAAAAATTATGTTGCGGACATGCCAAATCATTCAGTATGCTTTGTTAAAATTGGAATGTTTTGAGAATGCCGAAAAATTTGGCATGTTTTTACTTAAATGCCACATCATTCGACAAAAAATGGGATTTTCTGGAAATGCAAAATCATTTGGCTTTGTTTAGAAAAACTGCCAAATCGTTCGGCAAGTTTTACTAAAATTGGGATGTTCGTTCGGCATGTTTAGGCATAAAAGCCAAAATCCTTTAAGAGAACGCAACTATCATTTCAAACAGGGGCAGATTTATAGGATTACAAGGTTTTTTATTAATGCAAAAATGTGTATATATATATATATCTAAAACCCTATTATTTTGCATAAACTAGAGAATAAGCTCACCCAATACACTCCCAAGGTCCCAATCCAAATTAGATTACTAATTATCATCAAAAATCCCCCCAAAATAGCCCTTAAAGTTACTAATTTATTCCTGGGAAACTCAATTTATTTTTTGAACCAATCCATTTTTCTTAGCCCCCTATTATATAACTCCGCCCCTGATTTCATTGTTCATCAACTCATGCTTAGAGAGAAATATTATGGGTATCAAGCACAGTTAGATATCCTTTGACATCTTTATGATAGAATATTATGATATTAAGCTTAGTTTGGATATCTATTCTCATTCCTCAAGTAAGTCGTAGGAACTCGACTTGCAACAAAATTACATAAACTAATAGGAGGATATTCAATACATGCATAATCAGTTCTCACTTGTGTGCTTATCTATCCAGACTCAACTGCCGAATCCGACAGGTCTGACCCATATCAAATTATCGACCAGAGGAGATCGAATGGCGCAAGTCTCGACTTGGGCTTTACCACAACAATGCAGGGGCCTCTGGCACCCATGCCCGGCCCTGGCTATAGGCCCAAGTGGCGGCCACCTAGGGCCTCCAATTTTTAACGTAAATTTAGGGCATCCAAAATGTAAAGTAATAGATAAAAAAGGGACCTAAAAATCACAAAATAAGTAGTTGGCTTGTTGGTTTACACTAATTTACTCTTATCATAAGGTTAGAGGTTCAAATCCTCATCTTGTAAAAAAATTTCATTAATTTCTTACAACAAAATATACCCTATAAAAAAAAAATCCCGGCAGGGGGTATCATTTTCAGATCTCGCCTAGGCCCACCTAAACCTCAGGGCCGCCCCTTGCTAGCACCCCTCCAAATAGCTAATTTTCGCAGGCCGTGCGTAGGCACACGCCTGACCTTTTAAGATAGCAGTACAAGGGTGGGGACAGACTATGCAAAATGGAGGGGGTAGTACACAACCCCAATATGGGTATGGCACGGAGGACTGGTAAAACCAAGTACATCCAACATGTATGATGACTATTCTGCAAAACTTGGGGGTCACACCTTATGTGCCACCTCGACGACAACGTGTACCTACTCCTCTACAAGACGCACAACCTAAAGGTTTGGTTTTTCAACAGATACAATGGGCACTAGGTAATCATTTTGCAGATGAAGATACATTTAGGGGTTATAGCGAATCGGTTAACAGTCGGGGGTATGGAAATAGATATGGGTTTCACGATAGGAGTGATAGAAGCCCGAGGGGGAAGGGGGGAGCTAGGTATTGGGAATGCTAGGTTTACACCATAACAACATGAATAAATTATTTGGCAAGTTTTGCTTAAATAGGGATGTTCAAAAAATTGCTATAAAATAGTATTTCCCGTGGCTCATCACGCTCAATATGTCGACGCAAAATTTTCCATTGATGCGCCTTCGTCGCTAATTTCCAATCTAAATATATAACAATATTTGGATAGAAAAAAGACCAAGTAATTTTTTAAGAAGTAGTTAAATAAAATAACAACAAGTAATGAAGTCACGATGAATACCTCTAGCCATATGCAAAAAATTTAATTCTGCTTATCATGTAAACATTGCCTATGAAGAGGGCAATCCAGTAAAACACCAAAAGTGAGCGCCATGAAGTTTATATATCGAGGAGACTAAGAATAATCAAACAAATTTTAATATCACAAAAAATAAGAAAAGAAAAAGATTTCCATAAATATGATCCCCGTAACTCAAAATTCCATATTACAATTCCATGATCAATGCATTTTTTTGCTAGGCATCCATGTATTATTGTTCCTAATACCGTGTTTCTAAATACCCAGTCATGAAGTCTACAACCACAACTTGGTCCAAAAATTTAATCACTAATATCTTTGTCCAACAACAATGTTCTTCCTTTCCAATCATTACTAACGTGGTAGGGGGGGGGAGGACCTCTGGCTTCGCCCCCTAACTAATTAACGTGGGACAGCCATGTAATGTTCATTGCATACTACACCTTAACCCTTCGCGTTGTCCTAAATTCCTATCCGGCCAAGAAAAATTTAAAAATTATCCGTAGCCAAAAATAACCCAATCATGTGTTTTCAAACTATTTCAAAACCACCATTACCACAAACGCCAAAAGAAAACAAATTAGATCTACGGATATACTATCAAGAAGATAAAAATAGGGATTCAAAGTAAGCAAAATACCCAAAAATGATTGAATGGAGATCAATCAATACCTGGGCTTAATAGAAAATGAGTTCCTGGGCTTAGAGCATCCTTTGGAATCGCATGGGACTTCACTTCAGTCATACTTATAACTTTTAATGAACGAAACTTGAAGGGAAAAGATTACATCTAGGAAATGATAAATCAAATTGCAAGGGGGGGGGGGGGGGGGGGGGGGGGGGATTCCTACAGCACCCATAATCACAAAAATCAATGAGATAAAAAATACCCTTCTTGGATATACAATTATTTTTTTGAATTTTTTTGCTAAAACCCCCCATATTATATCATCGACTTGCCACTGACCCCCGCTTTCCTTGAAATCTGACAATAGACCTCATTTTTGCCTGAAAGCCAAGTCAAACTCATTTGACCGAGAAGGACTCAGGTTGACTTGGTGTAAATACATACATGCCCTTATAAACAACAAAAAATATTTTGATTAACCCCTCAATTTTGTGCCTGCAATTCGTCTTCCACCCTCAAAATGAACACAAAGTCATAACAAAACATTCTAAACTACTTTGGACTTGATTAAAGAGGGATTGAGTTGTTGTATACTGATGTTTGCTTTCATCTACCTTTGTATATGTTTATAGTTATTAGTTTAAACTTAATACGTATCTCAGAGAAAAATGGTATAGTCAGGTTTTAAATTAAGCAGATCTGGTCAACCGGAGTCCTTATCGGTTAAATAGGTTTGACTGGGTTTTCAGGCCAAAATGGAGTCCATTGTCAAATATCAAGGAATATTTCTTCTTCTTTTTTTGCAAAAGGTTTAGTAGAATATAGCCAAAAGGTAATGTACAAGATGAGAGAGATCCAAAAATGTCACACAATGTAAGTATAGGTAGGACCGACTTCAGTCTCTTTCTGTGAGCTTCCGCATTATTGTCATTGTGAGGGCGTTTGCGGCTCTTAGTCTCCCGTAAGACAGGAGCGATCAGGGGTGTAGGTGTAGAAGGTGGGCCTTGTCGAGGTTTACTGAAGTTAGTGGTTGAAGGTTACCCATGTTTACGGGATTCGTGAAGGCGCTCAAGGTTAATATAGCCATTGACTTTCGAGAGCATCTCCTCGAGGGTTCCAGGTTTGTGGAGGACCAAGTACTCTTTCACACGGCTGTGATCAGGTAAGGCATTTGAATACACGAGCACAACATTCGAACAATCAAGGTTCTCGACTTTACGTAATTCATCGAGAAACCTCTTGGTAAAGGCTTTGAGTGTTTTACTTCTGGATTTTCCAAAATTGAACAGGGCATCGACTCTGGCTTTTCTGTCTTTATTAAAGGTAAACTGGGCGATAAAAAGTTGTAATAGTTGATCAAAGCTCCGGATCAAGCCATTAGGTAGATTGTAATACCATCGAAGGGGGCTGCCGGTAAGGCTGGTGGGAAAAATGTGGCATAGCAGGTAGTCGGCTATGGAATAAAGGCTTTAGCATTTTAGAAATCCAGAATGTACGATTAAGGGTCTGTGTTGCGATATTTCCTGAGTTTGGGAGTACGAAAATTGGGGGTATCTCGATAGCGAGAAGTTTGAGGCACAGGGGGTTATTCAGTCGACTCCAGAAGTTGGGGGTTGGGCTCGCGCTGATGCGAAAAAATATGTTAGATTTTGTAATCGAGGTTCTGCTGTGCAGCATAGGCAGGGTAAGGGGGAGATTGAGGGATTCGAGGATTGTGAGGTCGAGTGAGTGGTAAGTGTTCGGCGCTGCCCTCCCCGTGACGTTCTCGAGCAGGGCGGCGCTTGGGATGTCTAGAGGATCGAAGGGTGGATTCGGAGGAATCTTCTATCGGGTGAATGCCGAGATGGATAGAGCCAATAGAAGGAATAGTGTGGGGAGTACCCTCAACACTGATATTGACTAGTGGTATTTTAGGATTTGGTAGGGGCCTCAGACGGGCGCGGGCGGACACGCGCGACGGGTCTGGTGCTTGGGATGGTAGAGCAGCGTCCAGAGGCTATAGTCTCTGCAACTCTCGGACTGTGTTATGTAACTCATCAATTATCCGGTTCTGCTGTCGGCATCGTCCAGGCGGCGGTTCCGTTTGGCTTCAAACTCCTGCCGGTGTTATTTATATTCCTGGTGAAGTTGTGCATGGTGGCATTCCTCGGCTTGAGCAAACTGTTGAGAAAGTAAAGCTATTTGGGCGGCCACTCCATCGATAGAGTTGACAGCATGGGTTGAGCAGGAACGGAGGGTGGGTGCCATTGAGAATAACTTGTTGAAGTTGAGGACATAAGGAGGGAAATAAGAAAGGGAGACTGGTAGGGCGGGAAGCACAGACGACGCCAAATGTAGGGAGCTAACTTCGTTCGGAGGGGATGTTAGCTCTTACACGACGGGATCTAATCTTCAATCAAAGGGGTTCAAGCACATAATCTAGAATGCGAATAATCTATAGACAAAGTACTTGCGTAGAGCCCTGGAATGTGACTCTCCACGACCTCTGATGAGGATTTTTAAGAGTGTTTATATTTCTGTCGAGTAGTCGAAGGTTCGAGTACTGAGTTTTTACAAGGTGATCGAAGGTAAATACTATGAGGTCAGGGGAGAGAATTTTTAACCCCTCCTTAGTTCCCCATTTCTCTTATTTATAGAACATTGGAAGGGCTGAATCACCAAGGTTAGGTTAGATTACAAGTGTCCAATTCAAGTATCCTCCGGATATCGAGAGGGTATCCTGAAGTTGGTGTTAAAGCCAAAAATATAGGGTATGCCATCATGCTCTATCACTGTAGTTATCTGTCGGTTCTGTCACTGTACATTGTCACTGTAGCCACCTGCTAGTTCTGTCACTGTAGCTGACTGGACCGAACACGGTACCGTTCTTATCTGGTGAACTGGCTGTCTTGTCATACTTCAACCATGTACGGATATGGTCGAAGTGTTTCTGATGTTTGACGTGAAGCTCTGCTTCGAGGCTTTTTCAGAGTCGAGGCTTCGTCATCGGATAATCTTTGGGAGACTTGTTCAGGAATTGGATGGGTTTCAAGATATCCGAGTAGGCTTCAAAGTAGCCTTCGAGTGTTTGACTGGGGTAGAAGGCTGCGAGTAGGCTACTCCACCGGGACAGAGGAACGGTAACTTCTACTGGGTGATGACGGGGTATCGTCTGCTCAATCAGCCAGTGTCACCTTGTTGGAACGTTGGCTGTGGGGATATTTTGGTCGCCTATAAGACCGGGCGTTGTCCTCGTCAGTGGGACGTGGTCCCCAGGGGTGTAGGGCACGAGGTTGATGAATCTGGGGCTTTGGATGAGCCGGCATTGCCGCGTATTACTCGTTCTTGTTTGCAGGTGGACCGTGAGGGGCGGCAAACCTAGACCGCGGTGAAAGCGCGAAGAGTAGCGGCCAAGGAAGCCGTAGGCAAAGAGGGCAAGGGCGGACCAAAGTATTAGAGGATCATACGTATTTGTGCGCCTGAGTGGAGGCACTGGTATTATATAGCTCGGAAGTCCGGTGAGCCAAAGATGTTTAAGTTACATACGAGCGGTAACTATTGGTGTTGCCATCCAATCCAGGTAATCGGGGATTTTATCTTCGATGATGGGCCCAATCGTCACTTGCATCATAATGTTTTTAACACAAAGTGTTCATTTATTCCTTGCATTATAATTATAGTTTAGCGCGTTTACCGTTTGTTATTCATGTTATCTAAATGGTTGTTCATTTTCGTGCAGGTGTGACGTTTTTCAGGGTGTCAAATAAATCCTCTCGTTTACGTGTGCTCAGCCACAAAAATAAAGATTGCCAGGTGTTGACAAAAGTTTTGAACGGTACCTTTGACTTAGACAAATACTGCTCGGGGAAGAAGTATAGCGAGCCTCGTTTATGTGCAACGAGCAATACTTATTCCGTAGAGAGTGTACATAGTTACAAATCCTTCGTGAGTGTTGGGACAAAGCCACAGTTTTTGACTGCGAGGGGGAGGGATACGTCTAGCTCAACGTCATTAGTGCCTCTCGTAGCTGGATTGATCCCCAGTCTTAAGGGTATTAGTGGTCACACAGAGAAGGATGCTCCACTTGCGAAACGGCAGAGGATGGTGGCTACTGGTCTTATGGACGAGAACTTGGAGGCAAGGAAAGGGAACCGCTTTCCTACTCCTTCATGGAGGAAGGGCCCCACTCAGTGGGTAGTGGCAAGTTCTTCACTGGTAGCTTGCCAGAGGGGGAAGTGCAGAGTACCCCGTACAAGGATAAAGAAAGGATATGTGTAGCTGAGGCACAGAATAATCCGCGGTCTCGGCGTGCAGCAGTCGTAGCAACTGTCTAGGTAAGTAAGCGCTTAATCACTTATTCGAACATGGTCGCCTTAAGTGCTACAAGTAGAATTTTTGTGCCCTGCAGTGTACGCTCACACTCGAGGCCACATTGCTCCGTGGCGAAAACCTGCATGACCGTAATGAGTTAGAGCAGCGGCTCAAGGAGAAGCAGGCCATGCATATGGAGCTCGTAAAGGAAGTTGTGCAACATGAGCTAGCATAACACATGGCGAATATGACCACAGGGCTCATAGAACAATTGAGAATTGTGGCTGAGGAGAAGTTGCTAGTCGAGGGTGACTTGGAAATGACCCATGTACGTTTAAAGGCGCTGGCGCTGGAGAAACAGGTGGAGGAGAAAGTGCTCCGCGATCAGCTTGCTGGGGAGAAGCAAGTGTCGGATGGGCAACAGGGTCGCGTCGCCAAGCTAGTAGATGACAAAATGCGATTGGAGGATGAGTTTTTCCTTTCCACTGAGTGGTGGGTGGCAACGTTGGCTCCGCCGTTACTTATTCTGTGCCAAACTCAGGACGCTCCCGTGCTACGCTATCTGGGTTATTCCGGGCGATAAGGCCCTCTGCCCTTCGGAAACACAATGGAAATTACCCCCGAAGAGGAAGTTCAGCTGACGGAGGAAGAGAAAGCGGCCGCGGAAGCCGCTATCCAACCGAAGTGTAACTGTAATATCGTGAGGTAAGGCCCGTAGTGGCGAGGATTTGAAGATGTGTACTTATTTTTGTAAACTTGTGGTGTTGATGGGGCCCCTTCATGGTCGTATATGTTGTAAACCTATTTGCTCTTGTTTGCGAAACGTAGTAGACGTGGTTCCTATAAAATATTATGGATGTGTATTCGTGTATGCCTGTATATTCGCCGTGTGTGTAGTTGGGGATCAGTAGGCTCGTGGGCACTAAATGTTAGGTGTTGGTGCCAGTCGGGCCAATCCTCATTGTGCAAGGTACCGCGAGGCAGCATTTGGTTCGGGTACATTAGTCGGTTTCATGACTGGTGTTTCAAATAGTTATCAAGAAATTACCCCAAGAGGTTTTAGTTAGCCTTTTGCTGGGGCTCGTGGTCGTGGAGGCTGCCCGTCTAAGGGAATATGAGGGGTGCTAGTGTAACTGAAGTGTCATGGCAGTTATTAATTATAAATGGGAGTTCCAAAGAAGGGGACAAGGAGTGGGGCTACCTTGGAAGGAGTAGACAGCATTCAAGGGGCGTAATAACGTGGTAAAGGGCTGTTGGTTTTCCCTATAAAAAAATTAATGGGGCACCTATACTTGAAGCTTATAAAAGGACTGAGGGAAGAGCCAAATGGAGCCAGTGCTTGAAGCTTCATTCATGTGGATCAGACTTCCTAAAAAGAAGATGCAAACCCAATCGCAGGCACGATTCGAAGCACGGGTAGCCACATGGGTAAAATTTTATACCGAGATGTATTTTGGTAATCGGGGGCTTGAGGGGAAACCATTAGTGCGGGCATATGTCGACCCCTCTTCTCTTCCTGCCTCGAAGAGGAAAACGTAGGCGAAGTAATGGTTTTGGTATCTCGTTTTGCGTGATCAAGTCTAAAACTGTGTCAGTCGTGAAGTGGTGCTCAGTGCTATGGCCATAGAGGATGTGAAGGTAGCTTGTTATGAAGGTCTGGGCTATGAACTTTAGGAGAGACCGTGCCCTTGTTGTATGTAGTTTAATTATAACAGTATCACATTGTGCATGTTTCTCGTTTTGTCCATGTTGGTATAGAAATGTAAGAGATTTGCGATCTTGTGTAGTTATATGTGGCAATCCTCCTAGGACTAAGATGGGCTAGTGTTTATACGATTTGAGCGAGATTGTTAGGCGTAAAGCGCCTAACAATCGTTTTAAGTAGTCCTCGTTGGACTATGTACTCATCGTTATCTTAGCGACCTTAAAAATGTACTTAGGCGCAAAGTGCCCAACAATCCTTTTAAGTAGTCCTCGTTAGGCTATATACTCATTGTCGCTTTAGCGACCATAGAAGTGTATTTAGGCGCGAAGTACCCAACAATTTTTTTAAGGAGTCCACGTTGGACTATGTACTCGTCGTCTTCGTAGCGACCTTAAAAGTGTACTTCGGCGCGAAGTGCCCAACAATCTCTTTAAGTAGTCCGCGCTGGACTATGTACTCGTCATCGACTAAGAGACCTTAGAAGTGTATTTAGGCACGAAGTGCCCAACATTTTTTTAAAGGGAGTCCTCGTTGGACTATGTACTCATCGTCGTCTTAGCGACTTTAAAAGTAAACTTAGGCACGAAGTGCCCAACAATCTTTTTAAGTAGTCCTGTTGGACTATGTACTCATCGTCACCTTAACGACCTTAAAAGTGTACTTAGGAATGAAGTGCCCAGCAATCTTTTAAAAAGTAATCCGGGTTGGACTATGTACTCACCGTCATCTTAACGACCTTAAAAGTGTACATAGGCACGAAGTACCTAACAATCTTTTTAAGTAGTCCGCGTTGGACTATGTACTTGTCGTCGCCTTAGCGACCTTAGAAGTGCATTTAGGCGGGAAGTGCCCAACAAAAAAAGATTTTAAATAGTCCTCGTTGGATTATGTACTCGTCGTTGTATTAACGACCCTAGAAGTGTATTTAGGCGCGAAGTACCCAACAATCTTTTTAAGTAGTCCTCGCTGGACTATGTACTCATCGTCGCCTTAACGACCTTAACAGTATGAGGATTCCCTACTTCAAGGGCACCTCCAATCATATGGGAGCATTTTTTTACTACATTAAGGACGCCCCTAGTCATGCGAGTGTGTTTTTTCTTCAAAAAATTACTCGTCTTTGCAAGAATGTCCTACTTCAAAGCCGCGCTCAGTCATATGAGTGTGTTTTTACTTTAAAAAATAACTCTCATCTTTGCGAGGATGTTCTACTTCAAGGACGCCCCCAGCTATGTGAGTGCATTTTTACTTCAAAAAACGACTCTCGTCTTGGCGAAGATATCTTACTTCAAGGATGCCCCAAGTCCTGTGACTGTATTTTTACTTCAAAAAATAACTCTCGTCTTTGCGAGGATGTCCTACTTCAAGAACGCCCCCAGTCATGTGAGTGCATTTTTACTTCAAAAAATGACTCTCGTTTTTGTGAGGATGTCCTACTTCAAGGAAAGCCCCATTCATGTGAGTACATTTTTACTTTAACTAATGACTCGTTTTTACGAGGATTTTCTACTTCAAGGACGCCCCTAATCATTTGAGTGCGTTATTAATTCAAAAAATGACTCTCGTATTTGTGGGGATGTTCTACTTTAAGGACGCCCCCAGTCATGTGAGTGCATTTTTACTTCAAAAAACGACTCTCGTCTTAGTGTAGCCTTGGAAGAGTATGGGGCTGAATTAGAAGCATATATTACGGGTAGTTATATACACGTATGGTATTGTTACTGATTCTATTTGCAGAGGTTCATGGCGTTCCATAGGGATTTGAGCTCCTCTTCGTCGCTATTAACTAGGTAGCAAGCATTTTTATCGACAACAAGGGATATGAGGGATGGGCCTTCCCAATTGGGCTGGAGTTTACCCCTGTGATGGTTACGAGCTGTAGGGAAGACCTTCTTCATGACGTAGTCTCCAGCGAGGAACTTACAAGGGATAACCCATTTGTTGTAGCTCCTCTTGAGTGTCTTCTAATACCTGCGCATGCGGGAGGATACTTTCGCTAGAGTTTCGTCTATCAGATCAAGGTTCTTTGCGAGGAGTCGGTCGTTGATTTCACAACCCATAATTAGGGATCTCATAGTATTGACGATGACCTCGATAGGGAGTACTGCATCAGACCCGTATGTGAGTATAAATGGGGTGAAGCCCGTGCTCTTTTACGGCGTCGTCTGGTAGGATCACAATACGTGGGGCAGCTCGTTGACCCAGCTGCCTTTGGCCGCATCCAGGCGTCTACTGATACTATCGATTATTGTTTTGTTAGTTGCCTCACCCTACCCATTTCCCTGGGGGCTTCTGGGGCTGGAGGGAGGGATTTTTATGTTTTAAGGTTGGACGAATTCTACGACCTTGCACCCTACGAATTGTGTATCATTGCCGGCCATCGGGACTGCTAGGATGCCAAACTGTGTGATGATGTTCTTCCATAGGAAGGTGATCACCTCTTCCTCCCTAATACGGGCAAGGGATATCGCCTCTACCCATTTGGTAAAGTAGTCTATCGTAACCAGTAACCATTGGCGTCTCCTGCTCGCCATAGGGAGTGCCCCGATGATGTTTAAGCCCTATTTTGCAAATAGCCAGGGGATAGAGACTATGTAGAGGTCAATAACAGGTGCATGAATCAAGTGCCCATGGAATTAACATTTATCGCATTTTTGGGCATACGCTATAAAATCTTGTCGCATCATTGGCCAGTACAATCCTTGTATACGAGCTCGATCGGCCATGGAACGACACGCTGTGTGTGCGCCGCAGACGCCTTCATGGATTTCTTCGATGACTCTGTTGACCCTTTCCCCAGCGATACATGTAAGGTGTGTAACGTACAGGCTTATTCGGAAGAGTTCGTCATTAATGATCGTTTATTTTCTTACTCAGTTGAAGAGGCTCTTGGCGGCTGACCGGTCGGCGGGAAGAATATGGTGGACCCCAAGGAAGTCGAGGAAAGGCTGGCGCTAGTCAGCGGTGACTGAGCGATCAGTTTGCATGGCTGTTAGCGGGTTCTCAAGTATGCTCGGTTGATCAAGGATTTCCACATAAATTACTCTGAGTCTGTTGCCGACGATACCTACTAAATATGCAAGGGCGTCTGAGCGCCTATTCTTGCCACGGTGAATGTACTCGAGGTTGACCTTTATGAACTTGCCCAGTCATTCTTTCAAGGTTTCCATCTAGTCAAACATTTTATCGTTGGCCTGGAACATCCCACAATGATAGTTGACAACGAGGTGCGAGTCAGTAAAGATAGAAATTTCTTCCACGCCCAGGGCCAATGCTGAATCTACCCCACCTAATAATGCCTCGTATTATGCTTTGTTGTTACTAAGGGAGAAGTTAACCCGTATGACTTTCTCGATTAGGTCATCAGTAGGAGTAACCAGCACTATCCCCAAGCCCAAGCCGCCCCTATTGACAGACTCATCCATAAATAGCCGCCACCCCTTTATGTATGTCGGTTCATTATTATCGGGATGGGTGTCATGGTCTTCATCATCCTCGTTGTGCCAGTTATCATCAGGAATGGGGAGGTTAGCGACCGCCTGTCCTTTGATTGCGACCCTCAGCTCGTAACAGATGTTAAACTCCCTGAGAATGATTGCCCATTTGGCGATGCGGCGAGTTTTATATTTCTTGGTGAATATCTCTCGTAGTTGTTGGGTGGTGATGACCTTTATTTTATGGTCTTAGAAGTACGGTCGAAATTTTTGGGAGGCGTATGCCAGGGCACGAGCCTGTTTCTCCATTGTGGGGTATCGCAGTTCTGTTCCCAATAGGGTTTTACTGATGAAGTAGACAAGCTTCCTAGTTCGGTTGTCCGTATGGATGGGGACTGCACTAATAGATTCATCTATATTCCCGAGATACAAGCCCAGTAACTCGTGTTCTTTAGGGGAACTAAGGATGGGTGGGGTGGCCAAGTATCGCAACATGTTCTGGAAGGCTGCCTTGCATTCATTGTTCCATTGACATTTTTTATTCTCATGAATGCATTGGATTAGTGGATGGCATTTGTAGGAAGATTTGTAAATGAAGCGGCCGAGTGCGGCAATTTTTCCTACGAGGGTTTGAACTTGCTTCAGTGTTTGTGGTCATGGCATACAGGCGAGGGCGTGGATCTGATCGAGGTCGACCTCAATTCCTCGCTGAGTGACTAGGTGTCCGAGCAACTTCCCTAAGGAGACTCTGAAGCTGTATTTCTTTGGGTTCAGTCGGATCCTATAGGATCACAACTTTGTGAAAACGGTCTCGAGGTCAGTGAGATGGTCGTCACTCAACCTACTCTTTACGAACATGTTATCGATGTAGACCTCAATTATTTTTCCTAACAATTTTTCAAACATAGTGGTAACGAGGCACTGGTAAGTAGAACCCGCATTCTTCAGGCCGAAAGGCATGATTTTATAGAAGTACAGGTTCTGCTCGGTGGTAATGGAAGTACACTCTTGGTCCTCCACTGCCAACGTTATTTGGTTGTACCCGGAGTAACCGTCCATCAAGGACAGCCGCTCGTGTCTGGCCGTGGAATCGGCCAATCTGGTAATGAGGGGCATGGGGAAGTTATTCTTTGGACAGTGCCAGTTGAGGTCGCTAAAATCAATACAGACTAGGGTTTTCCCATTCTTTTTGGGGACGGCCACGATGTTGGCTACTTAGCGTGGGCAGTCTACGGGTTTGATAAATCCTACTTGCAGTAACTTTTGAATCTCATCGTTTATGGCCCCGCGTAACCTTGGGGTTGTTCGGCGTAGTTTATGCTTGGCGGGCTTGGCCTTGTCGATAATGTGTATGTGATGGCAGGCCACTTCAGGGTTTATACCTGGTATTTCGTCGAAGGACCAGGCGAAGATATCTTTATATTATTGGAGGGTGATAAGGGTCGTTCGTTCGCCACCTATCAACAAGGAGCCAATACACGTTATTCCCGTGGGGCCATCGAGAGTAATCTTAACAACCGGCTCCACGAGAGGTGGTGTCTATGCCCTGCAGAACGTGCTTATAACTGTATCATTTTGACTAGGTTGTGCGTTTGTATTCATTGAAGTATCGAGGTGGCGGGGAATGAGGGACGAGTCCACCACCATGGGCTCGTTCTCTGTTCGTTGCTAATCCTCAATGGCAATATTCTTCCCCTTTATCTTTGAGTTCTCATGATTTATTAAGTTTTGGAGGGAGTTGGCGTAGCATATACAGACCTTGACCTGACAGCCTCGTATCTGGTATGGACTAAATTTTGTAGGGAAACGCATTACCTAGTGGTAGGAAGATGGGTCTGCCTTAATGGTATGGATCTAATCGCATCCCAGGATGCCATTGTAATGGACGCTGGGGCTATTGATGGCGATGAACGCTGTAGGTACCATGACTGGGCCAACCTGTACCTGAGTAACGAGCTCCCCCATAGCCTGTTCAGTAGACCCGTTGAACCCTAAGATCTTTGTTTTGGAGGGTGTCAGGCAATCTTGCATGTTTATGTTATGAAGGGCGTCGCAATAAAGTTTGTTAGTACCACTACGAGAATCGACCAGCATACGCTTAACGAGGACACCTCCGATCACGTTCCAAATAACGAGGGCATCGTCGTACGGATGGGAAACTGAGCTGAGGTCTTCATCAGTAAAGTAGATGGCCTACTCGTACAGTGTATCAGTGGCTATTTTAATGTCGTGGGCCGTATGTTGGTTCTCAGTGAGGCGAAAGTACTGCTGCACGGAATTGAAGACTGCATTGCGGGACGGTGCTCTGTTGAAATCCCCCAGGATCATTTTACATACTGCTAGGTGCCCCGGTACCTGGACAATGGTCGGAGGCTGGTCAATTATTTTACGAGGCAGTCTATCAACAGACGGGATGGGTCATTTGAGGTACTGGGTATAACGCCCTTAGCAGAACCAAGTCTCAATCATATTGATGAGATCGTAGCACTCCTCAGTGGTGTGGTCATGTACGTCGTGGTGTGCGCAGTACAGGCCGCCAGGGCGGTCCGACTTGGGGTATGGTTTTCTGTAGACGGGGTCATTCTTAACAGCGATGAGGAGGTCCGCCCGTGATAGGGTAAGGTCGTTTGGGAAATATCGTTTCCAGCATGGGGTTCTCTGTCTTCTGTCTTGTGGGGGTTCTGTTTTATCACGCGGGTCATGCCCCACACGTCGCTTGCTTCTGCTATCATCGAGGTCACCTTGCCTGTCCCTCAGATGTTTAGAGGTATCAAGACAGGCGACCTATTGTTTTAATGAAAATAACTCGGCTAACTGTTTCTTTGATTACTAGTTGTGTAGGTACTTCTCGATGAAAGCTAGCGAGAGTTACTCGAATGTGGAGATAGAATGGGATCGAGACTCTAAAACCAGGCGAGGACCCCGTCGGACATGGTCGAGGGGAACAGGCGACACATGTGTTTATCTGTTTGATACTGTAGGTCGATGCTGAATTGAAACTTAAAAAGGTGTTGGTTGGGGTCCTGACTCCCTGTAAAGACCTCTATCTTTGGTCGAGAGTAGCTCTGGCCCAAGATGTAGCTCCAATTGGCCGCTGTGAAAGGTGTGTTGCGGATCCGACAGAGGGTCTCCTTAGTTAACCACCTTGAAGGATCAGTACTTTGCATAGTCCGGATTAGTGCCTCCACAGACGCGGCTGTTAATGGCTGTTGGTCATGGATGCCCGTGTTTCATCTGGCGATGACCCCACTCCTAGTGGATGACTCATCAAAATGGTTCTCATGATGTTGAGTGTAGGATTGTTGGTATGAAGGCGTTCCGGGGTACCGGTTGTGAAATTTGTTGTTGTAGGCGTGGCATCGTTCATTATAGGGTTGGTATCCATGCCCAAGTAGGTAGGTGAGGTAATCAGAGCTATATGGTGGGCTCCATTGTAGGGGGCTGGCATACCCATCACCTAGTCTGGCTCTGATGTCTACAACGGGGGATGGGGGGAGAAGGTTATGGTACTGTGGAGAGAATTGACCGGGCAGTGGCTGGTCGTTGCGATAAAGCTGGTAACCCAAACGTGGCTATGGGAGACCCATGACGTAGTGTGCTGGGGGGGGGGAGAGTGGCTTAAGCGGGTGTAGGATCGGTGGTGGTACGGGTAGCCCACAAGGCGGCAAATATGGTTGATGAACTGGTATTGCCTGGTGCTCGTATACCGGGAAGCAAATGGTGGGTTCCGTGTCATCACTGGGAGCGGGTTCGTGTAGGGTGGACTCACTTACCAAAGTGGAGATCGTTGGGCCACCTGGGGGCGGCTAAGTACCAACGACTAGAGTGTTGCGAAGTATATCATTGGCAAGTTATAGTTGGCGTATTTGATCTACCTCGGTGGGCATCTGTTGCAGCAATTGAAATAACGTTGTTCTTATCTCAGCCATAGCTTATTCTTGGGATTGGTTGCGGGTGGAGACTACCATCTTCGCTCGGTAGAGATTGCAAAGGGGGGAACGAAGACGACGCCAATTGTAGTCCCTTGATTCCTCTCAGGGACAATAATGAGTATTCCTTCATTCGGAGCTTGATACTTTCTGCCGTAGGAGGGCACCACTTGACTCGTTCCAGGCTTCTCTCTGTCTCCTTGACTTGACTAGCTGTCTTTCTAAGAGGAAGGAGAAAAGAGGAAGAAGAAGAAGAAGAAGAAGAAGAAGAAGATCATCCCCTTTAGCTTACCTCCACACCTCTACTTATAGGGAGGGTTTAACCTAGGGATGCCCCTGCTCACGCGCCTGGGCAATTCCTAAAATGTCCCTTCAGGGTTATGGGCTTTCATATTTTCATGGGTAGAGGGCTAATCGAGGGGTTGCTGTCGTAACGGCTCTATGGTCACTGGGCGAGCCTCAACCATGGTTCTGCTTTTCGTTAAAAGGAGGGCTCGTAGTATGACCTAGCCGGAGTGTTCCTACTCTTAGTGGTGGGGTCGCCAAGTGACCTTCCAACTCGTTGCATGCGGGAGTGTGCTCCTACACCTGATCTTCTTGGTACTACAAATCTATCTATAAAGAGTCTCTATCCTGTACTTTTGGATTATGCGTCTGGTTCTACAATATAATCACCGGTTAATACTTCTTCGAGTTCCTCTCATTCTGGGTCTTCAATGGGAAAGTATGTAAAGAAGTCGACTACTACTTGTCCTTTAATCGATATTTAGGGCACAAAAGAAATGTCGTATTCTCTTAGGAATACGGACCATTATTGCACCTTTCTAGATTTTTCTCTTTTAAAAATGACTAGTTTGAGGGGAATTTGGTGATGACTTCGACGGGATATGCATAGAAATAAGGACGAAGTTTTTGGGAAGTGTAAACCAAAGCTAGCAATTGCTATTTAGTTGTTGTGTATCTTTTTTCGGCAGGCATTAGAGTTTTACTGATAAAGTAGATTGGTTTTTCCACATAGTTATCTTCTCGAATGTGAACAGAATGGATTAAATCTTCTGTTGTCGATAAATATATTATTACACTTCGCCATCAACAGTAGTACTCATTATGGGAGGATGCCCCAAGTATATTTTGAGGTCTTAAAAGGCCAATTCACATTCTGGGGTCCAAATGATTTCCTTGGGTTGTTTTCTCATTACAGGGGTTGAAATCCCACAAAGAAGGAGGTAAAGAATTTTGCATCGATCAAATAACCTTGAAATGAACCTATGAAGGGCGACAACTTTCCCAGTGACACCCTTTCTTGTTTATGGTGATGAAATGGCCATAAGTGGCTTGATTTGCTCTGGATTGATTTCTATCCCTTGCATGCTTACCAGATGGCCTAAGAATTTACCAGATGCTACTCCAAATTGGCATTTTTATAGATTTAATTTCATGCGATATGTGGGAAGGATATCGAAGATTGTTTGCATATTGCTGTAATGATCCTCTTGTTTTAGGCTCTTGTAGATCATGTCATCGGTGTATACCTCCATGATTTTGCCTAAGTGATCTTTAAACATTCTAGTCATGAGTCGCTGATATGTTGTTTCTGCATTCTTTAATTCAAATAGCATGACTGTATAATAGTAAAGGCCTATTTCTGCTACGAATGTAGTCTTTTCATGCTCTTATCCGGCAAGTGGGACTTAATTATATCCTGATGCCGCATCTATCATCAACAGAAGTTCATGGCCTGCTACGGAGTCAAGAAGGTGAGGGATCAAAGGTAGAGTGAAGTTATCCTTAAGTGTGAACTTATTGGGTTTGGTGAAATCCATGTAAACCCTAATTTTCTTATTCTTCTTTAGGACAGCTACGATGTTTGAAACCCACTTTAGATATTTAGCTTCTCGAATGAATCCAACTGGAAGTAGCTTATCGATTTCTTCATTAAAAACTTCGTGCAGTCTGGGTGCCAGGTTACGTCGCTTCTGTATTACAATCTTGTTGTCAAGTACGAGGTTTAATTTGTGGCATGTGATGGAATAGTCAATTTCTGGCATTTCTTGAAAATGGCCATGCAAAAAACATTGATATTTCGTTTCAACAGCTGCAGGAGGGTTTTTCTTTCTTCTGGTAAGAGTTTAGAGCCAATGAAAGTATTTCTCCCAGGTCCATCGAGTTTAATGGATTCCACAGTTTAAGTATCATGCTTCTTGAACATTGGAAGAGGTTATTTATGTACTTGCTATGCCTTCAAAGGTTGTAATACAGGAGAGTTCGTGGTGGTATTCTCCAACATCCTTGCAATGGCTTGACTCCCTTTGATTTCATAAACTCCGTGATCAATTGGAAAGCGCAAAACCAAATAATATGTTGAAGGTACTTCTTTGATTGAGTGAAGCCAACTTCTTCCCAAGATCCCCAGGTATTTGGATTCAGTATTGATGACAATAAATTTGACAAAAGTCATTTTCGGCCCTGCATGAAAATGTGATTTGTCCTAAAGTTGATTCTTTAGAACCATTGAAGCCTGTAATAGTTGTGGTCGAATTTTTGACAGAATCTTTGAGGCCGAGAACGTCGACTACTCTTTTAAATAGTACGTCTGCCGCGCTTCCTTTGTCCACGAGGAGTGTATGCAAGTAGTCCTAGCCTACTTTGAGCATTATGACTAGTGGGTCATCGTGGGGGTAATTCATATGATTGGCATCACAGTCATCGATAGTAATGTGATATGGGCGTTTCGCTTTGTTGAAGCTAGGTAAAAGTTTGGCAAATTTCTCGGAAGAAGTCATCTTAGAGCATGATGTGATTCTGTCATCCTTCTTTCGCTTCTTTCCTTTTCCGATTTTAATCATGTACAGATGACGAGCTTGTCCTTGACCTTGTTCATCTTCTTTTCTTTTTGTTTCTTCTTCGAGGAACTTCTAAACATCGATGACGTATTCATGGAGCCTTTCTGCCAATACAATTCAGTGAAAAATGCATATGAGAAAATAACAGTTATTAGTCTCATGGTTATAGACATTATGATACTTGTATAAAGGTTTATTCAAGACATTAGGAATTTCCTATGCTTTTCGAAAGAACTCGTCCCCCCTCAGGATAGGTAATATGTTAGATAGGGTGGTTGTCATAGGTGGCAAAACTGGAACTGGTCTATCCTTTTTCTCGTATTTTCCCTTGAGATTGTTGTTGGATTGCCCTCGTCGTTTGGTTACACCATTACTTGTCAATTTCGAGTGTAGTGGTGAAAGAGCATCGTTGGAATGAATGGAGCTTTTGCAATTTCAATTCTTCTCGAACTTTAGAATTGATGTGGAGTGCAGAAGTAAACGTTAATACTACAATCTTTCGATCTGATTTATCAATCTTCTTATTTTTTACAAGAAACGTTTGTAAAAATTTGCGAGGGTTTCCTTTGTGCCCTGTTCAAAAAAGAACAGAGAATCGACTATTATCTCACATTTTTTAGCGCATGCATAATTTGATTCAAACAACTGCTACAACTAAAAAATGCTAGTTATCAATCCATCAGGAATTATATGAAACCATCTAAGAAGTTCTTTTTTAAGGCTCATGTTAAACAAACGGCTTAGCATGTGATTGAGTTTAGAGTAAAAGCCAACTACTGCTTTGAAGTGTCTGACATGGGTTAAAGGGTCGGTGAGGCCTGCATACTAATGAAATTTTAGCATGTTGAAATTATCAGGAATAGGCATAACTTTCAAGGTGAGAGGAGATAGGATTTGTCTCGACCTGGTCTAGAGCAGATCTTCCACTCGGATTATTAGAATGAATGGCCTAAATTAGATTGTTTAAGTCATCCAAGGTAACGAACTGAGAGAGCATGTGAGGTGGTATGGTAACGAGAAGATTGAAATCTCCTTGTCCTTCAGGGCCCAACCTCTCTCTTACATGTCGTCTTGGAGGGGTGGTGGGGTCTGATGCCGAGTTCATCGACTACCCTAAGTGGTCGATGTTTATGATGTGAGTCTGAAGTATTGTAATACTCTGTCTGGGTTCCTTGATAGCGATCTCGAAGTTTGGTTTCGCTCCTCCTTTGGTCTATTCTCCCTCAGAGATGCTCTTGATCGGTAATCACTTCAGGCTGGGATGGGTGACCCCTGTCGAGTAGTGAATCAGTCAAGTTATCTTCGTAGACTTTTTATTTCTTTTTAATAGATTCGACTCTACTGCTCCAGGACTTTCCTCCTATAATCTCTCTTGACTTGGAAGGCTTGAGCGTAAATTTTATAGTCTTCGAGCCGTTGGATTATGTTAGATTCCGTCTATTTTTGGAGTTGGAAGACAACATTGTGTAAGTTGACGGTTTATGGAAAAACGATTGCTAGAATGTTCTCGTTGTTGTTCATCTGGGTACTGGAGGTACTTCTGAGGTTCATGTTGGTCATGACAGTGGCTGTTTAAGATGAGATTTGATTGAGAAAAAAATGATATTCTCACAGACGACGCCAATTGTAATGGCTAGTTTTTCGGTTGCTAAATCTCGCCAATACTCAGGTAAAAAATATATGATTTAAGTGCAAATAAAAGCTAACATGCAATAGATTTTAGGTGGAAACTCAGTTAAGGCTGATAAAAACCACGACCTCGAGGAGGGTTTTAGATGTAAATCCACTATATGTTAATCTATTACACTTGTAAAGAAATTTGGTTTGTAGGCATATAGAAAGGTAAAGAATCCATCTTCACTGCTATATATTCTGCCAGTATTTATAGTCGGATAGAGGCAGTTACAAATATATAATATTTCTCCTAGCTTTAGGGAAGGTGGGTAAACTTTACGGAGTACGTACAACAGCTACATTTGACCAATTGTAAAGGCTACTGTGGAGGGTCGAGCTCTGTAGTTGTAGATTGGAATGTTCTCGAGTTATAGTTGGGTGCGTGATATTTAATCTTCTCAGAAAGGAAAATTTAAGAACTCAATCCATTGCCGCAGGAACACCACTAACAACAT
Source organism: Kingdonia uniflora (assembly GCA_014058105.1). Taxonomy (NCBI): domain Eukaryota; kingdom Viridiplantae; phylum Streptophyta; class Magnoliopsida; order Ranunculales; family Circaeasteraceae; genus Kingdonia; species Kingdonia uniflora. The sequence continues at coordinate 914,159 of JACGCM010000779.1, read as the reverse complement.
CGCAGATCTATACAATTTCCTCAATTACTACAAGATTAAGTACTCGATATTTAGTCTTCTCAAAAAATTTGCATTGGCCAACCCTTGCTTAACTATGCAGGGATCTCAAGTAATGCAACGCAAGTAAAATATTAAAAAATTGTCACATTACCGATCCACGAATTGCTTTAATACATATGTTTAGTTGTTTGATATTTGTAACCAGTCGACATCGTTCAAAGAAAGAGTAATTCAAAGTTTGCGTTGAAACGATCGAGTTATTGTAGATGCACAAAGTTAAAATTGTGAATTCATCTTCTTTAGCACCTTACATTTACCTTTAGGGAACCTAGGAGAGGTAGAAGGTATGAATGTTGGTGGGTGGTGAGAGAAAAGTTAAATGGGATATGGAAGAAAAAAAAATTACTGCCAGAAATTAGAGGTAAAAATGGAAATTTATAGAGAAAATTTAGAGAGTGAATTGGAGAATTATTAGTTACAAGCCAATTGGTTTTAATGCCACATGTCCATTATCGGGGTTTTATAGGATTCTATGAGAGTATGAGGGTAGACCTAGGCAAACCCCCCATTTTGTTGTTAAAAACAAACTATGTCCTTTAGATGCTCTGATGGCAAAATAGTCTTTTTGTACCCTACTTAAATAACTTGACAACAACAACAACCTATTCATGACGCTCTCATTTTAGTTTTACTGTACTAGCATTATTAGTCGATGAGCTCGAGTCACACAACACAACACAACACGCCAAACACCCCACAGACTACAATACAAAATACGTAAACAACCTTCATTCCTCGACATCATCTAAAACAAAGTTAGGAGGTGTAACTAATGCTTTTTCTTTTGATTTTTCTCTTGAAAAAGGTACCACACTATCAGTTCAATAATAGAGGTCCCTGTATTCCAATACTATAATATGTCCATAAATCCACGAATATTTTCACTAACCAATATCACAAATCTCTACCAAACAACTAAAATGGGAGTTTTATTTTGCACCATTTCTCATAGGACCAGAAATTTTCACAGGAACAAATGTAGTAATGGTTACCTTCTGGAGAAGTTGAAGGGAGAGAACCTCAGTTGAGTCTCTTGCTGCCCAACTAAATGCCTTTCTTCGGTGTTCCTCTTCTGCTGATTTCGACATTCTTCTGTGTGTGAGAGAGAGAGAGAGAGTGGTGGGGTGAATTTTCCGAGAAAGATCATTTAGTCATGACAATAACAGTACACCAACTCTCATTTTTTTATTTTTATGTTTTATTTTGTTCAACAACTCTCATGGAGCGGAGTAGATATGCTAGTAATGACAAGAACACTACACCCACTCTCTCTTTTTTTCTTTTTTCTATTTTTTCTTTTTTTTAATACATGGAGCAGGGTAGATGTGCACTTAGTCATGACAAGCTTGTCATTTGAAAGTGAAGCGGCTACGGAAACGATACCAGAAAGGTACATTATTTTGTACATAATTCAGGAAACGGGAAACATGTACAAGTTAAATACGATAATTAAAACGAAAAGAGAAACTAGTACTGAAGCGTTAACAAAATCGAATTAAAAAACGAGTAAAAAACGTCAAAGGATGCAAAGAGTAATACTTTTTTTTATAGTAGAGAGATAAATATACAAAGACAATATTTGTTTGTTAACTTAGTCTAGAGCGAAGAAAATACGAACGGTTAAGTATGCTCAAGACTTCCTTTCTTAAGGAAATTTCGCTATAAAACGATATCTGTAAGTTTGCGTGTTTTGTTTTCTTCCATTGTGGGTATAAAAGCATCAAATCACGTATAACAATATTGTTTCACATTCGCTTTAACATATGAATTACAAAGAAAATCCTAAACCGAATCAAAAATCACTTCAAATAACAAATCACACAAATCAAAAATTGAATCATCAACGTTTTCCAAATCGAATCATTAGCGTTTCCCAAACCGAATCACAGTCAAAACGAAATGCGAATCACATACGTTTCCCTAACGTTTTTCAAATTCGAGGAAGCCGAATCGCACCCATTTCCTAAACGGGTTTTCTGGGAAATGGGAAATGTAGGATTTGATGGGAAATATGTTTTTCCGCAACATAGGTTTCAGTATTTAAGGTTAGATGTGAATTTATAACGATGTTTAGGCTGGTTGGTAAGTGTTGATATTAAATTGGTTAAGGCAGGTCACAAGGTCAGGTCAGAGACTCCTGAAATTACTTGCGAAAGAGGTCACTTAAGATTAGAATGGGCACCACATTAGTTTACTTGATTAAACTTGTGATGAGTTGTCAAAATTATTATTAGAGGCCTAGTGAGTATATATTTGGTTTTGTAACTACTTTTAGTTCTGTAGTAGCATATTTCTCAGATTCAACAAGTCTAGCTATTAGAGGCATGTCGAAGGCATATGATCGCGTACATACATATAAATCGAGAGCACTTCAATATGTAGCTACAAAGCTCGACCATCTACAGTAGTCATTACAATTGGTCAAATATAGCCGTTACACGTGCTTTACAAAGTTCGCCCACCTTCCTGAATAATAGGAGAAACGTTCTAATTTTGTAACTACCTGCATCCAACTATAAATACAGGCAGATCATATACAACAACCAAGGAAGGAGAATTCCTCTATACAACTTCTGTATGATATTTGTCTGTCAGGTGTAATAGATTAGCAACATAGTTAATATTTTATCAAAATCCTTATCGAGGTCGTGGTTTTTCTTAGTATTCCTCTGAGTTTCCACGTAAATTGATCTGCGTTATGTTCTTTTGACACCTGAAAATACTTTTTGTTACTTGAAGTATAGGCAAAGTTTTCATGCCAAAAAACTAGCCATTACAATTGGCGCCATTTTTGAGAAAACTCACTTTTCTCTATGAAACCCTTATCTACCATTACCAACATGAACCTCCGAAGTGCCTCCAGTATTTAGAGGAAAAATGAGGAAATCCCAGCCACGGTATTACCAGAAACCAACAACTTACATAACAATATCCTCAAAATTCAGAAGCAGATGAAATTTGATGGACTGCAGTGATTCAAAAATTAGAAGGTTCACACACAGGCCCTCTAAGTCGAAAGAGACGATAGGAGAAGAACATTGGAGCAGCAAAGCTGGACCCATCAGAAGGAGACCAAGAGCTTGTGCAGGCAATATGATCGATTCATCACGGGTCACCCATCCAGGCCCAAAGTGAACATCTATCTAGAGCATCTCAGAGGGATAATGGATCGCCGAGAGATGAACGACAGCGAACTTCGTGGAACCGATAAAGGAATCTTGAAGCTCAAATTCTAGGCAATAAAGGCAATCTTACCAAGTTGCACGGAAGTTTAACTGCCAAAGAGTTATTCGAAATAGAAGTACCGAAAGGTTTCCATACTCCGAAGATACGTAAATATAAGGACACCAATCCAAAGGAGCATATTCAACAATACCATAATTCATTGGGATTATATTCCAATCTCAACCATATTTTCTGTCATCTGTTCGCAATAAGTCTGCAGGGGGAACCGCTTTGGTAGTTCCATTCTCTACCTGAAGATTTTATCCTCACGTTCAATCAGTTATAGAAGCAATTCATTAAGACGTATGCTCACAACAAAGACAAGGAGGAGAATTTATTTTCACTTATTAGTCTTAAACAATCACAAGGGGAGAAGCTCGAGGCCTTTGCAAAGAAGTTTTTGGAGCTCGCGCGTAAAGTAGATAATCTTGATCAGAAAACAATTGCTACTTCTTTCACCAATGCACTTCAGCTCGACTACATGGCCAAAGAGCACCTCTTCCTAAACAAACCAACGACCTTGGAGAATAAGATCACCAAGGTCAATGGGTATGTCAACCTGGAAAGGATGATATTCAAAAGGCATAAATCTACTAAATATGTCCATAATAATATGTTACATCAATAATAATAGGTTCTACATGAACAATATTAAAAATCTCTCTATTTGTATCAACATCCGGAAGATTAGTGGTATCAACTGATCGATCCATTTGAACCTGAAAATCATTTCATTTTTATTAGATATAAATCATTTTAACTCATAACTCATTTACAATCTCTATTTTTCATACTGACACTTCATTTCTCTGACATCCTGCTTTGAGATATATAGATTTTCCCAGCTTGTACTTGAACATATAGGTCATTGTTATTATTATTCTTGATCATTTGTATATAAATTCATCAAATACTACCATCGAATAGATTTCAGTATTAAACTCAATATCCATGTTTCTACTAATAATTTCGAGTTTTATATATTTCTTAAATAATTTTTCTTAAGGTTTTTACAGGGAACCAACCGTCCATTTTCCTGCCAAAAATGTTTCGAAGTCGCCGAAAAAGATTATGGTAGTTCACGATGTAAATCACGGAAATAGTAGTAAATCACCGTCCAAACAACGATCCATTATGAAGAATTCCAAACAACATCTCAAATATCTCGCCCAAACTCAACGCCGTAACCCCTTCCGATTAAACAATCTAATTCCCATATCATTATTTACCAACACATCATAACAACACCAAATCCTTCAAATACATCCTGAATATCACATCCAAACACCACTGACCACCCTAACGCCAAAATATTTCAAATCCAACAAAATTCAAACCTACAAAACCCCAGAAACTCTACAGTCAATTACTCCTAAACTACCACACATTCTTCAAATCCAACTACAGGGTACGTTCATAAAGACATAATCTACAATGGGTTTAAACCAATCAAAAGAAAAACAAAGTAAATGCAAGAAATCAGGAAATAGACACTAACCTTGGCGACGAGCGGCATCATGATTTTTCTCTTTCACAATTTTGGCCCTCTCTACCAACACAGAGATCTCTTAAATACCAATAACTGATCTATTACAAACAGAAGAGACAGAAGAATTAAAATGCTTGAACTTTACTCTTTTCGAATAAAAGCAAATATGGAATCTTAGGAAGTGAAGCAGTATTTATAGCACCAACATGATTGTTGGACGCACCACTTCACAAACCTTTGCCTAACCATTTGGCAGTTTTCCTCTTTAACCATCGTGCACACTTCTCCTCAAACTCCTTAACCCTTTTCTGCCTTAAAGCCAACAAACTACCATAATATTGTTTAAGACCATCCAAATACATCCCAATATCCTCATGCCCATTATTCATCATGTTGTAAGTCACAAATCTTAAACTTACAAAGAGATATTAAATATCAAACTCCTTATAACTCAATGCATCACCTATGGCTAAACACTTAGCCATAATTCATTAGACATCACCACCATGTTTCTCTTTTATTCACCTCCTACATTATAGGGACAATTACAACAAATAATCAAATTTCAAATTTTGAATAAAATAGATGCTCGATAGAAATACTCAAACATCGACAAAAGATCATAACCAAGAAGTAGTATTTTAGTTATTTGAGAACCAGTATTATTATATGATAAAAAACTATCACATATAATTACACTTAAAATAAGGAGTATGGTTAGGTTCACCACAGGGGATTAGAACCCCTCCAGCAGCGATAATATTTTCTTGCCTTATCTCATCCTCTGCCATATTCCTCAATACAGCTCAATGATGAGCAATGTCAAAAACTTCTTTTGTGAATATACTATACTAGAACCAACAGTCAGCTTCAGCCTCCATCAACTCCGGTGACATACTTGCAACGTCTAAAGGGCCCCATGGAGGAAGAACATCAAAAACAACAAAATGACTCAAATATTATTTCTCCAACTCTGCAAACTTAATAGTGATGCGACTTTCCTCTGAATCATGCTGGCACCGATACCTAGTCCTTACCATTGTCGAAGTTATTCGCATAATTCTTAGAAAAGATGATGGTTATTTATATGAGAAGCAAAGAAATATATGTGAGAATATTCAGCCAAGGATAACAGATACTTAACCTGAATTCGTACCACCAATCACGGGATTCTATTCTTAACAAATCATTTCCAAGAAAAAATTAGTAACACAAGTTCCAAAGGATTTCTTCTCGACACAACCACAAATACTTGTATCGAGAATGGGGCGATTGTAGTAGCATATTTCTCAGATTCAACAAGTCGAGCTATTAGAGGCATGTCGAAGGTATATAATCGTGTACATACATATAAATCGAGAATACTTTAATCTGCAACTACAAAGCTCGACCATCTATAACAGCCGTTTCACTTAGTCAAATATAGCAGTTACACGTGCTCCGCAAAGTTCGCCCACCTTCTTGGATAATAGGAGAAACATTCAAACTTTGTAACTGCTTGTATCCAACTATAAATATAGGCATAAAATACAAAAACCTAGAAGGGAGAAATCTTCTGCACAACTTCTATATTACATTTAATATCAGGTGAAATGGATTAGCAATATAGGAAATCGTTGATCAAAATCCTCATCGATGTCGTAATTTTTTTTTAGTATTCCTCCAAGTATCTACGTAAATTGATCTGTTTTATGTTCAATTGACACCTGAAACTACTATTTGTTACTTGAAGTATAGGCAAAGTTTACATACGGGAAAACTAGCCATTACAAGTTTAAACAATGAAATTTTAGATAAAGATTGTCTTCAGCAGTGGAGTAGATATGCATATAGTCATAACAAGAATGGTATACCAACTCTCTTTTTTTGTACACCAACTCTCATGGGGCTAGACTAATTATACGGTTCAACCAATGATGGCACACACCGAATCTATATGAATGCAGATTTGTCTCATAGAATTTTTGAGGTGTTTGTCTACTGTACTCATCATGCATACTTGATGCAGAAGTGTTGCAAGTAATGGAAATTAGTATTAGAATTTGAGGTTCCATCTCAAAATCAATTCACAATGAGAGGATTTCATCTAAAAACCAATTGACTAAGTAGCGTCAAGATTTCATATTTTGAGGTGTTGTGAATTAGGAAAACTTAACAAAGATTGATTGGTTGAATGCTCCAAGGCACGATATGATCACTGTCTTTTAAGAGATATTTATCCTATTCTGGTATTTATCGTAAAAAAGCTCTGGGGTGAAACATAAACCTCTCTATCACCAACTACCTTGTGCTCTAGTGGTGATGGTATGTAAACCACCATCGAAAGGCTAATTAAGGGTTCAATTCTCACCTTCGTGTGGGCTTTGAGGTTTGTATGAGCCCGTCGGCCTTATGTTGGCTTGCCCGATTTGGCTCGGATACCTCTAGTTAAAAAAAATATATATAAAAATAAACCTCTCTCTCAGGGTATAATGAAGAAATGTTGGATTCGAGTTATGTACGACTCTTTCAGGATATAATGGAGAACCGATGGATTCAATTTCTATTCGGCTCGATCTGACAAAAGATCACTCTGTAAAGATAAGTGATGATACCAAAGAGAAAGAAATATAAGAGATTCGAATGTATGTTTGAATGGGTGTGGTGTCACTATTAAATAATCCAATTTCAAATCTCTTCGAACGGTCACAACTCAAATGCACAATTTCATCTATCTTTCGAGGGTGTTGCCCGTTGAACCCCGCAAGCTGACAGGGTAACTCGACCCCTATTCGCGGCAAATATAATTTGAAGCAACAAACATAAATATCATAAAATATTTAACACTCCACCACTATTTTCAAAAATATTTATCATGTTGTGTTAGGCTTGATTTGCCCTATGTGTGGACTATGTATCTCAACAATTAATATGAATATTTATATATCTCAACAATTAGTATGAAAATTTTATCAATTCAATGATAATCACAACTGTTGATGAAGGGCTTAATTTTTGAGTTTTTGGGATAATCTCATTTTTTGTTGTAGATGGTCTTAATTAGACTATAAACAGGGGTGAACTTGCATTTTTAACTTGAAGTACTGCAAATTATTATTTGCTAGTACATATTAGATCATGTGGCTTGGGCATGGATAAATTCCCCATCGCGGTTGGGATCATCTAAACTCCATTCTCACAAAATATGGCAAATATGTTTTTTTCGATTTGGACTGAGGAGTCTTATAGCTTATAAAAGGAAGGATAAAAACTAACAAACATGAATTGCCTCTATATGAGTTGCCCGCATCTTAGTATGTAAACCCTACTAAGTCGAATGGATTTGTCTTGCTGATCTATAAATGTATTCAGATAAGTTTTTTTTTTGGGCAAAGCACAATAAATAGGTTAAGCCCCTTGAGGCAATAAAGATATAACATAGATCATGAGGTTCGAAGACTCCTGGCCGAGAATATTACAACAAAAGCAAGAATAATGGGTACCCCACACAGAAAGGACATGAGCCTCAAAATTAAGAGATCTACTAATGTGTACGAAGTGAAAACCAACAAAATTTATTGCCAAGCTCAACAAATCTGGGGCTAGGGTTATATCTCCCTAAAATCGATCTGAAGACATGTTAGCAAAAGCTTTAGCGAGTCCCATGTCACCTCTGCTCCTCTAATGGCTACTCTGGCCTCAGCTTCTTTAGGATCATCGACCTTAGAGAAGTCATGACCTGCACAAAATATCAAAATGTTATTAGTTTTAATAACAAACCCAGTACCATAATTAGAGCTAGCAGAATACCAAGAACCATTAACAAAAATAGTAGACCATCCTTCACCAGCCTGGGGCTGAGAAGGCACTTTGATATTATAAATTAGAGGGTTGGGGTTAAAATTGGTGGCCCTCAAATAACTTTTAGTGAACCTAATTATTTCATACGAAGAAAGCCGTTTATTGTTGAAAATAATATTATTTCCATCGTTCCAAATGGCAAACATAATAGCAACAATTTTCTCCTAAAGGGATATGGTGTCAGTGCCTTAACAACTCTTATTGGCAAGAAGATACAAAACCTTTTGAAGGGAATCTGAGTAGGGAAAAAACCCTATTGTTAAGAGAGAAGTTAGAAGGATACCAGATGTCTTTCAAGTTCTTACAGTAAAGCAGAACATGCGTAGTAGTTTCTTCTTCTCCACCACATTTGGGGAAAATAACTTTGCTCATATCTTCGTCGTGAGTCAGGTTGATCCTTGTAGGAAGACCTTCATTCATAGCTTTCCAGATTAAATATTGGGTTCAAAGGGGAACCATGATTTTTCAAATGGAAGACCAAGATTTATCAAGACAAATCCCATTGTGCCCATTGTGGCACTAACTAGACGTCGTACAAATTTCATCTTTCATGGACTAATAAACTAACTTAACAATGAGAATACTGTTATTTTCTTTAGTCCATCTAAGAGTGTCTTTGGCAGTATTTATGCTAAGGGGAATAGATAAAATATGGATAGCAATCAACTCGGGAAAAATATCTAAAATACGATTAACCTTTCAAGAGTGAGAAACAGGACAAATGAGATCAAAAACTTTAGAGAACTCCCAGTTTTTAAGGATCGGGCTTGCTAGTCTGCCAAATAGAATATTAGGGATCCAGGGCTGTTGCCAGAAGTCAATATTTTCTATGTTTTCAATGTGTCACTGCAGATTCGTCCAAATTCTATTTATGGTTCTAAGAATGCCTTTAGGCCTGTTTGGATACTCTCCAAAACTAGGCTGGTTCGGTTCTGAACTATTTTAGGTAATAAAACCAATATTTGGAATAACGTAGGTCCCAACTTTTTGAGTTTTACTTTAAACAATTCTGCCCCAAATTGTGAGGATTCCGTGAAAGATTTCTTCTCTTCTCCAACTTGATGAGATAAAGGAAAAGAGCTCTCCGAAGAAAAACCGGGTAGGCTTCCTACTCTTTTTTTTTTCTATTTCTTAGATTTAACAAGGGCAGAAAACTTCACATCATCTTCCTCCCCACTCTCACACTCACATTAGCACTAGTCATATCAATCACTGCTCAAACCAATAATACAAACTCTGCTTAGCACATCGTCAAAGCTCCCATTAGAATTGACAACGATTTCTCCCAAACCTCTTATTCTTCTCCCGCTTTTGACCCATCTCATTATTCCTCAATTCATCGCTCCACATAAAGTACTAATTTGAGCTATTTTTGAATATTGCAGGTGAAGAATTGTAGGGGCCTACCCCTCAACCTTACCTATATCGAGCTATCTCCAGTTCAAACTACCTCCATATCAGACTCACGCATTCTCCACCTGACTTTAGCAGTCAACATTACCAACTACCCCTCGAACTGATGAAGAACGTGGGTCAAGCTCAATCATAAAAACCTGAACAAGTCAAAGACACCTGTCTCTCACGAACTCATCAGTTACTCAGTCAACCGCCACTAACCACATTATTCAGAAAACGTGGTGCAACACGATGAAGAATGGCGGAGAAGGCCTATATATAAAGAATAAGTTCCATAAGAGACAGGGACCAAAAAAAAGATACGAGAAATCACCAAGAAAACTACATTTTCTAGATTCTCAAAACTTCTAACGTCTTATTCACAAGATCAAGTATTTCTAAGTCAAGAAATCACTTGTAATAAGATATCAGCCTCAAGAAATAAAAGTCACTATTACAAAAACCCTTAACTCGAGGTCGTGGTTTTTTTTATCTATTTAGAGATTTTCTATGTTAAATCACCTGCGTCATTTCTTGCTTTCTATTAGATTTTGTCACAGGTACATTGGTGTAAGAGCTAATTCTAAGCCACTTCGAGCTTACGGAATTAGATCATTACATTTAGCGCCGTCTGTGGGAAAAATTGCATTTCCACGATATCCTAAGGCATACTTTTCTTCTACTACAAATTTCCATCATGGCCACTTCCAGACGACCAGCAACCAAAATCCAGCTCGATCTTTCAGTTGAGCCGGAACAACTCATAGAGATACGGGCGAATCTCAACGTTGAGACAGAGAAGCGCAAACAGGTACTTACAATCCACAACCCCCTCGTCAAGTCACTCAACCGATACGTTACTATGTTACAAAAGAGCATATGGACAAGTGCATTAAGGAGTTGGTCGAAGCACAAATTTTGGGCACTGCCGACGACCTTACCAAGTTACAAGGAAGTTCAATTGCCAAAGAATTATTCGATATGGAAATACCGAAAGGATTCCATACTTTGAAAATTCACAAATACAAGGGTACCAATCCAAAATAACATATTCAACAATACCGTTATTCATTGGGGTTATACTCCAATCTCGGTCACATTCTCTGCCATCTGTTCACTACAAGTCTGTAGGAGGAACCGCTCCGATGGTTCCACTCTCTACCTAAAGACTCAATATACATATTCGACCAGCTACGGAAATAATTCATCAAGACGTATGCTTATAACAGAGACAAAGAAGAAAATTTATATTCTTTGATCAGTCTCAAATTGTCACACGGAGAGAAGCTAGAAGCTTTTGCAAAAAAAAAATTGGAGCTCGCGTGTAAAGTAGACAATCTTGATCAGAAAACAGTTGTTACTACTTTTACTAACGCACTCCAGCTTGATTGCAAAGCCAAAAAACACATTTTCCTCGAAAAACCTGTGACCTTGGAAGATATGATCACCAAGGTCAATAGTTACGTTGACCTAGAAAAGATAATGTTCGAAAGGCATAAATCTACTAAATATGTCATAGCCACGAAAGGTCCATTTACAGATCGAAGCACTAAACCAAAGGAGGATCAGGGTGACCAAAAGCGCGCCAAGGGAAACACACAGAACCCTTGGATAGGAAATTCACAAATAAAATCGGTTCTCCTAAAGATGAATGTTCAAATCTCCATAATTTTTCCAGTCCTCTCAAAGGATAAGTTTTACCGTCTCTCTCAACCATTGCAACCAATCGAGAACCAGCCGTATCGCATGCATCATAAGGTAAACCATCATTCTACTTACAATTGCTATGCTTTACAGAGGTTGCTTAAATACATTTTCAAGGAGGGACGGATGTTCAAATATTTTATCGACCTGAAATCTTACAAGGATGGCAGCTATAAGAAGTAGCTTGAAGTTGTCAAGGTCGAAGATCAAGCTAAGGAGAAGCATCTCTACCATATGCGCTATAACAACATGATCAAAATCAATCTGGTCAACAATGCTAACAGATTCAAGCGTATGAGATAATCCAAATGCTGCGATCTCACACCTCAAGACAATGAAGCCAAACTTCTGCCTCATGATGCATTAGTCATAATGCTCAAGATGAAGAAGTTTGTCATGCACACAATGATGATTGATACTGGTAGCGATATTGAGATTCTCTTTCAGAGTACAATCGACCAAATGGAATTGGCTGATCAAGTTATTCAAAGTGCTACCGATATTAGTGGATTTAATGCTTCTAAAGAAAAATGATTAGGCAAGATCGTCTTACCTATTACTGCAGGACCAGCCACAATCGACGTCATCTTCTATGTGATCAATGCTAAATTTCATTATCTCAGGATTATGGGCCATTGCTGGATTCATAACATGGAAGCAATCGCTTCCATATATTATCAAGTACTCCAATTCAAACACAACGATGGTATTTATAAGATCAGGGGCAGTCAAAAGCTTTCTCGATCTTGCAAAAATACTATTTTTGTATTCTAGATACCTCTAACAGAATTGCTGCATAACAATTATAGAAAGCAGATCATTCCGATGATCAGCCTTCCACGGAGGAGCCTACCAAAGACATTAACATTGATGGACATAGCAGAGGTACTTTTATCGGTACTAAGTTGGTTCAGCATGAAAAAAATGTTCTCATTCAGTTCTTATGACTAAATCGAGACGTTTTTGCATGGTCTTTAGAAGAGATTCCTAGGGTCGATCCGACCAAGGCATGTCATAAATTGGCCATGAACATCAACGCCACGGTGGTCAAACGGAAGCACCGACGACTATCACCGCAACTTTGAGATGAAGTTTACATGGAGATCAAAAAATTGATCAAAGTAGGATTCATTCGAGAAGCTAAATATCAAGATTGGATATCCAGTATCGTCGCTGTCCCAAAGAAGAATAGAAAAGACCAAGTTTGTATAGATTTTACCGGTCTAAACAAACATACTCCAAAGGAAAATTTCCCTCTTCCCTACATTCATTAGATCCTTGATTCCATAGCAGGCCATGAACATCTATCTATGATAGACGCTGCTTCTCGATACAATCAGATTCCACTCTTGGATGAAGAACAAAAAAAGACCATACTACTACAAAGTCATGCCCTTCGAACTCAAATGCGCAGGTACAACTTATCAATGGTTTATGACTATTATGTTCAAAGCATATCATGAGAAAGTCATGAAAGTCTACATTGACGATCTCTTGTGCCAGAGCATACAGTCTACCAACCATATTTTTGATCTCAACACAATATTCAACATTCTTCGATCTTACAGGATGTATCTCAGTCCTGATAAGTGTCAATTTTGAGTTCATTCAGGTTGATTTTAAGGCCACCTCATCAGCAAGAAGGTGATTGAGGCCGATCCAGATCAAATTCGGGTTCTCCTCGACATGACATCTCTAAAAACGCTCATAAACTTGTTGGCATGATTACCGCTATTAATCGATTCATTTCAAAATATTTAAACCGCTGTCCTTGGCTGCTCCTATTACTCTACGGTTGTACAAAGCAAGGAAAAGTTTAGCTAAATATAGAGGTTCAATGGATATCAGAATTCGAAGTAGCTTTTTAGGATCTCAAAACCTATTTGGGAAGTCTCTCATCATGTGCACCCTAATAGATAATGTGGAACTGATTATCTACTTAGCAGTTACAGATACTTTACTCAGCTCAATTCTTATTCAACTTGAAGGAAAAATTGAGAAGCCAGTCAACTTCATCAGCAAAACCCTCACTCTAGCAGAAACAAGGTACTCTAAAATTGAGAAACTTCTTCTCACTCTTATTCACACTTCATAGAAAGTCAAACACTACTTCCAAGGTCATTCAATCAAAGTTATGACGAACTACCCACTTTGGGAGGTTCTGTCCAAAAAGAAAAATTAAGATGAGTGCAACAATGGTCAGTCAGTTTTGGAGAAGATGATATCAAGTTCAAGCATCATCATTCTGAAAAGGGTAAGGCCGTTGCTGATTTTTTTCACAGATTTTCCAGTGGAAGATCCTGAGTGGGAGGAGCACGATCCAGACCTTGCAGAGGAAGTTACAGAAGATCCATCCCCTAAAGCATTTGACGAGCGAGCTGAATGGATTACAAGGAAAAGGTAGAAATTTCTTACAGATGGATCAGTAGGGCCTGCAGGGTCAGGAATTGGAATCGTATTGATTACCCCTTTCAACAACAGAATTGAGAAATAAATTTTCTTGAATTTTGTGGCCTCAAACAATGTTATCGAGTACGAAGCTCTCATTCGCAGACTCGATCTTACTTTTGAGCTCGGTGTCCCAGAACTCTCAGTTTACACAGATTTGCTACTCATTGTCTACCATTACTCTGAGCAATACAAGAAAAATAGCAAGATAATCGAATACGCAACCCTTATTGCAGATAGGATGAGCAAGTTCACACAAGTAGCTTTCGATTATCTTCATCGAGGACAAAGCAGACACGCAGATTCCTTGGCACATCTAGCCGGGGTCTTGGGCACAAAAGCTCGATATCTCCAAATCGAAGTGATTTCAACCCCCAGCATTGATCGCATTTTAGTATGCATGACAAACACAGGGGGCGATAAAGGGGAAGACAACGATTGGTGAAAGCTTTTCTTAGCCTGTCTCAGTATTAATAACAAATGTAAAGGACCACTTCCAGCAGGTCTAAAAGAGCGTCGGCAGCTGATCGATAACTCCAAGCGCTACACAAATCAAAATGGTACCTTATACCGCCATTTAGTCATGGGGCCTTACCTTAAGTGCCTCTCAAAGCAGAAGGCAAGCGAGATGCTCTGCGATTTACATAAAGGGACTTATGGCTCCCATGCCGCAGGTCAATCACTAATAAGAAGAGCCATTATGCAAGGAGTATTCTGGCCTGACATGCTAAAGTAAGAAGAAGAGTACTCACGCAAATGTGATGCATGCCAACGACATGGACAGATGATACGCGCCCCTGCGCTTGAGCTCCATGCAAGCAAGGTGTTTTGGCCATTCAAAAGATGGACACTTGATCTTATTGGCAAATTTCCAAATTTTCAAGGTAACCGCCGCCACATACTCGTAGCTATCGATTATTTTACAAAATGGGTAGAAGCAGTCCCACTCTGTCGAGCCAAAGAAGAAGAGATCATCTTTTTTATCTGTGAGCACATCATGACTCAGTTTGGGTACCCCTACCTAATTCGTATCGATAATGGGCCCCAATTTGTTAGAAAAAAGTTATAGCTTTCCTCAATCAACACAATATCATCCACTCATCCAATCCCTACTACCCTCAAGGAAATGGCCAAGCCAAAATCACCAACAAAACCATCGTGGATAGGCTCAAAAAATGGCTTCACTCACAGAAAAAAGGGAATTGGGTTCGAGAACTTCCTCATGTCTTATGGGCATATTGTACCACTCTGCGTCAATCAACAGACTGTACTCCATTCCTCCTTGCCTATGGCACCAAAGCTATTATTCACTCTGAATACCATCATCCAGTTAAAGATCATGAGCTAATTGGCGAAGAAATTAAGTTCGAATTGACTTGCAACCTCAATTGGATTGATAAAACCATAAAATATGCCACCGCTAACCAAGGTCGATATCACAAAATGCTGGCCAGTTCGTACAACAGACGAGTCATAAGCCGTACCTTCCAAATTGATGATCACATCCTCAGAGAAATACCTCAACACCGTAAAGAGCCTAATACTAGGAAACTAGCAGACAATTAGGAGGGGTCCATTCCTTATCACAGGTCTCTCAGGTTTGGGATCATATTACCTCATGACAGAAGAGGGAATTCACATTTTAAATCCTTGGAACACTAGGCGACTGAAACGGTACTATTGTTAAGTCCCTTACTACTCTATTTTAATTTATCTCTTTTTCCATTCCAAAAGTGAGATTATCATCTCCATCCAATGTACATCCTTTTCTATTCAATGAAACTTCAAGTTTTTCTCCCATATATCTCTCTACTTCATAGACAATACATAGATTAAAGCATAGATAATACTAGCTTTCAATTGACCTCTATACCAGTTAAATCAAGGATAACACTTGGTTTGGATGACTCTACTAAATCTCTGCGATTAAAACTAAGGTAATACTTATTTTATATCAAAGACTCTACTAGACATTGGATAAAGAAAAGATAAAACTAGCTTTCATCTACCTCAATATGGCTGCGAGATCATACCAGTTAAATCATGGATAACACTTGGATTAACTGACTCTACTAAGTCTCAGCGATTAAAACTAAGGTAATACTTATTTTATATCAAAGACTCTACCCGGCATAAGATAAAGTAAAGGTAAAACTAACTTTCATCTACCTCAATATGGCTGCGACATCATACCAGTTGAATCAAGGATAAAACTAGTTTTCAATCAAAGACTCTACCAGACATAAGATAAAGCAAAGGTAAAACTAGTTTTCATCTCTCAACTTGTCTGCAACGGCTACTTTTTATTTTAGGTTACATATACAACCTCTACAATGGATTCTTTGCTGTTGTTGGAATGTTAGCTACGCTTTCCCCTGTAACAGGAGGTAGATCATCCATAAATTCTCGAGCTCGGGCAGTCTAAATAATCCTGCCATGCTCTATCAATTCAGCAGGCTGGGGGCCTAACCATTTTCATGGACTGCATACAATTTCCTTGATCTATATCAGCTCTGCAAATGTATCCCCTGTCTGACAAAATGTAGAACAAGGTATCTCTTTCTCACTCAACCCTTTTTACCTTCTCTATAAAATAGGCAATCACTACCCTCAACAATTTTGAGTGTGATACCTCGGTTACAACCGACTTAGAGAAATTTGTTCTCGCCCTATGAAGGCGTTCTTTCGACCTCGTATACCATTATTTTAGCCATGACATTTCTCTATCTATTCGATCTGTAATAGCAATGTTCACTTCCGATTTCTTGTCAGCTTTAACTGATTCAGCTTGATTAATCGCCTTTAAATCGGCCACCTGAGTACGAACTACCTCAATCTCCCTATTCAGTTCTTTCACGTCCGGAATTTTCTATATCAGTTTGTCTTTCTGCTGTATCAGAATATCCTTCCCTCAGATAGTCTGTTCTAGCCCTTGTTTCTTAGAAAGAGTAGCATCCAGCTTCCTTTCTCTCTCCCTCAACCGCTCAACTCCTTTTCACACGTGACTGCAAATTCGAGTGGCATCCCCCTCTAGCTTTCTTATTCGAGCTGATAGGCCGACTACATCCCCTTGAACAAGAAAAGCCTTGACATCAGTTTTATTCTTGTTCGAACGCTCTTCAGCCTCAGCATTTCTGGCATGCAAATTGGTTTGCGCCAGTTCGATCTTCAATTGCGCCACTCTTTAGATCAACTCATCACACTTACGTTGCACCGCCTAAAATTCCATATATTTGGCAGGTAAAGCTGTATTTAATTGTCCAATTGCAACTTCAGATGCAGATAAATTATCTCGACCTTTCTTTAGCTCGCTATCTTTATCAACCAATTTATTCTTCAATCTCTCCAGCTCGCTCCTGCTATTCGCTAGATCAGTTTGAATTTATACCTAATTATTTGTTTTCCTAATCAATTTGTCATTCAAACTGGCCACAGAATAATTTAACCCATCCTCTGATCTTTCTAGCACCTGTATACACTAACGAGCCATGTCATCCTCCCTACTCTTTGCCATCAGCACATCATTCTTGTTTTTGAGCTTCGCTGTATTTTTTTTAACTCTGCGAGCTCTTTTTGCCCATTCTTAATTTTGGCATCCTTCTCCTCGATCTTCCAAGCGAGGTCGACAATAGTCTTTGTTACCTCAACAAACTTGAAGTGCACCTTTACATATTGATCTTCTCTATCTTCATTCGCCTCTCTCATCCTATCAAAATCCTCTACAAATTCTTGGTTCCATTGGCGAGCATCATCTTCGCGCAAGCAAGCTGACTCCAATTTGACCTGCACATTCAGATACAATATATCAAGTTTGATTCAGAACACTCATTCAAGACATATATCTTATTTCTAATAAGATATTTATTTTTTTGACATCTACTATGTAAAACTATTTCTAAACTTAAGGTCGAAGTACAATCTCTGATGGGTGCTCCATAACATATACTTTCAAGTCTAAGGTACACATTCTCTATATTTTAATTTGGCAATACTTTGGTATTTCCTGTGCACCATTTCAGTACCATTGCCCCTAAACCGATAATTGGTTTTTGGTCTATATCTATACTCTATTTATTACTTTGTAGCTCTATATTAATGAAGCATACAAGTCAAATATTTCATATTTTGTTCTAACCTACAACTCCACTTGTGAAGACAACAGGGATGTTAAGGCGTCTCTCTCCTTAGCAAGCTCAAACTCTAAATCTTTTATTCTGAGGCACATGCCCTTATATTCCTACAACAAGATTTACAAAAGTAACTTAGCCTACAAAATTCTATCCATCATGCAATACCCATTCAGTTTACAAATTCTCCCAAATATTCATACAATTACAAAATCATCATTCTACTCTGCCTTCTCATTTCCCCCCACCGAACGCTCATTGTCATCCCCTTGGTTATCTCACACCGTCTGGGGAGAAACACCATCCAGCCCGCCCACAACACCAGCAGTAACATCTTCAATCTCCTCATCTTCCTCCTCTTCAACATAAGTGTCTGCCCTAATGGCATCCACCTTATCTTAAGAGTACCCCTTTGATATACGGTGGCACCCGAGTCTGTCATGCTCAACTACAACCTCCTCCAAGTTCACTCTCGCTTCCGCATGTAGATTGTTGATCTTTACCACTTGCGAAGCCTTCAGGGTCTCCATCTTCTTTCCCTCCTTGAGCAAATCAGCTTTCAAACGAGCAATATTCCTTTCGAACTTGACCTTATTCCTCTTCAGCTCAGCACTCTCCCCTTCGACCCTGAGGCATATTCCCTTCATCAGATGAGCAGCCTGCAAAATAAACAAAATCGACCTTATTATTAGCTCAAGTCATAATACAAAATTTCATCACGTATTCTGGAATTTGAACCTATCATTTTTCTCATCTCATCTTCCCTGTGAAAAGCTACCAACCTGGCTTTTTTCTCCACCTCTTTCGAATCATCCTCCAAAATAGGCTGATCTTATGCATCCTTCATCACCAACATTTCAAAAGGTTCAGCCCTTCTCTTTTTCACCTTTTCTATGGCCTCACCACTTCCCGTGGTTCCAGAGGTCGTAGGACGCTTCAACATTTGCTTCATGGGAAACGTTTGAGCTAACATGCTTGACGAAGTAGACTCAGGTAACCTTGTGCAGTCCTCCACTATAGGGGCCTTGGGAAAGTTCACTTACCTTTTCCCATCAGTTCCCTTCTTCTTGCTACCGTTAGCGCTCGTCATTAGCCTTGTCGACTGAGATTTTGGTACTTTTTCACCTCAGCTGTAAACACGTTTTTTCCGTCTAATTCTTCCAGCGCAGCCTCGAGCTATGTCTCTTCCTGAGCAACTATATCCAACAATTTCTCTTTCCTCATCACCTAAGATATAGGACCTGGCATTCACAAAACATTATCATCAGCAGAGCATCATACAATTTTATCTATCAATCTCATATATTATATACTGTTAAACTTACTTTGTTTTACAGTTCTAAACATAAGTTCCATGGGTTCTTTGTCATCTTTCTGAAGGCAATCACCCTTCACCCATATCACATTATCATTCCATGGTCGACCTGCCGAGTTCAAGTAGAAGAAACGAGGCCGAATCGAGATCACAAAAAATATGCCCCTCCAGTTGCAGAATTGCTTTTTACCCTGTAAAACTGCAACACATCCTCAGAGGATATCCTCATCCTTCTCCCATCTCCTGCACACCGTGTATTCAGAGATTCACAAATACTTATCACCTCCCACATGTTCCAGTTCATCTGAACAGGACATGCCCCAATGAGGTTCATAATCCCTTTTGCCAAATTGCTAAGGGGAAGACTCAACCCGTACTCCAACTGAGATAGGTAACATAAAAAGCCCCCTGAAAGTTTACTCTGAATACTCCCATCGAAATACTCCAATGAGATTGATTCGTTTATTCCCCTATCTCATTTCCCCTTCCCCAAATCAGTCGACAAGTAAAAATATTCCTCTCCCGTTGCTACAGTGGCACCCCTAAATTGCCTACCGGCGTGTTCTATACAGTTACCCCATCTACCTCCTACATAAGCTACAAAACTCTTCGAATACATCAGAACGAGGAGGATAGGATACCAATCTTCCAGTGAAATCTAGAAATTAATTATTACCTACTTCTTCCTCACTATCAGGCATTTCAATCTCAGACTCAGTTGACCGACCAGAGGTCGATGCTTCATTTATAAGGGAACTTACAAATCTACAGAAAGAGCTTTTATCCTACACAAACACTCCTCATGATTGACCTGCATATAGGTCCAGGTATCTATCATTATCTTTTGCATATACGTCATTCGCATACAAATATTTTTCATATATCATTTATCAAACAGGTTTTCATAGATTACTATAAATAGTAATGTTAAGATTTGACTAAACACAAAATTTGATCTTCACAAAAACACTTACATGCATCACAAATCCTCTACTAACCTTCTATGTCGGAATACAAATCCGAGGCAGCGCCAAATCCTTTACTCGCAATACCGCTGTATAACCACCTTCGTGACTCAATCTCTGCAACTCTCTCACACTTTGACAGTTAATCACTTTTGATTAAATCCTCTAACAATTCTCTATTATTTTTGTTTTTCTTCTTTATTCCTCTCACTGCTCTTCAAGTTTTTAGAAGTTGATAAACGTTTGAATGATGAAGATGAAGCAGTATTTATATTTTCTTTCGCTAACTGCTGGCAGTAATTAAGCCTCGCACGAGCCGTCCTTTGTTTTGGAACTGAGGCATCCCTTCCACTATCCATGTTAGACGTCTTGCACCTTTTCGATAAAAATGATTTCCCATCCCTTTGCCTTATATTTTAATCTATTTTTATCTTTCTTTTCCAAATCTCCCTCTGGCCTCACCACACTCATGATGACTCACGCTTACATGCAATCGGGTTTTCACTGCATTTATACAAGGGATAAAATCAAAAGCTCCCTACTTTATCTATTCTTGCTTCTTTTGCTTATAGTAACGCTGACGTCATTTCCAAAGTTCTCAAAAAAAATTAAATTCGCTTCTTACAATAGTAACAATCAACATTCACAAAAATTGAGGATTTACTCCACTTTTATTCTCATTCCATTTCATTTCAAATTATTCAAACTCATTTAATTACATACACTCATCCAATCCTATTTACATTCATTTTTTATTGCCCTCACATATAATTATACCTAAAACAACCTTGATGCCCTGGGGAACTACATCTAATTAGATATCCTCTAGCAATCCTCACATCTTCCAATTCGATCTCCTCTACGGCAAGCAATCTCACAGCTTCATTTTGAGCTGCAGGATCTACTGTGATTTATCAAAACATCTCTTCATAGAATTGACGTTCATACTCGTGCTCTCTCCCAATCCCATCTATCCCTTCAACCTGAACCTCCCTCACTGGCAATTCAGTATCATATTCCAACAATCTAAAAATTTGCTCCTACACTTCAGCTATCTTTATCGCTAAACGCCCCTCAGCTACATAATGAATTTTCTAAGATTGAGTCCACACAATTCTAAGCCTCTTTAGCCGGTTTAAAACTCCTTTCCTACTTTTTTATACATTTTTGCTACGAATTCCTCACAGCTCAGGATATTATCCTCGTATCTTATAACAAAAACCCTAATATCTTGAGAAAAGTTATTTGAGCATATCTCTTCCTATCGATCACAGTCATTTCATCCTATTCCAAACTGATCTTATCCTTTCCAAATCTAATATCCCAAGACGATCTCTTCGAGCTCGATCAGTAATTCTAAAACTTCAATAATTTTTTCTTCCCTAATTTACAGCCCCAGGTCGAACATCGTATTTGATACATATTTTTACATTACAAACATATTTCTAAAGGCTCAATTATTCCAAAAATTATACTTCCAAGTCTCATGCATTTCATTTCATACAATATTTGAGAAACTTCAGATCATACAACTCGATTTCATGAGTTATTTTATTCCACATCAACACAAATTTAAGATAACAAATTCTATTCATCTGGAAACAAGTTACAGATACAAGCCTTTCAAGTACTCAACATCAGGTATTTTACAGATAACAAGTTTTTTTTAAGTGCTTTTATGACTAACAAGTCTTTCAGGCACTCCTACACGTCAAATCCTTCAGTTTATTCTACTTTAGTGATTTTTCACCCTGATGTAAAGCAGACATTGGAAACATAAAATATCCTCCCTCCCATGAGTTTGGTTGAAGTAGACGAACTTCAAATGGAAACTATAAAAGCAGGAGACTCAGTGCCTGAACCAACTCTTCATACTGAAGGTCTTCTCAATGCAAAGGAACGATAAAAGTATAGAAGTAGACTTTCATTCTTCATCTACTTCGTCCACTACCTTCGTCACCTCTCCTATAACCACCACCCCCGCAGAGTTAGTAGAGATGAAGAGGGCCAACCGTTGAATCCATTGTTACGTAAGACATTAGCGCAACTGCCCCGTAGTTACGCCTATCCCTACATCTGTCTTCCTAACCTTGTCTTCCGCAAGAATGCGGAGACAAACCCAACATTGCTCGCCTATTAAGACAACATGGTAAAACCTCCATCTATAATAAAAATCCTCCACAGCTTCAGCCGTTTCGTCTTCTGTCATTCCTTGATATGATGGAGGAACAGGAACGAGAGCGAGCATCTCCAAGGACTGATCCCTGAAATACTTCAACTTTAACCTCTACATTTAAGAAGCGATTCATTCTTCAAGAACCAATCTCTGGGTCTTCACTATCTTCAAAAATTATAGAGGATTTTGCAACAGAACGAGCGTACTTTTCCACAAACCTCGGTACAGGTACTATTTATATAACCCTACATTTATTGTGTAGGAACGTTTTCCCAAATGTTGTCATTCAATACAGATGAAACTCTTCAAACCCTAAGCGTCGCATACATCAAGATTCCCATCAACATTCAATGCATGTACGTTCCCCCATAATACGCGCATTTTCCATACAGTCAAACAACATCATTACTTTATTCGTTATTCAAACTTTCATCCCGAATACCTATTTACCCGCAAATTCTTTCTTAACCAGAGCCACTTGTAACTTCGGTTGCGAGTGGGCAATTGTAGGGGCCTACCCATCGACCTTACCTATATCGGGCTATCTCAAGTTTGAACTACCTCCATATCAGACTCACGCATTCTCTACCTGACATCAATATTCAATATTGCCAACTACTCTTCGAACTAATAAAGAACGTGGGTCGAGCTCCAACAGGAAAACTTGAACAAGTCAAAGGCTTCTGTCTCTCACGAACTCAGTAGTTACTCAGTCAACTGCCACTAGCCACATTGTTCGAAGAGCATGCTACAATACGATGAAGAACTGCAGAGAATGCCTATATATAAAGAAAAAGTTCCAGAAGAGACAGGGACTAGAAAAAAGATACGAGAAATTACCAAGAAAACTACATTTTCTAGATTTTCAAAACTTCAAACTTCTTATTCACAAGATCAAGCATTTCTCTAAGTCAAGAAATCACTTGTAATAATATTAGCCTCAAGCAAAAAAAGTTACTATTATAAAAACCTTCAACACGAGGTCGTGATTTTTTTACCTATTTAGAGGTATTCCACGCTAAATCACCTGCATCATTTCATGTTTTCTATTAGATTTTGGCATAGGTACATTGCTATAAGAGCTAATTTCAAGCCACTTCGAGCTTATAGAATTAGGCCATTACAGTAATCATCTCTACTAGATCTCTTACTCTCTTTGATTTCCAATTCAACTTGGTTTCCACAAGTAGATTATTGTTTAACTGATGTGTGTTGATGTATGTGTGGTCTCTTTCTTTGTTGTTTGCTTAATACAAGATGATTTACTGATAATTACATTTTCAAAAAATCCCTTTAACATCAATGGGTTTTAGCCCTCTCTCTCTCTCTCTCATCACCTCTGCCACTTTTAGGTTCATTGCCTTCTTAGGTTTCAAAATAATAAGACTTCATAATACCTACGAAAATACAGGAAACAATTTCCCATTCATTCGGGAAATGCATTTCAGATATGTTGAGAAATTTACCATATATATGAAGTGAGAGTGGATGAAAATTCTCACTGTTTCTTACTAGATAGGTTGGAAACTATTTTGGATGTCGGGGACTACACTACCGGGTAGTCTCTTGGGATGATTCTGAAAATACTTCTATTATGAATTGCAAAGCACCACAAATGTTTCTTGAATTGAAGTCAGAGCTAAATACTAAAATATGACTTAGATCATTCTGTTTGATCTTATGTGGATGCTTAATCTACTTTAGAAATATAATAACTATGCACCTTTAGAAATTTAAAGCATAGTGTAGTTCATACGAAGCCATCAGTCATATTTTTCCTTAAGGGGGGTCAAGACAGTGAAAAGTTACAATATGCATATATATAGAAAATTAAGATGCGGGAGGAATTAATACATTTGAGGAACTAATTTCACTCTATGTGTAATCACTTCACATTAAGAATTAATCATGCGTCTTATTCCTTCATATAGATTTTTTTGGATGTACATGTGAAGAATTAATAAATCCTATAAGCTGATTGTTACCCTTAATGGGATGTGAAATCATGCTCTTCTAATGCTCTTCTAATGCTCTTTTGAAATAAAGAGTGTGAATCAGAAACAACTTACCCCTTAACAAATTTCATATGAGCAAATTCCTGTTTGTCGTGTTTTTTGGTGACTACTTTGGATTGTCAATGAGCTTTGTTCTCGTCCATGCATTTGATATTGTAGGAATTCACTCTATCCTGATATGGGTGTTTCCCTACTTAAATGAGGCTATTATTTTTATTATTACTCTGTCTACTTTGACAAATTGTTTCTAGTTGCATGTTACTCCACGTTCTTTAAGCAGTCAAATCACCCGCATCTATCCACATCTTCTCACATCTCATGATGTTTTATGTTTGTAGGTTATATTGTTGTTCATCGCTCCATTGAGAAGTTGCAAAAGAGCTAAAGAGTTACAGGGAGAAAGCTACACACGACTTCAAAAGGTTAGATATATATTTTTCATCTTTGGCTTATTTTCATACTAGGTCAGCTAGGCTTGTTATTGTTTGAATCTGCAAAAAAAAAATAGCAATAAGGGAAAATTGCAAATAGCATAGCTTTTCAAAAAAGAAAGCAGTAACTTGTTATGCATTTCAGCTTTTTAACTCAATATCAAGATAAGATGTTTATGGTACTTAATATTCAATATGCTTCAAGAGAGATATAACTAACCTCAACTCAGCTTACAGATTACATTGGTATATCTAGCGATTCAGTTTATTTCATATAGCGGTGGTGATTTATGGATTTTTCTATAATTTTTTTTTTCCATCTTGAGAAGATGGACAAAACTAGGGGTGAGCATGGGCCGGTTTTAGTATAAAATCAAAATCGAAAGCGAAAAATTTGGTTCCTAAAATCATAAATCAAAACCGAAACTGATCACAGTATAAACATAACCAAAACCGAGCCAAAATAAATACGAGGAATCAAAAACAAACTGAAAAATAGATCAGTTTGGTTCGGTTTCTCGGTTTGCATTCCATCAAAACTTGAAAATTTATTATTTTAAGTCAAAAATTTACTTGACAATACTACATTTTGGCATTTTAATGCATAAAAAATAAATAGAGTAATGAAGGGTTAAGCTACATTTAGAGTTTTCTTTACTAATAATATTTATTCTTGGTTCGGTTCGATTTTTGTCTGTTCCTTTTATGGAGAAACCGAAACCGAACCCCAAAAACCAAATCATTTTGTTCAGTTTGGATTGGTTTGGTTCGGTTTGGTTCGATTTCTTCGATTTTTTGCTCACCTCTAGACTAAACCATTAACAACATGATATTTTTTAAAGTAATTTAAAATCCAACCTTAATTCAAAATTATAGACCCACCTATGGAAAATGAGGGCACTTCTAACAATCCTCATGGTAGAATTGAGTGGACCCCATCGATGAATCGCTCTTTTCTAGATCTCATGCTAGAGCAAGTACGTGCACGACAAAGAAATAAAAATTCATTTATGAAGATTGCGTAGGTTGAAATGGTAAAAAAAAATTAATGTTAAGTATAGAAATATGAGTGCTGATAAGGAGATCCTAAAAAATCGACACAAGAAGTTAATAAATATCTACACAATTTTGAAGGCTCTCCTAGACCAAAGTGAATTTGGATGGGATGATGAAAAATAAATGGTAACAGCTGAAACTTACGCTTGGGATGAACATCTAAAGGTGTGTAACTCTATAATTCTTAGAACATAAAAGTTATTATTTAAAATTAATTGTTAATTTAAACACGGTAAAATGCAGGAGCATCTGAAGCTAAGCCTATGCGAACAAACAATGCCAAACTACTACAATCTTGATGACATTTATGGAAACTCAGCAGCAATAAGAAAATACGCTCGTTCAGCTAAAGATATGAAGTTTTGAAAGTTAAACGATGTTAGCATAACTCAAGTTCAAGTTTCTTCAGATGATAAAGCTGTGGAAGATGAGTCACCTCCTGTAAACAATGGAAAAGAGAAAAACAAAAGAAAAAAAAATGTAAACTGGCGGAAACAACTTCAACTGCTGAAGATAACAAATATGAATAAAAGAATACTGGTGAAGGCATGATTGATTCTTTGAAATCAATTGCATCCGCAGTTGATGGATTGAAAAACAGGAGATTGGAGAGTGTAAAAAAAAACACAAATGTCCGATAGACATGAAAAATGCCTATTTTTGTCCTTCAAATTACATGATCAAGAACCTTATTTTATGTTTTACTGGGCCAAATTAAAGTATGCTTGACTATTGTAGGTAATAAGATATTTGTGACAAAGCCCTTCTTAAAGCCCAACTCTTGCAAGCTAAGGGCTACTGCTGGAGATGACCTAGTGCCAAGAGCTACTGGAAGACTTAATAGTCAAGCCTTGCTAAAATATCTCCACAAAACCAGGAGTTGTTGAGAGTTAGGAGGACTTTGTTAGGGGATAAATATAAAGTTGTTCTAGTTATCTTTTATCTCTTGAGAACCACCGTAACTTTATTCTTCTAAAGAGAGAGAACATTGTATTATTCTTTTGGAATATCTTGGGAAATCGATGGAAATCAATTGTAAGTATTTTTATAAATAAGTTATTCTTTATAATTTTTATTTACTTGATTTGATAATAGGAATCATGATTTGATCTATGCATCCCGGAAGAACGACGACCCTAACCTATATTACAACACCAGATTTGATACGGTTTATCAAATGGCGCCATTGTCGGGGATGCAATCGGTTTAAAATTGTGATTATGTTATTAAATTATTATTTTGTTTGATAATTTTTCATTATTTTTTTAGTGATTTTTCTTCTTTTTGCTCCGCTTGAGGTATTGTTTAATGTGTTGTGTGTAGGAAAAGACAGAGCAAGGCAGCAACAACAGGCACCAAAAATTATTGTTCCATATTCAATTCATAAATCTACTGTTTGGTTTGCAATAAAACACTGACTATCTCTCTCAAGACAGACTCTCTCAATTCACCGACACTCTCTCTCACTCAAAACAATTCCGAACTCCTACGACTCTCTTTGAAATTGTAGCAAACACCAATCTAAATCTCATCTCCCACAAAATTCTCAAATTGTAGCAAACACCGACTCTCTCTCAACTACGTCTTTTTCACTCTCACCTTCTTCACTTCAAATTTTATCCTCCAAATTGCTCGTTCTAGAGAGATTAAGAGGGAACTCTTGTGTTCTTCACCTTCAATTTGATCGTGCGGGAAAGTTTGGGTTCCAATTTTACGGTTGTTGATCTCTCACGAAGAACATTCTAGGGTTTCACAACTCAACAATTACTTATTATTTCTTCTCACTCTTACCTTGGTTTGTGCTTGATTGAGGGTGTTGAATTAGGATTGAATTCATGGTTGAAGTTTCAGGGTTATCCCTTCAGGTAACTCTTCCTCAAAATCTACATCTATCTGTGTTTTAATCGATCTCAAATTTTATTTAGATGATCTAAGCTTGGTTTTATTGATCTAGGCTTATGGAATCGTCAATTTGAGTTTGCTTTTGTTGATTTGGAGTTTGATTATGGTTCGTTTGTAATGATTTTTAGCTTGGTTTATTTATCTGTGACGATTGTGGTTTGTTAATTTGGAGTTTGATTTGGAGTTTGTGATAATATCTCTCAGATGATCTCAATTTTGGAATAATAGATCCTACAAATTCTAGAATTCTGGTTTATGGTAGTGTGTGATTCATTACAGGTGACAAGGTTGTATTGTTCTTGGAAAGTATTAGGCTCTTTCATTGGGGAAAATCGCATCATTGTTTCTGCTATAGTAGTTTACTCTGGGTTTTACCTTATTTCTGGGTTTCTATTATTGATTTATTTTATTAAAACTGTGAGTTAAAGTTTAAATTTTATGTTGTTTTGGTATTTGATCAGGGGTCGTTATCGTCATCTTCATCGACATACGGTTTCTTTTGTATAACTTTGTTCGTATCCACCAAGTAGTATAGAGCTTATTTTTGCTAAAAACAAGTCTGATTCAACAACTGTTGTTCAAAAGCTCTACCTAGGTATTTCCCTTATGGGAACGACGGTATCTATTGCTTGATCTAGACAGTTGGGTATCATTTATGCTACATATTTGGTTCACGAGCACAGACATACATAAGTAATGTTTTTCAAGTTTATTTAAGGAGATTGGCAGGGTTGATTAAAGCAAAGTGACAAAGCCAACATCAAAGAAAACTGACAAAGCGAAGAAGACTTCTAGTTGTTTAAAATTTTATGTATTGTAAGGATTCATAAAATATTTGTGTAAAAATTATTGAGTGACACTCTATAAGGTGAGGAAATTCTACTCTACTGCAGGTACAACTATGGAACCCCCACTCAGGCCGGAAATTGTTTCAACGCATACTTCACCAACGATCCTGAATGGGTCTTCCCAACAGTTTCACCAGTGTAACCAAACGTGCCCCTAAAAAGGTTGCCCTATAGGTAATCTTTTCACCGAACCCTCCCTGTCGCGGTATATCGTTGTTCAACTATTGTTTGATTGATTTAATATTTAATTTTTACAACAACGTCTAGATAAGGGTGAAGCAAAACGGGATTTTATCACCCTTGCATGCCCACACATTAGGACCCCAGGAGTTCATCACCTAGTTTTAATCTTTTTCGGTATCAATAGTCCCAACTGCTTTACAATATTTTCAGATAAGAAGCCATAAAAAGCATAGTTAATCAAAAGGCTTTGCTCAGACCTGGAGCAATACGCTCAATAGGAAAATCTGATAAGTGGCTACGTTTGCTGGAGGACGTACGTTCCCTGGCATAGCCAGTGTGGATAGGTGACTCTAAGCGATTCACTCCGCCTTCTAGCACAAATGCTTCTAGGTGACTAGACAGTATGCGAACTATTGCCAAAGTGAGTGAAAACAACTCAAGTGCAAAACGATCTACTGTCAGGAGTAGGAGCATTGAACCCTGAGATCGAGTTCACAACATGACTTAAAAAAAGAGATCAGTAAAACGTTCTTGAGTGCTTACAGCATTCTTAGGTCATTTAGTGTGTTTGTATCTATTGATTGAGTTGTATGTTCAATTGGGGCAACACCAAAACTCAAACTATGAACGCTGCTAGAATCAATATGAGCATGACTGATGAGATTAATGGTCCCGAACCTGCTGTTGCTAGGAACAGTCCCGAACCTGTTGCTGCTGCGGAGAGAATCACTCTCCGTAATCGAATGCATCCTACAGTCGTGAGTAAATCTTCGTATATTGTGATTTCTAGAAATGTAGGAAACTTTGAGTTAAAATTAGAATTCTTGTCTATGCTCCCCAAATTTCTTGGTAGTCCCACTGAAAATTCGTATAACCATCTTAGGGACTTCAGGGGTCATATACTTATTTTAAACTTTGAACGTATTACAAAATATTCTCTAAAATTACGTGTGTTTCCTTTTTCTCTTATGGGAAATGCATGCGATTGGTTGTACACTCTTGAGGAGAACTCTGTAAACACATTTAAACAACTCGTTAAGGATTTTTTGAAAAATTATTTCCCTAACCATAGAACTGCTAAAATACGACAGAGTATTTATAGCTTCACGCAAAACCGAAGAGAGTCATTTTATGACTACCTATAAAGGTTTAGGGATTTATAGCAAGGATGCCTACATTATGGTATTCAATTGATTAATATAGTTCAAGCTCTCTATGAAGGTCTAGATTATGATACTAGAGCTCGTGTTTAGTCTATGTACGCGGGTACATTGGATGAGAAAACTGACACTGAAGCTCGGAAATTTTTAAATGATGTAGTGGATAAGACCTATCAATGATAAACGATGAGAGATGAAAGACCTTGTCAAAGTACAAATGCGCACCAAGTAGACTCTAATGCAGAGTCTGCCACTCTTAGAACCATTCTTAATAAAATCGAAAACTTAAAGATTGGGAAAAGGGAGAAACACCCTACCACTTCTTCTGTTAACCATGTGACGATGCCACTTTGTGTGGTTTGTGAGAGTTCAGACCATCTGGCCCAAGATTGCCCTGGCGTATTTAGTTTAAAAGAGGGTAGGAAAGACCAGGCCAATGCTATGTATCAACGTCCCAATAATCAACCTTTTAATGGTGGATGGAATAATAATTCTAACACCTCCAATTCTCGGGGAAGTAGAAATTACCAAGAAAGTTCTTCTGGCAGTGCCCCTTATCAACTGCGCAACCAAGTAAACCACCACCAGTCTAGTTCTTCGTGGAAACAAAATCTGCCATGCCAAGCTCCCCTTAATGTGCCTTATGTTCCTCCGTACAATAAGAATCTGTCTACTCCAACCACGTCCTTAGAAGATACTCTTAAGGCGTTTATGCAAGTAACCCAGTCGTCTATTGTCAAACTTGAGGGTCAAATTGGTTAAATGGCAACAGAGATAAGCATGAGAGATAAAGGAACTTTTCCTAGTCAAACTCAAGTTAATCCTAACTGAACATTCTAGATCTTCCAATCGTGATGGAGTCAACGCCCTTATTTCTCTTAGGAGTACTTCAAAAGTGGATAATCCTGTAAAAATGCCTATGAAACCCAAAAAAGAAATTCAAAGTAAACTCATAGAAGAACCTGCGAGTGAGGAAAAAACTGCGATAACACATGTTCAGCCGCTGGCTCCTTTTCCTCAGTGGTTAACTCTAGCTAAGAAGGGCAATGCCTATGAGAAGATTTTAGGGATTTTTTAGCATTATGTGATTGTCATTCCTATTCTTACGGCCATAAGGCATATTCTTAATTACGTAAAATTCCTCAAAGATCATTATACTTTAAAGCGACACATACATGTCCCAAAAAAGGCTTTTCATGTTCATGAGAGTGATGCGTCTATTCTTTTAGATACGCATGTTAGTTATGTCCTTTTGCGTAAATCCCATCCCAAGTACAAGGATCCAGGATGCCCTACAATTTCATGTTTGATTAAGACCCGTAAGATTGGAAGAAATCTACTTGGTTTAGGTGCCGTCGTGAACCTCATTCCTTACTCTGTCTATGAGCAATTGGATTTCAGAGTACTTAATCCTACAAATAGGACCTTGCAGCTAGCGGACCGATCCATTAGGATTCCTAAGTACGTAGTTGAAGATGTGTTGATCCAGATTGAGTAGTTTATTTATCCAGTAGACTTTTTTGTATTAGATATTGAGCCAGTTGTAAACTCTGAGGACGAGATTCCTATGATTCTTGATCACCCCTTTTTGGTAATAGCTAATGCGGTAATTAATTGCCGTAATGGAATTATGAAGTTGACCTTCGGAAACATGACAGTAGAATTAAATATCTTTAATGCGTCACATTCCCTTTCTAATTTTGAACCATTCAAGTATAATATTATCCAAAGTCTTGTGAGTAGCACTTTTAAGAGGTCAAGTACCCCGGATCCTTTAGGCGCATTCTTGGCCCACTTTAATGGAGATTGCGAGGACGATATCCATACATCCATAAGGTGAAAGCCTTATTAGATTCGGCTTTCAAAATTTCAAAATTGGAAGGTGAGCAAGAAATCTTAGATGTTAAGAAACCCATTTAACCTCCTCAAAGATCGAGCTTAAACCTTCTTCCTCTAACCTTAAGTATATTTTTCTAGGTCCATGTAGTGGCCTACTCGCAGCCTTCTAGCTCCAGTCGAATACTCGAAAGCTACATCAAAGCCTACATGAATACCTTGAAGCCCAATCAATCCGTAAACAAGCCTTTCGTGACTACACGAACTTCGACTATGAACAAGCCTCGAAGACGAAGGTAGAACCGTCAGCAAATGAACCATATCAGCATCAGAAATAATTCAGCCATAGTCGTACATGGTCGAAGGCAGACGTGTCTGTGTCAGATGAGCCAGCTCACCAGACAAGAACGACGCCATTGTTGGTCCTGACAGCTACAGTGACAGAACCAACAATGGCTACAGTGTCAGAGCACAGTGCCAGACCCGACATTTAAGGCATCAACACCAACTCTGGGATACCCGCTTGATACTTGGAGGATACCAGGATGATGTACCTATAATTTGACTTTTCTTGGTGACTCAGCCCTTCCTATATTCTATAAATAGGAGGGAAGGGGAACCAAGGAGTGGTTATAAAATCTCTTCCCAAAACCTTTGTAGTTTACCTTCGACCACTCTATAAATTACCCAGTACTCAAAACTTTGACTACTCGGCAGTTATATAAATTCTCTTAAAAATACTCATCAGAGGTCATAGAGTATCCCATTCTAGGCCTCCACACAAGTATATTGTCAGTAGATTATTCGTAGTATTAATTATATGATTGGCCCCTTTGGTAGAAGATAAATCTCGTGGTGTAAGAGCCAACTTCCCCTCCTTACGAAGTAAGGCCCCTACATTTGGCGCAGCCCGTGCTTTCCCACCCTACCAATCTCCCCCTGCCTTATACTTTCCTTTTCCAATTCCTACAAATTACTTCTAATTGCCCCTACCCTACGCTCTACTTCCACCCACGCCGGAAACTCTGCCGACGGAGTCGCTGCCCAGTTAGCCCTTCTTACACAACAATTTGCTCAGGCTGAGGAACAACATCGAGTACAATTGCATGAGGGGCGCGAAGAACACCGGCAAGAGTTTGAAGCCGAACGGCAACGCCATTTGGATGATGTCGACAGACAATACCGCGTCATCGATGACCTACGCAACACAGTTTTGGAGTTATAACGATTGTGGCCTCTAAATGTCCCTCTGCCATCTCGGGCACCCGCTCCATCGCGCGTGTTTGCCCGTGCTCGACTGGGGCCCCTGCCACATCTGGAAGTACCCCCGGTCCATCTTGGTGCTGAGGATGCTCCCCCTACTGCCCCCATACTAGCTCCATTCATCCTGGTATCCATCCCATAGAGGACTCCTCTGATTCTACCCTTCGCTTTAACAGACACTCCAAGCGCCGCTCTGCTCGAGAATGCCTCAGGGAGCGCAGCGCTGAGTGCACGCCAAACACTTAACCTCTACACCCTCGAACCCATCGATCCCCCCCCCTCATTCTGCCTATTGTGCACAGCAGGACTGCGACTACAAAATCTACCCCGCCATTCGCATCAGTGCGAGCCCAACACCAAACTCATAAAGTCAGTTAAACAACGCCCTCTGCCCCAAACTCTTCGCTATCAAGATGCCTCCAAATATATGAGCCCCCAAAATTAGTAAATATCACAACACCGATCCTCAATGCCACATTCTAGAATTCCAAAATGCTTTAAGCCTTTACTTAACAGCTGACCACCTGATGTGTTGACCTTTTCCTACCAGCCTCACAGATAGCCTTCTTCGTTGGTATTATACTCTTCTCAATGGCTCGATTCGAAGCTTTAAGCAATTATCTAACCTCTTCATCACCCAATTCACCTTCAACAAGGATCGTAAAGTCCGAGTCGATACCCTTTTTAATTTCAAAAAATCCCCCAGTAAAACCCTTGAGACCTTCACCAAGAGATTCCTCGACGAGTCGTGCAAAGTCAAAAACCTTGGCTGCGCGAATGCCGTACTCGCATATTCGAATGTTTTGCCGGATAACAGCCGTGTCAAAGAGTACCTGGTTCTCCACAAACTGCGAAACCTCGAGGAGATGCTCTCAAAAGTCAATGGGGATATCGACCTTGAGCGCCTCCGCGAATTAAATAAGCAGGGGTAATCTTCGACCACCAATCCAAATAATCCTCAACAAGGCTCACCTTCTACTCCTACACCCCTTATCGCTCCTGTCTCACAGGAGACTGAGGGCCGCAAACATCCCCACACTGACAATACTGCCGAAGCTCACAAAAAACGGGTGAAGTCGGTCCTCCCCATACTTACTGCCCCGATCATCACTCTTTTACCACAGATCTAGGTAGACCCCATATAACGTATCCCTTTCTCCATCGAGGTCAAACCAGGCGAACCATATTGCGTCAACCACAAGTGTAATTGTCACAACACCAACAAATTCTTCGCCTTATAGTGTTCTCTCAATATAATTCTCAAGGCAGGTCGTCTACATCAGTATATTGCCGACCTTCCGAGCTGCCTTGACAGGTCGTATCTCAAACCTCAACCCACCCCTGCTGATCCAGGAGGATCTAGTATTTTTTAAGACTTTGTCAAATTCGTTTAAACGATATTGAAAGTCGTTCGAACGAGTTGACATGTTCCCTGGAATTTTGGCCCAAAGCCATATTCTATTCAAACGACTTTTATTGTCGTTCGAACGAGTTGCCATATCCTCAAGAATTTGGCCTGAGCCATATTTTCGTTCGAACGAGTTGGGCTTCATTTGAACGACCAGACAACTTTTCTAGGGTTTAGACCAATTAGGCGTAAAAGTTGTTTAAACGACTCCCTATATCGTTCGAACGACTCTGGTGGTGGTTTTGCTTATCAAGCGTTGATTTGCCTCAAAATACGTTCTATTTTATAATTTCGAGTTCCCTCTATATAAAGGGAACTTAGGTTATCTTTTTTTCTTATGTTAGATCTGAAAGATTTCTGAAAGAAACCTAGGGTTTGAGAGTTTTTCTTCTTGTAAATACTTCATTTTTGAGTAATTAAATTCTCTATTTTCCAAACCGATTGGTGTTCTTCATATTTTTTCTACTAACACAAGCTTCTCAATCGTATTAAGGATTAAGTGGTATCAGTTTTCCATTTTTATTCACGGGGGATTGATTGTGGCTTATGGATCTTATACATGACCGTCTCAAGCAAACGAAGGAGAAGCTAGTGCGTCTGTTGACGATTCATCACAAACTGAATTCGAAGAAGAAGAACGATTTGGAGATGAACGAGGCCAACGATCGACTCACGCTTTTGGAAATGACAGTTTTCGACCTAACTTCTACTGTAGGGGAGTTGGTCAACCAATTGCGTATTACAAACCTCGCGAAGGCTTCCACTTCGGCGACACGGCGAGGCTGCTCTCATCAGCGAGGCCCCTCTGGCAGTGGTTTTTCTTCTCAAGCGTTTATTTGCCTCGAGATGCATTTTATTTTGTAATTTTGAGTTCCCTCTATATAAAGGGAACTTAAGTTATCTTTTTTTCTTATGTTAGATCTGAAAGAGTCTGAGAGAAACCTAGGGTTTAAGAGTTTTTCTTCTTGTAATTATTTCATTTTTGAGTAATCGAATTCTCAATTTTCCAAACCGATTGGTGTTCTTCGTATATTTTCTGCTAACACAAGCTTCTCAATCGTATTGCGGACTATGTGGTATCAATTTTCCAGTTTGATTCTCGGGGGGTTGATTGTGGCTTATGGTCCTTACACGTGATCGTCTCAAAAAAATGAAGGAAAAGTTAGTAAGTCCATTGACGATTCATCGTAAATCGAATTCGAAGAAGAAGAACAATTTGGAGATTGACGAGGCTAACGATCAACTCACGCTTTTGGAAATGACAGTTTCTGACTTACTTCTACTGTAGGGGAGTTGGTCAACCAATTGTGCCTCACAAACCTCGCGAAGGCCTCCTTTTCGACGACGCGGCGATGCCGCTCTCATCGGTGAGGCTGCTCTGGCTATGGTTTTGCTTCTCAAGCGTTGATTTTCCTCGAGATGCGTTCTATTTTGTAATTTCGAGTTCCCTCTATATAAATGGAACTTAGGTTACCTTTTTTTCTTATGTTAGATCTGAAAAAGTTCCTAGAGAAACCTAGGGTTTTGGAGTTTTTCTTCTTGTAATTACTTCATTTTTGAGTAAACGAATTATCTATTTTCCAAACCGATTGGTGTTCTTCGTAATTTCTCTACTAACACAAGCTTCTCAATCGTATTGTGAATTAAGTGGAATCAGTTTTCCAATTTGATTCTCGGGGGCTGATTGTGGCTTATGGTCCTTACACGTGACCGTCTCAAGTAAACGAAGGAGAAGCTAGTGAGTCCGTTGACGATTCATTGCAAACCAAATTCGAAGAAGAAGAACGATTTGGAGATGGACGAGGCTAACGATCGACTCACGCTTTTGGAAACGACAGTTTCTGACCTAACTTCTACTGTATGGGAGTTGGTCAGCCAATTGTGTCTCACAAACCTTACGAAGGCTTCCACTTCGATGACACGGTGAGGTCGCTCTCATCGGCGAGGCCGCTCTAGCGGTGGTTTTGCTTCTCAAGCGTTGTTTTCTTCGAGATGCCTTCAATTTTGTAAATTCGAGTTCCCTCTAAATAAAGGGAACTTAGGTTATCTTTTATTCTTATGTTAGATCTGAAAAAGTTCAGAGAGAAACCTAGGGTTTGAGAATTTTTCTTCTTGTAATTACTTCACTTTTGAGTATTCGAATTCTCTATTTTCCAAACCGATTGGTATTCTTCGTATTTTCTCTACTAACACAAGCATCTCAATCGTATTGTGGATTACCTGCTGCCGACCCTGCCGATGTACACATCTACCAAGTTTTTTTCATCGAAGAAAATAATAACGACAACGGCCATTCCAAGAGCAAGCGCAAGCGTGTCGAAGAATGCTGCAAACTCACTTAATAGGAGAAGCTACCCGCCCTCTTGCCAGAGTCAAGCCAATGCCCTCGACCCGAGGGTATCTCATTTATCGACTGTGATACATCGCATGTTCCTTTTCCCCATTCTGACCCTTTAGTCATTATGATTAAGGTCGAACACCTCGTCCTTCACACCATGCTTATCGATACAGGAAGTACAATCAATGTACTTTTCCTTCAAATCGTCCAAGCCATGAACAAAATAGACCTCATCACTGCCGCCAATGTCGAACTGAAAGGTTTTAATGAAGCTATAAAAGTTGTCGTTGGTGGAATTAGCCTTCTTGTTACCACTGGCCCAGTTATAATGTAAACTAGTTTTCTTGCCATTGATAAGAAATCAGACCCTTTGTTTCAATACCCCCTGTGAAACGTAGAATTTAAAAGGCCATTAACGTCTCGCCCATTCATGTGAGCATCCGGAGATCGATCAGATCCGAAAACTTATCAAACTACCATAGCAATCACTGTCTCCCTCTATCCCTATACCTTCGACACCTAAAATCTCACTCATCAAACCCACTGTTTATATTAAACTCGGTGGTCCTGGTCGAGGTACATTCATCGAAACCTTTCCAGATGAGACCGAGCGCTTCGAACTTACAGACTTCCTTTGAACAAACAAGACGTCTTCGCATAGACATTTCAGGAGATGCCCAGTGTCGATCCCAGCTTAGCCTGTCATCACCTCGGCCTCATCCCTCACTCAACAGTAGTAAAATAGATGAAGCGTACCTTGGCACCATGACTTTGGGAGGCTATAAACCTCGAGGTCGACAAACTTATAGCCACGGGTTTCATTAGAGAAGTTGAGTATGCTGATTGGATATCCAATATTGTTCCAGTTCCTAAAAAGAACGGCAAGATCAGAATCTGTGCCGACTTTACAGACCTCAACAAACACACACCGAAGGACAGCTTCCCCTCCTGATCATTTTAACACTCCTCGATGCCACTGCTGGACATGAACACCTATCGATGATGGACGCAACTTTGGGTTACAATCAGGTACCCCTCCTCGCCGAGGATCAACTTAAAACTTTTTTTTTATTACTAAACAAGGCCTTTACTATTTTAATGTCATGCCCTTCTGCCTCAAAAATGCGGGTTCCACCTACCAATGCCTGGATACAACCATGTTCAAACCCTTGTTGGGCAAGTTGCTCGAAGTTAACATCGACGACATGCTATGCAAGAGACTCCAAAAATAGACCCACATCCAGGACCTAACCGAAGTCTTTTTGATACTTCGAACATACAATATGAAGCTTAACCCAGACAAATGCCAGTTTGGTATTTTTTTTTAAAAATTTCTAGGCCACCTCATCAACAAACAAGTTATCGAGATCGACCCAACCCATATCTGAGCCCTCATCGACATGCCTTCGCCTCGAGCCAAAGGGGATGTCCAAAAAGTGGCTACTAAAATGGTAGCCCTCAACCGTTTCCTTTATAAATCCTCGGACCGGTGTGCTTGGCTCTTCTCTCTCTCATGCGACCAAGGCGTCCACACGGCTAAAAAGAAAAATAACCCTGATATCAATTAGACACCCGACTGTGAACAGGCCTTCATCTAACTTAAAACATACCTTGGTTGACCACCCATCATCAGCACCCCTATCGAAGGCAAAATGTTTTCTTTATACCTCGCAGTCATTGATACGTCAATCAGCTCAGTCCTCATTCGACACAAATCAAACATTGAGAAACCTGTATATTTTATCAGCAATACTCTGACACCTGTAGAGACTCGATACCCAAAACTTGAGTGTTTGCTCCTCATCATCGTTTATACTTCCTGAAAACTCAATCCATATTTTCAAGTTCACCCTATCCGTGTTATAACAGGATATCCACTTCGAGATGTTCTTAGCAAGAAAGAAAAATCCATACGAGTACAACAGTAGTCCGTTTATCTGGAGGAACACGATATCACATTTGAGAAGCAAGTATCCTAAAAGGGCCAACCAGTCGCCAATTTCCTTACTGACTTCCCAGTAGAAGATCTCAACTGGGAGGAACACAAAGATGAACTACCAGAAGACTATCCTGAGCCG
Source organism: Kingdonia uniflora (assembly GCA_014058105.1). NCBI lineage: Eukaryota > Viridiplantae > Streptophyta > Magnoliopsida > Ranunculales > Circaeasteraceae > Kingdonia > Kingdonia uniflora. Next base: position 874,897 of record JACGCM010000779.1, on the reverse strand, counting down.
ACGGACCCATAGAACCCCAACATAGGCTACCGTTTCTTCACAGATGGATCTGCTAGACCTAACAGTTCGGGGATCGGTATCATCCTGGTCACGCCCGTCAATGATCGAATTGAAAAGGCAGTTAAGTTAAACTTCGAATGCTCCAACAATAAGGCTGAGTATGAAGCCTTAATCCATGGCCTTGACCTCGCACTCGACCTCGGTGTCCCTAATCTTATAGATTTCACTGACTCCCAACTCGTCCAGAGATAATACTCTGGTGAAAATCAAGCTAACGGTCCCAGAGCTAAAAGGTCATTATTAGAAAACTGCTGCAGATACACCATCCTCAAACGTGTGCTACATCACAAATCCTCAAACGGCGTCCTCCTTCGATGTATTTCTTAATACAAAACCTCTTCAATTTATGCCAAACTCCACAAAGGTACCTGTGGTGCTCATACCGCCGGTTGATCTATGGCCCTTCGAGTCATCTCTCAAGGTTTATTCTGGCCCAATATCAAGAAGCAAGCCGAATTATATGCCAAACACCATGAAAAATGTCAGCGCCATGCCCATGATATCCATATCCCCTCAGAAGACCTCTACTTTAGCCCAGTCTCTTGGCCATTCAAACGGTGGGCCATCGATCTTGTGGGTCCTTTTCCCAAAGCTTTGGGTAGTCAAGAAAACATCCTTGTTGCAGCAGATTATTTTACCAAATGGGTAAAAGTCGTACCTTTCTGACGAACCAGAGAAGAAGAAGTTATCAAATTCCTATGGGAGAACATTATTACACGTTTCAGCTTCCCTCATATGATTCGATGTGACAATGGCTCACAATTCATCGGGAACAAAGTTAGAAATATCCTCAAAAAATACAACATCATCCTCTCCCCTTCAACACCTTACTACCCCCAAGGTAATGGTAAGGTTGAAGCAATCAATAAAATAATTGTCAACGGCCTCAAGAAGCGTGTTGATGCAAAGAAAGGATGTTGGGTTCAGGAATTAAAGCATGTCCTCTGGGCTTACCGAACAACACCAAGAAAAGTGACTGGCTGCACCCCTATTCTCCTAGCTTATGGTACTGAAGCAGTACTCTCGACTTAATTTAAAGCACCCAGATGAGATCCTAACCTCCCAGACGAAGATAATAAGTTTGAACTCGGGTGCAATATGCTATGGATAGACGAAACTAGAGACCGAGCCATCATCAACCTCGACCGCTACCATCTATCCCTCCGGAAGTCATATAACAAACAAGTTTGACCACGAAGTTTTAACATCGGAGATCTTGTACTTCGACATGTCATACAGTCTTCAAAGCCTCGAAATGCCGGCAAGCTAGCCAAATCTTGGGATGGACCTTATGTCGTTTACGATAAAACCAATAATGGTTTATATTACCTGATGACAGAAGGCGAAGAGCGTCTACCAAATCCATGGAATGTAATGCAGTTAGTATCATACAATAGGCTGCGGCCTTCACCTTGTTCCACTGATAAAAAGACATTATAATCAATGAACATCTTTTTCCTCTAAACTTTGTCTCCTGTTCTCCAGTAAATTTCTTGGTTTACCATAAGTATTATGTCAACCCTTCGACCCGACTGATACTTGGGGGTGACCTTAAAATTTTTCAAGTCTCTAAAATTTAAGCAAACTCGAGGGGCATGAATGGCCGAGAGACCGGACCCTCGAGAATACATTGGGGGCGACCACGTTCTACTTCGATCAGGCTCAGGCCTTCGAAGTCCAGGAAATTTCTTCGTCCCACCCAAGTGTCATGTCCATCTCTTGACTGACACTCGGGGAACCATCTCTTAGCTCATCAAGGGCCGATAATGGCACAAGCGTGTTACACTTATAACATATGAAGATACAAGTATGCAAGAACTTCAACAACTCTGTGACGTACAAGAAATTTCAGTACAACATATATCAAAGAATCAAGCTCAATACAAATCAGCAAATAAATTCAACTCAAGTTTAGCATCCATCAATGTAATAGCCAAATTCTGTGAGCTTGATTTGATTAGGAATTAACTATCACACCAATGAACCTGTAATAATACTCTACTAGAAAGTAAGAAATGAAAACAGGTATTTCAGGGTGGAAAACCTCTAAACAGGTAAAAAACCATGATCTCGTATGGAGAATTTTTGTAAAAGTATCTTTATTGCTTGGAGTGGATTTCTTTATTACAAGTGATCTCTAGAATCTAGAAAATGTTTTTGATCTCGTAAATAAGAAGTTTGAGTAATTTTTTTTGGTCCCTGCCTCTTCTGAAACTTTTCCTTTATATAAGCTTCTCCACAACTCTTCATCCTGCTAGAACACGCTTTCCGAATAACCTGGCTAGTGGTGGTTGATTGAATAACTGACGAGTTCGTGGGAGACGGGTATCTGTAACTGGATAACATTTTCTGGTTTTAGCTCGTCCCACGTTCTTGAGTAGTTCGTGGAGATGGTTAGAATGTTGACTGGAGTGTTGAGTGATAAAAAATGCGTGAGCCTAAGATGGAGGTCATTCGAGTTGTGTGAGCTTGAGGGAAAATTCCCTACAATTACCCCCTCACAACCGAGGTCACGAGTAGCTTGGGCTGAGAAAAATTATGTGATAAGTGTGAAATTTAAAATAGAATAATGATGATGTTTGACTGGGTGGCAGTTACGTGATATTGGGAAGTGATGGGCATTAAATGCTGATGCGGATGTATGTGACGGTTGGTGTTGAATGGTCGCGTTCGTAATGAATGGTGATGCTTGAGAAAACATACCTGCACAATAAATTTAGGGTTATATAAAGAGTACATATATCAAATCTTTGGAATAATCCTGCATGCGTAACTTTTATGAGATGGTGAAAACTCGGAGTATGGTTCTTGAAGAGAGGATTGCGTCTAAATCGTAGAGGTTGAGGTTGAAGTACTTTGAGGACAGTTCCTTAGAGATGCCGATGCCTGCTCCTGTTCCTCTGACGTATCAAGGTTTGCCAGAAGATGAAGCGGTTGAAGCTGAATAAGATTTATACTACAAGTGGAGATTTCATGTCTTCTTCTTGATAGGCGAGGAATGTTGGGCCAGTCTCCGTACCCTTGTGGAAGACAGTGTTAGGGCTTCAAATGCAAAGAAAGGTGAATCTGCAGGGCAGATATACTGATTTCTTGCGTCGCCATAGATTCTAAGGTAGGGCCATTTACATCTCTTCCAACTCTTTGGTGGTGGTGGTTATAGAAGGGGTGGTGATGGAAGTGGAGGAGGAGAACGGGAAGTGGGAGTCAGCTGACGCATTTCCATCGTGTTTTTTTACGCTCAGAAGACCTCCATCTTGTTTTATGGGAGTCTGCTTCTGCATTTCCATCACGTCGTGGCGCACAGAAATCTTGTAGTTCAGGAATTCGGTTCTAGCACTGAGTCTCCTGCTTGCATTGATTTTGCTTGGAGTGCGACTGGGCTTCAACCGATCCATGTGTGGTAAGATCTTTGTTAGTTCTAATGTCTTCTTTGCATTAGGGTAAAAAATCACTGAAGTAAAAAGAACTGGAAAACATGATATCTTGTTGTACCGGAATGACCTGTAACTTTTAGTAAACAGGGAAAACTTGCTATCTATAAAATACCTAGAGTTTGGTGCAGGACGGATAACATTCTGTTGTATTCCTGTATGAAAACTTGTTATCTGTAAATCGTATGTAATATCGTTTGACATGAATAAAAGTTGATATTTACTAAACTGTGCATAGAAATACTTCTTTTAATCGAGCTGAATTGTTTTGCATATTGGTAGAATAATTTCTGATAAGTAATGAAACAATGTTGTTTTTTCCAACTGAGAGGAATATGTGATGACAATGTCGTACTAATATAAACGATTGATGTTTAATAGGTCTAGGATAGAAATTGCAGGAAATGAACAAACTCGAGCTGTTATAGGTCGATATATGTAATAGTCTTTCTAGCTTGAGGTCGAATGTAGTAACTGATGTGGTGTTAGTGAGAGGATAAGCTTGGATGCTAAGATTGTGGGTTTCTGTTATGAGATAGTGGGTAAAAAATGCGTTTGGAGTGGGAAGTAAGTGAGAAACTTATAAATACTGATAGCATGACCTGCAAATATACGAGGGAAGGTTAGGATGGCACGGACTCGATCTCGGAGGATTTTTCATGCCTCAGAAGGACGATTGGCTATAAAAACTGCTGAAGTACAGGAGAGGATCTTCGGTTTGCTTGGTTACGATGTGGAGTTACCAGTGAGGGAATGTCAGCTCGAAGGATTAGATATAACGAGCAGAGAACTTGAGTATGCTCTTTATTTTTATGAGTCGTTCTTTTGTGTATTCGTGAGTGATTTGGTAGAACGAGAAAGGTCGGTGGATTTGATCGCTGAAGTGGAGATCGAATTTGAAGATATGAGGATCAACGAATGATGTGATTAGATGTTTGTTGCTTAGGTTTACCAACGTTGTGATGGATGTGGTGTAAAGTGTGTCTTATAAATAATATAAATGTTGTGAATGTAGCAGAAATAATATAAGTCAATCGGATCCTCTATAGGGGCAAATCAATTTTTAGACTGTTTTAGCAAACATTTTGAATAAATTTGAATATTTATACAATTTAGAAAATGACGTCAATCATTATAAATATGATAAACAAGGACTGAGAAACAAAAATATGAAAATACAGAAGCTTTTAGTTTTGTTTTGTATGCAAAAAGAAATAGAGTTCTGACACCATACAGTGTGAGTCATCATGAGTAAGGGAAGGTCAGGTATAGATATGGAAATGGGGAGAAAAAATATGCTAAAAAATTAGGGGAGTGTAATGATGGAAAGGTGGCTTTATCGAAAAGGTACAAGGCGTCTGATATGGAGAGTGGAAAGGACGCCTCGGTTCTGGAATCGAGGAAGGTTCGTGCGATGAGCAATAAATGCCAGCCACATGAGAGAGAAAGAATAAATAGTTTTTCTTCATCTCCAAGCAATCATTTTATCACAAAAAACTTGTAGAGCACTCAAAAAGAAAGACGAAAAATCAGGGGATTTGATAAATAGTTATCCAAAGCTGATAAACGGTTGAAGAGGGCGAAAGATTATGGATCTCGTAGGTGGCAATACAGCAGTGTTGTGAGCGGAAAGTTTGACTCTACTGTTGATTCTTATTCGGATACTAAAGGTTAGTAGAATTATATACGATATATGTTGACGTATTTCTATATGTAAAAGATATATATTATACGTGAATGATTGATCAGGGATGTTGAATATATATATATATATATATATGGATGGAAGAATGATAAATACCTTAACCTGTATGTAGGTCGAGTGTGAGAGGCATCTTCGTAGTTTGAAAATATGCCTGTAGAATCCGTTTTTAAGATGGGTTTTTCGTCTTTTAATAAGATTTTGACCTCTGGTCGGACGAATGAGTCTGATAATGAAGGGGATGGAGGATTAGAACAATTCCCAGGTTTCCCTGGTCATTTGGTGTCTTATCCTCCAGGCTCTGATACCTTTAGTGAGTTTTGTAAAGCCAAGGTGGTTATAGGAGGGAAGTTGGGTAAATGTGTAGGGTTTACGTGTAGGCAGTTTAGGGGTTGTACGGTAGCGGGGGAGAAGAGTATTTTTATCTGTTGGCAGATTTGGAAGTAGAAAAATGAGATAGGGGTATAGATGAATCGATCTCAATTAGAGTATGGGTTAAACCTTCTCATCACCAAATTGGCGGAGGGGATTATGAATGCAATTGGGGCATATCCTGTTCAAATGAATGGGAACATGTGGGAGGTAATAACTGTGTGTGACCATCTGAATGAAAGATGGGAAAAGGAGGATAACCCCGGATGACGTTCAACAGTTCTATGGGGTGAAGAATTTTAAGGCCAGTGGGGGGTCATATTTCTATGCGAGCATAACTCGGCGTCATTTTTTCGATCTGAAATCAGCAGGTCAAACCTGGAATGACAACATCATATGGGTGAAGGGTAATTGTCTTTAAAGAGATGATGAAGAACCTTTGGACCTTCTATTTAGATCTGTAAAGCAAAGAAAGTATAGACATGCATAAATAGAATTATTGTTATGTTTTGCAGACAACTGTAGTTGATAGTAAAAATGTTGTAATTGCAGGTGTGAAGTCAACAGTGGAAAGGAAAGAATCCCTGTTAGACGATGCTGAGAAGGAGAAGACTGGACCCGAACTCATTTTGGAGGGACTCAGCCTGAGTAGAAAGAAGAGAGTTGACAGTAGGTCGAACAAGGCTCGAAAGGCTCAGTCTACTAGGTTAATGGCGGGGGTCGATGAAGGAAAAAAGCAAGTCAGTGGTGAGGGGTTTCGAACTACTTTCTTCAAGACTCCTGGAACTGGGAGTTAGGCTCAGCCGAATCCTGTCAAGCTAAGCAAAGTGGCTCAACTATTTCTGAAGAAACGGATGCTAAAGACTCTACCGGCCTCTGGTACCACTGGAAGTGGCAAGGTCGCAAAAAATAAGAGGAGGAGGTTCAAAACCTCAGAGGAGTTAGGAGAGAAGGTCGTCAAGGGGCGATCGGCTTCAGGGGATGACCTTAAAGAGGTCAAGGAAAAGGCCAGGCTAGCAATTCTCCATGGAGAGGAAAATACGAGCAAGATGGTAAGCTTCTAATTTCATAAAAGAATGTTTAATTTACTTCAAGCTAACAACTAAGATCGATATAATTTTTTGCAGGTTGCTCATCTTGCGAAGGGGATGTGGCTCGGTATAGAGGAAGAAAAAAGTGAGCTGAAGAAGATCAACGGCGAACTGGAGAAAGACTTATCTCGAGCCAAGACTGAATCCATGAAGGAAGTTAGGAAGCTGAAGGACTCTCACGACGTGGTGATCAGCCAGCTACTGGTCCAGGCAAAGGCCAATCTAGACGATATGACGGAGGAGCGTGACAGACTGGGTCGTTACTTGATGTTGAAGGGCTATTCGGAGGTAGAGGTGGATGTCATTAAAGCAGACACCTAAGTTGAGGTGGAAGATGAGGAGGAAGCAGAAGTGGTGGGAATTGTGGATGGTCTGGATGGTGTTTCCCGCTAGACAATCCTTGACAACCAAGAGGATGACGTTGATCTCCCAGAAGGTTGTAGTGAGAAGGTAGGGTAAACACGTGTTTTGTATAAATATTTGTAAGTTGTTTGAATTGTGTGTGAGGACAAAACTTCTGTAGATTGACTTTGCTTTACAAACTTTTTGTAGGTAGTTAGAGAGATGAGTCTCAGAATAAACGACCTAGATTCTAGACTTTCCTGGGAAAGAGGGACCTCTAAAACCTTGTTGTGCGCGCAAGCAGAGCTGCAGGTTAGAACCGAATAGTCTTTTCAACTTGCATGTTACACCAACGCTAAGTTAGCAAGTAAATAGGATAGAAAAGCATGGTAAAAATCTAGCACTATTAATACGAAATATTATATCGAAAGTGTGTACCTTGTATGCCGAAAGAAGATTCATGAAGGGATCATCTAAGAACGGAGTCCAAACTTTTAGTCTAAAGGTACTTAGAAGCAGATGTCTAGAAATCACATAGACTCTTAGAAATGTAGCATGTACATCTTAGGAATTAGATTTCCTGAATCGAACCGTACTAAAACTTGTTATATTTCCCAGGTCGAATTGGATTCATCTCGTGCACGAGAGGACAACGTTCTCATATGCAATCGGGAATTTGCGGAGCAGTTTGATAGGATGAAGGAGGTGAATGAGAATAGAGAGGATCAATACGTAAAAGCACATTTCAGACTTGGAGAAGTTGAATCAGACCGTTTCTGACTTGACTCTTTGGGTTGAAGATAAAGATTCTGAGATTAAGAAGGGATTAGAAGAGCTATTCGAGGCAACAGAACGTGCCGAGAGACTTTAACGTCAGCTTGAGGCACTGGCTGCAAAGGTTAAATAGGCTGATACGGCTTAATACTGTATCCAGGTGCTGGAACAAATTGAAGAACGATTTCGATCTGATCTTCAAAGATGTAGGAACGATCTGGAGCGAATGAGACAAATTTTTTTCAAAAAGAACGATGAGCTGAGGGCAGCTCGAGAAAATTTATCAACTTCAGAGGCCGCATCAGAACATTTGCAAACAACCGTCCCCGCCAAGGATATGGAATTCTGAGAGATGCAGAGAAGGTACGATGACTTAAACGAGAGAGTTGCTTGGCTTAAAGCTGAAAAGGACCAAGCCATTGCTCGTGCCAAGAATGCCGAGGCTAGAAAGCATTCAGGGGGAAGTAGAACTGAGGTTAAGGCTCTTTTAGTCTGAGGGGATGTAGTTAGCCTCTCTGGTTGCATTAGGAAACTAGAAACTGACGTATCTCAAATTCAGGGGCCTGTTCAGATGTGAAATGCAAATTTGAGGGAATGCCAGCATAAGCTAGATGCTATTCTTATCAGGGAGAAAGTTCTGGAGGGGGAGATTAAAGCAAAGGAATTGCTGGTGAAGAGGAAAGAAGAATTATTGATAGATTTGTCGGCTAGGGAAGAGTTGAACGCTGAACTTGTGAGACTTTATACTTGGGTAGTAGAGCTACAAGCCACGAACCTAGCTGAGTCAGCGAAGTATATTGCAAAGTTGGAAGAGGATGCCATTTATCATGATAGGGTTGATGCGGAAATTATTGAATGGAAGGATAATTACGCTAGATTAAAGTCACGCCTCGAGAGGTTGAAGGCGAGATTTGCAATAGCGGCAGAACCTAGTATATCTTGATCTGACCTATTAAGAATGATCGTTTCATATTTTGTAGAGGAAGTTAAAAAACTTGAGTCAGAATGAGATACCTTGTTTAAAACTCTATCAGACAAGGGATACATCTGTGGAGCTAAGATAGATCGAGGGAACTGTCTGGGTGTCCTAGAGACCCAACTGGGCCCCCGAACTGCTGAATCAGTAGAACAAGGTAGGGCTATTGTGGCCTGTGACCTCTTGATGATTTGGGGGAAAGCATTGCTGGCACTCCATCAGCAGAAAAGAATCTTTTGTAATATGATTTATACCTGAAAATAAATAGAATTTGTTGCATACACATTGTAAATAGATGAAAGCTAGTATGACCATTGCGTTATCTTCTGTCTGGTAGGGTCTTTGATGTAAAATAAATTTTTTACATTCATTTTAATCGCAGAAATGGGTGGACTTAAACCAAGCGAAACTTGATTTGAACTATTGAAATGCCACAGGCATTTTGAAAGAGATGACAGCTTGTATGACATTTGCCTTATCTTATGCCTGGCTCAGTCTTTGATGTGAACCAAGTTTTTACACTTGCCACAATCGCAGAGATGTAGAGAGACAGCTAAACCAAGTGATATCCTTGGTCTAGGCTTATAGAGAGACAGCTAAACCAAGTGATATCCTTGGTCTAGGCCTATAGAGAGACAGCTAAACCAAATGATATCCTTGGTCTGGGCCTATAGAGAGACAGCTAAGCCAAGTGATATCCTTGGTCTGGGCTTATAGAGAGAGCGCTAAACCAAGTGATATCCTTAGTCTAGGCCAATAGAAAGATAGTTAAACCAAGTAATATCCTTTGTCTAGGCCTACAGAGAGACATCTAAACCAAGTGATATCCTTGGTCTAGGCCTATAGAAATGTCACAGACATGTTGAAAGAGACGAAAGCTTGTATTATCTATGCTTTTCTGCAGAATGTGGACGAATGTTCATGAAGAGATCGACATTGTTAAATAAAATTGTCATTGATAAGTTTAGAATTTACATTGGATGGAGATAAGAATATCACTTTTGGAATTGAAAAACAAACATCGAACAATGAAGATGGAGTAGTAAGACGTCTGATGGTAGTACTGTTTCAGTCGTCAAGTATTCCAAGGATTTAAAATGGGGATTCCCTCTTCTATCATGAGATAGTATGATCCCAGGCCTGAGAGACCTGTGATAATGAATGGATCCACCCAATTATCGGGGAATTTTCCAGTGTGAGGCTCTCTGCGATGTTGTTGGACCTCTTTGAGGACGAGATCTCTGATTTGGAAAGTACGGCAGCTCCTGACTCGATTATTATACGATCTGGCTCTCTAATTTTAACCACATGGTCGTGGGTCCGATTCCCACAGATAGTGCCAAATATAATGGCCAAATTAATCACAAGTTCACAACTCATGTACAAAGAAAGCTCAACATTGTTCAAATAATACAACACAACAGAAAGATCATAAAAAACAGTTTGGCACGCCCAGTACAATACCTCATATTGGAGTGGCTACACCATCACCTCCTACAGATTCTTCCTCACCAACAACTCCAGTACCCTCAGTCGAAGGGTTCAAAACAGTAACATCCGTGACTTCCTCAGTACCAGTCCCAGTAACAACTGCTCCCACACATACACCAGCGACATCTACTTCTACCCCCGTTGTCCGAAGAACATCTTGAGCAACAGGATCATTGGTTATGGGCAAGTGTTTCAAAGTTTCAGGATCATACCCCAAATCTTCGATGAACTCCTTCAGCCCATTCATCATCGAACTACCCTTGGAAGGTCTCCCATTGTTCTTTCATTACCTTATCCTTCTCAGCCAGCTTCGCCTCTAGCACTTGCGTATGATTATAGTGATGAGCCTCGAGTCTCCTCTCGCATTCATCTCTGATAGTCCCCTGCGCTCACTTCAGAACTTTAATCTCATAAACAAACGATACCTCGGTCCCTCGGGTGAGCTCCAGATTTTTAAGTGCCAATTTTAATTATCGGTTTGTTACTTTTTAGGCCTTGATGAAAGCCTGTGACCAAGCGTTTATCTGCTAGATTATTCGAGCCATCAGTATCTCCCAAAGCATGGTGCACTTAAGAAAAATTTCACAATTTCAAAAAAATAGTTACCTCATACATACTCTTTTTTATTCGCCTCCCAGCCTCCTCTGGATCATTGGCGCAGAGTGTCGCCATCGAAGCAGTAGTAGCCCAAGCTTACTCCTCTAGTTCATCCTCAGTCAGTTCTTCGCCTACATCTACTATATCATCCTCCCCCAGCACCCTGTGCCTCTTCCGCTGAGTTACTTTTGGCTGCTGTGCCCTCGGAGATTCAGGAAAGATCTTACCTTTCCCTTTGTCAGCCTACGTCGATGTCTGCTTAGACGCCTGCTTCGACGCCTCATGAGCTACTTCAGGCACTGGCGTTGCCTGCCTCGACACCTGTTGCCCCTTCGACACATAATTCACCTTCCTCGACAATTTTACTTTCTCCATTCCTTTAGTACCTCTCTTTTTTGATGGCTTCGGCGTAACGGGTACGTTTCAAAGCAGGGAATCTATCTTCTTCTGCCTTTTCCTCTTGATACCAAGCCCCTTGAGCACAAATTTCACCCACTCATTGTCCAAGTTGATCAACTCGTCAATATAATCCCTCGGATTTGTCCAAGTCCGGATATTAGGACTTGCAAAACAAACAGAAGCACGTTTATCAGTCTGTCCGATCAATATATCAAAAAAATCTTCGACAGACAACTTACTTGGATTATAGACCTTATGTGGTAACTTATAAGGATCCCCCCTTCGATATTCTCATAGTTACCCCGCACTACAACCAAGTCTTTATCCCACCCTCGACCCGTCGAGCACAGATCAAACAGCCAAGGCTTATTTGCGTGACACTAGATGTGATAGGTGCCCACCTTCTGGTTTGCTTTCCTGGAGTAGAACGATACAATATTATACCACTCGATCAAGCTCCTCCCCTCACCTCCCAGTTTTACATTCATACCCTCAACTACCTTCATCATTTCATAAAAATTCCCATTCATCGGGAACGAGGCAACTTCCCAAAAGTTTAGCACCTCCTTCACCAACCTTCGGTGGGGTAGTTGCATTCCTAACCGAATTTGGTCTCTATACGCCATAATACCCTCTCGAGGCTTCAATTGGAAGGTGTACCCTGACCCTACAGCATATAATATCACCCCAACCTTCGACAGCTCCAATTTAGCCATAAATCGATCTAGTCTCAGTTTCTCTCTAGCCGAGACAGCACCCGCAGCCTCCTCGAAATCAGTCGATTCCTCACTATGATCACTTTTCTTCCCCTCTCCCCTTTCATCACCCGAAGGTTCAACATTACCTTCGTATCCCTCTCTCTCTCCTCCCTCCATTTCCTCCCCGCCACTCTCCTCAGTCACTAGTGTCTTACGACGTTAACTACTTGAAGCCCCAATTTTAGGAACCACCATTGTTAATAGGGTATCTTTTGCAATGTCTAACTCTTCTACGTCATTGCTCTCACCTATCGGAGCACGACCATATATACTAGCCTAATTTTCTTTGATCTTCTCGTCTACTAGCCTCAGTCTCGATGATCGGTGGGTACGCATCTTATTCTATAGAAGAAGAGGCACGCAATTATATCGATATATTTGACTATTACGCGTCAATAACTTATTTTTACCTACCCTCTCAAACTTAGACTATCATAGTCGACTCTAATCCTTGCTATACCATCAATACCCTCAGAACCCCAAAAGGCTAGACCCACAAATATATGGTTTCCCCCCCCCCCCCCGTCCTCGGTCATATTACCGCAACTATAAAACCCAGCAGCCTCTACCCTAATATGTACTCCACATACAGAAATAGAAGATGAAGTAGCAAGATAATAATAAGATGACATACCTACTTGAGTAGAGTATTTGTCTTTCCTCTCAGCAAGTCAGATGAACACAGCAACGACCGAGCTCTATGGAACAAGGGCATATGTTCTCCTTCTCTAACTCTCTGGTTTTTTTCTAAATGGGCAACCGGGAACAATAACTTTGTTCTTACCACTATATATACCTCCTTAAAATAACAAAAAACCGCCTCGATTTCTAAAACCGCTATCATTATCACTACCCCACTACCCCTACTTTTTGGCTGAGATGTGTTTTGTCGGCTTTACCCTCCATTATCCCCACGATCGCATCTCACGCTCACATTCACACAATTTTACATATAGACCAAGTCGAACCTTCTAATCCCCACTCGAAGCTATCAAATCAAATCCTTACATCAAATCAGCCTTTTCTGTAATCCAAGGAAACATCATGATGTTTGCAAGGCACTCTGCCCTAGGTTTAGTACAGTTTTTGACATGCCAGCTATTTGGACTGTCAGTTCTGACAATCGAAGCCCACCTACCTTTGAAGCCCCTTCTTTTCGTCTGCAAATAATTGCCTACATCATGTCTCGAACATTTATCCACAGATAACCTAATATTCATTTTCAAAATGTGCAGTCATTCGATTTCATTCATATTCAACATTCGGCAAGCTGTTTTCGCTCCTAAATTACCTTTAAGTATTATGATAATCTTACTTACACACAGACATTTCAGTATTTCACTTCGACAATTATCTTATAGATTTTCAATTTCATTTGGGCAGACGCCCTTATACCGAAACACAGAAGAATACAATCAACATCAGTAAAAAAAACTACAAACATTCCTACTTACCATCCTACACCTGCACTTTCACCATATTAAAGAAGCCCCTATTTAAAGATGGGACACTTCTTCGAGAACCTAACCTCAGCATCTTCCTTGTCCGCCACCTCCTCAGCTAAAGACTCTAGGAAGGCGAATCGGTCGCTGGGGAGCGGGCTCATCATTTGCAGTACCCTCCACCAGTACGCATAGGGCATCCCACTAATGGGTTCCCCTGGCTCTAGTTGAAACTAATCCGGCATAACCCAATCTAGGCTACGATCACAAAATAACTTCTGCTTCAGCTCGAGCGTCTTCTCCCGTATATGAAGGTCCTTTGCCTCCACTTGTTTCTGGTCCCTGGTGTTAGGAGTATCTCCGCTGTTGTGGGGAGAAGATGAAGGCATGCTTACACACAGAGAGTACAGACGTCTGAAATTCTCTCAAAGCACCCTACTTATACCTGAAGACAAATAAATTAAAACCATCCTTAATTAGAACCCGCATTTATCACAGTCTTAAAAGTTTCCCTCGAAATCTCAGCAGTCAAACCTTTTCAACTTCCCAGACTCAACCACTTTACCAGCATCCGCACTCAACACCTATTTTCGAGGTTTTATAATCGACACATCCGCAGTCTTGAACCCTCGACCCCAATATATGTTTTTTCCGATAACCCTGTCGATATATACATCGAGCTTCGAGAACTCCGAGTTAATTATTCATTCCAGGTTGAATATTAACCAATACCTTCGATAACTATGACAATTCAAAGTACTTTTCCCCTCGCAGAGCACTGCTTCTACCCTTTACCCTTCATTCGAAAGCCTAGAAGTCTATTTGCCTACCATACTTATCAGATGCAAAACACATTATTCCATTAAATTACCTTTTCATTTCATTACTTCATTCATACAAAAGAAGCGAGAAGGGCAGAAGAGAAAAATACACAGATTCAACAAAAATAAAACAAAAAGAAACTTCGAATACCCTCATATAAAACAAAACCCATTCCTACCTAACGAAGAACTTGCCCTATTTTTAGATGGACCAACTCTTCCCGCCGAGCCCTGTTCCTCCTCCAATAACTGATCCTCTTCCTAGACAATATACTCGGCCAAACCCGACAGAAAGAGGTAACGCTCTTCAGTAGTTGTAAACCTCCACTGCATCATCCCCCACAGGTATGCATAAGAGTGCCCGTTGATCGGCTCCCCTGGTTCCACCTCCACCAGGTCCGGCATGTTCCAGTCGAGCTCCTTGTCACCAAAGAACTTCAGCTTCAGTTTAGCCATTTTCCGTCCTACTCGACGGTCTCTGGAAAATCCCATCCTTCTCTGATCATGTGTGTTGGGAGTGGTATTCATGATTGTTTTCACGAACTATAGAGGAAGAGAGTGAAGACAAAGAGTATACAGTGTTACCCCCTCACAAGCCATATTTATATCCTCATTAACATCATTTATTACTCTGTAATCACCATTACTTTGTAATTTCCCTCCTTTACTACCTTCCTCGGAAACCCAATCGACATCAATCAACCGTTCAACTTCCATCAACCAGTAGTTTTTCTCAGCAAACGACTCAGCACCTTTTCCTGAGACCCTTGCTGAGATGGGGCGAATGTAGTAGCCTACTCGCAGCCTTCAAGCTTCAGTCAAACACTCGAAGGCTACATCAAAGCCTACATGAATTCTTCAAAGCCCAATTAATCCATAAATAAGCCTTTAGTAGCTACACAAACTTCGACTATGAACAAGCCTCGAAGACGAATGCAAATTCGTCAGCACACAAACCCTATATCAGCATCAGAAATAATCCGACCATAGTCGTTCATGGCCGAAGGCAGATGTGCAAGATAAGCCAGCTCACCAGATAAGAACGGTGCCATTGTTGGTCTTGACGACTACAGTGACAGAACCAATAATGGCTAACGTGTCATAGCACAGTACCAGACCCAATATTTATGGCGTCAACACCAACTCTGGGATACCCGCCTGATACCCAGAGAATACACCTATAATTTAACTTTCCTTGGTGACTCAGCCCTTTCTATGATCTATAAATAGGAGGGAAGGGGAACCAAGGAGTGGTTATGAAATCTCTCCCCAGAACCCTTGTAGTTTACCTTTGACCACTCTGTAAATTACCCAGTACTCAAAACTTTGACTACTTGATAGTTATATCAATTCTCTTAAAAATCCTTATCAGAGGTCGTGGAGTATCCCATTCTAAGCCTCCATGCAAGTATATTGTCAGTAGATTATTCATATTATTGATTATATGCTTGACCCCTTTCGCAGATGATAAATCTCGTGATGTAAGAGCCAACTTCCACTCCTTACGAAGTTAGGCCCCTACAGTTCAGATGAAACTATGCCCACCATTATTGTTACTGACCCAGAACCCCTTCAGGAAGAGAAGTAGATTCGTGTTCTTAAGGGAAATACAAAAGCTATTGGTTGGAGTATAGAGGACATTAAAGGAATTAGTCCCTCGGTTTGCATGCATAAAATCAAATTGGAAGATAATGCCAAAAAGTCAAGGGAAGGATAATGGAGACTAAACCCGACAATGACCAAAGTAGTTCAGAAGGAGATTTTAAAACTCCTTGATGCTGGGATCATCTATCCCATTTCTGATAGTCCTTGGGTTAGCCCGATACATGTTGTCCCAAAAAAGTTGGGAATCACAGTTATAAAGAATGAGAATAACGACCTTGTACCAACTAGAACGACCACTGGATGGAGAGCCTGTATAGACTATAGAAAGCTTAATTTGGTCACTAGGAAAGATCACCTCCCCTTACCCTTTATTGACCAGATGCTCGGGCGACTCGCTGTGCACAAATTTTATTATTTCATAGATGGCTACTCTGGGTACAACCAAATACCCATCGCACTGGAAGACCAAGAGAAAATGACTTTTACATGTATTTTCGGCACATTCGCCTATCGTCGCATGCTTTTTGGCTTATGCAATGCTCCTGCGACATTTCAACGTTGCATGTTATGCATTTTTTTTGACATGGTAGAGTGATTTTGTGAAGTTTTCATGGATGACTTCCCTTTATTTTACAACTCATTTAACCAGTGCCTTCATCATCTTTCCCTAGTATTACTCAGATGCTAAGAAAAGAATATTATTTTAAATTGGGAGAAATGTTACTTTATGGTGAAAAGGGGGATAGTTTTGGGGCATATCATATCTAAAAAAGAAATAGAAGTTGACCAGGCGAAAATAGAGGTCATTTCCAACCTCCCCTACCAAGAAATGTCAATGACTTCCATTTCTTTCTTGGACATGCAGGTTTCTACCGTCGTTTTATCCAAGATTTTAGTAATATTGCTCGTCCTTTAAGTAGCCTTTTGGCCAAAGATGTGGCCTATGAGTTTGATACACATTGTCTTGTAGCTTTTGATAAGCTTAAGACCCAACTCGCAACATCACCCATTATTAGACCACCTGTCTGGAGTGAACCATTTGAGTTAATGTATGATGCCTCTGATTACTCTGCAGGCACTGTTTTGGGATAGCGAATTGATAAATGTCCCCATGTCACCCACTACTCTAGTAAAACGTTAAATGATGCCCAATTGAATTACACGACCACCGAAAAAGAACTCATGGCCATTGTTTATACACTATAAAAATTTAGATCTTATCTTATAGGATCTAAAGCGATTGCTTACACGGATCATGCCGCGCTTCGACATCTTTTGTCAAAGAAATATGCTAAGGTATGACTAATCCTGTGGGTTTACTTTTGAAGTAATTTGACCTCAAGATTCGAGATAAAAAGGGGTCAGACAATGTAGTAGCCAACCATCTTTCCCATATTGTGATTGAGTTTGCTTACGAGTCCTTACCGATTAGGGAATCCATCCCAGATGAACAACTTATGGCTGTAAATTTAGTTCCTAAGTTACCGTGGTTTCTAGACATTGTCAATTATTTTGCCACATATACCATTCCTGATCATTGGACTGAACCTGACAAAGATTGCTTCTTTAGTCAAGTGAAGTACTTTTTTTGGGATGATCCATATTTATTAAAGTATTGTACTGACCAAATCTTTAGAAGATGTGTTCCCCAGTATGAGTATACCAATATTTTATCATTTTGCCACACCCAAGCATGTGGAAGTCAATTTAGCTCTAAGAAGACCGTGGCAAAAATTTTGCAGTGTAGTTTCTATTGGCCTACCTTATTTCGCGATACGCATGCATTTTGAAAAGTGTGCGAGAGATACCATAAAATGCAAGCATTTTCTCGACGAAATATGATGCCCTTATACCCTATTTTGGTTATCGAACCCTTTGATGTTTGGGGAATTGATTTTATGGGCTATTTTCCCAAGTCTTTTGGATATGAGTACATCTTAGTTAGAGTGGACTATGTATCAAAATGGGTTGAAGCCATCCCCTCGAGAATGAATAAAAGTGTAGTTATTCTTAATTTTTTAAGAGAATATATTTTTTCTCAATTTGAAACACCTAGAGCTATTATTAGCGATGGAGGGTCACATTTTAACAACAAAATATGTGTTTCCCTTGTCAAAAAGTATGGTGCAACCCATTAATAAGGTGGCAACACCTTATCATCCACAAATGAGTGGGCATGTAGAAGTTTCTAATCGGAAGATTAAAAATATTCTCCAAAAGACTGTTAACCTAAATTGTAAAGATTGGTCTGTAAGATTAGTTGATACACTTTGGGTTTATTGCACTGCATATAAAACCCCGATTGGAATGTTACCTTACCGACTCATTTACGGTAAGGTATGCCACCTACCTGTCGAACTTGAGCATAGAGCTTTTTGGGCAATAAAAACGCTTAACTTTGACACTTCAACGGCTGGGTCTCACCGTAAGCTGCAACTCAATGAGTTAGATGAGCTTCGAAAAGATGCATATGAATCCACAAAGATATACAAAGAAAGAACCAAGGTTTTCCAAGACAAAAATATCTTGCGAAAGACCTTTGAAGTGGATCAAAAAGTTTTATTGTATTCTTTGCGTCTTCATTTGTTTCTCAAAAAAATTTAATCATGCTGGACCGGGCCGCTCATTGTCAAAACTATTTTCCCACATGGAGCTATTGAAATTCTTGACCCTCGTACTAGAAACATTAATAAGGTAAATGGAAAGAGACTTAAACCATTTTATGAGTACTTTACCGGTTCGTGCGAGGATATGAATCTTCGGGACCCGTTATATGTAATATAGGTATTTTTATTATACCCATAGTCTTATCTAGTTTGGGGGTACCTACCATCGTTTAACTAAAGACGTTAAACTTAGCATTTGTGGGAGGCAACCCTTATCATGTTCAGGTAGTATTTCTAGATTTTCTCCTGCTCTTTTAATTTTAGGCAACTTTGGGAACACATGCTGATTCAGTTTGAGGGTGGGGGTAAATACGATTTTCATAACTTTTTCCAAGAAAAATTGTTATTCTAGGGCATTCTGGTATTGTAGACACATCTTTTGTATACTCTGATCTTTGGATATTCTTAGAATCCTAGAGTTGCACTTGGGATAAAATTATAAGGCTATGGTTTATTTTAAGCCGTAAATTTTTAGTACATTAAGAATTTAAGTTTTTAGTACTACCATCCTATTAGATTTGTTTTAGAAGAATATCACCCTTATAATTGTACTTCACGCAGTTATGTTATTAAGATTTTATTAAAACTAACTATCACCTTTTGATTAATCAACAGTTTGGGTTAGGAAGAATCTGTAACGAGGGAGACAATTACCTAGGAATATTCGTTTCTCATAAATTCATACTAAGGGTTTGTATGTATTTTCACAAGTTATTGGCTCCTTCACAAAGCTGACATAATCGAATAAAATAATAATAATAATAGTAATATAAAAAAGACATTCACAATTCAAGGCCCCTCGTAAGATTTAGAACTGAAAGAAGAAGAATTTTTACCAATCTCGAGGCAAACCATGAATAAATATGAAAGTAAGAGACCAAAAAAAGTAAAAAAAAAATACACTCTACGAGTATAACTCAGAACTATGTGAAGGAGGGCAAGTTACAAGTATAAAAGAGCAAATGAAAACTCAAATGCAACGTCTTACCTTAAAAAACTTGTGTGGATATATATTTTCTCTGAAAGATCAATAAAAGAGAGCGAACAAACTAGGGCACTTGTCGAATAAACTTCTAGATTTCTTTCACCATACTAAAGATAAGGTTAAGGTTATTTGGAAGGATTATCAAACACCTTGATTCAAGAAACTAAATTCACTACGCAAAATGATGAAATTCTGAAACTTGATCTAATCTGATAGTAGTAAATTGACTTCATAAATTCTTGCGTATTTAAATATTAACCCTTGTTTAAGTATTATATCTTTGAGATCAATTCAATTTGTTTTAGAGATACTAGGAGCAGCAATTAAAAGTTGTTTATAATACCAGAATGTCTGTGATAGAATTTTGTGGGTATATTCACTAAAAACCCTCAAGAGACATAACTCGTCCTATAGGGGTAACCTATAGGTTGAAAGGCTTGTTACATATGCTAAATGCAATCGTAAGAAACCACGAAAGAGTTTAGTTTTTTTCTCATTTGCTAAGGGACTAGCAATATGTTAGTTTGGGGGTATTTGATAGGCATGAAAAATGCCTATTTTTGTCCTTCAAATTACATGATCTAGAACCTTATTTTATGTTTTACTGTGGCTAATTAAAGTATGTTTAACTATGGCAGGTAATAAGACATTGGTGACCAAGCCCTTCTTAAATCCCAACTCCTTCAAGCTAAATGATACTACTGGAGATGACCTAGTGCCAAGAGCTGCTGAAAGACTTAGTAGTCAAGCCTTGCTAAAATATCTTCACAAAATCAGGAGTTGTTGAGAGTTAGGAGGACTTTTTATGGGGATAAAGATAGAGTTGTTCTAGTTATCTTTTATCTCTTGAGAACCACCATAGCTTTATTCTTCCAGAGAGAGAGAGAGAGAATTATATTATTCTTTTGGAATATCTTAGGAAATCTATGGAAATCAATTGTAAGTGTTTTTATCAATTAGATCTTCTTTATAATTTCAATTTGCTAGATTTGATAATAGGAATCATGATTTGATTTATGCATCCCTAAAGAACGACAACCTTAACCTATATTACAACACCTGATTTAATACGGTTTATCAATATCATTAAAACGCTTGACATTTTTCTGGTTTACCATAGGGTAATTACTTAAAGGCTTGCGATCTATATGAGGATGAAGGAAAAGCGAGAATGTTTCTCAACCTAGTCGAAAATAAACGAAAAACGTGGTTGATGTAGAAAATAAATCCTAAGAAAAACAATTAGGATTGCAACTTCTAAAATTATTTATTATTAGTTTAGTTATTACTTAAATAAGACATTTCGTCATTGATTTGTTAGTTAATTTCAGCTTTAATGTAATATTACACATTAAATTGGCAATAAATTATTTTATTATTAGATCTGATATAAATTATTAAAGTTTAAAGCAATTCTTTTATTTTCAATTGTATGATTATTTAAATTTTGGAATGTTAATTTATTGTTATTGCATGTTGCATTATACATAACCACATAAGAAGGCAGAACAAAAATGATTGGTTATTTATTGAAATTGAAGAAGATGATAACGAAAATGAAGGTGAAGAGAATCAAGTACAAATATAGGGAGCTGGTGGTACTTCTCGAATAGCACAACGTGAAAGTACAATTCAATTGGGACAAATAATTGCTAATGCAATGTGGAATGACGAGAAAAGTGAAGAAAACGAATAAAAGATGTGGTTTTTATAAAAATAATTTGAATAATAATGCAATAAGTAATATTAGAATCACTGGCATGTATTGACAGTTTTTTTAAAAATAATTTTGAGTATTTATATTAAAGTTTTTATTAAATTTAATTTAAGTATTATATTATAAAAAGCTTTAAAAAAATTATAAGAACTAGTTTACGATATAATTATCCAAACAACGTTTAAGCTAGATCAGGATAACTGGTAAAAATTACCAAACAACATATTAAACTTAACTGGTTCAGGTTTATACATATCTTGGATAGGCCAGCCAGGTTTATCCTTGGCTAGCCCAAAAAATTTAGTATCCAAACAGGCCTTTTCCAAATCCAGGAATTGGTAGCTTTAATGGAAAAGTCATGATAAACTCCTTAGGGGAGTATTTTTTTTCATTAAATTCCTAGCCCATAACTTTTTTGGTTCTTTAATGATGCGCCAGAAGAGATTTGGTTGTGAAAAACTGCCTTCCTGATGCCAAGGTCGCTGACCTTAAGGGATTTGCATATGCGCTTCGAGCTAATAAGATGGGCTTTATTCTTTCCTTCTTTGTTTGTACCCCAGATAAACCAAACGTTGAGAGGTTCTAGCTTATTACAAATCTTAGCTGAAAAAGGGAAAATTGACATAAGATAAGAGGGAATTGTTGAGTTAACTTTAATAAGGATAAATCTACCAGCTTGAGAGAAAAACTTTGCTTTCCACCCCTCAATGCGGTTAGAGACTCCGAAAATAATACTTTAAGAATCAAGGTATTTTGACCGCCCAAAGACTAGCGTGGCTCCGAGGTACTTTTCCCCAGGGGTATTCTTCTTGATGTTGAGGATTCTTTGGATCATCCAGAGGTGTCGTGCCGGTGATAACAATTTTTACTGAACATGATGTAAGATTTATCAAAGTTAACCTCTTGTCTAGGCACTTTTCTAAAGGTATCCAAAGCTTCTTTAACTGTATTTGCTACGTCCAAGGTGGCCCTGCAAAACACAAAACTATCATCAGCAAAGAGAAGGTGCGAAATGGGAATACTGCCTCTTAAAGTTTTGATATCGTACAAATTCCTATAAGCCTTTTCCTTGAGTAGGATCTTGGAGAGGGGTCTTGGAAGAAAGGATAAACATGAAGGGGAAAAGAGGGTCACCCTGACGGATGCCTCTTTTAGGTTTCAAAAGGCCAAAGGGCGATCCATTCATATTAAAAGAAAGGGTGGAGGTGGAGACGCACTGATTGATCCAATTTCTCCATTTTTTACAGAAGTCCATAGCTTCCATAGAGTCATCTAAGAAACCCTATTCAACTATGTCAAAAGCTTTGTTGAGATCTAGCTTAATGGCCATGCAACCCGAAGCTCTTTTTTTTATTTTCCATAGTGTTGAGAATTTTTTGCGCCATCACAATATTATTGAAAATTTGCATTCCAGGGACAAAAGCATTATCATCAGGAGATATAAGCTTGTCTGAAAGGGGATTCAGGCGATTAGCCAAGATCTTAGAGATAATTTTAAATTTTACGTTGCAAAGACTAATAGGACGGAAATCACCTGGCTTTTCGGGATTGGGCTTCTTGGGGATAAGGATAATGTTGGCATGGTTGAATTTAGACAAAAGATGATCTGTTTGCAAAAAGGCAATGATAGCTTTGTAGAGGTCCTCACTCACTATGTCCCAATATTTCTAAAAAAATAATGACGTAAAACCATCTTGGCCAGGCGACTTGTTGGGGTTCATAGAAAAAAAGGCTTCTATAACCTCGTCCAAAGAAGGCAATTGATATTTTTGTTAGTATCCTCTGAAATAACTTTATCAATAATATTGAGGTCCTTAACTTTGAGCGTGGGGTTGGAGGAGGTGAAGATGTTCTTGTAGAAGTTTACAATAGTATTGCCAATATCCGTTCTGCTGGAGACCCAAAAGTCGTCTTCTTTGTGAAGTCTGGTTATAACGTTCTTTTTTCGGCGGCAGGCCGTAGAAAGGTGGAAAAACTTAGAATTTTTACCGCCTTCCTTAAGCCAAATTTCTCTAGATTTGTCCCTCCAAAGATATTCTTCTTGATTGAGGGTGTTCTCAAGTTCATTAATCATGTCAGTTTCCACGATAGAATTAGCCTCTGACGGGGCATCTTTTTTAATCGAGTAATTTTTTTCTCTAAGACTCCTTTACTCCAAGTAAATAAACTGAAAGGGGGAAAAAGGGTCACCCTATATAAAATTGGCTTGCCTAGTATAAAAAGAAATAAAGAAAAAACTCGAATTAATCAAAATTTCTGCGAAATAACATACACAATATAACTTCTCTCAATGTGGCATGCACCATAGAAGTTACTTTAGGCCCAGCTCCCAGTAGTACCAGATCTCTTCACCCCTATGACACATGGGCAGCTACAAATGAAACACGTAGGGGAACCATCTTAAACGTGGTGCGTAACCATAAATATTTAGAGATTCTGAGACAAAAAAAAAAAAACAGAAAAACAGAAAAAGAGAAAAAATTAAGGAAGATGATGGCAGAAGAAGCAAGATCATCAACACCCAAGAGCAATGAGTCTTTGATGTCTCAAATGAAGAAAGGTTGTCTTTCTTTCACCACATCCATGTATGAAACTCTCACTCACATAAAAGCAACCTTTGTTGGTCAGGTAAACCCTCTTTTACATGTGTACATGTTTTGTGTGTATGGGAGATGTTTTTAGCTAATGGTTATTGGGTTTGAAGCAGGCGAAGAAGATAACGGCAAAGAACGAGAAGGAAGCGACTGAGGCAGATCTTCAGACTGCTAAGATGCAAGTTGATGCTACAAATGAAGCTGAGAGTACCAAAAAAGGTTTGGGGTTGTAATAATTTAGGTCAATTTGGTAAACTGGAAATGTTAAAGTGGGATTAGTAGAATTGAGACTTGACTATTGGCATTTCGTATTTTGAGTTTAACTTGACCATTGAAATTTGTACTAGTCTTCCTAATTAAGCACTAGTTGTTGCTTTTTAGTCTTTTTAATTAGCCATGGAAAAGTTTTAAGGGAAATTTGGACTTTGGTCCAGTAGAAAATGAAAATTAGCCTTTAGACTCAAGTTCCCCACATATTCATTTCTGGACCCAAATTGCATTTGACTGCAAGTCAAACCTAGTTGACCCAATCTTTTGTACTTGTTTCCATCTTTTGCCTTCACGTGAAACATAAAATAAAATAAAATAAAATTAATTCCACGTGAAACATAAAATAAAATGAAATAATGTTAATTCACTCACTCACGTGGTGAGTTGGAAATGAGTGAAGATATAAAAAAACAAACAAACATATATTTAAAAAAAAAAAAACATATACACACATGAGGGGCAAAAGATATAAAAAAACAAACAAACATATATTTAAAAAAAAAAAAACATATACACACATGAGGGGCAAAAGAGGGAAACAACCAAAATAGACCGGGTTTACTGAAGTAGATTTGGGGTTCAAAATGGAATATGTGAGAAAGTTAGGGCCTAAAGGCTAATTTTCAGTTTGTCAAAATTTCTGTAGTTTTAATTAGTTATTCACTTGTTCCCAACACTATTTGTTTCCCATAGTGAATTGTTAATTAGCGGAGAGCTAGTCTCAATGTCACAGTGAAGCCGCGAAAATGATTCTGGATTTCAGACTTCATAATTCATCCATACTCCTAGAGAATTGCAGGTTCTCTACAAATGAAGGGTTTACTGTTGATGTTAGGATTTTGTTCTTTTTGTCCATCAGAAAGACTGTATGATATTAGAAATATCAAAGTTTTCTTACAGACTGTTGCTGAGTGCATGGTAAACAGTTGAACATATTTTCTCCCTGTTTAACTCAAGTTAAACTAGAACCTGCCACAAAACAAAGCAAAAATTAAACCAGAACCATAATCTTCAAGATCCAAGCTGCTCTACCTCTCATCACCCTGTGTAACTATATTATTATCACCCTTCCATTCTGAAAACTTACCTGTTTTGTATCTGGGACTTCCTTCAGACTCTAGAAAGGAACTTCTGCAGTGGATGACTGAAGTAAATAACAGAAATATGTTCCAACAGGCAATACTCAGTACCCAACCCAAATAGTCCTGCAAAAGGCTTTTTGAGATGTCATTGCAACTCAACATGAAGTCCTACGTTGCAAAACAGCTTATTGCATTCTTAGGAGAGATGCTCATTGAGGCCCAAGTCTTGCAGTACAAGACTGAGTTTTGTTATTCCAGACCATCAGAAACACGGCATCGTTGTAGGTGCTGAAACAAATCTTACAAGCAGTGCAGAAGCAGCAGAAGAGAAAACCATCAGGAGCTGCAATATAGAGATAGTGGTTTTTTGTGATCACTGACAACATCAATATTGTTAAGTACCTCCAAGGGTAGACAGTTAATGTACCATTGTATCAGTTGATGTACCATTGTATTTACTCTATGTAAGATGTCTCTGATACAACATATGCTGAGTTTTATTTGTTTGGGTAATCATATGTGACCCAATTTATCAACATTCATTTACAATTGAGTTTAGTAAGTATTCACTAAGATTAAAGGGGTCTTTCAAGACGAATGTAGTCATACATAAGTCCACAAAATCGACTTGCGTATCTTGATTGAGTTAGAAAAATGGTGTTGTCACCTTCCACGAGCCGACTTCCAGGTATATCCTCATTATACAACCAATACAGCCCGTGAACCCCATGCCTAGCGACCGCACTATCATAGCCTATTAGCCCAGTTGTAAACAGAGGAGGTTTGGGAATTGGGCTATTCACCCGAACCTGAACAAAGAAAGAAAATCATGCATAATGTTAGTTTCAAATAAGTAAAAAAAGGGATCTTCGATAATAGTTGGGTAATATTAAGTATTAACTATCATACTTGCAACTCTGCCAATGTAGCTGATGCAAGTGCTACTCGCAGTTTATAAACACCAGCTCTGTTTAGACCCCCGCTGAGTCTGAATTTGACACTCCATCTTGTTCCTTGGTACATGTTGTTTTCTGTCTTCCTGCAATAGAGAAGAACCAAAGAAAGGTTGAGTCCGTTTAGTGTCCAAATGATACTCTAAAGTTTTTTTGCTTGTATTTTTTTGGAATCCGGAAGTTTGTTGGAATGATACTCAAAGTACCAACCCTGCTAAACATGGTTCAAAAATATACAAAGGATTTCATGCAACTAACATCTGTATAGTCATAGATATAAAATAATGGTTTTGTGGACTTGAGGTTTACAAATTTGTGGAAATCCCTGTACGGCTGTACCCGATAATTAGATCATAGTTAGTCTCAAGGAAATTGACATTCTTGAACGTGCTTTCAATCTAGTAGAGTTATTAGTCTTGTTTCTTCCTTTATTTGTGCAAAACATCAAATGGTTGTTATTTTCTGAAATACAACATTAAAAAGTTTGTGTTACGGCTCAACTGGTGTATTTTATATTATAGAAAACTTTATTATAATATGGAAGTCATTTGAGACAAGAAGCTCATTTCCATGGATCAAAATATTGATTTGCGACATTTTTAGAGACTAAAGAAAACAGTAATATATACTGAATATCGGGGAAACTTTCAATATCTTGATCTACTTTTATGACTCTATGCCTGTCTAAGATACTAAAATAAGAAATAATTTGACATATGAAATATCCTTTCTAGAATACAAGTGAATTTACCTCTTACCTTGGTACCTGCATAAAGAACCAATTGTATTCCAATCTGCATGAAAAACCAACACCTCTTAAGGAGATGATTGAGTCTAGTGTATACACACTATCTCCTTAAGACAAATTTGCCTCTGCTACAGTGCTTTGCAGGAATATAAGTCATTGTCTCCCAGGATACAACGATCAGTCGCAGAAAGAAGAAAACACTTCTATCTTTCTGCCAAACAACTTTAATTGCGTCTGTTTTCTCTTTGTAAAAAGACTCAAGAAAACTCTGAAAAACTGATGATAATAAATGAAAACGAATTTGGGTTATATAGAGCATAGGTAGGTGACTCTTCACCAAGAGTCACACCTTAAGGTGCGTCTGTTGGAGGCACCCCAACTCACACCTCAAACGACTAAGTATAGGAATCCCCATGAGCCCATGGCCGAATCATAGACTAATAATAATAAGCGGGTTTCTTAGGTCGAGCAAGCCCATAGGTAGCCCATGCATCCAAGCTAGTTTGCGCACATTGGTCGCACATGCGCGTGTGACCCACCAACTCTCATACTTATATAGAGGAGTTGTGTTTTCCTCATATCCAATGTGAGACTAAAACCACTTAGTTCCACCATTCAAACTTCAAGGAAAAACAAATATCCTTTGTATTTTCCAACACCAATGTATCCGATAGTTATTTAAGCCAACATGATAAACAAGATCTCCGTTAGGATACAAATCTGTGTATCTCTCCCACAATCCGTACTGCCTAATTCTGTAGTAACATACATATGTGATCCATGAAGCAAAAGTTGGCTCGCATATTTGGGATTAGTGGGCGGTATGTAGAACTCGTCGGCAGAGCGATCTGGGACGCCAATCTCCCATAAGGTGGGACCATCTCTTGGGGGCGTGTATACAATATCACCCACATTTACATTTAATCCTTAAATTTTTAGATGTTAGTCAAAGGAAACAAACACACTAAAGATGAGAAATAGGTGAAATTATTTTCCATGTTTAGAAATATATAAACCTGGGCTGATTGTGATTTTAGCGTTGTACTTGTAATCTCCAATGAATCCGGTTATCCATGCGTAAAGATTATAATCTTCAGCTCGGATATGATTAACGGGAAACGCCCGTCTCTTCCAGCTCTCGTCCAAAATTGGTATCCCTGTGAAGTAAATTAAATGTAAAGAGTAGCATCATTTTCTCTTAGAAATATTCAACAACGTAGCGCTGGAGAAACTTTGGGAGGTAGTTTAGCCCCCTGGGAAGAATTTTTGGGTTTATTAGGATTGCTGGGGAAAAGACTAAGCCCTGCCGTTTCTTGATAAGATCTAAATATTTCCAACTAATATCCCCTAAAGCGATGAATGATTATCATAAGGCACTTAAGTTTGTCTTTGTTGTAGGGTTAGGACTTCTTCTTGCGCCTTCTAGAACTCCACCTCAAGCCTCTAATTGCTGGATAAATTTGCATTTTTGCAGTAGTTTGGAAAGCTGCTGGGGAGCAGAAACTGCTTCACTGGTAGGGTAGAATGGCGAGCGATGAATTGCATGAGGATTAAGGGAAATAAACTATTGACATGTCTAGGATGTGCATTCTTTAGAAAAAATGTAAAATCTACCAGATATAACCTTGGATTCTCTCTGCCATGAACCGGCATCCCCAGGCAATGACAACCCCACATAAGCCAAGTTTGCGGGTACATCTCTTCCATTTTGGACAAGTAATCTGCGGATGACAGATCCTCGTTGATTTGCTGAAGAAAACTCAGTTGAAGCCGGGAAACTATACGGCCACTTTTGAACTTCATTATGCATCTGAGAAGTAATTAAACTACAGTAGTCAGTATCTACGTCACTGAACTGAATCTTCATAGTCCTATAAAAACACTTGGGTCAATAGCCCAGGAGACTGTGGGGCAAGACAAAACCTGAACCCATTCAGGATCAGGCCTGTCACAAACATCTGGGACCAACTGAGAAAATCACTACACGAACCTGTTGTTTGGCAGCTGCCCACAGTGCTTGATGTGCATCTTGGCCATCAGAAACTGAGTTAAGATGGATAAAAACAGGGCCGAAAACCTTCTTCCATGGCTCTCCATGAGCGAATGTAAGCCTTAGATCCTCACCAGCATAGTGACAACTAGCGAAATACTGATATAACAAATGCAGGAAGAACTATTATTACATTGTATCTATAAAAAAAAAAGCGAAACTTGTGCTTGAACTAGAGACATATGATAGACGGAATATGTGAGAAACAATTACGTACATTGAGAGTAAAGGGGCCGGCAAGGGAGCTGAGGTCCTGCTTGATAGGGCCGCCTGACCGAAACTCATTACTCGGTGTATCATCCACAAACCAATAGCGGGATTTGATGAAATCCACTCATGGACCCTGCTATTTTCATTTTCATTTGAGTACTGGTACTTGCCATCCACCTGCACAATATTTCATAAAATTTCTTGCTTGGTGGTATGACTCGTATCAGCATTGTGGTGTTTTAGTAGGGGCAAGGATAACAAAGTGAGAGTCTATTTAAATTAATAAGTTCAACCAGCTCCTCAAATAAAAGGGTGTTTGTACCCAGGAAGTAGTGAAAGTACCGGAAAAAAACTAGCTGAATATATGGAGGCAATTTGACTAGCTAGAGTAGTAATAAGAACATTGAGGCGGCTGGAGACAATTTAAAGGCTTGAGTAACTATTCCAGATTTCCAGATAAGGATGTGACTACCGAGTCGGGTGTTACCTGTCCTAGCAGGGAAGGATTTGATGGATGATTCAAGAGAACTGCCTCTTTATAGTCCATCGTTATTCCGCTTAAGCGATCTCTGAGCGTTGGCATTACCTTTTGCATTGAATCTTCTAAAGCCATGTAGTCAAATCTAATCATATGTCACAACTTATTAATAAGTAAGTTCAAGCTGTCATTAGCTTCTTAGAACATCTCCATGAGTTTTGAAGTGAAGTAAGGGGTAAGTAGGGAGCTCGAAACTTGCCCTCCGGCATGCTCCAAATACATTTTCTGAAAGTAAAAAAATAGCACACGTCTAATTGGTATAGTTGGGCTGTGTTTTGTTGCTTCAGAGTGTGTTAATTTGCTTCATGTTGTGTTGTTTTCTCCCATTATATTTTTTACATCTAAATATCATCCATGGATGAAAACAAATTAATAGGCTTTAGTTAAGATATGCATGATGTAAATAGGGTTTACTCACAATCAATCCATTATTAGTATGCCCAACGCCAAACTAAATCAAAATGCAATTTTTAGGTTCAACTAAATCAATATTGATTTTCTATGAGACAGAAAATCTCCTGAGATTAGTCCTACTTTTGTCACCCACTAATTGGTGAACTTGGGCTCAACTCCCCTTTAATAATAAAGGTTGTAAACTTTGAAACCGGGTAACTGGTTCTACTGGTTACTCTCCATTTATCTCTCTCACTTAGAGCATATGCAGCAGTTGGAGGGTGGAAAAATCCAAATCCACCCCAAAAACCAATCCACCCAAATCCACCCACAGTTGTTAAGCCCAAAATCAAGATGCATATTAGCCCACGCAGTTCTGAACTGCGCAACACAATCAACGTCCCAGATTAAGCCACGTCTCAACATCTGGAACGTTCAATCCCTACAAGCAGTTCTGAATTGCGCAGGATCAATTCACCAAGAGGGTGGAGAGACCACCCTCAAGGTGGGTTTGGGGTGGCCACGTCAGCTCCTCCACCTAGCTGTTGTGGGGTGGATTTGAGATTTAGAGAGTGGATTTCTCAATCCACCTCGCCACATCAGAATCGACCTAGTTGTTGTTGCAGGTGCAATTACCTTCATCACCAACTTCAAAAACTAGAATAATACATGGAAATAAATCACTACCTCTAATCTACCCCTAAATCTGAATAATTTTTCTTTACTTGCATCATCTTCTCTTTAGATAATCTCTAACATAAGAGTATGTTGTTAAGGTTTTCTCATACTTTTACAAAAATCTCTTCTAACAAGAGTATGGGGTTCAGTATACTCACCCCCATACCCCTCCAAAGTATGCGAATCCGGAACTTGGAGAGTGGTATGTGCATACTACTTTTGTGGGTCCCCCACAACTATTTATTCTCTTCATTTCTTCTCCTAATAAAAGAATATTGTGGGTCTCAATTTTTAATAAAAATCACCTCTCTCTCATAAAATAGCATTGTGGGTCCCAATTTTAATATATAAAAAAACTGAATTTAGAGATAAATTTGTTAGAGCAAAGTGGAATGTTATTCCGGTTTTGGATACTAGTATCCGGAATAGCATACCGTCTAAGAGTATCTCCAACAGCATGGTATGTTGTTATACTTTTTACATACTTATGCAAAAACCCCTTCCAACAGGGGTATGGTATTCAACATACTCACCCCCATACCCCTCCAAAGTATGCAAATCCAAAATTTGGAGAGTGGTATGTGCATACTACTTTTGTGGGTCCCCTACAAATATTTTTTCTCTTCCTTTCTTTTCTCTCTCTAATAAAGGAGCATTGTGGGTCCCAATTTTTAATAAAAATCTTATCTCTCTCACATAAAATAATATTGTGGGTCCCAATTTTAATAAAAAGCTAAATTTGGAGAAAATCTTTTGGAGCAAAGTGGTATGCTATTCCGGATACTAGTATTCAAAACCGGAATAGCATACCTTCTCTGTTGGAGATGCTCGATGTTAGAGCATCTCCTAAAAGTACCTAAAAACAACCAAATCCAAGTTAGTGAGACTTTATTTCCTCCAACAGTACCTGACTTGCCTGTTTCATTTTTTTTTGAAGCCTAAGACTTCGTCGCCCGATTTTATTTATTTTTATTTTTTTATTTTTTTTATTTCGGTACCAAAATCTTAGACGCCTGATTTGACAAAATAATAATAATTAGGTGCCCGATTATAGATCAAACAGACGCCCAACACTTAGGCGCCCAATCGCGAGGTTAAAAACCAAGGTTGGTAATCCAAGACTCAATCTTGTTTTTTGAGTTGAAAATCCAAGTCATTGAGACACTGTTGGAGGTCAAAAATTTTATGTGACACCTTGGATTCTAAGGTAGTGAAGCACTTTAGGAGATGCTCTTATGCTTAGTACCTAACTACACTACAGACAAAATGAAGAGTTTTAAGTTTTGTTATTTGACATACATATTTGGTACTTTATAGTAAAACATAGTCCAAATTATTTAATGTTACCGCTTCACTAATATGCAAGAAATTAGTAAAACAACTCAATTTTACTTCTCCTTGATGTTGTATATAATTATGGAAAAAATAGACGAGAAGTTTCAGTTGGTATGCTTAGTTGTCTTGCTTCAGCTTCAAAGCAATCCTCAATTCAAGAATAGAACACCCAGGCGGCCATGTTCTAAAGTGTTCAAAAATAGCATAGGTGTAGATTCCAGAGGAGCCACGCAACATTATATACCTGCACGATTTACAATTTGTACATGGTGACATTCTTCATTATTAAGCCGTAAATCAATTCTTTTTGTTTTGAAATAGTGAGATGACTATATCAGAACTAAAGTTGGACCTTTTATCTACAAATATAGGCACGGTATTGGAGACGGAACTCCAACTTTTTACAAAGGATATCTCCACTTGGTCTTCATTATCAATTATCACTTTGAAACTTGATCTTAGTAACCTGCAAACATCAGTACATTGTTAGTGCTTTTTCCCCAAATAAAATCACACACATCCTGACCAATTCACATAACAAACTGATTTGGATAAACTAACTAAGAATTACATGATGGGTATTTGTATTATCCTTTAAAATGTTCACATTGTGGATTACAGAAACACTAATAGATAGTATGCAAAAAACAGAGCTAAAACAGGAGTAAATTTGACTTTACCCCCATATAACAACTGTTGTTAGTAACTAACCTCCACATCTTTCAAAAAATGACTTTACCCTCTAGGCCCAATTTTTCTAATGGTACCGACTATTGACTGACATGTATTTCAAAACCTAAATTTCTTGGAGGTTAATAGGATCTAAAGGCTAAGATTGAAGAAAATGTATCTTAGATCGACAATCTTCTTTATTTAATTAATTGACAATCTTCTTCTCTTTGCTAATTAGCAATTCATAGATAGATAATCTACATTAATGTCATATGCAACACCATCCAAAACCCATAGTAATCAAGTTTTTATCTCCTCTCCTTATCTACTACTTCGTAATTTATTTGCTCATGTTTTACAAGTTTTGAATTTCAGATTACGATGAAGCAATAATAGATTAATCTAACACTTGAATTAATCTCATATCTTCGAATCAATTACAAAACGAAAATCCTAGAGAGATACATATTTTTGATACATAGTTTTGAAGGGTACCACTAGCATTAGTCGTTAACACACAATCAAGATATAAATGGTCTTCTATATATATAATCCATGCCGGTCAAAGGTCGGGCTAAAGACATTAAACGGTCGAAAAATCTTTAACTAGGGGGTAAAGTCAATTTTGCACAAAAATTGTAGAAGTACCACTTATTTGGGAGGTTAAGTCAAATTTACTCCTAAAAAAATAAGAAGAGATAAACCATATGAGAAATGATTGGATGAAATAATGAAATGGGGTACCTTGAAATCAACTTCTACAAAATGGGTTGGAGAGATGAAGCTGAAGCTTGAAGTGAAAATAGGGTCTTGGTTTTGGAGAGCTGAGTGATAAATTCAGCCATGGCCATTGATTTCTTGGAGGGGAGAGAGAGAGAGAAAGATGAAATGGAGGGAAGAATAAATTATAGGAAAATGTACATTTTTACCATTATTGGTTTCACACTAGGTAGATGGTCCTAGGCATTGACGTTCATCGAGATGTGCATTTGAAGTTTTGTAGGAGAATCTAATGTGTTAGCTTGACACACTATCAAGGTTTTAAATAACCGTTATAGCAACCGTTATAACGGTAACGCCCTGAGCCCGTTCCGTTATACCCCGTTCTAAAAAATGACACCCGTTATTTGTTGTTACAGACCGTTATTTTATGCTATAACGGCTGTTTATTACCGTTATAATGCTACGTTATTTTTAATGTTTTTTTCACTTATAACGAATGTTATACACCGTTATATATAGTTAGAACACCGTTATATACCGTTATAACGAATGCTAAGATTATGTTATTTACTTGTCATTCATTTTCTAACTAAACTTTGAGCCATTTTTCTTAGTTGATTGGTGGAATTCATATGGAGTGGAGTTGCCTCAACTTTGAAAGTTGGCTATAAGAATTTTAAGTTAAACATGTACTTCGTCCGGATGTGAAAGGAACTGGAGTACCTGGAGTACCTTTGACAGGATCCACACAAAGATTAGAAATCGATTACTTTCAAAGAAACTCAATGATCTTGTCTTTGTTCAATACAATATTCAGCTTAAAAAAAGAAGGGAAGATAGACGTCGACGTTATCGTGTAGACCCCATAAGTGTGTCTGTTATTTTATTGGAAGATCCATTATGTGAATGGATTGCTGGAGATGACGATGAGCCTTTGTTGCCAACACATGAAGAATGGCCAGAAGAGCTTGAAAGAGAATTATCAGCTGAAGACCCGGAGGTCAATGAGCAAAGGATGTACTCTACTTCTGTTATTGACACAAATTTTTCAAAAAATTGGTCACAAACACCTATGTATCAAACACCAATGGAGTCGTTACCTGAGGCGCATTTTGATTTTTATTTCAACCAAATCAATCCCAACCTTCAAACTACTCTGAATTTGATGCCAATCAGTTTGACTCCGTTTACCAGTGAATGCAATGTTATATTCGAGAGTAATCATTTTCTATTTGATGTTTATGTGATTTTTAATGCTTTGGTGTGATGTTTTATTTTGTCGGTGTGGTGTGGTGTGTTATTTCAATGTTATAATAAGTAATAACTTCAATAATAATAAATACTTTAGTTTTTTCTTTATTATTTTTTTAAATATAAAAAATAACGTCTATAACGCCATTATAACACCGTTATAAGTAAAATAACGTCTATAACGGTTGTTATAATTAAAATTTAATATTTATATATAGAGAAAACAAAAATACAACCGTTATTTTAATATAGCACCGTTACATGACAACTAACGGCCGTTATAACGTTTTTTTCTTGTCATCTAGTGAAAAATAATGTAACACCGTTATAACGGTAGCGGCCTTGGCCCGTTACACTGTTATAACGTACCCTTTTAAACCTTGCACACTATTACTACGATACATTGGATTTATGAAATATAGATCTAAAGTTTTAATTTTTTATTATCTTAAATCATCCTTAGCTAACCATGATCAAATTTTATGGCGACGTTCATACCGAATGCTGCAAGTGTTATTGCCCGAAATCTGTATGAAAAATATATATTTATATTTGGTACATCAGAAGGTGGAAGGACCTGATGCGAGGGAGGAGAGGGAGATTAGAGAGTGGGGAGAAGAAAGAAATGGTATATGACGAAGAAGAAAATAAGGGACAAACAATGCTTTTGTGTCATCATCTTATTTTTGTTTGCCCTAGCAAATAAAGCACTTTCAAGCATAGTTTCAAGAACTATGATGTACTTAAGCATAAAACATAGTATAAAGTAACACATCCCTCATATGATCGTCTACCCACCATATGACCTATGTTTATTTAATGTTTTATATTTTATGTTTTAGCTTAAGCTCTGTTGGAGAGGTCCAATATAGTTTATTAACAGTTTTTTAATTTAAGTAGAAGTCTATTTCAATTAGAATTAGAGTTTCTAATTCTAACTCCACTTGTATTCTATAAAAGATAAGGCCTAGGTTATTTGTTTCTCACTTGATTTTGTTTAAAGTAAGTTGATTTGTTTAGTTGAAACCCTAGTTTTCTCTAATTCTCAAATACAACGTGATCTTCATACGAATCTCACTTCCGCATTCATAGTAATCACGTCAATTGGTACCAAAGCTGTGTTAGAATCCAGTATAGTTAGTTTCAAGAGCAAAGATGCCTCGTGGAAGACACGCGACGAAGAAACCTATGCTCGCCGATAATGTAGCGATGATATCGAATAATCTTGATAAGTTTAAAAGTCCTTTCGAGGCTTTGGGTAGAGGAGCCTCTTTCCCGACCCCCGAATCAACGCGGATTTTATCGCCTATTTACGACGATTATCCCGAAGAGCACCACTGCACAGATCGGTGAAACGGAAACCCCATTTGTATGTCTTCCCGTCGCTAGCGACGTGTGATCAGAAACCCCGATGTTTGATACGACGAGCAAAGAGACGCCGACCGTCTTGGAAGGTCCGGTCAATGACCTACCATCACTGACACACCTGAAGGCAGCGCCGAACGGTGTCACAATTTTCATCGAATCCGCGATAAAAAGCTCCGTTACAATTCGTGATATAGCAAGGATTAACGACAAAAGAGTTACCAGAGTTCACCACAGATTCCAATGGACCCCAATGGTCGGAACCTTACCGACAGAAATTGGGATCGAAAAGACCGCCGATTCGAAAACCCTAACCGGCGCAATCCGCGAACTCTCGGCTGGCGAGAATCAAGGGTCAAGAACCTTCACCGGAGTTCAATGGCCACTCCCAAAAAGAGTTATGTCCGGTAATGCCATAGAAAATAGTGATCTCGCCGATAATCACGCTGAGTTTGATCATGAAGAAGATACAGTACGGGACAAAGAAAAGAGATGAAAACAATTTTTACATCTCTTAGGCATGCCGACTTTCGGGCACATATGAGCATGCCATGAGGCATATTACAGGACATGCCTTAAGTACTCAAAGTCAAAAGAATACTATGTTCCTGCAGTACACATGCCAAGGAAAGTGCCAAATCAAAAATCAATCGCTGATCGATCCGTTTTGGGAGGGTTTTTTAGTGAAGTTCGAGATGCAGGTTTCTATGTTTTCTTTAGTTTTAGACGTTCTTCAATATTGGAATTTAAAGACCTCGAGTACAATCATAGGGTACGGAAAATTCTGAGGAAAACTTTATGATTTCCAAAAGAGTTCCACCATACAGATTTTGTGTGCGTTCTGCGGGATGAAGACGAAGAGACTGGGATACACACTACATACGTGCGTGAGTCCTCTGGAGAACCGCCTCATTGATGTCGTGGCCGAAATCTTCTCAGACGGAGGATTTGATGTAACACATCCTTCATATGATCGTCTACCCACCGTATGACCTATGTTTATTTAATGCTTTATATTTTATGTTTTAGCTTAAGCTCTGTTGAAGAGGTCTAATATAGTTTATTAGCAGTTTTCCAATTTAAGTAGAAGTCTATTTCAATTAGAATTAGGGTTTCTAATTCTAACCCCCCTTGTATTCTATAAAAAGGGAGGCCTAGGTTATTTGTTTCTCATTTGATTTTGATTAAAGTAAGTTGATTTGTTTAGTTGAAACCCTAGTTTTCTCTAACTCTCAAATTCAACGTGATCTTCATACGAATCTCGCTTCCACATTCGTAGTAATCAATCACGTCATAGTATGATAAAGGAAGCTTTTGAATGAAGTATTTAGATATTGTATATAGGTCAAGTTAACTTACTTATCCATAATTCCTACTCCTTGTCCCTTTCTCCAATTGACATTCCAGTACCTGAGAAAAAGTGGTATTATACACAGCATGAAGCTATATGAGACATGCGATCTCGAATCTAACAAATATTAAGGAATTTAACTTTCTTGCGATACCATGATCTCAATCCGAGGAGAATATCATAACTTAAAAGTAGAGTTTCACTTAGTGTTTTAAGTAAACTGCATTCCTCTATTGTTTGAAAGTTTAGTTACTAATATGCATGAACTCTAAAGAAGGCTAATCTATATAAATATATAATTGCAGAATCTCTGTAGAATTGGATTATGTAGCGACACGTGGACTATCTAAATGAATGACACATCAGCATTTTTGTTCTCCCGATTCTTTATTCATTGAAATACTACGTATCTTTTTTCCTCCCTTTACTCTTTAGTGGCATCTATATTGGTAAAAATCACAACGCTTATAAGGATAAAATAAAGTCTCTCACTGCATTAAACGTTCCCCCCTCTCTCTCTTCTTCCTTGAAAGCTTTGAAGGAAATGACGAAATTGTATAAGGATGTTCATTCTCTTAAATGTTTTGAAATTGAACTATTATCTCACAATCTCTAGAATTTTGTGATTTTTCATTATATCTATATTTCCTTGATTGGGTGCTCTCAGAATTGCCATCATCCGTTATGTTTTCAGAGTTTGAGTTTAAATTCGAGAAATTCGTGAAAATTCTTCATTAATCATGTGCAAGTAAGAAATTTTGGAGGCCGAAAAAGTTCTGAAGCAACCATTAATTGTGTGCAAGGAGTTTGTTAGATGCTACAACAAAACCAGCAAGCTCTAAAACCTGAATTTAATCAGCTTTGTTGTTGCTTCAACATTGTCTTTTCCACAGTGAGTTGATGCAATTTTTTGTTTTTTCATATATGTTTGATTTGTATGTTTGAGTTGATTTTAAATTTCATCAGTTTGATTGCTTGAGATAAATTTTGGATTTTTTTAGAGGAGAAAATGGGTTAATATGTAGGTTTTTTTTCTTTGAAACCTATTATTCAATTTGTTGATTAGATAGTAATAGATAAAAAATTATCTTTGTTGATTAGGTTTTTTTTGGGGATAGCTTATGTAGGAGACTAATTGTTTGTGAGAAATGATACTACTCTTTCTGAATCTCTTTTTTCTCTAGAGTCCCACACGCCAATACATATCATATGTTTCTTACTTTCTTAGATACCCTAAATTCATCTTTGAATAGTTTCTTTTGTAATTATTTTCTTTTATTTATTGGTTGTTATCTTGGTTGTTTTTCTCTAATATTTTCCTCTAGGAAACTCCCTACTTGGATACGATTTAAGTACTTCATCTATGTAATAATTATTTTTTTCAATTTTTTATAATAGATTTTAGAAATATTTTCCTACTTATTATTTTATAGGTTTTCTTGCTACATGGAGAAAGCGATGATTAATTTGGTGTATCTTTAGATTGTTGCTCGGTTGGTACTATGTTAAGGTAGTTTTTTTGCATGTCTATTCAGTTGCTGTGTCAGTTTTAGTCTCTTGCAATTATTAATATATATACTAACATATATAGGTGCATGCCTCTCTAGAAAAGAACCATGTGTTGCTACCACACCAATTAGGCAATTATTAATATATATCGACATATAGATTTGCATCACACTAATTTCTTTTTTTTTTGATTGGTAAACCGTAAATTAATAAGCAAAATGTGTTACAAAAGTGGTATTATCGCCCTCCAGAGTCAAATGCAACCACTCAGGAGGGGAGTCATACCAGGACCAATTATAGTTATCCCCCACAGTTCTACTAGCGAGTGCATGAGCTACAATATTTTCTCTACGGGGTACAGAGCATATAACAATATTTACAAATGAACTAAAGAGGGCTAAGCAATCCTGCAATATGGTTTTAGACGTCCAGGAAATAGTTGCTCCCACCGTTCTACAAAAGGTTGCAATAGCCTCAACAACCGTCTCTATGTACACCTTCAAAATCCTCCATTCCTTAGCCCAAAGAATGCCCTCTAACACTGCTAATGCCTCGCCTTCTTTACTTGAGGCAAATCTGCGAGCAGAGATACGGGCTGCACCAATATTATTAGCACAATTTCGGATAATTAAGCCAATACTATTGAAACATTTATCTTTGCAATAAGAGGCATTAACATTTATTTTGACCCACCCAAACTTCTGAATACCCCAAGGAACCTTAATAATAAGACGTAGATGTCGAAAAATTGGTTCTTTAGCAATAATTTTATTAATGGTCAAAGAAATACGGGAAGGGTCCAGTTTAATATTTTGAAAGATCCAGGCACACCGCGCTTTCTAAATCAACCAGTAAAGAGAGAAAGTAAAAAAAATCCATATCTCTCGGTCGATGGGCCAATTTTGAGTTGGTGAAATCCACCTCTCAATCCAAGCCTGAGCACTAAGATGGGAAAACCTATGGAGCAGACCCCCATAAAAAGTGCCAAACCAGACCGCACGGGTAAACGCACACTCCAGAAGGAAATGATGTAAGGATTCCAGGGGGGCAGAACACATCGGGCACGAAACATCCTCAAGCGACATTCGAGCCACAATTTTTTCCCTACACGGAACAATATTTCAAAAGAATTTCCAAGCAAACATTTGGGCTCTCGGGGATGCTCTATTATGCTAGATTTTTAGTAGAAGAGTCGGGGGGCCCACAATCTGCTCCATATCATTACCCGAAAGAAAAGTTTGATATGTGGATTTGATAGAGAATTTACCATCTTTAGACGGATACCACCACAGCTCATCCAAATTACCTTCCCGGGGAATGACAATATGGGAGATCAAATCTGCCGATTCATCATCACACCAGGCAAACAACTCCTCCCTTTTCCAAGATTTACAGACCGGGTTAATGAAGTGACTAACCCATTGGGGGCGATCCTCAGGAGCTGTGTCATTACGGGGAGTTAGTTTTCGCTCCCCCTCTAACGGGATCCAATTATCCGTCCAATACCTGACTCCAGTTCCGGATCAAACTTGCCAGCAAGAATTAGAGTTAACCGTCGCTATAGTGGACTAGACACTACGCCAAGTCCAAGATAAATCCGCCTTCTTCTTGGCCTGTAAAATAGCGCAATCAGGGAAGTATTTAGCCTTCTGGATACTACCCTAAAGTTCATCCAGTTTTTTGTGTAAACGTCAAACTAATTTGGACATGTGAGTTCGATTGGTAGCTCCTGCTTTACGAATCCCCAAACCCCCTTCCCTTTTAGGATGGCATACTTCCTTCCATTTTTTGAGATATAACGGTTTGCGGGCATCTTTTCCTTTTCCCCACCCAAAAACATGCTGAAGCCTATTAATATTCTTACGCGCAGAGCTAGGAGGGGCGAAACAGGACATATGGTAAGATGGGATGGATGAAGTAACAACTTTAATAAGGACAGTTCAACCCTCCTGCGACAGAAGTTTTCCCCGCCAAGATTGTAGCCGGTTGGAGATTCGTTCTTCAATACGAAGGAAAGTCTGGGCTTTCACCCGACTGAAAAAAAGATTTTAATAGGTATTTCGAAAAACATAAAATAGATGGTTGTTTGCTGGTCATGGATTTGTGGTTAACGGGGAATGATGAACCAAACTATGCTTGAGTTTGTTAAGCCCCTTTATGAGGTTGACCTAATAGATTGAAAGGGCTGAAAGAGAATGTTGTTCTAGGGAGAATCATACCTATTAGTGAATCATTTAAGGATGATGTATAATTGTCTAAGCTTTTGGATACTCCTCTGTAAGAAATAAGAAGTATCATGCAAAAAAGATAAGTGTTCAAGTATGCATTTTTCAGCTAACGATGACGGCAACCTTATTCTCTAATGTATTCGGCATTGGAGGCCTAAATGTTAGCTTACAAACTATATTTTTGGCATGTAAACATAATGTTATTTGCTTATCTTATGACAGGAAACCATCATCTTCCATTGGGCATTCTTCGGATCCTTTTGAGTTATTACAATTTCTTTGAACTGATGGTAATAAGGAGATCTACATTAAAGACCAATCTTGCATGCTTAATAATCTTAATTCCATGAAATTAATTGGAATTCAAATATCTTTAATCAGACCTCGGTTTTTTACTATCAATGTTATATATACAATTGTATAGACTATACATATCAAAAAAATTATGGCAGTATAGTGGTGAAGATGGTATTAATGAATGCAAAGTTACCTATGTTCATATTAGAGTTGAAGGGCAAAACATGTGAAAAATGAGGTAAAAATTGGAAGCCACAATGCATTACTGTAGCAGAGCATGTGGAGTTGCATAAAGAATTATTTCAATTGCCTTACGAGGTATGCTTCATATCAAGTTCAAGTCTATACTAATAAAGAAGTCAAAATCGTATTGGAGTACCACATAAACTAGAATTTTTAGGTCGGGCATATTTTCCCTATATTCATAACGATAAAAAATCAATATGCTCATTCTTACTGTATCTCTGCTAAAAACTATTTAGCATATAATTGAAATCAGTCAACAAATCTAATGAAAATCCTAAACGAACCATCAGTAATAATTGATCTCATTTATTACTGGCAACATCTAAAAACTTCTTGCGATGTCATTTTTTTCACATTTGTTTCCCGTACACCAGTTTTTGGGCACTCTTATTAATGCATTTTGTTCTGCTTAGTTGTAATGTATTATTTAATTGTCGGATGATACTTCCTGCTTTTCCTTTACGATGTTCACGAACCTTATTAATGTTGATTCTTCAAATATACAAGGTTTTCATTGTTTATAGCATCCCGAGTAGTGCATTGGGCAATAAAGGAAGTTGATTCCTGGCGTTGTCTTTGCAAAGCATAATAAACAAGGCGATCATTACTTTAAGGAAATAGATAAAAAGTACTTGCAGGTAAAAGTAGAAATTGTAAACGATTACAAATTGCTTCTCGCTGCATATATGTA
Source organism: Kingdonia uniflora (assembly GCA_014058105.1). Classification (NCBI taxonomy): domain Eukaryota; kingdom Viridiplantae; phylum Streptophyta; class Magnoliopsida; order Ranunculales; family Circaeasteraceae; genus Kingdonia; species Kingdonia uniflora. Next base: position 832,484 of record JACGCM010000779.1, on the reverse strand, counting down.
TTACATTTTAGAATGCGATATAAGCAGGTAAATTGAATTACTTTATGGACCGTGTTTATGTATTGATGTTCTGAAATTTAGGATAGCAAGAATTCACACGGATTATATCGTTCTTATTTGTATTTGGATCTTTAGCTCAAATGGAAGAGCGCTTGGTAATGCGAGTATGTGTATCAATTATCTCATTATCTCAAGAGATGGTGTTCCAAACACACCAAGATCCATTGTCCTAAAATGTGAGACAAGTAAAATGAAAATAAATGTAAGTATTCCTATAATATGAAATCCTATTACACTGTAACATCATAATTGGAGACTCAAACTTCATATTGCATTTATTTCAAACCTCGCGAACCTCTCATGAAAAGAATTTCAGTAAATGCTCTATTAGTAATGTGTTATATTTTGGGATGTTCTATGAGTAATGTATTTTTTTTTATCTATTTTCTGATTTGTATTGGCATTTAGACCAAGTTCCATTGTCATAAATTGTGGAACAAGTAAAATAAAAATAAGTGTAAGTATTGTTATACATGAAATCCTATAACACTATAGCATAATAGTTGGAGACTCAAACATCTTACTATATTTATTTCAAACCTTGCGAACCTCCTATGAAAGGTGACCCAGTAAATGCTCTATTAGTTGAGTTATATGCTTGGATGTTTTATGCGTAATGTGTGCTTTTTAACCATTTTCTAATTTGTATGTGCATTTTTATGTTATTAGTTTGAGATTTTGATTTCCTTAATAAAGGTGACCCAGGAAATGCTCAATTAGTTGAGTTATATATTTAGATGATTTATGAGTAATGTGTTTTTTTTATAATTATTTTCTAATTTGTATGTGCTTTTTTATGTTATTAGTTTGAGATTTGAATTTCCTGAATAGTACTGCCGCTTGGCATTCATTTACTTATCATGAAGGAGTAACCAATGTGAGTAGATATGTCAGTATATATCTTAACTTGCAAGAGTCAGTAAGTTTTTATTTGGTTAAAATAATTTATGCTAAGGAACCTAAATTATTTCACAAAACATTACTCTTTTTACCGTAATGTGATCAATTAGATTGTGCGTTTCTTTAACCATTACTCTTTTGCCTTTCAATTTTTATTAATGTAAGGCTATTATCTTTTTTTATTAAGCTAGAGGTATCTCAGGCAATTTGGCCATACCTTCAATTTTCGTCTAGATCCACGGGCTCGTGCAATAGCAAGCATCTTAACTTGCAAGAGTCAGTAAGTTTTTATTTGGTTAAAATAATTTATGCTAAGGAACCTAAATAATATCACAAAACATTACTTTTTTTACCGTAATGTGATCAATTAGATTGTGCGTTTCTTTAACCATTACTCTTTTGCCTTTCAATTTTTATTAATGTAAGGCTATTATCTTTTTTTTAAGCTAGAGGTATCTCAGGCAATTTGGCCATACCTTCAATTTCCGACTAGATCCACGGGCTCGTGCTATAGCAAGCATCTTAACTTGCAAGAGTCAGTAAGTTTTTATTTGGTTAAAATAATTTATGCTAAGGAACCTAAATTATATCACAAAACATTACTCTCTTTACCGTAATGTGATCAATTAGATTGCGCGTTTCTTTAACCATTACTCTTTTGCCTTTTAATTTTTATTAATGTGCGCGTTTCTTTAACCATTACTCTTTTGCCTTTTAATTTTTATTAATGTAAGGCTATTATCTTTTTTTTAAGCTAGAGGTATCTCGGGCAATTTGGCCATACCTTCAATTTCCGACTAGATCCACGGGCTCGTTCAATAGCAAGCAAACCATACTAACCAGGGTAAGCCGACCCAAGGTCAACGGAGCTCATACCAACAAGCTCATCCCAACATGGAATCCCGCATGGAGGTAAGAATCGAACCCTTGACCTCCTGATGGTGGTTTCCACACCGTCACCACTAGAGCACAACGCAGTTGGTAACAAATGTCTCATACTTACTCTTTAGTTGTTGTTTTTAGACTAAAAGTTGTATAAGTGAGTATAAATGTTTGCTCATAAATCATGCTTATTGAAATCTAAGAAAGGAGTTTCAATTGGAGGGGTGCTTAGAAGTCGATGTTTGAAAATGCTTCTAGCTGTTTTCACGAAGAACTGCATTTTACAATCGACTTCACCAGCAACGACTACAATATTTTTGAAGTGGCTGGTCCTTTTAAATGCATTAAAGAAAGAATGAAAAATCTATAGGTGATGGTACACAACATTAAAAATACACCAACAACATTTCTTATGTCAGAGTCGATAACCAATCGGATAGTTCACGATTTTAACTTTCAAATAGCCCATTATTTCCTTCAAAGTGTTATTAGGCTGGTAGACGTAGAGTACTTCGAGGATCATGCGACTTTTACTGCAGCAGTTGCTTTAAACCAAATTCTTACGATAGGTGTTGCCGGTCATATGTTAATGTCAAAAAATTTGCACTATTATGTTTACATGTTAATAGGGGATTAATAGAATAACCACTTGAAAAATTCAACACATTATGAGTTTTTTGTTTGATCATTACAACAGACACAGTCAATGTTATCTCTTTTGGGATCATGGTTTATGAAGAACATATAGTTTTTCAAAATAGATGGCATAAATTCGCTTACCATACAATTATAGACATGGTCGCAGTTATATTAAACTAACAAAATCTAAATACTGTTTTTGATTATTGTACGTGAAAACAAAAAACCTATTGAAAATGAGTTTTTGATTATTTTTTCTATATATTGTAGTATATATACTCAATAAAAAAAAAAGTATAGTATATATCAAAAAGACTGTTTAGTTTGTTTTGATTTGGTTACTTAGTTGTTTTTACGACAAATTAGATATGTTTTGATGAAAGTTATTTTTTGGTGAATCATTTAGCTATTTTAGGTGACATTCGAACTTTTTCCCGTCGATAATACACCTCATTGTATTTTAGAACTGGTTGAGGTTCACCACATGGATATTACCACGAGTTCGGTAATACTGCACTTTAGTTTTCCCTCTGTTTTAAACGAATAAACGTTACCTCAAATGGGATTATACTATTAAATTTTAAATTTGTACATACAATCGTATAAGATTATATGTTTCACATGATCCATTTAAATCAAATTCAAAATACTTCTACATATTTTCCTCTTTATGAATCCAAAGGTCAATTTTAACGGGTAATATCATATCATATTCTTCATAAATTTTATTCTGCCCGTGCGAGCACGGGCTGGTTGCTACTAGTATATTTTAGAACCTGAATCGTACTCCCTGTCATGTTCTTCATTACTAACTGAAAGTACATTGTCCATGCCTCGAAACTTTATTCTCGTGATCATTCCATCAGGACTTGAGAAGGTGATTTGAACAATACCGTTATCCAGTATTATCTACAAATCAAATGGATTCATATTAAAGCAAGAACTAGAAATGTAAGAGTAAAATTTTAATTTAAATGTGTTATGTATAAGTGGATAAAAACTTAAAAGTGAAAGAAAGTGAAATATGTTGTAAGATATAGGATGTTTAATACATGTTCACCCCGTTGAATCAGGTACACTTCCTGTGCAGGAAATAATTGTTGCCCGTTCGATCTGCAATTGAAAAACTTAAACAATTCGTTATTCAAATTCTTACTCGAAGAAACTATGAATGATAACTCAAACCACAATTGTCATAAGTTGTCTTAATGTCACCAAATTCATCCTTTGACATCTCTAATTGTTTTTTTTTCACCCTTAAATCTCTAGTGTAACTCTTTCCTAAGAAAGAAAACTTAAACTTCGAATGAAATATTTTACACATCACTCACATGGACGAGGTTACAATTCTTTAGGCCCTCCTGGAAATTAACGGAATTCCAATCAAAATTTTGGATAATTTTAGCATTTCCGCTTTTTGATAATGGTTTTCCAAATTCTTGGGCTAATTTTGGATGAGAAATATTACAAAAACAAAATATAAAGTGAAAATTTTCGAAATTGATATTTTGTGAAACTTCAACCTGGATTTATAAGCTTTGGATAAAAAAAACATTTTTCAACGTCGGAGATATTTCTGGAAAATAACGTCCCCTGCCTACTACAAGGCTATGTGCAGGATCCCTCCTGTTTTTGGTTTACCTGCTCACATGCGGATTCTCGGCCTTCCTTAATCGACTTCGGAGATATTTTCTTAATGTACACAAAAATAGGCTTAATTATTCCCAAGCATAATAAACTTAAAACTGGGGCATGTTAAATTCTGATGCAGCACTGGGATGCCTATCCAAGCTCTTGGAACCACCGAGTTCTCTTCAATCGTTTCGATTCTTCTCCAACTTATGTTTGCTTTGTCAATTCTCGAGAAGATCCGAAATAACTCCAAACACTATCCGTTGTAGTCTTCCCAACACCTCAGGAATACTAATCATAAAATCATAAAACTATATATACAGCCGTTTCCCCATATTGCTCTAACGTATACTTGTTACCAAATCAAAAAGAATGACGAGAAATCCCAATTTTGTGATTGGTTTTACTGACCTGTTATGTGATGCAAGCTCATGCCAAGTTCCATTTCCTGCAACCAAATTACACCAACAAAAACTTCATAAAATCACATAAACAGCATAAAAACGACTTGCACGATCAAGAAACTGAAAATGTATCCTGCCATGCATGTTTTCAGATGTTCCTCTTACCTGTTACAACATACTTTGTATGATTGTGATCTACGTCAAAACCTCCCCTGATGGTAGTCATGCAAAGAGTGGCTATCATTATTACATAAACTAGAACTTTCTACGTGAAATTCGCCCATTTTTACCCAAATATCTAGGAAAACTTGTTACTCATGGTGTTGATGAAGTAAGTTTAAATACTAGAACATAAAGATTGCTTAAGGAGTTAAAAGAACAAATAATGGAGGACACCTCAAAGTTGAATACAAAGATCTTGGACAGCTTCTTTTCTTTCTTAGTTTCAATGAATTTCATCTAAATTTTAGGGTTATCCTATATTTCATGCAAATCCCATGGTTAATAATGCAATAAAATAGGGATCTGGGTTTTATTGTTTTACAACTTTTATAAACACAAACAATAATATACTTTCACTCTAAATGCCAACAATATTTTTATTTTATTTCTCTTTGGATTTCAAGTCTGTCATATTGTACAATTTTTAATGCAAGAATCTTTTTGATTAATTAGAATAACAATTGACTAATTAAAATCAAAATATTGTAACCGATGACTTCCATATTAATTAAATAGCAGTATTTCTTAGCTGTATTCGAAACAGGCGTATCTAGTCATTGACATAGATATATCAACTACATGTCTACATTACCTTGTGCTAGTATTCGCGACAAACGGCCATTGGAATACTGGTATTCTTAGCTAGTTTTTGAAAATAATATCTTGTTAGAGAATCTCAATCTTCCAAGTAGGGTGTACTGGTGTAAGAAACATGCAACCCTAGATAGGAACCGCGTTTACTGGTGGAAATATAAATGAGTGGTGTTTTATTTTGGGCTGCTGTTATGGGGTCAGTCATAGTGGTGGCCATGGTGGCTAGGGTTTAGATTAGGGTTAGGGTTTGGATTTCATGTAGCCATTAGAAGAGAGAAATGAAGGTTTAGATCTAAATGATGGTGGCTAGGGTATCATAACATCAGTTAGCATCAGCATGTAGCGTAGGGAGATGTGTCTGCAATAGCTAGTGATATATTTCTCGGAGCTTATGAGATGTAAATTATTATTATTATTATTACACAGAGAGGTGTCAAATTAAGTATTAAATCAACATAATTAGATCACAATCTTTAAAGATTCTAATGATAGGCAAATTATATTTCTTTTTCTTTTCACTCACCAATATTTTCTCAGTTTCTGATCTGACTTTTGTTTCTTTGATTTTCTTCAACATTTTGATTTACATCTGTGTAATCCCTTTTTCAGTATTATTATTATTTTTTTGCCTAAAAATTACGCAGTTGAATGATTAGTCTATTGGAACTGTGAGACATCTACAAGAACTCCTTCTGACAAGTAGACGTTGGAAACTTTTGATCAGATCATTGTTCATTGTATTTCTTCAGAGTTTTAGCTAAAACTTTTGATCTTTGTTCGTTGATTATGCTTGTTCAATTGATATTGATAAGGGATTAGATTACGCCTTCAGACAAAAGTAAATCTGTTATCTCTACTGGGTTTATGATCAACAAGTGGATAATTAAATATACGTGAAAGAAGGAAAGATCTATATCTTAGAAATCTTTTTGATCGAGATTAGAAAGACGGTCACACTGCTTTTCATAGATAAAGATCTGCAATAAGTTTGGGTGTCTCGGTCTTCTATTGGTTCTATTTTATATAAAAATAATTTAAAGAGCATGTAAAATAGCTTTCCCTAATACAGAATTGTAGGCACAGAAGTTGGTATAGAAAACAGCAGCACTCTGGTATTTGGAAGGACAACAATGCAGAAGCGGTACTCCGGTAAACAACAAAGTAGTAACAACAAGTCTGAAGAATACAACAACAACAGTATAGTAAAAGAAAGGCTTGAGGCGCATATCGCACTTTCTTTAAAGAATATTTCGACAAAGCCCAGGTACAGATTACAACAGTCTAATCTCTTCCAGGATATAACGGGCAGTGGTTGATACAGAAGTCCCAGTACCGGAGACTATGTACTTGTAACGTAAGCACCTCAGCAAAACCGTGAGAGAGAGAGAGAGAGATGAACAATGTAATATTGTTCTGCATATTAATTTGAAGTCAAATACAAATGGTATTTATAGAGTTTTTACAACGGCTCTTTCTTGGCTTTACGTGCATGAGGTTTGAATTCGTTCGTGAGACGTGCCCCGAAGGATCAGGCGCACTAGTAGTTGGTGAAGAGAAGAAGTGTACGAGAAAGACCACAAGCCAAGTCAGTTAAGCCCAAGCCCAAAAAGATGGATAGTTTTTTAGTAAAAAGAATAGGGTAAGTCTAGCCCAAGCCCAAAGGGCCCCAAGGCCTCAAGAGCCAGAAGAACCAATTGTCCAACCGATCTTGATCTCGATCCCAAGACGGCTCGGCCCACCGGGTCGCCCGAGAGAGGTCCAAGTGTGTCAAGGGTTTAAAATCCTCTCACACACTCACATACCTATACACTCTCTCTTAGTCACATGTTACACGCATGTTACATTTGTTCTACCTTATATGTTTGGTTCCACTATAGTTTATAAATAATGTGGGACTGAACTTTTAGTTTTTAGTTTGGGTACAAGAGTCACATGGCTATGAAAATGACCAAGAGGTCAAGGGGTCAAACCCATACAAAGGAATGCTATGAAAAAAATCCAACAATTCCTCATTTTTAAAAACTTTCTGAAAGGAGAAAGAAATGAGAAAAGAAACAAGAATTTATTTTCGATATATAGAGATGCACTTAAGTAAAGGTGTCTTTAGACTTGAACTTTTACATGGAAAACAAGCTTCAACGTATAATAATAATAAGTGATCAGAGTCTTGAACTCATTATTCATTTTTATACAATGAGGAAAATCACATACAACTATACCAAGTAGAAGTTCTAAATGCCAGCACATTTCGGCTATGTGCTTAATCCCAGTATAGGTGAAGGCTTTAGAGAATTTAACCCAATTCTCATAGGAAGCAGCCGCACTTCTACAATCACCTTGGTGAGTCTATGAAGAGTGTTCTTGTAGCTAAACACCTCACTCAAAGAATGAGATATAGAACTCATTAAGAGTTTAAGAAACTCAGCCTCATAGTCACTTCAAGATATCATGCATATATACATTATGTACATCGAGATGAACTCTGGAGTGACAAGATCCTTGGTTGCATGATTCTATATCATAGTGATTTGTTTTTCCCATTGAACCTATTTATTGGGGTTTCCAATTATTTTGGTTGGGTTCCCACCACTTGTAATTTTATAACATGCTTTAGTCCTATCCCTAAGGATGCGCTCCAAGTTTTGTTACGAGACAGTTCTTTCCTAAGGATCCGCCAAGTTGTTTTTTGATCTTACAAATTCTACTGTAACAATACTAGATGTGAGATATCCTCTCATCGTACTGTGCTTGTGACATATCGCTAACTTCTTACCATTATAGTAATTGTTTTGTATTCTGGCTATTGTAGCAGTACTGTTAGGAGTGGATCAAAATCGATGGTATATGCCTACTCCATAAAGGAATATAAAACAAGGGGTCTTTCAACCAACTCGCCTCCTCACTAGCTGTAGCTAGTGCTACTAACTCAGACTCCATAGTCGACTGAGCTAGAATAGTTTTCTTCTTGGATCTCTAAAAAACTGCCCTGCCAACTATACTAAACACGTATCCGTTGGTGGCTTTGGAATCATCCAAAAATGAGTTTTAATCTGCATCGCTAAATCAATCAAGGACTGCGGGAAACTTTTGATAGTGTAAACCCAAGTTCATGATCCTTTTCAGGTACCACATAACTCGATCAATAGCACCCCAATATACCAAACCTAGTTTACTTGTGAATCTACATAGAACCCCTACAACATAAGTTATATCGGGTCTAGTATAACCCGAAGCGTAACGAAGGCTACTAATAATACTTGTGTAATCTTTCTGTCTAATTGCCTCCCCCAAGTTTTTTAAGAGTTTAAATTGTGGATCACAAGCAGGTCTACGGTCAAAATATTTGTACTTCTTCAAGATCATCTCAATATAATGAGATTGATTAAGAGTAATACCAGTGTCTATGCGTGTGATCTTCATGCTTAAAATTACACTAGCCTCGCCTAGGTCCTTCATATCAAAATTATTATTAAGCATGTTTTTGGTTTCTAAAATGATATCAAGTGTAAAGCCAAAAATAAGAAGATCATCAACGTATAGACATATCATAATACAACTTTCACCAGATACTTTATAATATAAGCATTTATCAACAACTAATCCGCAATACGATTGAGAAGCTTTTTAGTTAGTAGAGAACATGAAGAACACCAATTAGATTTGGAAAAATAGAGATTCGATTAGTTAAACTTGAAGTAATTACAATTAAAACTCTCAAACCCTAGGCTTTTTCTCAGAACTCTCTTCAGATCTAACATAAGAAAAAAAGATAAACTAAGTCCCCTTTATATAGAGGGAACTCAAAATTATAAAATAGAACGCATCTCGAGGCAAAACAATATTTGAGAATCAAAACACCGCCAGAGTCGTTCGAACGACTTTACGACTAATTGTTCTAAACCCTAGAAAAGTTGTTTGGTCGTTCGAACGAAACCCAACTCGTTCGAACGAAATATGGCTCTGGGCCAAAATTCCTGAAGACATGACAACTCGTTCGAATGATACTCAACTTTGTTCGAACGAAATATGGCTCTGGGCCAAAATTCTAGAGGACATGATAACTCGTTCGAACAACACTTAACTTCGTTCAAACGACTTTGATAAATCTTCAAATAACTCTAGATCCTCCTGGATCATGGCTCCCCCCTTTAGGAGCCTTGAGCTCCTACTCAAGCTAGAATTAGTTATGCGGGAACGCGGCGAAGCCCAATTCCCTGCTGTACCACTTCGACTTACTTGGTAACTGACCCTTCTTCCTAACTCGAAACGAGTCAATAATACCCCGCTTTGTAGTATGAACCTTCCGCTCTAGAATACCATCCTCCGACTACATCCAAAAGAGACGGCTCGAACAACTTCAAATGTTCGGCATTAATCACCGAATACATCTTCATGAAAGATGGCAAATCCAACTGGAATGCATTGTCACCAATCTTCTTAAGTATAAAAAACGGACCATAACGGATAGGTTTAAGCTTCTTACCTTACCCCTTAAGCAGCTCCTTACCCAAATGCAACCAAATGGGGTCGCCCTCAAGAAAAGTACACTCAGCCCTATGCTTATCGTGGTGAGCCTTATACTTTGCTTGAGTCTTCTTCAACTGAGCTTCAGCCACCACATGAACCTTGTTGATCTTCTTAATGAAATGCTGAGCTTTAACCTGCTCCTCTTCCTCCTTCCCTGACACCGTCTTGTCGCCAAGACTAAACGGCAAATCAAAAGGGCTTTGCGGCAAGTACCCCAAACAAACTTTAAAAGAGGACTTCAACGTGGAACTATGAATCGCCCGGTTGAACGTAAACTGAAGATACGGTAAACTCCCATCCCAAGTCTTAGGATGCTTAGAATGGAATCCCCGTAATAAATGTACCAAAGTGTGGTTAACGGCCTCTATTTGCCCGTCTGTCTGCGGATAAAAAATAGTACTTCTCTTCAGCTTAGTGTCCATCATCCCCCATAACAATCTCCAGAAATGCCCCAAAAATTGGCTATCCCTATTATAAATAATAGAAGAAGGGAGCCCAAAATACTTCCAGACGTCTCTGAAAAACAATCGCGCTGTTCCTTCCCCTGTGACCATCTTCTGGCATAGAATAAGAATAATCATCTTGTTAAATCGATCCACCACCACAAAAAAATAGTCATTCTTACACCTGGTCATGGGCAAACCACCTATAAAATCTATCAAAATACTCTCCTAAGGTCGACTAGGAACTGACAATGGTAAGTGCAGTCCTATTTTCCTATTGGAAGGTTTCAATGTGTTGTATAGCACGCAACCACGAACCACACGAGCAACATCCACCTGTATCTTTGGCCAATAGACATAGCGCCGCAAATTCAAAAGAGTCTTCTCAACCCTGAAATGACCTACCACCTGGGAATAATATGCCTCTCAAATCCACTGTAAACGGTCTCCACCATCAGAAATACATAGCTGACTGTCTCTGTAAATCAAACCATCCTTCAGAACATACTCGCACGTCTTGCCCTACAACAACTTCTCATAAATCTCACTGAGCTCCTTGCCGTCGTCATACCCTAAAATATACACAGAAGGAACAATCGGCTAGATCTGCATAGCTACCAATAAAGCGGAAATAGTTGCTAATGGGGGTCGAGATAACATATCAGCCATCTTGTTGTCCACTCCTCTCTTATACTTGATCAATAAGGTAAACTGCTGAAGGTACGACATCCAATTCATATAGCGAGCTTGCTGAAGCTTGGATTGCGTAGATAAGAACTATAACGGTTTGTGATCGGAATGTACCACAACCTCCTTTTCTAATAAGTAACTTTATCAATGCTTAACTGGTTAAAATAACGCGTAGAACTCTTTATCGTAGGTAGGATAGTTGCGTACTGCTCCTGTAAACATCTCAGAATGGTAAGCAACCGACTTCCTATCCTATAAAAGGATTACCCCCAATGCATAGTCTGACGCATTTGTCTTGACCTCAAAAGGCCGCTACAAATTAGGCAATACTAACACTGGTGCATCTGTAATCTTCCGCTTCAGTTACAGAAAAGTCTTCTCATGGTGCTCTTCCTACACAAACTGTACCTCAGTCTTCGTTAAAGAATATAATGGTGTGGCTATTTGTGAAAAATGCCAAATAAATTTTCGTAAGTACTGACAAGAACCCATAAAACTCTTCACTTCCGTCACTGTGCGGGGTCTAGGCCAATTAGTAATGGCCGAGACCTTCTCTGGATCGACCTTACGCTCGCCGCCACCAACAATAAAACCCAAATAGACTAGCTCCCGTTTCCCACACTCGTACTTCTTCCCGTTCAGAAAAAGCTGTTGTGATCGCAACACGCCCAACACTTTACGTAAATTCCCAAGATGTTCCTCCCATGTACGACTATATATCAAGATATAATCCAAATATACAATCACAAAATCATTAATAAATGCACAAAGTACCTCATTCATTAGCCGCATAAACGTCGTCGGAGCATTGCATAGCCCAGAAGGCATCACTAACCACTCAAATAAGCCCTGTTTAGTTTTGAACGCTGTCTTCTAAGTATCCTCCTCCCAGATTCGAACTTGATGCTAACCCGACTTAGGATCCAACATAGTGAAAAACTGAGCCGTCTGTAATTCATCTAAAAGCTCGTCAATCCGTGGAAGTGGATAACGATTCTTTACTATGATTTTTTTCGACGCCCGATAATCTACACACATCCTCCAGGACCCATCCTTCTTCGGTACCAGTAATACTGGTGAACAATAAGGTGAGCAACTTGGATTAATAACTCCTTACTCCAGGAGTTCATGTACCTATTTCTTGATCTCATAAGACTCTGTAACAGAAGTCTGATATAACCCAATATTGGGTAGTGGCTCACCATTCACCAAGGTGATATCATGCTCCACATCTCTCTTACGCGGCATCCCTTCAATGGCCAGAAGCAAGTCTTCATACTCCTTTTGCAACTCCCCCATATCAGTTTGTTACTTAGGAGACATTGTCAAAGTAGACAATACTGTAGCCGACAGACCCTCTTGAACTAGTCGCACCAACAATAAAACAAATTTACCGCTCGCATTAACCAACCTTTTTGCCTGAGTTGCCGTTACCAAATTACTGGTAATGATATGTTCCTTGCAAGCATTAATATGAAACTCAGTCCCATCCATTACCAAACGATACTTGCGAGCACGACGGTAAAGGATCACATCTCGGTCCTAAAGATAAGGGCTACCCAAGATGACTTGACATACGTCCAACGGAGCCACCTTACATGTTACTTCCTCAATAAATTTCCCAGTAATCACAAATTTGAATGTACACTGCTTAGTGATCATCAACTCCACGTCTTTCTGAATCCAACCCAAACCATACGGCTTAGGATGAGCCACAGTAACCAAACCCATCTTCTTCACCACCGCCTCAGAAATTAAATTCTTTTGGCTACCCGGATCAATAATGGCCTCGACTAAGCTCTGCTTCACCTGAATGTTGACAAAGAACAACTCTTCCCGATTTGCCTCGTCGATAGCTAGAGGTTGCTTAAACATAGAGTAAGCTTAAGATTTGGCTTATCTAAATTCAGAAGATCCACAATCACTGCAGCTAGTGCACGTTTCTCTTTCTTGCCCTTCTCCTCCTTCGGCCAAAGCTCCGGGTCAAGTTTCCAACATCTATAGGAATTGTGCCTATTAGCCTTGCAATGACTACAGATAGTCCCTTTGAATAAAGACCCCTCTCCTTTTGACTCCTCTTTCTGATCAAACTTCCAATTAGCCTTGTGCCCTGACTTGTTCTTGTCGTCTTTCTTATCGCTCTTCAAGTACTTATCTTCAATGGAAATTGCTTTAACAGTAGCATCCTCAATATTTTCTACCTTGAAGGGCTTTAATTTTCTTCTAATGGAATCTGACAAACCCCCCGTATACTTCATGAACACGTCATACTCATCCACGTCAACATCTAAAACCAGCGCTTGGTTATGAAATTTCGTAGTGAATTGTTGTACGGATTGCCCAAACCTTTGGCGCAAATTGTGCCATTTATACCACCACTCCTGTTCATACCCAATCGGATAAAATTGCTTCTTCACCAAAACCTTGAATTCCTTCCAACTCAAACTTCTGACATTATGTCGTTTCTGATAAGATTTCCACCACGTTAGTGAGTGACTTGTGAATTTTAATGTAGAGAAGCAAATCTTCTGAGCGTTTGAATATTCATCAATGGAAAAATAGGTCTCCAACCTATCTAACCAATTATCTAGCTTCTCGGCATCGACGGAACCATCAAAAATTGGAATCTCAATCTTAAAACTAATATGAAGATTATGCATAGGATTCATTGACTTACCAAAACCTGGGTACCCCTTGACAGAATCGGCATCACCAAAATCACTATCTGTCCCCGCATTATCGACGTCCTCATCCCCCTGCAAAACCCCTTTTCTCCTCGAGCGGCCTCGTCGATGAGAACGGCCTCGCCATGTCATTGAAGTGGAACCCTTCGTGAGGTTCATGAGATACAATTGTTCAACCAACTCCCTTACAGTAGAAGTGAGGTCAGAAACTGTCATTTCCAAAGGCGTGAGTCGATCATTGGCCTTATTTATCTCCAAATCGTCATTCTTCTTCGAATTAGGTTTGCGATGAATCGTTAACAGACTCAGTAGATTCTCCTTCGTTTGCTTGAGACGGTCACGTGTAAGGACCATAAACTACAATCAACCCCCAAAGATCGTAACTGGAAAACTGATACCACTTAATCCATAATATGATTGAGAAATTTTTTAGTTAGTAGAGAATACGAAGAATACCAATTAGATTTGGAAAAATAGAGATCCGATTACTTAAACTTGAAGTAATTACAATAAAAACTTTCAAACCCTAGGTTTTCTCTCATAACTCTCTTCAGATCTAACATAAGAAAAAAGATAACCTAAGTCCCTTTTATATAGAGGGAACTCGAAATTACAAAATAGAACGCATCCCAAGGTAAAATAACGCCTGAGAATCAAAATACTGCCAAAGTCATTCAAACGAACTGGGAAGTTATTCGAACGACTTTATGACTAATTGGTCTAAACCCTAGAAAAGTTGTCTGGTCGTTTGAACGAAACCCAACTCGTTCGAACGAAATATGGCTCTGGGCCAAAATTCCAGAGGGTAAGATAACTCGTTCGAACGACACTCAACTTTGTTCAAACAAAATGTGGCTCTGGGCCAAAATTCCAGAGGACATGACAATTCGTTCGAACGGCACTCAACTTCGTTCGAACGACTTTGACAAATCTTCAAATAACTCTAGATCCTTCTGGATCAACAATGTTAATCTTAAAACTATTTGAAAGAAGTAATTGGTCGATCCTATCGTGTCACTATTTTGGAGCTTACTTTTGACCATATAAGGTTTTATTCAGCTTGCAGACTTTGTGTTCCTCACCAGGTATCATAAATTCTTCAGGCTTATCCATATATAATTCCTCTTCAAGCTCTCTATTTAAAAACACGGTTTTTGCATCCATTTGGTAAATAATCAAATTGTGCACGACAACAACGACCAATAATACTCTAATGGTTATAACACGAGTAACTGGGGAATATGCTTTGAAGAAATTAATATATATTTTCCTTTTGCACATATACATTTGCTACAAGTCTTGCCTTATATTTATCTATAGTACCATCTGGTTTAAGTTTTCTCTTTAATATCCATTTACATCCAATAAAACAACTACCAGGAGGTTTTATCTACGAGAGGTGTCAAGCGTACCTGATGACATTATGTTCTGATTTCATGTCGGTTGGGATATGCACTCGATGTACCATTTAAAGTTCCATGACTGCAACAGGACGTCGTGTTATCTTGGTGCATTATCTAGTTGAGGGGTTTCTTGTTGATATTGTGACACACTTAGGCAGTGCAATATGTTTTTTCCTGGATGGTATATGCTTCCATGATCTAATATTCTTCTTTTTTGTGGTCATATGTTATTATGATATTGTCGGGATGAATATGTACTTCAAGAAGGCAATAAAATAAATTCATAGGAGATGCCTCAATAAATTTGTTTTTAGTTCAATCAATGTCACTCTGCATGTTTCGTAGTCATTGGATGTCGATTATCAAAACATGGAAGCCCTTGATGGTAACAGGTACACTGTAACGCCTTAGCCGATCAAGCCCAGATTTTGTACATAGTATCTTTAGGTTGTAATAAGGCCTTGTATAAAATTTTGTTTAATTTTGCAAAGTTTAGGTTAGCCAAAAGGGGGAGTACGCTTCGTTTCCAACTTTGATGTTTCCTTTTAGATCCTATGTATTTCCTTAGTAGTTATATATGTAGAGGACTTGAATCCGATACATTTGAGAAGGAATAAAAGCTTTGTAATTGTTGTTGATAAATGAATGAAATGATGCTTTCAAATGCCCTTTGTGCAGTGTATGTGTTTCCTTGATTTTATGCGATCTTATGCCATAGTGTGTTCAAAAGACGATTGAAAGAGACGAATAAATAGGCTTACTTGAGGCACGTGCTTTGAGTGCTGCACGTACCAAGCTTGAGTTTAAGTTGGCCTGTGTCAGTTGGTATTAGAGCTAGCATTTGAGTAGAAATCGATCTTGTTGCTATGGTGGGGGGTCCCAATATTACAGATCTCGCCTCTGCCCTTGCCCCACAAGTGGTAGGACCACCCGTCAATCCCAGTCCCTTAAATACCCGAACGCGGTTGGACTAATTAGAGGAAAAGATGCAAGCTCTAAGTAGGATTATTAATCAAGTAACGACTTTGAAGGAACGATTGGACAGGTTCATAGACGATCAGGCCCATATGAGCGAACGTCTCGTTACGCTAGAAGGAGTAGTTAAAGGGAATCTGGCTACTCTTCTAGATCAGGTGGCTAAACTATCTTCGAAGGTGAATCTCCTTGTTAAGGTCATTGGGAATGGTGAACCAACACCTTTGAGTGGCGGCGTAGAACGGCCTAGAATGAAGGTCCCCGAACCCAAGGAGTACGAGGGGGCGAGGGATGCAAATGAGGTGGAGAATTTCCTCTTTGATATAGAGACGTACTTCAATGTAGTTAGGTCTGACGGTGAATGTGTAAAGGTGTCGATTGCAACCGTGTACCTCACCGGTGACGCTAAACTATGGTGACGCATCAAGTATGCTGAGATCCAAAGCGGTCACGGTACTATTAGTACGTGGGATGACTTGAAGAAAGAGTTGAAGAATCAGTTCTTACCTGGGAATGTTGAGTTTATTGCTCAGAGGAGTTTAAGGCAACTAAAGCAGACAGACAACATCCGTGAGTATGTGAAGTGGTTCTCAACCCTAATATTGGATATCTGCGGCATATCTAAAAAGGATAAGCTATTATGTTTCTTGGAAGATTTGAAACCCTAGTTTTAGAATGAACTACAAAGGTAGTGGGCTCAAGATTTAGCCTCTACAATGGCCTCTGCTGAGCGTATTAACGACTACACTCCTATGTTGGGTTAATGTCGGCCGACTCAGTCTCAGTCTAGTTTCTAGTCACAGCAGAGAATGGGATCCTCCTATAATTATAATAAGGGCAAGAATGGAGGATACCAAGCTAGAAGTGGGGGAGACCAAGGTCAAGGCCAAGGTTATGGCCAGAGCAGAAGTGGTGGAGCAAGTACCGGTGGTGCTTCGAGTTCCAATTATAGGAGAGAGTACCACAGGCCACGTAATAATCGTAGCGCTTCTTCATCGTCTAGGTTTCAAGGGCGTCCAGGGAACTTAAAGTGTTTTCTTTGTAGAGGGAATCACAAAGCTTATCGGTGTCCTCAGAAGATGGCCTGAATGCTCTAATGGCATCGCAAGGAGACCAGGCCAATGACACCACTCAGGGAAATAATAACGATGAAACTCATATGGGTTCTCTTTACTTGCTCAACGCCGTGACCACATAGTTGCCAGAGACTAAGCCTAAGAAGGGACTCATGTACGTGGACCTCCTTATAAATGGGCAGAGCACTTTGACAATGGTTGATACAGGTGCTACCCATAGCTTTATAGCTATTCAGGATGCAAACCATTTAAGACTGCGTTTGGTGAAAGATTCTAGCAGGATAAAAGCCACCAACTCCACCGTAATGCCGATACATGGTATTGTAAAGTTGGTTCCAGTTAAGATGGGACAGCAGAGTGGGAAGGTTAACCTACTCGCAGTGATGTTGGATAATTTTAAGATTATCTTGGGAATGGACTTTCTCCGCTACCATAAAGCAGTGCCAATGCCGTTCGTTAATTCCTAGGGGATTTTTGATGATAATCCCTCAATCATTCAGATGTCCACGCATAGATATGAGGGTAGAATCCTATTAGCTCTTCAGTTGGAGAAGGGACTAAAGCGAGGGGAGTTGACTTACCTTGCTACCTTACGGTTAGAGCTGGATGACCAGAGTCTCAGTGTCGTGCTGCCAGAAGTCTCCCGGGTACTTACTGCAGTCAAGGATGTGATGCTGAAGGAACTGCCAAAGGTGCTACCTCCACGAAGGCCGATCGATCATCAGATCGAGTTAGTCCCTAGAACAAAACCTTCTGCAAAAGGACCGTATAGAATGAGTCTGCCTGAACTAGTAGAGCTTCGGAAATAGCTTGATGGACTGTTGGAATTGGGATTAATTCACCCCTCAAAGGCGCCGTATGGTGCCCCGATCTTATTTCATAAGAAACAAGATGGAAGTCTGCGATTATGTGTCGACTATCGAGCCCTGAACAAGGTAACGGTGAAGAATAAGTATCCAATACCACTCATTGCCAGCTTATTTGACCTGCTTACATCCGCGAAGTACTTCTCTAAACTTGATTTGAGATCGGGTTACTATCAAGTCAGGATTATTGCCGGGGACGAACCAAAGACGACTTGTTCCATTTGATATGGGGCATATGACTTTTTTGTAATGCCATTCAGCTTGACCAACGCTCCTGCAACATTCTGTACTCTTATGAATGAGCTCTTCCAAAAATATATCGATAAGTTTGTGGTGGTGTACTTGGATGATATTGTTATCTACAGCCGCACTATGGAGGAACATCTTGAACATCTTCGCCCGGTATTCCAAGTCATACGATAGAACCAGCTCTATGTTAAGTTGGAGAAATGCTCGTTTGCCCAGGAACAAGTTATGCTTCTTGGACACGTTATTGGCGGCGGACAGATCCAAATGGATATGGGAAAGGTCCGCGCTATTGAGGAGTGGAAAGTTCCCACAGAGGTTACAGAAGTTCGTTCCTTTCTTGGCCTCGTGAACTACTACCGCAAGTTCATCGAAGGATATTTGAAATGCGCGACACCTCTTACATATCTTCTCAAGAAGGACTTATCTTGGTTATGGTCTGAGAAATGTCAAGCAACTTTTGACGATCTGAAGCATGCGGTGATTAGCAACCCAGTCTTAGCCTTGCCATATATTACCAAGCCATTTGAGGTACATGCCGATGTGTCTGATTATGCTATCGGTAGAGTATTGTTACAAGAGGGACATCCGGTTGTATATGAAAGCAGGAAGCTGAATGACACAGAGAGGCGGTATTCAGTCCAGCAGAAGGAACTCCTAGCTATAGTGCATTATCTACGAGTATGGCGACACTATCTATAGGGAATAAATGTTATGGTGAAGACCGATAACAGTGTGACAAGCTATTTCCTTACATAAAAGAAGTTGACCTCGAAGCATGCTCGTTGGCATTGAGTTTCTAGCAGAGTTTGACAAGTCAGTGAGAATGAACAATGTACCGGATGCATTGAGCCGTAAGGCCGAGCTAGAGGCCATCTCTATAGCTGCCGAACAGCCTCGCTCTCGTATTACCAGTACTCTCCAAGATTGAATCTGTGAAGGGTTGGTGGTGGATCCTCAGACCCAGGTCATCATTAACTTGGTGAAACAGCAAAAGAAAAAACGGTTCTAGTTAAAAGATGGTCTTCTATTTACGAAGGGACAACGGGTTTATGTTCCTTGGATCACTGGACTAAGACGGGAACTGATAAAGGAGTACCACGATACTCTTTGGGAAGGCCATCCGGGTTGGCGGAGAACACTATCCCTATTGCACAGAGGTTACTATTGGCCCAATGATCAAAATGAAGTGATGGATTATACGCAAACTTGTCACATTTGCCAGCAAGACAAAGTAGATCAGGACTTGCCACTTGGACAGCTTGAACCACTTCCTGTACCAGCACGACCTTGGGAAAGTGTCTCTCTGGACTTTATCTCTGGGTTACCTAAGACTAAAGGATATGGTTCCATACTTGTAATCATCAACAAATTCTCTAAGTATGCAACGTCCATTCCAGCCTCGATTATTTGCATGGTTGATAAAATAGCACATCTCTTTGTTAAGCACATTGTTAAGTATTGGGGCGTGCCACAGGATATTGTCAGTGACAGAGATCCGAGATTTACTTAGAAGTTTTGGAGGGAAGTGTTCAGATTGCTGGAATTCACTCTCAACTTCTCAACCTGTAACCACTCGCAATCAGATGGTCAGACTGAATGCTTCAATGCAATGTTGGAATAATATCTCCGACACTTCGTCAGGGCGAACAAGAAGAACTGGGCCGAACTGCTGGATGTAGCACAGTTTTGCTTTAATCTGCAAAAGTGTTCATCAACCAACAAGAGTCTCTCTGAGATACTATTGGGCAACAACCCCTCACACCGCACACCGTGGTCTCCAGTTATAAAGGAAGTGTTCCGAGTGCCTACCAGTTTTCAAAAGAATGGCAGAGAAATACTGATATTGCCCAGGCCTATTTGGAGAAAGCGTCCGCCAGAATGAAGAAATGGGTCGATCAGAAGAGACGACCAGATCCTTTTCAAGTTGGAGACCTTGTTCTGATCAAGAACTCTTACCTCAAGCACCAAAGTGACAGAGTACACAAAGGCCTGGTACCCAAGTATATCGGTCTGATGCCGATCATTAGCAAAGTTGGGAAGGCATCCTACAAGCTTTAATTGCCACCCCATCTTTGCTTTACCCATCCAGTGTTCCATGCCAGTGCCCTAAAGCCTTACCACCAAGATAAGGAAGATCCGAGCATAAGTACTGTCGAACCTCAGGTTCCTCTCAAGCCAGTCAACCCAGTCCAAGTTCCAGGGAGTGTTCTTGCTTACAGAGTGACCCATGTTGACCCGGACACCAAGGAGGAGGTTTACGAGTACCTAGTGAAGTTGAAGGATCTGCCAGACACAGAAGCCAGCTAGGAGCACCAAGATTCTCATCCCCTTTTGGTCCGACTCAGGAAGATTGAGCCAAACAGGAGAGGAACGAGAACAGGAAGATGTGGAAGAAGAAGAAGAAGTCGACGAGGGCGTCTCCAAGCTGAGTGGGAGAGAGTGTGACGCCTCAGCAAATGAACTGTGAGAGAGAGAGGAGGAGATGAACTGCCGAGCAAATGACAGAGAGAGTGAGAGATGAAAAGTGTAATATTGTTCTGTATATTTGAAGTGAAATACAAATGGAAGTACGTGCACGAGAGAGACCAAGCCCATAAAGATGGATAACTTTTCAGTAAAAAGCCCAAAAAGAGTAAAAAGATCAAGGTGCTCGTCCAAGGCCCAAGCCCCAAGGCCTCCAGAGGCAATTGCCCAACCCCTAATCTTCTTACACACTCACACACCTATACACTCTCTTTTTGTCACATGTTACCCAAGTGTTACATAGGTTCTACCTGATATTTTTGGTTCCACTATAGTTTATAAATAATGTGGAACTCAACTTTTAGGCTTTAGTTTGAGTATAAAAGTCACATGGCTATGAAAATGACCAAGAGGTCAAACCCATTCAAAGGAATGTTTTGAAAAAATCCAACATTTTATCTACGGGAGGTGTCGAGCGCACCTGATGACATTATGTTCCTATTTCACGTCGGTTGGGATGTGCACTCGATATACCATATAAAGTTCCATGACTGCAACAGGACGTCGTGTTATCTTGGTGCATTATCTACTTGAGGGGTTTCTTGTAGATATACCATATAAAGTTCCATGACTGCAACAGGACGTCGTGTTATCTTGGTGCATTATCTACTTGAGGGGTTTCTTGTAGATATTGTGACACACTTAGGCAGCCCAATATGTCTTTTCCCGGATGGCATATGCTTCCGTGATCTCATATTCTTCTTTTTTGTGGTCATATGTTATTGTGATATTGTCGGGTTGCACATGTACTTCAAGAAGCCAATAAAATAAATTCATAGGCGATGCCCCAATAAATTTTTTTTTAGTTCAATCAAATGTCACTCTGCATGTTTCGTAGTCATTAGATGTCGATTATCAAAACATGGAATCCCTTGGTGGTAGCAGGTACACTATGATGCCTCAGTCGATCAAGCCCAGATTTTGTACATAGTATCTTTAGGTTGTAATAAAGCCTTGTATAAATTTTCGTTTAATTCTGTAAAGTTTTGGTTAGCCAAAAGGGGGAGTACGCTTCATCTCCAACTTTGATGTTTCCTTTTAGATCTTATGTATTTCCTTAGTAGCTATATATGTAGAGGACTTAAATCCGATACATCCGAGAAGGAATAAAAGCTTTGTAATTATTGTTGATAAATGAATGAAATGATGCTTTTAAAGACCCTTTGTACAGTGTTTGTGTTGCCTTGATTTTATGCGATCTTATGCGATAGTGTGTTTAAAAGACGATTGAAAAAGACGAATAAATAGGCTTACTTGAGGCACGTGCCTTGAGTGCCGCACATACCAAGCTTGAGTTTAAGTTGGTCCGTGTCATACACTGTAATATATTTTAGTGAACGATAACAAGAATATATTGTACATCATAAGCTTTACTTATAAACAAAGTAATAGCCACATTTAGTTCATAAACTCTAAAAACATTCCTTTAATACAACATTTCTCGATAGGACTGGATGTCGGAGGCTCTTCAAGACGAATATAGTCATACATAATCCCCTGAAAAGGACTTGTGCTTCTCGGTTGAGTAAGAAAGATTGTATTATCTCCGTCCACAAGTCGAGTCCCCAACACATCAATATTATACAACCAATACAACCCATGAATTCCATGTCTAGCAATGGAGTTGTCCCTTCCTATTAGCCCGGTTGTAAAATGAGGGGGATTGGCTTTGGCGTCATTCACTCGAATCTAAGTCCAAGGATAGCAGAAAATTTAGCAAAACAGAATGTTTTTTGTGTCTTGATGTTAAACAGAAAGAATATGGATTCAACCGTACCTGCAATTCAGCAAGAGCGGCAGATGCAAGCGCAACTCGTAGCTTATATGTTCCCTTTTTGTTCACTTTGTCGAGTTTGAATATAATCTGCCATGTGGTTCCTTCGTATCCATCAGTTTCTAATTTCTTCCTGGCGGGCAAAAACAGTCACAGTTAAGTTATTTTTAACTTACTCATTGATTGTTTTAGCAGAACGAATTAAAATGTCTGAAATACAAATCATACCTTGGCACCTGTGCAAAGAACCAGTCTTTCTGGTAGTCATTGAGGCCTATTTTGAAAATGAGATCACCATCAGGATATAACTCCGCATACCTCTCCCACAATCCATATTGCCTAAACCTGTATATTCTAGTTTTAACCATATGTTTCTTGATACCTAGTTTTAACCATATGTTTCTTGATACCTATGATCATAAATAAATAAAGTTAATCATTGGTGTGATAGCAACCTATCAGGATGGTCGACATATAGCTTGTTGATGTAGTTTGGATTAGGATCGGGGATGTAAAATTCTTTCGCGGAACGGTCTGGCACGCCTATCTCCCATAAGGTCGGACCGTCTCTTGGCGGTTCATATACAAGAACATCAAGGTTTATATCAGATCCTGTAATTTAAAGTTAGCCATCGAACGATAACATGTCTCAAGACACATGAGAGAATATGTCATAAAAATTGAGAGCTAATTGAACCTGCAGTGATGGTAATTTCATCGTATTTGTAATCTCCAATAAACCCCGGTACCCATGCGTAAAGATTATAATTTCCTGGCCGAATATCACGAATGGTAAAGTTACCCTCAGCGTCGGCTTTAGTCCAAAACTGGTAGCCCTGGGATGTGAAGACTGTTCCAACTTCAGTGATTATGGCCAGGAAAACATTGGAAACTTGAGTAAATGTGTAAAGAAATAACCTTGCATTCTTTTTGCCATGACCCGACATCCCCGGGTATAGCCAAGCCAACATAAGCAGAGTCCGCGGATAAATTATCTTTATGAATGTATCTAATAGGTGAAATGGCAAATTCAAGTACATGATGTTAGCAATGGCTTGAAAATTGGAATAAAAAGACTGTGGTAGAGCGGAGAGAAAGTGAAAGACCTGTCGCGGACTAGTAATCTTCCCGTAACTGTACCCCGTTCATCAGAAGAAGGGAAGTCCTCAGAAACTGGAAAAGTATACGGCCAGCTTTGGACTTCAAGCAACATCTACAATGTAATAAATAGTATGAGATTTGTGTCATGTATTGATGAAAAAAATTAATCAAAAATTTGAATTGTACCTAAATACACGCGAGCACTTGTGTTGTCTATGATATTATTAAGCAGGAGTAGTTTAGAAACACAAACCTGGACTTTGGCATCTTCCCAAAGTAATTGTTGTTCTTCCGCATTTAGTACCGAATTGAGATAGATGAAAACAGGTCCAAAAACCTTTTTCCACGGCTCCCCATTTCGAAAATTTGGCACTAGATCTTCGCCTGAATAGTGTGAACTGAGAAACATCTAAAGCAACAATAGAATGCACATCATGATGTATCAGTTTAAGGAGCATATGACGTGCAAATTCAGTTCTCAAGGGTCAGAGACCTACAGCAAGGGTAGTTGGTCCAACATGGGAGGTGAGGTTTTGCTTGACAGGACCACCTGTTCTGAACTCATCACTGGGCGTGATCTGCCAGAATCCGATGGGAGGATCAGAGGAAGTCCACCCATGGACTCTATTGTCTTTATTTTCGACTGAATACTCGTATTTATCGTCAACCTGCATTACACATGAAAGTATGACAAATTATGACATGGATAACGGTGAAGAACAGAAGTGTAAGTCTTCTTTACACATTGCATCATAGCAAGTAAAGTACCTCCCCTTTGAGATTGGTGTTAATCGGATTTGTTAGTAAAACTGCTTCGGGGTAGGCTAAAGCTTTACCACGTGCAGGCAAACGATCATCTGGCATGGGCATGATCCTTTGCCTATCATCTGCTATGGCCATATAGTGAAACCTACTCAAAAAGCAGCAGGTAATGAACAACAGGGTTATAATGCGACGATAGTGACTTATCATAAGAGTTTAGACACAAGAGGCAGTTTATTTACTTGTCTTTCCTAAGCTTGAAAGCAATTCTGGTTTCCGCAAGGTTGAAATCAGGCCATCCTTCCAAATGCTCATAAATTGCATATGAGTAGAAACCGGATGATCCACGTAGCATTATAAACCTAAAATGTTTAAGAGATACTATAATTTATATGATAATATTTAGCTAAGAAAAGAAACTATTACTTCGTAAGAGTTTAACTATGGACCTTTTGTCTATATTTAGGGGAGCATATTTTCCCTGAAGAGATAGATCCCATGTTCTTGTGAAGGATATCTCAACTTGGTCTTTATTTTCCATTATAACCTTAAAACTAGTACCTTGTATCCTGTACAACAATAAACCTGACATTAGTTATGATAACTGGTGATATGGCTGTTTATAAAGTAGACTGTCCCAAAACTCTTGTTAAAACCAATATAGTATGTATGAACAAAATAGGCGATTTGAAGAATAGATCATTTGATAGAATTTGGTGAAGTGGGAGAGTCATGACCTCTCATGGGGTGGAGGGTCACACAGCCACTGAGCCCAGAGCTCAATGGTGTTTAGGGCATTTTAGAGAAGTATGATAAATATTTTCGAAGAATTATGAAATTATAACAACATTTGAAGAAATGTTGAAATGTTAAAGTTTGCACCTTCATTTGGGGAAGTACATGCAGTTTAGTTTATTCGCAAACGTCTTGTACTGTTTATTGAAAGAAAAAAAAAACTGAATTGAAACCCTTGGTAGATATAACACTATACTTACACATCAAATATCCCCGGACCTCCGGGTTCGCTCCAAACAAGATCCCAATATCTGAAAAATTAGATGAGAAAATGAACAAATTTCCTAAGATGAGACGTTAATGGAGTTACTATGGATATTATATATTTTTGGAATCATAAGGATGAAACTCACCCTCTGTTAACTTCTTTATTAAGAACTTCAAGTAAATTATCGATGCCATTGTATTGTATTCCAGTGACGATTCCTCCTGGATTCGATAAGGTCACTTGGACTAGCTCATTGTCCATCACCACCTGCAAAAGGCGCGTAAACACATCTCCAAGTTGGAACACACAAACATCATAATTAAGATATTCTAAAGAAATTTCTCTTGGGATGGGGTATATGTTCCTTAGTCTCACATTAAGTATTGGCTGTGCACACATATAACAAAAGACAACTTTTCTTTCAAATGTACACGTGAGAAAACCCCTTAACAAAACTGTATTTTTTTAAGCATACGAAGAAAACACCGATTCATACGACGGTGGGTATAGTGTCCTCCTTAATCCGCACACATACGGATAGACATGTGCCCTTAGTATTTACCCTTGGAGCATTTAGATACCTTAGAAAATAAAGTTATTAGCCCACGGAGAAAGAATTAAAGAAAGAAACATTACATGTTTGTCTTGTACTTGGAGATGAACGCCAAGAGTGGACATTGTCTTGTGCTAAAGAAAACTAACCATCTCCAAATTGTCTTAAACCTTCATGAGAAATTTATACTTAAGTTGGCTCTGTTTTCTTGAATTAGAGGCAAAGTTTACTCTCCACTTTGAAGCTAAACTTAGGAACATTAACTTCTAAGATCCGATTATTTTTCATTGTAATATAAGCAATGCTAGATCCGATTACGTAGGGCCGGTGTGTGTTTCTGCGTGTGAGAGAGAGAATGTGTGGGTGTTTGTTTTTGTTCTGTGAGAGTCTGAGTGAGAGGTGTTTGAGTTTGTGGGTGTGAGAGAGAGTAGTTTCTTTGATGATACCCACATCAGGAATGAATGTTGACTCAAAGTTGGAAGAGAGGACTCTGGGTTTTGTTTAAACCTTGAAAGAGTCTATTCTGGGTTTCTTTCTTGGAGCCTCCAAGAAACCTAGAGTCTTCTCTTTTAGGTTTTAACAAAACCCCAAAAACTCAGTTTAACACCTCTATTTTACTTGGGTTCACTTCGCTGTTGTAATCTGATGAGAGCATAGTTAAAGTTGTCAAAAGGAGCAGTTGGTTAGTGTGGGTTTGAGGAGAGATATTGTGTGAATATGAGGTAATTACTTGGGTGTAAGTTGGAGAAAAGGTTGAAGCATTGGGATGGGGTGTTGGATATAGTGAAAACTGTTAGGAGTTGGGTCCAAGCCAATGCTAAGAACCCAACAAGGTTGGGGTGTCCTATAGAACTCCTAACAAGTTCATAGGCCATTTAAGTTTACAGGGAGAGTTTGAGATGGTTAGGTAACCTATTAAATAAGGTTATCTCATAATGTATTATGTACTCTTCTACAAGTTCTACAGATATTAATAAAAAATCTTCTCTCTTTCAATTGCTCTAAGATATAGAACTGGTAATCCTTCGATAATAAATTATTACTAACACGTTATCAACACGTAAGAAGAGAAAGGAAAATCTCCAATCAACAATTTTCAGGGAAACTTGCAATCAAGAGGTATTTTACAATTTTGTTTCAATTTTCCTCTTAATCTATATTGTATGATATCTTAATATAAATTAAACGTATTTTTTACTATTTTTCCGAATTAAAAATAGGCATTTTTGGTGATTTTTACCCTAGAAATAAGTCTGTTTTCAAACCAAAATTAGTTTTTCTGTGGACATCGGATGGAGGCAAGACCACTTTGGATAGAAAGCCCATCCCGAGAGCTTTCCAATGGTATATGGCATGTCTCAAGGAAATGTTAGCAACCTATAACAACCTATAGTATATAAGTGCAATTAGATGTTACGATAACATTTAGAGGTATATAGGCATTGATAGCAACCTATAGTACCCTAGAATGTTAGTTCCAAGACAGGCATAATCTACCTATATTGTAAACCCAACAGACTTCGAGGTGGGACCACTTATTACCTAAACATCTAATACCCCTCATATTCGTAGTAAATATATCATTTGGCTAGAATATACAGACCTTTATAGAACTTGAGGGTTTAGAACACCCTAGTTATCAGAATAAGGAACGCAACATCTAGTAGTTTTGAATAGCTATCTTGGCTAAGACTCTATTAAAATGTATTTTAAGGTTAAAATCACTATTTTACGGGGTTAAATTGTGATTTGACGCTTAATAGGATTTGAACAAGGTTCACTTATAAGTAATGAGTGAGAATCACTGACTTGAACAATTGTGTTATCATGCGGTGGTAAAGGTAATGGAGTGCATCAGTTTGGGGGAGAGGGGATGACTGTTCGTGTTGATGATGAAGACTTGAAGCTTGGATGGGCATCCAGGGATCTTGTCGAACGTGGGAGGCTTCTTGTAATTTTTTACTGCCTTTATCTGTGGAAGCAACCCTTAGAAGTTCAGTGACTTGAGATTTATTGAGTTTCTTAGCACTGGAAAAAGGCTTTAATGTCCGATTCTGGTAAAAGGAAAACACAGAGTAATTAGTCATGTAAGTCGAATGTAAAGATAGATTGTAGTTTGACGTAATGTAATCGAAGGATGAAGTTGTCGAAAATTAAATGTAACTTATTCATAATAAATAAAGTTAATATCTTTGATATTCTATTCTTGTGTTTTGTTGATTATAAATTGTAGTTTGTTAATAATCAAAGGTCAAACGTTGAACGTGAATGCACATAAAATGATGATGGGTTGTCATAATATCTCAAATATATTTGACTGAGTGGGTCCAGGAACAGATTTCAAGGTTGATTGATTTAACTTTGAAATTATAGAGTTCTAAGGCAGAGTAAATGCGGGTGAGTTAGACCATGGCTTGAGGAGGTATAAATAGTTATTATTTTTGTAGATGTGGTGCATTCGTGGCAGATGGTGAAGACGAGATCTCAGGCCTAGAATGGGGTGTTCAGACGTGTTCAGGCGATGAACTGGGTACTGTACACTCGATACTTTGGATCTCGAAATTGTGATATGCATATGGAAGATCTTGAGGAGCCTGATTACGAAAGGATGAGTGAGACAGAAGCCAAGGAAGCTGAGGAGGACTTCAATTTTTGTGTCAAATTACAGTTTTGGCATCCTCTTGAATGCTGTGGTGGTATGTGGACTCGAACGAAGTTATTGGTGAAGAGGGAAGATAAAGCTGCAGCTAGGGGTTTATGAAGATGTAATGTTTATAGGAGTAGGTCTTCTGTAAGGAGGTGTTATGGTTAATGAAATATAATGAAAATAGTGGTCAGGATGTTTTGTCGATTGAAGCAATGTGTTGTTTATTTGTCGAATTGAATATGCACTTGTTGAAATTTAGGAATGGAAAATAGTTTTAGCAATTTTTGGTGGATTGTCGAATATAATGATATTGTGTATGTTGTGGAATATGTACCTAAAAATATAGAAATTTGTAGGTAAAGAAGAAGTGGGGGAACTAACAAGAATAATGATTATGGCAAGATGTGCTCCTTTAGGTAAGAGTATGAAATATAACAAAAATGATGTACATCATCTTTATGACAAGATTGGTTGTGTGTTTGTTGCGCATGAATGTAGCTGAAGAAATTCTTCAAGATATGGAAGGATTAGAGTGGGAATTTAAGGGTTTGTTGGCGCTGAGAAGGCAAAGTATCGAAGAGACTGGGAAGTGAAGGATAAGGCGTTACGTTCGAGGAGTTAAACAGTCGCGAAGTGGCGCGATGAACAGTTCGCAGGGTTTATAAATAGTTCTAATGTGGGCGACTGTTCACACTTTTCTAACCCAAAAAAAAATTTCTCTAGCGTAAATTGTTTTTGCTCATCGTAGGAGTTGTTGTCTACAATTGCGAAGGAGGAGATTAGCTTTCTGATTTCAAGAGCCAAGCAAGCAAAGGAAAGGGATACGAAAGCAGCGCGTAAACAAGGTTAGAAATTTTAGTTTTGGTGGTTTTTTGGTTTTTATTGATTAAGAATTGTTAAACAAACAAGATTTAAATATGTGTAATGATGTTGTAGAATAAATTTGATTTAAAGTTAATGGTTTGTAAGTAGGGGACAATAGAATAGTATTAGGGTTTGATAGAGGGATTATAAAATTATGATTTAGTTGTGACTGTTATTAGTGTGATGGTGGAAGAAATGGAGTCGTAGGGGGTTATAGATGGGTTCTGGCTTGAGTGGTGCGATAAATGGGTGGAGATAAGTGGAAAGAGTGATTGGTTGGTGGTGTTGTGGTTACGATGCGATTGTAGAGAAGTTGTTTTGGGACGGCGAGATTGTCGGGGACTTTGTTTTTTGTTGTGATTTGGCCGGATTTTGTGCCGGAGAAGGGGAATTCTCAATTTTGAATGATGGTGTTTTGGCGGGAAACATGTGAAATGTTTTCAAGAAGCTGTTGAGTTTCCTGAAATTTGACCAAAAGTAAACTAGATTAACAAGTTTTTGATGATTATTATTAAAATAAAAAGGCATCGAGAACTAAGCATATTTGTTACTAATTGAAGATAAGAATATGAGTTAAATCATATTAATTGTATCGAGAACTGTAGTATTAAATATAAATATAAAATGATAGTAGCAGATAGTAAAGAGAATAACGTGTTGGAGAGTAATATTGACAACGATACGATTATGAATATATGAAATTATGAACATATATATGTATCACATATGATAGATTCTAACTGTATAAAAAATATGGAATCTGATGTACAAGATCGTTTTAAAATGGCTGCACCAATTTAAAATGATGAGAAAGATATATACGTGAATCTCAAAGACATAGTGCCCTTGATGATTGATGTGTTGACTTGTGAACAACAATTGGGAGGGAGATATAGGGTGGGGTCGAATAGTGCAGATCTAGGTAGCGTGGAACAGTTTAGGGTGACACCTAGTGTTGTCGAACTGGCTGAAGAGGAGGACACGGAGACGGATGTAGATTACGAGCCCCAAGCTAGTGATCGAGAAGGTAGTAGGGATGGGGAAGAAGATTTGAAGGAGGGCGAGGAGGCATGCTATGGAGAGGGTCCAGAGGCCAAAGAAATATTAAGTTTCAAGAAGAACTACGGTATTCCTGGGGATATAAGGTTAGAGGAGTACCAGTATGAAATGATCGACAAGGAAATACCCTTAAATGGTATTCTGGTGCATCAAAAACAAATAAAGAAGGGGTTGAAGCTTTCCCTCAGAGAGGACCAGAAAAAGTTAATGAACTTTTTTGATATAGCCCCTGGTCAGTTCAATCCGTATGTATACGACCTGTTTAGGGTATATGGGGCAATAAATGGCCAACTCAGGTACAGGGGGGAGGAGTTGATAACTGTTGATGATCTATGTGTGTACTACATGCTCAAGATGAACCCGTTGAAGTTAGGCTATCGGTACTTAGCGAGGTTTATGAAAAGACCGTTATTTTAAGATATGGTGTCAACGGGGGGAGGGGGGCGAGGTTTGAAGTGCTTGAATAGGATGTGAAGTGTTTCTAACTATTTTATGTTGTTTGCAGCATTAAAAGAGGTCGACAAGAAGTCACAAGTAAAAGAAGAGTTGTATAAGGTGAGGAAATATTTCTTTGGTAGGATCGATAACCTGGTCATTGACCAAGATCTTATAAGCATGCTATTCCAGGAGGCCGGTCTAAAGAGGTCAAGGGTAAAAGGTTCTGAAGTGCCTGTTATTGACGGAAAAATGTCGGCGAAGAACAAGAGAGCCGCAGATGCTAGCTTGCCACTGGAAAATCGTTCCTTGACTGGGTGCAATACTAATACAGAGATTGATGCCATGCTAAGAGAGTCTCTGGGAAGGAATAAAAACAAAAGGGTGGCGAGTTCTAATGTTCCTCCATTGCTTCCTCATAAGAGGCTTACTCGACAATCGGCAACGGAGGAGGTTGTTGGCATCGGTAAATCAGCAACTGTGGTGGAAGGGCATCCTCCACAGGGTTTTGGCAGTGTGGTCCTGAAGAAGACCAGTGGTGGCGAGACGTTAAAGAGTCTGAGACAGAAATTCAGAAGACCATGGATGCTTATACGTATGGGATGGATGAGCTTAAAAAGGAGCTGAAGGATTGTTTGGTAGGGATTAAGAGCTTAAATACATTTTTTAGCGAGGATCAGAGGAACATGTTAAAGGTGAGAAATTTTAATGCTTTACTATGAATGAAAAAATTGGTAGGTCATTCGAATATTCATTATGACTTTGATGCAGATTAAGAAATTGGTAACTGAAGCCATGAGTCGCGTTGTGGGCAGTGGTGAGCTGGCAAATTAGATTATTGCCAATAAAAATATAGAGAAGGATTTGATCACGGAGAAGGCTGAGTTGAATGCAATATTGAATAGTTTTAAGCTCGATGCAAAAAAGGTATGGGAAGCTGCGCTTGGTGAAGCGAAGAAAGTGGCAGAGAAAGAGAAAAAGGAAGCTTTGGCATTGTAGAAGACCAGCTTTAAAAAGATGTAAGGGAGCAAGTTGCCGATGTTCGGAAAGCAATAGAGCTTGAGCAGGGAAAATTTCTCGATGAGGTGAGGGCCCAGAAGAATGCTAAGAAATTGGAAAAATGTCAGGAAGTGAGGGTGCATTTTTCTGGAGAGTATAAGGAATTGGAGGAAAGAAAAATGTTCTACAAGGGGCTTACGAAATCTAGTGGTACTGTTTTGGATGATAGCTCAGAAGACGATGTACCTCAGACTCCCGATGTACACGGGGCAACCGAAGTAATCGAAGATGATGTGATGGTGGAGGCTGATGGTTCTCATCCTGGGGAGGTAGCCAATGTGCAGGTACCTGATGGTGCCCTAAAGGTAAATGAAGAAAATTCTCCTTCTGAAATGTTAAACATTGTGTAAGCAGTGCTATGTTGATAAAGGATGTAAAAATGGTCAGTGGGACCAAAACAATTTAATTTGAATTTTGTGGTGAATATTTGTGTTGCAAAAAAAATTTATTTATGAAATAATTTTGTGCATTTGTTTTGTAAATAATTCTAAGTAACAGATTTGATAAAGTTATTTTATCGAATGTGACTATAGATTTGAGCGATAGGTGAGGAACGCTTGTTTGCGTGATATGTGAAAGATGGCCATGAAAGAGAATAAGTACCAGATGTATATCCTTTGATGGGTGTAGTAGCCTACTCGTAGCCTTCTACCCCAGTCAAACACTCGAAGGCTACCTCGACGCCTACTCAAACATCTCGAAGCCCACTCAATCCATAAACAGGCCTTCCAGAGATTATCCGAAGATGAAGCCTCGACTCTGAATAAGCCTAGAAGACAAACTCTACATCAACATCAGAAATAGTTCGATCATATACTTACATGGTTGAAGTATGACAAGACAAACAACTCATCAGGTAAGAACAACGTGGTTGTCGGTCTTGTCAGCTACAGTGACAGAACCAACAAACGGCTACAGTGACAGACCCAACAGCTGCTACAGTATCAGAGCATAGTGACAGACCTGATATTTCTGGCATCAATACCAACTCTGGGATACCTGCTCGATATCTGAAGGATACCCGGAGGGTACACTTGTAATGTGACCTAATCTTGGTGACTCAGCTTTTCCTATGTTCTATAAATAGGAAAGATGGGGAATCAGGGAGAGGTTACAAGATCTCTCCCTTGTTTACCTTCGATTACCCTGCAAAACGTACAATACTCGAACCTTTGAATACTCGACAGAAATACAAACACTCTTAAAAATCCTCATCAGAGGTCGTGGAGCGTCACATTCTGGGCCTCCATGCAAATATATTGTCAGTAGATTTATTGCGCTACAAATTATATACTTGAATTCTATTGATAAAGGATTGATCCCGTGGTGTAAGAGCCGACTTCCCTCTATACGAAGTTAGGCCCCTACATTTGGCTTCGTCTGTGCCTGCCCACCCTACCAATCTCCTTGCTCATTTTCTCCATTTTCCAACTACCACAGATCATTCTCAATGGCCCCTACCCTCTGTTCAAGTTCCACCCATGCCGGTAGCTCCATCGACGGAGTGGCCGCCCAACTAGCCCTACTTTTTTTTAGCAATTAGCTCAAGTCGAGGAGCGACACCAAACACAACTGCACCAGGAACGTGAAAAGCACTAGCAAGAATTCAAAGCCGAATGGCATCGCCATTTAGATGATGCCGACAGACAGAACCGCGCCTGTAGGGACTTATCCTTTGATTTCACTCAAAATCAAGCTCACGAAGCTCGATTTACCTCCATCTCAGGCTCACGCATTTTTAACACTTGACACTCTAGTCAACATTCCAACCAGCCCCACGAACTACTCAAGAGCGTGGTCGAGCTAAACCCAGAAAATATTATCCAGTCAAAGACACCTGTCCCCCATGAACTCATTAGTTATTTAGTCAACCACCACTAACCATATTATTTAGAAAATGTGCTCCAGCACTATGAAGAGCTTTGGGAAAAGCTTATATAAAGGAAAAGTTCCAGAAGAGACAGGGACCAGAAAAATTAGACAAACTTCTTATTTACGAGATCAAAAACATTTATATATTTAAAGATTACTTGTAATAAAGATATCCGTTTCAAGCAATAAATATACTTTTACAAAAATCCTCCATACGAGGTCGTGGCTTTTTACCTATTCAGTGGTTTTCCATGCTAAAAACACTTGTTTATATTTCTTACTTTCTATTAGAGTATTGTTACAGGTTCCTTGGTGTGATAGCCAATTTCTAATCATTTCGAGCTTACGGAATTTGTCCATTATATTTGGCGCCATCTGTGGGAAAGACTGTATTTCCACGATACCCAAAGACAGTCTTTCACTATAATTTTCAATTATGGTTTCTTCCAAACGACAGGCCGCAGGAACTCAGCTCGAAATTTTTGTGGATCCGGGACAACTTACCGAGTTATAGGTGAATCTCCACGCCGAGACAGAAAAACGTGCCAAACTCGAACTTCAATTGACAAAGGATCGCGAGCTCTGAGCGAAAGAGCTCGATGTAGAACAAAAAGCTCGATGCAGAACAAAAGAGCACAAAGATCAGATGATGACGATGCAGACTGCACTCGAGGCTCTGCAAAATACTCAGCAGGCTCCTCCAGCCAGGGGTCGCGATCAACTTCTAGAGACCTCCTGCATTTCTGCAAGGGAAAGATTGGGACCTCGGGGAGCTGCCAGTAAAGCCATTTCCATAAATTTACCACACGGACTGCAGCCCTCCATCCATTTGGGGGGAGAAGTTTAATCAGAAGTCAGTCGAGGTCACCAGATTTCCATCCATCAGGAGGAATACTAGCGACCTCTACATCAAGTTCTAGCGCGAGATTGTTTGAATGAAGGTACGGGAACTCATCATCCCCTGCCAGCACGTCCAACGATTCAACCAACACGTCATTACGTCACAAAAAAACACATAGACCAACAAATTAAGGAGTTGATCGAGGCACAAGTTCTGGGTACTACCGGTGATACCACGAAGTTAGAAGGAAGTCCGATTGCCAAAGAACTATTCGATATGGAGATACCGAAAGGTTTCCATACTCCCAAAATTCACAAATGCAAAGGTACTGACCCGAAGGAGCATATTCAGCAATACCGTGATTCATTGGGGCTGTAATCCAATCTCAACCACATTCTCTGCCGTCTGTTCGCCATAAGTTTATAGGAGGAGCCACTCCGATGGTTCCATTCTCTTCCCGAGGAATCCGTCTACACGTTTGATCAGCTGCAGAAATAGTTCATCAAGACATATGCTCACAACAGAGATAAAGAGGAGAACTTGTATTCTCTTATCGGTCTTAAATAGTCACATGGAGAAAAGCTTGAAGACTTCTCAAAGAAATTCCTAGAGCTCGCGAGAAAAGTGGATAACCTCGACTAAAAAATAGCTGTGACCATTTTCACTAATGCACTCCGGCTCGATTGCAAAGCCATAGAATACCTCTTCCTTAATAAGCGTGCGACATTAGAGGAGATGATCACCAAAGTCAACGGTTACATCAACTTGGAGAGGATGATGTCTGAGGGACAAAAGTTTACTAAATCTGCTCTCTCCACCAAAGCTCCACCTATAGATCAAGCCAACAAGCCTAAGGAGGAACAGGGTGTCAGAAATGCACCAAGGGGAACACTGGATACCCCCAGAAAAATAGTCCACAAAACTAACTCGTCCTCCCAAAACTAAACGTCCGAATCTCCACTATTTTTCCACTGTTGTTGAAAGACCCGCTCTACCGCGTCTCTCAACCACTGGAGCCCATCGAGGATCGACCATTTTGCCTACATCATAAGGTAAATCATTATACTGCTGACAATTTCTATGCTTTACAACGGTTGCTCGAGCACATTTTAAAGGAGGGACGGATGCTCGAATACATTGTTGACCTGAAGTCATACCAAGATGGAAACTATAAGAAGCAGCTCGAAGTTGTTCAGGTCAACGATAGAGCAGAGGAGAAGCATCTTAACTATATGCACCTCTGCAATATGATCAAAATCTGCCAGATCACCAATTCTAACCGATCAAAGTGCCAAAGGCTTTCAAAATGCTGTAATCTTATACCTCAAGACAAAGAAGCCAAAGTTCTTCCCGAGTCGAGCAATGGATGACTCGGAATCTCCTTCGAGGATTGCGATACTAGCCATGTAAAATTTCCATATCATGATGCGTTAGTCATAATGCTCAAGATAAAACAGTTTGTCATGCACACAATGATGATCGATACAGGAAGCGGTATTGAAATTCTTTTTTAGAGTACGATCGACATGATGGGTTTGGCCGATGAAGTCATTCAGAGCGACACCGACATTAGTGGGTTCAATGGCTCCAGAGAGGAATGACTAGACAAGTTTACCTTACCTATTACCGCAGGACCAGCCACTATCAACGTCGTTTTCTATGTCTTCAATGCCAAATCTCGCTATCATGGGATTATGGGCCGTTGTTGGATACACAATATGGAAGCAATCGCTTCCACCTATCACCAAGCACTCTGATTCAAATATGATAATGGTATTTATGAGATCAAAGGTAGTCAGAAAGTCTCTCGACCTTGTAAAAATACTGTCTCTACCATCCTAGATACTTCAGACAGATTGACGGCATAGTAATTATGGAAAATTGATCACCTCAACGATCAATCACCTACTGAGGAGCCTGCGGAATATGTCAACATTGATGGACCTAGCAGAGGTACGTTCATCGGAACCAAGCTGGTTCTGCATGAGAATGATGCTCTTATTCAGTTCTTGTAAATCAATCGAGATGTTTTTGTATGGTCTTTCAAAGAAATGCCCGGAGTTGATCCGACCATGGCTTGTCACAAGTTAGCCATCAATATCAACGTCACAACGGTCAAACAGAAATAGCAACGAATTTTACCTCATCTTCGAGATTAAGTTAACACCAAGATCGAGAAATTGGTCAAAGTGGGATTCATTTGAGAAGCCAAATATCCGGACCTGATTTCCAATATTGTCGTTGTCCCAAAGAAGAACGGAAAAGTTTGAGTTTATGTAGATTTCACAGATCTGAGCAAACATAGTCCAAAGGATAGTTTCCCTCTTCCCAATATTCATCAGATCCTCGATTCTAGAGCAGGCCATGATCTCCTATTTATGATGGACGCTGCCTTAGGGTATAATCAAATTCCACTTCTGGAAGAAGATCAAAAGAAAACAACATTCATCACCGAAAGTGGCCTTTATTGTTATAAAGTCGTGGCCTTTATTGTTATAAAGTCATGCCCTTCAGTCTCATGAACGTAGGTGCTACTTATTAACGATTGATGACTGCTATGTTCAACGTGTACCTAGGGAAAATCGTTGAATTCTACATCAATGATCTCTTGTGAAAAAATGTATAGTCAGATAATTACATCTCAGATCTCAACACAATATTCAACATCCTTCGATCTTACAAAATGCTTCTCAACCCTGATAAATGTTAATTCAGGGTTCATTCTGACCGCTTTCTAGGCCACCTCATCAGCAAGAAAGAGATTGAGGCTGACCCAGATCAAATTCGGGCTCTCCTTGACATGCTTTCTCCAAAGTCAACGAAACACGTACAAAAACTTGTCGGCAAGATTGCCGCAATCAACCGTTTTGTCTATAAATCTTTAGACCGCTGTCGTTGGCTATTCCTATTACTCAACAGATGTACCAAACGAGAAATGGTTCAGCCAACTGCAGAGGTCACATGGACATCAGAATGCAAAGCAGCTTTTTAGGATCTCAAAATCTACTTGGGGAGGTCTCCCATAATGAGCACCCCAGTTGATAATGAGGAATTGATAATCTACCTAGCAGTCACAGATACTTCTCTCAGCTCAGTTCTCATTCGCCTGGAAAGGGAAAATAGAAAAACTAGTTTTTTTCATCAGTTAAATACTCACATCAGCGGAAACAAGGTACTCTAAAATTGAGAAACTTCTTCTCACCCTTGTTTATACTTCGCAAAAACTCAAGCACTACTTCCGAGCACATTCTGTCAAAGTTATGATGAACTACCCACTTTGGAAAGTTCTATCCAAAAAAGAAAAGTCACGAAGAGTGCATCAGTGGCCGGTCAGTTTGGGAGAACATGATATCAAGTTTGAACAACGTCATTCCAAAAAAGGTCAGGCCATTGTCGATTTTCTCGCGGATTTTCCAGTGGAGGATCCCGAGTGGGAGGAGCACGACCCAGACCTTGCCGAAGACACGCCAGAGAATCCAACCCCTAAGCCATTCGACGAACGACTTGACTGGATCACTACGTCAGGGTAGAAGCTTCTTACAGATGGATTAGCAAGACCCGTAGGGTCAGGGATCGGGATCATTTTAATTACCCCTTCTAATGAAAGATTTTAGAAATCAATCCGCTTAGATTTTGAGGCCTCAAATAATCTCACCGAGTATGAAGCTCTCATTCAGGGACTCGACCTCGCACTTGAGCTCGATGTCCCCGAACTTTCAGTTTACACAGATTCCTTACTCATCGTTCATCAATTTTCTGAGCAATACAAAAGAACGGGAAGATGATCGAATGCGCAACCTTCGTTGTAGATAACATGAGTAAGTTTGTGAAAGCAACTCTCGAATATCTTCCTTGAGGTGAAAACAGACACTCCGATTCCTTGGCATATCTATCCGGGGTCTTGGGTACAGAAGCTCGATATCTTCATATTAAAATCATTTCAACCCCCAGCATTGATCACATATCTGAATGCACGATCAGCAGTGGGGGCGATAAAAGGGGAGATGACGATTGGCGAAAGCCTTTCTTAGCCTACCTCGGTGTCGACAACAATTGTAATGGACCACTCCCAGCTGATCCAAAAGAGCGCCGACAGCTAATCAACAACTCGAAGTGTTACATTACTCAAAATGGTATGCTTTGCCGCCTTTCCGTTACCGGGCCTTACCTCAAGTACCTCTCGAAGTCAAAAGCAGGCAAACTGCTTCGCGAATTATGCAAAGGAACTTGTGGCTCCCATGCCGTAGGTAGATCATTAACAAATAGAGCTATAGCTCAAGGAGTATTCAGGCCCAGCATGTGTAAGCAAGCATAAGAATATTCCCGCCGGTGCGGATCCTGCCAGAGACATGGACATATGATACGTGCCCCTGCGCCCAAACTCCATGCAAGC
Organism: Kingdonia uniflora; assembly: GCA_014058105.1. Lineage (NCBI taxonomy): Eukaryota > Viridiplantae > Streptophyta > Magnoliopsida > Ranunculales > Circaeasteraceae > Kingdonia > Kingdonia uniflora. Next base: position 793,352 of record JACGCM010000779.1, on the reverse strand, counting down.
AAGGTTTTTTGGCCAATCAAAAGATAGGTGCTAGACCTTGTCGGTGAATTCCCTAACTCTCCAGGTAATCGCCATCACCTATTCATAGCTAACGATTACTTTACAAAATGGGTAAAAGCAATTCTACTATGTTGAACCAGAGAAGAAGAGATCATCTCTTTTATCTGGAACCACATAATCACTCGGTTTGGGTACCCCCATCTAATTTGAATCAATAACGGGCCCCAATTTGGGGGAGATAAGGTCGTAACCTTTCTAAACCACCACAATATCATCCACTCACCATAAAATCCATACTACCCTCAAGGCAATGGCCAAGCCAAATCACCAACAAAGCCATCCTGGATGACTCAAAAAATAGCTTCACTCATAGAAAAATGGAAATTGGGTTTGCGAACTACCTCACGTCCTATGGGCGTATCGAGCCACTCCCCGATAAACCACTGAGTGCACACAATTCCTCCTTTCTTATGGCACCGAGGCTATTATTCCTTCTGAATATCATCATCCAGTTCACGATCATGAGCTGACTGCCGAGGAAAATGAGTTCGAATTGGCTTGCAACCTCAATATGATATATGAGACCAGGGAATGCGTCATTGCTAGTCTAGGTCGGTATCATCATATGCTTGCCTGATTATATAATAACCGAGTCAGGAGCTGTACTTTCCAAATCAGAGATCTCGTCCTCAGAGATATTCCTCAACATCGCAAAGTGCCTCACGCTAGAAAATTAGCCAACAATTGAGAGGGTCCATTCATTATTACAGGTCTCTCAGGCCTGGGATCATACTATCTCATGACATAAGAGGGAATCCCCATTTCAAATCCTTGGAACACTAGGCGACTGAAACGGTACTATCGCTAAGCGTCTTGCTACTACATTTTCATTGTTCGTATTTTGCTTTTCAATTCCAAAAGTGAGATTCTCATCTCCATCCAATGTAAATTCTGAACTTATCAATGAAAGTTTTTTTTAACAATATCATTCTCTTTATGATCATTCGACCACATTCTACAGATTAAAGCATAAATAATTCTAGCTTATAATCAATCTTATCCAAGTTAGATCAAGGATATCAATTGATTTGGCTTCTTTTACTACATATCTACGATTGTAGCAAGTGTAGAAACTTGTCTCATATCAAGGACTCTACCCAACAAGAGATAAGGCAAAGGTAATACTAGTCTTCATCTTTTTTAACTTGTTTGGATCATTTATACCGGCTGGATCAAGGATATTACTTGGTTTGGTTGACTCTATTATATCTCTGCCATTGTAGCAAGTGTAGAAACTTGTTTTATATCAAAGACTCTACCAAACAAGAAATAAGGCAAAGGTAATACTAGTCTTTATCTTTTTCAACTTGTTTAGATCATTTATACCGATTGGATCAATGATATCACTTTGTTTGGCTAACTCTATTACATCTCTATGATTGCAGCAAGTGTAGAAACTTGTTTCATATCAAAGACTCTCCCAAAAAAGAGATAAGCAAAGATAATACTAGTCTTCATCTTTTTTAACTTGTTTAGATCATTTATACTGGCTGGATCAAATATATTACTTGGTTTGGCTGACTCTGTTACATCTCTGTAATTGTAGCAAGTATAAAAACATGTTTCATATCAAAGACTCTACCAAACAAGAGATAAGACGAAGGTACTACTAGTCTTCATCTTTTTCAACTTGCTGGGATCATTTATGCTGGCTGGATCAAGGATATCACTTGGTTTGGCTAACTCTATTACATCGCTGCGATTATAGCAAGTGTAGAAACTTGTTTCATATCAAAGACTCTACCAAACAAGAGATAAGGCAAAGGTAATACTAGTCTTCAACTTTTTCAACTTGTTTAGATCATTTATACCGGCTGGATAAAGGATATCACTTGGTTTGACTGACTCTGTTGCATCTCTGCGATTATAGCAAGTGTAGAAACTTATTTCACATCAAGGACTCAACCAGGCATAAGATAAGAAAAGGTCATACTAGCTTTCATCTCTTTCAATATGTCTGCGACATTTCTATAGTTCAAATCAAGTTTCAACTAAGTTTAACTCAACCCATTTCTGCGATTAAAGAAAATGTAAAAAAAATGTTTTATATTAAAGACCCCACTAGACGCAAGATAAGGCAATGGTCATACTAGCTTTTGTCTATTTCAATGTGTCTGCGTCAAATACTATATATTTTCAGGTCAAATTCTTATTACATGGGTTTGTTTTCTACTGATGGAGAGTCAGCAGTGCTTCCCCCTGCATCAAGAGGTCAAACTTTCAGTTCGTAGATCATAGCAGCTCTATCCGATTCTATCAGTTCAGCAGCTTGAGGGCCCAGTTGGGTTTCCATGACGCTCAGACAGTTCCCTCGATCTATCTTAGCTCCACAAATGCATCCCTTATCCGACAGAGTTTTGAATAAGGTATCTCATTCTAAGTCAAGTCTTTTTACTTCCTCTACAAAATATGCAACAATCGCCTTTAATAGGTCACAGCGTGACGCATCAGGTATGACTATTGTTGTAAATCTCGCTCTCGCCTTCTCGAGGCATGACTCTAACCTAGCATACTCATTCTTCTGTTCAGTCATTTCAACATCGACCTTAGCATGATAGATTACATTTTCTTCCAACTTTTGTATATACTTCGCTGATTCAGCAAGGTTCATGGCTTTTAAGTCTACTACCCGAGCACGAAGTCTCCGAATTTCAGCGTTCAACTCTTCCCTAGCCGGAATATATTACAATAATTCTTCTTTCCTCTTCACCAGCGATTTATTTGCTTTGATCTCCTCTTCTAGAAATTTTTCCCTGATAAGAGCAACAACCAACTTATGCTAGCATTCCCCCAAATTTGTATTTCCCTTCTAGACCTGCCCCTGGATACGAGATACGTCATTCTCTAGCTCTCTTATTCGACCTGAGAGACTAACTACATCCCCTCGAACTAAAAGAGTCTTAACCTCAGTTCTACTTCCCCCTAAACACTCTCTAGCCTCGGATTTCTTGGTACTCGCAATGGCCTGTACTAGTTCGGCCTTAAGTCTTGCAACCCTCTCATTTAAATTGTTACAGCTTTGTTGCATTTCCCGGAATTCCATATCCTTGGCGGGTAGGGCTATTTGCAAATGTTCAGCTGCGGCTTCCAAAGCCGATAAATTTTTTCTAACTACCCCCAACTCGTCATCTTTTTCGACAAATTTTTGTCTCATTCGCTCCAGCTCATTCCTATATTTCTGGAGATCAGATCGAAATCGTTCCTCCGATTGTTCCAACGCCTGAATACGGTATTGAGTCGCGTCGGCATGCTTACCCTTTACAGCTAACGCATCAACTCGACTTTGAAGCTTCTCGACGCATTTTGTTACCTCTGCTAGTTCTTTTAATCCCTTATTTATCTCGGCATCTTTCTCTTCGACCTGAAGAGTCAGGTCGGAAACGGCTTGGGTCAACTCCATAAGTCTAAGATACGCCTTTACGTATTGATCTTCTCTATTCTTGTTCGCCTCCTTCATCCTATCGAACTGCTCTGTAAATTCCCGATTACACAAGAGTTCGTCATCCTCACGTGAGCGAGATGAATCTAATTCGACCAAGAAATATAATAATTTTTAGTACAGTTCGATTCAAGAAAGCCATTGAATATATACATACTACATTTCTAAAAAGACTGTAATTTCTAAACATCTGCTTCCAAATAATTTTAGACTAAAAGTTTGGAGTTCATTCTCAGATGAACGCTTCATGAGTCTTCTTTCGGCGTACAAGGTACATACTTTCGATATGCTACTCTATATTAATAGCATTGAATTTTTACCATGCATCTATATCCTGTTTACTTGATAACTTAACGTTGGTATAGCATACAAGTCGAAAGACCTATTCCGATCTAACCTGCAGCTTCGTTTGCGTAGACGGCAAGGCTTTAGAGGTCTCTCTTTCCCTGGAAAATCCAGACTCTAGATCTTTTATTCTATGACTCATCTCTCTAATTGCCTACAAAAAGTATATAAAACAAAGTCAATCAGCAAAATTTTCTTCCCCACACACAGTTCAAACAACTTACAAATATTTATACAAACACACGTGTCTGCCCTACCTTCTCACTACCACCTTCTGGTAGCTCAACGTCATCCCCTTAATTGTTGAGCATCGTCTGGCGGGAAATACCATCAAGACTGTCCACGATCCCCACCACTTCCGCTTCCTCCTCAGCGTAGGTGTCTACCTTAATGGCATCCACCTCCTCCTCAGAATAGCCTTTCAGCATCAAATGATGCCCTAGTCTGTCACGCTCCTTAACCATCTCGTCAAGATTGGCCTTTGTCTCCACCTGCAGCTGACCAATCGCCACGGCATGAGTAGACTTCAGCTGCCTAACTTCCTTCAAAGCTTCATTCCTGGATCGAGCTAATTCTTTTTCCAGCTTGATATTTTCCTTTTTCAGCTCGTTTCCCCCCCCTCAATACTGAGCCAAATCCCCTTAACAAGACGGGCAACCTGCAAAAATTACATCGATCTTAGCGATTAGCTCGAAGTGTATTAAATAGTTCTTTTCGATAAATATAAACTTACCATCTTGCTCGTATCTTTTTCTCTATGAAGAACTACCAACCTGGCCCTTTCTTCGACAACTTTAAGGTCGTCCACCACAGCAGATCGCCCTTCGGCGACCTTCTCTCCTGACTCCCCCGAGGGTTCGATCCTACTCGTCATATCTTTCCCGACCTTACCACATCCAATGGTACCAGAGGTCGACAGAGGCTTTAGAATCCATTTCTTTAGATATTTTAGAGCTATTTTGCTCGGCTTAGTAGGATTCGGCTGGGCCGAACTGCCAGTTCGAGGAGTCTTGGAAAAACTGATTAGAGCCTCTTCACCACTTACTTGCCTTTTTCCTTCATTAACACCTGCCATCGACCTAGTAGACTGAGCTTTTTGAACCTTATTCAATCTACTATCAGCCTACTTCTTTCTACTCAGGCCGAGTCCCTCCAACACAAGTTCGAGTTCAGTCTCATCTTCTGTAACTTTGTCCAACAGAGATTCCTTCCTCTCCACTTTAGACTTCACACCTGCAATAATAACATTTTCACCATCAACTACAGTTGTCAGCGAAACGTAACAATAATTCTATATATGCACGTCTATGCTTACTTTGCTTTACAGTTCTAAACCGAAGGTCCAATGGTTCTTCATCATCTCTTTGAAGACAATTACCCTTCACCCATATGATGTTGTCATTCCAGGTGCGACCTGCTGAATTCAGATCGAAGAAGCGATGCCGAGTTTCGCTCGCATAGAAATATGACCCCTCACTGGCCTTATAATTCTTCACCCCATAAAACTACAAAATATCCTTAGGGTTTATCCTCCGCACTTTTCCCTCCATTTCCTATTTTTCATTCAGATGGTCCCACAGGGTAATTACCTCCCACATATTCCCGTTCAATTGAATAGGACATGCTCCAATTACATTCATAATCCCCTTCACCAAATTGGTGAGGGGAAGGCTCAACCTATACTATAATTGAGATAGGCAACACAAAAAACCCTCTGAGAGGTCACTCCGGACATCCCCATCAAAATATTCTAACAAGATCGATTCATTTATACCCCTATCTCATTTTTCCACTTCCAAATCAGCCAACAGATAGAAATACTCTTCCCCCACTGCTACCGTACAACCCCTAAACTGCCTACAGGCAAACTCTACATAATTACCCCACTTCCCTTCTACAGCAGCCTTAGCTTTTCAAAACTCTTTAAAAGCATCAGAACGAGGAGGATAAGATATCAACTGGCCGAGAAAACCTAGGAATTATTCCCATCCTACTTCTACCTCACTCTCAGAATCATTCGTCCGACAAGAGGTCGATACCTCATTAAGAGACGAACTGCCCATCTTAAAAACAATTTCTACAGACACATTTTTGACCTACACAGATGCCTCTCACGCTCGACCTACATACAGGTTAAGGTACTTATCATTCTTCTATCTACGTATATATATATATTCAACATATATCTCTGATCATTCGTTTACGCATAACATATATCATTAATATATATATACGTCAACATATATTACACACATCTCTACTAACCTTCAGTATCCGAATGAGAATCTGCAGTTAAGTTAAGCTTTTCCCTCACAACACTACTGTATAGCCACCTACGAGATCCAGAATCTTTTGCCCTCTTCAGCCGTTTATCACCTTCAGATAACTCTTTATCAAATCCCCTGATCTTTCGTCTCTCTCTATGAGTACTCTCCAAATTTTTTGAAGTTATAAAACGTTAGATTAGAGAAGAAGAAGTACTATTTATCCTTTCTCTCTCAAGCGGCTGGCATTTATTGCTCCTTGGATGAACCGTCCTCGATTCCAGAACTGAGGCTCTATGTCAGACGCCTTGTATCTTTTCAATAAAACCACCTTTCCATCATTACAACTCCCTTCATTTTTTAACATATTTTTTCTCCCTATTTTCATATCTTTTCCTGACCTTCCCACACTCATGATGACTCACTCTGTACGATGTCAGAGTCTTATTTCTTTTTGTATACAAAGCAAACCGAGAAGCTTATGCATTTTCATATTTTTTTTTCTCTGTCCTTTCTTATCATATTTATAGTGATTGACGTCATTTTCTAAACTGTGCAATTTTTCAAAATTATTCAAATTATTTGCTAAAATAGTCCCAAAACAGATTTGTACCTATAGAGGATACGATTGACTTATACCATTTCTGTTACATTCAAAACAAATATATTGTTTATGAGCAACTCTTTATACAACATCTATCGCAGCCTTAGTAAACTGAACGATGTCATCCCGTCACATTATTTGTCGATCCTCAGATCTTTGAATTCGATCTCAACTTCAGCAATCAAACCCACCAACCTTTCTCGTTTTACCGCATCCCTAATCAATTCACGGAAGCACACCTCATAAAAATAATGAGCATACTCCAGTTCTTTACTCCTTACATCTAAACCTTCGAGCTCACATTCCCTCACCGGTAGCTCAACATCATAACCAAACTAACAAAGATCATCTCATGTACTTTAGCAATTTTTATAGCCAATCGTCCTTCTACGGCATAACAAATCCTCTGAGATTGAGTTCGTAACATCCTAATCCATCCCCCATTTTATACAGATCATCTTACCCGCATTTCTGCGTTTCTCACACACTTTCCCCTCGAATACGTAATTTTTTACCTTATATCTCGTAACAGCAAAACCCAAAATCTTAAAATAAATTATTAGAACATATCCCCTCACCAGTATACACATTAGTTACTGTACTTGACATTACGGTACCACTAGTAGTATCTCTATCGACTTATAGAAGCTTGAATTTTTACGATTACATATTTTCTACAATTTCTCTCCCTAAACTGTTAAAAACATAAATCATTTATACATCAATACGACATTATTAGCACGTACTCATCTCAGTTCGAGCAGTATTGCAACATTTCTTTTAAACTTATAAGCAGTTATTCAACCAATACCCAACACAATTCAGTTCGATTCAATTTTTTTGTCTATATACAGTTTATTAAATAACAAATTTTATTCATGTCAAAGATATTACATACGATTTATAGATAACAAGTTTTCACCACATCGACCTCAGGAATACAAAAAAATGTTATCCGTCCGGCACCAAACTCCAGGTACTTTACAGATAGCAATTTTTCCCTGCTTGTTAAAACTCACAGGTCATTCAGGCATGCCGAGACATCATGTCTTCTAGTTCTTCTTGATTAAGTGATTCTTCACCCTGATGCAAAGAAGACATTGGATACAGCAAAAAGTTTCCCTCAAATAAATTTGGTCGAAGTCCAGTCGAACATCAAGTGGAAACTATGCAAGCAGTGAAATCAGTGTTGGCCCCCACAAAACAAGATGAAGGTCTTTTGAGTGCAAAAAACACAATGGAAATACGTCAGCAGACTCCCACTTCCAATCCTCCTCCTCCACTGCCATCACCGCCTCTTCTATAACCACCACCACCGAAAAGTTGGTAGAAATGAAAAGGGCCTAGCTTTAAAATCCATGGTAGCACAAGAAATCAGCATATCTGCCCTGCAGATACACTTAACTTTGCATATGAAGCCCTAACCCTGTCTTCCGCAAGATTGTGGAGATAGGCCCACCGTTTATCGTCTGTCAAGACGAAGACATTAAATCTCTACTTATAGTAGAAATCTTCCTTAGCTTCAACCGCTTCCTCTTCTGACAAGCCTTGGTACATCGGAGGAATAGAAGCGGGTATCGACATTTTCAAGGAATGGTCACCAAAGTATTTCAACTTCAACCTCTGCATTTCAAACGCAATCCTCTCTTCAAGAACCATCCTCCGAGTTTTCACCATCTCAGGAAAGTTATGCAAGAAGAAATTGTTTCAAAGATTTGCTACAGGTACTATTTATATAACCCTACATTTATTGTGCAGGTTTTCCCAAACGTCATCATTCATTACGGACGTGACTATTCAAACGCAATCGTCACATACATCTGCATCATCATTTAATACCCATCATTTCCCAATATCACGTAACATCCATCCAGTCAAATGCCATCATTACTCCATTTCGAATTTCATACTTTTAACACATTCTTTCTCAACCAAAACCACTCGTGACATCGGTTGCGAGGGGGCAATTGCAGGGACTTATCCTTTGATCTCATTCAAAATTGAGCTCACGAAGCTTGATTTACCTCCATCTCAGGCTCGCGCATTTTTAGTACTTGACACTCCAGTTAATATTCCAACCAGCCCCACGAACTACTCAAGAACGTGGGTCGAGCTAAACCCGGAAAACATTATCCAGTCAAAGATACATGTCTCCCGCGATCTCCTTAGTTATTTAGTCAACCACCACTAACAACATTATTCGGAAAGCGTACTCCAGCACGATGAAGAGCTGTGGGAAAAACTTATATAAAGGAAAAGTTCTAAAAGAGACATGGACTAGAAAAAATACACAAACTTCTTATTTGCGAGATTAAAGGCATTTATATATTTACAGATCACTTGTAATAAAGATATTTGTTTCAAGCAATAAAGATACTTTTAAAAAAATCCTCCATCTGAGGTCATAGTTTTTTCCCTATTCAGAGGTTTTCCACGCAAAAAGTACATGCTTCCTTTTCTTACTTTCTATTATAGTATTATTACAGGTTCCTTGGTGTGATAACTATATCCTAATCATTTCGAGCTTACAGAATTTTACCATTACAGTGCCATTGATGAATTGTGCAACACCGTCTGAGAGCTGCAGCGACTATAGCCTATAGACGTTCCCCTACTGTCTCAAGCACCAGCCCCGTCGCGTGTGTCTGCCCGCGCCTAACTGGGGCTTCTACCAAATCAGGGAGTACCCCCGGTCCACCTTGGTGCTGCGGGTACTCCTCCCAATGTTCCCCCCACTAGCTCCATCCATTTCGACATCCACCCCACGGAGGACTCCTCTGACTCCACCCTTCGCTCCTCCAGATACCCAAATGTCATCCTGCCTGAGAACGTCTCGGGGAGCGCAGTGCCAAAACCATACTGAAGACTCAACCTCATCATTCTCGAATCCCTCGATCCCCCCTCATCCTGCCCACTGTGTACAGCAGAACATCGATTACAAAATCCAGCCGGTTATCTATGTCAGCGCGAGCCCACCTCCAAACTCATGAAGTCGATTGAATAACCCCTTCTGCCCCAAACTCTTCGCCATCGAGGTGCCTCCAAATTTCTTTACTCCCAAACTTAGCAAATACCGCAACACCGATCCCTAATCCAATATTCTTGAACTCCAAAATGCTCTTAGTCTCTACTCCACAGCCAACCACCTGATATGTTGCCTTTTTCCCACAAGTCTCATAGATAGCTCTCTTCGATGGTATCACAACCTTCCCAGTGGTTCTATTCGAATTTTCGATCAACTATCCCATCTTTTTATCGCCCAATTTGCCTTTATCAAAGACAGTGAGGTCATAGTCGATGCCCTTTTCAATTTCAGAAAATTCTCCAGTAAAACACTTGATCCCTTTACTAAGAGGTTTCCCGATGAGTCGCGCAAAGTCAAAAACCTTGACTGCGCAAACACTGTACTCACATATTCAAATGCCTTACCAGATCACAGTCGTTTCAAAGAGTATCTGGTCCTCCACAAACCTCGAACCCTTGAGGAGATGGTCTCAAAAGTTAATGGGTATATCGACCTTGAATGCCTCCGCGAATCATATAAATATGGGCAACCTTCAACTTCTACCGTCAATAATCCTCGGCATGGCCCACCTTCTACTCCCGTACCCCTGATCGCTCCTGTCTCACAGGAGACTGAGAGCCGAAAATTCCCTCATACAGACAATAATGACGAAGCTCGCAGGAAGCGACCAAAGCCGGTTCTACCCACGCTTACTACCTCTATCAGCACCCTTCTACCGCAAATCCAGGCAGACCCCATATTGCATATCTCTTTTACCATAGAGGTAAATCTAGGCGAACCTTACTGTGCCAAACACAAGTGTAACTATCACCAGACCAATAAGTGCTTTGCCCTGCAATACTCTCTCAAAATCATTCTCAAGGCAGGTCGTCTACGTCAGTATGCTGCCGACCTTCCCAGCTACATTGACGGGTCGTACCTCAAACCTCAACCCACCTCTGCTGTCAACCCGACCGAAGTTCACATCTACCAAATACATTTCATCGAAGTCAATAATATCGACAACGACCATTCCAAGAGAAATCATAAGCGCGTCGAAGAATGTTACAAACTCACTTACCAGGAGAAACTGCCCACCCTCCTGCCCGAATCAAGCCTCTGCCCTCGACCAAAAGGCATCTCTTTCATCGACTGCGACACATCACACATTCATTTTCCACATTCCGACCCATTAGTCATCATGATTAAGATTGAACACCTCTTCCTCCACACCATACTTATCGATACAAGAAGTGCAGCTGATATACTTTTCCTCCAAACTGTCCAAGCCATGAACAAAACAGACCTCATCACTGCCGCCAATGTCAAACTCAAAGGTTTTAATGGGGCCACAAAAGTTGTTGTTGGTTGGATCAGCCTCCCAATCACCGCTGGCCCTATTTCAATTTAAACCAACTTTCTTTTCATCGATAAGAAGTTTGAATACCTTGGTATCTTTAGGCGCGACTGGCTTTATGCCATGCGTGCCATACTTTTGACCTATCATCAGACCCTTTCTTTAATTACCCCTTCTGGTACTTGGAATTTAAAAAGCTCTGAACGCCATGCCCGTTCATGTGAGTATTCAAAAATCGATCTGACCCAAAAACTTGTCAGATTCTCATCGCAATTACTATTTCTCTCTAACCCCACACCTTCGACAACCGCCACCCCACCCATCAAACCCATTGTCTATATCAAACTCGATGGTCCTGGTCGAGGTACATTCATTAAAACTTTTATAGGCGAGGCAGAACGCCTCGAACTAATATATTTCTTTCGAGCAAACAAAGACGTCTTTGCATGGACATTCCAGGAGACGTCTTTGGCATGCCATTGCCACGATATTTTCCCCCATTCCACAACAGTAAAACAGAAGAAGTGTACCTTGGCCCCACGACTTTGAGATAAGCCTTAAAGTATATAAACTCATAGCCACGAGTTTTATCAGAAAAGTCAAGTATGCCGACTGGATATCAAACATTGTTGCTGTTCCCAAAAAGAATGGCAAAATCAGCATCTGCGTCGACTTCACAGACCTCAACAAGCACATACCGAAGGAAAGTTTCCCCCTCCCGGTCATCTCAGTACTCCTTGATGCCGCTGCTAGACATGAGAGCTTATCAATGATGAACGCAGCTTAGGATTACAATCAGGTACCCCTCCATCCTGAAGATTAACTTAAAACTTCCTTTATCACTGAACAAGGCCTTTACAGTTTTAATGTTATGCCCTTCGGCTTTAAAAACGCCGGTGCCATCTATCAACGCCTTGTCACAACCATGTTCAAACCCTTGTTTGGCAAGTCGGTCGAAGTTAACATCGACGACATGCTGTGGAAGAGCCTCCAAAAAGAGACCCACATCCAGGACCTAACTAAAGTATTTTCGATACTTCGAATATGCAGCATGAAACTCAACCCAGAAAAATTCTAATTTGATGTTTCAGCCGGTAAAATTTTAGGCCATCTTATTTATAAACGAGGTATCGAGATCGACCCTACCCATATTCGAGCTCTCATTGACATGCCTTCGCCCTGAACCAAAAAGGAGGTCCAAAAAGTGGCTGGTAAAATTGTAGCCCTTAACTGCTTCATTTCCATATCCTCAGACTGTTGTGCTTGGCTCTTTTCTCTATTACGCGACCAAGGCATTCAAAATGCCAAAAAGAAAAATAACCCTGAGATTAACTGGACACCCGACTGTGAACAGGCCTTCCTCGAACTCAAAACTTACCTTGGTCGACCACCCATCATCAGCACCCCTATCGAAGGCAAGGCACTCTCTTTGTATCTCACTGTTAGATATACCTCCATTAGTTCAGCTCTCATTCAACTCGAATCAAACATCAAAAAACCTGTATATTTTATCAACAAAACTCTAACACCTGTAGAAACTCGATACACGAAACTTGAGCACTTTCTCCTCACCCTCGTCTATTCGGCCTATAAACAAAAACAATATTTTCAAGCCCATCCCATCCGTGTTATAACAAGCTATCCCCTTCGAGAAGTACGCAGCAAAAAAGAGAAATCTAGAAGAGTGCAATAGTGGTCTGTTTATCTTGGTGAACATGACATTACATTCAAGAACCAGATATCCCAAAAAGGCCATGCAGTAGCAGATTTTCTTGCTAACTTTTCGGTCGAAGATGTCGATTGGGAGGAACACGAAGATGACCTGACAGAAGATGGATTTATTGCTACGAATGGATTTGTTGAACCCTAAAATAGGATGGCATCTCTTCACAGATGGATCCGCTGGGCCTAACGGTTCAGGGATCGGTATAATCCTGGTTGCAGCAACCAATGACCGAATAGAGAAGGCCCTCAAGTTAAACTTTGAATGCTTTAATAACGAGGCTGAGTATGAAGCCTTGATCCATGGCCTTGACCTTGCCCTCGAACTTGGTGTCCCTAAACTTGCCATTTTCATAGATTCCCAACTTGTTCAGAGACATTATATCGGTGAAAATCAAGCTAACGGTCGCATAGCAGAATAAGCTGCTCTCGTTCAACAGCGTATGGGCCGTTTTCCTAAAAAAAATTCTATCACTCATTACCCTTGAGGAGAAAACTAGTACGCAGATGCCTTTGCCTACATAGTAACTATGTTAGGCTAATCAGAATCCCGAATTCTCCCTATCAAAGTACTTGATCGCTCAAGTATCGACCAGATAAAAGTCAATGCCATTAATACTGGGGGCGAGAGTTTCGATCCAGACGACTGGCGAACACCATTCCTCTATTACTACAACAATAGTACCCTCTCAGATGATCCCAAAGATAGATGATCATTATTAGAGAACTGTCGCAGATACACTATCTACAAATGCGAGTTACATCGTAAATCCCCAAATGACGTCCTCCTTCGATGCATCTCTCAAACTGAAGCCTCTAAAATTTTAGCCGAACTCCATGAAGGTACTTGCGGTGCTCATACTACTGGTCTATGGCCCTTCGAGCTGTCTCCCAAAGTTTATTCTAGCCCAATATAAAAATGAAGCCAAAGAGTATGCCAAACATTGTGACAAATGCCAACGTCATGCCCATGATATCCACAATCCTTCACAAGACCTCCATTTCAGTCAAGTTTCCAGGCCATTCAAACGCTGGGCCGTCGATCTTATTGGTCCTTCTCCCAAAGTTTCGGGCAGCCGAGAGAATATCCTTGTTGCAAAAGATTATTTTACCAAATGGGTCAGAGTCGTACCTTTGTGTCGAACCCGAGAAGAAGAAGTCATCAAATTCCTATGGGAAAGCATCATTACATGTTTTGGATTCCCTCATATGATTCAATGTACCAACGATCTACAGTTCGTTGGGAGCAAAGTCAGAAACTTCCTTAAAAAAAAAATCATCCTCTCATCCTCAGTACCTTACTACCCCCAAGGCAACGGTCAAGTCGAAGCAATCAACAAAACCATAATCGATGGTCTCAAGAAACGTATCGATGCAAAGAAAGGTCGATGGGTTCAGGAGTTACAACATGTCCTCAAGGCCTATCGAACAACACCAAGAAAATCTACAGGCTGCACCCCTTTCTTTCTAGCCTATGGTACTGAAGAGTGCTCCCTATTCAATTCGACATACCCACACGAGATCCCAATTTCCCAGACAAAGATAATGAGTTTGAAATTGGGTATAGTCGGGTGTATGGTCCCCGTCCCCCCTCGCCAATCCCTCGACACATAGTTTGAATTTCGAGTCAACCTTCCCTTCTCCATCTCAACAGCCCCTCTCAAAGTACCTTCTTCCCTTCTCTTCTTTGTTGGTCTAGAAGCAACAAGTACGTTTCTAAGCAACGTATCTATCTTCTTCCGCATCTTCTGCACAATACCCAACATCCCAAATACCCAGTTTACCCACTCCTCATCATGGTCGATCAGTTCATCAATATACCTCCTCGAATTCGTCAATGCTCTACTACTGGGTTTTGCAAAACAATGAAAAAAAAGTTTAACAACCTATTCGATCAACATAATAAACAGTCTTCGACTATCAACTTACTTGGATTATATACCCTGTGCTGCAACTTGTACACCTATTCCCCTACTACATTATCAGAATTACCCTTTACCACCACTAAGTCCTTATCCCACCTACGGCCCATCGAATACAGATCGAATAGCCACGATTTATCTGCTTGACATTGAATGTGGTAAGTATCCACCTTCTTATTGGCTTTCCTCGAGTAGAACGATACAATATCAAACCACTCGATCAACCCCCTCTTCTCACACTTCAACTCTACATTCATCCCCTCGACCACCCTTATCATCTCGTATAAGTTGCCATTTATCTGGCAAGGAGCCACATCCTAGTGGTTCAATACTTGTTTCACCAGCTTTTGAAGGAGCAGTTGCATCCCTAGTCAAATCTGACTATCGTTCTTTAATATCATATGATATATTTGACTGTGAATATTAAAGCACGATAGTCAGATATATGATATTAAAGCACGATAGTCAAATATCATATGATATATCGTGCTTTAATATCATGCTTTAATATCCTTGAATGTGAATTTGGACCCTATTGGCATCAACTCAACATCCACCTTCGACAATTCATGTTTGGCCATAAATCGATCTAGTCTCACTTTTTCCTGAGCCGACACCGGCCCCGCTACTCTCCACAAAACATCTAACATATCACTATTATCACTCCGCTCCCCTTCCCCCTCCTCCCTCTCATCCCCCGAAGGCTCGACACCACCTTCATTTCTCCTTCCCTCCCCTTCCTCAGTTTTCTCTTCATCATTCTCCCCGATCACTCGAGCCCTACGGTGGCTCTAACTCGAAGCTCCAACTTCTGGTACTACCACAGCTAATGGGGCATATGTTGTAATATCTAGCACTTCAAAGTCGCTGCTCTCACCCCCTCAGCCTCGACCAGATACACTCGAATCATTTACTTTGACCTCCTCATCTATCAGCCTCATCCTCGAAGCTTGACGGGTACGCATTATACCCTACAGACGAAGAGGTACGCAATTAGATCGATATATTTGACTATCGTGCTTTAATATCATATTTTTTCCTACCCTCTCTAACTCGCACAACCCAAAGTCGAATGTTCGACTACAACCCTGGTCACAACCTCAATATCCCCAATTTACCACTGGGCCGTATCTCCAGCCACTTGGGTTGCCCCCTTCCTCGGCCAGGCCCTTACTAACCAAATCCCTAACATCACCTACCCCACGATAGAAACAACATACAAATACAGTAAAAGAAACTACAGAGCAGAACTAGAAATCACCAATTTACGAAGGAAATCAGAAGAAATACCTGTTCGAATGGTTCAGCTCTCTCAGCAACAACGACAATTCCATTTCTCCTCTCCAACAAGCTCTACCTCTACAATGGCGCATGTTTTTCTCTCTTTCTCTCTGCTTCTCTCTATGATTAATTATTTGGGGAATAGTAAATTTCTCACTCACCATAAAACAAGCTCTACCTCAGACAAATAAAACTGTTTCGATTTCCTCGCTCACCATCATTACCACTCCTCCACTCCCCCTTACTTTTTGGCCGAGACGTGTATTAGCAATTTTACCCTCAACTGGTCCCACGTGAGTATCACGCGCCCCCCTCAAAAAAAATTAAGTCTCTCAAACATTATGGCACCCTGCCCGACGTTGTCACCTAAAACCTACCTGTCACTTCCACCTTTTTCCATAAACCGAGGAAAACATCATAATGACCTGTAGGGCACTCTGCCCTAGGAACAGTACCACCTCTGACATGCCAGCTGTTATGGCTGTCAGGCTTTGCAGTCGAAGCCTTTATGCCTTCGTAAATAGAAATTTTCAAACCGTTCCTGATCTCGTTTATGAACCATCGTCTTCATTCTACATTGCCCATTCGTCCATACATACTAAGTGCTCGAACCGTCGGTCAGTCTTTTTCAACATTACTCAAGTTCTTTCCATTTTCTGGTGTTCGATTCCTAAGGTTCGACCTTTGACAAAATGCTATCGCGCCTAAATTATCTTCGTCTACTATGCTTGCCATAATTACGATGTTATACTTCAAAACAGTACTATTTCATTTGAATACATCACCATACAAAAAAAACATAACAAAACAAACAGAGACAAAAAATATTAACAACAAAACATAAAAACTTCCTCTCCCACCTCCCAACACCAATGCCAATACCAAAACCAAGACTCCCCTATTTACATATGGGGCAGTTCTTGCAGAGCCCTGCCTCCTTGTACTCAACTTGGTCTTCTACTTTGACCTCGTCCTCGGCCATGCACTTCAGAAAGAAATATCGGTTGCTGGCGTCCGGGTTCATCCACTGTAGTACCCTCCACCAATGTGCATTCGACATCCTGCCGATTGGCCCTCTGGCTCCAGCTCGACTAAATCTGGCATCACCCAGTCTAGACCATGATCGCCGAAGAAGTTCTCCTTCAACACCGCCATCTTCTCTTCTATCCGACGCTCTCGGGCTTCCATCCTTTTCTGGTACCGCGTATTTGGGGTAGTTTCCATGGTCTCGGTTTTGCAAAGTAGAAGATGGAGATAGCCTGTAGCTTCCCCTCACACCCCCTATTTATGCAGGGATTAAGGGTCATTAATTACCTCTTAATCAATTCCTCTCTTAATTACTCCCCTCGGAATTGGCCACGTTCAACCATTCAACACTCCAACTTCCCATGCCCAACCGTTTTCTCAGCACGTGCCATCTACACAAATTTTTGAGTCCCCTACTGAGAGGGGGAGCTACAACAAAAAGGTTAAAAAATGAAGGCAGTAGTCCATCGCTTTTACATAAAAACGAGAGCAATTGCCATCGCTTTGCCCGTCGCTGTTGGTTAGCCACATTTTTTAACAGTACCACTAGCCGTCGCTTTTCAAGGCTGACGCGACTACACAAACTCGTCGCTAATTTGCTACAACAATAAGCGGCCATTTTTTCCCTAGTCAAATAAAGTATTTACTAGTAAAATACGACTATTAGAACGTGTCGTTTAAATACGACTATTAGGACATGTCATTTTTTTCCCGCTATCTTGGGCAAACAAAACGACGGCAAAAACAACTGCAATTTACTGGAAAAAATAAAATAAAAATTCATTTTTTGGAATATAGGAACAAAAAATAACAACAACAAAGAAATAAAAATATAATAAATCAAAAACTATAAGGTATCATTATTCACAAAAAAATGTTGTAAGATTACATAAATTTGGAATCATTAATAAAGATAACTTTCTCTATCCCTTCACCATAATCTGACATTCACTACAATCTAACTAACAAAAGTATTTTCGAACAACTTGTTTCTCATTAAAAATGGAGAGTACTTGTTCTTTGCGTGCCCTTTCTCAAATAAGGTTTGGTGCCAACTCGAAAATCCTTTGAACTCTTGGCATTTCAGTCACTCTTGGAATATTAGTAATTCTTCCTCACCATGAATGGATTACTTGAGATAAGCACAGAACCAAAAATAAGGAACCGTACAAAGAAAATGTAAATTAAGTTAAATAAAACTTATTTAAATGAAATTCGGCAAAGTGAGGCTTCAATTATTAAGGTTTGTAGGGAGTCAACTAGTCAAGTTAGTGGAAAGCATTTGGGACAAGTGCTATTACATATAAGCAAAAATGTGAATCAACTACTAGTTTATTCTTCTGCCTATGATAAGCAATGAAACCCAAATTGAGGGAAATGGAATAAGACCTGATATCATCTCTAATAAGATATCCCTCAACAGTCTTTGATCATGTAACCGATTATATGATGTTGTGTGGTTACTGGATGATGCCTTGGTTCGTGGACTTCTTCTGACTGCCATTACTTGGAGCATACTTGTTAGAGCTATAACAACTAATAAGTCATTTGCCATATTCATTTGATAATAAACTCTGCCCCAAATATTTGGAAGTATTTAAAGATTGGGCAAAATGAAGCCACTTAGAAAACTTCTTGATTGTGCACATGGTGATACCGACGAGTAGTTATTCTTTATTTTCTGGAGTTAAAGGATGAAAAATCAAAGCTACTAAAATCATCCCCCAAGATAGTTATTTTTTGCCAATCAATTGGATGAGTAAAAATCTGCATTAGTTTTGCAAATGTCATTGCACAAAAGGCAATGTTCAAAAGCAATCAAAATTTGGTGATTGCCTAAAACAACGTTAATCTTTTAATCCTTTTGCCAGGAATAAACAGATGCATGTGAAAGTTGGGTGCGCTTGTATGTAAATTAGTAATTTAGTGTATCATGTATAAACGGCATGAAAGACTTATATTTTCTAGGTAGAAACTATGCATTATTAATAGATGCCTGAGTATTGGCTTCAAAAAGAGAGGCAAAGCCACTCGAAGATTCTCGACCATAGCTCTTCTATTTCACGATTATCCCCTGCATACTGCACACATCACGAATAAAATTAGAATTTATTTTTCCATGAACTCATCCATACTCGCATGCACAACATATTCAGAAAACATTCAGCTGATATTTTGATGAACTAATAGGATCCAAGAATTTACTATTGCGGAACGAAAAAAAATTCATCCTCATTTTTTCTTAGAAAGTTAGGTTTCTAGTTTCTCTTGCTATCCCAAGTTTATGTACTCCCCTCCCAATCTAGATTCTTCCAAAAAAATTTCTCTCTCAATAATTTCCTTTTACAGTTTCCACAAATTGAGGGAAGAAATTTCTAAGGGGTAAACCAAGATATTTAAATTTCCACACACTAGACCTTGAAAAAATATACTAGATTACACCATCTAGATGATAACAAAGATTCCTTTTGTAGAGGACACACCTAATTTAGACAAACAGAATGGTACTTTAAATTCATGACAGTTTCATTTTAACCCTCAAATTAAAACTACATGATCAATCTATATTTGTACTCAAACTAAGAGGCATCCTATTTCATTCAAATCATAGAATGCAACAGTTAAATTAAATTTGGACAAAATAGTCGAAGGAATACCTAAAAAGCTTTAAAAATAATATTGCCGTGATAAGAAACACGGTTTCTGCATTTATAGCAACTGTACAACTATGGTCCAACCAGTTCTACCATCAATTCCAAAGCTTTCTTCAAAAAACAACTTTCTTACTGTTCCGGATGACAAAATTCAAAGGAAACATCAAACAATTACACAAAATAGAAATGCCCGTTAAAACGTACACTAACCAAGAATAAAAATATTAAATAATCCAAAGAACCGAAGTTGAGATCTAAACATACCAAGCAATCAAGTAAATACTTGACAATACATACACCTCAGTGATAAAAAAAACAATACCTCCCAACTCCTTCAAGCACCTTGGAATGTCGATATTTCAAGTAAACGTCAAAGAATTACACCAAAACAAATAAAAATAAGTCAATTATATCAAGTTAGATTATACCAAGCAAACATTTATTAGTTTTTGCTCCAAAAAGATGGAACACAAATCCCAACTTCCACGGCACTCTGGAAAGTCGAGATTTCAAATAAACACAAATTAGCAAATACTGGATAAAGTAATACTAACATATTGGAGCTAAAATTTTGGAGTTGAAGTGATTTACATATGCAACCAAAGGCATGTTAGCCAAGATAAAGCGAATGCTCTAGACAAACTGTTATTGTAAAGCTTATACTCCCATCTCAAAACTCTGATAAGATTGATATCATTAAGTAAATTTATATGTATTCATTAAGGTTATATCGTTCAAGCCATTATTGAAAAGTTCTGGATTATTCAAGCTGCAATGTCCTTTTTTTTTTCTTTTTTTTAATGAATCAGAGAATCACAACAGAGGTTATTATCATACAAAAAAAAATTAGCAGAGGGATTAAAAGTACTACATACATTGAAAGCTAACTCTCATAGAACATAAATGTAACCTGCTATTGGTGATTATCCCAGCACAACGGATTGGGATTCTTGCTTTTGAGTTCTAAAGACGTAAGAAGTTCACATAGCTACACCACCTGAGATATCTAAATTGAGCCCGGATAACATCCTAATCAACTGAGCTAGGCACGATCCACATTAGACACATTTATTCACTTGCATCTTTGGACTCATTATGAAAGCCTGTGAATATAATCCAACCTTGTTATGTACCCATAAGTTTAGGAATCTTGTCTTGATACTTCGTCACAAACTTAGTCAAGAATACCTTCCCGTTCTGATGTAGCTCTGAGTGGATATTTACATCTTTCTTAAGCAGAATACCCTTTGAAAAGAGAATTTGAAGAACTGAGTACCTGGGAATAATCCTCCCCTCTAGACTAAGAATTATAAGATAGGAGTATTTTTAACCCACAGAAGCACTCCATCCAAAATTTTTCACAGAGAAATCCATCAATTTCTTGATCTTGTTCTCGAAAGATTATACAAACATGGGTTAAAGTTTGAAGGCTAAGAAAAATTTTCCCTCAGACAAACCAAAATTATTATAAGCTACCATTTTCTTGTCCCATATTTATTCACTTAGTGTCAGCATTTCTATATATCTTATGAATCCTTTAGTTTTAGGATTGAAGCCCAAATTTTTAGCCTTCAAAATGGCCACCTCCAACCTGGCAGGTTTTTGCATCAGTGAGAATGGCTGACAACTGATTAACATTTATATATTGGGTTCAGGTATACCATAGGTTCGCAACATCGAGATGTTTGGACTCATAACTTGCTCTACATTGTACAAAAATAGATGGGGATTCCTCTTGAGCATAGTGACGAGTTTTTCGTCTATGTGCACAAAGGTTTTTATGAAATGACAAGATGGGATTATTTAGTTTTCCAGGTCCCCCTTAATAGGAGTGAAGGGTACCTAGAAATCATCGTTGCAAGCTCGGAATTTGACATCCCTAAAGATTTGAAGAACGCAAACTTTGGTTTTAGGGTTTGTTCTGGGTTGGCTATAACAAGTTGAGAAGGGCGTTTGTGACAAAGTCTGTGATTTGGGCATCGCTGAAACCATGTTTTCTGAACAACTCAACAACAATATCTGCTTCTTTTAAAGATTTGATTTTGATCGTCCTTGAACCCTTAGTAGCTGATTTTAATGAGTACCCAAATGAGTTAACAAGGTAAGGAATAGTGGGTGATTTCACATTTGTTGATTCTGATACTGGGTTGAGAGATTGGGTTTAAAGAAACCAAAAATGGGGTCTTGTTGTTGTTAAAGGAACTCTAGTTCGTACAATTAGAAGTTGTTTGCATAGAAAATGAAACATTTTTCAAGTTAAATTTGAGGATGGGTTTTCGATTAAACTTACTGATTAGAAGATTTCAAATGATTTGAGCTGCTGCTACCTCCTTCTAACTTCCATAAAAAATAACATTGAACCCTCAAGCTGCAATATCCAAAACTATTTAGTACTCTAAAACCCATACTCATAATTTTAAAGGCAGTTTGCAGATTAGTCCATGGGAAATCAAGTTCTGCTACTCATTTCATACTCAGGAAGACCATGGAAAATATCATTTGAACATTATAAGAGAGCTCCGTACCTATAAATGCCAATCACACAAGATAATATCTATCACAAAATTCATATTTCAAATAATATTAAGAACTTTAGATAATAGATTTCAATAGGGAACTCACCTTGAAAAATAGGGAAATGGAATATCAAAGAAAATCAATTACCCATGAATCACATATGAGATGTAATTAGGATCAGACCCACCGATCTGTGATTTTTCTCAATTAAATTCAACTTTTATCGATTGCTTCATATGCATTTCTATTGCATCATCACCCCTTTTTTTTCTCTCTCTTTCTCTCATTCTCTTAAGCAATTGAAAAGAAATTCTTGTGAAATCGTCCTTGAGCTTAGCTTGAATCCCTAATTTTATTTACTAAGACGGTGAAAAGTAAAAACTTTGTAGAGCGCAATAAGCATAAGCAATTGAAAAGGGTAATTGCGGGGAAGCTTAAAAAGGAATAAGAAAGACCTGTGAAAAAATGAGGGGACGCATAGGAAAACGAAGGCAACATAGTCATTAATTAGCGACATGGTGTCTTATCAATTTTATGAGTCGTAATTTTTCATTTTTGTTGTATTATAGCCTAGTCGCAGCCTTCTAGCACCAGTCGAGTACTCGAAGGCTACATCGAAGCCTACCTAGAGTCTCGAAGCCCAACAAGACAATAACTAAGTCCATGAAGACTTCTGAAAGTTATCGAACACTCGAAGGAGTCATCAAACCTAATGCCAGAACTCAGTACCAGTACCAGAAATACTTTATCCTTGAACGTACATGGTCGAAGTCAGAGACGTTAGACAGCCAGCTCACCAGATATAATTGAGAAATAAGCCACTCGACAACTGCAGTGCCAGAACCAACAGCTACAGTATCAGAACCAACAACTACAATATCAGACCCAGTAACTATATTGTCAGAATCGACTCTGGGTACAAGTCAGTTGCCCCCAAAGGATATACATGTAACTTGACCTCCCATGGTGACTTCGCCCTTTCTATATCCTATAAATAGGAGGGAAGAGGCACTATGAAGTGGTTATAAAATCTCTCCCGCAAAGCCCTACATGATTACCTTCGAATACCCTGTAACAGTCTACTCCTCGATCCTTCAACTAACTTGATATATATATATTATTTCTCCTTAAAATCCTCATTGAAGTTCTTGTAGTAACCCATTCTAGGCCTCCACGCAAGTATATTATCTCAGTAGTATCTCTGATTATTGCAATTATATGCTTACAGACCCCTAATCGAAGATTAACCCCATCGCATAAGAGCCAGTTTCCCTTCATATGAAACTTGGCCCCTACAACTACCATATTATAGGTTCTTCGAAGTTCGACTGGGGTACTCCGATTATGGTGGCTTCGTATAGAGGACTAGATGAAGTCTTAGTTCTGAAGAATGGGAAGGGGAAGAATTTAGTCACAGGCTTCTATACAATGTCGGTGTTTTGGTCCTTTAAGTATTATCAGGTTATAATATATCTGGTGAAGGTTTCGATCTTCAACCATGTTTATCCCTGTATGGGTGCATGAAGAGATAAAAAGGACAATTTGGGGTCTAAAATCCATCATTATTTTACTGTGATCAGAGAAATAATAGAATAAAAGGACATAAGTAACATTGATTGGCAACCATGGGTAAGGTCTAAACAATCAATCCATCCAGATGTAAGATATGCCAAAGTACTTAGTTTGAAGAGGGTTCCATTGGGTTCAATCCCATACGGGAATGGTACGCTTTGGTATTTAGGAGACCGGTGTATGCGTCAGAACACTGGGCATGATAGTGTTTCCTATGACCCCCCAAGAGATTATAGAATTTCCATGGTACGATCGAGAGTTCTATCAGAAACATAAAGATCTGGACTTCTACGATAGAAATAATTATCTCATTGATGACGTGGATTACATACATATTGGCTTTTGGCTCATCCAAATTCCAATATTAGTTACACTTTAGTCAAGGGGGCCGAAAATAGATGGATGGTCAGGCGTGATCTAGTTAGGCCCCATCTACGGGTGCCACCTACTTCAATTTTAGTTATGTCTTCTCAGGTAGAAAACTATGGTGCTGATGCGACCAAAGAGGATCATGATATGGGATGGTTCATGGATATGGTGGGAACCAGCGGAGAGCGTAGATAGATATTGATCCTGGCCCTTCAGGTACCACACTCGTGTCTACCTAGATATACTATGGATGAGTTGTGGCATCAAACCATTAGAATGCGATATACGATATGTGAAGAGTCGAGGCAATATGTTGAACGTACAGAGGAGTTAGAGGAACAGTTGGCCAGTCACAAGATATTATCCATACCACAGGAAAGAGACTAGCTGATATGTCTATCAACTACTAGACACAGCTGAATGTGTAATGTACCTATGATGATTATCTCACACGTAGTAGACGTACCCGCCAAACAAAAAGAGGCCATCGCACTTACCCATAAAATTGATTATGCTATGTTTAAACTACGTTTGATATGCTATGCTTGAACTTTGATATGCTATGTTTTTTTTCGAACTTTGATATGATATGTTTAAACTATGTTTAATTGATTATACATTATGTTTGAGAATTATATGTTGTGATACTTGTTAAGGTATGAACTCGAATTATGTTGGAGGTCATTTTAGTTCGATTAATTTCAATTTAAGGATTGAAGTCGGATTGAAACGGATTGAAAATAAGATCTTTAATGTTCAGATTCAAACTGGTTATGATCGACAGAAGTTTGAGCTGGTTAAGTATCCATAAAGTTCGAACTGATTAAATTACTTAGAGTTTGAACTGGCTATGTAGCCTAAAGACTCGAGCTAGTTTTGTTCGAGTTGCTGAAGAAGAGCTGAAAATAGGTCGAAGTCGTTCGAACGAGAATGGAGCTTATTCGAAAGAGAATAGAGCATGGTTAGGGATTGTGTGATTAGAGCGATGGCCGATATGGAGAAATTAGAAAGCGATGAATTCAATGGATTGAACTTTGGGATTTGGAAGATGCAAGTAAAAGAATTTTCTATATGTAGAGGATTATGATTTTCTTCTTGGAGGGATTTTGACGAAGCCGGCCGATATGGATTGTTTGGAGTGGGAATTTTTAGATCAAGATGTTCTTGGTAAAGTTTGTTCAACACTCTCAAGTTCTATTTCTCCTAATTGCCTAAAGTGAGTATCGTGTTAGAGATGATGGACTAACTATTAAAGATGTTTGAATCAACTTTGAGTGATTTAAATTCTCAGAAGTGTGCTACGAGTATTTTAGATTCTCGTAAGCAGGTTACTTTCAGCGACGTGGTTGAAGTCTTTGGTGATGATTCTCGTGTAATACCTCTTAGAGCTTCGTTGTTAAAATTGGGTAATTACTTGGATGTTGAAGTTAGAGGAAAGAGAACTTCACATATTGAGGTTGGAAGCAAAAGGCGCATTAAGGCATGGAATTGCAATCAACAAGATATTTGTTAGAATTGCGGTAAAGTTGGTCATAAGAAGGAAGATTGTAGATCGACAAAGAAGAAAAGATCTGTAATGAGACGTTCGGTGACTTTCTCAAGGATATGACTTGTGGATCCAATCTTATTTCTATTAATTTGGTAGATATGACTTGTGATATTCGGGATAATCTATGTAATGTGATTCATGGTACTCGGGATAAGTAGTGGTGGTTATCTTATGGTGTTTGTAAGGTAAAAGCGAATTGTCTAGCTATGATGAGTGTTATCACATAGTAGATAATGAAGATGTTCGGATTTCATTAATGAATGATAATTCGTTAAGTTTGGGCATGGTGCAATTTGTGTCTTATATGGCTAAAAATATGTTTTCAAGCCAACTATCGGACTTGGGTCTTTTGGCCACCTTCGCCGATGATGCTTTTGAGATCATGAAGGAGGCTATTGTTTTAGCTTAGAACAAAAGACAAGATGCATACTTAGAGACGTGTAACGCTAATTATGAGATTATTGGTGTTGTTACTTCGATGGTAGACTCTAGAGCATGGCACGAGAAACTTCATCATGTGAGCATTGGGATGAAAACATTGTTCTCGAGGAGAATACTTGACAAGTTAAAATCGATAGATTTGTTCTTTTGTGAAGATGTTGTCTTGGTGAAGAAAAAGAAAGTTGGGTTTCCTAGAAAGAGAAGAAATTTGAATATGGGATCGAACCACTTATACGATGATGTATGGGAACCGACTAGAGTTAGTTCCAATGGGGGATTTCATGGTTTTGCTGCTTTCAATGGTGATTCCACACGATAGCTTGGTGCACATTTCTTGAAGAATAAAATGGATTAGCTTGATGTCTTCGCTAGATGGAAAGCGTGGGTTGAGAATTAGATGGGTTCAATGTTGAAGCGTCTTGGGTCTAACGGTGATGGTGATCAATTTTGCTGTGATAAGTTTGTTATAGATGAAGCATCTATTGGGATTGAAAGGCTTGAGAAGATCCCAATAATACCATGAGTGTTTGGTATGGCTGAAAGTGTGGTCCGTGAGATTACTGAAAGGGTGAAAGTATGAAATGCTTTATCGAGTTGTCAAAATAGTTTTAGGTAGATTTGGTAGTTTCTGTAGGGGCCTAGGTTCACGAGGGGGGAAGTTGACTCTTACACTATGAGTTTTATCTTTGACCAGGGGATTTTAAGTATATATTATAGAGATTATACACTTGCGTGGAGGCCAAAAATGGGTTACTCCATGACTTCTGGTGAGGATTTTTAAGAGTTATGTTATATGTGTAGAGTAGTCAAAGTATCGAGAACTGGGTTGTTACAGGGTATTCGAAGTCTTACTCTTAAGGTCTGTTGGGAGAGATTTTTCTAACCCCTTCATAGTTCCTCTTCCCTTCTATTTATAGAACATAGGAAGGGTTGAGTCACCATGGGAGGTCAAGTTACATGTGTATCCTGCGGGGACAACTCACTTGTACCCGGAGTTGTTCTGACGTTGTAATTGTTAAGTTTGATACTATAGTTGTTGTTCCTGACACTATAGTTGCTGGTTCTGACACTGCAGTTGTTAGATCTGGTACCGCAGTTGTCGAGTGATGTGCTCTACTATTTTGTCAAGTGAGCTGGCCGCATAACATTTTTCCCTTCGACCATTTATGACCATGGTCAAAGTAGTTCTGGTTTGGATACGTAGTTCATGCGCTGCTCATCTATCTTTGCCTACAGTTGATGGCTTTGATGGCTCCTTCGAGTGTTTGATTTGTCTCGGAAGGCTTCGTAGACATAGCTATCGTCTTCCTGAGTTTCGGATCACTAGGTAGACTTCGATGTAGCCTTTGAGTGCTTGACTGGAGCTAGAAGGCTGCAAGTAGGCTACTACATTCACCACCTCCTAGTAGGGGCCTCGAAAATTGGTGTAGAGGGCGCGTGCTGAGAAAAGTAGTTAGGTTTTGGGAGTTAAAAGGTTAACTAATGAATGTGGTAGTTCTGAGGGAGGTAATTAAGGTGGGTAATTAAGTTTGAGTGGTGATTACGGGGTAATAAATACCCTTAATAGTAGTATAAAATAGGGGTTACCAGGAGGCAATGCACCGTAGTCTTCTTCTGTTTCTTCCTTGTTAAGTAATACACAACATGAAGACCATACCGAACACCCAATTCCAAAGGAAGATGGATGAACGGGACCGTTGGATAGGGCGAAAGGTGGCAGAGCTAAAGGTAAAGTTTTTTGGCGATGAAGGGCTGGACTGGGTTAGGCCAGACCTGGTCGAGATAGAGCCCGATGAACCGACCAATGGGAAGACGTACGCATACTGGTGGGGGGTGCTGCAGTGGATGAACCCAACAGCCAGCAACCGGTACTACTTCCTGTAGAGCTTGGCAGAGCAGATTGTGGTAAAGGAGGATCAGTTACTGGAAGACAAACCAGGGCTGTGCAAGAAGAACTGCCCCGTCTTCCCTAAGTAAAATGTATGCATCTTCTTCCCCGAGCAGTCGATCTATGGACACCACTCCTAATACAAGATATCATAAGAGAATGGAAGCCAGAGAGCGTCGGATAGAGGAGAAGACGTATGAGTTCATTAAGAAATTATTTGGGGACCATTAGCTTGACTAGGTTATGTCTGACTTGGTCAAACTAGAGCTCGAGAAGCCGATCTCTAGGATGCCGTATGCTCACTTGTGGAGGGTGCTGCAATGGATGAATCCACTTGCTAGTAACCGATTCTACTTCTTTCAGTATATGGCCAAAGATCTAATAAGTGAAGAAGACCGAGTTGATAATAAGGAGGCTGGGCTTTGCAAGAATTGCCCTATCTGAAAATAGGGGATTCATGGTTATGGTAAAAGTACAGGCGAGGGATGGTGATGGTCAAAAAGATTTTTAGTCTTCTGTTCATGTTGTTATTGTTGCTTTGCTTTTTTTTAATCGGTGTAAGGACGGTTGATCAAATGAAATGGAATGTATTGAAACAATTGTCGAGGTGTAATAGTGAACTGTTTGTGTGTAAGTGTGACAAACACAGTAGACGATGGTAATTTTAGGCACGATAGCGATTTCTTAAATGTCGAGCTTATAGGAACGATTATTATAAAATTATAAGCAGTTGAGATAAAATTGAATAACCAAAAAATTTTGGCTGTTGTATCGAATATCAGATGTGTGTGGATGAATGTTCTGTTTAAAGTGTAGACGATGGCTCGTAGGCAGGATTAGGAGTGGTTGTAAATTTCCTTGTGTCGAAGGTAAATGGGCTTCGACTGCAGAACCTGACAGTAGAAATAGTTGGCATGTCAGAAGCGGTACTATTCTTAAGGCAGAGTACCCTGTAGGTCATCATAATGTTTCCTTGGGCTATGGGAAAAAGGTTGACATAACGTATAAGTTTGACTTGACAACTTCGGGCAGGGTACCAGAAGGTTCAAACCAGTTAATAAAATTGTTAAATGTGGGAGTGGGATGCGCACGTAGGAGTAGTTTAGAGTAAAGGAGTCAAACCACAACTTAACCAAAAAGTAGTGGCAGAGTGGCAATGATGGCAGTTTTGGAAATCGAGGCTGTTTATTATTATTTTGAGGAGGTATATATAGAGGGAGAAAGAAATTAACGTTCCCAAATATTCAGTCACAAAGAAAAATAGAGAGGCGGAGAGGAAAATATACTCCATTGTTGAGGTAGGGCTTACTAGAGAGGAGATAAAGAATCACCTGTAGTTTTGTCTACTGCAATTGGACTGAGGGGTAGGTATTGTTAGGGTTTATATTGGCAAAGGCTTGGCCGAGGGAGAGGGTAATCCAAGTGGTTGGAGGTTTGGCTCAGTAGAAAATTAAGGATATTTAGGTGGTTACCAGAGCTGTAATCGAACATTCAACTATGGGTTGGGTGAGCTGGAGAGGGTAGATCAAAATAAGTTATTAAAATGTAATAGTCAAATTTATCAATCTAATTGCGTGTCTCTTCTTCGGTAGGGTATAATACGTACCCATCAATCTTTTAAGCAGAGGTTGATAGATGAGGAGGTCGAGGTAAATGAGATGAGTATATCTGGTCGTAGCTTAAGAGGTAAGAGTTATGACGTAGAGGTGTTAGACATTACAAGAGATGTCCCTCTGGTTGTGGTAGTACCCGATGGTGGGGCTTCGAGTAGTAAATACCGTAAGGCTTGAGTGACTGGGGAGAGGGATGGAGAGGAGATAGAGGGAGGAGAGAGAAGGGGACAGAAAAGTAGTATCGAGCCTTTGGGGGATGAAAGGGAAGAGAGGGAGCAGAGTGATAGTAGTAAGAGTTTGACTAGTTCAAAGGGAGTTATGGGGTCAGTCTCGGCTCAAGAGAAGCTGAGACTTGATAGATTTATGGCTAAGCTGGAATTATCGAAGGTAGGAGTGGAATTAATTGTAGTAGGGTCTGAGTATACCTTCAAGGCTTTCCCTCAAGAGGGTTTCATGGCATTTAGAGGCCAGATTTGGCTAAGGATGCAACTACCCCTTCGAAGGCTGGTAAAGGAGGTATTGAACTTCTGGGAAGTTGCCCCATGTCAGATAAATGGTAACTTTTATGAAATGATGAGGGTGGTCGAGGGTATGAATGTTGAACTGAGACGTAAGAAAAGGGGTTTGATCGAGTGGTTCAATATTGTATCGTTTTACTTAAGGAAAGCCAACAAGAAGGTAGACACGTACCACATCCAATGTCATGCAGATAAGCCATGGATATTTGATTTGTGCTCAACGGGTCGAGGGTGGGATAAAGACTTGGTTGTGGTGCAAGGTAATTATGAGAATGCCGAAGGGGAGGATGTTTATAAGCTGCAACATAGGGTCTATAATCTAAGTAAGTTGGCGGTCGAAGGTTGTTTTTTAACATATTGACCGATTAGACTAATAAACATGATTTTGTTTATTTTGTTGAACCTGGTAACCGGACTTTGATGAATCCAGGGAGGTACATTAACAAACTTATTGACATCAGTGAGGAGTAGATAAACTGGGTCTTTAAGAAGCTAGGCATCTAAAGGAAGAGGCAGAAGAAGATAGATTCATTACTTAAAAATGCTCCTGTCGTTTCTAGGCCAGCAAAGAAGGGGGGAGAAGAAGGTGCTTCGAGAGGGGTCGAAGAAATGGAAAAAGTGAGATTGACCCGAAAAGTGAATTATGTTCCAAAGGGGCAGTAAGCAACGCTAGTGGCCAAAGTAGTTCCTGAGGCATCGAAGTAGGCTGACAAAGGTAAGGGCAGGGTCATTCATGAACCTTTGAAAGTCCAACAGCCGAAGACTATTCAACGCTAGGGGCATAGGGAGCTGGCGGATGATGATATGGAAGAGACAGATGAAGCACGACAGGAAATCGAGCTAGAGGAACAAGCTCGAGCCACGACCGTATCGTTGGCGCTCTCTTTTGAAATGACCCAGAAGAGTCTAGGAAGCAGATGAATAAGGTTTTGTATAAGGTAACTATTTTATGAGATTTTGAAATTTTGCTAAAATTAACCATGCTTCAAGAAGTACTGATGGTTCGAGTATTCTAGCAGGCGCATGCTTGGTTTCAAGCTTATATCAAGGCCCAGAAGGTAGCAACGAGGTAACTGAAATAGGCGGTTAAAAATCTAGAGCATGCTCGAGGGACCGAGATGTCGTTGGTGTCTGAGGATAACACGCTAATGCAAAAGTAGCTGAATATCAGAGCTGATTGTGTGAAGGAACTCGCAGCTCAGCGTGACAACCATGCTCAAATGCAGAAGGTGCTGGAGTTGAAGCTTGTTAAGAAGGGAAAGAAATGGAAGAGCATAGGGAAACCTTCCAGAGGCAACTCGATGAGGAGTGTGAGACGCCTACAAATTTGAAGATCTTCATCGAGAGTTTAGGGTATGATCCCATAACTCTGAAACGCTTTCCTACGCCCGAAGGGCCTCCTATCGATGGTATTTTGTAGTCAGAAAGGATGGACATAGATCCCGCTGGTGGAGGCGTGGGACAGGGCATAGAAGTTCCTGTGTCCGTGGATGCTACTTCTGGTGCGGTAGTTAATAGGGTGGCCAATGCTTTGGGGTCGAATCATACTGTCGAAGGTGCTGGAGATATTGCTGTGGAAGAGCCTGTGGGGGGAGGTGATATGGCCACTCCTGTATGAGGTACTATAGTTGTCATCTTGCTGTAACAAAACTCTTTTCTCTTATCTTGTTGGGGCGTTTGAAAATTTGGAGTAATGGTTGGCATTTGAACACTTTGAAACTTATTTGAGCTTGAACTGTCTGTCTATGATTGATTTGAATTACTTTAGTGTAATGAATTTGAGTTGATAATATATATTGTACTGCGGTGCCGTTCCTGTAGTTGAATGTTTATAATAGGGTTTTAGCTGGAACCTTGAGGATCTTTGAGGTCGTCCTCGAGTATCAGGCTAGTCGAGGGATAGACATGATACTAAGGTTAGGCCAAGAATTTACTGTACTTCGAAGGTCACCCCCGGGTCTGTCTACCGGATGGAGCCTATGTGAGGCATAACGTAGTCGCCCCCAATACATTCCCGAGGGTCCGGTCTGTTTACCATTCATGTCCCTCGAGTTTGTTTAAATTTGGAGATATGAAAAACTTCAAGGTCGCTCCCAAGTATTAGCCTGGTCGAAGGGTTGACATGAAACTTAGGTTAGGCCAAGAAATTCGCTAGACTTCGAAGGCCTGAGCCTAAACAAAGTATAACGTGGTCGCCACCAATACATTCCTGAGGGTCTGGTCTGCTGACCATTCATGCCCCTCGAGTCTACTCGAATTTGGAGAATTAAAAAACTTCGAGGTCACCCCCAGTATCAGTATGGTCGAAGGGTTGACATGATACACAGGTTAGGGCAATCAATTTTTTAGACTTTGAAGGCCTGAGTGTAAAAGAAGTATAAGGTGGTCACCCCAGATGTATTAACATGGGTCTAGTCTGTCGACATTTATGCCCCTCGAGTCTGCTCAAATTTAGAGACTTGAAAAACTTTGAGGTTGCCCCCAAGTATCAGTATGGTCAAAGGGTTGAGATGATACTTAGGTTAGGCCAAGAAATTCACTAGACTTCTAATGCCTGAGTTTAAACGAAGTATAACGTTGTTACCCCCAATGCATTCTCGAGGGTCCGGTCTGTCGACCATTCATGCCCCTCAAGTCTGCTCAAATTTGGAGACCTAAAAAGCTTTGAGTTCACCCCTAAGTAACAGTTTGGTCGAAGGGTTGACATAATACTTAAGTTAGGCCAAGAAATTTACTGGAAGATAGGTCATGGAGTTCAGAGGATAAAAAATATGTTCATTGATCATACTATATTTAAATCAGTTGAACAAGGTTGAGGCCGTGTTCTGCTGTATGAGACTAACTGCTTGGTATTCCAAGGATTGGGTAGAGGCTCTTCCGCTTCTGTCATTAGATAATAGGAACCTTTCTCAGTTTTGTCATACACGACATAAGGTTCTTCCCAAGATTCGGCTAGCTTGCCGGCATTGCGAGGCTTCGAGGAGGGTGTGACTCGCCAAAGTACCAAATCTCTAATATTGAAACTGCGTGGTTAAACTCTTTTGTTGTATGACTTCTAAAAAGATAGATGGTAACGGCCGAGGTTTATGATTGCTCAGTTTCTAGTTTCGTCGACCCATAACAGATTGCATCCGAGTTCAAACTCATTATATTCCTCTTGGAGGTTAGGGTCGCATGTTGGCACTTCAAATTGAGTAAGTAGAACCGCTTCGGTACCATAGGCTATAAGGAAAGGTGTGTAGCCCGTCGCCATTCGTGGTATTGTTTGATAAGCCCTAAATATATGTTATAGTTTCTGGACCCATCGTCCTTTCTTCTCATCGACCCGCTTCTTAAGACAGTCGAATATGGTTTTATTAATTGCTTCAACCTGACCATTCCCCTGGGGGTAGTAAGGTGTGGAGGGAGAGAGGATGGTGTTGTACATTTTGAGGAAATTATGGACTTTGTTCCCAACAAACTGTGGACCATTATCACATCGAATCATCTGAGGACTGCCGAAGCGTATAATGATATTCTTCCATAATAAGTTGATGACTTCTTCTCTGGTTCAACATAAAGGCCCGGCTTCGACCCATTTAGTAAAATAATCTGTTGCCACAAGAATATTTTCTTGGCTTCCCGAAGCTTTGGGAAAAGGCCCCATGAGATCGATGGCCCACCGCTTGAATGGCTAAGAGACTTGACTGTAATAGAGATCTTGTGAAGGGTTATGGATGTCATGGGTGTAACGTTGGCATTTGTTACAGTGTTTGGCGTACTCTTCAGCTTACTTCTTCATATTGGGCCAGAATAAATCTTGGGATACGGCTCAAAGGGCCATAGATTGACCAGTAGTGTGGGTACTGCAGGTATCTTCATGGAGTTCAGCAAGAATGGTAGTGGCTTCGTTTTGAGAAATGCAACGGAGGTGGACGCCGTTTGGGGATTTACGACGTAACTCACCTTTGAGGATGGTGTATCTGTGGCAATTTTCTAGTAATGAACGTTTGTCTTTGGTAGGGTAGAACTGTTGAAGTAAGCAAGAAATGGTGTTCGCCAGTCACTTGTATCGAGACTCTCACCCCCAGTAGTGATGGCATTGACTTCCATCTGGTCGATACTTGGGCGTTCGAGTACTTCTGATCTTGCCGTTCTTCTTCAGGACAACAACAATATTAGATATCTAGTTAGCGTACTTGACCTCTTTGATGAATCCCGCGACTAAGAGTTTGTCGACTTTGAGGTTTACAACTTCACAAAGACGTGGACCTAACATACGCTTCTTCTGCTTCACTGCTGTAGAGTGAGGGATGAGGTCGAGTCGATGACATGCTAAAGTGGGGTCGACATCGGGCATATCATGGAATGTCCAGGCGAAGACGTCTTTATTTGCTCGAAGGAAGTCGGCGAGTTCGAGGCTTTCAGCCTCATCTAGAAAAGTACCAATAAATGTACCTCGACCAGGAATTTTGAGTTTGATATGAACAATAGGTTTGATGGGTGTGGTAGCTGGTGTCGAAGGTACGGGGATAGAGAGAGACATTGATTGCTATAGTTGTTTGACAAGTTTTTGGGTTTGATCGATATCCGGGTGCTCGCATGAGCGGGCAAGGCGTTGGGAGCCTTTTAAGATCCATGTACCATATGAGGTAATTAAACGAAGGTTTTGGTGGTAAGTCAAAGGTATGGCTCTCGCGACCAAGGATTCCAAGATATTTGAATTTCTTGTCAATGACTAGAAAGCTGGTTTGGAAAGTAACTGGCCCTGTAGTGACAAGGAGACTAATGCGACCGACAGTGACTTCAGTAGCGCCGTTGAAGCCTTTGAGTTTGACATTAGCCGAGGTGATGAGGCCTGTTTTCTGCATGGCTCAAACAGTCTAGAGGAACAGTACATCAACTGCACTGCTCGTGTCGATAATCATGGTATGGAGAACGAGGTGTTCGACCTTTATCATAATGACTAAAGGGTCGGAATGGGGGAAACGAACATGCGACGTGTCACAATCGATAAATGAGATACCCTTGGTCGAGGGTATTGGCTCGATTATGGTAGTGGGCGGGTAGTTTCTTTTGGCAGGTGAGTTTACAGCATTCTTCGACACGCTTGCATTTACTTTTAGAACGGCCGCAATTGATATTGATGACCTCGATGATATGAAGTTGGTAGAAATGTTCCTCGGCGGGGTCGGCAGTAGGGGCGGGTTGAGGCTTAAGGTATAACCTGTCGAGGTAGCTGGGGAGGTCAGCGACATATTAATGTAGGCGACCCGCCTTAAGAATTATTTTGAAAGAGCGCTGCAGAGTGTAATATTTGCTGGTTTGATGACAGTTACACTTATGGTTATGGCAGTAAGGTTTGCCCTGTTTGACCTTGATGGGGTAAGGGGTACGCCATATGGGGTCGGCCTGAATCTGAGGGAGAAGAGTACTGATAGGAACAGTAAGGTTAGGGAGGACCGGCTTCGGTCATTTTTTGTGGGCCCCGGTAGTAGTGTCGTCAGTGTGGGAGCGCTTGCGGCTCTTAGTTCCCTATGAGATGGGAGTGATCATGGGTGCAAAAGGTTGTCCCGGCCGAGGTTTATTCTGATTGGTGGTCGAAACTTTCCCCTGGCAATTTGGCTCGAGGAGGAGCTCAAGGTCGATATACCCATTAACTTTGGATAACATCTCCTCGAGGGTTCGTGGTTTGTGGAGAGCGATATAATCTTTGACGCGGCTGTTATCCGGCAGAGTGTTAGAATAGGTGAGCACGACAATCGCACAATCAAGGTTTTTGATCCTGCACGACTCATCGAAAAACCGTTTGGTGAAGGCCTCAAGGGTTTAATTGGGGGATTTGTAGAAGTTGAAGAGGGCATCGACCCGGACCTCGCGGTCTTTGTGGAAGGCGAATTGAGCGATGAAAAGACTAGAAAATTGCTTGAAGCTTTGGATTGAGCTATTAGGGAGGCTATGATACCATCTGAGAGGGCTGTCTGTGAGGCTGGTTGGAAACAATCATCACAACAGGTGGTCGGCCGTGGAGTATAGGTTTAAGGCATTTTGGAATTCGAGGATGTGGGATTGAGGGTCGGTATTGCGGTATTTGTTGATTTTGGGGGCGTTGAAGTTTGGAGGCACCTCGATAGTGAGGATTTTGGGGCAAAGGGGGTTGTTTAACCAACTCTTGACTCCAAGAGTTTGGTATGGGGCTCGCACTGATGCGGATGGCAGCGTAGAGTTTTTGGTCGAGTTCCTGCTGTGTAAGATAGGTAGGATGAGGGGGGAATCTTTGTGGTCGAAGGGGATGAGGCTGAATGTTTGGCGTGTGCTCAGCGCTGCGCTCCCCATGACGTTCTCGGGTAGGGCGACGTTTGGGTCCTCTGGTAGTGTTAAAGAGTGGAATTGGATGAATCCTCTATGAGGTATATGCCAAGGTGGATTGAACAAGTAGGTAGAATGGTGGGGGGAACACCCTCGACACCAAGATGTACCGGAAGTACTTCAAGATGAGGTTGGAGCGGGTGCTCGAGACGGAGGAGGGGCGTCTTGAGTCTGAAGTCGTTGCAACTCGCGAACCGTATTGCATAAATCGTCGAGCGCACGATATTTTTTGTCTGCATCATCAAAACGATGTTGCCATTCAGCCTTAGACTCTTATCGGTGTTCTTCGCGTTCCTAGTGTAACTGGCTTCTATGTCACTCCTCAGCTTAAGCGAATTATTTGGTAAGAAGGGCGAGCTGAGCGGCCACTCCATCGGCAAAGATGCCGGCAAGGGTAGAAGTAGAGCGGAGGGTAGGGGCCATTGAAGGTGGCTTGTAGGAGTAGAAAAGGAAAAGATAAAAAAGGTATGGGGAGGCTAGTAGGGTGGGATGGCACAAACGACGCCAAAAATAGGGGCCTGGCTTAGCGGGAGGGGAAGCAGACTCCTACACTATGAGTTTTATTTTCGACCACGGGGTTTCAAGTATACAATCGATAATTATATGACTTACTATAGAGATTTTACACTTGCACGGAGGCCTAAAATGGGTCACTCCACAACCTCTAGCGAGGATTTTTAAGAGCTATGTTATATATGTAGAGTAGTTGAAGTATCAAGAACTGGGTTGTTATAGGGTTTTCAAAGGTTTGCTTGTAAGGTCTATTGAGAGAGATTTTTCTAACCACTTCATAGTTCCTCCTCCCTCATATTTATAGAACATATGAAGGGCAGAGTCACCATGGGAGGTCAAGTTAGATGTGTATCCACCGGGGACAACTGACTTGTACCTAGAGTCGGTTCTGACGCTGTAATTGTCGAGTCTGATACTATAGTTATTGTTCCTGACATTGTAGTTGTTGGTTTTGATACTGCAATTATTGGATCTAGCACCGCAGTTGTCGAGCGACGTACTCTACTGTTCAGTCTGGTGAGCTTACTGCCTGATATATTTCCCTTCGACCATGTATGACCATGGTTGAAGTATTTATGGTTCTGATGCGTAGTTCATGCGCTGCTCGTCTATCTTCGCATATAGTGGATGGCTTCGATGGTTCCTTCAAGTGTTCGATTAGTCTTAGATGGCTTCGTGAACATAACTATCATCTTATTAGGTTTCGAATCTCTAGGTAGGCTTCGATGTAGCCTTCGAGTGTTCGATTGGAGCTAGAAGGCTGCGAGTAGGCTACTACAATTTTGGCAGTTGAAATAGAACCTTGGTATGCATTGGATCTTGGGCTATTAGATGAGATCACTTGGATGAAAAATAAGGTAATAATTTATACTTCTTTTGTCTATTCCAGTAGTAGATCATTACTAGATTATATGTCTAGTTTTTGCATGTTCATTGGATATGTTTGTGATGATTTTGGTGACCGATCTTGTAATGTGAAAAATTGGAAAATTATCCAACTTATGATTTTATATCAAATGATGATGTCTTTTGCGAAGATATAGTTAAGTAGATCATAAAAGTGGATTTATCGGGGTCATGTGAGTATGTAAAAATCTCTGCAGAGATAGTGGTGAAACCATTGGTTGATAATGTCTAACGAGAACCATATACTCCTCCGATTGTAATAAAAATAAGAACCAAGGTTTTGAGACCTATAACCTGTTATCATTACTTCTGACATTGTTTGTGGCTAACCAGTATTGGTTATGACTACAAGGTAGCTTTACAAGGTGAGGTTATGGGCAAGTGGGAGCTTGTCATGGATGATGATGATGAGATTAGATCTCAATCATCAAATCGAGTATAAGATGTAATCTTATTACCGATGGTAAAAGCTCTTTACTTCACAAGTTGGTTTACAAGTTAAACGAGAACAAGTTTGTTCAAGCGGTTCAAGGTGAAACTTTTGGTAAAGTACATTCAAGAAGAAACATGTGTTTATGTCAAGATGTTTTGGTTCACCGGTTGTGAAGTAAGTTGTTTTGTGGTGTCTTTGTTTTTTTTTTTGGATTGAGTGATTCTTGAAACAGAATAAAAATTCTTCGTGATTGATCTTATTGAAGATGGGTGTATAAGTTGGCTACATGGATACATAGTTACTGGGTGAAGTTTCATTTTGGAGGATCATACATGAGAGCTCATATGCATGTTTAAGATATACACCGAAATGATAGGGCTCGATGTTCGATATGTTTATATCATTGGTAAGATTCGATTTCATACCTTAACAATCTCCCACTTAAAATTTACAATGTGAGGTTCCCATAACTCCACCACTTTATTGTCTGGTTAGAGTGAGTAATTCATTTGGAGATCTTAAGATGTAGGTTTTGATAGATTCGATTTTAAGTGGGAGACTGTTAAGGTATGAACTCGAATTATATTCGAGGTCATTTTAGTTCGAGTTATTTCAGTTCAAAGATTGAAATCGGATTGAAACGGATTGAAAATAAGATTTTTAATGCTCAGATTCGAACTGGTTATGATCAACAGAAGTTTGAGCTGGTTAAGTATCCTAAAGATTTGAACTGGTTAAGTTACCTGGAGTTCGAGCTGGTTATGTTGCCTGAAGACTCGAGCTGATTCTGTTCGAGTTGCTGAAGAAGAGCAGAAAATAGGTCAAAGTCGTTCGAATGAGAATGGAGCTCGTTCGAACGAGATATCTAATTTTATGCTTTGAAGTTAAAGATCGAAGAAGTCGTTCGAACGAGATGGTATTTCGTTCAAACGACTTACATGTTTTTTAGGCCTAGTTTCCTTTGTGAGTTCTTCTGAGACGTTGAGTTCTGCCTCGAGATCCGTTCTACATGTACTTAGTCCTCTAGTATATAAAGAGGACTTAGGTTATTTTTGTTAGTCTATCTTGGTAAGCTTAATTCTAGAGAAACCTAGGGCTTGAAAGTCTCCATTAAATCTTGAGAAGCTTGGAGAGAACGTTGTAACCTTTGATCTATGATTAGTTAATTGTTCGCGGGGAGTGGTTTTTTTATCCGCAAGGGTTTTCCACTTCCCTCCTCCGGGTAAATTATTGTGTTCTTGCTTTTGTATAATTTCTTATTGGCGTCTTCATTTATCATTCTTGGGGCAAGGGATTGGGATTAGCTATCCGGATTCCTAACAATACTTTTGTTTGCTTCAAATATATTTGTCCATATTTGGTTTTTTCAAGTGTTTGAGGAAATGCCTAATAGAAAGGGAGAATAAAAACTAAGTATAAAGAAATGTACACACAATAGAGGGTAAGGTAAGGTGTTTAAGGAAATGCCTGAAAGAAAATCACAAAAATAAAACTAAGTATAGAGAGGGGAACTCCAAAATTTCTCCA
This sequence comes from Kingdonia uniflora, assembly GCA_014058105.1. Lineage (NCBI taxonomy): Eukaryota > Viridiplantae > Streptophyta > Magnoliopsida > Ranunculales > Circaeasteraceae > Kingdonia > Kingdonia uniflora. Next base: position 753,480 of record JACGCM010000779.1, on the reverse strand, counting down.
AAATTTTCATACAGGCTCTTGCCGCGCAGTTCAGAACTCCGTGACAACCATGGGGGACACGTGGTTCTATCTGAATTGTCTATCTAACTCGCAATTCTGAACTATGCGGCAAGAGCCTGCATAAAATTTTTGAAGTTCCATCGAAGAGAAAATTTTAGTTAAGGTGATGACAACGGACACAACTAATCTACTACCGGCACAAAATCGTTGGATGAAGAAGTGAATTAAACTTTATTCCATGAAGTTGAAAGAGCAATGTCCAAGTGATGGAGATGTTTCTAGTGATGAAGATTAATGTAATTCTTAGCATTAATAGTAGTTCTTAAGTTCTATGTTATGATTTATTTGAACAAAATTAGCATTAATTATTTTATTCCGTAAAACATACTTCAATCAAGTAGAAAAAATACATTACAAGTTCAACATAAAACAACAAACTTTGAAGCAAAATACATTACTTTAGAAAATAAAAAAATAATCTTCATGTAAAGAAACTCTACATTACTCTGCCGCTTTTTGATTTCATAAATGCGCGACAAGTTTATTTTGCAATTGGAAATGAACACCTTCATTTATAATTTCATGAATCTTCTCGATGTACTGTACCATAGTGTTGATAGCGTGTATTAGATGTAATGTCTCATTCCAAGTATCTAAGGAATTTCTAAACTTATGATCAATATCCACTTGTCGGATATAAGTATGACGTTTATCTTCGACGATCATGTTATGCATGATTATACATGCCTACATAACATTTTCTAGATCACTAGGCTTCCAAAATCGCATACCGTATGCCAATATTTTGAACCTAGCTTTTAATACCCCAAAAGCACGCTCTACATATTTCTGGCATGCTTCTTGCATCTTTCCAAAATGTCTTTCGGCATCGTTCGAAAAATTTCTTATGGTTTGAATAATTGCTTGCCATTTCGGATAGACTTTATTCGCTAAATAATACCCCATAGTGTGTGGGACTATGCCTATATTGTAATTGCATAGCGATGCAACTCCATTATATAAGTTCTTGAAAAACCACTCTTGATACAAGACGTTCATGTCACTGTTAGAACCGGGCTCCCCAAAGAATGTGTACCATATCCAAAGATCTAGCGATGCAACTACTTCTAAAATTATCGTTGGATGCTTCTTATACCAGATATATTACCCAGGCCACCCAGTAGGACAATTTTTCTATTTCCAATGCATGCAATCTAAACTACTTCACATCCCCAGGAAGCCTCGCGATCCATTCACTTCTAACAATCGTAATGTGTCATTTTTATCAGGAGATCTAAGGTATTAAGCTATGAATTGTGTAATAATTATTTTATAAAATTCCTTCAAACTCAAATTACCCGTAGACTCCCCAATTCGAACATATTCATCTTGGGCGTCTGCACTCGTACCGTAACATAATATGCGAAGTGTACACGTTATATTTTGGTGCGACGATAAGTCTGTCGTTTTAGCGGCATTTTCTTTTTAAACAAAATAGGTGTTCGAAGAAATAACTTGATCATGAATACGTTGATACACCTTCACTCATACGGAATCGACGACGAAATGGGATGCCTTTGAAGACTGAGTTAGAACTTAAATAATTATGATTAAGGCTAAACTCACCCAATTTATGATCACGCTCTTTTTGCTTGTCAATCCTTCCCATTTTTCTACCCCCCACCTCCTTGATGATGTCACATTTTGCTCTATTTCTTCTGCTTCTCTGATCTTAATGAGAACCTTGCTATACTCATGCATTATCATAATTTCATGTCAGAAGAGCTCTTTGATTTCGGAATAGGATAAAGACAACGATGACAAGAATAAGAGTGATAGGTCAGACATAATTAGGCTAAATTGATAACTTAAGAATAGAGTAGAGTGTAGAAGAGCAAGAGAATAAAGCATAGTGGATGAATGGCTTTTATAGATGAAAAAAACTAGTCGTTAAGCTTCTTGTTGAACAAGTTTATAAAATAAACTAGCCGTTGAGCTGCTTGTCAAACAAGTTTGCCCAAAAATAGAGTCTTTGAGCTTCTTGTCTAATAAGCTTGCCCAAAAAACTAGTCGTTGAGTTTCTTGTCAAACAAGTTTGTTCATGGATATATACCTTTTGATCACCAAAAAAACCAAGTATGGAGAGGGGAACAAAGAATATTTCATGCAGGACCTAACAACGCAGTTCAGAACTGCGTGGCATGAACTAGCCGTTGCAAACTATGTTTAAACCACAGTTGTCCACGTGTCTCCATCATAAGCGTATATATACCCCGCAGTTCAGAACTGCGGGGCATGAGAGCCACTTAAATCTTGACAAGTGTCATCATGTAATTGGTTTATAGCCTACACACAGTTCAGAACTGCGGGACATCAATTCACCAAAAATTTACCCTAAGGGTGGTCTCAGGGTGGGTGGACAGCTCAGCAGATTCACCTGGCTGTTGTGGGTGGATTGGTCTCAAAACAAGGTGAAAGATGGTTTTCACCTTGCCATGCCATACTTCATCTAGCTGCTGGCCATGCTCTTATGAGTCCATCTATATATTATGCTATAAATAAAAAAAGTTAGGAACAATGAACAAAAGAAACATATCTTGACAAGACAACTGGTAACTCTATAACTAACTCCTTCACTAATACAGGGTACTTGGGCAATAGGCATTGGGAGAAATTGTGAAGTATGAAAAGTGAGGGAATTAATTACTAAATCAAAGTTTACACAAAAGTTCAAGTCATTGAAAACTATTTATAGCACAACGAAATGAGTCAGTCTCACATTTCTATAATCAGTCTATGTTGGCTGAACTCTTCCTTCTGGACATTAAGGAGTGATTTTGTAGATGAAGCTCTAGAAGACGTCGCAGACTACGTCGTATTGCAGTTACTACAACAACCTGAATGATCCTTAACACATAGTTTCCCATCGCTACTCGTGTACGTAAATCCACATAAATCGATTGGATGTGTGTAATACATGGGAACAGGCATTTTTCCTGGGAGAACCGGCAGTGGAGCTTCCAGACTTAGTACTTGAATGACTTGCCTTATAGAAGGCCTCAATTTTTGATCAGGGTGTGCACACCACAACCCCACAATCATCAAACGCTCCATTTGTTTCTCATCAAAATTGTTATTAAGTCTTTCGTCAGCCGCATCAAGAAGTCTTCTTATTCCATATAGTTCCCACACCCACTCCACCAATCTCACCTTAGAATCTTCCAAGTTGGCCTCGACAGGTTTTCTTCCACATATGATTTCTAAGGCAACAATTCCGAAGCTAAAGACATCGGATTCTTTGCTGGCCTTGCCAGTCAGAACACATTCAGGCGCCAGATATCCCATGGTTCCTGCTAAAACAGTCGTCTGAGACCCTAGTTCGTGATCTACAAGCCTAGCCAGACCAAAATCTCCCAGCTTTGCATTGAATTCTGAATCTAACATCACATTGCTGGATTTGATATCTCTATGCACCACACATTGCTCCCATCCCTCGTGCAGATAGAGCAATGCAGAAGCTAATCCAAGAGCTATCTTGTGTCTCACCACCCATGTAAGAGGAGCTTTGGTTCCGAACAAATGAGAATCAAGACTTCTGTTAGGCATGTACTCATAGACGAGAAGGAACTCACCATATTCATGACACCATCCAATCAACTGAACAAGGTTTCGATGTCTCAACCGGCTTATTACAGTAACTTCTGAAACATATTCTTTCTTTCCCTGGCTTGATCCTCTTGAGATCCTCTTAACGGCCACAGTCACATTAGTAAAGTTATCTTTAATATTGCCTTTATAAACCCCTCCAAAACCTCCTTGTCCAAGCTTCCCATCATCATTAAAGCTATTCGTAGCGTGAACCAATTCCTTGTAATTGAACCTCCGAGGTCCAGTTCCTTTCTCAAACTTATCTTCCAATGAGGCATCAATGACTATATCTCCTTTATCTTGGCCCTTCTTCTTTGCTCTTCTCCAGAAGAAAAACATAAGTCCCAAAGCAGACATTATGAATGCGAAAGTGACGCCAAACGCGACCATCATCCAATTACTTTTCTTCCGCCGAGATTTTTTCTGGAGAATTTGATCCATGTTTGAAACAAAATCCCATGATAAAATTTTGTGGAGTTCTGTTGAACTTCCTGTTGAAGCGGAGAACCCGATGATCACAAACTCTGGAAGTACCGTTGTCAAATCTAAACTGTATGATAAGCTTGGGACACCATTGTAGGGCTTGTCTTCATATGTTAGGTAAACAAACAGGCTTTTTAGCTTAGAATTATATCCTATCAAAACTAAGCCCTTCTTTCCAGCTTTAATATCAGTCGCCCAAGTGGCATTAGTAACAGAAACTATGGAGTTTACATCAATACCAACATGATTTCCATCAGGATCCCACTCATTCTTGAAAGTATCGAATTCAACTGCGACAAGTTTGTTGGAAGGAGAAGTATTGGTTGATGAATTGAAAAGGCCTAACCATTTTCCATCTGAGTTATTAGGTAGTACGGAGTCGACATGTGCCATGAAGAATGTTAGGCCATCTCCATACCACTGTTTATCTACTCCTTGGATAATAAACTCAAAATGAGTTGAGAAATCCGCATGGGTACGAGTTCTCGAGTCCCAGAGCTGTATGGCTTTTGCAAAGATAGCACGACCAGAACTGAGGCGTAAGTCATTGTCTGCTTGATTTCGAGTTAGTTGGATGACGTTCTCACCTGAGGTAAAAGCATCACCCGAGAAGATGATGTTAGGAGTGTTGGGTGTAAATGAGGTGAAATTGAAAACTGTTGAAGGGATGACCACAGGAAGTTCAATAAGAATAAGAAGACAAGTAAAGAAATCGAACAGGAGTAAAGATGAAGGTTGAAAAGCCATTGAGCATAATGGGGGAACAGGACATAGGTTACTTTGTTTGATCTTAAAATTTTGAATTGTATGATGGGGTTAACAGTAGATGCAGTAGGAGAGTGGTTTGTTTCGAAGTAGTTGGTTTTGTCCTTGTGGTCTCTTAGAGATTATGCATCTTTTTATGATTGTTTTATAAGGTGGCCTAGGCCGGCAGATTTGCATTTCTGTTATTCTTAGACAAACGCCAGGAAAAAAAATATGAGAAGGGTTATTACAAGGAGTCAGTCCTTGTTTTATAAGGTTGTCTGTGAATCATGACGTTCTATGTTATTACGACTAATTATATTTGAAACTTCTAACCTTTGTGTTCGGATCTATCATCCATGGGTTGACACTTGCCCTTTGAAAACCACTCTTCCCTCGGTATGTCACAGTCAAATAGGTTCTTTATATGCCGTCTTACAAATTTTTTGCAACCAAAACAGTGATTCGTCTGTTCTTCCAGCAGTTTATGTTAAGAATTATTACCCGAGGGGTACCTGAAATATTCTCCCATTTGTGTCGGAAACCTTGAGTATTATGAAGTTACCATCATTTGGGAGTCCAATGGGTTTGGCATGTGCTGATGGGAGTTTCTCCTCCCTTGTAGTAGTATCATGTTGTGATATATAGTCCCACATTCGGCAAATTAAGCCTTGCAACTTAAAATATAAGTTTTTGGGGCTACTCTTCTCATTGCCAATTGATTTTGAGATAGAAGAGTTCTAAAATATCATACCATAGCTTAGTAGTCAGAAAGGATTTCGAGCTGTGTATGTGAAGTATTGTATCATCATTTTAATTTTGAGGCATGGAAGCTTAGTTTCAATTACTGCCCATTTGGGGACTAGAAGATACATGTTCTGTAACTGGTGCTGGAAAAGCTGGAATAGACTTTGAAACAGACATCCTAAACGGTTTTGAACGGCCATATTTATAGTTACGAATATCTGAAACATCCACCAAAGCGGGGTTCATTTTCTTCAGGCCACACTTATGTCACATCACCCTTTTTTCAATGGTAACCTCAATCCCCATTCATACAATGCCATGTGGCAGACATGTTGGACCATGTGTCTTGCAGAGATTTGTAATTATGTGTCATCCACTTTTTTTTTTTTTTTTTTTTGAACGAATGTATTTTTTTTTTATTGAGCAAAATAATAATATATGTGGAGGACATAAAGCTTGACTACTATTTTACGGCCTAATTGTGGCTATTCCTAGTTTATCCATGAAGTATGTTGCACAGATCTGCCTAGGAAGAGTGGATGCATTCTAGAAAAGTTGCGAATGTTGTAAGCTGTCTAGTTTAGAGAGACCGTCAGCTGTACCATTGCCTTCTCTGTAAGTATGTATCATGGTAATTTGTAGCTCCCTTCTTAGCTGAGTAAGAAGCTTCCAAGTCGCACTGTACTTTGCGGGACAAATATGCTGGCATCTGTACCAGTTTACCAGAAGTTGAGCATCTACTTCAACAATGAGTGGAAGCCAGTTATGTCGTTTGTAATGCATTAAACCATGAAGGAGAGCGAACATTTCTACAGCTGTATTACTGCCATGACCAAGTGTAATGTTGTACCCAAGTTGAAGTTCACCCAAATTATTTTTAATTACTCCTACTGCTCCACTCATTCCGGAAGGAAGTGTTGAACCATCACTATTGAGTTTGAAATGACCGAGAGGTGGGAATATCCAACGAACAAGCATAGGTCTTTTGGTACACACTGATTGCTTAACCAGTTGCAAGACTTGTAGTGAGATGAGGCTGCTAAAGTTGTTGTTTTGCATGATTTTGAGTTTGGGCATGCTCTCTTGTAAAGCTTTGTTGATGTTTCTGATGATAACTAAGGGAAAGAGAAGTTTTTCCTCAAACCTATAAGTACATCGTGCTTTCCATAATTCCCAGATTACGTAGGCAGGCAATACCCCTATGACGATACCCATTTGAGTACTCGAACTAGCTGCCTGAAACCATAGACCCTGTCGAGTCTACCAACTGTCATTTAACCCTTGTCGTACACTGTAAGTGTTGGCAAACCAAAACTGTAGCAGCAACAGTTCCCTGAATAAGCAGATGGTTTAACGTTTCAGTTTCGCCGACCAAGCAACAATAACACCGAGAAACAAGAGGGATTCGTCGTTGTATGAGCGCGTCCACAAGTATAACTTCTTTCCAAGCTTTCCAACTGAAGATTTATACTTTTGCTGGTATAGAGTTGTGTCATATCCATTTCATACGTCGTTGTATAACCTCTACGCTGCGCCTGAAATTCCAGGCAAATTTAACGGTGAAGTTTTCTTTGTCCGACGGACCCAGAGTGGGTTATCTTCATCATCATTCAGGAAGAACTTGTGGGATAATATATGCTTCCAATGTGGTGGAATTTCATGTTCAAGAAGTTCCCATTTCCAGGTACCATCGGTCATTAAAATGCCTTTCACCATAAATTATTGCGTACATTCATTTCCAGAATATCTCATAAACTGTCTTCCCTGGTCCAATCATCAAACCAAAATATTTTGTTTCCCTTGCCGAGGCACCAAGTAGTGTTAGCTTCTACTGTTTGGAGGAGGCCTTTCATATGTTTCCAAAGAACTGAATCTCCAAATCGTAATCTGTATGTTTCCCCTTCGATGGTATATTTGTTCCTGAAATAAGATGCCCATATAGAGCTGCTATACAAAAATTTCTAGCATTTTTTAAGTAGGAGAATATACATGATATCTTCGAGTCGTCGCAGTCCAAGTCCTCCTTCATTCTTTGGAAGACAAAGTGCATCCCATTCAAACCAATATCGTTTTTTTTTTCCTGTGAAAACTGCCCCAAAAGAAGTTTGAAAACATTGTTTCGATCTTGGTAATTGATTGATTATAAACCGACGTCTTAAAAGACCCGCAAGCGCACGGTGTACCGTTAAGTACAAGGGTAAGCGGGGTCGTATCCCAAGAGACTTGTGGTATGAATTATACTTCGAGTTACTAGTTTTATCCAATTACAACGAGTTTGTGTAAGTTTTAAAATAAAAAGAAGAACGAAAAAAATTACAAGATAAATTGGAGTGGAAACCAAGGCATTGATTCATCTCCACCCTTTGTAACCATTTAGATAGCATAAATAATTAAAGTAAATTACGAGTTCCCGTATCGCATATCATTGGTCGGGCATATGCAATACATTAAAAGATACAAGAGATTTAGTAATTGGGAACTACTCATAAACCAACTTACTCAACCATGGTCCGGTTGATAAGTATGGATTATATTCTCTTCTCATGTTCATAACCTATCTTGTTATGGTCCAATAAGATGGTTACATAGATTCATTATTCCTCCTAATCCTAGCTACCGTTAAACATAGGATAAAGGAATACGAATATGCACTATTCCGGGATAAAGACAAAGTAATTACTCTAACTAAGCTACATAATCTACACTAAGGCTATATTGGGTGGAGCTTCTTCTAGCCTTGGCTAAGAAGATTAGCTACTCATCCCTTTGAGCATTGCCATACTACTATTATTATGATAAAAGTAAAAAGACAAGAACAAAAGAAGAACAAGAACTTTATTCCTTATTGAACTTTGATTTACACTCTCTAAGATGATCCCTCATGGGTAGGATTCCCCTCCTATTTATAGAGTATAGGAAGGGTTACTAAAAATCACCATCAATATAAAATCCCTTAAATAATGCCTAAAATCATGCATTATAACTCATGAGAATAATATATATATCTAATTCTCTTCAATGGGCTTCCATGCATGGGACTTTGGTTGACAACTTCAAATGAGAATCATTGTTAGAGTGCATCACTCTTGTTCTTCGTTAAAAACTGGAAAATTGTACGACTTATTTATCATGTGACCGATTTCTGTAAATACAAACAAAAATACTATTAGTGTCACATTTATTTAATAAATGGCTAGGTCGATCTAAATTTAGGAGTTGTACACGTAAATATTACGTGTCTATCAAATACCCCCAAACTTATATTTTGCTAGTCCTCAAGCAAAAGTAAACAAAAACCATTTTCGCATGTCACGCGGTTGCATTTAGCTTATGTAACAAGCCGTTAAACCCCCAGGTTTAGCCTGGTGGACGAGTATTGTCTCGTGAGGGTTTACAGTGACTATACCCACAAAAGTCAATAATGACATTTTAAATAATTCTAGAATACACATGACTCATTTCCTGTGAACTTAACCTTACTTAGTTGTGACAAAAATATACCAATGAAAAAATTCTTAAACTTGCTATTCTCCCAAGTATATCAAAGAATATTTTAAGCTTATCCGAAACTAGAGGTACTACCTCATGATTAGAAAGAGATTCAAGTATTTTCCTTTAGCTATATTTGAGTGTACAATAAAATTAGTTTTATCGCCTAATACGTTGTCTAGAATAATTTACTCAGTTTTTGGTAGTCTAGTTCTCACTGGAATAAATTCAATGGTCATTTCGACAAATGCCTTAGTCAATTCGTCTTCCTAGATTTTTTTTTTAAGCCTTTTCTTTTGAGTACTTTGTTTCTTAGTGAGACCTCCGTAACAAGGAGTTTTCGGTCAACAATCCCTGCCAGTTAGCTAAGGTTGCCAGGGTGTGGTTCCCTATCATGACCTAGACTCAGGATTCTCACAAGTAACACTTTCTTGTGCTCATTTCACAAAGTTCATGGTCAAACTCGAGATTGGTGATAATTTTTCCTCTTTCAGTTCTTAATCATGCGAGTAGCCTTGTAGCGTGAAAGTTTTTAGAGCATATTTAGCTCTTTTTTTCTTTTTTTTCTTAGGAATGAATTTATTCTTAGGCAGTTGTCTCCATTGTAGCAAACTATTCCTAACATAAATGCTAAATTTTCCTTATACTGAGCAAAAATCTATTAAAGGTATTAATTACAAAACTATAATGAAGTGCACATTTTCAAAATATGCCAAATTAACTTGAATTAGTCGCTAATAAAAAGATAGTACATCAAGCTTAAGATATTCCAAAATATTCAAGTTTATACTTGGTATAATTTCAAAATTTAGGTTTTTTCATAATATTTATGTCAAGGTAAAATTAGTTTAAGTGTTTGGAAATTCGTCAAAAATATATCATACATTGCCAAAATGCTATTATTTCTAAAAAAAATTCAAAAAGCAAATCAAAAAAGGTTTTTTACCCCCAAATTTAAATCAAGCATTGCCCTCAATATTGGAGAAAAAGAAAATAAATGGGTGAGGAAAACTAAAATGTCTCACCTGAATGTGTCAAGGGTTGTCTCCCAAGAAGCGCTAAGTTTACCGTCTTCAGCCAGACAAATATACCCCCATACTTCAATGATTTATAATGGTACTATAGGGGTACATAATATCAGTTTTTATATACTAGATCATTTAGAAATGTTATATCTTCATCAAAAATATAAGACTTTAAGTACGGTTTTAATCGTTGGCCATTGACCTTAAAAATATTTCCGTTCTTAGGATCCTCTACCTCTACGGCTCCATGAGGATAAACAGTTTTAACTACAAAAGGGTCGTACCAGCGAGAACGTAATTTCCTAGGATATAAATGTAGTCGTGAATTATAGAGTAACACTTTCTGATTAGGCTCAAAAGTTTTGTGAACAATCGACTTATCATGAAAAGCTTTAGTTCGTTCCTTATAAATTTTTGCATTTTCATAAACCTCGCGACGAAGTTCGTCAAGTTCAGAAAGTTGAAGTTTTCTATGTGATCCGACTTTATCCATTCAAAGTTGATGGCCTTTGTAGCCCAGAAGGCCTTGTGTTCCAATTTTACAGGTAAGTGGTAAGCCTTCCCAAAGACAAGTCTATAGGGTGGCATACCAATCGGGGTTTTATAAGCTGTTCGATATGCCCAAAGGGCATCATCAAGACGATCAGACCAATCTTTACGATCGGTTCGAACAGTTTTTTCTAAAATTCTTTTGATCTCCCGATTGGATACTTCGACTTGACCACTTGTTTGTGGATGATAAGGTGTGGCAACTTTAAGAGTGATGGAGTAAGTTTTCAAAAGAATTTAAAAGACACGGTTACAGAAATGTTTACCACCATCACTAATAATTGCCTGAGGCATGCCAAAATGATTAAAAATGGTTTTTAAAATTTTTACCACGGGCTTATGGTCATTCGTTTGACATGGCACCGCCTCAACCCATTTAGAAACATAATCGACTCCAACTAGAATGTAAAGGTAACCGCGAGAATAAGGAAATGGGCCCATAAAGTTAATGCCCTAAACATCAAATAGTTTAACAATAAGGATGTTGTTCAAGGGCATCATGTTTCGATGAGAAATATTCCCGGTCCTCTGGCACCTATCACATTTAGAACAAAAGGTATGTACGTCACAAAAAAGGTAGGCCAATAAAGACCAGATTGAAGGACTTTTGCAGCAGTTTTCTTGGTCCCAAAATGTCCTCCGCAAGCTAAGGTATGGCAAAATGTGAGTACATTATGGAACTCATCATTTGGGATGCATCTCCTAATCACTTGGTCAGAACAAAACTTATAAAGATAAGGATCGTCCCAACTAAAACGTCTAACCTCGTGCAAAAATTTAGTTCTATCTTGTTTTGACCAATGGGGAGGTAATTGTTGCGTAGCAAGATAATTAACAATATCGGCGTACCAAGGCAGTTGTGAGACATCCATGAGCTGCTCATCAAAAAATGTCTCTAAGATAGGGAGAAAATCTTCAGCACCCTCAGTGAGAATTCGAGATAGATGATCCGCAACCACATTCTCAGCACTTTTCTTATCTCGAATTTCGATATCAAATTTTTGTAATAAAAGAATCCATCTGATTAACCGAGGCTTAGAGTAAATACTTTAAGGCCGCATGGTCGGTGTAAATAATAATTTTGGATCCAATAAGGTAGATCAAAATTTCTCCAAGGAAAACACAATGGCTAATAACTCCTTCTCCGTGGTGGAGTAATTTAACTGTGCGTTATTAAGCGTACGACTAGCATAGTAAATAACATGAGCCTTATTATCTACTTATTTCCCTAAAGCCGCTCCAACAACGTAATCTGAAGCATCAGACATGAGCTTAAAGGGAAGTTCCCAATTGGGGGGTTGGATGATAAGGGCTGAAGTTAATAAAAGTTTGAGTTTCTCAAAAGTACCTGAACATGCGTCATCAAAGTTGAAATCAGTGTCCTTAGCAAGTAAATTGCACAAGGGCTGGGAAATTTTGCTAAAATCTTTGATGAACTGGCGATAAAACCCAGCATGCCCCAAAAATGATCGAATGGCCTTAACCGTCCGAGGTGGAGGTAAAGAAGAGATAATGTTGATCTTGGCCTTATCGACTTCAATCCCTTTGTTGGAGATAATGTGTCCAAGAACTATCCCTTGTGTCACCATGAAGTGACATTTTTCCAGTTTAACACCAAATTGGTTTGTGTACATCGTTCTAGCATGAGCTCTAAATGGTGTAAACATTCGTCTAAAGACGATCCAAACACTGAAAAATCATCCATAAATATTTCAAGAAATTTATCAACCATATCAGAAAATATGCTCATCATACAACGTTGGAATGTAGCGGGTGCATTGCACAACCCAAATGGCATACGTCGATAAGCATATGTCCCGTAGGGACACGTGAAAGTTGTCTTCTCCTGATCTTCTGGGGCAATAGAGATCTGGTTGTATCCAAAATAACCGTCAAGAAAATAGTAATGTCTTTTTCCGGCTAAGCGTTTAAGCATTTTATCAATGAAAGGAAGAGGAAAATGATCTTTCCTTGTGACCGTGTTCAATGTCCTGTAGTCGATACATACACGCCACCCAGTGGTCATGCGGGTAGGGATTAGTTCATTATTCTCATTCTCAACTACAGTAATCCCTGATTTCTTAGGCAAAACCTTAACGGGACTGACCCACTTACTATCCGAAATGGGGTATATGATACCCGAGTCCAAAAGCTTGAGAACTTCCTTCTTCACTACCTCCATCATGGTGGGATTCAACCTCCGTTGTATCTCGCGAGAATTTTTAGCACCTTCCTTGAGATTGATGCGATGCATGCAAACGGCCGGGCTAATCCCCTTCAAGTCTGCCATAGACCACCCTAGGGCTGATTTGTGTCTTCCAAGAACACCCATCAATCTACTTTCCTGGTCAACATTGAGGTTGGAAGCTATGATCACAGGCAGTGTGTTAGAATCACCTAAGAAAGCATATTTCAAAGTCTTAGGTAATGGCTTGAGGTCTAACTTGGGTGCATTAACAATGGATGGAATATGCAAAGTAGTGGACGGTTCTAGAGGTTCAACATGAGGTCTCTATTTGGACTTGTTAAAAGTAGGTGTTGAGTCGAGTAGAGCATTAAGCTCTTCAACAATCGGATTTTCATCAAAGCCTTCACCAAAGTTTACAAGACATGATTCTGAGGGGTCCTCAGAAAATAATTTAGGGAACGAGTTGTAAACTAGGGAGTCAATCATATTCAGTTCAGCCATGTCATCAGAATGAGGGACTTGAGTATTATTGTTAAAAACATTGAGCTTGATCTTCATCTCTCCCATTGATAGTTGTAAGACCCCATTAAAGCAATTAATAATGGCATGAGCAGTCGCAAGGAAAGGGAGGCCCAATATGACGGGAATCTCACAGTTAAGATTCTTTACATCTTCAGTGTCCAAAACAACAAAGTCCACAGGAAAAATGAGAGTATCAACCTTGATAAAAATATCCTTAAGGATACCACGTGGGTATCGTATTGACCTGTCAGCCAATTGAAGTGTCATTCGGGTAGGTTCTAGTTCTCCAAGTCCTAATTCCGGATAGACCGAGTAAGGTAAGACATTCATACTAGCCCCTAAGTCGAGAAATGCCCTATCTACTTTGTGATCTCCAATTTTACAAGGGATGGTTGGGCTTCCAGGATCTCGAAGCTTAGGAGGGGTTAATGTCTCAGTCAAGAAGACTTTCTTGTGCACATTGATTTTCCTTTTCCTAGTACACGCATCCTTAAGGAATTTGGCATATACAGGGATAAGAATGATGGCATCGAGTACTGGAATATTTATATGAACTTGCTTAAATGTATCTAATATCTCGTCAAATTGAATCCCTTTATTAGCTGGAAGAAGGCGTTGTGGATAAGCCACCTTTGGCTTAAAATATGCCTTTGGTAGGGAAATAAACGAGGTAGGCAACTTCTTCAATTTATTAGAAGGTTCACTCATACCGACTTCATCCTCAATAGCAACGGGTGTTAGCTCAACCCTAGGCATTTCAACTTGGTTATCAATTTGTTTACCACTTCGAAGAGTTGTAATGGCATTAATCTGTTTTGGGATTGAGCTAGAATCAAACCCTAGTAGTCCTTTTGGATTAGATACAGGTTAGCTAGACCTGGTGGTCTCTCATGCAATACATTTGCCAATTGTCCCATCTGAGTCTCTAGATTAGAGATAAATTGGGATGTAGAATTCTGATTCACCAAAGTCTGTTGTTGAAATTTCATAATTTATTGTTGAAATTGAATTGATTGTTGCATGAAGAGAGCAAGGGTATCGTCCAAAGATGGTTTGGGTGGAGTGGGTGGGAACTGTTTGGATGACTGAAAGGATTACTGAGATGCCTGAGGATAAGATTGAGAAAGGGGATTCCTAGGCAAAGTATGACCTGAGGTTTGTGGCTCTCTAAAACCTGAACTGGGTTGGTTGTTCTTCCACGAAAAATTAGGGTGGTTCTGCCAAGTTGGCTTGTACGGGTCAAAGGGCCTCTTGTAGGTATTATTCAAAGCATTTACTTGCTCTTGATTGCCATTCATTTCATTGAGCATGGGGCACATTTCAGTCACATGGGTTACATCATAACAAACGGTGCAGCCCTATTGCTAAACCTGGTTCACACTACCCTTAGATTGATTTGTAGTCATAGCCTCGATTTTTTGGGTAAGAGTATCTAATTGGGCTTTGATGGCTGTTCCCTCACTCACTTCGTATAAGCCACCTTTCTTGGTTATACGAATATTTCTATGTGGATTCCACTGCTGAGAGTTCTCAGCCAATGTCTCAAACTCCTCATAAGCTCTATCAGGCTCAAGGTCCTGGAATTTTCTACTATGCATGGATTCTATCCTATAACGTTTCTCAGAAGTTATTCCACGATAGAAGATCTGGACTAGATGTTGCTTCTTGAAACCATGATGGGGACATTGTGAAAGAAGATCTCTATATCTCTCCTATGCCTCGTAAAATGTTTCACTTTCATTTTGAACAAATTTAACAACTGCATTTCTAAGAGCGGGGGTTTTTCCCATAAAAAACCATTTGGCTTTGAACTTGGTCTCCATTTGATCCTATGAATTGATAGATGCTGGTGCCAATGAATCAAGCCAATGACTCGCCTTATCTTTTAGCAAGAATGGGAATAAACGAAGGCGAGCAGAATCCTTAGTAAAATATTTGTATTTGGAGAGCGTACAGATTTTCTTAAACTCGTAGACGTGCTTTTAAGGGCTCTCAGAATCAAGCCCACAAAATGTAGTTAATATTTGGATCACACTAGGCTTGATTTCATAATAGCTTGTCGTGACAACTGGTAACACAATACACAAAGGCATATCACTCACCACTGGGGTCTAATAGTCCCTAAGAGATTTTGCGGCAGCCATGATTGGGGGATCATCTTCTAACTCAACAATCAGTCCAATTGGGTCAACTCTAGATGAATTACCCTCCTCTGAAATTGGAAAAAATTGAAATAGATCACTTTCCTCCCAAACTGGGGTTCCTAAGTCCTCTATTGTATTGATTGAACGAGGTGGCCGCCTTCTCTGCTTAGGCTGAGGTGGTGGGCTGTATATGGGCAAAGGTCCCGATAAGCTTCCTAAACGTTTTTCTTCACGTGTCCAATTGATCATGCACAACTAATAATAAATAAAATTCAGCACCCGGTACAGTAAATAATCAATCAAACCTAGATTCTAGCACATCAACATTTTTTAGAAGTAATAATTAGGTCTCCCCTATATTCTTCTATGTTCAAAATGGGTACGATGGCAAAAGGCTTTGGTTCCTATACTCTCCTGAGTTACTATGCTAGTACCAACTTAAAGTAGATGTTCAGTCCTCACGCCCGAGCAAGTCGCCTTATCGTACGTCAGTACTCGGAACGGTGACGTCGCAAACCTACAACCAGTATTTTGCGGTGCTAGGCTGAGGCCGTATCGTATGAACCCGTGTTTATATCCCGGTCCGGTACACCTATCCGTTGGGTGATGAAATCCCGCGGGAATCTTGCTACTTCTTTTTATTGGCAGTAATTTTGAGGTCTGGGACGTTCAATTTTTCGTGTGATATGAATTTCTTTATATCCCTAATAGGTGGTCCCACTTGTTGGAGAGCTTTTTGGGTGATGAAATCCCGCAAGTCTCTAACAGTTTTTACCTTTACTAATGTTGGAATGAAAAAGAATATTAAACACAGCAATAGGTCAATCCAACCACAACATTTTTTTATTAGAGCAGCGTGTATTTGCACAGTCCACACGACTTTATGATCCTAGTGCCGGGGCAGAGCGGATATGAACCCCTTCTAGATGTCAAGTTTTGAGAAGTACCAACCTACGGAAAGTATTTTCCGGTGTAGCTGTGGCCGCCCATTAACTTAGGGGGCGAAAGAAGGAAGTGCCCCTTCACTTCGGGGGAACAAGAAGGATAGATTTGATGATACTATTAGCTTTGCATATTATACGTTTCGTTTCCAACTTTGTGACTATCCTGCAAAACAAGAGAAAAAAGATTAGTGAACTTGCGACAATAATATTAATTCAATTTCCAAGTTTATTGTACTCTATGATGTCCTTATTTTCAAATACGCATATCTTTTAAATCGATTGAGATAAAATATTCAATAATATCAATTTGGAAAGATAATTCAGAAAGGAAAAATATTCAAGAAGGAAGTTTTCTATAATTTAGCTTCCCTGTCACTCTAAACAAGTGATTAATGAACACGGCGTTCTTAACGGAGACTATTTTTGTACTGTTTTTTCAAAATGCTGTAACTCAAAAATGACAAGACAGAAAAATATGATCTATATCAATTCAGAAATGGCTTTGAATTATCTAAAACTTTCGTAGCAAACATTTCTCCCAAATGTGAAGTTTAGAAGATCAAAAATGGTAAAACATTCAGGGACAGACTTCACAGCTACTGTAGCGCCAAAAACTCGATACTATCTTCTTTTCTTTTCTTTTCTTTTCTAAAAGCTAAACTATAGAAACAAAAAGAGAAACGATAATATTAGAAACACTATATGCTATTACCGGCCACTATACTACTATACTACAACTTACTATAAATATAAATAAAAATAATATAAAAGAAGGAAAAATCGGCTTAAAATAGCATCTCAATAAAACGCATCTTAGTCCCCGGCAACGGTGCCAAAAACTTGATCGATTATAAACCGACGTCTTAAAAGACCCGCAAACACACAGTGTACCGTTAAGTACAAGGGTAAGCGGGGTCGTATCCCAAGAGACTTGTGGTACGAATTATACTTCGAGCTACTAGTTTTATCCAATTACAACGAGTTTGTTTAGGTTTTAAAATAAAATGAAGAACGAAAAAAATTACAAGATAAATTGGAGTGGAAACCAAGGCATCGATTCCACTCCACCCTTTGTAACCATTTAGATAGCATAAATAATTAAAGTAAATTATGAGTTCCCGTATCGCATATCCTTGGTCGGGCATATGCAATACATCAAAAGATACAAGAGATTTAGTAATTGGGAACTACCCATAAACCAACTTACTCAACCATGGTCTGGTTGATAAGTACGGATTATGTTTTCTTCTCCATGTTCATAACCTATCTTGTTATGGTCCAACAAGATGGTTACATAGATTCATTATTCCTCTTAATCCTAGCTATGGTCAACCATAGGATAAAGGAATACGAATATGCAATATTTTAGGATAAAGAGAAAGTAATTACTCTAACTAAGCTACACAATCTATACTAAGGCTACATTGGGTTGAGCTTCCTCTTGCCTTGGCTAAGAAGATTAGCTACTCATCCCTTTGATCATTGTCATACTACTATTATTATGATAAAAGTAAAAAGACAAGAACAAAAGAAAAACAAGAACTTTATTGCTTATTGAATTTTGATTTACACTCTCCAAGATGATCCCCCATGGGTAGGATTCCCCTCCTATTTATAGAGTATAGGAAGGGTTACTAAAAATTACCATCAATATAAAATCCCCTAAACAATGCCTAAAATCATGCATTACAACTCATGAGAATAATATATATATCTAATTCTCTTCAATGGGCTTCCATGCATGGGCCTTTGGTTGACAACTTCAAATTAGAATCATTGTTGGAGTGCATGACCCTTGTTCTTCGTTAAAAACCAGAAAATTGTATGACTTATTTATTATGTGACCGATTTATGTAAATACAAACAAAAGCACTATTAGTATCACATTTATTTAATAAATGGCTAGGTCGATATAAATTTAGGAGTTGTACACGTAAATATTACGTGTCTCAGTTATAACACCATGAGGTACCGTAATGCATGAGAGGAGGTTATGGGCATTGTGTTCAGAACATGGTTGATCAATACTAATTTACCTCCCTCTGATAAGAGCTTTCCTTGCCACCCTTCGATACGTCGTTGAATTTTGGTGAGCAATGGATCAAAATGAGTAAGCAGTACCCGACTGTAACTTATAGGAACTCCCAAATAGGTCATTAGAAAAGAGCAATGTTGGAACCCACAGGCATTATGGATGATATGTTTTCTTTATGCAGATACATTGTGGTGTACATATAAGCCGCTTTTAGCTTTGTTGATTAATTGGCCAGATAAGTTTTCATATCATGCTAGGAAATGCATTAACCCAGAGATGGATCGCTGACTTCCGTTTAAGAAAACGAGGAAATCATTAGCATATAAGAGATGCGCGATAGGAGTACAACCTCTGGATGTATGAAATAACCCAATCGCGCCCTTCAAAAAATATTTGGATAGCCCTCTGGATAGTACTTCTTCTACAATAATAAAGTGCAATAGAGAAAGAGGATCTCTTTTTCGTAAGCCTTGTGACGATTTGAAGTAGCCCTTGAAGACCCCCTGCAGGACCACCCAGAACCATGGTATTTCAACACATTGTGCTATGAGTAAATCACATCTACTGGAGAAACAAATTTTTTGCAAAACATGACGTAAGAACCTCCAATCCAGCCTATCATAAGCCTTTACCATTTCTATCTTGTTCATAACATTAGTGTCTCTAACCTTTCTGTGTAAATCCCTAACAATTTCATGAGCTAATGTAATGGTCTCACTAATGTCCTTGCCCTAAATATAAACCCCCTGATTTCTGGAGATTAATTTGTGAAGAAGTTTGCTTAACCTATTAGCAATAATAGGAAAAAAAAATTTGTATACAACGGAGCATAGACTAATTGGTCTGTATTCACCCAACGATGTTGGGGTATCCACTTTTGGTATTAGTGAGAGGAACGAAGAAGTATAGCATCTTGAGAGTGGGGCACCATTGAAAAATTCCTTGGCAGTGCCATGTAGATCATCCTTGATGATGTCCCAACATGAATTAAAGAAGACCGATGTGAAACCATCGCTGCCCAGAGCACTGTCACTGGGGATTTGGAACACACTAGCTTATAATTCTTCCAAAGTTGGGATGCATGTTAGACTGGCATCATCGTCTGGAGTGGTGACATTAGGAATGCACTAAAGTAATTTTGCATCTCCAGTAGTGTTTGTGGCCTCTAGCAAATCGCGAAAATATCTAACTGCGACATCATTAATAACATCTACCTCAGCTGTCTCAGTTCCATCAAGGAGAGTAAAGTCGGTCACAAAAGTTCTTTTTCTATTAACTTGTGTGATAGTATGAAAAATTTTTGTATTGGCATCGCCTGCTGCAACCCACTTTACTATGGATTGTTTTCTTCAAAACACCTCCTCATTGTCTAACATGGCCGCATGTTCTCTCTGTATCGTGCCAAGCTCGATATTAACCTGTTCATCCCAACCTTCCTGTAGTAAGTGATCCAGGTACAGTAGTTTATCCTGTAGCTTATGGATATTCTGAGTTACATTGCCAAATACGTTTGTATTCCATTCCCTGATTGCATATTTAACCTTTTTAAGCTTATAGGCAAAAGATGGTAAACAGTTGCCGAAGACACCACTAGGCCAGTTATCTTATACAAAGGTAGGGAAGCTAGCATGAGATGCCCACATTTTCAAGAAACGAAATGGTCAGGGACCTTGATGCAGATTGTTGGTGAACGAAAGAAGTAGTAGAAAATGATCATAGAAAACTCACTAACGTTCTATCCAACCTTGCCCATTGTCTTGAATTGTCGTGATGATTATTGCACCATGTATAGCTGGAGCCAGTGAACGAGGCCTCCATTAGACCGGCTGACTGAATCATTTCCTCAAATTCTACCAAAGATCTATGTACGGATCTTCTCTCCCCAAGCCTTTCCGAGTGGTGCCTCACAGTATTAAAATCACCTATAACACACTAAGGAGATCTCATTGTCATTGAGATTGTATTAATGCCCTCCTATAGTGTTCTTCTTTCAATGATGTCACATTTAGCTTAAACGATGGTAACAAAGGAACTTTATTGATTATTAAAACTCATCTTACAATGCAACATTTGATTAGATGTAGAAACTAATTCAACATCATAGTCTTGTTTCCACAATACCCAGATTTTTCCCCCCATGTACTGGTTAAACATAAAAGAAGTATAATTTATTTTTCTGCCCATAATATAGCCTAGTGATGCATCCTGAAAAGGTTCAAGCAAAACCACTATTGAAATATGGTGTTGTTTGATAATCCCTTTGAGATGATTTATTGCTTTGGCATTGCCAATGCCCCTATAATTCTAAACTAGTAATAGACCTATCACCATGTAAACTACTTGGACTTGAATTTGAGAGCACCCTTGCTCCTTGTGACTACGCTAAGTGGAATACGTTGTGGTTTAGATCAGCTCTGTTTGGCTGGAGTCCATTCTGTGGTGTCTTCCTTTCCATAGTACTTAATGTCCGAAGGGCACCCTCCTTCCAAGTCCTTCAGCTATTCGAAAACCCCATCTAAAATCTATCGTATCTCGGTGTATTTTACTGCTTCAACTCTTCCGACCACTGTTGCATCGATGTTGTTCGCGAACGTGCTTACTAACTTTTGCCCCACCTTGTAAAGCTTAGGTAAAGTAGTACTCAGTGCTTGTTGCCCCTCAGTTCTCATTACAATCTGCCCCACTTTTAATGCTACTTACTGCCCCACTACCATTGCTGCATTCTGCCCCACTGGTTGAGGCGTAGTTGCTATTGTAATATACCCATATTCTGTTGCCAGAATCCATGTAATCTGATGTTGTGATGCTTTATTTTTTATGTGAACAAATTTCTCCATAGTCGAAGCTTTCCCATGTTGAATCTCCTCCCTTTTATCAGGTATAATAATTGGTAGAAGTTTGGTACAGTTCACTTTGTCGTGCCCTTGAAGAAAACAGTTTGTACAGAACTTTGGATGTCTTTCGTACAGGACTGTTTGCTCCAATGTGTAAGATTTACTGAAGGAGAGTCCCACTTTAGCCGGTAGTTCCTTCATAAGGATAACCTCCACACAAGCCCAAACAGTGCTTGATCTACTCAGACTAGTGTTGTTGTATCCGTGATTAAATACTTCCCAATAAGACCGGCCAATTCCTTGATTATCCCATTGTTTTGTAGATGAAGCATTAAACCTGGAAACTAAATCCAAATAGGAGGAAAAGGAGAGTCCTTTTTGGGGTCAAAATTGACAGTCCAACGAGCCAGCTTGAAGAAGAAACCTTTGATTTTCCTTGACTCTCTAGAGAGAGCCCTTGTAACATCTTTCTCTGACACTAACATCACCATAATATGCTTAAAATCGAGCACCGCTACCTTCTGTACAGCTGTAGGACCCCAATTGGAGTTGATTTTACTCTCAATTACGTCAAATTTGGGTTTGCAGGTAGGGAAGCTCATAACTAGAGTAGTATTAAAAGTTGTAACAGCTTTGTTCAGATCAGACGGTGAGAATAAAATCACCGGCATGAAATCTTTATTGGAGATTCTTGTGTCAGGTTTAAACTCCTCAAGCATCGGTTTAACTTTTTGTACAGCGGCAACACTAACAAAGGAGGGTTTGATGATAGAAGAAAGATCGTAATGGGAAATTGAGTTATGGGCATCTACTAATGCCTTGGGGTTCATCTGAGATTCAGCAGCAGCATGAGAGGAGGGGATGGTGATGTGGGTGGGATCAATAATTAGTGGGGTGGAAGGATGAGGGTGTGATTATGTGTTCGAAGGAATGCTTGAAGCCATGTTATGAAAAGAACTAAAAATCTGAAATGAGAGCTGAGGAGGAAGAAATCAAGGATTGAGAGGAGAAGAACAGTAAATTCAAAGTATTAAAAGGGAGAATCAATACCTATGATGGATCAAGAAGGAAACCCTAGCGAGAAATAGCTAGGGTTATGGTTCAAAGGAGAAAGAGTCGACTCTCATTTCTAATATGCCATTAGCGAACCATGTCAGATCCAAGAGCTGCCTAGGGTTTAGGCTGCTACAGTGAAATTTTAAGAAGGGAGGAGGTGTATGTACCATCCACAAGTAGTGAAATTAAAAACAAAAATATGGAGCTATGTAACCATGCAATTAACCTTCACGGCGGAATTTATTGGGTATCGGCCATTTGGTTTAGGTGTGATAAAAGGTATCTCGTGTTCAGTTGCACTCTTAGAGAAGATTGTGTTGGATTTTTTAACTTAAAAATGATTTAATAAAATTAATTCAAACTGTTGGAGACGTTCGAAGGAGATATGGGAGAAAATTTCTTAGAGATCCCAGAAGTCCTAGAAGGCTAATTTGAGGTGAGTCAAATGAGCTTAATTAATTTGAGCTGGGTCAATTGAGCTGAGTTAATTCGAGTTGAGTCAAATGAGTTTAATTATTTTGAGTTGAGTCAATTGAGCTAAGTTAATTTGAGCTGAGTCAAATGAGCTGAGTTAATTCGAGCTGAGGTAATTGGAGTTGAGTCAATTGAGCTGAGGCAATTCGAGCTGGGTCAACGGCTAAATTTTAATTAACTTTATAACTCCTGTAACGGAAAAAACATTTTGTAACTCCTACCCATATTTATTTCATAACTTACAAAAACCATTTTGCTCATATTTCTTACTAGCCATTATTGAATTTACCTATAAAAGGAAATGAGCTCCATACTAGTTTATATATCAAAAAACATAGTTTATCACTCTCTTTGTTGTTTCAACTCTCCCCTCTTGTTTTTGCTTTCGTCTGAGATATTGGTGGTGCGACCAAAGTTCAGCGTGATAAGTACCACTGCGCTTGTAGAGCTTCTTACTCATTGTATCCTAGGGATCAACTGATCATTACATTGCCAGTACCTCTGGGCAGATCGGGAAATTGTTCTTAAAGAGTGTATGATCCACACTTCGCTTTAGTTGCTTTTGATTCGAACAAGTATGACTCCAACAAACTTGTGAAGTTTGAAGGTTGCAACTTCAAACGATAGAAAAACAAGATGTATTTTTATCTAACCCTTAAGGAAGTCGCTTGCCTCTTGGAGACCGACTGTTCTATTGGACCTGTTACTCCTGAGACTGATGATACTGATTTGATTCAGTCCGACTATGATAAGGCCTTAAAGGAGTTTAACGATTGGAAAGAGGTAAATTTTAAGTGTCGTAATTTCATCCTGAACGGGCTAGCAGATGACTTGTATGACTTCTATTTATAGTTTGAGTCTACGAAGACCGTTTGGGACACATTACAAAAATAATACGACTCCGAGGAAGCTGGCTCTAAGAAATATGCCGTTAGTAGGTACCTTAAGTATGTGATGGTCAACGAGAAGTCAGTAATTTCTTAATCACACGAACTATAAAAATTTGTTCACAAGATAGGATCCGAAGGGATTAACTCGATAAACAGTTTCAAGTAGCGGTTGTGATTGATAAATTACCTCCTTCCTAGAAAGACTTCAAGAACATACTTAGGCACAAATCCAAGGAGTTTTCCATGGAGAGCTTAATTACTTGACTGTGAGTTGAGGAGGATGTAAGATAGCAGGATCAAAAGGATGAAGTACTCGTGGTTCAACCCAAGAGTAAAGTGTATCTGAAACCTAAAGGTAAGGCTATGAAAGACAAGGGTAATGGATAAAAGAAACCATTTCAGAACAATAATAATAATAGAGGTAACAAGAATCCTAACCAGGGTAGGAACCAACAAAACCACCAATCTAGTAGAACAACTCCTATAGTGTGCTTTTATATGGCAAAGGAGGACCTATTACTAGGAACTGCCAGAATCGTAAACATGTTAGTTAGGTTAACGCGACCGAAGAGCCTCTAGTAGCTATGATTACGGAACTGGACATGATCGCTAGGACCGATGGATGGTGGTTAGACACTAGGGCTACTCGCCACGTGTGCTATAACAGGGTTTAGTCCATGACCTATAAGGATGCTGAAGACCAGAATGTTCTTCTGGGTGATTCTCACACTACTAAGATACTGGGAACTGAAGATATTGAACTAAAATTCACATCTTATCGAGTTGTTATCCTCAAGGATGTGTGGCACACTTCTAGTATGAGGAAGAACCTAGTTTCTGGCTTTTTTCTTAACAAAGCAGGTTTTCATCAGTCTATTGGATCAGATCAGTACATTTTGACAAAGGGGGGAATTTTTGTGGGTAAGGGTTTTGCTTGTAACGGTATGTTTAAATTGAGCATTGATAATAATAATATTTCTTCTGCTTACATCGTATCTTCTTTCAATATTTAACATTCTAGACTTTGTCACGTTAATAAGAAGCTAGTTAACAAAATGAGTAAACTTGGATTAATTCCTAAAGTAGACTTAAATGATTTTGATTAATGTGAGCATTGTAGTCGAGCTAAGATCACTAAAATATCTTATAAAAGTATAGTTAGAGAATCTCATCTATTAGAACTTGTACACTCTGATATTTGTGAAATGGATAATACCCTAACTAGAAATGGAAAAAGGTATTTTATTTCTTTTATTGATGATTACTCAAACTACACTTAGGTATATCTAATGAGACATAAGAGTGAAGCTATTAATATGTTTAGAACTTATGTTTCTGTGGTTTAAAACCAATTTAATAAAAAAACATTAAGAGATTTTGTAGTGATAGAGGCACTGAATGTGATTCGCATGAATTCCTTATCTCTAATGGGACTGAGGAATTAGTTGAGTTACCTCATGGTAGTCGTTCTATAGGTTGTAAATGGATATTAAAGAGAAAACTAAACCGGATGACACTATTGATAAATATAAGGCAAGGTTAGTAGCAAAGGGATATGTGGAAAAGGAAAATGCTGATTTTTTTGACACATATTCCCCAATTACTCGTGTTACAACCATTAGAGTATTATTGGTCATTATTGTTGTGTACAATTTGATTATCCATCAGATGGATGTGAAAACCGCAATTTTAAATGGTAAGTTTAAGGAAGAGCTATATATGGATCAGCCTGAAGGTTTTGTGTTACCTGGTCAGGAACACAAGGTCTACAAGCTAAAGAAGACTTTATACAGTCTAAAGCAAGCCCCTAAACAGTGGCACGACAGGATCGACCAACTTCTACTTTCAAATGGTTTTAATATTAATATTGTTGATAAATGCCCATATTATGAAGTATCTGGTAATTCCTATACTATGATTTGTTTGTATTTTGATGATCTACTTATATTTGGTTCTACTCTTGAGCTCCTATTAGAATCCAAGAATATGCTTAATGAAAACTTTGATATGAAGGACCTAGGTGAGGCTACTGTAGGGACCAGATTTTGCAAAGCTCGAACTAGCTTGAAATCGATCCTTACACCAATAACTACTATGCCAAAAATTAAATAAGAGATAATACTTGACACAGGGGATTTAGCGTGGAAAACCTATAAATAGGCAAAAACCACGACCTCGAGTGGAAGATTTTGTTTAAAGTAGTATTATTGCTTGAGAGAGTAAGAGAATCTGATTAGAAGAGTTAATCTAAGAAAAAATAGCTAGAGATCAGATTCTTGTATATCTCGAATTGTTTGTTAACCGTCTGTTTCCTTAGGAGCTCTGCCCTTTTATAGGCCTTGCTGCTCATCGTACTTGAACACGTTCTCCTAAAAGTGGGAATCATGGGCAGTTGAGTGTGTAACTGTTAGCTCGTGGGAGACAGGTGTATGTTGACTCGTTCTGTTTGCATCTGTCGTGTTCGATCCCCATTCTGCTTGAGTTTGTGGTCGATGTGTAACTGTAAACACGTTTGCTTATGTGTGAGTCTGGTACTAGATAAGATCGAGTCTTCTAGAGCTCAAGGTATAGATGAGATCGAGTATCCATAGCTCGAGGGATAAGTCCCTACAATCGCCCCCTCGCAACTGAAGTCACGTATGGCTTTAGTTGAGAAAAACCCTAAAACTTGGAACTTGTGATGACGTAAACGACGCTTGAAAAACGAAACGTCTGTATTGAGGAGTGTGCTGTCATTTATGACGCGTGAGTGTTATGGGCAGACTGTTGGTTTTCCCGAGTGGATGACTCTTTGGGGAAACAACTTGTAATAAATGCGGTATCTCTATAAATAGTGGTCAAATTTTACTTTGCCGAATAACCTACAACACATCTTCTCTGCAAAGAACAACAAACATGTCTGTTTTGTATGGGTGAGAAAAAAAATATGAGTTTTTTGGAAGCGTACCTTTATAACATCATGATTAAGATGAGGAATCAAGTGTACCATATCCATTTTTGTTTCATCATGGAGGGATTCCGGATATGGTTTTGTGTCTATCAGAGTAGGGTGACTCCTTTTGGTGTTTTATTGAAGGAATGTTGTTTGAAATATTTTTGGTCATTATGGAGTGTCCGATTCATCGGCTAGAGTGTATGCGATGCAAAATCCCTGGTCTCTATTGATGTTCCGATTTCTAAGGTAGGAGTCCACATCAATCTTCACGAACTCTAGGTTAGTGAGGATAAGGAGGAAGAGACGGCGGTGGTGGAGGTAGAAGATGGATCGCTTCTTTCGGTACCATCATCTTTTCTTTTAATGCTTCTTGCAGGGAAATGAAGGGGGAAGAGGTATTTGACCTGTTGCAGTCTTGCTATTTTTGAGCTGTGGCTAAGGTTTTTCTTGAAGATTAGTATTATCTTGGCAACGGAAAAAGAACTAGAGACCTGTCCTCGTATTTGACAAAGTATTTATAGTATCGAGCTTCGCAAAACTTGATTCTGTAATTGTAAAGCAATGGTGTAGGAGTAGTCCTGAACCAACTTGTTAGAAAAAAATCGAGCATAATAAAAGAATATTTTGCTTGTTTCTTACTAGTGAAAGGCAGAAAAAGTTGGCATGTCATTGAGCTGTACATAATATGGTAATTAATAGTTGGTGGGGCAACATACCTTATCCTATCTCGTAAATGAATCGAGCTTATCAAACGTAAACATAAAGCTCAAATTTTAACTTTAGAGAGCTTGATTAAGCATGAAAAGATAATAGTAAGTAGCTCGAACCCGGGAAGAGTGGGTTATAGAAACTGAAATACGTTGCGTATAGTCAATCAAAAAATTAGTCATGTTAACTGAACTGTATAAAAGTGTGACTTTCTTTTTAAGAAGGTTGCTCATAAAAAATGGTGAAGACTCGTTCGCAGAGGGCTGTTGAAGCGCGTGTGTTGAACGACTTGCATTTAGCATTAAAGATTGATGAAATAAAGGAAGCTATTTTCAGGCAGCAAGGTTACGATGCGGTTCTGCTCAAAACCCGAGCGAACTACGAGGGTAAGAATGATGTAGAAAGGGGCGTGGAAAGGAACCGCGTGTACTGGTTTGAGTCCATGCGTATCTGTTGGCGGTTTGTTGAAGATCGTAAAAAGTTTGTCCTGATAATGGCCAGGGAGGAGATCATCAATGTGGATATGGATATCGCCTCAGGGCTACTGTAGGCTTGTGGTGGTGTTGGGCACACTGGTTGCTTCAAATGCAAGTATCTTGAGGATTGGAGTGATTGACTGTTGTATTTTTGAATTTTTAAAATGTAATTGCCCGAATTTACTTGAAGAAAAATTTGTTCACGAAAATAGGCTATGACTAGGATTGCTGTTGAAACTGAATTTTTGAATTTGTGTTGCTAACTGATATTGACGTTAAAGTCAAGGTGTATAACTAGGGCAAACAAATGTACATAAAATTTTAAAGTAGAAAATTCAGAATCATGAGTTTGGGGTATTGTGAAAAGAGTGGGACTAAGAGGCTGAGAGATATGTTAAAGTATAATATTTGGTGTTATGATGGGAAGGTATTTTCACCGAAGCGGTGCGACACGTTTGACAAATTCAAACGAACAGACGGCTCGGTTCTGGAATCGAGGACTGCTTATTAGAAAACTCCAAACCGCCAACGGTTTGAGGAAAGGTGCATAAGTACCCCTTCTCCTCCTTTATCGAATACAAAAAACCTGAAAAAGAAAAGAAGGGTTAGAGAGAGAGAGATCTCAACTGAGGATTCAAGTACCGTCGAAGGAGGAAAGGATAAGAGGAAAGCAGTGACTAGGAGTCTCAATTACAAGCTACGAGAGGAGGCTGAGATCGAGGAGGTTTTGATGAAGTTACAAAAATTGAGCAAACTGGTGCGGACCAACGCTGCAGACTCTCACTCGAGTGCGGAAGGCAAGTCTTTTTTTGGGCTAACAAGAGCTTTTGTATATATATTTTTTTATTGTGTCGGGATATGAATGTAATCCCTACTAAGCACAAAAATGAAATAAAAAATAACAATGGGAATAATTACTGTGGGGCGATACAAATCATTGTGAGACAGGTTATGACTGTATAAGTGATCTAGTAGTGCGAGTTAAAAATTAATATATATACCTCGACCTATCTGTAGGTTTTGTTGGACCAGATTTTTGTAAAGTAGACCCTTTACCGTAGATAAGTATGGCTTCGATTTCTGATTGTGGAAAGGTGGACGAAGCAAACCTCGTAGGGCATTTATCCCCCGTCTCTGGAGTAGGGGATGAGGAGGATATTTTAGCCAAATTGGTAGAGTGGCCTCGTTTGAAGGGTACTCGAGTTGAGTACCCAACAGGTTCTAGTCGGTTTAGGGAGTTCTGTAAGGCCAAAAGTAGCATAGATGGGAGTTTGGAGCACGCTTTTGGATATAGGGGTAATTTCTTTAGGACTTGCAGTGTCAGTAAAGGGAGGGATTACCTGCATTTGCTGCCTGATTTTGCTAAAGAAAAGAAGTGTAGGCATTTGGGGGACGAAGTATCCTTGGAGTACATCCAAGGCATGGTGAAGGATAGTCGAACTGATGGGTTTTGCTGCTATTTAGCCCAGTTCAACTATGGATTGACGCTGCCATTGAGCAATTTTGCTAAGAGTGTTATGAATATGATTGGGGCTTGCCCGGCGTAACTGAATTGCAATTTTTGGGAAGTTATCCTTGTATACGAAACCCTTAAATGGGAGATGGGCTGCATCTGGTAGTGAGAGGAGGATTACTGCCAAGGATTTGCTGGAGTATTATGCTGTGAAATATGTTACAGCAACTGATGGTGCATATCTCTCTTCTAGTTCTTCAAGACCATGTTTTTTCAACTTGTCTTTAGCAGGGCGAGTGTGGAATGATAACCTTTTGTGGGTGCCTTGCAAATGCCTTCAGCGGTCTGATGAGGAACCCCTGGGACATAGTAATAGAACTATAACAAAGGGTAAGTATACCATTCAAAATTGAACTATCATTTGTATGTTGAACTATAAATCTATAGTTGGTTTGTATCTTACGCTGCTATTTTTTATGCAGGCATTAATTGCAAAGTTTCGAGGAAGGAATCTTTTATAGACGCCGTTGCCAGGGAAGGTACTGAGTTTGAAGCTATTCTCAAAGAGTTAGAGATAAGTAGGTTCAAAAGGGTAACTAGTAAGGACAAAAAGGTCAGGAGATCGCAAGCGAAGAGGAGAATGGCTGGGAAAACTCCAGGTTCTATGGAAGAGGAATTGTTAACTCCTGAACTAAGTATGCCTTTGAAGCTTGCGCGGCTCAATGAAATGCCAAATGGGCCAGTGGACATGGCTACTGTCTCCAGCACTGTTGTACGAAACCTTGCGAAGAGGATGGCCGGAAAAAAGGGGGCCACTTCTCGTTCTGTTACGTCGGACAGTATAGACGATGGCAGTAAGAGGAGGAAGGTAACTTCTTCCACGAGGTCGCAGGTGGGGCTAGAGGAGAGCGATAAGATCGCTGAGGGGGCAGGCTTGAGGCCGCGGTTCGAGGTTGAAGCCCGGCTCCTCGAGGAACAATGTTGAGCTAAAGCTTGAGAGAAGATGGTTGCTATTATGGACGATGAATTAATGAAGGTTAGTAAATAGTTGGTTTTGTTGACCTTTTCTTTTTTTTTGTTGCTCGAGCTGACTTATTACTTTTTTCAGTTTGCTCGTGCTTTGTGGGGGGTTCAACTTGGTTTCCAAGACAGGTCGATTGAGCTGGAAAAGAGGATTTCCCAGCTTCAGGGAGAGAAAAACCAATTTGAAGAGAACCTGACTCAGGAGAAGGAATCTTTCCAGTTGGAGCTGGAGAAAGAAAGGGAAGCTACTACCCTAAAGCTGAAGGAAGTTAGGGCCGAAAGTGTAGCTGAAGCGGAGCGATTGGTTACCGCGTCCGCTACTTCTCGGAACAACCTTGTAGGGAAGCTCTACCAGCTGAGGTATACAAAGGCGGAGATTACGACATTCAACAAAGGGAATTATAAGGAGATGAAAATTATGGATGAAGAGGAGATCGAGGAAAGGGAGGATGGTCTGAATGTTGCTGAAAAGACCGTTGTCCATAATCAGGAA
The DNA here is from genome assembly GCA_014058105.1 of Kingdonia uniflora. Lineage (NCBI taxonomy): Eukaryota > Viridiplantae > Streptophyta > Magnoliopsida > Ranunculales > Circaeasteraceae > Kingdonia > Kingdonia uniflora. The sequence goes on along the minus strand of JACGCM010000779.1, from coordinate 722,620 downwards.
ACTATTAATCAGGTAGGATGATTGTGCAATGTAACATTGGTTGTGAAAGATGAACTCGAGCTCTGTAATATTTTATTGCTTGTTTGATGCCAACAACATTTTGCTAATTAAATTCCGTATTGTTGGAGATAGAAAGCTCGCGCCTCAGAGTTGTAGACTTAGAAGGCCTGCTTGAAGTTGAGAAAAAATCCTCTGCTGAATTGCAGGTTAGATAATTTAAATAAATTAATAACTAGATTAACAAGAATATAATAGAAGAAAAGATATGTACCTTGTATGTTTACTCTAGTTCAGGATGTTGATGATATACACTCTGCTTGCGACCAAAACTTGTACTTGGTCGGTAGGAAAAAGACGCATTGGCTATTCCGAGCTTGCCCTGTTTTACAAGTTTGTCAGTATGCTTCTATCGATCTATTTCTCAATTAGGTACTGACGTTGTAAGCTCTGCTAACTGTTATGCAGAAGGAGCTAGACATTGCTAGAGAGAGAGAAAAATAGACTCTTTTGTATAATGCTGAGTATGCAGATGAATATGTGGCTTTGAGCTCTCAGTATGAAGATCGATTAGATGATAATGTGAAACTTACTTTAAAGCTCGAAGAAGCTAAGAGACAAGTCGAGGAGAGGACTGCATCAATTGTGAGCAGGGATTTGGCTCTGAATCAACTTACCAGCGAACTTGTTGAGTTGAAGAAAAAGGCATCAGGTTCTCGGCACGAGGCTGAGTTAGCCAAAAACGTATTAGAGCATTAAATGAAAAAATATCTGATATGAAATGTACCATTCGTGCTCTGAACGAGCAGTTATTGAAGAGGGAGATCGACCTGGATACTGCACGAACTAACTTGGCTGTGCCTGAGGCCGATCTTGAAAAATTGAGCAGTAGTATTGCGGGAAAAGATCGAGAATTGCGTAACTCTGAACAAATACGTGATAGTTTGATTGCCAAGTTATATTTTTTGAAGGTTGATTTGCATCGTTTAAAAGGGGGAGAGGCTCAGAACAGGGCTGATTTAAGAGAGGTTCAAGCCAAGAACAAAAGTTTGGTGGACGAGTTGGCCCAAGCTCGCGGAAACATGAGGAGGGTTTTGCAACGTGATAAGGAGATGAATGAAATAATTAAACAACTCTGTGGTCGAATTTCTGAATTGGAGCGGGAATTACGTGTACGTGAAATGAAGTATCAGAAAGATTTGAAATTTGAATTGGATAAAAGGGACGGTGAAATTGCTTCTGGTGAGGGGAGTCGAGAGATGAAGTAATTTCTTTGTCGAAAAGAAGAGTTAGTGGAGAATATGCGTATTGATCTCACAAACTCTCAGCAGAAGTCGATAGATCTTACAAGGCAGATGAGTGAACGTATTAATCAATTAACAGCTGAACTGGCTAAATCAAAAGCTCGTCGTTCGAAGGATAACAGGCGCGCTTCTGTTACTCACCAAGCCTTTAAGGATCTAGTAGATCATGAATAGGAAAATGTGATGCTGAAGCTTTGCATCAACGGTAGTTAAGCGCATTGGTTGCATTTTTTGTCGAGGAAATAATATTCTTGCAGGTTGAGAGAGATTTGATGCAAGATTGCTTTTCTGGAAGGACTTGTGTATGTAAACTCGATATCTCGAGCATAGATCCAATTGGTGTTATGGATCGTGGTATTGGGACCACAACGACTGAACAGATAGCTCGAGGGAGATAAATTGTTGTTGAACGAGCTCCAGAATATATGGCATCCAGGACTGAAATAGGGGGAAGCTCGAGTATAGTCTCACCACCTCCTGTTGTGGAAGGAAGGTCGATTGCTCTCCCATCAAGAAAATCCAGCAGAGTTAAAAAGAAATAGAATTGAACTCTGATAAGGAGTACCTCTTGTATGTAGCAGATGTTGATGCCTCAGTGCCGATGTAGGACTGTGGGAGGAGCGTAATTTGAAATATTGATATGAAAAAATAATATTTCCACACCTGCAGTAGATGTTATTCTCTGGTTTGACCCATTGAATTAGAAGAAGTTCGCGGGTGTAGAAGTAAGAATTATTTGTGCTTCAACCCTTGGACTTCAAGGAGGCTTAGCGGTAGCGAGCTAGTATTATCTTTGCTCGTACTTTAGGTGGTCACCGCAGGCTAAGAGGTTCTTTATGGCCTCCGCCTCGGATCTGTGTTTCCTCAGGGGTTCGGCTAGTATTATCTATGCCTTGATACCATATTGGAAAGCTGGGCTTATCGGCAGTGAGCAACGTCTAACTCGTGTTTTAGGCCTGATCCCGCAGGCTGAGGCTCTTTATGGCCCCAGCCCCGGAGGTGTATCCTCAGGGGTTCGGCTAGTATTATTTATGCCTTGATACTGTATTGGATGTTGGAGCTTAGCGGCAACGAGTAAATTTTTTCCCCACTCGTGCTTTAGGCTTGATCCCACAGGTTGAGGTTCTTTATGGCCCCAGCCCCGGAGGTGTATCCTCAGGGGTTCGGCTAGTATTATCTATACCTTGATACCGTATTGGATGTTAGAGCTTATCGGCAGCGAGCAAGTTTTTTCCTCACTCGTGCTTTAGGCTTATTATCTTCAGGCCAAGAGGTTCGTTATGGCCCCCGCCTTTGGATGTATGAGTATCTTCAGGAGTTAGGCTAGTATTATATATGCCATTACCAATGTTGGATGCGGCTTACCTTTAGGGATCAAGCTAGGATAGACTGCATTTTAACCCTTGGATGGGATGAAGTAGAACTGCATAGCAATGATTCTTGTGATAAAAATAAGATTTTATTGATTGAAAAGAGTGTGTACATACATTGGAGGTGAAATCTTAAGATGGATTGAACGTTGCTTAGTGATGGAGGAACTGTTCAGCGTCGATATAACTTTAATCTTCTTGTATTCCATGGATTTAGAATTTTGTCACCAGCTTCTGTCATGAGGTAGTATGATCCCAGACCAGTTCGCCCTATGACCATGAAAGAACTTTCCCAGTTTCTTGCTAGTCTCCCAACATCTGGATCTTTTCTGTTATCTGGGATTTCTGGAAGGACCCATTCGTTAATAGCGAACTCCCGAGTGCGAAGTCGTCTGTTGTACAAATTTGCCAGTGCTTGATTATATCGACCAAGATTTGAGATAACTCGATCTCGTATCTCATCAATCTAATTGAGGTTGCAAGCCAACTCAAACTCATTTTCTTCGTCTGTGAGGTTGTGGTCCCTCACAGGATGGTGGTACTTCATTGGGATGACTGCTTCAGTTCCATAGGCAAGCAAAAAAGAAGAGCACTATGTCGACTTCCGGGGAGTAGTTCGATAAGCCCATAAGACGTGAGGTAACTCACGTATCCAGTTGCCCTTCTTTTGTAGCATAAGGCATTTTTTGAGACCACCTACGATATTCTTGTTATGATCTCCGCCTGCCCGTTTCCTTGGGGGTAGTATGGGTTTGATGGAGAATAGATTATGTTGTGTTTGTTGAGAAATGCTATGACCATTGCTCCAATGAACTGAGGACCGTTATCGATACGAATCGAATGTGGACAACCAAATCTTGTGATGATATGCTGCCAAATGAAAGAAATGACCTCTTCTTCTCATGTTCTGCATAGAGGAACTGCTTCGACCTATTTAGTGATGTAATCCGTGGCAACAAGGAGAAATTTCCTATTACCCGGAGTATTGGGGAATTCACCAACGAGATCGAGTGCCCATCGTTTGAACGGCCAGTACACCTTACTGTCATGGAGTTTGAGGGCAGGGGCCCAAATTTGATTTTCATGATGCTGACATGTATCGCATTTCCTTGAGTATTCCTCAGCTTGTATCCGCATTCCGGGCCAGAACACTCCTTGGGTAATAGCTTTGTTAGCAAGAGCTCATCCTGCGGTATGGGATCCGCGGATTCCTTTATGTAGATCTCGAAGCATGTTATTGGCAAGTTCCTCTGAGAGGCACTTGAGGTATGGACCAGTGACTGAGCATTTGTAGAGATTGCCATTTGGTTGGACTGTGTAGCGCTTGAATTCTCGATGATGTTTATGCGCTGCTGTGGATCATCTGGTAGTGGCCCGTTGCATGAGTTATCATGACCAAGATAAATAATGAAAGGTTTCCTCCAATCATCTTCTGCCATCCCATCGCCCCCAGTGTTAATCGCATATACTGTAGTACGATTAATACTGGGGCTAGAAATGACTTCGATTTGAAGGTGCCTTGATTCTGTACCAAATATTCTAACTAAGTAAGCAAAGGAGTCAGCGTGGCGATTCTCTCCTCGAAGAAAATATTCGAGCGTAGCTTTATGAAATTTGATTAGTTTTTCTGCAACCAGAGCTGCATATTCGGCCATGATGCCGTTCTTCTTGTAATGTTCTGAATAGTAATGAACGATTAGGAGAGAGTCTGTGTAGGCTGAGATTTTAGTGATTCCAAACTGTGAATGAGTGCCTCATACTCTGTAACATTGTTTGAGGCTTCAAAATCGAGACGGATGTACTTCTCGATCCTGTCGTTGGAAGGTGTAATGAGAACGATCCCAATTCCTGACCTTGGGGATCCTGCTGAACCGTCGGTGAGGAGCCTCCACCTCTTTTGAGAAATTCATGATGCTCGATCATCAAAAGGTTTAGAGGGTGGAAACTCATCTGCTGCATCTTCGGCGAGATCTGGATCATGTTCTTCCCAATCAGGAAATAAAACTGGAAAGTCTGCTAGAAAATCAACGGCTGCTTAACCTTTTTCAGAAATTCGCTGTTCGAATTTGATTTCATGCTCCCCCAAACTGACGGACCACTGCTGTACTCTCCTGGATTTCTCTTTCTTAGACAATACTTCCCGAAGTGGGTAGTTCGTCATGACTTTGACATGATGTGCTTGAAAATAGTGCTTGAGTTTTTGTACGGTGTAAACAAGAGTTAAAAGTTATCTTTCAATTTTAGAGTACTTCGTTTCCGCTGGAGTAAGTGTCTTGCTGATGAAGAAGATCAGTTTCTCAATCTTTCCTTCGAGCCGAATGAGAACTGAGCTGAGAGATTTATCTGTAACTACGAGGTAGATAATCAGTTCCTCATTTCCTACCGGAGTACTCATGATTGGAGCCCTCCATAGGTAAATTTTGAGTTCCTGAAAAGCTGCTTCGTATTCTTGTATCCAGTTGATATCTTCGTTCTTTGATCCCTTGCCTCATTGAGTAGAACCTCTGAGTAGCATAAATAACCATCTGCATTGATCCGAGGATTTGGATACGAATCTGTTGATTGCTACAATCTTTCCTGCGAGCTTTTGTACATCTTTCTTTGTTGATGGTGAAGGCATGTCCAGCAGAGCTCGAATTTGATATGAATCTGCTTCTATCCCTTTCTTGCTGATAAGATGACCCAAGAACTTGCCTGAGTGAACGCCGAACTGTCATTTTTTGGGATTAAGCTTCATTCTGTAGGATCGTAATATACTGAATACTATAGAGAGGTGAGAGATGTGATCTTATATCTTGAGGCTCTTGCAAAGCATGTCGTCAATATAGACTTCAATTGTTTTTCCCAAGTGTTCTTTGAACATACTGGTGACCAGCCTTTGGTAAGTGGCTCCAGCATTCTTAAGGCCGAATGGCATGACCTTGTAACAGTAGAAACCTCTTTCTATTATAAACGTAGCCTTTTCTTGATCTGTTTCCAAGAGTAGAATCTAATTCTACCCCGAAGTGGCGTCCATCATGGACAAGAGTTTGTGACCTGCTGTAGAGTCAAGGATCTGATGAATGATCAGAAGAGGGAAGCTATTCTTTGGTGTGTGTTTGTTTAGGTCTGTAAAATCCACGCAGACCCGGACCTTCCTATTCTTCTTTGAAATAGCAACGATATTAGAAATCAAGTCTGGATATTTGGCTTCTCGAATGAAACAGACCTCGATGAGTTTGTCGATCTCCTTGCTCACCTCGTCTCTAAGTCTTGGAGATAACCTGCATTGCTTCTGTTTAACCGCTATGGCGCCTTCGCGGATGTTTAAGATGCGGCAAGACTTTGAGGGGTCTACTCCTGGCAATTCTTGGAAGTTCCATGCGAAAATGTCTTTGTTGGATTGGAGGAAAGAAATAAGAGCTTCTTTCTCTGTTTGAATTAATTTCATACCAATATAAGTACCTCGGTTAACTCCATCGATTTGGATGTATTCCACGGGATCAGCTGGAGAAGACTGACCATCGAGGTGATCAACCTTCCATCGAGGTGATTGCTATGCAATAATCTATTTTAAATGGTCGAGAACTGGTGAGACTGTGTTCTCGCAAGCTCGAGAGAGTTTTTGACTTCCTTTGATTTCATAAATGCCATTGTTATGCTTGAAACGGAGTATTTGGTGGAACGTGGACGGGATGGCCTCCATATTGTGCAGCCAACAGCGTCCTAGTATCCCCAAATACCTTGATTTGGCATTGATGACGTAAAAAATAACGTCGATAGTGGTAGGCCCTGTTGTGGTCGGGAGAGTGATCTTCCCAACTCGTTCCTCTTTGGACCAATTAAATCTACTAATGTCTGTCTCACTTTGAATGACATGATCTGAGAGTCCCATCTGGTCAATCGTGCTCTGGAATAGGATCTCAGCCTCATTTCCTGTGTCTACCATCATGGTGTGCATTACGAAGTTCCTCATTTTGAGCATGATTACTAGTGCGTCATGATAAGGATACTTCACATGTCCTGTGTCGCAGTCCTCAAAGGAGATTCCCTTTCGACGACTGCTTGACTCCAGGAGGAGCTTGGCTTCCTTGTCTTGGACGGAAAGATCACAACACTTGCCCAACTTCCTCTGCTTGACTCTGTTAGAATTTGAAACCTGATTGATCTTGATCATATTACTGCAGTAGAGATGATATAGATGCTTCTCCTCTTCTTGTTTTGTTGCTTGAGCCACGTCATCTTGTTTCAGATAGCTCCCATCTTTATAGCTGGGAAGATCGATGATATATTTGAGCATCCTCCCTTCCTTAAAATTGATATCCAGGAACTTTTTCAAATCATAGCAATTGTCAGTGCCGTGGTGCATAATCTTGTGATATTCGCAATAAGGTCGACCTGGTATTGGATCAAGATGTCGAGCTTGACAGAAACATTTATCTTTCTGGAGAATAGGATAGATCACAGAAAGCTTGGCATTCAACTTTGGTATGACTGTTCTGGGTGGTTTCTGCGACCTCTAATTGTTGTCTCTTTCTGATTCTGCCTTTGCTCGCATAGGATCGCTTCGAACGCTCGAGCAGCGGCCGTTGTTGAAATATATAGGGGGAACCTTGGTATTGCGGATTGCCTTTACAGGTTTATTCAGTTCGGGCATCATCCGCTTCAGATCGATGTAATTGTTGACTTTCTCGATCATATCTTCGAGAGTCTTGGGCTTCTTCAGGAATAGATGCTCTTTAGATTTGTAATTGAACTGCAGAGCATTTATGAATGCGGACACAGCTGTTTTCTGATCTAGATTGTCAATCTTCCGAGCCAGTTCGAGAAACTTCTTGGAGAACTCCTCGAGCTTCTCCCCATTTTCTTGTTTGAGACTTATAAGAGAATATAAGTTCTCTTCTTTGTCTTTGTTGTGGGCATAAGCCTTGATGAAGATTCTCTATAACTGCTTGAAGGTATGAATCGAACCTTCTGGTAAAGAGTGGAACCAACGGAGAGGTTCGTCCTGAAGACTGGTAGCGAAGAGCCGACAAAGGATGCGATTCGGATTATAATACAAACCCAATGAGTCACAGAATTGTTGAACGTGCTGGCCAGGATCGGTTCCTTTGTATTTGACGATCTTGGGTGTATGGAAACCTATTGGGACATTCATATCAAATAATTCTTTAGCAATTGGACTACCTTGTAATTTGTGCGTGTCATCCTTCGCGTCTAAATCCGTTGCTTCGATGATCTCCTTGATACGCTGGACCATGAGTTCTTGAGAAATATAATGCTGAGGGATAGGAGCTGCTGGAACTGATAGAACTACTGGAGCTGCTGGAACTGTCAGAATTGTTTGACGTATGAGTCTGGGAATGTGGTCACCTGTTTCCTCGCTCACATGTTCAGGAAGCGGGGCTCGGTATGGAGGTCGTAAGACTTCCTTGAGCTGCTTGGAAGGTCTGCGATCTCTGCTGATATTTTTCTGCGCCTCATATCCCAAATGAATTGAGACTATCGGTGCTTGTGGATCCTCACCATGAATCCTAGAAATGTCTGTACTATGTACCATATGTGCCCCTAACCTCTTGTGAACGGAAACCCTTAAGATTATTTGTACTATTTTGCGCTCCTCAGGGCTGGTGGTGGTTGGCTGCTCTGTAATGCTTTCAGAGCTGTTTAAAAAGCTAACATCTGAGCTTCTTGCTTCTTTATCTCCAGAACTCGAGTTTGACGCTCTCATTCTGATTCCTTCTCGCGGAGTTCTCGATCTTCCAATAGCTGACGCTCGAGCTGACTCCGTTTCTTGGCTTCGGCAATTATGCTCGCCCGAAGCTCGGCAACCCGATCAGGTTCCCTCAATCTTTTAGGCCGAGCTCCTGAAGATTGACGTGTTTGAACCATAATTGAATAGTACTCGACTGATGAGTATCAATCATGGTCCTTAAGTACTTAGAAAAATCGTGCGTTCCCACAGACGGTGCCAAATGTAGGGACCAAATTTCGTAAAGCTCGAACTAGTTTGAAATCGATCCTTACACCAATAACTACTATGCCAAAAATTAAATTAGAGATAATACTTGACACAGGGGATTTAGCATGGAAAATCTATGAATAGGCAAAAACCGCGACCTCGAGTGGAGGATTTTATTTAAAGTTGTATTATTGCTTGGGAGAGTAAGAGAATCTGATTACAAGAGTTAATCTAAGAAAAAATAGCTAGAGATCAGATTCTTGTATATCTTGAATTGTTTGTTGACCGTCATGTTTCCTTAGGAGCTCTACCCTTTTATAGACCCTACTCTCAGCTTGACATCATGCTTGAACACGTTTTCCTGAAAGTGGGAGTCATGGGCAGTTGAGTGTGTAACTATTAGCTCGTGGGAGACAGGTGTATGTTGACTCATTCTGTTTACATCTGTCGTGGTCGATCTACGTTCTGTTTGAGTTCGTGGTCGATCTGTAACTGTAAATACGTTTTTTTATCTATGAGTCTGGTACTGGATAAGATCGAGTCTTCTAGAGCTCAAGGTATAGATGAGATCGAGTATCCATAGCTCGAGGGATAAGTCCCTGCAACTACCATTATTTTAGGCATGAAGATCACACATACAGATTCTGGTATTTCTCTTGATTAATCTTATTATATTAAGAAGATCTTGAAGAAGTACAGCTATTATTATCATAGATTTGCATGTACTCCTTGTGATCCTCAAGTAAAATTCCTTAAGAATACAGGAAATGCTGTTAGACAACAAGAATATACAAGTATTATTGGTAGCCTGAGATATGCTACTGATTGTACAAGACCTGATATAGCTTATGTTGTAAGGATTCTTTGTAGATTTATGAGTAAATCAAATTTGGAGTACTAGAGTACTATTGAAGGAGTTATGCGGTACCTGAAAAGGACCATGAACTTAGGTTTACATTATCAGAGGTTTCCCGCAGCCCTTGAGGGATTTAGCGATGTTGATTGGAACTTATTATCTGATGATTTGAAAGCTACCAGTGGATACATTTTTAGTATCGTTGGCGGGGCAGTTTCTTGGAGGTCCAAGAAACAATCTATTTTAGCTTAGTCAACTATGAAGTCTGAGTTAGTGGTACTAGCTATTGCTAGTGAGAAGGTAAGTTGGTTGAAAGACCTTCTATCTTATGTTCCTTTATCGAGTAGGCCTATACCGTCGGTCTTGATCTACTATAAAATTATTGCCGCAATAGCTAGAGTACGGAATAATTACTATAATGGTAAGAAGTTAGCGATTCATCGCAAACACAGCATGGTGAGAGGGATCCTCACGTCAGGTGTTGTGACAGTAGCTTTTGAAAAATCGAAGAACAACCTTACAAATCTTTTGATGAAAGGATTGTTTCGAGACAAAGTATGAAACACATCAATAGGGATGGGACTTAAGCACATTTTAGAATCAGGTTTGGTAGGAACCTAACCTAAATGACTGGAGATCCCAAAAAAGAGGTTTAATGGGGAAAATAATCCATATAATGATATTTGAATCATGGAACTTAAAAGTTTTATAACTCAACAGTTCATCTTGATATGTATATGTTATATATGCATGACATCCGACAGCGAAAGTCAGGTTGAGTATTCTTGAAAACTCTTAATGAGGACTATATTTCATACTTTTAGTGGGGTGCCTAGCTACAGGAGCACTCTTGATAGACTCATCAGGGTGATTGTAGAAGTGGGGACACTTCCTGTAATAGCCTAATTTTAGGATTCGAACTTAGCCTTTATACTAAATATGTTTAGAACGCTCATGGACAATAAGTAATGACTAACATGATAATTTAGCGTAAAAAACTTTTTAATAGGTTAAAAACTATGAACTCTCTTGAGGATTTTAGAATAAGAGAGGAATCTTATTAAGATTACTTATTATTATAATGAGTGTCCTGAGTATTTTAAAGTGGAATATTAGAGTAAGGATTCATCTGTCCCTCATCTCGAATTCTTTGGTCCTATTTATAGGTCTTATAATATGACCGTTTGGCAACCATAAAGATTCTTAATGATGGATATTACAAAATATATACTTGATGAGCTTTAATCGGATGATGTAACGGTCTGATCTTGCTATTTTGTAACGGCTTCATAGATAACGTTGCATCTGTCAATTCCAACTGTTAGGTTACAGGTCGAAAATGATGAATAGAGCTGTGTAACTGCAAAGTTTTGTTTACTGTGCCACATGTGTGTTGATGATTTTAATAGTTCGTATGGTGGTCGAAGATGAAGCATGATCTTAAGATGTGGAATAAGCCACTACGCGAACTATTGAGGTAGAGGTAGAAAGTGATAAACATGACTATGTAACTGTACGGTGTCATACATTATGCCACATGTATGTTGAGGAGGTCAAGTGGTCGTATTCTGGTCGAGGATGAAGCATGAGTTTGAGATGCAGAATAAGCCACTACAACCGCCCCCTCTATGCCAACAGTACGAAAGACCTTACGGGCGAGTGGTATTAGTTGGAAGTATCCTTTAAGACAGCAATTAATACCTAGAAATTATTTCCAATGTAACTTCATGAATATCTATTTGTGGCCTTTAAGTTTTCTAGAACCAATGGATCTAGTCAGTTCTGTTGCATAGGGAATCTTTCAGATGTTGGGAATTTGAAAATACGACTTTAATGCTGACCATAGTATAAAGAGCACCCTAAGTTGTGTGCGATGAACCAAGTCTTCATCTTTAAACTATTTCTTCTGTATTCTTGTTTCTGTACTTGAAATAATTCTGACTGTTTGAAAGTATGGTAATTATAAGACAACAGTCTCAGGAATCCAGGATTCGAAGGAAGATGGAAGAATTACGTATCATATATTTTGGTTACCAGCCTTTTCATCTGCCGATGCCAATTCCGGTGTCCCCTACATACCACCATATGTCATATGAGAAGGTGATGGAGGTGGGGGATGATTATTACCAAATGGTGCGCTTCTATTATTAGTTATCCTTGAGGAGGAGCGCCAAAATGGCATGCGGCTGCTGGCAGAGGAGACTGTTACTATTGAAGATGAAGCAGCAGGCATTCGCCCGAGGGAGACTCGTTGGTACCCTGCAAGTAAGTGGGTCCTATATATGAAATAGGATTCTTTGTCTGTCTCTAGCATATAGGGTGGTGGAGATTATGGTGGAAGAGGTGGTGATGGTGGAGGTTTTCTTCCATGGACCATAAATATTGGCCATGAAGAAGATCCTTTTGCTGGTACTATATCTCTTCTGTGATTTTCTAGTTCCACTGTTTCCTGTTCCTTTCAGGCCGGGGATCAAATTTTGAAAGTTGCTTTATTTAGGCATCTTCTTCCTCATTGACTGCTGAGAGGCATTTCAAACTGTTTACTTGATGCAATTTGGAAAGTAATCTGTAGATTATCTAGAATGCTAGTTATCTATAAAGTAATCTGTAAGAAATTTGTCGAACTAATAAAATGTCAATGTTATGTAATTTTGATGTTGTGTTTCGAACTTTGTAGCTTCTTGTAATCTAAATATGTATGTAGGAGTATTACTGAACAAATCGAACTGTAAGGAGCAATAAATGGTAGCAGAAGTCGAGGTTTGAAAATGTAAAGATTTTGTGTGATGATAAGAAGTAGATTATTTTTGTAAGATGACTAGGTGGTTGTAAAGGTATATGGTTATCTGCGATCTATTTATTTATACTTGATGAAAAATGTCTCAAATTGTGAAAAAAATTAAGATTATCCTGTATGTGCTACCACTGGACTTACTTGATTTTGTATGTTATCATCTTCATATCGGTGCGTATATAATATGAGGAGATATTTCATAACATGGAAAGAATGACCTATCATAATCTTCGGGATTGTATGTTGATATTTTTCTATCCAAAAATTTTTCTTGTAAAAAATATCTTTCCGCGACTTCTATTGGGTGATATCATAAATCTTTCTGGTACTTATATAAAGTAGTGATCCTTGGCTATTAGGTTTTGTATCTTCTGTAGGGACAATTTGATGTGAAGCCAGTGTGGTTTACCATGGTGAGGACACATTCTTAGTGTGCTCGTCATGCAGCAGACGGTAAGTTCCATATCAAGGTTGTTAAACTTTGTGAGCGATATTTTCGTCGACTGCCTTATGATGTTGTGTTACCAGAATGGCCATTGAATTTGAGCGGCCTGGATGATGAAGGTAGGTGTGTAGAGTGTGATCACTTTTTTTGGTGCGATGTGTTTTGTAGGTGTCTACTGGATGCCACGGTAAGGGAAATGACTGTTCGACAGCTTGCATGTGACAAAATTGTTGATGAGGATGCAAGGGCAGCAAGAGGAGAGATAATTCCATGTGGGGAGGCAAACCATCCAGGCTGCTATAAATATAACTACAGAAGTCTATAGATCGAACTTTAAAAGTTTGCAATAAATAAGTAATCTATTTGCAGTAATCTATTTGTGTTATCTGTTATATATAGAATGAGTCAAAGTTGATGCAACGATCTGAAATGAATAAGAGTAAAGTATTCTATTTTACTGTTTGTGTCAGATATTTTGGATGACAGTTGCATGATTTTAACAGCTGTTTAGATATCTTCAAATTTTGAATTTTAAACTATTTTAGGAATGTCGTACGATCTTGGTATAGTATAAAAATAAGGTGATTGGTCATTTGTACTGTGTTTGAAAAAAGGGGCAGAAGTTTTTAATGGCAGAAAATAGAGACAGACGTGATGACAGTAGATGTTATCACAGAAGTCATGATGATGTTGTTTATCGAAAAGACGTGCCTGTAGAGACAGTAGGTGTGATTGAAACGTGTCTGAAGGAGTCGTCGTTTCGTAAACCGCGAAATAGTATAAAAAATCGTATCTCTCTCCCTCATAAATAATCTACAGTTATAGAGAGAGAAAAAAAAAGTGGTATAAATTCTATCTCTAAAGAGAGGAAATGTTTGAGTTCTGAGTATGATCTGAGATGGAAATCTTCATCAGGTGATATAAAACTATTAGAGATGCAACGGGAACGGTCATTTTCGGTAAGACGTCTGGGTAAAGTTGAAGATTAATATTCTTCAAGTACAGGTTGGTGCTATATGTCTTTAGATTATTTGATGTGTTGTTTCTAGTATTTTATGTGATATTGTATGTTTATCCTTTTGGGTTGAGGGATACAGAAGTTTGATATTGTAGAGGGTTAAAGATCTTGAGTAGAGAGTTTTGTAGTGTATAAGCTTTGAGATATGAATAGACTGTAGAGAGAGAAAATACATTTTTGCAGAAGAAGAGAGAAAATTAAAATGATTGTTTGTTGTTTTGGATAATTGGAAATGAAAGGTGTTGACTGGGTAGAAACAAGGGTGGGCTTGTTTTTACTGAGTGTAGGGTATATCATAATGATAAAATATTTTGTGTATCTGGAGGTCCAGTATGCGTTCAAAACCTAAAAATCCTATGAGTAAACTTGTAGTATCATCAAGCTCAAAAGAAACATCATCGTCAAGGAGAGAGGACGACTGTAGTATAATTGAGGAGACTGTAGATAAAATAGATGTTACTGTAGGTGTGGAGATTGGTAAATCCAGTAGAGTAGAGAAAGTTATTGAGAAAGAGGATACAAAAGAGAAAAATAAATTGTTTTACATATATCCTGAGGGAGTAGATGTAGGTAAGGAATTTTTGAAATACAAATAGAAATTACTGGGGGAATGGGGACATTATATGATGGACCAAGGTCGTTGGTTCAGAGCCTACATCCTAGGAAAAGGGGAGGAGGCGGTATACTATCAGGTCCTTTGTTTGGAGAAGTGGAAAAGGGTGAAAGGGATTGGTGAGGATGTGACAATCTCGTATTATAATGGCCTGGGGCTGGCAGGTTCGAGTAATGGATTTTTATGCTACCTAAATTAGGTCGTTTATGGCCTTAGGATCCCTTTGACCTTCTTTCAAAAAGGGGCTATGAATGTATTGCAGTACTGCCCTGCACAACTAAATGGGAATGTGTATAAGATGATGAGGGTATATGAAGTCTTGAATGTGAAATGGAGGAAGGAAGGGATTGCTAAGCAGTTCGAAGCAGATGATGCTATGTAATTTTATAAATGGAAGTATGTCAAAGGTCGAAAGAGTGATTACCTCTATAGTGACTTGTCTAGGCCAAAGTATTTTGACTTTGAATCTGCAGGTAGACCATGGAATGATTACCTGCATGGATAGGGGGCCACTGTATGCAGGATCCAAATGAACCAACACTCGTCCTGAGCCATAAATATTATAATCCGAGTAAGTAATATTTGTTATCTTCGAACGTTGATCAGCTTATCTTCGAGCTATTAACCATCACTAGGCCAAAAACTGTAAATAATGACAGTTTTGGAGATTGGTTTATGACTTGGTTGGTCTGTTGTAACAATATGACTTCCATTAACAGTCATTATTTTAGAACCACCGTTGTTTTTTACTTTTCCCCTCTTATTTTTGACTTAAAAAAATTGACTCCTCCTGTAGTCAAGAAAACCATTCAATTTCGACTTTAGAGACTGTGGTTTCTTATTTTCTCCTTTTGATATATCATCTCTCCACAATCCTACTAATTCCACCACACATCTTTTCACGATCTCAATCCCTCTCTTCTCTCCTCCAAGTTTCAACTCTCAACCTAAATCTTTAAATCCCTAATAACTCCAAACCCTTCGAATCGAAATAAAAGAGTAATAATTCTTCTCACCAATTTTTTGAACTTCAGATGCAATTCTTCTCTTTGATTTCATCAAAATTGGTAAATTAACAAAATTGAGGAACCATTACCAACAAAATTGAGAAATTGAATTGCAAGTTATACAACGAGTATGCTTCTCCCTCTCTTTCTCTATCTCTCTGAATCAAATTACAATATTTTATTAAAGTTCTTTCTTATTGAAATCAAATTGCTGTTTGTTGGAGTTCTTTCTTGTTGGAATCGAAATATCGAATTGATGTTTGAATCAAATTGTTGTTTGTTGGAGTTCTTTCTTGTTGCTATTTTTATCATGGTTTATGTTCTCTTCCTCTTGGTAATGTTAGTTTTTTGGCAATGTTATGTTCTCTTCCTATTGCTGTAATGCAAACATTTTTTCAGTGAATTATTCGAGTCAGAACCTGAACACACAGAAAAAATAGATTTTTTGGTTATGTCATAGTCTAATTTTAGTTTCTCTTAAAATTGATTCGGCAATTGCCGGTAGAGAAATATGGGTGCTTGAGGTTTGAGCAGCTTGTGGCAAGGTGGAAGACCTTTTTTATCCTGAATCTAGCGTACTTGTTCTCAATTGCATTTTATTAGCATTTCTGATATGTTGGTCTGAATCAGTACCTTGTATCTTGTGAGTTGGTTTTATCAATTATATTGTTATCTGCTGGACTTTAGAGGCCTGTTTATTGAAGAATGTATATGTTTCTTTAGCACCTATGACCAAAAAAAAATAAATGTTAAATTAAGATACATGTTAGACAAATTGTAGGAAACATTTTAAGTTATTTATGTTGTTTACTATGTTTATTTATATTTATGTCGTAAGAAATTAATGGTTATATATTGGGGACATTTATGCATCAAAATATGGTCTGAATCAGTACATTGTATCTTGTGTGTGTGTGTGTGTTTTTGTTTTTGTTTTTAAATTAAGTGGGGTGGGGATGGGATTAGGTTTTGTAAAGTGGGGCGGATTCAGGGATCCCCGTTTAGCTTAAACGGGTATTGGCGCGGGGATGGGGGGTTGGAATCTAAGAAGGTTTATTATTACCCACCCCACCCCCTTCGTATATGATTATCCGAGAAGAGTAAAGCGTTGAATTCCTCTTTCACTTTCTTTCTCCGCGCATTTCTTGTTTGTGACTTATTTCTTTTGTAGAAAAAAATAAATTGGTAGAATACAAGAATAGATATTATATAATATTCCTGCCTAGTACTTGTGCATGATATTAGCTATGAATGCAAGATAACTTTATTTGAGACTAAAGAGATGGCTTTAGTGCAATCTCTAATTGTTAGAATATTTTCGAAGTAATAAGGACCTCTTAATAGCTGTCTGTTGTTCTTGTCGATGACAGGAATGGGTTACAGACAGTCCATTCATCATGTCACCAAGAATCTCCTTCGAAGTGAGTGTGCGCCTTCTTGGTGGGTTGATGGCCTTGGGGTACACGATAGTAGCCATTCTAAAAAGAAACAGCCAAGTTTTCTTTGATGATAAAGTATGTGTGAAAATTGACTAGTTAGAACAACTTAATCGTCATTATGTTCAGGTATTATATTCCATCTTACACCACCTATGTATTTATTTGATTTTTTGGAGCCGATATGCATACGAATTCCTATTATTAGGTTTAACAATTAGTCTATTTCCTACAACCATGTAATGATTCAGTATTGTACTACAACTTAGTTTGAGATGTGGTGAGTTTGTGATACAGTGTGCTTAACTGTTTATACTATAAAAGCCTAGAAAAATACTTCTTATTCTCCGAGGGACTTAACAGATATATCATATTTTGAGAGTCACAATCTTTGATGGAATACATCAAATCAGAAGCTTTAAAATCCTCCCTTGTGTAATGTACAAGTTCAATATGATATTTCAAGTTAGTAATATGCATATGACTGTGTTTGATTATATGGGTGAACAGTTACACTGTACAGTGGTTGTGCACATTTGCATATTCTAGTAATTTGTTGCAATATGATGTTGATTGTTTGATCTGGATTACTATAAAATCATACTTATAGTTAGAAGTTTCTCTGGCCTATGTTGGACTTGAAGGATACATGCATTTTAATTACTAGATTATAGTATATATTATATATGGGAGCAAATCCGTGGACACTTAGCTTTGGGACACTCTTCTAGACACTCAACAATTATGACCCATTTAAAGACGATTTATTTTTGTAACCGTATGGATATGATCTCTTTACTATTGAGATTATCCTCGTAAATTACTATCATTCCGATATTTCAACATCATAATGTACAACTTTAAGTACTTGAAAGAACTTCATTTTTTGTGAGGACGACCATCATAACAAGGAGCTCATATCCATACGGTTAAAATTCCTTTAAGCATCTTTAAATGGGTTGTAATTGTTAAGTGTCTAGAAGATTATCCCAAAGTTGAGTACCTACAGATCTGTGCTCCCATTATATATAGTGACAACCTGTATGGGAATTTAGATATAGGTTTGTTGGATTGAATTTTGAATTGAATATGATAGATGAATAAGAAGAAGAGAGGAAGAGGCCGAGAAGACATGAGAACTAAGTTGGGTATGTGACCAGGAATAGGCAGTGATTAGATCAATAGTGTGAACGCCTCCTATTAGCTACATAAAAGCATAAAAAACCTTTATTCTCACCATTACCCCTTAAGTTAGAGTGAAGATATAGATGAAGCTAATTTTGAACATTTGTTTGTAAATTTTTTTATGTCCAGCCACTTTAGTGAAAATTTCAGTTGCAAGGTGATGTTCAAATAATGGACATAAGCTACGGAGACCATTCCAACTGAATCATCTCCTTGGTCAAAGGAGCATGAACCTTGTCTTTTATATTATTGATAAACTGAATCATAAATAAATGTTTATCACTGGATGATTAACACAATAAAGAGGTATGCCAAGCTCAGAATGTAGGGAATGCAACCTTAACTACCCAGTAGCAGCACCATATGTCATACTTGGATTCTTAACATCAATAGAAGAGGGGACAAACCTCTATTAATATGAAAGGTATAGCTTCATTTGAGTCCCTTAATATCAAATGTTGCAACTACATAACAGATGCAGACATGAAACCTCTATGGTAAGTTTGGGTAATGCTTGTATTTAGTATGAGAAGCATACCTGGCATGTGGAGGATTGAGTGGTTTCTCGGGTGGGCGAGGCCAGACTTGAGGCAATGCTACATCTTTATGAGAAATATAAAGCCTCTGAAAGTAACTGGCTGAGTAGGCTACCTGAATGGCATTGTTAGGCAAATGAAAATGCTTTGAAACTGTGTCCCGGCCAACAGAGTGGCAACATACAAAGAAATGATCTGAACCCATAGAAGCATTCCAGAATCTGAACTCCATACTGAATCTTTTAGGAAACATGAAGGTAACACACAACTTAATAGCTTTATTAGATTGTTCTGTAATATTAATTCTTTTGATTTTACAAACTCTGATCGAAATTTATTCATTATATGTTTGGTATTTTTGTAGTACAGCAAAAGATAGTGCTGAAAGTGGATATGTACTGTGACAAATACATAACCAAGGCATTGAAAGTGGCTGCAGTCGCAGAGGCTGATTTATCCTTTCTTTTCTTTTCTTTACAAGATAATACAATTTAGATTCCATCGCTTTTGGCCTTATAGTTCCATTAGACTGTAGTCCGTCTCTTCAGTGTTTATGAGTTTTCCTCCTTTGTAATCTTGTCAAACTTTTAGGCAATTATTATCTATGGTCTATATGAATTTACAAGGAAAATGAGAACATCAGTGGCTCAAACCCAAACCTTGCAGTAGCAAAATTGAGTTTTTATGATCTCTTTTCAAGTCCTGAGCCATATAGTGATAGCAGGGGGAAAAGCTCTTCGACAGTTGTTAAAGGAGGTATGCGTATTGAGATATTTAATCTCTTACTGAGGAATGCCAACATAAATATTGACTAATCTTCTTTTTATTATGCAGCTCAACTAGGAAGAACATGCTCTCTAGTTCAGAGATGGGAGAAGAGAGAAACTTTAAACTATGAATCTCCGACCACCAGTAGATCCATCGACACAATACAAGAAACTTGTACACTATCCCATACATCGGTATTTCTATATTCACTTGTTTATGTCATTATGATTTTTGATATATCCTAGTGAACAATGTGTGAAAATCGACTACTCCAGAAGAAGTCCTTTCCATTTTTTCTAGTGGATTTAAGGGTCATGGCTGAGCTACAACTTAAAAGAGCCGTACGAAACGTCGTACTCACCGTTCCTGTATAATTTAGTTGGTTTCAGTTGACTCGGATAGAATGAGCATGTGTCATGGCAGGGCTGTTTTGTACTAAGGTTGATGCCTGAACCAACATCTGTGGCTCTTCTATATGGACAACATCAACAACAGACAGTGCATGATAACATGGGGAGCGGAAGCGAGAATATAGCCATGATCTTCAATATGGATGCTGGTTATTGTGATGTTTGTGTAACAGCTACTACTGGAGGAGTTTCACATATCAAAGCCCTGTCAGGTAGTCATATTGGAGGAGAAGATATTGTTCAGAACATAATGCATCATCTCTTGCCCAATATAGGCAGTCTTTTCTTGAGCCACAGAAATAATGATATGAAAGCAATGGGGTTGCTCAGAGTTGCAGCTCAGGATGCAGTCATAAAGCTTTCCTCACAGGACATTGTCATGATAGACGTAGATCTGGAAAATGGCTTTAGAATATGTAAGGTCCCGGGGCAGCCTGAATTCGAGGAGGTTAACTGAAAAGTGTTCAAGAAGTGTGAGAGCCTTGTAAAACAATGCGTGTTTGCTTCAAGAGTTGACGTAGAGGATATAAGCGATGTCATATTTGTGGATGGGTGCTCCAACATCCCCAAAGAAAAAGGCCTTGTTTTGGAGTTAAGTAAAAAAGATGAGGCATATATGGGGATGGACCCTTTGGAAGTTGGGGTTTGCAGTGCTGCACTGGAAGGAGCAGTGGCTTCTGAAGTGAGTGATCCACTGGGAAGCCTGGACCTCTTAACAATACAAGCAACACCACAAAGTCTTGGCATTGAAGCTGATGGACATACTTTTGTGCCTATCATACCTAGGAATATGACAATTCTAGCAAGGAAAGAGCTGTTGTTCACAACTACACGTGATAACCAAACGGAGGCGCTAATTGTTTTTTATGAAGGCAAAGGGAAGAAAGTGGACGAAAATCATATTCTGGGTTACTTTAAGATCATGGGAATACCGTCGGCACCTAAAGGGATTCCAGAGATTAGTGTCTGCATAGATTTAGATGCGTCTAACGTCCTGAGGGTATTCGTTGGAGCTATTTCGCCACAGACCCATCAGTTTGTGATGCCATTTCATGAAGTGAGGATGCCAATAGTGGATGATGGACATGGATGGTGTGCAGAAGCTTTGGTAAAGATGTATGGATCAGATGTATGGATCGGCTCTAGACTTGTCTATTTTACAGAAGAAGATGCAGCAGCAAGTTGAAAGCTGTCTGTTTCTTCCTAGTCTTCTTCATACAGAAGATGTAAGATAATATTATCGTTACCTGGAGGTTTACAAATATGAGGTATGTTCCCTTAAAAATATAACCCCACAATTGCTACTATTATACACATTGTCTTTTTATGCATCTTTATTGATAGAACTATAAGCTCTAAATGGCAAAGCTCTAAAATGGTTCAAATCCATCTAGTTCTAATTGTAAGAGTATAGGAAAGACTTCTCAAGTAAACTAATATGTGACAGATAGCACGACTAGTTTGTATGTCAAAAAAATTTACAATTACGACAAATTGGCAATTTTGGCATCGTAAAATTGCGACGCATAAAACAACGGATGCATAAATCGGAAAATAAAACAAATACGACGAAAATAACGACTGATACTTATGTCTTTTTTTTTCGGCGCATAAAACAACTCATAAATGTGTCGCAATTTTAACCAAAAATGACAGATATTATAACGTGGTTTACAATCGTAATATTACGACGCATTTCAAGTCAAAAACATAAAACTGCTGCAAAAAGAACGACGCTTTCTCCGATTAAAATGGAAGTCACTTTAGCAAAATAACGACTGACCTGACCCATCGTTTTATACTCGTTTTGGCCTAGTGCATGATCTTATTCTTATTTGCCAGGTTCCAATGCTTTAGTGGTTCCTGATAATACCAGCTTGTTCGATTGTGTAGCTCGCAAGCAGGTCGAGCTAAAGCAAGTTCTTGGTGAGCTAGGTATTCAAAGAGATAAGAGGGTAGATTCCAAAGTGCCCAAAGATCTTGGTGAGAAGAAAGCTCGTTTATTTGTGGAGGATGTCATAAGTCTTCTTACTTCGCCAGAAAATATCAATGTTAAACAGGCTACTCGGAGGTCTAGAAAGGTAGCTCTGCCAACTACATCCACTGCTGTGATGGTCGCAGAGCATGAGGTTGCAAAAACTGCTACTGGAGATGTTTAGGAGAGGCATGAAGTGAATGAAGTTACTCCTTCAGAGAGAAAGAAGAGTTTGTTGATAAGGAAACGGCACGAGGATGAGGGTAGTGCTCACACTAACGCTCAGGCTGTAGCCAAGTTGAGAGAGCTGGAGAAAAAATATTGTATAATGGCGGGGACTAATCCTCAGTAGCTCGTTGGTGCTTTCCTGGAGGGCAACGATGTTTATGGAGAAGATGAACCAGGAGTTCAAAGATCTGAGTCTTAGGCTAGATCCTCAGTTAGCTCGGACGGGGGAGCTCAAAGCTAAGCTTGAGATAGAAAAAAAGAAGAGGGCTGAAGATGCCAAGGCTGCAGAGCGGTGTACAATTATGTCCGAGCATGATGATATTATGCCATGATCTTGCGAGGCAATGCTGGTGGAAAGAAATCATCTTGTCCAGTCTTATTATAGCTTTAGATTGACTGCTGCTGATCTAGAGTTTGGTCGATCTGGAAAATATGAAGAGATAGTCTTCTCTTTGGTGGTAGAGGATGAAGTGGTGGCTGATGTTTATGGTCCAGTCAATGTATCTTCTTCACCTACTGAACAAGCTCTTGCCGTTAATAGGGCTGTGGAAAACAACAAGAATTTTTAATTACTCTGTGGTATTTTGTTGTGTTACAAACTATATTGTTCAATTGAAAAAGTACTCTGTATGGTCGTAAACTGTTAAGTTTTATAGACGCTTTTTAGTGTGTTCTGTTTGAATATTTGTATGATGACAAACTATTTGTAATATGTGTAGGAGGTAGAGTAGTTGTGAAAAAGTAACTCCGACCTGGAGAGAGCTTTGGGTAGAGCGAGGGACTCGGTGGCTCGAATACAGCAGGTACTTAATAAAACTAAGTATGAGAAAAGATAGTTTAAGTATAACTCGGAGAAAAATTTAAAAGAATTATTTGAACTTTAGTGTAGATATGCTAAGATAAAAATTGAAAGGTATGAGATGTTAAGATAGGAAGAGGAGAGGGGGGTGTTAGTTTGAAAACTAAAAGAGGTGAACTATTTTAATGACCCAAGTGATAAGGCTAGGTGTCAAAGTTTGTTGCTAGTTCTGACATTATATTTTGAGGTCAAAATAGATAGTGAACGGGGTTTGAAGGAGGCTTGCGTAGAGCTTTTAAAGGAGAAAGGTATAGTACCTGACCCAGCTCGAGTAATGTTTATAGCGCAAGAAGTATGTAATTGTTATAGTGTAGAGGCAAAAAAATGTTCAGCTCGAGCTGGGGTATTCGTTGTATGCGGTGATGTAGAACCTTTACCTGATGTTTTTGGCTTTATCTAGGATCGAAGGTCAATGAGGATTGTATTTTTTAGGATAAGGAAAGGGAAAATAGGGATACAACAAAAGTTAGAGGCTGAAGTAGAGGAGTTGTGGGATGCACTAACGCAATATATGTAGCAAAAAATATCATTGGCCACTTAATTTTCAAATGAAATAGCTACTTGAATGAATTTAGAAAGTGACGTGAGGGGGGTAGGTGTACTGTAAAAAGAAACATGTAAGCATCTGCACAAAGCGCATATGCAGTTGAAACAGCATTTGTATCCGTTACGAACAAAAATCCCAGCTCGAGAGGAGCACGAGCGTCATCTAGAAAGTGTGATTGAGTTTTATGGAGAAGAGCTCTCGAGGGTGGAGAATACATTTTAGAAGTTTGTGATGGAGTGCGAAAAAGATTTTGACGTAGAGAATGAAAAAGCTTAAAATTTATGGTTTACCAAGGATGAGGATAAAGTTGTTAAGAAAATAACTCCTCTACCGGAAAAAAAATCCTACCAAAAGGGAGGAGGAAGAATGTTCTTGAAGAATCAACTCCTCTACCGGTAAAAATTCGACCAGAGAAGAGGAGAAGAAAAAAAGTTGTTGAAGAAACAACTTCTCTACCATAAATTTTTTTACCTGAAGAGGGCGATGAAGAGGTCAACAGTTTGATACGTTATTCAAGGAAAAATTGACATCAACAGGAAGTGGTGACTTTCATATCTCCTATGGATGTACAAGTAGACAGGTGGGGGAAACCAGGAGATATGGGGCAATCTTCTCGTAGTCCAAGGGAAAAGTAGAGTATTTTAATTTTAACGAACAAATATATGCATTGTATCTTGTACACTGTGAATAGAATCTATTCTCTTTGATTGGATAGTATTCAAGCATTATATTCTTGAGAAAAATTTGTAAAATGTGATGTTATTCGTTTGGCTAGATAAACTAGTATAAATATTAACTATTGTGACAGGTGGAACTGGCAGCTGTTCAGAGCCAATGTGACGCATTACGTGGTCGGAATGAACAATTGAACACTGAACTAAATTTGTGTCAGGGAGTACTAAAGAGTGATATTGCTGTCGAAGAGAAAATGAAGGTGAAGATATTAAAAAAGTGAAATACGATAGTTCGTTTGCCCAAGAAACTGCAAGATAAAAAGATTAAACTAAACAGGGAGTTGAGAAAAATGGAGGGATTTATAGAAGTTATAACGAAAAATGTTGTAGAGCTTTTGGGTACCTCTGAACAAATTAAACAAAAAGGGATGGAATTGATAACTGTGCGAAGGCACAATACAGAGCTGTTGGCGGTATTAGGGAAGGAAGAAAATAATGTGAAAGACTTGCAATATCAGATAAAGATGTTCAAAGCGAAAAGAATTGGCGCGCGAGCACCTATCGACGAGGTAAGTAATCGTACTCGCAAATTTAAAGTTTTGTGGTATGTTACGAACATGATGTTAACAAAGCTAGAAGAGGATCATAATGAGCAAAACGTAACAATAAATAAGGATTGGATCACGATCTATGCTTTAGAACATTAAATTCAAACGTTGGATTTAGATGTGCTGGAGTATATAGCAAAAAATGATGAATTGCATTCTGCGAAGACGAAATTGGAGGTTGATCTTTTTAAAGTCACATTGGACCTTGAGTCAGAAGTGGTAGAGAGGAAGTGCAATCAAGGTCGTATAGATAAGGCAGCAAGCGTGGTGGCAAATATGAAGGAATTCATGTCTGTACTAGATGGTTATAATGATGCGACGTTGAGTGAAAAGGGAGACCTAGAAGTTCGTTGTAAAGATTTGGAGGCTATGCCGAAGGAGGCTAAAGGTCAACTTACAAAGTTTACTTTTCCTGACAAGGGAAAATGTGAGAAAAGTGATGTGTATGTGAGAAAGATGACTATAGTTCTCCCCTATTTTGTATTTGAGTTCCAAAAATAGGAGGTGGAAAGCAAAACTATTTATGACAAGCTAGTTTCCAAAAGTGCACAGTGTGAAATGCGGCTGATACGATTTGAGTACCTGGAACCCATAATAGTAAAAATTGGTACTCTAACAAAGAGTTTGATTGAAGAAGGAAAAGGAATTGTAACTAGGAAGATGCCGAAATTCATGCGTCGGTAACTTTATGGGGAGAGATCACATAGTACTGTGCGACCTGATACTTCATATGGCAGTTCGAGTGATGGTTCGAGTGCTTAATGAGTCGTTACGACTACAGAATAGAATTATGCGGACGATACCAAGGATAATTTAGTGTAACTAGTTGGGATAGTTGATAAAAGTAATGAGCTGTACAAAGTTGTACTAACCTTGTGAGGACTCAATTGTAATGTATAAATCGAGTGTATGTTGTGTAAAGCTATTATTCGTGCTGAAGCAACTAACACACAAGATAATAAGAAATTGGCTGCCGAAGCAACAAACGATCTGTGATGTAATAGAGGATCAGTTTGGCAAAAGCAACATATGGTCTATAATATAATAGTAGATCGGTTTGGCTGAAGCAACAAATGATTTGTAATGTAATAAAGGATCGGTTTGGCTGAAGTAACAAACGATCTATGATGTAATTGAGGATCGGTTTGGCTGAAGCAACAAACGATCTGTAATGTAATAGAAGATCAGTTTGGCTGAAGCTACAAATGATTTGTAATATTATAGAGGATCGATTTGGCTGAAGCAACAAACAATCTGTAATGTAATAGAGGATCATTTTGGCTGAAGCAATAAAGAATCTGCAATATACTAGAGGATCGGTTTGGCTAAAGTAACAAACGATCTACAATGTAATAGAATGGGGTGAACCCAATGGTAATCTATGAGGTAATTTGTATATAGAAGTACTTGTTTGATATATTAGAAAAATATTATATTGTAGGGCAATCAAACATATGTATTTCATTATTGTAAGATTGACATACAAAAAATGTTAGATAGAGTACTGTGTAAAATAGTAGAAAGTACTCTGATATAGGGTGATCAAACATGAGTATTTCATTGATGTAAGACCGACGTACAAAATGATAGATTTATTTAGAAAGAGTACACTGTGATAGATTATTATCTTCGATATAGCTTGAATCTCATTGTGTTCAAAGGATTAGGTACTCGTTCCCCAAGTTTAGTGGAGAGGTTGTACGAACTTAATCCGCTTTTTCCAATAACGATAAAAGGGCCTTCCCAATTCTCGGTGAGTTTTCCAGCATTGACTTTTTTTTTATGTTTGGGATTTTCTCAGAGATCCATATCTTTGATTTTGATTTCTCTATGGCGAACGCGCTTATTATAAGATTGAGCTAAAGCCTAGTGATATCGTCCCAAATTCATGATTGCTCTGTCTCTAGTTTTCTAAATCCAATTCAAGCTATATGCCAACTAAAATTCATTTTCTTCACCTGCCATGGTATGGTCGTGTAACGGGTGATGTTATTGAGTGGGGATGATTGCTTCGGTACCATATGCTAATAAGAATAGTGTGTAGCCAGTCGATACTCAGTGTGTTGTGCAATATCCCCATAATATGTTTGGTAATTCTTGTACCCAATTACCCTTCTTTTCTGTCAGCCATTTCTTGATGCCATCAACTATAGTTCAATTGGTGATCTCTGCCTGTCCATTTCCTTGTGGTTAATAGGGATTTGAAGGAGAGTGAATGATGTTATGCTGATTAAGGAAGTGAACGATCTTGGACCCGACAAACTGTGGTCCATTATCGATTCTAATGAGGTGAGGGCATCCATATCGTAATATAATAGTTTCCCATATAAACTTGATGACTTCCTCTTTACGGGTTCGATACAACGGAACTGATTCTACCCATTTGGTGAAGTAGTCCGTGGCTACTAAAAGGTGCATCTGTATTCTAGGTACAGTTGCAAACTCTCTCACGAGGTCGAGGGTCCATTGCTTGAATAGCCAGACAACTTTGCTAGAATGAAGTTCCAAGGATGGAGTACAAATTTGGGGCCCATGTTACTGGCAGACATCATACTTGCTTGCATATTCAATGGCTTGAGCTTTTATCTTAGGCCAAAAGACTCCTTGAGTGATAGCCCAGTTTGCTAAAGATCGTCCTGCTATATGTGATCCACAAGTACCTTCATGAAGGTCTTGTAAAAAAATTTGAGCTTCTTTCGTAGATAAACATCGAAGATATGGTCCTGTAATTGAGATTTTGTAAAGGCAATTTTTATCAATGACATAACGTTTTGTATTGTCTATTACCCGTCTTCTTTCAATAGGATCTTTAGAAAGTTCACCTTTGAACTCATTTCTGGGGCCTATGTATGTGAGGAAAGGTTATCTCCAATCATCCTCGTCCCTTTCACCGCCCCAGTATTAACAGAATTTGAGCTGATGATGTTAATGCTGGGGTTAGATACTACATCGATCTATAAATATCGAGTTTCTATTCCCAAGAATCCAACTAGATAGGCAAGGCAATATGAGTGCCTATTTTCTCCAAGAGGCATGCGTTCGATAGTTGCTTTTTAAATCTGCTCATTCTGTCGGCTACTGCTACGGCGTAGTCGACCATCTTTCAATTTTTTTGATACTTGTCTGTATAGTGGTTCACAATTAATAAAGAGTCAGTGTACATGGAAAGTTTAGGTACACCAATCTATATATCCATATCAAGTCCGTGTATGAGTGTTTCATACTCGGTCTCATTATTGGCTGCTTTGAAATTAAGTCGTATGGACTTCTCAATTCTGCCATTAGAATATGTGATTAGGACGATCCCAATGCCTGACCTAGTTGGCATGGTAAAACCGTCAGTTAGAAGGCGCCAGCCCTTCTTGGATATCCAATCTAATTTCTCTTCGAACTGTTCTTCAATAATGTCCGTATGACCTTATTCCAAGTTGGGGTCATTGACGGGAAAATATGCTAGAAAATCTACTACTGCTTGCTCCTTTTTAGAATGGCATGGTTTGAAACAAATATCATGTTCTCCGAGGGTAACCGACCATTGCTGAACTCGTCTGGATTTCCCTCATTTAGATAAGATCTCTCGTAAAGGATAATTTGTCATTACTCGAACTGAGTGAGCTTGAAAATACCGTTTCAATTTTTGCGATAAATAAACGAGAGCTAGAAGTAGTTTCTCAATCTTTGTTTACCGTGTCTCTGCAGGAGTGAGCATTTTACTAATGAAGTAGACAGGTTTCTCTATCTTCTCATCAAGTTGAATGAGTGCTGAGCTTAGTAATTTGTCAGTGACTACAACATAAACTGTGAGTTCTTCTTCTTCTTTGGGTGTACTCATGACAGGTGGCCTCCCGAGGTAGCATTTTAATTCCTGAAATGGTGCTTCACATTCTGCAGTCTATTTGATCTCAGGATCTTTTTTAGGTTTCTTCTTCTTTATCCCTTTGTGTAGTAGGTCGAATAACCATCGACATTGATCTGAAGATTTTGAGACAAAATGATTTATTGTTGTGATCTTTCCTACTAATTTTTGCACATCTTTTTTTGTTTTCGGAGAAGGCATAGATAACAGTGCGCGGATACGATCTGGATCAGCCTCAATTCCTTACTTGCTTATTTGATGTCCTAAGAATTTGCCTGACTGGACTTCAAACTGGCATTTGTTGGGGTTTAGTCTCATCTTATAAGACCGAAGAATCTCAAAAGTTGTGCATAAATCTGCTATATGAGTCTCCTTCTTGAGACTCTTACACAACATATCGTCAATGCAAATTTCCATTATTTTTCCAAGGTGATCTTTGAACATTTGTGTCATCAGTCTTTGACAGGTAGCTCAAGCATTCTTAAGACCGAAAGGCTTTACTTTGTAACAGTACAATCTATGTTATGTGATAAAAGTTATCTTCTCTTGATCTTCGTGCAACAGAGGTATCTGATTATACCCTGATACAGCGCCCATCATGGATAAGAGTTCATGTTCTACGGTCAAATTGAGCAGATGGTTGATGATAGGAAGTATAAAACTATCTTTCAGAGCATTTTTATTGAGATCCGTAAAATCTATGCATAATATGATTTTGCCATTTTTCTTTGGTACTGCTACGATGCTCGAGATCCTATCTGGGTAGTTGGCTTTTCGAATAAAACCAACTTCAATTAGTTTGTATGTCTCTTTGTTGACTTCTTCACATAATCTTGATGCTAGAATTCTCTGTTTCTGGATAACTACATTAGCTTTATCTTTCAAACTTGGATTGATGTCTGTCATCTCGTGGAATGTCCATACGAAGACATCACTATTGCCTTTAAGAAATTAAATGAGAGTATTGCGCTCTGATGTGGGCAATGATGTTCTAATGAAGGTACCTCATTTATCTCCACTGATCTCGATGTACTCTGTAGGTTCTGCGTTTGGCAGTTTTTTTTTATAAAGCTTTCTGTAATATTCCTAGTAGTTTTCTGCAATTGCTATGCGAGCTATGGTATAGATGGTTCTGTCACCGTGGTAATAGAATTTTCACAAGATCAAGCAAGCTTTGGACTACCTTTGATTTCATAAATGCCTCCATTCATTCGAATCGCAATGCCAAATAATAGGTCGATGGAATAGCTCGCATATTATTTAACCAACAATGACCCATTATCCCCAAATAACCGGATTTTGAATTAATAACGTAAAATACAGCATCAACTATTGCTAGTCCTGCTATAATAGGAAATATGATCTTTCCGACACACTCTTCTCTAGAGCCGTTGAATCCACAAATATCAATGTTGCTAGACTATACTTTGACAGCCAACTCTATCTAATCAATCATGCTTTAAAAAAGTAGTTCGATGTTGCTACCAGTGTCTACCATCATTGTCTGTAGTACGACGTTTCTCATTTTCAACATGATCACCAATGCATCATGGTAAGGAAGGTTAACGTGACGAACATCACAATAGTCAAAAGAAATCCCTGTGAGTTGGGAGCTAGATATGGGAAGTAACCGAGCCTCTTTATCATTCATGGACAGGTCGTGACATTGACCGACCCGTAGTCTTTTGCTCCTACTTGATTGGTTAATAGTCTGAGTCTCAATGATGTGGCTGAGGGATATATGGTATAAATGCTTCTCCTCCACCGTTTATTTGACCTGTGCGGCTTCTGCAAGAAGTCTGTAGCTCCCGTTCTTGTAACTCTCAACGTCCACAATATTTTCGTGCATTCGTCCATCTGCAAAAATATATTCCTGCAATCATTGTAGAGCGAAGAACCGTTCAGTGTCGTGATACTGAACTTTGTGGTATATGAAATATGGTTTGTTCTCAATAGGTTTGAGATACTTATCCTTATGAAGTATAGGATAAATGCATTGCAAAAAAACTTATCCTTATGAAGTATTGGATAAATACTGGCTATGGTTACAGTCATCTTGGGAAGACAAGGTTTTGGCATTTTATTACCTTTCCGAGGTCGATCTTCATTAGATTTAGTACGCTTCTTGTCTCCTCCCTGATCAGTAGTACGGTTGAAATTTTGGCCTGTGGACAGATCTCTAGCTGTCAGTATTGATTTATGAGCCTTCTGTCTGCCGGATACCATTCTTTTGAGATCGATATAGCCGTTAACTTTTACGATCATGTCTTCCAATGTTGTAGGTTTGTTTAGAATGAGGTAATCATTCACCCTTCCATCGACGAGTAAAGCATTGGTGAAGGCCAAAATTGTAATCTTCTAATCAAGTCAATCCACCTTTCGAGCCAACTCCAGGAATTTATTAGTGAATGTTTTGAGCTTTCCTCATGGTACTTGCTTAAGGCTAAATAAAGAATATAAATTCTCTTATTTGTCTCTGTTGTACGAGTAATTCTTGACGAAGAGTTCTCTCAACTGCTCAAATGTTGTAATAGACCCTTCGGGAACTATGTGGAACCATCGCAAAGGTTCCCCCGATAAACTGGTAGGAAATAACCGACATAGAATGTGGTTAGATATGGAATGTAAGCCTAGAACATCCTGGAACTCTTGCACATGCTTCACAGGGTCAGTCACCTTGTATTTCTGGATTTTTAGCGTGTGGAAACTAGTAGGGACTTTGCCATCCAGTAGTTCTTGTGTGATCAGGCTCTTCTGGAATCTGTTGTGGAGTCCTTTAGCGGTTTGAATTTAAGTATCTAGAAACTCTTTGATATGCTTGTCGATGTGCTTCTGAGTTACATACTGATGAGCTGTGATTGTTGGTCGCGGGACTCGTCCTTCGCAAGGAATGTGGCTGCCACTTCCTCCACTGAGTCACTCGAGAGCTGGAATTCAGATTTTTCCTCTAGGTGGTTCTTTCTGTCTAGCTCCAGCTAAATCGCCATCAACTTCTTGGTGGACTTCCTATATCAGAACTGATTTGCCACCAGGTTCCTTATGTTTAGATCAAACTTCTCCTCCCAGATTGTTTGCATGAGGTCCTATTTTGTGGAGTACGGAAATTTGTGAGCCAACTAGCTGCACTCTACTAGGTTGTACGCCAGTTGGATGCGGGCCTTTCTTCTTCTGTGCCACAACATGTTGATCCTGTAAAAATTTAAATGCCTGTTGAATGCCTACCAGCTGCTGTTCTAGAGCGGTTTGCCTTTCAGTTTTAGAGTTCAAATTAGCTCGTAATTCGGTTAGTCCGGCGTTCCCTTCTCCTAGAGGAGTCGGTGAGATCAAGCCTGGAGACGTCATTTCGCATAGAGATAATTAGCTATTTTCTGAGATAATGATTTTGAGAACTTCGCTCCCACAGACAGCACCAAATGTAATAGCCTAATTTTGTGATTCGAACTAAGCCATTATACCAAATGTGCTTAGAACACTCACGGACAGTAAGTAATGACTAACAAGATGATTTAGCGTAGAAAACCTTTGAATAGGTTAAAACCCATGACCACTCTTGAGAAGTTTAGAAAGAGGGAAGAATCTTATTAAGATTGCTAACTATTATAATTGATCTAGGAGAATCTAGGGAAATTTGGATGAAAAATTGAACCAGTCATTCGAACGAGATTTGGAGTCATTCGAGCGACTTCTGGTCTATTCGAACTGATTTGTTTTCTATTCGAATAGATAAAGTCCAGAGTGCTCTATTCGAATAGACTTTTAGTTTTTTTTAATATACTTTTTTTCTGTTCGAACAAAGGCTTGTTCTATTCAAACAGAGGTGCAATTCAGACTATTATTAGGGAGTTTTAGGGCATAATTATCCTATTTTGTAACTAAGAATTTGTAACCCTTATAATAGGGAAAAGGCTAGGCAAGATCTAGGAGGTTAGATCAATGCAAAAATCTAAGAGAGAGAATTAGGGTTTGTGAAGAATTTGATTATAATCAATTGATTTGAGCAATTGAACCTCAAAAAGGATTTCTCTAAACCAATTTGTGTGTTCTTCATACAATTATTCATCTTAGTTTTTCTCAATTCGTATTGTAAATTAAGTAGTATCATGTTTCCAGTTACGATTCTCAAGGGTGATTGTGGTTTATGGTCTTTACACGTGACCGTCTCAAGCAAACGAAGGAGAAGCTCGTATGTCCGTTGAAGATTCACCGGAAACCTAACACGAAGAAGGACAATTTAGAGATGGGCAATTCCAAAGATCGATTCACGACTTTGGAATCAAAAGTTTCTGATATAACTACTACTCTAGGGGAGTTGGTAGAGCAATTACGTCTTACGAACCTCGGGAAGGATTCCGCTTCGGTGAAACGGCGAGGCCGCTGGAAAAAGTTAGATAATTGGTTAGATATGTTAGAGACCTATTTTTCTATTTACAAATATACCAATGCTCAAAAAATTTGTTTCTCTACATTGAAATTTGTAAGTCATGCACTCACGTGGTGAAAGTCCTATCGGAAATGCCACGATGTAAGAAGTTTGAGTTGGAAAGAATTTAAAATGTTAGTAAGGAAGAAATTCTATCCAATTGGGTATGAAGAAGAGCGATGATTCAAATGGCAGAATTTGCGCCAAACATTTGGGCAATCCGTATAATAATTCACTACAGAGTTTTATAACCAAGCGTTGGTTTTGGACATTGATGTGGATGAGTATGCGGTATTCATGAACTATACGGGGTGTTTATCGAAGTTCATTAGAAGAGAATTAAAGCTCTTTAATGTGGAAAATATCAAATATGCTACCGTTAAAGCAATTGCTACTAGAGGTAAGTACTTGAAGAGTGACAAGAAAGACGACAAGAGCAAGTCGGGGTATAAGTCTGGTTAGAGGACTGAGAATAAAGGAGAGTCCAAAAGAGAGGGGTCTTCATCCAAGGGGAATTACTGTAATCATTATAAGGCAAATTGGCACATTTCAGATAAGTGCAAGAAACTTTACCCGGAGCTTTGGCCAAAGGAGGAGATGAGCAAGAAAGATAAATGTGCACTAGCCGCAACGATTGTGGATCTTCTAGATTTAGATAAGCCATATTTTTAGCTTACTCTAATGCTCAAGCAACCAATAGCTATCGACAAGGCGAGTCAAGAAGAATTTTTCCATGTCAGCATTCAAGTGAAGCAAAGCTTAGTCGAGACCATCATTGATCTGGGCAGTTAGCTGAATTATATTTCTGAGACGATGGTGAAGAAGATGGGTTTGCCTACTATGGCTCATCCTAAGCCGTACGGTTTGGGTTAGATTTAGAAGGATGCGGAGTTGAAGATTACTAAGCAGTGTACATTCAAGTTTGCAATTACTAAGAAGTTTATTGACGAAGTAACATGTGGGATGGTTCCGTTGGATGTGTATCAAGTCATCTTCAGTAGCCCTTATCTTTGGGACCGAGATGCAATATTTTACCGTAGAGCTTGCAAGTATTGTCTTGTGAAGGAGGGGTTGGAGTTTTATATCAATGCATGCAAGGAACATATCACTACAATTAATTTAGTAGCGGTGACTCAGGCAAAGAGGTTGGTTAATGTGAGCAGAAAATTTGTATTATTGTTGGTACGACCGGTTCAAGAGGGTCCGTCGGCTAAGGTGTTGTCAACTTTGGCAATGTCTCTTAAGCAACAAATCGATATGGGGAAGATGCAAGAGGAGTATGAAGACTTGTTTCTGGGTATAGAAGGGATGTCGCGCAAGAGGGATGTGGAGCATGATATCACCTTGGCGAATGGTGTGCCACTACCCAATATTAGGTTGTATCAAACTTCTATTACAGAGTCTGATGATATCAAGAAATAGGTACAGGAACTCCTGGAGCAAGAAGTTATTAATCCAAATTGTTCACCTTGTGGTTCACTGGTGTTATTGATACCGAAGAAGAATAGGACTTGGAGATTGTGTGTGGATTATCGGGCGCTGAACAAGATTAATGTGAAGAATCATTATCCGTTTCCATGGATTGACGAGCTTTTAGATGAGTTGCAGACGGTTCGGTTTTTCGCCAAGTTGGATCTTAAGTTGGGTTACCATCAAGTTCGAATCCAGGAAGAAGATATTTGGAAGACAGCATTCAAGACCAAACAATGACTATTTGAGTGGTTGGTGATTCTTTTGGGTTATACAATGCTCCAGCGACATTTATGTAGTTAATGAATAAGGTACTTTATGCTTTTATTAATGATTTTGTGATTATATATTTGGATTACATCTTAATATATAGTCAAACATGGGAGGAGCATCTTGGGCATTTATACAAAGTGTTAGGTATTTTGCGATCACAACAATTTTTTTCTAAATGGGAAGAAGTACAAATTTTGGAAGAAGGAGCTAGTCTACTTGGGATTTATTGTTGGTAGCAGCGAGCTTAAGGTCGATTCAGAAAAGGTCTCGGTCATTACTAATTGTCCTCAACGCCACAGTGATGGAAGTGAGGAGTTTTATGGGCTCCTGTCGGTACTTACAAAAGTTTATTCTACATTTTTCCCAAATAGGCACACCGTTACATTCCTTGACATAGACCGAGGTACAGTTTGTGTGGGAAGAGCACCATGAGAAGACTTTTCTATTACTAAAGCGGCAGATTACGGATGCACCAGTGTTAGCATTGCCCAATTTACAGTGGCCTTTTGAGGTCGAGACAGATGCGTCAGACTATGTATTGGGGGTGATTCTTTTGCGGGATGGGAAGTCGGTTGCTTACCATTCCGATATATTTATAAAAGCAGTACGAAACTATCCTACCTACGATAAGGAGTTCTACACATTATATCAATCAATAAAACATTGGCGGAGTTACGTATTGGGGAAGGAGGTTGTGGTACGATCACAAACCATTACAGTTCTTATCTACGCAGTCCAAGCTACAATAAGTTGGCCATATAAAGTGGATGTCATACCTACAATAGTTTACCAAATTGATCAAGTATAAGAAAGGAGTAGACAACAAAATGGTTGATATGTTATCTTAACCCCTATTACCAACTATTTTTTCTTTGTTGGTAGCTATGCAGATACAGCCTATTATTCCTTCTAAGTACGTTACAGGGTATGACGACAACAAGGAGCTCAGTGTGGTTCACAAGAAGTTGCTGCAAGGAAAGACATGCGAGTATATATTGAAGGATGGTTTGATTTATAGGGGCAGTCTGCTATGTATTCCTGAGGGTGGAGACCATTTGCATTGGATTCGAGAGGTACATTATTCCCAGGTGGCAGGTCATTTCAGGGTATAAAAGGCTCCTTTGAATTTGTAGGGTTACAACTATTGGCCGAAGATGCAGGTGGATGTTGCTCGTGTGGTTCATGGTTGCGTGTTATGTAACACATCGAAGCCTTCCAATCGGAAGATAGGAGTGTACTTACCATTGTTAGTTCCTAGTCGACCTTGGGAGAGTATTTCAATGGATTTTATGGGTGGTTTGCCCATGACCAAGTTTAAGAATGACTATTTGTTTGTGGTAGTGGATCGATTCAGCAAGATGATTATTCTTATTCCATGCCAGAAGACGGTCACCGAAGGAGCATCGCGATTATTTTTCAGAGATGTCTAGAGGTATTTCGGGCTCCCTTCTTCTATTTTTTCTAATAGGGGGATAGCCACTTTTTGGGGCATTTCTGGAGATTGTTATGAGGGATGATGGATAGTAAGTTGAAGAGAAGTACCGTTTTTTATACGCATACGGACGAACAGACTAAGATAGTTAATCGTACTTTGGTACATTTACTACGGGGATTCCATTCTAAGCATCCTAAGACTTGGTATTAGATTTTACCATATCTTTAGTTTGCGTTTAACCGGGCAATTCATGGTTCCACTTTGAAGTCTTCATTTGAAGTGTGTTTGGGGTACTTGCCTCAAAGCTCTTTTTATTTGGCTTTTAGTCTTGGCAACAAGACGGTGTCAGGGAAGGAGAAAGAGGAATAGGTTAAAGCTCAGTGTTTTATTGAGAGAATAAGAAAGGTTCACAAGGTGGTTGAAGCACAATTGAAGAAGACTCAGGTAAAGTATAAGGCTCGACAGGACAAGCATCGGGTTGAGTGCACTTTTTAGGAAAGTAACCTAGTTTTGTTGCATTTGGGTAAAGAACGGCTAAAGGGAGTAGGTGAGAAGCTCAAACCTATCCGTTATGGTCCGTTTACAATATTCAAGAAGATTGGTGACAATGTATTCCAATTGGATTTGCCACCTTTCATGAAGATGTATTAGGTGATTAATGTCGAGCATTTGAAGCTGTTTGAGCCATCTCTTTTAGATGAAGACTCTACAATCGACACTCGCCTACAGTCAGTTGATGACTTATGGATGAAACGAGAAGATCCGTTGTAGGAGGATGGTATTCAAGAGAGGAAAGTTTATACTACAAGACGGGGTGGTATTGAGTCATTCCGAGTTGGGAAGAAGGGCCAGCTACCTAGTAAGTCAAAGTGGTACAGTAAGGAAATGGGCATAGCCGCATTCCCATATCTCCAGTTATAGCTTGAGTAGGAGCTCAAAGCTCCTAAAGGGGGGAGCCATGATCCAGGAGGATTTAGGAAAGTTTTGATGAAAAATTGACCAAGTCGTTCGAACAAGATTTGGAGTCATTCGAACGACTTCCGGCCTATTCGAATAGACTTGTTTTCTATTTAAATAGGTAAAGTTTGAAGTGTCCTATTCAAAAAAACTTTTAGTCTGTTTGAATATTTTTTTTTTCTGTTCAAATAGAGGTTTATTCTATTCGAATAGAGACGCGATTCAGCCTATTGTTAGGGTATTTAAGGGCATAATTGTCCTATTTTGTAACTGGGAACTTGTAACCTTTATAAAAGGGGCATGATCTAGGAGGTTAGATCAATGCAAAATTCTAAGAAAGAGACTTAGGGTTTGAGAAGAATTTGATTGTAATCCATTGATATGAGCAATTCAAACTCTAAAAGGGATTTTTCCCAACCAATTTGTGTGTTCTTCGTACAATTATTCATTTTAGGGTTTCTCAATTCGTATTGCAGATTAACATTGAGTATCCTGAGTATTTTGATTGTGGAATGTTAGAGGGAAGATTCATTTGTCCCTCGCCTCAAATTCTTCTGTCCTATTTATGGCTCTTATAATATGATCGTTTGGCGACCATAAAGATTCTTAATAACGGACGCCACAGAATATGTACTTGATGAGCTTTAATCCAATTATGTAACGGTCTAATCTTGCAGTTTTGTAACGGCTTAATAGATGACGTTGCGTTTGTCGATTCAAACTGTTAGGTTACAGGTCAAAAATCACGAATAGAGCTGTGTAACTGTAAAGCGCTGTTTATTGTGCCATGTGTATGTTGATGAGTTCGAAAGTTCGTATGGTGGTCGAAGGTGAAGCATGAGCTCGAGATGCAGAATAAGCTACTGCCCAAACTGTTAAGGTAGAGGTAGAAAGTGATAAACATGGCTATGTAACTGTACGGTGTCATACATTATGCCACATGTATGTTGAGGAGGTCGAGTAGTTATATTCTGGTCGAGGATGAAGCATGATTTCGAGATGCGGAATAATCCACTACACTTTCTGTAAGAATTGGGGCTAAATTCTGTAGAGCTTTCACCTATACTAGGATTAAGCACAGGGTCGTAATGTGTTGACTTTTTTTAAAAGTTGCACCAAGTAAGATTGTGTGTGGTTTTCCATCATTACATAAAACCGGATAATAAGTTCAAGACACAAATCACTTATTATTCTTATGTTTTGTGGATTGTCTACTACGCAAAGGTTCAAGTCTTCAAACACCTTTACTTATGCATAGTTTTATATATCTCATTCTGAAACTGTTTTCTTTCGCTGAATTTTATAACTGGGGGATTGTTGGATTTTTTAACTTAAAAATTGTTTTATAAAATTAATTCAAACTGTTGGAGATATTCGAAGGAGTTATGAGAGAAAACATTTTAGAGATCCCAGAAGGCTAATTCGAGCTGAGTCAAATGAGCTGAATTAATTCGAGCTGAGTCAATTGAGCTGAATTAATTCGAGTTGAGTCAATTGAGCTGAGTTAATTCGAGCTGAGTCAAATGAGCTGAATTAATTCGAGCTGAGTCAATTGAACTGAGGTAATTTGAGTTGAGTCAATTGAGCTGAGGTAATTCGAGTTGAGTCAATTGAGCTGAGTTAATTCGAGCTGAGGTAATTCGAGCTGGGTTAACGGCTAAATTTTAATTAACTTTATAACTCCTATAAAGGACAAAAAGTTTTGTAACTCCTGCCCATATTTATTTTATAACTTACAAAAATCGTTTTGCTCATATTTTTTTACTAGCCGTTGTAGAATTTGCCTATAAAGGGGAATGAGCTCCCCACTGTTTTATATATCGAAAAACACATCTTATCACTCTCTCTGGTTTTTCAACTCTCCCCTTTTGCTTTTTTTTTGTCAGAGATATTGATAGTGCAACCAAAGTACAGCGTGATCAGTACCGCCGTGCTTGCAAAATTTCTTGCTCATTGTATCCTAGGGAACAACTAATCATTACATTGCCGGTACCTCTGGGCAGATCGGGAAATTGCTCTTAAAGAGTGTGTGATCCACACCTCGAGCTTTACACTCTTTCTATTGCAGTTACAGTTCCAGCTCAAAATCGTACCTGCTTCTGTCCAGTCACATTCAGTTTTAGACAGTTCAGATCCAGGGATTCACTATGTGCTCATTATCAAGAGATACTAAGCCATTATTTTCCAACAGATTGTCTCGTAAAGCTTCCGAGTGTATCAAGCAGATCTTGACAAGCTTAACAAGCAGTATTCATAATCAAATGTCTACCCTAAACATGGAAGAAAGAAACACGAGATAAAAGGTATACTATTCTTATAACTTATTAGATAACAAAATTGTAAAGATGAAAGAATTAGGATAAAAATACATCTGAGGGGAAGCAAGTACAAACAGTGTGTATCAGTATATATTGCCTTTTTGTGAGTGTAGAAGAGATCATACATAACTTAATGACACTTATCTTTGATGAACATACAGTACGGATACTACAAATATTAATAAATTTGCATAGAAGTTTTACAATATAGAGGTTTGGGCAACTTTCGATTGGACGTTTATATTTAAGATCATCAGTCAGCAGCCTTATAAAAGACCAGAGGTAAAGATCAGGATGAGCACCCTACATTTCAACAACCATTAGACATTTAACTTGTCACTAATTGTATTTACTCGCTTGTCCATAGTTTCCATTAGTTCCCATATAAATTCTATTTAAGAGTTCAACTCACTCTATTTAAGAGTTCTTCTCTTGCATGAAATATCAAGAGCGGCAATTCGAAAGTTATAGACATTTTATTTCTTGCTAGAATTACCAGTTGTAATACATTGAATTCACGATAGTTTTAGACCCCATCTACAACCCTGGCTTGATCAAAATCTCCAACTTTAGTAATAGTTTGGTTTAATATACATTATATTGCTAGATTTAGTTCGGTATGTAATACACATTGCTTCCACATATTCATGACGATAGAGCATTGGAAGGGCCAAGCTAAGAGCTATCATGTGCCTTGCAACCCATGTTAGCATGTACTTCTTTCCAAAGAGATGGTATTGAGAAGTCCCTTGCCCATGAACACGTAAACAAGGAGTTCTCCCATTCATGGCACCAACCAAGGAGTTTAACCCAATTCCAATGTCTCACAGACTAATGATCTTCACTTCAGATTTCATCTTTAATATTTATGAGGATAGAGAATACAAGGGTCAAGCCAAGAGCTATCATGTGCTACACAACCCATTTTAGCATGTACTTCTTTCCAAAGAGGTTTCGAGACGTCCCTTGTGCATGAACACGTAAACAAGGAGTTTTCCCATTCATGGCTTGAACCAAGTAGTTGAACCCAATTTCTGTCTCATAGACTAATGATTTTTACTTCCGATACACTCTTTCTTGCTATGTTTAAATTTTCTGTAGTTCAGCATCCCATCATTATTGAAGTTTCGATTTGACTGAAAATTTCATTGGACGGAGAACGATATCTGGATGAACTGAAATGGCCCAATCATATCCCGATTGAATATTTTGGTACCACGGGTGAACAATGCTAAACCATCTCCATACCACTGCATCTAGTCTTTCAATTATTAAATCAAAATGAGTAATGAAATCCTATAGTTGGATGTCTTTGAAATAAATAACACAACTAGAACTTTGAAGTTATTATGATGTAAATCATCCTCTAATAGTCATTTTCACCGTCTATGGGTTATCTTTATTTATGTTCTTCTGATTTAAAGTATCTTCGCTACTGGAAATGCTAAGTAGAATTTAAGGACTTGCTTGTTTAATCAATACAAGGTTAAAGATGATGTTTTTCTACTTTTAGTACATTTTAATTTAGATTAGAATTATGGTTATTAATTTTAATCCCCCTTGTGTTCTATAGAAATGAAGGTCTAGGTTATTTTGTTCTTCAGTTGTCAAGGTTGTTTGATTTGATTCTTGAATAAGAATTCAGTTAAGCCCCAGTTTTTATTTAATTTGTGTTTTTTAGAGTTTAAAAGAAACCTCAATTTTATAATTAGGTTAGTGTTAAATGTAACGCAATCTTGCTTCTGCATCATGTATTTACATTATATTATGATTATGTTGTATATGAGTTGGATGACGTTCTCGCCTAAGGTGAAGTCATCAAGAGAAGATGTTGGAAGTGTTGGGAGAAAATGATAAAATTAAAAAATGCAGAAGGGTCTCAAGTATAAGAAAATAAAGCATAAAGTAAAGTATGGGTGAAGGTAGAGGAGATAATGATCAAAGTAGGATTAAAGGAGATAGAATTTTGTGTTTGATTTTTTAATTTTTTAAAACTTATGATGAAGGTACTGGATATGGGGTAAATAAGGAAGAATAGAATGCGGGGAGTGTAAAACATGACAAGATCTATAAACGCTAGAGATCTAATAATGATCTAGGACCTCATACAATAATTACAATAAACGATAATGCGGAAACATAATTGCATACCTTGATCCATAGTTTGATTGATTGAGGTATGTCAATTGAGTTTGTCGGCGGCGGTGAGCAGTAGCAATTAGGTTTTCTCTCCCTTAACCTTTCATTTGAGATTGTACTTTAGTTGATGGGCTAGGCATACTTATATAGGTAGAGAGGTGACCTAGTTTCCTATTTTAATTAGGACTACTTTACATCAAAGTAGAGAGTTGAAGGAAACCATAACCTCATTAATCAATAGTATTAGTTTCCTATTAGGACTTGGGTCATCATAATTAGAAACCTATAATTACTAAAAGGCACTTACTCATGTGGGCCATAATAAGTCTTACATTTTCTCACTTGGCCCATATGAAGTAGGTTTGAAATCATACTCGATAAAACTTATGTTTACAAAAAAAATTGACTTAAAATGGGCTCAACGATTAAATAGCTGGCACGTACACGATTTAAAATATATCCAAGTCATAGTATCTTTATTGGTAAT
Organism: Kingdonia uniflora; assembly: GCA_014058105.1. Taxonomy (NCBI): domain Eukaryota; kingdom Viridiplantae; phylum Streptophyta; class Magnoliopsida; order Ranunculales; family Circaeasteraceae; genus Kingdonia; species Kingdonia uniflora. Next base: position 680,694 of record JACGCM010000779.1, on the reverse strand, counting down.
CATAATACCAAAATTATACAATTTACTAAAGCGATTCATGGAGGTCTTATGCAATTTTGTGACACATTTCCTTCCATGTACTACAACAATAATGAACTATTTAACTTGGTTCATAAGTGAGGTTTATAGACGTAAACAAATAGGCCTATAAAAGGTCCATCAATAATGTCTTGTCAAAAAACTTTCCTGTTATCATTCATCCAATCGCATACATGTGTACACATAATGGTAAACAGAAAAATATCATAAACATACTATAATAAGATCTCAATAAGATGTCTAAAGAAAACAATCAAACTAAAAAAATCCATAACTATAAAGAAAAACATCATGGAATCCGCCCAAGACCCATACTCTGAATATGTTCCTTAAATGTCTTTTGCAGTAATCCCTTAGTCAATAAATCTTTAACCATAAGCATTGTGCTTATATGTTCTATAAATACTCATTATTTCTGAACAGACTACTTGACTGATAAATATTTTATCTCTATGTAATTAGCACCATTAGAATATTTATCATTTTTGGAGAAAAATATTAGTGCGGTATTATCATAATAAATTCTCAGCAGCTTGGAAATAGAGTCGATAACTCCAAGTCCTGAGATAAAATTCTACAACCATAAACCATAATCTGTAGTCACATAGGATGCTACAAACTCAGTCTCCATAATAGATGAAGAAACCCTCTACAAACTCAGTCTCTATAGTAAAATTGTTACCAATGAACTCTATTATCAGTTCATTGCTACAAACTCTAGTATCAGTTCATTGGTAACAGTCTCCATAGTAAAATTCTACAACCATAAACCATAATCTGTAGCCACATAGGATGCTACAAACCCAGTTGTTGCACCCTAACTTCCTCCATAACCACATTTCGTGATTCACTACTCCCACTAATTTTACCAGTTTTAAGGAATCTTGCATTACTAGTCTCAACATTTCTCGTACTGTGGGTAGAACAATTAAACTTAAACCCGTTAGAGTTATCAAGATAACCAATAAACTTACTACAATAAAATATTAGATGTTATGGTCATCCGTTTAAACATAAGGCTTAACCTGTTCAACCTTTCCTAAACTTTATGGAAAGTCTTCTCATTTCTACTGCTCCTAGTAGAAAGATCAATGGGTTTTTCAGCCAATAGGGTTAAATCAAGATCCAGAGCACTTAAGTAAAACTGAATTTGTTCACTCTAGTCTGAAACATTAGTTCTATTGAGAATTGGAACAGACGAAGCATGTGAATGTAGCGAAATAGGGCTCGGTACTGCAAAATAATTAAAAGCTCACAAAATATTAATACTACAAGTTATAAATAAATTAAACATGAGTTAGAATATAAGAAATTAAGACCAAATTACATTCCGATGATGAAATAATAATATCATCACAAATTCAACATTTGGTTCTAAATTGCAATATATAAAATGTCCACTCAAATAGTTATAACATTAATATAATAGGGCTAATTAAAAGTGAACACCAAATTATGTAAGGTCCTTCACCTTTGGGTTATTAGTTCCAAACACAAACTAGAATACATATCAATTACCCTAATTCAATTTATTAGTCTCGCAAAAGTCAATCTGCCTTTGGGTAAATTCATAATATTTTGAGATAAATAAATCGTATTACATTCTCGATTTGATATCCATGCATTATAATAGTTAGGTCACTTTTGTGACTTCCAACCGACCTTGGTTATAAATTTCAAGCTGATATAATATGGTCAAAACATATTGTTTAAGCCTTAGATAAAAAACAAGAAATTAAAATATGCTAACATATGCCGGCATCTTAAATACTCATGCAACAAAGTATTAAACAACCGAATATTTAAATAACCTAGGTCCACCTTAATAAATGACCAATATATGGTGACAAGCAAAACTAACCCTACTCATATTGATAGTTGGGACCACAATAAAACCATAGACCACAACAAAACCATAATCTTTAAGAGGTAAACAATTATATATAATTAATGAATCCCATATTCACGTGATTGTAAAACCATCTCATCAACAAACAATTATTACTTTGTTACAAGTCATATTTAAACACACACCTTAAATTTTGTATGTATATTTAACAAACCTAATCGTGATCTAACGATCAATACCTGGGGAAAAATTTGCAAAATAATTAATTTGCTAAAAGATCACATAATAACGAAGCGTAGCACAAACGAATCATAATCATAAAATCATAAAAGTCTAATCATAGCTCTGACACCACATGTAAAACATGACAAGATCTATAAACGTTAGAGATCTAATAAGGATCTAGGACCTAATACGATAATCACAATAAATGATAATGCAAAAACATAATTACATACCTTGATCCATAGCTTAATTGATTGGGGTATGTCCTTTGAGTTCGTCGGCGGCGACGAGCGGTGAAAGCTAGGTTTTCTCTCTCTTAACTTTTCCTTTGAGATTGTACTTTAGTTGTTGGGCTAGGCACACTTATATAGGTAAAGAGAGGACCTTGTTTCCTATTTCAATTAGGACTACTTTCCATCAAAGTAAAGAGTTAAAGAAACCCTAACCTCATTAACCAATAAGATTGGTTTCCTATTAGGACTTGGATCATCATAATTAGAAACCCATAATTACTAAAAGACTCTTACTCATGTAGACCAAAATAAGTTTACAGGGAGATCTTTGTTTGAAGGGTCAGGATAATAGCCACCCCACAAAAGGCATAATGTCAACTCTATGACTGAGGTCAAACCAAATTAAGCCTATGGATGACCTCATCATCTCATATACGTCAGTCGAGGAGATGACAAAAAGGAAAAATTAAAACATAATAATTGTGGCTAATTCTTCTCTGTCTCTCTTAGCGAATGGAAATTCATTTTTTCCTCTACTACTACCTCTCTCCCTCGCGATCTTTTCTCTCTCAGTACCCTATCTCTTCTTTTTCTCTGTTAGCCCCTTGTGATCGCTCATATTTTTCTAGGAACAATGCATAATTTTATGGGACAACTTGTACTAAGCTGTAAATCAGACTTTCGGCGACCTATGACAAAGAATTGGAACACCCTCTCCCAAAATATCCCTCTTCATGTCGCTGCAACTCTTCCCTTCCCCAATTTTAATTTCTTTTAGTTTTTTTTATCGCTGTATGGGTAATTATTTTGCCGTAACGGCCCACTTAAGTTGCTGCAAGTTCGTTTGAATGTCTTAACATTACCATTGCATATCTGTAAGTTACTCTCATCGCCGTAATGGCTTGGTTGCATCGCCATAAAGTTTACTTGCGTACTTACTTTCATCGTCGTAATGGTCAATTTCATCATCGTAATGACTTACTGCGTTGCCGTAAAAGTCATTTGCGCACTTACTCTCTTCGCTATAATGGCTTACTTACATTACCGTGAAGGTTACTTGCGTCTCAATAGAGATTATAGAGAGAATATGAGGAATGGTTTGGTGGTCAACCAAATAAGAGAGAGAGAAAGAGAGAAAAAAAGAGAAAAAAAGAAAGATTATATAGATTACTGTATCTTTTCTCCCAATTTTAAGGAATTTTTCTTAGAACAATATTTTCCTCTTAAATAGGAGATATAGAAGGAACCAAAACTGTTACGGTAACTATACCCACTATAAGTAAATACTTGTGATTTTAGATTTTAGATTTTATTTTGCAACAAAACAAGTCATAGATACCTATCAACTCCAATAGAGTGGTAAAACCCATCCAACAGGGGTATGGTGTTCAGCATACTCACCCCCATTACCCCTCCAATGTATGTGAAATCTGAATTTGGAGAGGAGTATGTGCATACCGCCTAGATGCTTAACCGTTCAGTGCCCAATAACTTTTTTAATACAACTGTCTAGACGCTGAACCGTTCAACACACGTAAGTTTTTTTCTTCTGAACTCTAGGCGTTGAACCGTTGAGTGCCTACCCTCTATAATCCCAACTCCCCTCTCCAAACGGCTAATTTTTTATTTTTACCCAAATCTCTTCAAATAAGGGTAGTTTATTAAATTTTCTACCATCCCAAGCTCTATCAACTCTCTACCGTCTCAAGCTCTTTTAACTTCAAATGGATAACGAATTTTCCCTAAATTTAAACTCTCAGTACAAATAATTGAAATTGAAATTACAACTCAAACATTACGCCCGATAAATTTCCAACAATGCTCAACGAGATCGGCTTGGAGATCATAATGTTTGTTTTCATTTAAGTACTTCAAATGTTCCCCAAGATATTTATCGAAGTTGTCCTCCGTAGAAATACCTTGGAAAATCTTTGGTGGATACTTTAATGGGTCTTTCGTTTTATCATACTTGTAATCACGTATCGCCCAATCACGCTCATCGTCGGTAATTATATTATGCAAAAAATGCATATGTGCATAATCAAATTCAATGTGTCGGGCTTCCAAAACCGTGCGGGATTCTGAATAATTCTAAGACGAACAAAATAAAGCATGCTCCGCATCCTTCCTATAACTCCCTCTTGCATAGCCGCAAAAAAAAATTCCATTGCCATGATAGGCATTGGAATTGTCTTTATAAATGTTCTCCACTTCAGGTAAATACTGTCTGCAAGATAGTAACCAATATCATAGTCGTGACCTTCAACTTTGTAATTTATGGGAGGGGTATTTCCCATTGCAAGGTTGTTGAATAATTTACTACATTCAACAACATTGATGTCGTTGTTCAACCCTGGCATGCCAAAAAATGTATGCCAAATCTACAAATCATATAAAGCCACTGCTTCAAGTATAATTGTCAGCTTTTTACTCTTCCCATTAAAAGCCCCTTGGTATGCCCTAGGACAATTCTTCCAACCCCAATGCATACAATCAATGCTCCCCAACATTCCTGGGAAACCCCTCGCCACATTTTCTTTGAGCAACCTTACTACGTCGGGAGGAGTAGGAGATCGCAAGTACTCATCTCGCTATAAATGAATTACCACTTTGTAAAATTTATCCAACGCTTCCAAAGTTGTACTCTCCGCCGTCCGACAATACTCGTCCGTCGAATTACCTGGCGTGCCATATACAAGCATGCAAAATACGGACGTCATTTTTTGATGACCTGTTAATCCCTATGTGTTTAAGGCATTAGGCATGTATACGAAATAAGATTCATACTCGGAAATACCTTGAAGAATACGCAAAAAAAATCGCATAGTAAGTCAGTTTTACTTCGATGAAGTAATCATCACAAAAGTTGATTGAAGATTTTGTGCTTACGATTGACGTAATTTTTACCCATCATCGATCCTCCGACCTTTCCGAGTTACCCTAATTTGAAAGCTTCATATGATAACAACAAATTTAAATTAGAGCTTTCACACAACGCGTACTCTTCCAATAACTCATCGTCTTCGTCGGAGTAACTAGCCAAATAATTTTCAAGGGGGCTATTAATTGGGAACATATTGCTTGAGAACTTGGAAATAGAGATAGAGATAGTTGTTTGAATGTGTAAAAATATATGTATTTGATAAGAAATATATAAGAAAAATAAAGGTGGGAGATTTGAGTGGGAAATAAAGGGGAGAGATTTGAGCGAGAAATACCAAGGTAGAACATTTAAGGGAAATATAGGCAGAATACATAGTATTCCAAATTAACAACATGACGGTATAATCCAAAATAAAAGCATAGTGACATAATTTAAATATAAAACTAAGAAGTCAAATATTAAAACATAACGACATAAGTCAAAATAAAAACTTAACAACATAGTTCAAATGTATAAAGCCCGAAGTCCAAAATTAAAACATAACGACATAGTCTAAAATAAGTAGTCTAAAAGATGAACATAACAAAAAATAACAAATTATCACAACTGGTATCGATCAAGCTACTCCTGCAGCTCTGCAATAGATTGTTCCAGCTCCTAATTTTGATCATAAAGCTTTTGTATGTGGGCATCTCTTTCCCTGATCATCTCATCTCTGTCAGTGATCACACTAGTATAATGGTCGTACATCGAAGTCGTCCAATCATACGCAATCTGCTGGCCACCAACATACGTACGTCTAGACTCATCTAGATACTGCGTGTACTGCAATATTAAAAGGTATCATGAGCAAAATTTATATATCTAAATAAAATGATATCAAAATGTTACAATATCAAATTAATCATTTACCTCTGTATCATGATATAAACCAGCAGATAGTACCCCAGGGATGTCGCTAAGGCGAAGTACTTTAAGCAACCTATCAGTGACATCAATATCAACAACTCTAAACTGCCATCCGGGATCAGCACTGGTATCCATATCCTCCTGTGTAAACTGTGTGTCCTGTGGCATGGAATGTATAAACCTCGGAGGAATAATCTGCCCTCTAACCACTCTTGGACCAATCACATCAACATTAATCATTCGTGAGTAGTCTGGTAAAATGTATGGTATAAAAGCCCTAGCTCAGTATAGATCGTAGCTGATATGATCTTTAAGAAATTGTTCACCATCTACCCATCCCTTACCTCTAAACTGGTCTAGATAACGATCCCCAAGTAATCGACGATCCCCAAACATATCCTGAGCGGGTAAAGAGTCCGCTGGAACATGTACAACCCGAAATACCCGAAAAGAACACCGCTCCCCCAAATTCTAGGCATGCGAAAGGCTAAGAACATGGAGAGGTACCCTTTTTCGTGAAAACCATCGTGCAACTGTTAGGGGAAAATCCTCGTAACCTTCTAAACCTTGTTGTATCTCTAAATATGAGTCTCATGGACACATGAGATTGTCTAACCTCCGTATCTTAATCTGAACCCTAGCAATGCTCAGGTTGTTGTGCGTCCCTCTATTAACTTTCTCCATCAAATTCACCCTCGTCCATCGATTTAATCTTGGAAAATAGAGGTGCGCGTCATTGGTTGCCTCATTTTGAAGTATTGGGTAGAGATTTACTGAATACTCATAATCATCCAACCTATCTAGGTCGGCAATCGCGGCCAAATAACCCAACCTAATCGTACTTTTACTATTTGGGAAGAAGAGTTCGGCCATTACAAAAAATATGAAATCTCGGGTCGATAAAGGTCGTATCATGGGATCATTTTTATTCGCCTCAATAAACCGCTTTATCCAACTTATTTTTATAGCCCCCGAATATACATCATTTTACCCTAAAGTGGGAAAAAATTGGCCAAACATTCCGCCTTTTCATAATCAAAACTAAACGGCAATGGCCGCTTTCTGGGATCCCCAATAGTTATCCCCATTATCATGTAAAAGTCTAATGGGGTAAAACCAATCTTCGTGTCCACTAAGTGGAACATGTGGGTGGTTGGCCACCACCTCTCTGAGAGACCTTGAACTAAAATTCTATCGCTTTTACCGAGCGCCCAATATCTACTAACTTTTCCTATACAACATTTGAAAAAATTACCAAATGGGGAATTCGATAGCCAAACCTTTTGCTCTTTATGCAACTTGTCGTAGGTCTTCACAATCATAAGCATCCCACCATGAAAGTTAAGAGCATCCCCCTACATCATCACCAACATGGCATTTCATTAAACACATTTCTCTGAGACATTTCATCAAACACATATGGCTAAAGGTAAAAAAAATTACAAAATTTTAGTTTTTTTCTTACCGTGACTATCGTAACTTTCTTCGATATGTGTGTTTTACCCTCCGGCAACACAACCACGCTCGGTGTGATATCAAGATGAATATCGAGGGGTAGAGGTGGGTGTGCGGGTCTAGAATCTTGCATACATCTCTCTCTTACCACCTGCAATTTTGGCATCAGGCGGTGTGGTTAAAATCTTCCATTTATTTTTGGATCGGTGTGATTATAATCTTGTAAGACTCTCCTTATTTACTTGATTATGGGTAGTATCAAATGATAGGAGAAGTGTTAATGAAAGAAAGGGGAAAGGGAAGTGAAGTATGAATAAAAGAAAGGTGAAAGGGAAGTGAAGTATGAATGAAACGCAAACCATACTCTAGGCGCTGAACCGTTCAGCGCCCAAGGAAAAAGCATAAGTTTTGGCTTTTTAGTATTAGGTGCTGAACCGTTAAGTGCCCAAGATAAAAACATATGATTTGGCTTATTTAATGTTAGGCGCTGAACCATTAAGTACCCAATAAAAAAAATGTAATTTGTTGTTGGACCAAAATGGTATGCTATACTGGAATACTGGTATGGTAAATCGGAATATCATACCGCTCTGTTGAAGATGCTCTTACGGTTTTACACATTACGTCAAAAAATAGGATTGGCATCCACCGTAAGTGGAAAGTTACGGTTTTATACTAAGGCTAAACGTAAATCCCTTCCTACGGTAAATATAGTTGGCGTAAGGTAGCATTCATGATCAAAATGAAGCAGACTAAAAGTTCGGTGAATGTGTGTTAATGGTCAGAGCGGAAACGCTAAATCAAGAAGAAGCGTAGCACAATAAAAAGAGTATGTGCGAAAGAAACGAGTCTTTAAACTCTTTGATATTGGTCTTAGGTGAGAAAAAAGTGAACTCAAGAAGCTTTAATGGCCGCTGAGAAATCAAATAGTATGGAGATTGTCGGGGAGAGAGAGTAGTGAGGAGAGAGGGATCTGAAAGTTTTTTTTCTTTTGTTTTGTTGATTATCTTGAGGTTCCATACTCTCATCTGCCTATTGAAGTGGAAAAGACCATATTGCTTACCCTTATTTTAAGCATGGGGTTGACATTGCCTTTTGTGAGGGTTGTATTGGCTCTTCTTTGTACTTTTCTATGGTTGTTTTATAGCTTGGTACTGGATGGCAACAGGGCATATGCCCTCTGTTTTAAAGCTTAAAGCCGCAAATATTTTAAAAATGGGGTTAAGGGGTTTTTAAGCCAAGGAGATATAACTTGGTGCCTAGTAAGAAAACATAAAATGCTATTAGGTGAAAAAACATGAAAAACTATTCTCACTTGAAGAAAAGCAGCCAGAACTCCAAAGTGCTTTCATGGAAGATCGTATTTTTATTTACTTCCAAATTCCTAACATGCGTTGCGGGGTTTTGTAGTGACTCATTCTGCATCTCAGACTCATGCCTCATCTTCAAAAAACATATGAACTTTTGACCTCATCAACAGAGCACGTGACACATTTATAGCATAATCAGAATCAAGACAACAACATCAAGAAACAGTTATATCACGATTTTGTCAACAACACTGCTCGCCTATGATGCTTCTCGTGCTCTTGGTTGAGAACCGTCTTGTAATAGCTTATTCCGCATCTTGGACTCATACTTCGTCCTCAACCTCAATAGCATATTCAGTATCCCTAAGTTCTAGTCATCACTTTCGACCTCTGCATCAACAGATCGAGTTAAGCAAATGTACAGTCATCCACGAAGCCGTTATGAAGCAACAAAGATCATAACGTTACACAATCTGGTCAAATAATATCTAATATATATTTTGTAACGGTCATCATTAAGAATCTTAATAGTCGTCAAATGGTCATATTAGAAGACCTATAAATAGGACCAGAGAATTCCAGATGAGGGATAGAGGAATCCTCACTTTAATATCGCATATACTCAAAACATTCATTCTAATAAGCTAGCAATTTCAATAAAATCACTCTCTCTTTCTCAAATCCTCAAGAGAGGTCATGGTTTTAAACCTATTCAAAGGTTTTCCATACTAAATTATCTTGTTAGCTATCACTACCTATTATTGAGCGTTCTAAACACATCTGGTGTAAAGGCTAAGTTCAAATCCCTAAATTGGGCTATTACATTTGGCACCGTCTGTGGGATCCGAAGTTCTCATACTCATTGTATCAAAAAATTGCTTAATATTTCCGAATGAGATGACACCTCTAGATCATAATATACCAATTGTAGGGGACTGATATTCGTTGAGAAGCAAAGATGGATCTTACAACACGGAGGTTAACCTCTCATCAAAGATGTACAAGTATACGGCCTAAAAAGAGACTAATTAGAGACAAATATTTGTGTAGAGGCCCAAATGTGACTCTCTACGACCTCTGATGAGGATTTTTAAACTGTGATTCTATTACTGATGAGTAATAATAAAGATTGAATACAGTTTTTAAGTGGTCGAATGTAAAAAGCATAGGGTTTAGAGAGGATTTTTTCTAACCCCCTCTTGGTTTCCCCTCTCTCTTATTTATAGAGACATAAGAGGCCGAGTTACCAAGAGTGGGCCAGGCTACATGATTACTATCCCTGTTTTCCGGTGGTAGCATTTATTACGGACATCCTTGTCACTATAGCTGAGAGACCAATTAATGCGCCGTCCAATCCGTTTGAGCTTACTGCTAGTCTCATCACACTGCTGCTATTCGAACGTTCAGTCGAAGGGTATCTGTTATTATGTGCTGATCCATTCTAGAAGGTTTATCTGATGTTATGTGCTGATCTGTTTTCGAAGGTTTATCTACTGTTGAGGCTTCGACTACAAGAGTTTCTTGAGGGGCTTGATTCTGAGTTGAGGTAGACTTCGATATGTTCGAGTAGGATACAAAGTAAACTTCGAGCAAGGAGGTCGAAGTCTGCGAGTAGGCTACCACATTCGCCCCCTCTCAGCAAGGGTCTCGAAGCCAGGTGGAGTGGCGTTTGTTGAGAAATCTATTTTCTTAGAACCTGCTCTTGTTTGACCATTGGTTTCCATGAAAATAATAAAGTGGGGGGGGTAATTAAGAGGTCTACGTGGGTAAAAGGTAATAAATGATGTGAAGGTTATAAAAATTGGCTCTTGTGCGGGGATTCTGTATCTTCTTCTATCTTCACATTTTCTCTTTTCTTTATTCTGAATATCTGAATGGATAGCCCGCCCAATACCCATTATCAGAAGAGGATGGGATTTGCCCGTGATCCTCGTGTGGGGCGGAAAATGGTAGAGCTGCACATGAGGTTTTTTAGAAATCATGATCTGAATTGGGACATGCCAGATCTTGTGGACAAGAGGCCAGAGGAGTTTATCAATGGCAAACCACTAGCCTATCTCTGGGAGAAATTGGGGTCGTGCTTTACGACCGAGCAGAGACGGTATCTTTTCTTGATGGCATTAACTGAGAGCCTTGTCTGTGTAGAGGAGATCATCGAGGAGGATCATGCGACGAGCGGAGCTGGTTCTTCCGAAAGTAGGACGTTGGGTTGATGTTGTGATTGTTGTGGTATATATTTTGTGTAGTTTCTATTTTATTTTGTGGGAGGGAGTTGCTTTGAGTTTGTGGTGGTAAGGAAAAAATGTAACTTGTTTTTCTGTATTCGGGAATTAAAATTGACAAAATGTTTTGCTCGTGTCTGTATTCCGGTTATTTGGTTAGATAATGTAGACGAATGCAAACGACTAGTCTTCTAGGCACGAGGTACAAAGATATGCTCAAAGAAAATTATGATCGAAGGTTAATGATGGGCTATTGTGGAGATCGAGTCTTACGATGATCGAATGTTCGATGCTGGAGATATGTTCGACTGGGAATCGTTGGGGAGGAGGTTAGAATGCAGGTATAAACGAATTAGTTACGTCTTGGAAGTTGGAGAGGTTGCATGTCGACTTTTCGTTATTGAGAATTGAAGGTTACCATTAATTCGATTAGGGAAGAGGGAAAGTTCTGGTAAGTTTAGAGGTATAAAAAAGGGTGAGGAGGGAGAGATTTCTTTTTCTGTGTTGCAGCATTCTTCTCTTTTAACTTAGTACTTCCTTTTTATCAATATGGCTGAGAACGTACCGGTTGCTGAAGATCAAGCGGTCATAAGGGCGAGGAGGATTCAGGAGGCCCTGCTAGGTCTTCAATGAAGGTTCGAGGTAGAGGACGATATTAAAGCTGAAATGCCAGATCTTGAGGCAAAACCTGAAGAACCTCTAAATGATATGCCCTTCGCGTACTGGTGGGGAATAGTGCAAATGATGAGGCCGCTACCCGGCCATCGGCTGTCGCTTCTCAAAGGCTTCGCGGAGGATATAGTGAATCAAGAGGATGAAGCTGCGGTGGACGCTGTTTTAGAGGAGTAACCTGCTAATTAGATAGGGTTCCCTTTTGCTTCTTTGATTTGTTCTGTTTCTCCCTTCTTTCCATTTTTATTTATTTTTTCATGACTTTTGTAGTATTATCCTCGTTATTGGAATGAGAACTTCTTTTGATGATAGTACCAATTGAAATTGTTGCGAACTGTGGGATATAGTTGTAGATTCTACATTCTAAATATAACGCTGTTCGCTACGAGTTCGGTGGTATAACTGTTTTGTTTGAATGTTTGGGATACAAAACCGAACTTGTTGGGATAAAAAAAAACTTTGTCGAAACTGAAAATTTTGTTTAAAGGCACAAAGTTTTGACTGGCCGAATGGGGGGTTTGTTGGTGAAGTTTGATGGTGTATCAAAGGTAAGGTTCGATGATGTATCGAAGGTAAAGTTCGATGGTGTGCCGAAGGTGTAGTTTGATTTGACTGGCCGATCTGACAATCTAGACGGCTGATCTGTCAGAGTGGTACGTGTACTTAAGGCAGTGTGCCAGGAAGTAATGATGATGTTTTACTCGCTTAACGAAAAAGGTGGTGATGTGACTATTGGATACTGAATGTTTAGTTTCGATCTGGAAGAATAAGGTTCGAGAAGCTTTGATAGTACATGTAATTTTGGGTAAACGGATTGTTCGCACTTGGGAAATATGAAGGGTACGTTTGTCAAAGTACACTGTTAGCCGAAAAGCCAGGAAGGTGGGGTCATAATAATGATAGCAGTTAATAAATCGAGGTGTTTCAAGTTTTTGAAATATATATAAGTGAGAGGTGAGTAATTACTGTGCTAGTTTGCTTGTTAAAACCATAGAGAGTGAGAAGGGGAAGGAGAAGCGCCATTGTGAATGTGGAAACTGTTAGAGCATCTGAGGCTGTGATCTCTCTAATTTGGGGGTAGTTCTGCTAATTTCAGGTATGGCATTTGATCTCTGTGAACTCTGTTCTGTGTTTGTGTGTTTTTGAGTTTTGGTTTAGATAATAGAGGCAGAACAATCTATGTTTGTGGTTTAGAAATGTTACTCGAGATGTCGGAGAGGGGAATAGTCTGGGTTACGACCCGGTCTGTGGTTTGTTTTAGAGGGGGTAGACAGGATGGACGCAGAATTTGTCAAATTTATCGATCTAATTGCGTGCCTCGTCCTCTGTAGGCTAAAAATGGATAACCGTCTGGCTTCGAGACGGGCATTGATAGATGAAGAGATCGAAGAACTCGAAGCTAGTATTTCTGGTCGAGCCCCAATGGGTGATGGTAGTGATGTAGAAGTTTTAGATGTAGTAATCGAGTCCCCATTATCAATAGTGCTGCCTGCTTAGGAGGTTGTGATTTCGAGGCGTCGAAGGACGATAGTAATTGAGGATAGTGAGGAGGAAGAAAAGGTGTGGGGAGAGAGGGATGATGTAGGGTCGTCAGGTGAAAGAGAGGGAAATAAAGGTCATTGTAGCGATAGCGAAGATTCGACTGATTTGGATGGCATTGGGGGTCTCGTTGCAGCGAAGGATAGGATTAGGTTAGAGAGGTTTGCCGCTAAGTTGGAACTGTCGAAGGTGGGGATATTTTTTAGTGTTGCAGGGGAGGGATTGACTTTTAAATTGAATCCTGGGAGCGGGATTATGGCTTATAGGGGCCAGATTCTATTGGGGATGGAATTACCGCTCCAAAGGCTAGTGAAAGAAGTTTTGAATTTTTGGGAGGTAGCTCCAGTGCAAATAAACGGGAATTTTTATGAGATGATGAAGGTGATAGAGGGGATGAATGTAAAGTTGGCTGGTGAGGGCCGAAATTTGATTAAGTGGTTTGATATTGTTACCCTTTACTCGAGGAAGGCGAGTCAGAACCCAGGGACCTATCACATCCAATGTCACCTGGAGAAACCTTGGTTTTTTTATCTGTGCTCGACGGGTCGAGGGTGGAATAAAGATTTATTGATAGTGAGAGATAACTTCGAGAATATAGACAAGGATGACCCTTATAAACTGCACCATAGGGTATATAATTAAAGCAAGTTTATTGTTAAAGGGCTTGTTGTTGATGTGTTTCTGAAATTGGTGATAACTGTGTTTTGTTTTACTGTTATAGGTCCGGGAAGTTCGACTTGGGATAATCCGGTGAATTACATTGACAATCTCTGCTTAAGGCTAGTGAAGATTGGGTAAATTCGGTGTTTGACAGTCTCAAAATTAAGAGGCAAAGGAGGAAGAAGGTTGATTCCCTGCTTTGAAGCATACCCACTACGCCGAAGCTAGCAAAGAGAAAAAGAAGTGAAGGTTCTACCAAGAGGTCAAGGGAAATGGGAGGAGAGGAGCTGCCAAGGAACTATCAATTTATGTCGAGATCTCGCAAGGTGTCCAAACAAGTGACAACGGTGCCCAAAGTGGCTGTCGATGCTTCGAGATTGAGGCCAAGGCCAGTATCGACTTATGTTGAGAAAGGGAAGAGTCGTGCTACTCCCGAAGCTCCAAAATTATAGCAATCGAAGGATGGCCAACACAAGAGGTGTAGGGCACTGGGGGAGGATGATACACAGGAGGAGGATAAAGAAATGACAGAGGCGGAACGACAGAAGCAAGCTGCCGCTAAGCAAACTTTGATGGTCGAACTCTGGGAGGATGACCCAGACGAGGCTTCGAAGGAAGTAAAGAGGTACATGCTTCAGGTAACTATATGTTGCTCTTTATTATGATATTCTTAATTATCTTTCTAATTCTTCAAGTTTCAAAGTTCACTAACTGACTGAATATTTTAGCAGACGGATGCTTGGGTGCGAACGTGCAGTAAGGCGATGAAGTCAGCAAAAGAGAAGTTGCGGCAAGCAAGGGAAAATCTTGATCTTTCCCGTAGGACAGAGGCATCACTGGTGTCTGAGGTGAAGAGGTTGAAGAAAGACCTTGGGGTTCTTACCTAGTCTTATGATAAGAGACTCAAACTTTAGCGGTCGAGGCTAGAACGAGAGTGGGCTGCGAAGCTTGCAGCGTGTGAGAAGGAGAAGACTGAACAGAAGGTGCGGTTCCATGGGCAGTATGATGACGAATGCCATGTGACTGTGAGGTTGAATACTTTGATAGATGAAAAGGGGCATGACCCTGATACACTTGAACCGTACCTTGTGTCTCCAAAATTTGTTGAAGGTGAGGAGGTCCAACTGAAGGGAGTGGAGTTGCCCATTGTTCATGAGACAGTTTGGCGTACTGAAGGTGTTGGAGATACTGCTCTTCTTGGATCACCCAGTAGTGGTCTTGTTGGTGGTGGAGCTGTCGGAATCTCGAATGAAGCCGTCGAAGATGCTGAGGGTGGGGCATCTATGGAACAAGAATGTTAGACCGTTCCAGTGTAAGGTACTTTGAATTGGGGTTGTTGATGTGGTGATTTGTAATATGTTGAACTATGCTGTGCTATTTTTTTTTAACTTCTGTAGTTTATACTGAATATGTTGATGTGTGTCTTCTGTGGTACATTCTAGGTCTGCTAAATCTGACTTTTCGATGTAGTTCCTTAGTAGTTATGCTATCTTATGCTAACCTTGGAATGTTGGAACTTGCATGCTTATTCTGTCGATTATGCTTTCTTTGTCTGTTGATGATTGATCTTTGACTTGCTCTGTGATTGCCGCGTTGACAGATAATATGTAAGATATTTCTTTAATGTTTACATGACTGTAGCATTGTCGATCCATGTAGAATATGGATGTAATGTGGATCAAACTTAGTGCATTCTTTTGGACATCGAAGGCCGAAGCCACAGCGATGTTGAAAACTCGAAACATTTCCAGATCGCCCCTGAGTTTCAGTCGGGGCGAGGGGACGTGATACCGAGAGGAAAATCAAAAATGTACTGAAATTCGAAGGCCTAAGCCACAGCGAAGCATTCGAATCACCTCTAACGCATTCCCGAGGGTCCGGTCTTTCGACCATTCTTGCCCCTCGAGTTTGCTCGAATGTTGGAAACTTGAGCAATTCGAGGACCCCCCAAGTATCTGTCGAGGCGAAGGTAGATATGATACCCAGGGTAGACCAAGAAAGGGACTGTACTTCATCGGCTTTAGAGGCTGAGTCACCAAGAGTGGGCCAGGATACATGATTACTGTCCTGGTTTTCCGTCAGCGGCATTTATTACGGACATCCCTGTCACTGTAGCTGAGAGACCAATTAATACGCCGTCCAATTCGTTTGAGCTGACTGCTAGTCTCATCATACTGCTGCTATTCGAACGTTCAGTCGAAGGGTATCTATTATTATGTGTTGATCCATTCTCGAAGGTTTATCTGCTGTTATGTGCTGATCCATTCTCGAAGGCTTATCTGCTGTCGAGGCTTCCACTACAAGAGTTTCTTGAGGGGCTTGATTCAGAGTTGAGGTAGAATTTTATATGTTCGAGAAGGATACGAAGTGGACTTTGAGTGAGGAGATCGAAGTCTGCGAGTAGGCTACCACACCAATTACTCCAGGAGACGCAAGCGCCAAACTGGCAGAGTTACGGGCCAATCTTAACTCTGAAACTGAAAGGCTAGCTGCTCTAGAGCAACAACTAGCCAACACCCAAGATATATTAAAGGTTCTAGAAAGTCAATAGGGCACAACCCAGAAGAATAAAGGCGTGGTGCCAGCTACTTCATGGATTTTTGCTCTCGATGGAATAGGACCTCACGCAAACAATCTGGGAGGTGAAGTTCGATCTAAGCATAAACAGCATGGGGATGAGCCCATTTTTCTATAGGAGATCCACCAAGAAGTTGATGGCGGTCACGCCGGAATCAGACAAGAAGTAGCACCACGAGGAAGAGTTCGAATTCCTGCCCTAGAGCGAATTAATGAAGGAAGTAGCGACCACATCTCTCATAAAGAATAAATCCAATAGCCTACCATCACAGCTCTTCAATGCGTGACTCAAGAACATGTTGAAAAGCGCATCAAAGAATTGCTCGATGCTCAAATTCAGACCACTAAAGGAATTCATAACAGATTACAGAAGCGCCTGCTCGCACAGAAACTATTGGATGGCGAAGTCCCCACCGGGTTCCAATCTCTGAAGATCCAAAAATTCAAAAGGACTGATCCAGTGGAGCGCATCCAAGAGTTCCAGGATGCTTTAGGCTTGCATTCAACATCTAATCATATTTTATGCCAGCTCTTTCCTACCAGCTTATCAGGCGAACTTCTGCGATGGTTCTACACGCTACCCGAAGGGTCCATTACAATTTTTGAGCAATTACAAAAACTCTTCATCAAGAATTACTCATACAACATAGACAAAAAGGAGAATCTATATTCTCTTCTCATCCTTAAGCAAATTCCAAGAGAAAAGCTCAAGACATTCACTAAGAAGTTCCTCAAGTTAGCACGAAAGATAGATCGACTGGATCAGACGATTACTATTTTAGCTTTCACCAATGCTTTACTCGTCGATTGAAGGACGAAGAAGTACCTCATCCTAAATAAACCTACAACTTTGGAGGACATGATCGAAAAAGTCAATGAATATATCGTTCTCGAAAGAATTGTGTCTGACTGGCAAAAAACTCAAAAATGAACATTGACAGCTAAAGATCAATCCATGGGCCAAGATTTTAAACGTGCTGCTGATCAGGGAGGAGACAGGAAGTGAACAAAATCTAATTATGGTCGACCTCAAATAGGTAGTAATATGCCAAAACCCTGTCTTCCCAAGATGAATGTAACTATAGCCAGCATTTATCTTATACTTCAGAAGGATAAGTTTTTTTGCAATATACAGTATCTCCAACCCATTGAGAACAAACCATATTACATTCGCCACAAAGTCTGACATCATGATACGGAGCACTGCCTTGCTTTACAATGACTGTTGGAGTATATTTTAGAGGATGGACGAATGCATGAATACATTATGGACGTTGAGAGTTACAAGAACGGGAGTTACAGACTTCATACATAAGTCGTGCGGGTTGAAGAACCAGAAGGGGAGAAACATGTATACCATATATCCCTCAACCACTTCATTGAGACTTAGACTATCAACCAATTGAACAAAAGCAAAAGACGATGTGTCGGTCAATGTCATGACTTGTCTATGAACGATAAAGAAGCTCATTTACTTCCTGTATCCAGCTCCCAATATATAGGGATTTCTTTCGATGACTGTGATGTTCGCCATATCACATTTGCTCATAATGATGTTTTGGTAATCATGTTAAAAATAAGAAATGTTGTACTACAAACAATGATGATTGATACTGGTAGTAGTATTGAACTACCATTTCAAAGTACGATTGATCAGATGGGACTAACTCACAAGGTACAGCCCAGTAACATTAATATATGTGGATTCAACGGCTCTAGATAAGAACGTGTAGGAAAGATTGTACTTCCTATTACGGCAAGACCAATAACTGTTAAAGTTGTATTTTATATTATTAATGCAAAATCTCATTATTTGGGAATAATGGGACGTTACTGGTTACATAATATGCAAGCCATTCCATCGACCAATCATTTGGCACTATGATTTGAATAGAATGGCGGCATTTACAAAATTAAAGGAAGTAAGAAGTTAGCTCAAGCATGTGAAAATTCTGTTGCCATCGTACCAGAGCCATCAAAGCCACAGCTCGCATAATAATTACAGAAAATAATAAGGAATATTACAGAAAACTTTACAGTGAACTCTACAGAAAACTAGTTGCCAAGTACAAAAATTATAGAGTATGATGAAATCAGTTGGGACAAGCGAGGAACATACATTGACACTCTTTTGCGCACAGCAGAACGAGATGCTCTTTTCCAGTTCCTTAAAGACAATAGTAATGTTTTTGCTTGGACATTTTATGAAATAACCAGCATTGATCCAAATATGGCTTGCCATAAACCTAATATTAAAGATAAAGCTGAAGCCATCAAACAAAAGCAGTTAACACCAAGACTCTGAGAAGAATTTATCAAAAAGATCGATAAGCTCTTTGAAGTTGATTTTATACGAAAAGCCAATTATCCTGAATGGATCTCGAACATTGTAGCAGTACCAAAGATGAACGGCAAAATTAGAGTGTACGCAGATTTTACCGACCTCAACAAACACACCCCAAAGGATAGTTTTCCACTTACTATCATAAATAATCTGCTCAATTCTACTATGGGAGTCAAACTTTTATCCATGATGGATGCCGCATCAGGGTACATTCAAATACCTTTACTACCCGACGACCAAGAGAAAACAACTTTTATTATAGAGCATGGACTGTAATATTGCTACAAGGTTATACCGTTCGATCTCAAGAATGTTGTAGCCACTTATCAAAGGTTAATGACACAGATGTTCAAAGACCATCTTGGCAAAATGATGGAAGTCTACAAAGATGATATGTTGTGCAAAAGTCTCAAAAAGGAGAGCCATATTATAAATTTGCACACCACTTTCGAAATCCTTCATTTTTTTAAAATGCGTCTCAATCCTGAGAAATGCCAGTTCAGGGTCTAGTCAGGCAAATTCTTGGGACATTTGATCAGCCAGCGAGGCATCGAAGCTGATCTAGATCTTATTCGAGCATTATTATTTATGCCTTCTCCAAAAATGAAGAAAGATGTCTTGAAACTTGCAGGCAAGATCGCAGTAATCAGCCATTTTATCTCCAAATCTTCAGATCGATATTGATGGTTATTCGACCTATTGCGTGAAGGGACAACAAAAAAGAAATCTATAAAAGATCCTGAGATCGAATGGACTGTAGAATGTGAAGCATCATTTCAATAACTTAAAATTTATTTGGGCAAACCACCAGTAATGAGCACACCTAAAGAAGTTGAAGAACTCACCATATATCTTGCTGTTACTGACAAATATTTATGTTCTGTCCTCATTCGCCTTGATGAGAAGACGAAGAAACCTGTCTACTTTATCAACAAAATTCTTACTCCAGCAGAATCATGGTATTCCAAGATTGAGAAACTATTGTTAGCCCTCATTTACATGTCACAGAAGTTAAAACAGTATTTCCAAGCCCACTCAGTTCGTGTAATGATAAATTATCTTTTGGGCAAAATATTATCCAAATGAGATAAATTTAGACGAGTATAACAATGGTCGGTAACTCTAGATGAACATGACATACGTTTTGAACCCTGGTATTCTAAAAAAAGGTCAAGCAGTAACAGATTTTCTTGCAGACTTCCCAGTAGAAGATCCTGACTGGGAAGAAGATAGTACATAAATTAATGAAGAACAGTTTGAAGAAAAGTTAGACTAAATAACTCAGATGGGTTATCATCTTCTAACTAATGGCTCTGCCGGACCTGCAGGATCAGGCATCGGTATCATAATTATTATTCCTTCTAATGATAGAATTGAGAAAGCAATCAGACTCAACTTTAAAACTACAAACAATGTAACCGAATATGAGGCATTAATTCATGGTCTAGACATGGCTCTAGAGATTAGAGTATCTGAATTATCAGTAAACACGGACTCCTTGTTCATCGTGAACCATTATAGAGAAAAAATTTAAAAGAAGAATAAAATGATTGATTACGCAGTAACAGTAGTCGACAGAATACGCAGATTCAAGAGGGCTACCATTGAATATTTATCGCGTGGAGAAAACATAAATTCTGATTCCCTTGCCTACCTGGCAGGAGTCCTCACCACAAAAGCTTGATATCTCAAGATTGAAGTACTATCCACCCCCAGCATTAACATGATAAGCTCAAATTTAGTTAATATTGGGGGCGTTGAAGAGGATAAGGACGATTGGAGACAACCTTTCCTTATATTTATCGAACCTCAAAGCTAGTTTGACGGCGAACTGCCTAAAGATCCTACAGAAAGAAGATGTGTTCTCGATAATGCCAAGCGATACGTCGTGGCCAATACTCTCCTTTACAAAATTTTGGTCACAAGACCGTATCTTGAGTGTTTATCGAACAACGAGGCTCAAAAATTCCTACATGAACTTCACGAAGGTCTTGCGGTTCCCATTCAGCAGGACGACCTCTATCCAATCAAGCTCTTACTCAAGGAGCTTTTTGGCCTAAAATTAAAGCTCAAGCCATTTAACTTGCCAGCAAGTGTGAAGCCTGCCAACGGCATAGCCCCCAAATTTGAGTTCTAGCCTTGGAATTTCATTCTAGCAACGTTGTTTGGCCATTTAGAATATGGGCCCTCGACCTCGTAGGAGAATTCCCCACTGCACCAAGCAAAAGAAAGCACCTCCTAGTAACATTGGATTACTTCACTAAATGGGTGGAAACAGTCCCTCTGTGTCACACACGAGAAGACAAAGTCATTAAGTTTATATGGGAAACCATCATCATCCTGTTTGGCTACCCCCATCTCATTAGAATCGACAATCAACCTCAATTCATTGGCTCTAGAGTCGTTGAGTTCCTCAATCACCGCAATATCATCCACTCTCCTTCTAATCCATATTACCCACAAGGAAATGGTCAGGCTGAAATTACTAATCGCACTATCATGGATGGAATCAAAAAGTGTTTGACAGAGAAAAAGGGTAATTGGGTCCAAGAATTACCACATATAATATGGGCATATCGCACAGCACCTCGGGTATCGACTGGATGTACGTCGCTCCTATTAGCATATGGCACATAGGCAATAATCCCTACTCAAAATCATCACCCATTACGTAACCATACTATGACAGATAAAGAAAATAAATTCTAGTTGGCATGTAACATGAATTGAATAGAGAAAACAAGAGACAAAGCAAACATGAACTTGGGAAGATACAACCATGCTTTAGCCCGATCTTATAACTAACGAGTTTGTCATAGAGAGTTTAAAATAAAAGATCTCGTCCTCCGAGAAATCCCCAAACACAGAAAAGAAGTTAATGCCAGGAAACTGGCCAAAAATTGAAAAGGTCATTTTATCATTATTGGTAAAAGTGGTCATGGTTCTTACAATCTCGCTACTGAACGTGGGGAACAAGTGTCTAATCCTTGGAACATAAGATGATTGAAGCTATATCAACGATGATAATCTATCACAGTGTACTTTTCTAAATAAATCTATCATCTTGTATGTCGATCTTACATCAATGAAATACTTATGTTTGATCACCATACATCTGAGTACTTTTTACTATTTCATACAATACTCCATCTAACATTATTTATTCATCAATCTTACATCAATGAAATACTTGTGTCTGATTGCCCTACATTATAGTACTTTTCTAATATATCAAGCAAGTACTTCTATATACATACTATATCTCTAAACATTACAAATTACCATTTGGTTTACCCCATTCCTATACATTATAGATCGTTTGTTGTTTTAGCCAAATTGATCCTCTAATACATTACAAATTGATTGTTGCTTCAGCCAAATTGATCATCTAATACATTATAGATTGTTTGTTACTTTAGCTAAATTGATCATTTAATGCATTACAGATCGTTTCTTGTTTCAGCAAAATTGATCCTCTATTACATTACAGATCGTTTGTTACTTCAGCCAAATTGATCCCCTAATACATTATAGATTGTTTGTTACGTCAGCCAAATTAATCATCAATTACATTGCAGATCGTTTGTTGCTTCAACCAAATTGATCCTCTAATATATTACAGATCATTTGTTGCGTCAGCCAAATTGATCCTCTATTACATTACATATCATTTGTTATTTCAGCCAAATTGATCCCCTAATACATTATAGATCGTTTGACTGCTTTAGCCAAATTGATCCTCTAATACATTATAAATTGTTTAATTGCTTTAGCCAAATTGATCCCCTAATACATTACGGATTGTTTGATTGCATCAGCTAAATTGATCCCCTAATACATTACAGATCATTTAATTGCTTCAGCCAAATTGATCATCTAATACATTACAGATCATTTGCTGCTTCAACCAAATTAATCATCTATTACATTACAGATCCATTGTTGCTTCAGCCAAACCGATCTTCTATTTTCTTAAACATTTGTAGCATGAGCCAAACCAACCCTCTACTGTATATGATAGCATGTGGAATCATTTTATAAAACAGATACCCAACTCATACATCATAATTGGTTTATCACAAGGTTAGCACAGATCTTTCTTTTTTTGTCAACAGACCTACCTTATTACACTATATTCATACTATTTTCATTCGTATAGTACAAGTAATCTCTTATAACAATCATTACGCCCCATTGCTCACTTGAGCTATCACTTAGACTGTCACCTAAAGGATTCCCAGCATTACGTAAACTCTCCCCATATAGACAAACATGCATAAACTCAGGCATTCTCCCAATAATATTTTTTTTTCCTTCCCTAATCATACTCTCTTTAAGAACTTCAATTCTTGACACCATGGAATCTAGGTACTCTAATCGAACCAGCCTCATTTTGCACTGCACACCTTTGGCAATAAAACTGTCATATACAGCTCTACTATCTGTTTCCAATCTATTGAACTCTGATACGAAGAACGAAATAAATGTTTTCATATCTCTCTCGTATACATCACCTGCCTCACTTTTTACCTTTTTAGAAAGAATAAGCTCACTAAGTTTACCTTGAGTTTCCTTCAGCATAGCTTCCAAACTTTGACAGCGTTCATCTACTTTTCATTTTTCATTCAACATCATGGCATTTCGAGATTCTAATACTGTCATGAATTCGTCCATATGACAAACTATAGACATTGATCCCTCCACCTCAGCCTCACGATAATTTTTATTTACCTTACTTTTATCAAGACTCATTTCAGCCTTACAGGGATCTGTATCCAACTTAGTATTCACATCACGCAATTTTGTGTTCTCCACTTGATACTCAAAAATATTTATCTCTAGTGACAGAACGGTATGCTCTAGCATATATACTTTATCCTAAGTCTTGTTTATGTTTTCATTCTGTTGACTACGAGCTTTTTCCACCTTTTTAATCATCATATTAACAACCGACCACAATACTTTATATTTTCGAGCACGAGCTTTTGTCCCTATAACAGTTACTCGCATATCAGCTATCTCCACCTCTATCATATTTACCTGAAATTGTAAGTCTTTCACATTATTTTCTTCCTTCCCTAACACCATCAACAGCTCCGTATTGTGCATTCGCGTAGTTAACAATTCTACCCCTTGTCGTTTAATTTTTTCAGAGGTACCCAAAAGCTCTACATCCTTTTTCTTAATAACTTCTTTTAACCCCTCCATCTTTCTCAACTCCTTGTTTAGTTCAGTCTCTTTATCTTGCAGTTTCTCGGATAAATGAATTACTATATTTTACATTTTTGATATCTTCACCTTCGTTTTTTCTTTTAATTCAGTAGCACTCTTTAGTGCCCCCTGAGACTAATTTAGTTCCGCGTTCAACCATTCGTTTCGAACATGTAACGCGTCACATTGACTCTGAACAGCTACCATTTCTACATGTCATGACAGTTCACATTTATAATAATTCCCTTATACACACTAGGCCAAAACGAGTAAAAAATAACGGGTCAGGTCAGTCGTTATTTTGCTAAAGTGACTTCCATTTTAGTCGAAAAAAGCGTCATTCTATTTGCAGTAGTTTTATGTTTTCGACTTGAAATGCGTCGTAATATTACGACTGTAAACCACGTCATAATATCTGTTACTTTTGGTCAAAATTGCGACACATTTATATGTTGTTTTATGCATAGCAAAAAAAAGACACAAGTATTTGTCGTTATTTTCGTCGTATTTGTTTCATTTTCCGATTTATTTATCCGTGGTTTTATGCGTCATAATTTTGCGATGCCAAAATCGCCTAATTTGCCGTAATTCTAAATTTTTTTGACATATAAAACTAGTCGTGCGATCTGTCACGTAAAAACGTCGACGTATTAGACACAATTATTGACGATGATTTTAGTCGCTTCTTACCATTATAAATTTTAAAATTTTATTAAATAATATTAGTTTACTTAAAAAGTCTTTCCTATACTCTTACAATTAGAACTAGATGGATTTGAACCATCATTGTCTCAAGTTCATTAGAGTTCTTGCCATTTAGAGCTTATAGTTCTATCAATAAAGATGCATAAAAAGACAATGTGTATAATAGTAGCAATTGTGGGGTTATTTTTTTAAGGGAACATACCTCATATTTGTAAACCTCCAGGTAACGGTAACATTATCTTACATCTTCTGTCTGAAGAAGACTAGGTAGAAAGATGCAGCTTTCAACTTACTGCTGCATCTTCTTCTGTAAAATAGACAAGTCCAGAGCCGATCCCTACATCTGATCCATACATCTTTACCAAAGCTTCTGCACACCATCCATGTCCATCATCCACTGTTGACATCCTCACATCAAGAAATTGTATCACAGGCTGATGGATGTGTGGCGAAACAGCTCCAGTAAATACCCTCAGGACGTTAGACGAATTTAAATCTAGGCAGACACTAATCTCTGGAATCCCTTTTGGTGCAGACGGTATTCCCATGATCTTAAAGTAACCTAGAATATGGTTTTCGTCCACTTTCTACCTTTTGCCTTCATAAACAACAATTAGGACCTCCGTTGGGTTATCACGTGTAGTTGTAAACCACATCTCCTTCTTTGCTGGCATTGTCATAGTCCTAGGTATGATAGGCACAAAAGTATGTCCATCAGCTTCAATGCCAAGACTCTGTGGTGTTGCTTGTATTGTTAAGAGGTCCAGGCTTCCCAGTGGATCACTCACTCCAGAAGCCACTGTTCCTTCAAGTTCAACACTGCAAACCACAACTTCCAAAGGGTCCATCCCCATATATGCCTCATCTTTTTTACATAACTCCAAAACAAGGCTTTTTACCTTGGGATGTTGGAGTACCCACCCACAAGTATGACATCGCTTATATCCTCTACATCAACTCTCGCAGCAAACACGCATTGTTCTATAAGGCTCTCACATTTCTCAAACACTTTTTGATAACCTCCTCGAATTTAGGCTGCCCCAGGACCTTACATATTCTCTAGCCATTTTCCAGATCTACGTCTATCATGACAATGTCCTGTGTGGAAAGCTTTATGACTGCATCATGAGCTGCAACTCTGAGCAACCCCATTGTTTTCATCTCATTATTTCCGTGGCTCAAGAAAAGACTGTCCATATTTAGCAAGAGATGATGCATTATGTTCTGAATAATATCTTCTCCTCCAATGTGACTACCTGACAGGGCTTTGATATGTGAAACTCCTCCAGTAGTAGCTGTTACACAAACATCACAATAACCAGCACCCATATTGAAGATCATGGCTATATTCTCACTTCCGCAACCCATGATATCATGCACTGTCTGTTGCTGATGTTGTCCATATAAAAGAGCCACAGCTGTTGGTTCAGGCATCAACCTTAGTACAAAATAGCCCTGCCATGGCAAATGCTCGCTCTATCCGAGTCAACTGAAACTGACTAAATGATACAGGAACGGTGAGTACGACGTTTCGTACGGCTCTTTTAAGTGGTAGCTCAGCCATGACCCTTAAATCAACTAGAAAAATGGAAAGGACTTCTTCTGGAGTAGTCGATTTCCACATATTTTTCACTAGGATATATCAAAAATCATAATGACATAAACAAGCGAATATAGACATACCGATGTATGGGATAGTGTACTAGTTTCAGGTATTGTGTCGATAGATCTACTGGTGGTCGGAGATTCATTGTTTAGAGTTTCTCTCTTCTCCCATCATTGAACTAGAAAACGTTTCCTTCCTAGTTGAGCTGCAGAATAAAAAGAAGATTAGTCAATATTTATTTTGGTATTCCTCCGTAAAAGATTAAATATCTTAATACGCATACCTCCTTTAACAACTGTCGAAGAGCTTTTCCCCCTGCTATCACTATGTGGCTCAAGACCTGAAAAGAGATCATAAAAACTTAATTTTTCTACTGCAAGGTTTGAGTTTAAGCCACTGATGTTCTTATTTTTCTTGTAAATTCATATAGACCATAAATAATAATTGCCTAATAGTTTGATAAGATTGCAAAGGAGGAAAACTCATAAACACTGAAGAGAGGGACTACAGTCTAATGGAACTATAAGGCCAAATACGATGGAATCTAAATTATATTATCTTGAAAACAAAAGAAAAGAGAGGATAGCTTAGCCTCTACGACTGCAGCCACTTTAAATGCCTTGGTTCTTCATTTTTCATAGTACATACCCAATTTCAGCACTATCTTTTGCTGTACCACAAAAAAACCAAACATTTAATGAATAAATTTCAATCAGATTTTGTAAAATCAGAAGAATTAATATTACAGAACAAACTAACAAAGCTATTAAGTTGCACGTTACCTTCATGTTTCCTAAAAGATTCAGTATGGAGTTCAGATTCTGGAATGCTTCTATGGGTTCAGATCATTTTTTTGTATGCTGCCACTCTGTTGGCTGGGATGCAGTTTCTAAGCATTTTCATTTGCATAACAATGTCATTCAGAGAGCCTACTCAGCCAGTTACTTTCAGGGGTTTTATATTTATCATAAAGATGTAGCATTGCCTCAAGTCTGGCCTTGCCCACCCGAGAAACCACTTAATCCTCCACATGCCAAGGTAAGTTTCTCATACTAAATACAAGCATTACCTAAACTTACCATAAAGGTTTCATGTCTGCATCTATTATGTAGTTGCAACATCTGATATTAATAGACTCAAGTGAAGTTATACCTTACATATTAATAGAGGTTTGTCCCCTCTTGTGTTGATGTTAAGAATCAAAGTATGACATATGGTGCTGCTACTGGGTAGTTAAGGTTGCATTCCCTACATTCTGAGCTTGGCATACCTCTTTATTGTGCTAATCATCCAGTGATAAACATTTATTTAAGATTCAGTTTATCAATGATGATAAAAGGCGAGGTTCATGCTCCTTTGACCAAGGAGATGATTCAGTTGGAATGGTCTCCGTAGCTTATGTCCATTATTTGAACATCTTCTTGCAACCAAAATTTTCACCAAAGTGGCTGGACATAAAAAAAATTACAAACAAATGGTCAAGATTAGCTTTATCTTTATCTTTACTATAACTTAAGGGGTAATAGTGAGAATAAAGGTTTTTTATGCTTTTATGTAGCTAATTGGAGGCGTTCACACTATTGATCTAATCTATGCCTATTCCTAGTCACATACCCAACTTAGTTCTCACGTCTTCTTGGTCTCTTCCTTTCTTCTTCTTATTGATCTATCATATTCAAATCAAAATTCAATCCAACAAACCTATATCTAAATTCCCATACAGGTTGTCATTATTTATAATGGGAGCACGGATCCGTGGGTACTCAACTTTGGGATAATCTTCTAGACACTCAACAATTACAACCCATTTAAAGATGCTTAAAGGAATTTTAACAGTATGGATATGAGCTCCTTGTTATGAAGGTCTTCCTCACAAAAAATGAAGTTCGATCAACATTTTTATCAACATTAAAAAAATAATTGAAGTACCACAATTATAGACGTTTTTAATTGTCTATTATATCCAAATTTTAAAGTTGTACATTATGATGTTGAAATATCGGAATGATAGTAATTTACGAGGATAATCTCAATAGTAAAGAGATCATATCCATACGGTTACAAAAATAAATCGTCTTTAAATGGGTCCTAATTGTTGAGTGTCTAGAAGAGTGTCCCAAAGCTAAGTGTTCACGGATTGGCTCCCTTATATAATATATACAATAATCTAGTAATTAAAA
The DNA here is from genome assembly GCA_014058105.1 of Kingdonia uniflora. Classification (NCBI taxonomy): domain Eukaryota; kingdom Viridiplantae; phylum Streptophyta; class Magnoliopsida; order Ranunculales; family Circaeasteraceae; genus Kingdonia; species Kingdonia uniflora. Next base: position 652,074 of record JACGCM010000779.1, on the reverse strand, counting down.
TGCATGTATCCTTCAAGTCCAACATAGACCAGAGAAACTTCTAACTATGAGTATGAGTTTCTAGTAATCCAGATCCAACATTCAACCTCATATTGCAACAAATTACAAGAATATACAAATGTGCACAGTCAGTGTACAGTGTAACTGTTCACCCATATTAACAAACACAGTCATATGCATATTACTAACTTGAAATATCATCTTGAACTTGTACATTACACAAGGGAGGATTTTAAAGCTTCTGACATGATGTATTCCATCAAAGATTATGACTCTCAAAATATTATATATTTGATAAGTCCCTCGGAGAATAAGAAGTATTTGTCTAGGTTTTTATAGTATAAACAGTTAAGCACACTGTATTACAAACTCACAACATCTCAAACTAAGTTGCACTACAATACTGAATCATTACATGGTTGTAGGAAATAAACTGATTGTTAAACCTAAATTTTGGAATTCGTAAGCATATCGGCTCCAGAAAATTAAATAAATACATAGGTAGTGTAAGATGGAATATAATACCTGAACATAATGACGATTCAGTTGTTCTAACAAGTCAATTTTCACACATACTTTATCATCAAAGAAAGCGTGGTTGTTTCTTTTTAGAATGGCTGCTATCGTGTACCCCAAGGCCAACAACCCACCAAGAAGGCGCACACTCACTTCGAAAGAGATTCTTGATGATATGATGAATGGACTGTCTGTAACCCATTCCTGTCATCAACAAGAACAACAGACAGCTATTAAGAGGTCCTTATTACGTCGAAAATATTCTAACAAATAGAGATCGCACTAAAACCATCTCTTCTGTCTCAAATAAAGTTATCTAACATTCATAGCTAATATCATGCACAAGTACTAAGCAGGAATATTATAAAATATCTATTCTTGTATTCTACCAATTTATTTATTTTTGCGAAAGAAATAAGTAACAAACAGGAAATGCGTGGAGAAAGAAAGTGAAAGAGGAATTTGATGCTTTACTGTCCTCGGATAATCATATACGAAGGGGGTGGGGTGGGTAATAATGAACCTGCTTAGATTCCAACTCCCCCCCCCCCCCCCCAATACCGAAAACAAACACATACACACACACAAGATACAAGGTACTGATTCAGACCATATTTTGATGCATAAATGTCCCCAATATATAACCATTAATTTTTTATGACATAAGTATAAATAAACATAGTAAACAACATAAATAACTTAAAATGATTCCTACAATTTGTCCAACATGTATCTTAATTTAACATTAAATTTTGTTTGGCCATAGGTGATAAAGAGACATATACATTCTTCAACAAACAGGCCTCAAAAGTCTAGCAGATAACAATATAATTGATAAAACCAACTCACAAGATACAAGGTACTGATTCAGACCAGCCATATCAGAAATGCTAATGAAACGCAATTGAGAGCAAGTACGCTAGATTCAGGATAAAAAAATGTCTTCCACCTTGCCACAAGCTGCTCGAACCTCAAGCACCCATATTTCTCTAATGGCAATTGCTGAATCCATTTTAAGATAAACTAAAATCAGACCATGACATAACCAAAAAAATTATTTTTTCTGTGTGTTCAGGCTGACTCAAATAGTTCACTGAAAAAATGTTTGAATTATAGCAAGAGGAAGAGAACATAACATTACCAAGAAACTAACATTACCAAGAGGACGAAAACATAAACCATGAAAAAAATAGCAACAAGAAAGAACTCCAACAAACAACAATTTGATTCAAACATCAATTCGATATTTCAATTCCAACAAAAAAGAACTCCAACAAATAGCAATTTGATTCCATCAAGAAAGAACTTCAACAAAAGATTGTAATTCGATTCAGAGAGAGAGAAAGAGAGGGAGAGAGCATACCCGTTGTATAACTTGCAATTCGATTCCTCAATTTTATTGGTAATAGTTCCTCAATTTTGTTGTTTTCCCAATTTAGATAAAATCAAAGCGAAGAATTGCATCTGGAGAAGAATTGCATCAAAAGTTCGAAGAATTGGTGAGAAGAATTATTACTCTTTCATTTCGATTTGAAGGGTTTGGAGTTATTAGGGATTTAGAGATTTAGGTTGAGAGTTGAAACTCTGAGGAGAGAAGAGAGGAATTGAGATCGCTGAGAGATGTGTGGTAGAATTAGGATTGTGGAGAGATGATGTATCAAAGGGAGAAAACGAGAAACAAAAAGTCTCTAAAGTCGAAATTGAATGGTTTTCTCGACTACAGGAAGAGTCAATATTTTTGAGTAAAAAATAAGAGGGGAAAAGTAAAAAACGACGGTGGTTCTAAAATAACGACTGTTAATGGAAGTCAATTTGTTACAACAGACCAACCAAGGCGTAAATTAACCTCTAAAAGTGTCATTATTTACAGTTTTTGGCCTAGTGACAAGCAGATTACATATCACAGTTAACAAGTTTAATTAGGAACATGATATCTGAGTAATATCGATACATCGTTCTATATATCATCACAGAGAACAGATTTTATTTATCATCAAACAAATAGTATACAAAGATCTAAGACATATGTAGGGCCGATAGCAAAGTAGAATATCTTATTTTTGCTTCTTCAAGATATAAGAGGATTGCCCTTTATCCCTCAAACTCTTTATATTCAATACTTGAACATTTATAGGGGTTAAAAAGGTCACCACCTCCTGCTCGCGTTGTTTGCGCCATCGGGGTATCAGATTCTTGACCTCTTCCTCATCCTCTTCTGACGACAATTCCTCCGATCTAGGAATGGGTTTTTCACCAACAATTTCCTCTTCATCTTTAGTAAACAATATATTTTCAGCCTTTGCATTCTCAACATCAAAATCTTTTCCACATTCCATTACGAACTTCCAAAATTCATTATCTACCCTCGCCAGTTCTCCTCCATAAAAAGCAATGACACTTTCTATATGATGCTCATGTTCTGTTCGAGCTGCAACTTTTGCTCACGACAGATACAAATGTTCCTTCAACTGCATATGTGCCTTGTGCAAACGCTTGCGCGTTTCTTTTTAAAATACACCTAAAGCCCTCATATCAACTTCTACCTTCATTCGAGCAGTCACTTCTTTCGACAATCGCCCCGCTAAAGACATTTTTTGCTCAACATGTTGCGATAATACATCGTGGAACTCCTTTAAATTACCCTTTAATTGTTGTTGAACCTCTATTTACTCTTTTCATATCCTAAAAAATATAATTCTCATGGTCGTTCGATCTTAAATAAAGCTAAACACATCAGATAAATGTTTTGCATCACCCCATATAATAGACACACCAACCCGTGTTGAACATTTTATCACATCTAAACTATGATAATTATGTACTTCTTAAGCTAAAAACATAACTCGAGCTGGGTCCGGAACTATACCTCTTTCCTTCAAAAGCTCTACATAAGCCTCATTTAAACCCCGTTCACTATCTACTTCGATCTTGAAATACAATGCCAGGGCAATCAGCATACTTTGACACCTAGCCATATTACTCGGGTCGTTAAAACAGGTTAACTCTTTTTGTTTTTGAACTAATATCCCCCTTTTCTCCTCCTTTCTTAGCACCTCATCCCTTTCTCTGTGTTAAATTTAAATTACCTTCTCTCATATTCAATTTTATTAAGTACTTGTTGAATACGAGCCACAGAATCCCTCGTTCTACTCAACGTTCTCTCCTGTTCGGAATTCATTTTTCTCAATCTCTTTATCTCCTATACAGATTACAAATATCTTGTTATCATACAAGCATTCAAGGACAATATATTAAAGGCTTCAATCAAGCTTAATAGTTTTATGACCATACAGAGTGCAATCCCATCAAAGTTAAACAAACTACATAGTTTGGAGTAGAGTACTGCAGATTGCTTAAAGAATCTTGCTAATGGCTACCTCAGTTGGAGGATCCGATGTCTTATCAGTAGCTACAGCTAGTTCAGTAGGTGTAACAGGTATATTGGCTGGATCAGCAATATCAGCCACCACTTCACTTTCTACCTCTGCAAGAAAGTCTATCTCATCATATCTGCCAGATCGACCCAGCTCGACATCAGTACGAGTCAACCTAAAAGAGTAATAAGATTACACAAAACAATCACTTTTCACCTTCAATACCTTGCATGATCGTGACATCACATCATCATGCTCAGACAGTACTTTATACCGCTCTTCAGCAACCTTGGTGCCTTCAACTCTCTATTTTTACTCTAGCTCGAGCACAGCTTCGATCTCCCTAATACGAGCCGATTGAGCATCAAACTTCAGGGCAAGATCTTCGAACTCCTGGCTCCCCTTATCAAGGCACTTCGTTGCCTCCTTCAGCAGCATCGAGAGCTACCAGTACAAAAAAATACACAAACATAAGTTGAGAATAACAGCTTTTAGTCTGAATACAAGATAATTAAAGATTTCAAACACATACTGCGAAAGTGTGTTCATGATACTTTTCATCGAGCTGCTTCGGATCGGTCCCAGCCATCAGGTAGTATTTCTACTCCAGTTCTCTCATTTTGGCCGCAGCATGAGGATTAGTACGTGAGCTACCCTCATCCTTATGCCGCTTTCTCTTCAACAAGTTCTTTTCAACCTCTGCAGGAGTAACCGGACTCACTTCCTGTCTCTCCTCCACATCTCTAAAAGCTATTTTTGCGATCTCTTATTCTGTGGTCACCGCCCCAGTAGCAGGCATACTCTGCAGAGCTGACTTTCTCGATCTTTGAGTAGTCAATTTCATGTTTTTAGGTACAGGTGATGGAACACTAAGTACATCATTAACAGTCAAACAAGCTTTCTCCTCAGCCATAGCTTATTTCTCGGAGCTCGTTGAACTTTGGGTACTATGAAAATCTACCCTCTTATCCCTACGGATACCTAGCTCACCAAGTACCTGCTTTAACTCAACCTGATCACGAGTAACGCAGTCGAACAAGCTGGTATTATCAGGCACCGATGAAGGATTGGGTTATGAAAAACAAGGAGCAAAACATTAATTAACAGCTCGAATACATGATAATGGTTAGTCGAAGATTGATCAACGTTACTTACTCGAGTTATAATATTTATGGTTTAGAACGAGCGTTGGTTCATCTGGAACGTGCATACAGTTACCCCCTACCCATACAAGGTGATCATTCCATGGCCTACCCGCAGATTCAAAGTCAAAAAAAATTGGCCTAGATGAATCACTATACAGGTAACCACTACTTCGATCTATTTCATATTTCCATTTATAAAATTTTACCACATTATTGGCTTCGAACTGCTTGGCAGTCCCTTCTTTCTCCACTTATCATTCAGTACCTCGCATACCCTCATCATCTCATATATATTCCCATTCAGCTGGGCAGGGCAACACTGCAATACATTCATAACCCCTTTTTGATAGAAGGTCAGAGGAACTCTAAGGCCATACACGACCAGATTCAAGTAACAGAGAAGCCTATCTTCGGGCCTGCTAGCCCGAAGCCATTATAGTACAAGAGATTAACATCCTTACTAATCCCTCTCTCCCATTTCTACTTCCCCAAACAAGAGACTTGGTAGTATACCGCCTCCTCCCCTTTTCCTGGGACATAGGCCCTAAACCCGCAACTTTGGTCCACCAAATAGCTTCCCCATTCTCCCTACAATTTATTTTTGTGTTTTAAAAAAAAAATCCTACATCTACTCCCTCTAGGTATATAATAAATAATTTTCTTTCTCTTTTCAATTCTCTATCACAATCACTATTACTTTCCCTATTTCACTTGTTTCCCAAACTTTTATAGTCACCTCTATACTATTTACAGCTTTTTCCATGGCATTACACTCGTCCTCCCTCCCTGACGATGATATTTCCTCTGAACTTGAAGATACTACATATTTACTCATGGGAATTCTAGATTTGGAACGCATACTGGACCTACAGATACACAAAATATTTTATCATTATCTCTACATTACATATTACACCCTACACACAGTAAAACTAGCCACACCCATATTTTTAACCAGCCAACACGCTTACTTTACAGTTTCCCAAAATAAAAAACAATCATTTCAAGTTTCTCTCTTCTTCTCCACACAAACATTTTCTCTCTCTATAGTCTATTCATATAGAAAACCTTCTGCACTACAGAACTCTCTCATCAATTACTCAAAGAAAATAAAACCCCTACATTATCAAACTTCTGTATCCCTCAATCAAAAAGGATAAACAGATAATATCATATAAATTACTAGCAACAACAAATCAAACAAATAGAGACACATATCACCAACCTGTACTTCAAGAACAACAATCTTCTGCTTTATCATGACCTTTTATTGAGAATGACCGCCCCCGTCGCTTTTCTAACAGTTTTATATAACCCGATGAACCTTTCCCTCTCAAATCACACTCAGAACTCAAACGTTTCCTCTCTTTGGAGATAGGATTTGTATAATTTTTTTCTCTCTCTACAACTATTGATAATTTATGAGGGAGAGAGATACAAGTTTTTATACTCTCCTTTGGTTTACAAAATGATAACTCCTTCAGACACATGTCAGCCACCCCTACTGTCTCTACAGGCACATCTTTTTGATTAACAGCATCATCATGATTTATGTGATAAGGTTTATTGTCATAACGTCTATCTCAATTGTCTACCATTAAAAAATTCTGCCCCTCATCCCCAATGCAGTAACAACGATCAATCACCTTACTTTTATACTATACCAAGATCGTACGACATTTCTAAAATTGTTCAATATTCAAAATTCAAAGATATATATCCAGTTGTTAAAATGATATAGCTGTCATCCATAATATTTGCACACAGACAGTAAAATAGAATACTTTATTCTTATCCATCTCAGATCGATGCAACAACTATGCCTCGTTCTACATTTAACTGATTACTGCAAAACAGATTACTTATTTATTGTGAACTTCCACAGTTCAATCTTATGAACTTCTATAGTAATATTTAAAGCAGCCTAGATGGTTCACCTTGCCAGATGGAATTATCTCTCCTCTTGTTGCCCTTACATCCTCCTCTACAAGTTTGTCACATAAGAGTTGTCGAACAGTCATTACACGTACCGTAGCATCCAACAGAGACCAACGAAAAATATTGCACCAAAAAAAGCCATCATACTTTGCACGCTAACCTTCATCATCTAGGCTGATCAAATTCAATGGCCATTTCGGTTATACAGCATCATAAGGCAGTCGATGAAAATATCGCTCATGAAGTTCAACAACCTTGATATGAAACCTAGCATCTGCTGCATGACGAGCACGTTGAGAGCGTGTCCTCACCATGGTTACTCACACAAAAACTTATCCTTGCAGAAGTTACAAGACATAGAGGCCAAGAATCCTTACTTTATATAGACACCAGGAAGATCTTTGAGAATCCATATCACCCCACAGATTTTGCTGGAAGATATATTTTACAAGAAAATTTTAAGATAGAAGAATATCAGCAGCCAATCCCGATTATTGTGACAAGTTATAATTTCCATATTATGAGATAGCTCCTCAGATTTTATACGCACAGATATGAAGATGGCAAAATACAAAATCAAGTAAGTCCAGCGGAAGCCCCTATAGACCAATATCAATTCATTCCAAAGGTCTAGACATTTTTCATCCAATTCGAATACACAGATCATAAAAAACCATATACCTTTAGAACAACCCAGCCATCTTACAGAAATTATCTACTTCCTATTATCATATTTTTGAGCTCCTCTAATTTTTCAAGCCACACCTCTTACTGTCATTTACTGATATATACACTGAAATCCGCATAGTTCAGTTTATACAGCAAAGACCACATAACAAACTAATATTCCCCGTACTTGCAGGCCTATACTTCACAACCCAAACCTACGCATAGAAGTTACGAAGATCAACACACAGTATCATGATAGCAGGACGATTACATTTCATTAGTTTAAAATTTTTTCTTACAGATTATTTTATAGATACACTATCATTATAGACAGCATACAAATTACTTTCTAAAATTACATCAAGTAACAGTTTGAAATGCCTCTCGGCAGTCAACGAGGAAGAAGATGCAAAATTTATCCAACTTCCAAACTCTGATCCTACACTGCAAGGAATAGGAAACAGTGAAACTAGAAATCACAGATGAAGGATTTTCTTCAGGGCCAATATCTATGGCCCATAAAAAATACCCTCCGCCATCACCACCTCTTTCACCATAACCCCCACCTCCCCGCATGCTAGAAATAGATGGAAGGTCCTATTTCTTAGACAGGACCCACTCACTAGCAGGATACCGGTGAGACTTCCTCGGACGAATGCCTGTCACTTCATCTTTAGTTGTAATAGCCTCCTTCGCCAACAACCGAAGATCATTTTGGCGCTCCGCCTCAAACGTCAATAGATAATGGAAATGCGCCATCTGATAATTACCATTCCCCGCCTCCATTACCTCTTCATAGATATATGGTAATAGGTAGGCGATACAGAAATTGGTGTCGACAGATACAAAGGTTGGTATCCAAAATACATGATTCGCAGTTCTTTCATCTTTCTACGAATCCTAGACTCCCAAGATTGGATCCTTGTAGTCACCAAACTCTCAATAGTTAGAAGATTTCAAGTACAGAAATAAGAACAAAGGATAAATAGTTTAGAGACAAAGACTTGGTTCATCACACACAACTTAGAGTATTCTTTATACTCTGATCAGCATTTAAGCTAACTCTTCAAATTCCCAGCGTTAGGAAGATTCCCATGCAATAACATTGACTAGAACCATTGGTTTTAGAAAACCCAAAAGACGCAAAAAAATATTCATGAATATACGTTGGAAATGATTCCCAGATATTAACTATAGCATTGATGACACTTCTCAACCAACACCACTCGCCCACAATATTTCTCGTACTGTTGGCTGAGAGGGGGCGGTTGTAGTGGCTTATTCCGCATCTCAGACACATACTTCATCTTCAACCAACATACAAACTTTCGACCACATCAAAAGAGCATGTGGTACATTTATAGTATAATCAAAATCAAGAAAGCAACATCAGGAAACAGTTATAGCACGAGTTTCTTAACCAACACTGCTCGTCCATGATGCTTCTTGTGCTCTTGGTTGAGAGTCATCTTGTAATAGCTTATTTTGTATCTCAGACTCATACTTTGTCCTCGACCTCAGCAACATAGTTAGTATCCCTAAGTTCTAGTCGTCACTTTCGACCTCTACATTAACAATTTGATTTAAGAAAATGTACAGTCATCCACGAAGCCCTTATGAAGCAACAAAGATTAGAACGTTACACAATCTGGTCAAAGAATATCTAACATATTTTTGTAATGTCCATCATTAAGAATCTTAATGGTCGTTAAACGGTCATATTAGAAGGCCTATAAATAGGACCAGAGAATTCCAGATGAAGGACAGAGGAATCCTCACTCTAACATCGTATATACACAGAACACTCGTTATAATAAGCTAGCAATCTCAATAAAATCACTCTCTCTTTCACAAATCCTCAAGAGAGTTTATGGTTTTTAACCTATTCAAAGGTTTTCTATACTAAATTATCTTGTTAGCTATCACTTACTATTATTGAGCATTCTAATCACATCTGGAGTAATGGCTAAGTTTGAATCCCGAAATTAGGCTATTACAGGTTTGACAGCCTATTCTACTTTGCATATAAAAGTCAATCTACTATTACCTTTACCCTATATTTTAATGGGTTCGTTTCCAAAAAAAATTTCCTTCAAAAGATTACCACCATATTGACTAGACTTTCTGCACCAAATTCAGATCCTAGATCTATTGGAAATGGCTTCAAGTTCATCTTAACTGATGAGTACACAACAATAAATATGTAAAAAGATTAGCAAATGTTAAGCAAACATAGTAACATAATAAAAATATAAGATAAATGTGGAAATCTCCTATAATGGAATTCTCTTATGAAAAAGAAACAAGTCAGCAAAACAAAACCCTAACAGAACAGCTCAAAACTTACATAGCCCACTTATATTCAAAATGAACAGGCTATATAAAGTCTTTGAAACAATTTAGGGTTGCACTACGAGTAACTACCTAAAAATCCAATAGCAATACACCCTTACTATTTTCTAGAAACCCCTTCTAAGGTAAACCTCCCTCCCCTTTAAATCTTAATGACTGAGAGTCATGCTAGCCATCAACCACTATGAATACAATTATCAACTAGAAAAATGTTGTAAGAAGTGCAATCTGCTAAAGATTTGAAATTAGAAATGTACAGGGTACTAGCCGCTAGGGATACTAGTATCAACTCTACATTCTTTCATATTAGAGTGTGGATCATTTTTTTCTGATGTTTGGTTTAAATGCTAAAATGGCTATCATAATGTAGCTTTTACAGTAGGACTCACAGTAGGATTTGGTATAGATTTTTAAGCCACAACTACATGAAAATAATAACCCGCGTATCAAAGAAGAACTCAAACCGTTAATCTTACATGGAATCAAAATAGCCCACAAAAGAGTCATCAATGGCACATTTTACCTCCAGCCAAGTATTTTTGGTAGAACCATATGGACAACCCTTACCCATTTCTAAACTTCAAAATTGGTTAAAGGAAAAGCCAATTAAAGAGATATTGTAGTGGCTTATTCCGCATCTCGAACTCATATTTCATCCTCGACCAGAATACGACCACTCGACCTCCTCAACATACATGTGGCATAATGTATGACATCGTGCAGTTACATAGTTTATCACTTTCAACCTCTACCTCAACAGTTCGAGTCAACAGATATTACATCATCTATAAAGCCATTACAAAATAGCAAGGTTAGACCGTTACATAATCGAATTAAAGCTTATCAAGTATATATTCCGTAATTTCTGTCATTAAGAATTTTTATGGTCGCCAAATGATCATTTTATAAGACCTATAAATAGGACCAGAGAATTCAAGATGAAGGATGGTTGAATCCTTGCTCTAACATTCCACACTTAAATACTCAGAACACACATTGTAATAAGCTAGCAATCTCAATAATATCCCTCTCCTTTTCTCAAATCCTCAAGAGAGGTCGTGGTTTTTAACCTATTCTAAGGTTTTCCACGCTAAATTATCTTGTTAATTATTTATTGTTCTTGAGCTTTCTAACCACATCTGGTGAAAATGCTAAATTTGAATCTCGAAATTAGGCTATTACATTTGGTGTCGTCTGTGGGAAACGTAATGCTCAATCCCATCATCTCAAAACCCGCTAATTATCTTTTCTCAAAATGACACTTCCAAGTCAGAGTACGCCAGTTACTCTAGTAGAGGAAAATGCCGCACTAGCAGAATTGCGGGCCAATTTAAACTCCAAAAAAAATAACATGCCGCTTTGGAGCAACAACTAGAAAGTATACAAGATGTGTTGAAGGTTCTGTAGGGTTAACAGATCGCCACCCAATAAAACAAAGGCGTACAACCAGAAGGCTTACAAATTTCTATTAATGACAGACTAGGACCTCCCGCCATCAACTTGGGAGGTGAACTTCGATCTAACCATCTACAGGAAGAGGTCGAGCCTATTCAAGTACAAGAGGTCCACCAAGAAAATGATGGCGACCTCGCAGGAGCCAGACAAAGAGAGAATCCACCTCGAAGAATTTGAATTCTGGCAAAAGATCGTTTAAGTGAAGGAAATGGCAACTATAATCCTCGAGAAAGACGCGTCATACGCTCAGCCATTACAGCTCGATAGTATGTGACACAGGAACATGTTAAAAAGTGGATCAAAGAATTGCACGAAGCTCAGGCTCAGACCGCTAAGGGAATTCACAATAACTTATAGAAAAGCCCAATTGCACAAGAGCTCTTGGATGGCGAAGTCCCCACTGGTTTTCATACATCAAAAATCTATAAATACAAGGAGACTGATCCCGTGAAACACGTTTAAGTGTTTCAGGATGCTTTAGATTTTTATTTGACATCCAACCATATTCTATGCCAAATTTTCCCTACCAGTTTACTATGCGAGCCCTTGCGATGGTTCCATTCACTTCAAGAAGGATCTATTACGACTTTCGAACAGTTACGGTAGCTTTTCCTCAAGAACTATTCACACAACAAAGATAAGGAAGAAAATATTTATTCTCTATTCAGCCTTAAGCAAAGTCTAGAGGAAATGCTCGAGATGTTTACTAAGAAATTCTTGGAGTTGGCCAGAAAGGTGGACCGACTCGACCAAAAGATTACCATTTCTGCGTTTACGAATGCCTTGCTCGTGGATGGAAGAGAAAAGGAGTATCTAATCCAAAATAAACAAACAACCTTGGAAGACATGATCGAAAAGGTCAATGGATATATTGATCTCAAAAGATTAGTATTCGAAAGACAGTTTTCCACTTCCTATCATTAACCATCTGCTCGATTCAACCACAGGACCTAAACTTTTGTCCATGATGGACGCCGCATTAGGGTACAACTAGATACCTCTATTACCTGAAGATCAAGAGAAGACAACTTTCATCACAGAACATGGATTGTACTGTTACAAAATAATGCCTTTCGATCTTAAGAATGTTGGAGCTACCAATCAAAGACTGATGACATAAATGTTCAAAGATCACCTTGGAAAAATAATGGAAGTTTACATTGACGATATGTTGTGTAAGTGTCTCAAGAAGAAGAACCCTCTTGCAGATTTATACACAACTTTTAAGATTCTTCGATCTTATAAGATGAGACTAAACCCTGACAAATGCCAGTTCGAAGTCTAGTTAGGCAAATTCTTAGGACATCTAATCAGCAAGCAAAGAATTAAGGTTGATCTAGATCGTATCTGCACACTATTATCTATGTCTTCTTTAAAAACAAAAGAAGATGTACAAAATTAGCAGGAAAGATCGCAGTAATCAATCGTTTCATCTCAAAATCTTCAGATCAATGTCGATGGTTATTTGACCTACTACGCAAAGGGACAAAGAAGAAGAAACCTAAAAAAGATCCTGAGATTGAATGGACTACAGAATATAAAGTAGCACTTCAAGAATTAAAATGTAACCTCGGTAAACCACCTGTCATGAGTACACCCAAAAAAGAAGAAGAACTCATAGTTTATCTTGCAGTCACTGACGAATCACTAAGCTCAGTACTCATTCGGCTTGATGAAAAAATAGAGAAACCTGTCTACTTCATCGGTAAAATGCTCACTCCTGTAGAGACACGGTACACAAAGATCGAGAAACTACTTCTAGTTCTCGTTTATACATCGTAAAAGTTAAAATAGTATTTTCAAGCTCACTCAGTTCGAGTAATGACAAATTACCCTTTTCAAGAGATCTTATCCAAATGAGATAAATCCAGACGAGTTCAACAATGGTAGGTTACCCTTGAAGAGCGCGATATACGTTTTGAACTATGCCATTCTGAAAATGGACAAATAGTAGTAGATTTTCAAGCAAATTTTTCCGTTGATGACCCCGACTAGGAAGAAGATCATACGGAGGTCACGGAAGAACATTTCGAAGAAAAATCAGATTGGATATTCAGGAAGAGTTGGCACCTTCTTACTGATAGTTTTGCCTAGCCAGCTGGGTCAGGCATTGGGATCATTCTAATCACACCTTCTAATGACACAATTTAGAAGTTCATACAACTCAATTTTGAAGCTACCAATAATAAGACTGAGTACAAAGCACTCATAGATGGACTTGATATGGCTCTAGAGATTGGTGTACCCAAATTTTCTATCTATACAAGCTCTTTATTAATTGCGAACCACTATATAGACAAGTATTAGAAAAATGGAAAAATGGTCGACTACGCCGCAGTAGCCAACAAAATGAGCAGATTCAAAAAGGAAACTATCGATCACCTGCCACATGGAGAAAAGTGACACTCAGACTGCCTTGCCAATCTGGCTAGAGTCCTGGGAACAGAAGCTCGATTCTTGAAAATCGAAATGGTATCTAACCCCAGTATTAACATTATCAGCTCAAATTCTGTTAATACTGGGGGCAGTGAAAGGGACAAGGATGATTGGAGATAACCTTTCTTCACATACATAGGTCCCAGAAATTAGTTCAATGGAGAACTTCCCAAGGATCCTACTGAACGAAGACGGGTGCTGGACAATGCAAAATATTATGTCGTTGATGAAAATTGCTTTTCTAAATCTCGGTCACATGATCATATCTCTGATGTTTCTCTACCAAAGAAGCTCTGAAATTTCTACAAGACCTTCATGTAGATACTTGTGGGCCACACGCAGCAAGATGATCTTTAGCAAACTGAGCTCTCACTCAAGGAGTTTTTTTGGCCTAAGGGAGTTTTTTTGGCCTAAGATGAAAGCTCAGGCTAATGAATATGCAAGCAAGTGTGATGTCTGCCAGCGACATGGACCCTAAATTCGAGCTCTAGCCTTGGAACTCCATTTTAGCAAAGTTGTCTGGTCATTCAAGCGATGGGCCCTTGACCTCGTAAGAGATTTCCCAACGGCATCAGGAAAACATAAGCACATTTTAGTAGCCACGGACTACTTTACCAAATGGGTAGATGCAGTCCCTTTGTATCGAACCCGTGATGACGAAGTAATTATGTTTATTTGGGACACTATTATAATACATTATGGATGCCTTCACCTTATCAGAATCGAAAATGGACCTCAGTTCGTCGGATCCAAGATCGTTGACTTCCTCAATTAGCATAACAACATTCACTCTCCTTCAAATCCCTATTACCCACAACAAATTCGATAGGCAGATATTACCAATTAAACTATAGTTGATGGCATTAAGAAACGATTGACAAAAAAGAATGGTAACTGGGTACAAGAATTACCACACGTATTATGGGCATATCGTACAATACCTCATGTATTGACAGGCTATACGCCATTCTTATTTGCATACGGTACTGAAGCAATCATCCCTACTCAATATCATCACCCATTATGAAATCATACCATGACCAATGAAGAAAACGAGTTCCAGTTGGCATAAACATGAATTGGATCGATGAGACAAGAAACAGAGCAGTCATGAACTTGGGAAGATATCATCAGGCTTTGGCACGATCATATAATAAATGCGTTTGTCATAGAAATTTGAAATTAAGGATATCGTGTTACGAGAGATACCAAAACACCGAAAAGAACTCAATGCTGGGAAGCTCACAAAGAATTGGGAAGGACATTTTATCATCATTGGAAAAAATGTACTTGGTTCTTACGACCTCGCCACCAAACACGGAGATCGAGTACCTAATCTTTGGAACACACAGAGATTGAAATTATACCGCAGAAGATATTCTATTACAGTAAACTCTTCTATTTTTCATCTGCCATCTTGTACGTCGGTCTTATATCAATGAAATACTTATGTTTGATCGTCCTACATCATAGTACAATCTATTACATACCGTTCTTAATCTATCATCTTGTACGTCGGTCTTACATCAATAAAATACTTATGTTTGATCATCTTACATCAGATTACAATCTATTACATACCGTACTCAATCTATCATCTTGTACGTCGGCCTTACATCAATGATATACTTATGTTTGATCGCCCTACATTAGAGTACAATCTATTATATACAATACTCAATCTATCATCTTGTACGTCGGTCTTACATCAGTGAAATACTTATGTCTAATCGACCTATCTAAGAGTAAAATCTACTATTGTCTACCGTACTCATCTACTATATTTAAACATCTCAGTGCTTTTCAAATATATCATGCAAATACTTCGATATAC
Source organism: Kingdonia uniflora (assembly GCA_014058105.1). Lineage (NCBI taxonomy): Eukaryota > Viridiplantae > Streptophyta > Magnoliopsida > Ranunculales > Circaeasteraceae > Kingdonia > Kingdonia uniflora. Next base: position 636,355 of record JACGCM010000779.1, on the reverse strand, counting down.
AGATTACATAGCCGATGGATGTACCGCATTCTATTACATTATAGATCATTTGTTGCCTCAAGCCAAATACGATTTTCAATTATACATTTCAGATCGGTTATTGTTTTAATACAGTTTGATCCTTTATTTGCAGTGTTTATTGGTTCAGCCAAACCAACCTCCTATTATACAACTAACGCCAACCAGGCCACAGAGACACAGCTGGTTCATACAAAGGTCAGTACACATATATACAGATCACTAACGCTACATTTTAAAAGTTTTATATCTATTATAGTCTTACAATCATCCACATCAATCAATCACAATCGCTCAAACTATCGATCACATCATCACCCCTCGAACTCTCCCCATACCTATACAGACGCGTAAGCATAAACTTTAGCATCCTCCCAATGACAATCTGTTTTCCTTCCCTGATCATCCTCTTTTTAAGAGCACCAATCCTTGCCACCATTCGATCTAAGTACTGTGATCGTATCAACCGCATGCCGCACTGAACACTTTTGGAAGCCAAACTGTCATATATACTTTTACTCTCGCTTCCAATCTATTAAACTCAGATATAAAAAAATAGAGCACCGTTGTCATCTCTCTCTCATATGTATTACCTACCTCACTCTTTACTCTATCACGAAGAACAAATTCACCAAGTTTTCTAGTCGCTTCCTTCAGCATAGCATCCAAACTATTGCAACGTTCTTCCATAGCTCATTTTTCACCCAACGTCGCATCATTCCGAGTCCCCAACACTGCCATAAATTCATCCATATGGTAAATTAAAGATATTGACCCCTCCATTTTAGCTTTATGGTTATCACTATTTACCTTACGTTTGTCAAGACCTATTTCTGCCTTCAAAAGGTCAGCATCTAACTTAATATTTGCGTCACGCAATGTTACATTTTTTTATTGGTACTCCAAGATGTCTAACCCCAACAACTGTATGGTATGCTTTAGAGTAGATACCTTGTTCAAAGCCTCATTTATAATTTTTTTTGTTCATTATGGGCTTCATCCATTTTTTTTATAATCACATCAGCAACCAGCTACAGTATCTCGCATTTTCGAGCACGAGTTTTTGCCTCCTTAACAGCTGCCTGCATATCCATTATCTCCACCTCCAGCACGTTTACCTGATATTGTAACTTTTTCACATTATCATCCTCTTTTTTCAATACTGCTAACAGATTCGTCATTTTAGTAGGCACTGCCCCTGGCTGGTTAACTCGCCTTGCCATATCCCAAACTTCCATATCCTTTCTTCCTATATCTTCTTTTTTTCCCCCAATATTTTTCAACTCGCTGGATAGTTCAGCCTCTTTATTTTTCAGTTGCTTGGTCATACGAACTACTATACGTCGCTCTTCTGGAATATTTATATCCATCTCGTCTTTTGATTCAGCCACACTCTTTAGTATTGACTGACACAGATCTAGTTCGGTGCTCAGATTTTCATTTTAAGTACGCAATACATTATACTGGCTTTGAGCCTCTGTCAATTCAACCTACAACAATAGTTAATATTTATACTAGCTCGTCTAGTTAAATAGATAAGATCACAGTTTACAATTTTTACTCAAGAATATAATACTTGAATACTTTCCAATCACAGAGAATAGATCCTATTTACAGTGTACAAGATACAACGCATAAATCAGTTCTCAAAAATTAAGCAACTCTACTTTTCCCTCGGACTACAAGAAGATTGCCCTATATCCCCTGGTCTCCTAGACCAGTCTACTTGTACATTCACATGAGTTATGAAGTTACCACTTCCTATTGACTTCAATTTTGCCTTGAACGACGTATCAAACTATAGACCTCTTCCTCACTTTCTTCTGGTAAAATTTTTGCCGATAGAGGAGTTGTTTCTTCAACAACTTTCTTTCTTCTACTCCTTTCTAGTAAAAAAATTTCCAGTAAAGGAGTTGTTTCCTCAACAGCTTTGTCCTCATTCTTGGTAAACTATAAATTCTCAACCTTTTCATTCTTTATATCAAAGTCTTTTCTGCACCCCATCACAAACTTCCTAAATTCGTTCTCCACCCACGACAACTCTCCCCCATAAAACACGATCAAACTATCAAGATGACACTCATGTTCCACTCGAGCTACAATTTTTCCTCATAACGGGTACAAATACTCATTCAGCTGCATATGCCCCTTATGCAGATGCTTGCGCATTTCTTTAGAAGTACACCTAACGCCCTCACGTCACTTTCTACTTTCTTTCGAGCAGCCATTTCTTTCGATAATTGAGTCACCAATGACATTTTTTGCTATGTTGCGTTAATTCATCTCGCAACTCCTATACTTCAGCTCTAACTTCTATTATATCCCTATTTGTTCTTTCCTTATCTTGAAAAATACAGTCCCCATCGATCTTCGATCCTACATAAAGCCAAAAGTATCATATAAAGGTTCTGCGTCACCCCATATAACGGACACCTCAGCTCGAGCTGAATATTTTTTTGTCTCTTCACTATGATGATTACGTGCTTCTTGCGCTAGAAACATTTCTCGAGCTGGGTCAGGTACTATACCTCTCTCCTTTAAAATCTCTACATAAGCCTCCTTTAAACCCCGTTCACTACTTCGACCTCAAAATATAATGTCAGACCTTTTAACAGACTTTGACACCTAGCCTTATCACTCAGGTCATTAAAATAGTACACCTATTTTGGTTTTCGAACTAACACCCCCCTCTCCTCTTCTTTCCTTAATATCTCGTCTCGTTCTATTTTTATCTTAGCATATATACACTAGAGTTCAAATAATTCTTTAAATTTTATCTCTGAGTTAGACCTAAACTGTCTTGTCTCATACTCAGTTTTATTAAGTACATGTTGCACTCGAGCCACCGAGTCCCTCGCTCTACCCAAAACTTTCTCCAGGTCAAAGTTAGTTTTTTTTAACTACTCTACCTTCAACACAAATTACAAATAGTTTGTCATCATACAAACATTCAAATAGAACATACTAAAAAGCATCTATAAAACTTTACAGTTTACGACCATACATAGTACATTTTTAATCAAACAATATAGTTCATAACAAAACATAATACCACAGAGTGATTCAAGATTCTTGCTGATTTTTACCTCAGACGGAGGATCCAAAGCCTTATCAGTGGCCAAAGGTGGTTCAGTAGGTGAAGTAGATACATTGACTGGACCAGCAACATCAGCCACCACTTCGTCATCTACCTCTGAAGGGAAGACTATTTAATCATATTTGCCAGATCGACCTAACTCTATATCAGCAGCAGTCAATCCAAAGTTATAATAAGACTGGACAAGATGATTTCTTTCCACCAGCATTGCCTTGCAAGATTGTCACATAACATCAATATGCTCAGATAAAATTGTATACCGCCCTTTAGCAGCCTTGGCATCTTTGACCCTTTTCTTTTTCTCTATCTCAAGCTCAGCTTCGAGCTCCTCTGTCAGAGCTAATTAAGCATCCAGCCTAAGACTCAGATCTTTAAACTCCTGGTTCCTCGTCTCCATAAACATCGTTGCCCCCGATATCAGCAACGAGAGTTATCAACACACAGGATACAAGTTCAATATCATATATCATATTACCAAATACATCACATTAAGAAATTTCAAAAACATAGTGCAAAAGTTTGCTCCAGGAAAGTTCCAACGAGCTGCTGAGGATTGGTCCCCGCCATCATACAATATTTTTGCTCCAGCTCTCTTACCTTGGCTACAGCCTGGGCATTAGTACGAGCACTACCTACATCCTCGTGCTGTTTCCTCTTTAACAAGCTCTTATCAGTTTCTAAAGGAGTAACTTCACTCACTTTCTGCCTCTCCTCAACATCTCCAGCAGTAGTTTTTACAACTTCTTGTTCTGCAACTGTCACAACAGTGGATGTAATTGGCGGAGTCGACTTTCTCGACCTTCGAGTTGCCCGTTTATATTGATATTTTCAGGTGAAAGAGGAAGACTCGTTACATCCTCCACAGAAAAACTAGTTTTCTTTTCGGCCATAGCCCGATTCGCATGAGCACATTGAATTTGGGCACTATGGAATCTACCCTCTTATCCCTTCGGGTACCTAACTCACCAAGAACTTTCTTTCGTCTGACCTGCTCACAAGCTATGTAATCGAACAGACTGGTATAATCAGAAACTGCTAAAAGATTAGGACCTGGCAAATAAGAATAAGATCATAGTTAATAGCTTAAAGATACGTTGATCAATGTTCGAAGATAATAAATGTTACTTACTCGGATTATAATATTTATGGTTCAGGATAAACACTGGTTAATCAAGAACCTGTATACAGTGGCCCACTACCCATAATAGGTGATCATTCCATGGTCTACCCGCAGATTCTAAGTTAAAAAATTTGGCCTAGACGAGTCACTATATAGGTAACCACTCTTTCGACTTTTGACATACTTCCATTTATAAAATTTCAAAACAACATCTGCTTCAAACTACTTAGCTGCCCCTTTATTCCTCTATTTTTCATTCAAGTCATCACATTCCCTCATTATTTCATACACATTCTCATTTAGTTGGGCAGAGCAACTGATGAGCACATAATTCTGACATTTTTAATATACTCGAACATATATTATAGTCATCCATTATATTTAATTTTGGGTACTTATGTACATTTGTTTGATTACAGTGATTGGAGATAGACATTAGAAATTAAGCTCTTAAAGTCAAGTAAAAGTGTTTCCAGCAGTTCATTGCACAAAAACTCAAAGAAAAATATATTTGGTCTCAAAATTAAAGAAATATATACACAAATATTATTGGGGAATAAGATCAAAGAATATATTGCATCCAAGATCTTTGAAATATTTAATATTGAAAATATATGTAAGAGTTTCGATGAAAAAAGATCTCTATATCACTTAAGGGAATTATATGCAAGAATCTTAGGTGATTGGTTGCAAAATTAGAAGATATTATTGTAAAAATATTCTTTAAAATTTAATGTATAGTTTCTAAATTTGGGTTCATTCGCCTATAAAAGGAACCCTCCCCCCATTGTAATTGGGCATCTCATATTGGAGCAAGTTTAGAAGAAATAAAGTCTTAGTTTTATTTAATTATCTTATCTCCCTCTTTTATTTTCTTTTGTAAATAGTTAGCTAGTTCATGTGATTATCTTGGGAATGATAGAAGGCTAATCTCTTCTAGCTATGACTAGAAGGAAGCCCTTACTCGAGTAGCAATAGTTATGTTGTAGTTCTAGAATTAGTTCTCTTTTGTAATCTTCTAAAATAGCTATAATCAACTTCTAGAGTTAACCATAGCTAGTAAGTGAATTTAGAATATTTAGCCAAAATCCAGCGTTATAACCATTAAACTGGATTTTGGGGAAAACACGAAGAGAACTCGTAGGAGAAATTCGACCAAGCTTAATCATAGTTAGAAGAATTCCTCCTATACATCGGAATAAATAAAACCTAATTTGACCAAACCTTAGATACCTAACCATGGATTTAGAATTGACATTTACATCGAAGATGCCCTACCCAGAATTTTCTACATGAATAATCTACCTAGTAAATCTACATAATTACTATTAATGTTTTGGTTGGGCCAAATTCTAGTCGTAGCTATTCTCTTACTAATTGTTATTGTTATTTCTTTCTTTTAGATTTATCTCTTATAAAACCTAATTCGGCGTAGAAAGTATTTGTTTTTCCAAACCTCCACTCATCCGTACTACAATTCAACAACCATACTTTGAGCGGTATTTTGCTAGAGACCCTAAAAACTTCTTATCAAATGGCGCCGTTGCCAGGGAGGCAATGGTGAAAATGATTCTTTTTAAAACCGAATTTCTTTTCATTAAATTATTTTCTTCTATTTTAGTTTGTTCATGTGCTATCAAGGTCAGTTGTTAAGTTTGCCAATTAGTTTTATGACTAGATCTATGAGATTTCTTTCCGAATAAATTAGATTTAACAATTTCTGATAGGCATTTTCAGAGATATTAATTTTGGTAGAAACATACTCAGTTTTCATTGAAGAGTGTGTTCCTAAACTTTTCACAGTTTTTGACCATCTAAACTTCACAATTGAGAAATACGTTTCTTACAAAAGTTTTAGATAATTCAAAAATATTTCCGAATTGCTATAGATTATATTTTTCTGTTTAGTCGTCCGAGTGTTACAGTCTTTTGGAACAACAGTAAAAACAGTCTCAGTAAAGGACACCGCTGTTCATTAATCACTTGTTTTGAGCGGCAGGGATGCTAAATTCTAGAAACCTTCCTTCTTGAATGTTTTTGCTTTCTGAAATATCTTTCCAAATTGATATTATTTAATGTTATCTCTCAAGCGAGCAGAAAGATATTCGCATTTGAAAATAAAGACATTATAAAGTGCAATAAACTTTGAAATTTGATTACTATTGCTGTCTCAAGTTCAGTAATCATTTTTCTCTTGTTTTGTAGAATAGTCACAAAGTTGATACTCAGATATCATGTGGAATTTACAAATTACATTGGCAAGCTTCTATCTTATCCTTTTTGTGCCCCCTAAGTGAAGGGGCACTTCCTTCTTTCGCCCCCTAAGTGAAGGGGTGGCCACAGCTTCACCGTGAAACACTTCCCACAGGTTGGTACCTCTGTAAACTTGACATCTAGAAGGGGTTCATATCTTCTCCACCCCCGCACTAGGAACATAAAGTCGTGTGGACTGTGTAAATTGAACGAAGGGATACGAAGAAATTCGTATCACACGAAAATTGAACGTCCTAGACCTGAAAATAATCGATATTAAAAAAGAGTAGAAGATTCCCACAGGATTTCATGACCCAACGGATAGGTATACCATACTGGGGCACAAACATGGGTTCATATGATACGGCCCCAGCCTAGCACCGCGAAATACTAGTTGTAGGTTTGCGATGTCACTGTTCCGAGTGCTGACGCAAGATAAGGCGACTCACTCGGGCGTGAGGACTGAACATCTACACTAAGCTAGTACTAGCACAGTAACATAAGAGAGTGTAGGAACCAAAGCATTCAGCCATCCTATCCATTTTTTAACATAGAAAAAAATAGGGGAGACCCAATTATTTCTTTAAAAAAAATATTGAAGTGCTAGAGTTTTAGGCTTGATTGATTTGTTTTTGTATTGGGTGTTAATTTAATTATAAAATGTCATACATGCAAGAACATTGAAATTCATACGGCTCACATTTTGACATCCCACAATATCCTCAAAATCATTTTCAATCATGGGATTACAAAAATTCTCAATACGTAGAACTTTTCAAACTTCATTCCTATATACAGTCTCAGCAATCCTTTCAATCATCTAAACAGTTCCCACTAACTCCACTCAAACCATCTTTGGAAGACACCCTTTCTCTCTTCATACAACAATCAATGGAAAGCCAACAACAAGTGCTGTAATTTCAGCAACAAATAATACAATTCCAATAATAGACATTGGTGAATCAAACTTTTACAACCCAATCTATTTATAGATTAGAGACTCAAATAACTCAGTTGTCAACAACGTAGAGTGAAATAGAGTACGAAAAACTTCTAAGTACTGAGGAAGAACAACTTGGAGTTAAATCTCCTTGTGATTTAGAAAATAATAAATTCAAGCATAATCAAGGAATGTTTTCCCCGTGTGGTGAATGGATACCATATTACAAGACAGATTTAGACATTGAACATTTTAAGGCCGACGATCATTTATCACAAGAAGCTCTAAAAGAAGTTGCTAACATGTTCAGTAAAATTCTTTCTCAATTACCTCCTAATTTTGCCCTTAACATTCAACCACCAATGTCATTATCCATCTCTTTATCGATAGAGCCCCACCAATTCACAAATGATATCACGATAGAAAGTGAGTATTTTCCCAAATTCTTAGACGATTTCTCAGATGATGAGGATGTTGACAATTTTTCTGGAAGTGTGAATTCAACATCGATCCTTGAGAAAATACGAGCTCCATCTTTATCCCAACCAATGTCACCTTCTTCATATCTCTTTCTTAAATTCATACCTCCATCGCTTGAGCCTAATGGGGGTACCATGACCATAACCAATTTTGAGGACTTGTATGGAGATAACTCTTGTTACACTTTTGTTGATGAAAGTTTAAATTATTTTGAAGACTTGAATGATCCTGAGATTCATGAAATAGTACAATCAATAGCATTTTAAAATATGCTTCAACTTGGCCATGTCCCTAAGCCAATGAATATCCACATCAATGGTCAGGATGAGTCACTTGCGCTAAGTTGTGATTTTAGGCATATAAATTTTAGATGTTTGTTAGAGTCAATTATTCCCCGATCCCCACATCCACAAATATGTTATATAGTTTTTCTTCGACTAAAAAAAAACATCTTTTTGAAAAATTATAATTTTAGGGATGCCTCACAGAATATCTTTGTCATAGCCACCTATCACATTTTTTTAGAATATCAACGATATCATGGGGGTTTTAAAAAATTTCAAAGAAAATATCTTTCCAGGAAAATCAAATTTTGAATCTAGTACATTTTCAGGGATGAATACTTGTATACCAATCTTCTTATTTACTACAACACGTAATAATCATATGATTGAATTGAAAATTCTAAAGGAAAATATGTTCCCTGGGTATGTGTTTGCTTTAACTTGGAGAAAATGGTTTTTCTCAAATCATCAAATGATAAGCAATGTTTTTAGAAAAAATCTTTTTCATAAAGAATTAGTTTTAAACTCGATCTGGTTTTTACATAATATATCTGCCCAATTAGGGGCTAATATTAAGGATCACCATTCATGTGTAATATAGTTTTTGAAAGAGAATTTATAACCAGGATAGTACATCACCTTTTCAACTTCGTACCTTTCCAGTCATATTAAAAATCTTAAGTTTAGGGGTACATTCATCTGGCTGAAGACGGTAAACTTAGCGCTTCTTGGGAGGCAACCCATAACACATTCAGGTGAGAAATTCTCGTTTTTATCCTTCATTTTTTTATATGCTCTCAAACATTGAGGACAATGTTTCATTTAAGTTTGGGGGTAGGAAATCATTTCTTTAAATGTTTTTTGAAGAAAAGTTAAATAATGGCACTTTGACAATATATGATATATTTTCGACAAATTTCCAAATACTTAAACTAATTTTACCCTGATATAAATATTATAGCAAAGCCTAAATTTTAAAATTGTACCAAGTATACACTATAATATTTTAGACTATTTTAAGCTAGATGTACTATCTTTTTATTAGCGACTAATTCAAGTTCGCTTAGCATATTTTGAAAACATGCACTTCACTGTAGTTTTTGAATTAATATTATAGTGGCATGTTTTCTAGAAGGAGAATCTTTGCCAATACTTATTCGTAAAGAGAATGTAATAAGACTAGATAAACAAGATTTTACGTGGAAAACTCTGTAAAAACTTAGAAAAACTATGACCTCGAGGAAGATTTTAATGTAAAATCCAGTATATTACTAGTTATTACAAAATTTGGAGTGATAGTAGGGTTAAGAAGTAACAAAATGGTAAAGTTTGCAGATTGTCAGATCTTTTATCATCTATTTTTTGCCTGTATTTATAGTAGACACGGACAGTTTACAAAAAGAAAGAATAGTCTCCTATTTAGGGGGAGTGGGCAAACTTCGCGGATCTCTAATAGCTCTTTTCTTGACCAAAAATAATGGCTACTTTTGCCAGGTTAAGGTCTTGAGGTAACTTCTCAAATATTAACCTTCGATCATGTATAGTTGTCTTCGACTACGCTTTGCTGGCTTACTCTTATCGAATTTGGAGAATATGCTACTACAATCGCCCCATTCTCGACATAAGTATTTGTGGTTGTGTCGAGAAGAAATTGGAAGCTGAAGAGGTTGTCGAATTTTAAGATGAGTCGTCATTGTCATTTCCGAGGTCAAAGTGAATTGTATCTGGTCAAATCATTCCCGAGGTACAATTAATGCGGTATAATGAACCTGGCAGAGTTAAGTTTGGGTATAAATTGGGAGGTTAAGGAAGGTGTGATGGTGGCGGTTTGGAAGGATGCCTCCCCAAGTGTGGCATAAAATGTTATCGGAGGATGAAGATGGTGAACAGCCTGAGGTAAAAATCTATCCAGAGCTGGTATTTTATAACCCGTCAGTTGATCATGTCACGGCGCTGGGGTTGGAGATAGGTAGAGTCAGAGAAGATGTGTATCTGTTGGAAACAATTGTGTCATCATGCGATGTGAAGGTAATGGAGTGTATCGGTTTGAGGGAGAAGGGATAAATGTTCTTGTTGATGATGAGGATTTAAAGCTTGGATGGGCGTTCAGGGATCATGCCGAATGTAGGAGGTTTCTTGCAATTTTTTGCTGCCTTTATCTGTAGAAGTAGCTCTTAGAAGTTCAGTGACTTGAGATTCATTGAGCTTCTTCAGACTGGAAAGAGGCTTTAATGTCAGATTCTGGTGAAAAGAAAATACAGGGTAATCAGTCGTGTAAGTCAAATGTAAAGATAGTAGTGTAGTGATGTAATGTAATCGAAGGATAAATTTATCGAATGTAATATGTAACAGTTTGTTTATCAAATAAAGATATTACTTCGACTTCTTTTTTCCTTTTTTATCAATTGTATATGCATATATGTTTTTATTGTCAAAGGCATCTATGAGTAAAATGAGTATTGGAATGTATAAACAACTCGAAGTATAGTTTGACGAGTGGGTCCAAGAACGAATTTTGAGGTTGATTGAGGTGACTATTTGTGAATGTACGTTCCGAGGTAAATTAAATTATGGTTGTTGACTTTGACTAAAAAGGAGTATAAATACCCCCTGTTATGTGAAGGAGAATCATATTGGTTTGAAAAGATGGTGAAGACAAGATCACAGGCACGTAGCGAGGTATATAGTCGTATACAAGCAAAGTATTGGGAAATATACGGTAAGTATATTGGACTCTTGTGGAAAGTGAACATTTACTTGGAGGATCCTGAAGAACCTGATTATGATGGTATGAGCGAGGCAGAAGCCAAGGACGCTGAGGAGGATTTTACATTTCGCTGCCAATTGCAATATTGGACACTTCCAGAGCGTGTGGCTTTTATGTCGACGTGCGCGAAGAAATTGGTAAAGAGATAAGATGATGCCGTAGCGAGGGTTTTATAATTCGAATGTTTGAAAATTTTATGTAAAGGTCATTTTGTTGTTGAAATGAAATGAAGATTTAAATTGTATATGAGTATGTAGGTGTCGATGTTGGATTGTGGAATTTTGTTTTTTGACAAATGAAGTTTGACTTGCAAAATGTTGGAATGATAGAATAACTAGTACTAATTGATTATGATTACAATTTCTTGTTTGTCAAAAGTTTTCAAAATATAAGGGTTTGTATATTAAATAGAGGTTGGAGGTGGGGAAGATGAGGTTAATCACCGATGGCAAGGTGTTATCCTTTGGGTAAAATTTGAGAGAATAAAGAAAATGATGTGCACTATTTCTGCAAAAAAAAATTAGGTGTGCATTGTTAAGTACGAATATTGCAGAAGAAATTCTTCGAGATATGGAAGGATTGGAACACCAATAAAGGGGATTATTGAGTTCAAGAAGGCGAAGGGTCAAGGACACCGAGATAATACGTGTAAGGCATCACGCTCGAGGAGGCGAACGGTCGCGAAGTGGTACGACGAGCAGTCACGTGGGGTCTATAAATAGTTTGGAGGTAGGCGACTGTTCATACCTTGGAAACTCATAAAAAAAATCCAGTGCAAATTGCTCGTTCTCATTTTTGGATTTGTTGGCTACAATTGGGAAGGATGAGATTGATGTATTGATCGAAAGAGCAAAAGGGGCTAAAGAGAGAGATAGAGAAGCAGCGAGGTTACAAGGTTAGTAATTGCGTTTGATTTACATTATTCTTTGTTTGGTTCATGATTTACAATGGTAGATGTAGATTAATATAAGGTATATGTAGAAGGAAATGTGTATCATGTGGAGGATGTGCTTGTAGATTTCAAATGGGGTTAGGGTTTGTGATAGATGTGATGGAGTTAGGTTTAACGATTGCAAATGGTATATTTTTTTATGGTAATGAAGTTGTAGCAGTTAATAAAGGGGATTGTAGGGGATGGTGGGGCGTAATTGGGGGTGAGTGGTGGAGGGAGAACTGTTTGCAAGGCGGTAGAGATTGTGAGATACTAGGGATTTAGTTTGGTTGACGGCGAGAAAGTAAGGATTTCGTGCCAAAGCAGTTTTAGATTTGGCTAGAATTATCACCGGAAAAGGCGATATCCGTCGTTTGAAAGTTTATTGTTTTGGCGGGAAATAGTCCAAGTTTCTTCGATAACTTTTGATTTCCTGAAATTGGAAAAAACACATATTAATGAATAATCGATGTCATAATTTATAATAAAAAACCATCGAGAACTGAATGTAGTACAGTAATCGAGGTTTATGACTAGGAAATAAGTTATAGAAGTGTATCGAGAACTGTATGAAGAAATTGAACTGTAATAATGATTGTATCAGATAGTAATTGAGAATAATATATTGGAGAGTAATCTCGGCAACTATATAGATAAGAATATATGAACGTATGAACATATATATGTATCGGATATGATAAATACTAACTGTGTAAAAAATATGAAATCTAATTTATAGGTCGTTTAAAATAGCTGAACCAATTCAAAATGATGAAAAAGATATATGCGTGAATCTTAAAGATGTAGTACCCCTGATAATTGATGTGAGGACTTATGTACAACAGTTGGGGGGAAATATAGGGTGGGGTTGAGTAGTGCCGATCAAGGTAGCGTGGAACAGTTTAGGGTGGCACTAGTGTTGTCGAATTATCTGATGAAGAGGCCACAGAGACGGATGTAGATCACGAGACCCAAACTAGTGATCGAGAAGGAAGTAGGGATGGGGAAGTAGATGTGAAGGAGGGTGAGGAGGTATGTTATGGAGAGGGTCTAGAGACCAAAGAGATATTAAGCTTTAAAAATAAGTACAGTATTCAGGCTGATATAAGGTTAGAGGAATATCAATATGAAATGATCGACCAGGAAATACCATTAAACGAGATTTTGGTTCATCGATAACAAATTAAGAAAGTGTTGAAACTTCCCCTTAGAGCTGACCAAATAAAGTTAATAAACTTTTTTGATGTGGCACCGGGGCAGTTCAATCCGAATGTGTATGATTGGTTTAGGGTATGTGGGGCAATAAATGGTCAACTTAAGGCCAAGGGGAAGGAGTTGATAACCGTCAATGATTTATGTGTATACTACATGCTCAAGATGAACCCGCAGAAGTTAGGCTACCGGTATTTGGCGAGGTTTCTGAAAAGACCATTGTTATATGATATGATGTCAACTAGGGGGCAATACACCGACGAATGCTTACTTGTCTCCGAAAATTATGAGTTTGACAAGAAAGACCCTGGGAAACCCTTAAGGAAAAAGACTTTTTACTTAGGTGTCTGGTTAGGTAATTATAATTGTTGATGTTTGAATTATTTGAATGGGATGTGTGTTGTGGCTAACTTTTTTTTATGTTTGCAGCTTTGAAAGAGGTCGACGGGAAGTCAAAGGTAAAAGAAGAGCTGTATAAGGTGAGGAAAGAGTTCTTTGGTAGGATTGATAATCTGGTCATCAACCAAGATCTCGTAAGCACTCTATTCCAAGATGATGGTCTAAAGAGGTTGAAGGCTAAAGGCTCTAAAATGCATGTTATCAACGAAAAAATATCGGCGAAGAACAAGAGAGCCGCAGAAGCTAGCTTGTCACTGGAAAATCCTTCCTTGGCTAGGTACAACACTGATATAGAGATAGATGCCATGTTTCAGGAATCTCTGGGAAAGAGTAAGAAGAGGAGGGTGGTGAGTTCTGATGTTCCTCCACTGCATCCTCCTAAGAGGACTACTCGATAGTCGGCAACGGAGGGGGTGGCTGGTACCGCTAAACTAGCTGTTGTAGTGGATGGGTGTTATCTATGGGGTTTGGGCAGTGTATTCCCGAAGAAGAGCGTTGGTGGTGAGACGTCGAAGAAAAAATTTGTCAAAGAGTCTGAGTCAGAAATTTAGAAGACCATGAATTCTTATACTTCTCGGACGGATGAGCTTAAGATGGAACTGGAGGATTGTTTGGTGGGGATTGAGAGCTTGAATAATTTTTTTAGTGAGGGCCAGAGGAACATGCCGAAGGTGAGAAATTTTAATGCTTTGCTGCGATTGAAAAAATTGGTAGGTCACTCGAATACTCATTATATGACTTTGATGCAGATTAACAAGTTGGTGACTGAAGCCATGAGTCGCGTTGTGGGCAGTAGTGAGCTGGCAAATCAAATTATTACCTATGAAAATATAGATAAGGATTTGATCGCGGAGAAGGCTAAGTTGAATGCAACGTTGAATAGGTACAAGCTGGATGTGAAAAAGGCGAGGGAAGTTGCGCTTTGTGAAGCGAAGAAAGTATAAGAGAAAGATAAAAAGAAGGCTTTGGCGTTACAAAAAACAAACTTTGAAAAAGATGTAAGGGAGCAAGTTGCCGATGTACGAAAAGTATTGGAGCTAGAGCAGGGTAAACTTCTCGATGAGGCAAGGGCTCAGATGAACGCTGAGAAACTGGAAATATGTAGGGAAGTGAAGGCGCATTTTGTAAGACAGTATGAAGAGTTGAAGGAAAGGAAAAAATTCTACAAGGGGCTTACAAAATCTGGTGGTGCTACTTTCGATGATAACTCAGAACACGAAGTACCCCAGACTCTCGAAGTACGTGGGGCAACTAAAGTTATCGAAGATGATATGATGATGGAGGCTAATGGTGCTCGTCCTGGGGAGGTAGCAGATGTGCAGGTACCCAAAGGTGCCCTAAATATGAATAAATAAAAATCTCCTTCTAAAATGTTAAACCTTGTGTGAGCAGTGTTATGTTGGTGAAAGTATAAAAATGGTCAGTGGGACCAAAAAAAGTTAATCTGCAGTGTGCGATGAATATTTGTGTTGCAAAAAAAAATTTATTCTGAAAAAAAAATTGTGCATGTGTTTTGTAAATAATTCTAAGAAGTAGATTTGATAAAGCGATATTATCGAATGTGACTATAGATTGCAGCAGATAGGTAAGGAATGCTTGTGCACGTGATATCTGAAAGATGGCCATGAAATGGCAAGTAATGAGAATGAGTACCAGATGTATATCCTTAGATGGGTATCAGTATTTAGATTTGAGAAGAACAAAAGTTCTGTCAGAGGTTATTCGATAAGTAAAGAGCGCGAAGTAGAATATCCTCTAGTTGGATATTGTTTGCATGAAATTGAATGATAGTCCTTAGGTGTACTTGTTAAGTATTGAACAAGAGAAAATCAAGATAGTAAGGATTTTGTTTATCTTATGCATACTGATCAAGTATGGGTTGAGATCAAATCAAAAATGGTAAGGAGTTATTTGTCTGATGCATACTTGTCAAGTATAGATCGAGATCAAATTAAAATAGTAAGGATATTGTTTGCCTAATGCATACTTGTCAAGAATGGGTCGAGATCAAATCAAAAATAGCAAGGATATTGTTTGTCTAATACAAACTTGTCAAGTATGGACGAGATCAAATCAAAATAGTAAGGATATTGTTTATCTAATACATACGTGTCAAGTATAGATCAAGATCAAATCGAAATAGTAAGGATATTGTTTGTTTGATGCATACTTGTCAAGTATGGATCGAGATCAAATCGAAATAATAAGGATATTTTTTACCTGATGCATACTTTTCAAGTATGGATCGTGATCAAATCGAAATAGTAAGGATATTATTTATCTTATCCATATTTGACAAGTATGGACAGAAATCAAATCAAAATAGTAAGGAGGTTGTTTGTCTGATGCATACTTGTCAAGTATAGATCGATATCAAATCGAAATAGTAAGGATATTGTTTGTCTAATGCATACTTGACAAGTATAGATTGAGATCAAATCGAAATAGTAAGGAGGAAACTAATAACAAAATTTGTTTATTTGAATCGATGAAAACGGTTACAGTGTCATCTGTAAAATAGTTTCAGCTGAGCAGTGTTCCATAGATATTTGAGATGTATTTCATCTTTAATCATTAACAAATAAGTTCCACTATCTGTTTTGTTACTAACAATGTATGGCCCTTCCCAGTTTTCTAATAATTTTCTAGAATTTTAGGCCGAGTACTATCTTGGATCCGTCGTAGGACAAGGTCTCCAATACCAAATTTCCATTTACAAACTTTTTTGTTGTATGCAACTTTCAATGTGTCATGGTATCGTCTCAAATTCTTAATGGCCTTGTCGCGGGTTTCCTCTATCCAATTGAGGTTACAAAGGAGACCGAGTTTATTGTCTTCATCTGGAATTTTCCGTCGGATAGTTGGTAGATCGATGTCAGAAGGTATGACTGCTTCGGTACCAAAAGCCATCATGAATGGAGTGCAGCCTGTAGAAACTCGAGAAGTGGTTCGGTAGGCCCAGAGAACACTGAGTACTCATCCACTCATCGCCCCTTATTATCATCGAGACGCTTGCGTAACCCTGATTTGATGCTTTTGTTAATGGCTTTAGCTTGTCCGTTGCCTTAAGGATAATATGGTGTGGATGTTGTTAGCTAGATTTTGTATTTATGGAAGGAAGTAAGTACTTTAGCACTGATGAATTGTTTACCATTACCGGAGCGTATCATTTGTGGACAGACAAACCTGGTGATGATGTGCTCCCACAGGAACTTAATGACTTCATTTTCATCAGTATGGCAGAGAGGAACTGCTTCAACCCATTTTGTAAAGTAATCAGTGGCGACTAGGACGAACCATCGGAATCCCGATGCTAGATGGAAAGGTCCAATGATGTTGATTTCCCATCGTTTGAACGGCCAGAGGACATTGCAAATATGAAAGTTGAGGGCTGGACTTTCGATGTCTTGGGCGTGGATTTGGCATTTGTAATATTTATACACAAAATCTTCGCAATCATGTCTCATCTTAGGCCAGTATAATCCTTGTGTAAATGCGCGTCGGGCTAATGATCTTCCTGAAATATGTGCGCCACAGATACCTTCAGGAAGTTCTCTAATTTTGATCTGAGTTTATTTCTGCGAGATGCATTCGGTAAGTGGTCCCCCTCCTGCGATTTGATATAAGATGTGATCTTGGACGGTGAATCTGGGGTACTTGGTCAAAAGTGATCGAGCTTCTTCTTTGTTACTAGGGATGATGTTGGAGTTGAGGTACGCATATAATGGTCTCCTCCAGTCTTTAGGGTCTTCATCTTCAGCAATGGTGATCTGGAGTGTTGACATTATATCAAGGCCGGAATGCTTGATGATTTCAATTTCTAAAGATTGTTTTTCACTGTCTCCTAACATGGCAGCGATATAAGCTAGCACATCGGCATGTCGATTTTCTTGTCGTGGTAAGTAAGAAATTGTTGCATGTTTGAATTTTTGCATCTTTTCATCGACCAGAGCTGCGTAATCAACTATTTTTCATGTTGTTTTAAAAAATTTATTGTAATGATTTACCACGAGTAAAGAGTCGACATAGGCTGTTAATTCTTCTGATCTGAGAGTCAGTACGAGATCGAGACCGTGTAAGACTCCTTCATATTTGGTCTTATTATTGGTAGTATAGAAGTTTAGCTTGATAGCTTTCTTGATTTGATGATAGGAAGGTGCAATGAGAACGATGCCAATCACTGATCCTTGTGGTTCTGGCAACCCATCTATAAAAGTTTCTAACCTGAGTTTTGGACTATGTGTCTAGTTCTGCAATTGAGTCATTTGTGAAGATTTCTTCGAGTTCTTCCCAATTGGGGTCCTCGACGGGAAAATCTACCAAAAAGTCAGCCAGTGCTTGACCCTTGACTGATATCTGAGGTTCGAAGGAAATGTTTAATTCTCCAAGAAAAATAGACCACTGCTGGATTCTTCAAAAAATTTCTTTTTTGGAGAGTGCTAGTTTGAGGGGGTATTTGGTGATGATTTTGATGGAATGAGCTTGAAAATAAGGACAAAGTTTTTGAGAACTGTAGACCAGGGCGAGTAGCTATTTTTCTACTGTTGTGTATCTTTTTTTAGCAGGCATAAGTATTTTGCTGATGAAGTAGATTAGTTTTTTTACTTTGCCATCTTCTTGAATAAGGACGGAACGGATGGAGTCTTCAGTTGTGGATAAGTACATTGTAAGTGATTCTCCATCAGTTGGAGTACTCATTATAGGAGGATGCCCTAAGTATCACTTAAGATCTTGGAAAACCAACTCACAGTCAGGAGTCCAAATAATTTCCTTTTGGTGTTTGCTCGAAAGAGGAGTGGGATTGCCACGAAGAAGGAAGTAAAGAAGTTGGCATCGATCAGATGATTTTGAGATGAATCTGTGAAGAGCGGCGATCTTGCCAGCAAATTTTTGTACATCTTTTTTTATTCGTGGAGATGGCATCATGATGAGTGCTTTGATTTGTGCTGGATCAATTTTAATCCCTCCTATTCTGACCAGATTCCCTAAAAACATACCAGATGTGACTCCGAATTGGCATTTCTCTAGGTTGAGTTTCATTTGGTACTTGCGAAGAATATCAAAAATGGTTTGGAGGTTACTGGGGTGATCTTCTCGTTTTAAGCTTTTGTAGATCATATCATCGATGTAGACTTCCATAATTGTGCCGAGATGATCTTTAAACATTTTAGTCACAAGTCTCTGGTAAGTAGCTCATGTATTCTTTAAACTAAAAGGCATTACCGTGTAATAGTAGAGACCTCTTTCGGTAACAAAGGTTATTTTCCCTGATCTTCTTCGGTGAATGAAACCTGGTTATAACCAGAGGTTGCACCCATCATAGAAAGAAATTCATGCCCTGCGACTGATTCGAGAAGTTGCGGAATTAGTGGTAGCGGAAAATTGTCTTTGGGTGTGAACTTGCTGGGTTCTGTGAAGTCAACACAAACCCTGATTTTGCCATTTTTCTTCGGTACCGCAACGATATTAGAAACCCACTTCGGATACCGAGTTTCCCAAATAAATCCTACCTGAAGGAGTTAATCAATTTCTTCGTTCATTGCATCGCGGAGTCGGGAAACTAAATTCTATCATTTTTGAATAATAGCTTTACTGTCTAGAAGGAGGTTAAGTCGGTGGGACGCGATTGAGGGATCGATGTCAGGGATTTCTTGGAAAGTCCTGGCAAAGATGTCGATGTTCTTCTTAAGTAGCTGTATCATGGCCTCTTTTTATTCGGTTGACAACTTGGAGCCGATGAAGGTTGTGCGTCCCGGACCATCGAGTTCAATAAATTCGACCATCTCGGCGTCATGGTACTCAAATATGGGTGATTCTTTTTGCTGTAGTTGCTATTCTTTGAGAAGTTTTATTGTATGAGGGTGGTTGTAACATTTTTGCACATTTGTGCAACTGCTTGGCTGCCTTTGATTTCATAGATTTCGTGATCTGTTGGAAAATGCAGTGCTAGATGATATGTAGAAGGCACTGTTTTGAGTGAATGTAACCAACTGCGTCCCAAAATTCCCAAATATTTGGACTCTGCATCGATGACAAGGAATTTTACGAATGTAGTTTCTGAACCCGCCTGAACTGGCAGAGTAATCTCTCCAGTAGCAGATTTTTTTTAACCATTGAAGCCGGTTATTGTTGTTGCTGAAGCTTTTACGGAATCTGCGAGGCCTAGGACTTCAATTGCTCTTCTGAACAATACATATGTTGCGCTTTCGGTATCGATGAGAAACGTATATAGGTAGTCCTGCCCGACTTTAAGTATAATGATGAGAGGGTCATCATGAGGGTATTTAACATGGCTGGTATCACAGTCATCGAAGGTGATATGGTAAGAACGCTTCGATTTACTCGAGCTTGGAAGAAGTTTAGCTGATTTGTCTGAGGAGGTCATTTTATAGTAAAACGTAATCCGATCATCTTGTTTTCTTTCTTCCCTTTCTCAATCTCGATCATATACAGGTGGCGAGCTTGCCCCTGGACCTGATTTTGCTATACCTCTTTATTTTTTGCTTTATTTTCGAGAAACTTTTGGATGTCGATGACATAATTGTGGAGTCTACCAGCTAATAGGATACGATGAAAGATTCGCATGAGGGAGTAGCAGTTGTCAGTTTTGTGACTATGCACATTGTGATACTGACATAGAGGCCTGTTGGGAAGATCATGAGTAGTTTGTGGTGCGCGATAACACTTATCTCCCTTTATCGTCGGCAAGATAGCGGAGAGAGTCGTTGTCATTGGCGGTAGAACTGGGACAGGTCTGTCAGGTTTATTGTCCCTTCTTCTATTGTTGTCGTTGTTTTTGTCGCGTTGCTTGGGTGCTTCAGTAGTGGCCAGTCGTTGGGATGGGGTCAAAGACGTATCTCTAGAATGGATGATAGATGAGCTCTTCATCTTATCTTTTATTTTATCGCTCCAACTCGATGTAATTATTAACTACATTAATCATTTATGTGATTGTTCACGGCATGTGCAGAGTAAGCTCTTCTCGAAACTTTGAGTCAATGTGCAGGGCAAAGGTGAATGCTGGAACAACAATTTTAGGGTCTAAGTTCCTAATTTTCCTTGTTTCCTGTAGGAAGCGTTTATAAAATCTTGCCAAGGTCTCTTTTGCGCCTTGTTCGAAGTAAAACAAGGAATCGACAGTAATTTCTCGCTCTCTAGCTTGAGCGTAATTAGATTTAAAAAGATGTTGCAACTGGTTGAATGTGGTGATAGAGGCCTCTTAAATAGTGTGGAACCACCGGAGCAGTTCTTCCTTCAGGCTCATGTTGAATAGCCTATACAGCATCTAGTCAAGTTTGGAATATAACCCAACTGCGACTTTGAAGTGTCGAACATGGGTAAGGGGGTCAGTCAGGCCTATATATTAAATAAATTTGGGCATATAAATTTTTTTTGAGATGGGCATAACTTCGAGATGAGGGGAGATGGGGTTTGTCTCGATTCTATCAAGCGCGGATTTTCGGCCTGGAATATCAGATTTTATGGCCTGAATTTTATTGCTGAGATCGTCCAAGGCGACAAACTGGTGCGGGGGAAATGGTAAGGCTGGAACCTGAGGAACGAAATCTCCCTGTTCTCCTGGTCTCAATCGATCCCTGATTGGTCTTCTTTCAGGCGAGGGGGTCTGATGATGCGTGCCTCGACTTCCTTGAGTTGTTGATGCTGAGGATGCTAAACCAAAATGTTGAAAAGCTCTGCTTGGATTCCCAGATCTGGATCGAGAAATTTGTAGCTCGTCTTCCCTTGGTTGATCATCACATTGAATTGCTCTTAATTTATGCTCACTCCGGGCGAGTGGAGGGGACATCTACCGACCAGTGAGTCGATCTTGTATTCTCCTCAGTTTTTTTCATTTCTTTCTGATGTGTTTGACTTTGTTGATCTAAGGCTTTCCTTTGTTCGTCTCTCTCCGTTTGAAGAGCTTGAGCGTGGACACGCTGATCTTCCAGTCTTTGGGTTTTTTTATAGCCATCTGTTTCTAAAGCTCGAGTACTACATCGTGTAGATCGACAGTTCCTGGTATTTCATGATCTCTTATGTTACTGGAATGGCTTCTCAGGTTTATGTTTATCATCGAATGGTGTTTAGATCAGTGGTGGTAAAAAAGTGTGGTAATTCCCACAGATAGCGCCAATTCTAGTGGCGTATTTTCCGGAAGGAGAATCTTTGCCAATAGTTATTCGTAAAGAGAATGCAATAAGACTAGATAAACAAGATTTTACATGGAAAACTCAGTAAAAGCTAAGAAAAACCACGACCTTGAGGTGGATTTTGATGTAAAATCTAGTATATTGCTAGTTATTACATAATATGGAGTAATAGTATGGTTAAGAAGTAACAAAATGGTAAAGTTTGCGGATTGTCTGGTCTTTTATCATCTATCCTCTGCCTATATTTATAGTAAACATAAGCAGTTTACAAGAAGAAAGAAATAATCTCCTATTCCGAGGGGAGTGGGCGAACTTCGCGAATCTTTAACAGCTCTTTTCTTGATCAGGCACAACGGTTACTTTAGCCAGGTCGAAGACTTGAAGTAACTTCTTGAATAATGACCTTCGATCATGTATGGCTATCTTCGATTATGCTTTGCTGGTTTATTCTTGTCAAATCTGAGGAATATACTACTACAAATACCTTCAATAGATTTTTGCTCAGTGTAAGGGAAATTTAACATTTATGTTAGGAATAGTTTGCTACAAGGGAGACGACTGCCTAAGAATAAGTTCATTCCTGAGAATAAATAATAAGCCAAATGTGTTCTAAAAACTTTTATGTTGCAAGGCTACTCGCATGATTAAGAGCTGAAAGAAGAAAAATTATCACCAATCTCAAGTTTGACCATGAACTATGTGAAAGGAGCACAAGAAAATGTTACTTGTGAAAATCCTGAGTCTAGGCCTTGATGGGGTACCACACCCTGACAACCTTAGCTAACTGGCGGGGATTATCGACCGAAAACTCCTTGTAACGGAGGCTTCAGTAAGAAATAATGTTCTCAATAAGAAAAGGCTTGCAAAAGAAAAGAAAAAAGTAAAATTCTTGGAAGACGAATTGACTAAGGCACTTGTCGAACTGACCGTTAAATTTATTCCAAAAAACTAGACTACCAAAAACTGAGTAAATTATTTTAGACAACGTATTAGGTGATAAAACTATTTTCACTGTACACTCAAATATAGCTAAAGCAAAATACTTGAAATCTCTTTCTAATCTTGAGGTAGTACTTCTGGTTTCGGATAAGCTTAAAATATTTTTTGGCATACTTATGAGAATAACAAGTTTAAGTATTTTCCAATCGGTATATTTTTGTCACAACTAAGTAATGATAAGTTCACAGGAAATGAGTCATGTGTATTCTAGAATTGTTTAAAATTTCATTATTGACTTTTGTGGGTATAGTCACTGCAAACCCTCATGAGACAACACTCGTCCACCAGGCTAAACTTGGAGGTTTAACGACTTGTTGCATATGTTAAATACAATCGCGCTCCCTACGAAAGTGGCTATTATTTTATTTTACTCGGGACGAGCAAAAGATAAATTTGGGTGTCTTTGATGAGCGCATAATTATAACATTTTTAATATACTCTAACATGTATTTTAGTCATCCATTATATTTAATTTTGGTTACTTATGTATGTTTGTTTGATTGCAGCTATTGGAGATGAATATTTGAAACCAAGCTCTTAAAGTCAAGCAAAATTGCCTTCAGCAGTTCATTGCACAAAAACTCAAAGAAGCAATATATTTGGTCTCAAGATTAAAAATATATATATACACAAATATTATTGGAGAATAAGATCAAAGAATATATTGCATCCAAGATCCTTGAAGATATTTTATATTGAAAATATATGCAAGAGTTTCGATGAAGAAAGATCTCTACATCACTTAAGGGAATTATATGCAAGAATCTTAGGTGATTGGTTACAAAATTAGAAGATATTATTATGAAAATATTCTTTAAAATGTAATGTATAGTTTCTAAATTTGGGTTCCTTCTCCTATAAAAGGATCCCTCCCCCCATTGTAATTGGGCATCTCATATTGGAACAAGTTTAGAAGAAATAAAGTCTTAGTTTTACTTAATTGTCTCATCTCTCTCTTTTATTTTCTTTTATAAATAGTTAGCTAGTTCATGCAATGATCTTGGGAATGATAGAAGGTTAATTGTAATTGGGCATCTCATATTGGAGCAAGTTTAGAAGAAATAAAGTCTTAGTTTTATTTAATTGTCTCATCTCTCTCTTTTATTTTCTTTTATAAATAGTTAGCTAGTTCATGCAATGATCTTGGGAATGATAGAAGGTTAATCTCTTCTAGTTGTGACTAGAAGGAAGCCCTTACCCGAGTAACAATAGTTATGTTGTAGTTCTAGGATTAGTTCTCTTTTGCAATCTTCTAAAATAGCTATAATCTACTGTTAGGCTTAACCATAGCTAGTAAGTAAATTTAGACTATTTAGCCAAAATTCGGTGTTATAACCATTAAACCGAATTTTAGGGCAAACACGAAGAGAACTCGAAGGAGAAATTTGACCAAGCTTAACCATAGTTGGAAGAATTCCTTCTATACATCAGATTAGGTAAAATCTAATTTGATCAAACCTTAGATGCCTAACCATGGATCTAGGATTGACATTTACATCGAAGATGCCCTACCCGGGATTTTTGACATAAATAATTCGCCTAGTAAATCTACATAATTACTATTATTGCTTTGGTTGGGCCGAATTCTAGTCGTAGCTATTCTTTTGCTAATTGTTCTTGCTATTTCTTTCTTTTAGATTTATCTCTTATAAAACCTAATTCAACCTAGAAAGTATTTATTTTCCCAAACTTCCTAGTGGATTCGATCCCACTCACCCGTGCTACAATTCGACAACCGTATTTTAAGCAGGTATTTTGCTAGAGGCCCTAAAAACCTTCTATCAGCAGCACTGTAATACATTCATGACCCCTTTCTGAAAGAAGGTCAGAGGGATCCTAAGGTCATAAACGACCTGATTCAGCTAGGGTAACATAAAAATCAATCACTCGAGCCTGCCAGCCCAAGGCCATCATAATACGAGATTGTCATATCCTTACCAATCTTTTTCTCCCTTTTCCACTTCTCCAAACAAGAAACTTGATAGTATACCGCCTCCTCCCCCTTTTCTGGTATGTAGGCTCTGAAGCAACGACTGTGGTCCATCATATAGTTACCCCATTCCCCCTGTAATTTCTTTTTATATTTCAAAAATTATTTTCCTACATCTACTCCCTCAAGATATATGTAAAATAATTTATATTTCTCTTTTGTATCCACTTTTTCTATAACTTTCTCTACTTTACTGGACTCACCAATCTCTAAACCTACAGTAACATCTATTTTATTTATGGTCTCCTCCATTACACTACAATCGCCATCTCCCCCCGACGATGATGTTTCCTCTGAACTTGATGATACTACAAATTTACTCATAGGATTTATAGGTTTTGAATGCATACTAGACCTATAGATACACAAAAAAATTTGTCATTATGATATACCCTACACACAGAAAAAACAATCCCACCCTTGTTTCTACCCAGTCAACACGTTTCATTTCTAATTTTTAAAAACAACAAACAATCATTTCAATTTTCCCCCTTCTTCTCCAAAAAAGCATTTTCTCTCTCTACAGTCTTTTCATATCTCAAATCTTATGCAATACATAACTCTCTACTCAAGATCTTAAACCCCCTACATTATCAAACTTCTATATCCCTCAACCCACAACGATAAACATATAATGTAATACACAAATTACTCGCAAACCAAAATAGGCAAGCACACCACTAACCTGTACTTGAAGAACCGCAATCTTCTGCTTTACGCGGACATCTTAACGAAAATGATCTCTCCCGTCGCTTCTCCAACAGTTTTATATCACCTGATGAAGCTTTCCCTCTTAGATCACACTCAGAACTCAAATATTTCCTCTCTTTGGAGATAGGATTTATACCACTTTTCTCTCTTTCTGTAACTATAGATAATTTATGAGGAAGAGAGATACGAGTTTTTATACACTCCCTCGGTTTACGAAACGATGGCCCCTTCAAACACGTGTTAGTCACCCCTATTATTTCTACAGGCACTTCTTTTTGGTTAACAGCATCATCATGACTTCTATGATAACGTCTATTGTAATCACGTCTGCCTCTATTTTCTGCCATTAAAAAAAATTTCCCCACTTTTCTAACGTAGTACAAATGATCAATCACCTTACTTTTATATTATACCAAGATCGTACGACATTCCTAAAATAGTTTAATATTCAAAATTTAAAGATATTTATACAGCTGTTAAAATTATACAACTGTCATCCACAATATATGCACACAAACAGTAAAACATAATACTTTATTCTTATTTATTTCAGATCATCGCATCAACTTTGCCCCGTTCTACATATAACAAATAACATAAACAGATTACTGCAAATAGATTACTTATTTATTACAAAATTTCATAGTTCGATCTTACAAACTTCTGTAGTTACATTTAAAGCAGCCTGGATGGTTCACCTCCCCACATGGAATTATCTCTCCTTTTGCTGCCCTTCCATCCTCTTCAACAATTTTGTCACATGTGAGCTGTCGAACAATCATTTCTCGTACCGTGGCATCCAGTAGAGACCTACGAAACACATCACACCATAAAAACGATCATACTCTGTACGCCTGCCTTCATCATCTAGGCCATTCAAATTTAATAGTCATTCCGGTAATACAACATCATAAGGCAATCGACGAAAATATCGTTCACGAACTTCAACAGCCTTGATATGGAACCTACCATCGACTGCATGACGAGCACGCTGAGAACGTATCCTCACCATAGTTAACTACACTGCCTCCATAACAAATTGTCCCTATAGAAGATATAAGACCTAACAGCTAAGGATCACTACTTTATATAAACACCAGAAAGATTTATGAAAATCTATATCACCCAACAGAGGTTGTTGAAAGATATATTTTACAAGAAAAATTTTCGGACAGAAAAATATTAACAGACAATCCCGAAGATTATGATAGATCATTCTTTCCATGTTATGAAATATCTCCTCAGATTTTATACGCACCAATATGAAGATGACAACATACAAAATCAAGCAAGTCCAGCGGTAGCACCTACAGGCCAATCTCAATTCTTTCCACAGTTCGAGACATTTTTTATCAAGTTCGAATACATAGATCGCAGAAAACCATATACCTTTACAACCACCCAGTAATTTTACAGAAACTATCTATTTCTATCATCACACGAACTCTTTACATTTTCAAACCTCGACTTCCACTACCATTTATTGCTCCTTACAGTTCGATTTGTTCAGAAACACTCCTACATACATATTTACAGAACAAGAAGCTACAAAGTTTGAAACACAGCATCAAAATTACAGAACATTGACATTTCAATAGTTCGACAAATTTCTTACAGATTACTTTACAAATAACTAGCATTTCATAAAATCTATAGACTACTTTCCAATATCATCAAGTAACAGTTTGAAATGTTTCTCAGCAGTCAACGAGGAAGAAGATGCAAAATTAAAGCAACTTCTAAACTCTGATCCCCTGCCTTAAAGGAACAGGAAATAGTAGAACTGGAAAATCGCGGAAGAGATACGGTACCAGCAGAAGGATCTTCTTCATGGCCAATATCTATGGTCCCTAGAAGATAAACCTCCGCCATCACCACCTCTTCCGCCATAACCTCCACCACTTGGTTAATCACACACCAATCAGAATGCTCTTTATACAATGATCAGCATTGAAGCCGACTCTTCAAATTCTCAACGTCCGGAAGATTCCCCATGCAACAGAATTGACTAGAACCATTGGTTCTAGAAAACCCAAAAGCCACAAACAGATATTCATGAAGTTACATTGAAAATAATTACCCGGTATTAATTACAGTCTTAATGATGTTTCTCAACCAACACCACTCGCCCACAAGGTCTCTCATACTGTTGGTTGAGAGGGGGCAGTTGTAGTGGCTAATTCCGCATTTTGAACTCATACTTCATCCTCGACCAGAATTCAACCACTCGACCTCCTCAACATGCATGTGGCATAATGTATGGCACCGTACAGTTACATAGCTATGTTTATCACTTTCTACATCTACCTCAATAGTTCAAGTCAACAGATACGACGTCATCTATGAAGCCGTTACAAAACAGCAAGGTCAGACAGTTACATAATCGGATTAAAGCTCATCAAGTATATATATTTTGTAACGTCCGTCATTAAGAATCTTTATGTTCGCCAAGCGGTCATATTATAAGACCTATAAATATGACCAGAGAATTCGAGATGAAGGATGGTTGAATCCTCGCTCTAACATTCCACACTCAAATACTCAGAACACTCATTATAATAAGCTAGCAATCTCAATAATATCCCTCTCTTTTTCTCAAAATCCTCAAGAGATATTGTGGTCTTTAACCTATTCAAAGGTTTTCCACGCTAAATTACCTTGTTAGTTATTTACTGTTCTTGAGCATTCTAACCATATCTGGTGTAAAGGCTAAGTTCGAATCCCGAAATTAGGCTATTAGATATACCTAAATAAAACTAAATTTATATATATATATTAAAAGATCATGTGTGATACAATCATAAGTTTGAAGTTACTTGGTACATATCTGCTGTTTTATGTGAATTTAGCAGAGATTTAGAAGGAGAAGAACCTGTAGAAAAATTTGTAAACTTTGAAGAATATGTGGTGCAGCTGCTACATGAACACTGACTACGATCTACGTGTGAATCCGTCAGACCATTTGATGATGCATTCGAGAAAAGACAGAATTGCATGGGAGGTACGAAATACACAGGCGTCGGCAACTTCGATGGAAGGTTTGGTAGTGGAGATTCATAATTGAGAACATTAACCACCTGCCTTATAGAAGGTCGGAGATTAAGATCAGGATGAGCACACCACAGACCGACAACCATTAGACATTCGATTTGTCGTTCGTCAAATTCCATACCTAGTCGCTCATCAACCGCTTCAAGGAGCTTCCCTTGTCCATAGAGCTCCCACACCCACTCTATTAAACTCGCTTTACTTGGTTCAACAGGTCTTCTCCCACAGGAAACTTCAAGAGCAACAATTCAAAACTATAGACATCTGATTCCTTGCTGGATCGACCAGTTGTAACACATTCGGGCGCCAAGTAACCCATAGTCCCTGCTAACATAGTAGTTTGTAATCCTGATTCATGATCTACAAGCCTGGCTAGACCAAAATCTCCAAGTTTCGCATTAAAACTTGAATCTAACATCACATTGCTAGACTTAATATCTCTATGCACCACACATTGTTCCCACTCTTCATGCAGATAGAGCAATGCAGAAGCCAAGCCAAGAGCTATCTTGTGCCGCACAACCCATGTTAGCATGTACTTCTTCCCAAATAGATGGGCATCGAGGCTTCCGTTGGGCATGTACTCATAAACAAGGATTAGTTCACCTCGTTCATGACACCAACCGAGGAGTTGAACCAAATTTCTGTGTCTCACTCGACTAATAATCTTCACTTCAGATATGTACTCTTTTCTTCCTTGTTTAGACCCCCTTGAAACCCTCTTAACGGCAACATCCAAGTTTAGATCACCTACGAATCCTTTGTAAACACCTCCAAATCCTCCTTCCCCAAGCTTCCCTTCTTCAGAAAAGTTGTTTGTCGCACCTACCAGTTCATTGTAAGAAAACCTCTTGGGCCCAGTTCCCTTCTCAAATTCGTCGTCCATGAAATCGTCAGAATCATTGTTCTCCTTTTTGTGTGCAACCCGTTTCTTCCACCAGGAAAAGAAAAGCACCCCAAACACACTAACCAAGATGATCCCACCAAAAACCAGACCCAGAACTAATCCAATAATTGTCTTACTTTTATCTTCAGGGAACTCGTCCGAGAAAAAATCCCAGGATAAGATGTTATGTATTTCGATCCATGAGCCTGTAGAAGCCGAAAACCCAACACGTACCATTTCTGGTAAAATATCCCTTAAATCGACAACATGAAAAAGGGTGGACGTCCCGTTATATGAAGGATTACCGGCATAGGTCAAGAAAACACTCAAGTTCTTAGAAACAGAATTGTAATCTACCCAAGCATTGGCGGTTGATCCATTTTTTATGCTACTACTCCATGTTACGTTAGCCACAGAAACGATAGAGTTAACATTAATGCCCACATGATCGTCACTGGGATCCCAATAATTCTTTAAACTGTCAAACTCAACCGCAACAATAGGATTTTGGGTCGAGTTGAAGGCGGAGTGTTGACTGAATAGGCCAAGAAACCCACCGGTCGAGTTATATGGGATCTCAGCATTAAAAGGTGCGAGGAAGAAAGAGAGGCCTTCGCCATACATAGATGAATTGACTGCTTTAATAACAAAGGAAAAGTGTGTCCTAAAACTTGCGAGCCGTTTTGTCTTTGAGTCCCACAACTGCACAGGTTTGGAGTAGGTGCTCCGACCAACACTATTAGTAAGAGAACCATCTTGTTGGTTCTTGGTGAGTTGAAGAACCCCGTTAGAGGAGAACGCGTCCCCTTCTTGATATATATTTTGTTCATTTGAGTTGAAAGATGAAAAATTGAAGAGTTCTGAATTTGTGTAGGGTAGAAACAATATGAAGTAGATGGCGATCTGAGAGAGAACCAAAAGAGTTTGTATGGATCCAAGGTGATAATCTGTTAACTTGGGTAGAGTCATGATCGAAAGGTGAAGGATGAATTCAATTAACCGTTTACCTATATGCTTCTGGTTAGTCTAAAGTATCATGTTTAAATTAATCAACATTTCTTAAACAATGACAGGCGATAAGTTTGTTTATTGAATTAATCAATGGTCTCTGGTTGAATTTTACTGGATTGAGCGCCTTGATTAGGTACCTTCTTGTTAAAATAAAACTAATCTTTTGTCTTGTTGAACTTTCCCAGGTTGAATTATTCTCACATAGAATAAAATAGCTCCAGACCATCACATAGTATAATTTCTTTTCTTTATCATCCATTCCAATTGGAATCATCACCACATCAGCCATGCTTGCACAATCTGCAACATTCATATTTTTTTTCTTTTGGATTTGCACTTGCTTGACATGGTTAAAATTAATTTACACCCTCTGCTTGGATTTTACGGTCATGTATTCTCAGGTTCTAAGTGAGGCTGTAACTGGAAGAAGAAGAGTTCAAATGAATTTTCTTCTGGACTAATAAAACAATACGATCAGCCGGCAAAGACTAGGTTAGTGTATACTATAAACCTGGCATCTTTCTTTAGAGAAGTATTACTAAAGTGCGGGGACATGGGATGCCATATAATTCAAATTTTCAAAGAAAGATACAACTCCATACACTGAATCCAGGTATCTGAATTTCTTCTAGTAGAGTTCAATTTACCAAACCTTAGGAGAGCATTTTATCTCGCGTCATAAAAGTTAGCTTTTACGTTATTTATTTTAACAACTTATGAATAACTGTACCTAAATCACCTCAAAGAATTGCAGGAAAAAACATTGAAAGCAATCCACTCAAATTCACAATTTTTACAGACTGAAGAAAAATAATTAACCACAGTTTCACTTAAAAGAGCCCAAACAAATTCGAGATGCAATATAAATCAAACTATCAAGAGAAAAATATAGAAAGATCCTTCTAATTTCAACAACAAAACCCAAAAGCATATAAGGGGGGGTTTTGTTAGCTCAAAACTAATGTATCGCGCAAGATTTATTTACATCAAACATGAAATACCATCTTATCGCGAGAGGCCGTACGAATTGGCCTAAAAATTAGGGTAAACCTACTTGCAAGCATTAGAATTGTCCCTGTATCACCTTGGTGCAGAGTGCAGAAGAGCTGAAGAAGTAGAATACTTAAGGGATGAATTGAAATTTGAAGAACTTGTAGAACAACTGCTACATGAACACTGACTCTGATTTATCTGAGAATCGGTATTACTGCTTGACGATGCATTAGAGAATGCACCGACATGTGATGGAGTTGTGAAATGGGTTGGCAATGACATCTTCATGGGAAGATTTGGCAATGGAGATTCAAAATTAAGAACACTGATCGCTTGCCTTATAGAAGGTCTTAAGTTGGGATCAAAGTTAGCACACCATAACCCAACAATCATCAACTGCTCCATTTGCTTTTCGTCAAAATCCATACTCAGTTTCGGATCCCCTGCTTCAAGAATTGTCCTACTTCCATAAAGCTCCCACACCCAAGATACCAAGCCCACCTTTCTTCGTTCCTCATGAGGTTCAACAGCTCTTCTCCCACATGCAATTTCCAAGGCAACAACTCCAAAGCTATAAACATCGGATTCTTTACCGGCTCTGCCACTAGTAACACATTCTGGGGCTAAATAACCCATCGTGCCAGCCAACATTGTCGTTTTGGCACCCAAGTCATGGTCGACGAGCCTAGCTAGCCCAAAGTCCCCGAGCTTTGCATTAAAATTTGAATCCAACATTAAATTGCTCGACTTAATGTCCCTATGAACTACACATTGTTCCCACTCTTCATGTAGATAGAGCAAAGCAGAAGCTAAGCCTACAGCAATCTTGTACCTCAACTCCCATGTTAACATAGTCTTACCATTGAAGAGATGAGTATCGAGACTACCGTTAGGCATGAACTCATACACAAGAAGGAATTCCTGTCTTTCATTGCACCAACCTAGGAGTTGTACTAAATTCCGGTGTCTCAGTCGACTAATGATCTTTACTTCTGAAACAAACTCCTTCTTCCCTTGCTTAGACCCTTGTGACACCCTCTTCACAGCCACATCCCAGTTTGAATCACTCAAGATACCTCTATATACTCCTCCGAATCCTCCCTCACCAAGTTTCCCTACCTCTGAGAAATCATTTGTCGAACGGACTAATTCAGCATAGGTAAATCTTTTCGGCCCTGTCCCCTTTTCATATTCATTGTCTGACAACACATCATCGAGCATAAAATCCTCATTTTCTTTGTCCTTTTTATTTGCTTTCTTCCACCAAAATAACAAAATCAAACCAAACCCACCAACTAAAAAAGATCCACCAAGAACCAAGCCAATTACCAATCCCAGAGTCTTCTTGCTCTTGCCCTTCCCTCCGTCGATTATTGAACCAGAAGGGAAGTCTGTCGAATTAAACTCCCACGAGAGAATGTTATGTACTTCGAAGGATGATCCAGTGGCCGCCGATAAACCCACAGTAACCCATTCGGGTAAAACCTCTCTCAAATCCAAAACATATGAAAGGATAAAATATTTCTCGCTAAAAACAGGATTTAGAGCAAAAGTTAAGTACACACTCAAGTTTTGGGTACTTGAATTATATCTAACCCAAGCAATAGCTTCAGACCCATTCTTTAAAGTACTAGTGTTCCATGTTGCAACCGAGGCAATCGAGTTAACATCGATGCCGACATGATCAAGCCTTGGATCCCAGGCATTTGGAAAAGTATCAAATTCAACTGCAACTACTGGATTTTTTGTTGAATTGAATTTGGAACTATCAGAAATTATCCCAAGGCAATTACCACCTGAATTGTACGGAATATGGGAACCATTAGGAGCAATAAAAAATGCTAGGCCATCGGCTCCATCTGGTGGAAAAAGCATCTTGATCA
This sequence comes from Kingdonia uniflora, assembly GCA_014058105.1. Lineage (NCBI taxonomy): Eukaryota > Viridiplantae > Streptophyta > Magnoliopsida > Ranunculales > Circaeasteraceae > Kingdonia > Kingdonia uniflora. The sequence continues at coordinate 603,183 of JACGCM010000779.1, read as the reverse complement.
CAAAAGTGAAGCGTGTGGTGAAATCGGCTAGTTTTCCAGTAGTTGAGTCATAAAGGCGTACCGGTTCGGTGTAAACAGCACGGCCAACGCTGTTGTTGAGGAGTGCATCACGTCGGTTTGTAGTGAGTTGGATAAATCCATCAGTAGAGGATGCATTCCCTTCTAAGCTTATGTTTCTCGGGCTTAATTCAAAGAAAGAGTAACTGAACGTAGTCGCCTTTACAGAGGGGATGAGAAGTAAGAAGATCAATAATTTTCGAAAGCAAAACATGGTTTTCAAAGGCTGGGAAAGGAAACGTCTTGAGCTGGGCAAGTCCCTGAATTGAACTGAGATATAGGGAGAAATATGTTTAGACCTTGCACCTGAGGACAAGATCATATGACATGTTTTGCAAGCACTTTCCCTTGGCAATTTTGCTACCACTTCGGAGCAGTGTTAGCAACCATGAATCGGGAGGCAAAGGTCCTTGGATAAACCCTTTATATCATTGCCTGTCACCCTTCATGATTTATCCTGGCACAAATTGGAACGTATGGTTTTTGTCCTGGGAACTATGAAACACAATATATCGCTATATGTAGTCATTTGAAAAGAACCTCAAACAAAGAAAAATTAGAAAAGGTCGACTCTTTCCTGGGGTGTGATTCCAAATATCTTTTCAGATGGTCAATTCATTTTTTATTCTTCACTTTGTATCCAGGTTAAATGTATCAGATATCAGATATTAAACCGTGTTTTAGGTGTGGCTTACTGACTTAAGACTCGACAGGTGCTCAGTTTTCTTGCTTTTCTAATTTTTACTCTTTCTTGGTCTCTTTCCTTATTGATTTGATTTGATTTGATTTGATTAAAAAGAACAGTTTACTATTAAACTATAATTCTCTTTACATCAATGGTTTCTTTTATTGCAATAAATAGTTCATTGAAGTAAATTTACGTGATACGAAAGCAAGATTCGTATGTATGAAGATCACGATTGTATTTGAGAGTTAGAGAAAACTATGGTTCCAACTAAAAAAATTAATTTTTTTTAATCAAAATTAACTGATAAACAAATAACCTAGACATCACAAGGGATTGGAATTAGAAACATTAATTCTAATTAAAATAGAATTCTACTTAAATTAGGAAAACTACTCATAACATATATTGAACCTCTCCAACAGAGCTTAAGCTAAAGTATAAAATATAAATCATTAAATAAATATAGGTCATATGGAGGTAGACATCCCTATGAGGGATGTGTCACATCAAACCCTCCATCTGAAAAGATTTCATCCACGAAATCAAGGGGGCGGTACTCAAGAGGACTCACGCACGTATGGAGTGTGTATCTCAGTTTCTTCGTTTCATCCCGCAGAATGTGCACGAAATCTATACGGTGGAACTTTTCTGAAAATCTTGAAGTCTTCTGTAGAATTTTCTGTACCTTGCAATTGTACTCGAAGTCTTTAAATCCTAATGTTAAAGAACGTCTAAAACTGAAGAAAACATAGAAACCCGCGTCTCGAACTTCACTAATCCTAAAACGGATTGACCAACGATTAATTTTCGATCGTGTTTTGACAAATTCATTGGCATGTGCACTGCTGAAACATAACATTCTTTTAACTTTGAGTATTTAAGGCATGCCCTTGCTTACCAGAACTGTTGCATGCCTCGGCATGCCAAAAAAAAATCTTTAAACACTACCTATTTTCTAAGTTGGCTTGGCACTAGGGATATGCTCACAACTGGTCGGTGTATTATTGGGAGAGCATGTGCTGCATGTGAAGTGGGAAGATAAGGTATTCCTCGCTGCACCAAATCATCTCCTTTATTTTCTCCTTCACGATCTGCTACTCTACTACCTGAAAATTCTACAACTTTACCGATTTTGCTTGCCATCATGGCTTGAGTTTCGGTTATGACTTTACTTGGGGATACCCACTGGATACCGTAGCGAGCTCCGGTACCTCTTTTATCGCGAATCCTCGCGATATCGTAAATTGTGGCAGTACTTTTTATCGCGGATTCGGCAAAAAATTGGACGCCGTTCCCCGCTGCTTTCGAGTGCGCACTTGCTGTCCTTAATGGTAGGTTATTGACCGGAACTTCCAAGACAGTTGGCGTCCCTTTGCTCACCGTATCAAACATCAGGGCTTCCGATCCCACGTCGTTATTGACAGGAAGACATACAAACGAGGTTTCCATTTTACCGGTCTGTACGGCGATGCTCCAACCTTTAGGATAGTCGTCGTAAATAGGCGGTAAAATCACCGTTGATTGAGGGGCAGGAAAAAAGCTCATCTACCCAAAGCCTCGACAAGCCCTTCAAGCTTATCAAAATTATCCAATATCCTCACTACATTGTCGGCGAGCGTAGGTTTCTTCGTCGCAGGTCTTCCAGGAAGTATCATTGCTCTTGAAACTGACTACACTTAGATCTAACGCGGTTTTAGTACCAATTGACGTGATTAATATAAACGCGAAAATGAGATTCGCATGAAGATCACGTTGTATTTGAGAGTTAGAGAAAATTAGGGTTTCAACTAAACAAATCAACTTTTTTTAATCAAAATCAATTGAGAAACAAATAACCTAGACCTCTCATTTTATAGAACACAAGGGGGGTTAGAATTAGGAACCCTAATTTTAATTAAAATAGAATTTTACTTAAATTAGAAAAACTAGTCATAACCTATATCGGACCTCTCCAATAGAGCTTAAGCTAAAACATAAAATATAAAACATTAAATAAACATAGATCATACAGAGGTAGACGACCCTATGAGGGATGTGTCACATCATAAATACTAATTTTTTATTTTATTTTTTTGGAAGGTAAGCTAGGGTTGAAAGGACCCCCCCCCCCCTATAAAATAAAGAAAACACGGATCTAGTACAAGATGGGGATAACTACCCCAACCTCCAACAGAACAAACTGAAAGAGGGGACGAGCCTAATACTTAGACGCCAAGCCACAAGGACTACCAACTAAACTAAGAACTCCAACAGGCCCATAGGGGCAGTAAAACGAACAGCGCAACATAATAGCCACGGGTAAAAATAAACAAAAAGGCCCAAAGAACTAAGTGGGAAATAAAATAGCCATGTCTTTTGCTTGCTCTTTCTTCTCTTCCTCCATAGCCTCTTTAGTCCTTTGACTCTTTAAAGTTTTAGCTTCCTTGACCTTCTCATTAGATCTAGAACATGCTTTAGTCGAATTAGAGCATGAAGCCAACTTATTAAAGCTAGCAGATCTAACTAAATCCCCTTGTTTAATGTTGCTAACATGAGGGTTTTCGTTCATATCGTCACTCTCCTCAGTGAGGTCAACCAGAATAAAAGTAGTAATACCAACATTGTTGGTACCAACACTCTTCTTTGCGGTGTATTTGGGATATTCCCAATCATCTTTCTTTTCAACTCCTTTGCCTTTTTGATGCTCATTGTTCTTGGAGATCACACTCTTTTTGGTACCAACTTGAAAGCCTTTTTTGTTATAAGCTTTCTCGGCCTCAATCTCATTTTTTTTCCTCATCCCTTGCCTTTTTAGCTTGAAAATCAGTTGCCTTAATGGGGCATGTCATAGGGCTATGACCAAAGATATTACAATCAATGCACTTAATTGGTACCCAATTGTACTCAGCAATTACATTAATGGTAAACTTCTCGTCAATAAGTAAGGGCAAAAATCTAGGTAAGAGGCTACTCACCTCAACCTCAACACAAACTCTAATAAAAGATTTATGCTTCCTCTCTTCACTTGCTCTATAAAGACACAAAGGTTTCCCAACTATACTTACAATCAATTCAATTCCTTCAGTATTCATAAACTGATCCGATACATCTTTCAGTATCACCCATTTCGGAATAGAATAGACCTCGATAGGTTCAAACTCAATAAAAGGCCTCCATGGCCTAATAATAAACATTCCACTTGCAAGATGGAAAGAACCCATCTCCAAAACTTTTTCTCTGTCCTCATCATTTCCAAATTTGAAAAAATAAATGTTGTTCCTCTTTAATGTCATCTCAAAGTCACTCTTAAGGCCCCAAACCTTAGATAGAGAGTCTTTGACGTACTTGTAAGGAAGTCTCTTACCAATGAAATTTCCCAGAACAATCGATTCACTGTTTTTAATGTTATCCTCAAAGTTGCTAGAATTCATCTTAGCAGTACCAATTCCTCCAATCAAAGTTGGTGAAGTATAAATTAACTTAGCTTTACCTCCTGTTGTGGATGGGGCACCCAACATCTGAGCCCAACTAGGCTTGGAAGAATAATCACCTGGAGTACTCATCTCTAAATTGTTCTTAGAAGTTTTGTTTGTTGAAGGAAAAGCAAGAAATTCTTCAACATTAAAGCAACTAACCTGACCATGACCATCTCCTTCCTTGGCAATTACAGGTTCCCTTGCATTTAACTCTTCAGTTGCACTCACAGCTACACCATTACCATCGTAAATAATAGCTTCAATTGGATAATCATTTTCATTAAAATTACTCACTGGATTTTCTTGAGCTTCAATCTCCATCAAACCATCAACTGATTTTGACTTCTGAATCTCCCTCAGTTTTTCCCAAGGTGTCAATTCTAACATTTTATAATCAATCTCATCGACACTTTGAGTATTGGCATCATCATCTTCATGTTCATGGTCTAGAGATTGTGTTTCATCATCAATGGCATCCTCAAATAAGGCCATCGAAGAATCATTGCTTAGACTAGCTCCAGATGTATTCAACTCCTCATTTACTTTGGGGAGTTTCATCAATTTAGTAGCTTCATCCTCCAAATCTGGATTTTTTGTCAAAGATGGCAATTCATGAAGTCGGACATTCGCCATTTTGATTCTTGAAGATGATCAGCTTCCATTACCATGTCCTCTATTAGCTTGGTTATTGTGGCCTCCGGCCATGGACATGGATGGAGAATCCCATCTTCTGATCGATGAGAACAATCTGCTCAACTCAAACCCTAATTTCTCATTGTTTGGGAGAGCTTTTAACTAACCTGATAGTCTTTGGTCCTCTGTGCCTTGCTCCTAATTTTATTGTTCAAAATAAATCTCTATCTAGCCCAAAAATAATGTTGATCAAAGGCCCTTTTGGATCTTATGAAAATCAACAATAGCAAACATTCATCATTAAAAATAGGCTGATTTAGAAAATTAAAAATCATTTTCCTTCTTTTGTCATCTAAAATTAGGCAGGAAGCCTATAATCCTCAGTCATTCTTAGATTTTGTTGCCCTTTCTCATATTGTCGTTTTATGGCAAGATAAGTCCAAAATTTATCCTTGATGTTCCTATCGCTTTAGAGACAACTAGTTTTGATGGACATACCATAGATGCATATAACTTGCTGTATTTGAGAACATGAGAAATGAACAAAAATCTATGGCTTTTGGCATGAGCTTTACTATTTTACCTACCCAACATGTTGTTTGTGATCCAGAAGATCTATGAAGTATCACTAATTTAGTGTCATACTTCTATTTAAGAGTATTTCTTTAGTTTTAGAAGTATGAGTTTATATTTCTATTTAGAGTATTACTCTAATTTAGTAATAGGAGTCCAACTTCAAAAATAGGACTTGTACTCTATAAAAGGACAAGCCTAAGTTTAGAAAATCTAATTGGAATTTAGGAGTTCTATTGTAATATTTCTATAATAAAGAAACCCTAAGGGGAGAATTTCCTCCCCACCAATTCTATTGTGTGTTATTTGTAATCTTTTTTATTGTTCTTCTAATTAATACTCTCCTAGCAATTATGAATTAAGTGGAATCAGAGCAGTATTTTGTTCATCCTTAGGGGATTGTGGTTTATGGTCTCGACATGCGACTAACTCAAGCAATCTGGGAAGAGATCTAATTAGAAGAATAACATCATGTCTACAACCAAGAGATGACATGACCATGAAGATAAGAAAGGGAGCAAAGAAAAGAGGGTGATGACGATGAATCTAGAGATTCTAAAAGCGTCAAATCCGAGGAAATCGCGGATGTTGGTAAGTGTTAAAATCCTAGAAAAGATCTTAAAATTGATTTTAAGATTTATATAACCATTTTTCATGAATTTGTGGATGCCGCAAAAGAGGATAATCATTTTGGTAGATGGCCAATACTAGTAAGTTCCGCATTACTGGAGGTTATACATATTCCGCCAGTTGTACCTCATGAGTATGATACAAGTCTAAAGATAGAAGTGATTCACAAGAAGCAACTACGGAGGAAGACTTGCGAGTACCAGCTGAAGTCTTCCAATCGGGAGTTGGGACTGGATCTTCAATTACCAGTATCTAATGACCATTGGGAGAGTACTTCGATAGATTTTAAGGGAGAATTGGTTACTATTCAGATCTGGAAGCGATTATATACTCTTATCTCTACTATATGAAGACTCCACAGAAGACACACGTCTACCATCGGTTAAAGATTTATGGATTGAACAAGAAAGTCCTTTGAAGGAGTACGTTATTCTGGAGAGGGGAATGACATCGACCAGGAGCGATTGAAAAGGCAAGCTTTTCAACAAATCAAAGTGGTACACCGTGATACGGGGGCTTCTAAGTTCCCACATCTCATGTCCTAGCTTAAGCATGAGCTCAAGGTTCCTAAAAGGGGGCGCCATGATCCAGGAGTATCTAGGAAGTACCACTAATTTAGTATCATACTTCTATTTTAAAGTATTTATCTAGATTTAAAAGTATTTCCATTCTTATTTAAAGTATTACTCCAATTTAGCAATAAGAGTTAAACTTCAAAAATAGGACTTGTACCCTAAAAAAGGACAAGCCTAAGGTTAGAAAACCTAATTGGAATTTAGGAGTTTAATTGTAATCTTTTTATGGAGCAATAAAGAAACCCTAAGGGGAGATTTTCCTTCTCACCAATTCTATTGTGTGCTTTTTGTTATCTTTTTTATTATTTTTCTAATTAGTACTCTCCTATCAATTATAGATTAAGTGGTATCAGAGTTGTTAGGAATTACGGTAGCTAATCCCAATCCCTCACCCCAAGAACGATAAATGGAAACGTTAATTGAGAAATTAAATGAAAGACAGAACACAAACGATTTACCCGGAGGAGGGAAGTGGAAAACCCTTACGGATAAAAAACTACTCCCCGTGAACAATCTACTATAATCAAACAGGTTACACGATCTCTCCAAGCTTCTCAAGCTTTAATAGAGTCTCTCAAATTCTAGGTCTCTAGAATTAAACTCGCACAGAGAAAAGATAATCTAAACAAATAAACTAATCTCCTTTATATACTAGGAAACTAAAATACAAGTAGAATGAATCTCGAGGCAAACTCAATGTCTCAGAATAGCATCCAAAGCAAACCTACGCGTAGCTCATTCGAAGGACTTTAACGATAATTGGTCTCCAGCCCTAGAAACATGTAACTCGTTCGAACGGCATCCAAGTTCGTTCGAGCCACTTTGACGAACCATGTTCTAAAATGTAAAAACAGATAATCTCACTCAATCAACTTTGAAGCTCGTTCAAATGACTTTGACAATTTCAATTTTTGACAATTTTAGTCTTCAACAATTCCATTCTTCACATTCGAGTTCACACCCAACAATCTCCCGAATCCCGTAACCCATCTCCAGATCTCCAAATGAATTACTCACACTACCTGGACCTTTAATCATGAAGATCCACTTACGAAATTTCACAATCTTTAATAAATCTCCCACTTAAAATTTGAAATGTGAGGTTCCCGTAACTCTACCCATCTTCAAAGTAACTACATTTGTAACCGTGTCAAACTGAACTCTTCACGCCAAAAGTTATCATACCACACAAAGCCATGTGATAAATCAAGAGCATCCCCTTGTAAACTTTCAAAGTTGCACCGTACTCATGCCATTGCAATCAATAATGTAATTAACCATTGTCATCTTGATACCCAAGTAGCTTCGATATAACACCACAAAACTGTAGCCTTTTCCATGTAACTAACGTACTCCGCCATCACAAGTAAACATAACCCTGCAAGCCGAACAAGAATTACTTCATAGCTATGAGCTACAACCAAGTCTTCTTTGAATACATAATATTCATTATCAATATTTCACAGCTCCCACTTCATGAGAAAACTCTAGTCTCATGTAAACAATGACATACATTAGCAAACAAATCATCAATGAGTTAGACATACCTCGATCTAAACTCATATCGCATTCCATAACCAAACAAACACGTGTCTCAAGCCCAAAGTAATGACAAATGGCGTGCTATCGAATAATACTCCAAACCAGTCTCAATGTACTATGTCAATAACAACTTCTATTTCGCGTTCTTCCTGTTAAACTATACCATATACATAAGGATTAGCCAATTTATCAGTCCAACCCTTCATTGAGATAACCGTTCCCATGACTCTTTAATCTTACCCATGCTAGAACTTGCATATGCAACTAGCATATCTTCCATACTCTAAGAACGGATAATCCATGAGTTATCCAAACTCATAACATCAGCAATGGTCTCTGTAGTATTTCATAAATCTACCAATGATATAAACATATCTAACATCAAGCCCTATCATTTCGGTATATATCTTAAACATGTATATGAGCTCTCATGTATGAACCTCCATAATGCAACTTCACCTGGTAACTATGGATCCATGTAGCTGACTTACATACTTATCTTTAATAAGATCAATCATGAAGAATTTTTATTCCGCATCAAGAATCACTCAATCCGAAAACACAAAGCCGCCACAAAACAACTAGCTTCAAAACCGGTGAACCAAAACATCTTGACATAAGCACCTGTTTCTTCTTTAAAGCACTTTACCACAAGTTTCACATTGAACCGCTTAAACAAACTTGTTCTCGTTTAACTTATAAACTAACTTATGAAGTAAAAAGTTTTACCATCAATAATAGGATTACATCCTATACTCGATATGATTATTGAGATCCCATTTCATCATCATCCATGACAAGCTCCTACTTGCTCATGACCTCACCTTATAAAGCCATCTGGTAGTCATCACCAATATCGGCTAGCCACAAACAATGTAGAGAGTAATGAAAATGGACCGCATGTCTCGAAACCATGGTTCTTCTTTTTATTACAATCGGAGGAGTATACGGTTCTCGTTGGACATTTTCAACCAATGGTTCCAACACTATTTCTGCAGAGATTTTTACATACTCACATAACCCCAATAAATTTACTTTTTCGGTCCAATTATCCATGTCTTCACAAAAGACATCATCATTGGATATCACATCAATAAGTTGGATAATTTTCTGATTCTTCGCATCACAAGATCGGTCATCAAAATCATCACAAACATATCCAATGAACATGCGCAAACTAGGCATATAATCTAGTAATGACCTACTACTAAAATAGACAAAAGAAGTATAAATGATTATCTCCTTTTTCGTCCAAGTGATCTCTTCTAATAGTCCAAGATCCAATGCATTCCAAGACTCTATATTAATCGCCAAAACTACCAAATCTACCCAAAACTGCTTTGACAACTCGATGAAACATTTTATACTTCGCGCCCTTTCAGTAATCTCACGGACCACACTTTCAGCCATACCAAACTCTTATAGTATTATTGGGATCTTCTCAAGCCTTTCAATCCCAATTGATGTTTTATCTATAATAAACTCGTTACAGCTAAATTGATCACCATCACCGTTAGACCTAAGACGCTTCAACATTGAACCCGTCTTAATCTCAACCCAAGCTTTCCATCTAGCAAAGACATCAAATCAATCTATTTCATTCTTCAAGAAATGTACACCAAGCTCTCTTGTGAAATCACCAATAAAAATAACAAAACTATGAAATCCCCCGTTAGAACTAACTCTAGTCGGTTCCCATACATCATCGTATAAGTGGTTCAATCCCATATTCTATTTTTTTTCTCTTTCTAGGAAACCCAACTTTCTTTTGCTTCACCAAGGCAACGTCATCACAAAAGAACAAATCTTTCAATTTTAACTTGCCAAGTATTCTCCTCGAGAACAATGTTTTCATCCACGTGACCAAGTTTTTCGTGTCATGCTCTAGAGCCCACCATCGAAGTAACAATACCAATAATCTCATCATTAGCGTTATACGTCCCTAAGTACACATCTTGTCTTTTGTCCCAAGCTAAAATAGTAGCATCCTTCATAATCGTAAAAACATCATCGCCGAAGGTAGCCAAAAGACCCAAGTTTAATAGTTGGCTTGAAAACATATTTCTAGCCATACTAAACACATAATACATCATGCCCAAACTTAACGAATTATCATTCGTTAATGCAACCCGAACGTCTCCATTATCTACAATTTGATAACACTCATCATAGTTAGACAATTTGTTTTTACCCGACGTAATTTCCAATGGAGCATCCAAGTCTAACCTCAACTTTTTACAAACACCATAAGGCAACCACCATGACTTATCTCGAGTACCATGAATCACATTACATGGTTTATCCTGAATATCACAAGTCATAACAACAAAATCATTAGAAATAAAATTGGAGGCACTATCAGAATTTTTACCTTCCCCAGAGAAAGTCGCATAACGTCTCTTTACAGATCTTATCTTCTTTGTCGATCTGCAATCTTCCTTCTTATGACCAATTTTACTACAATTCTAGCAAATATCTTGTTGATTGCAATTCCATGCCTTTATGCACCTTTTGCTTCCATTCTCAATATGTGAAACTCTCTTTCCTTTAACTTCAACATCCGAGTAATCACCCGATGTTAACAACAAAATTCCAAAGGGTATTACGCGAGAATCATCACCAAAGACTTCAATTACATCGTTGAAAGTAACCTACTTATGAGAATTTGAAACACTCGTAACACACTTCTGAGAATTTAAATTACTCGAAGTTAATTTAAACATCTTTTATAGTTTGTCCATTATCTCTAACACGGTACTTACTTTAGGCAATTTAGAAGAAATAGAACTTGAGAGTGTTGAACGAACTTTATAAAGAACATCTTGATCTAAAAGCTCCCACTCCAAACGATCCATATCGGCCAGCTTCGTCAAAATCCTTCCTAAAAGAAAATTATAATCCTTCGCATATAAAAAATCCTCTACTTGCATCTTTTAAATCCCAAAGTTCAATCCATTGAATTCATCGATTTCTAATTTCTTCATATCGGCTATCACTCTTCACATAAGCCCTATAACACTTACTCTGACCCTAGTTATTAGTAATAAAGGTAGCTAATCCTAATTTATCACCCCAAGAATGATAAACGAAAATGCCAATTGAGAAATTAAATGAAAGACAAAATACAAACAATTTACCCGGAGGAGGGAAGTGGAAAATCCTTACGGATAAAAAAATACTCCTTACGAACAATCTACTATAATCAAACAAGTTACACGATCTCTCCAAGCTTCCCAAGCTTTAATAGAGTCTCTCAAATTCTAGGTCTCTAGAATTAAACTCGAATAGAGAAAAGATAATCTAAACAAATAAACTAAGTCTCATTTATATATTATGGAACTAAAATACAAGTAGAACGGATCTCAAGGCAAACTCAATGTCCCAAAATAGTATCCAAAGCAAACCTACACATATCCCGTTCAAACGACTTTAATGATAATTAGTCTCCAGCCCTAGAAACATGTAACTCGTTCGAACGACATCCAAGTTCGTTTGAACGACTTTGATGAACCAAGTTCTAAAACGCAAAAATAGATAATCTCGTTCGAACGACTCCTATTTTTGTTCGAACGACTTCGACAATTCCAGCCTTCAACAATTCTATTCTTCACATTCGAGTTCACACCCAACAAGAGTGGTGTTTTGTTTATCATTGGAGGATTGTGGTTTATGGTCCCGACATGCGACTGGCTCAAATAATCTGGGAAGAGATCTAATTAGAAGAAGAACATCATGTTTAACGCCAATATCTCAAGAGCATCTACTTCCAAGAGATAACATGATCGTGAAGAGAGGATAGGGAGCAAAGAGAAGGAGGAGGAGGATGACAATGAATCTAGAGATTCTAAAAATGCCGAATCTGAGGAAATTACGAATGCTATTAAGTTTACGAATCCTAGAAAATATCTTAAATTTGATTTTAAGATTTATATCACCATTTTTCATGGATTTGTGAATGCCGGAAAAGAGGATAATCATTTTGGTAGATGGCCAATACTAGTAAGTTTTGCATTATTGGAGGTTATACTTATTCAGCCGATTGTTCCTCATGAGTATGATACAGATCTAAAAATTGGGTAGATTAATTCACAATAAGCTACTACGAAGAAAGACTTGCTAGCACCAACTAAAGTTTTATAATCAAGAATTGGGACTGGATCTTTAATTACCAGTATCTAATTATCATTGGAAGAGTAATTTGATAGATTTTAAAGGAGGAATAGCTACTATCAGATCTAGAAGCGATTATATATTCTTATCTCTACTAGATGAAGACTTTATAGAAGACACTTGTATCGGTAAAAGATCTATGGATTGAACGAGAACGTCTTTTTAAGGAGTATGGTATTCTAAACAAATTGGTACACTCGTGATATAGGGGCGTTTCTAAGTTCCCACATCTTTAATTCTAGCTTGAGCAAGAGCACAAGGTATTTTAAAGGGGAAACCATGATGTCAGAGGATTTATGAAGTATCACTAATTTAGTGTCATACTTCAATTTTAGAGTATTTCTTTAGTTTTAGGAGTTTGAGTTTATATTTCTATTTAGAGTATTACTATAATTTAACAATAGGAGTCTAGTTTCAAAAATGAGACTTGTACCCTATAAAAGAATAAGCCTAAGGTTATAAAACCTAATTGGAGTTTAGAAGTTCTATTGTAATCTTTCTATGGAGCAATAAAGAAACCCTAAGGGGAGAATTTTCTCCCCACCAATTCTATTGTGTGTTCTTCATTATCTTTTAGATTATTCTTCTAATTAATACTCTCCTAGCAATTGTGGATTAGTTTGATCCACCCCCAACAAAAAAGAAGAAGACCGAAATTAGAGATTAGATGTGTAACATAAGTTCTTCTTTATGTTGATTCATCTTAAATTTTGCATTTACAAAACTTTGAACACATTTCCCTTATTATTCAATAAAATCTATTAAACTTAATGGAGTTGAAGGATTTAGTTATCGATTGCTTGATGACTATTATATGTCAGCTGGCATATAGATGTGGAATGTCCTGTACCATACGTCCATATGCAAAATGGTTTGGCCAAGTCTTTAATAGAGTGCCTTCAATCAATCATTATGCAAACTTAAGTGTACTCAGCTTTCAGCTTCATCGTGGGGTTATGTTGTATTATGCCTCTGCTCTTAAAAAGATCAGACCTTTTACTTATCATCAATATTCCCCAATACAACTAATCAAGGGGCCAACAACTGGATATCTCCTTTTTTGTACTTTTGGTTAAACAGTGCAACTGTTAACACGTTCTCAATTAACAAAGATGAACCCTCAACAACGCCTTAATATATATGTCGGGTTTGATTCACCAGCAATCATCTGATACATAAAACCCATGATAGGTGATACGTTTACTACAATGTTTGCAGATTGTCACTTTGATGAGATGCAATCCCAGCCCTAGGGCAAGGCTACCAAAGCGGCAGATTTAGGCCTCTTCCCTAGAAGGGGCCTCAAAATCTCTTAAAAAAAACATGTTATTTCGCTTAAAAGAATGCCTAATATCAAGGAGGGAATATCCTTAACAAACTAAATCTATAATTAAATAATAAGTACAGTAAGATAAAAGTATGGGTGGCAATGGGTCGGGTTCGGGTCGGTTCTTCATACTTCAGGACTCGGAACAATTTAAGCTGGGTATATCGGGTTTGGGTCCTAAGAAAGCCGTCCCAGAACCGAATCTATTTAAATTATGGGTTATTAGTTGGTTTCAGGTCCTACTGTTGAGTATTTAATGCATGTAGATATTTGAAAACCCTTCATGCTTCCTATATAAAATAAAAAAAGCTTTTTGCACAATTTTATCAACATATCTCATTAAAAAATAAGTCAAACATTTTGGATCAATGTAACACTAATCATCATACTGATTATGATCAATAAACAAAGTGTATGGGTATACCATAAGGATTATGGATTATGGTGTGGTAGAAGGTTAGGGTACTATCATGAATATCTAAATTAGGGTTATCAATAGTAAGGACTAAATCCGTTACCCGGTCTGGTCTGATCCATTAGTAAAGGTTTATGATTAATTTTTGTAGCTCTATTAGGAAACCCAGACCGTTAAGGTCCGGCCCGATAAGCTAACAGATTGGATAAGGATCCACCTCTATCTAATCCGCTAAAGATTTGATCCGTTAAAGATACATACTATGGGTGTTATTATTGTAATTATCTTCTAATAAAGAATCTTAATTTTGCTTCTATATTCTTTAAATAATAACTCATGGCTCATTATAGAGTATTTTCTTCTCTTAAATCAATTTTTTTTTATAGCGCCACAAAGGCCAAAGAATAAGATCTTTAAGTGTGAAATGACAATTAGGGTTTACGTAAAATGATTGTTCGTAAAAAAAGTGGTTTTCACGTAAGGATTCTTTAAGATTTTCCCCTCTGTAGAAATCTCTTTTTTTTGTTAAAGGATTTGTTCGAACCGGGTCAGGATCGACCAAATTATTAATAGACTGGGTTAGGATCCACAGTTTTATGGTCTTATAGGATTCAGATTGGGTTAGGACTAGTGGAGTTTCTTAACGGATTGAACTAGGATCATAACAGGTCCTAGTCCAATCTGGTCCATTAACAGCCCTAATCAAAATTGGTGTAGTGTATATTTTCTTTGGATTATAAAGAAATATCTTTGAGTTTCAATAAGAAATGGAACAAATCAAGAGATTTCCCAAAAAAAATTAATAAGAAATTGAAGGTAGAAATCGTATAGAGATTGGAGAGACGAAGACTAAATAAAAGTTTAAAGTTAAACTTTGGTTTTAATCGGGTAGACCCGTAAACCGAAATACCCATCGGGTTTTATATCATCGGGTTCAGGCCCTATCGGGTCGGGTCGAAAAAGACCTGAATTTAAATGGGTAATAAAATAATGGATCCAAACCCAATCTAAATGATCTCGCTTCGGGTTCGGGTAATCGGTTCTACATTGCCACCCCTAGCTAAGAGTATTTGATGGAGAGTTGTTGATTCGAAAGATATCCAATATCTCCAAACTCCTCCCTTCCATAAATTTTAGACAGTTAAACTATCAAACTCTATTAATCTGACTCTCCCTTCATTTCATTTCTTTTCTTTTGAATTGCCTCTCCCTTTTTAAGAAGTATAGGCTCTCTCTTTCCTTGAAGTCAATCTCATTTGTGTTCAGTCAATTTTCTCGCTTTTTAAGATTTATTGGGTAAAAATTGGTGTGATTGTCATCCATTAAAATTTTTGATATGACCATATGAGAGCATCCACAATAGCCTCCCTATACTTATTTTAGAGAGGCAAAAAAAGTTAGAAATGCTTTTACGGACTCCTTAAAATTTGAAGACTCCCAATTTTTACACGCTCTCTCCTCAATAATAAGGAGAGGGAAGTTACATTTGGGTAGCCACATGAGCACTTTAATTATGTGGAAAGTGTTTCTTCTACTTTTGTAATAAAAAGTTACTTAACTCCCTTTTTTAGAAAGTATGTTAATCTATATAAATAAGGAAGAAGATGATAATTTTGTTTGAATCCTAACGTCAAATCACAAAAAGCACAGACTCGAGGATTGGTTTGTACTGCCTCAATTCAATTTTTTACCAATTTTGGCGAGGAATTGAAATTCAGCCGTTGGATTAATGTTCTAGTGTAATGTTACCTTATTACCCTTCTCCTCTTCAATTACTTAACATCTCCAATATTAGTCTATATTCTGCCCTCTCCCCACAACTATCCTACCCTAAATTTCTAGTGAATATGGCAACTCTCACACTTGAGTACTTAACATCTCCAACAGTTGGTTATATTTCGTCCTCTCCTCTTTGATTACTAAACATCTCCAACAGTTAGTTATAGTACAAATCATCTCACATCTCATATCTCACAATTCTCCTAATCTAGATAGGCACTCCATATGGCGATTCACACATTTGATATGACAACTTTCACCCTCTAACCCATATCCTCTTTTTGTATGCCTAATAGTTTTCTTAGCCACCTTAAGCCATTTACTATAGTCACAGAACTCTTGAAAATTATCCTCCCTAGTTATCTTTATATCCAAGTATCTCAGCTTCGTAATGTGAGAATAGACATACATAAAAACTTAATCCACGCATTTACTTCCCCAGCAATTGTTTTGAGAAGACCCAAACATTATCTAGCAATAATCAGGACCTAATGAACACATTGTTTCCAAGCTTCATAATTACATAATAATAAAGATAAACTATACTAATACTTATTTATACTCCAAAAGCTTCTTAATTTTTTATGATCTACATACTTTAAGAAATCAAATTTGAAATGTAATCCAGACATACTTTAAGTTTTTATGCTATTGTGGAACACTTTTCCTATATGAAGCAGGCAAGCAGGGATTAATCTAGAACCTAAATGTAATCCTATAAATATAACCTTTATTCTTAACATTATGGTGGCCACTTAAAATACTTTATAATTGGCCTACAATATTATACAATAGTAATTGATACTCCAAATATATAGGAGATAATATTAGAAACTCATAGGCTTTAGAATTAGTTCCCTTCTTTAATAAAACTCTATTTAGGGTTTATAAAGTAGAAGACTTTGGCATCTCACAACACAACTTATTCCTTATATTTCAACACTATTCTATTATATTTCTAAGACTACTATATATGATCTTCTTCTTCTTCTTCAAGGTATGGATTTGTACTACTTTTAACCCTATTCATTATTTGACATTAATTGTACCCTCAATTATATTTTGTTTAAAACAACCTTCAGTTCCCTTCTTTAATAAAACTCTATTTAGGGTTTATAAAGTAGAAGACTTCTGTATCTCACAACACAACTTATTCCTTATATTTCAACACTATTCTATTGTATTTCTAAGACTACTATATATGATCTTCTTCTTCAAGGTATGGATTTGTACTACTTTTAACCCTATTCATTATTTAACATTAATTGTACCCTCAATTATATTTTGTTTATAACAACCTTCGGTTCCAAAGAATATTTTTCCATATAAATCTAACCTAATTACCCAACTTTTCATATTTAAATTTATTGTCATATCACAATAAAACTAGATATTAATTTGTATTTACTTAAATATGATTTCTATTTTTCTTATTTAGATATATAATGGCCATTGTTAAGATACGAGACTACGATTCAAGTATGGATGAGGAACATCCTTCACACATTGTCTTAACAAAAGCAATTGTGTAGATTGGTGTCATTACAATGCGATGGGTAGTTAACAGTCAAACCAATGATGTTATATCAACACGAGATGTCATTAGAACAATCCAATGTATTACTATAAATTTCTAGTATCTTTTAGCCACTTATGGACGTGAGATAACAACGGATTTTATCAAAAATGTTTGTCACAAGAACCCAGGAATCTTTGTTGCTATTGGAGATTAGTTCTGGAACACTAATAGTGACTAGCTCTTCAATTATTTTGCCGAAGTTGCCTCATTGACCCTCCAAAATAATCGTACATCTATGTTTGTACATTTGGAAGTGGAGATGATTCATATTTATAATAAACTTCGCCAAAGAATAGAGGATTATCAAATGAAATCTTCAGCTACACTACCTCCATCCAATGTAACACTATTTCAGGTAAATAACCTACTTAGTTATTTAATTTGTTCAACAGGGAACTATTTGAAGTCGTCTATCATATATTGTAATTCTCACTTTTACTTGTGTCAAACAGGCAATGGAACAACCTTTAAACGGGAAAGAAAAGTTAGGAAGTAACAGACGATCTGTACGACGTTAGAGTTGTCAACCCCACTAATAGGCAATTATACTGCAAACATCGTTGGGGAAATAGATCAACATTAGTTGATGAGATAAGCAATACGGGACAATTCCAGCACAATGATAATGAAGATCCCAATTCTGAACCTAGCTCAATATTGGATGTTTAAAATTCAGAGGCTACAAAGAAAACTGCGAAACGAACCAAACCAACTGCTAAAAAATGTCCAGCAGTTCAAAGAAACAGTGAGCCAATGAATCAGATATTGAAGAGGTAATCAACTATCTACGTATAATAATTGTATACTTTTAACTAACATTTTTTAAGAATAATATACGATAAATAAGAAAAATTATCAGGTTGATGGAACTACAATCATAATTAATGACCTTGAAAATAACGAGATTTGAAATTCTTAAAAAAGATCATCTCGCCTCCAATTGAAAATTCCAAGATGAAGAAGATGCAATCAAACAAATTACTATAGATGACGATGAAGATAGTGACGCAACACTCAATGATCAACATGAAAAAGAAGAATAAAATGTTTCCTACCTTTCACTCGAATCGTCTCAATATGTGTAAGATATGTTTATGCGTCTAATTCATTTATATTTATAATTTATAGTTTATAGTTTATGAATTATTTCAAGTAGATCAACAAGCAATTATAATTTACTTTTCATGAGAAAATTATCTTAGCATTATATTGTAATACAAAATAAATAATAAGCATTACCATCTTAAGTATGATAGAGTTTTCATATGTCACATTTGTATAAATATTTGGTATGAAAGTGAGTTTGAACATCGAAACAAGGAAATACTAATAATTACATAAAAAAAATCGATCTCTAAACTGGAATCACAAGTAGATGAAACAGATCGATACATTGAATCACAACTCATCTCATTCTAAATTAAAATACACTATTGACATTAAAAAAAGAAAGAAACTAGAACATAACTTCTCAACATAATGGTTAGCGCACTCCTACTCGCGTAAAACATGAATTTAAGGAGTACATGCCACCACCCCTCCCTATCTTTGAAGGAGGCTGTTGTGGATACTCTTAGTAGCAAAATGTATTGAGATATGAGTTCAGCTTAACAAGGGGCTTCAGGCATATTAAATAACCAACTTATGATTTCCTTTTGCATGTGGGGCCTAACTTAGAAAGTTCGCTTGGGGCCACCAAACTGCCTAGCAAAAAAAAAAACCAAACTGCTAGGGTCGGCCCTGATGAGATGATTTTCCCACTTTTTGGTTAAGATATGATAGGAAATTGACGTTAAATTTAATGGAATGATATTCCATTGATAGTGGCTACTCCATCTTTATCTATTTTTATCATATAACTTTATAAGGTGAACTGATGTGGGCAGTAGTATTAGCGTGAATCTACGAACGTGGAAGCTTAATTTGTATTTGATTTAAGTTTGAACTTTAACTAAAGTTTAATAAGAGAAAAACTCAACTTTTTTCATAAACAAATCAACTGTACTAACTACTTAAAAATAAATAACCTAGACCTCCCTTTTCATAGAACACAAGGGGGATTTAGCAACCTTAATTCTAATTGAAATAGAATTATACTTAAATTGAGAAAACTTCCTCTTTAATCTTATATTGGTTAATCAAGCAAGTCCTTAAATCAACTTAACATCTCCAGTAATAGAGAGGCTTGAATTAAAATAGCATAAATATAAATAGTCCATTGACGGTGAGAACGACCATTAGAGGACAATTCACATCAAATTCCTCCCTTAGCAGAAGATTTTAACCACAAAATCAACAAGTTTTCAAACATCACAGAACTCGAAACTTTCTGATATGGCATGCCCATCTTCGAACTTCAAATTTTACAGCAAAATTTACCGTAAACCGAGGTCATACCCATGTATGGGGGTATAATGTTGTCACCAACATAACTACATCCATTGACAACTAAAATTAAAAACTAAAAAAATATTGTGTTCTGCACCTCGAAACCTGCTAAGAAGCTTTCTTAAAATAGATCAACATACAAAAAATATTCTTTGCCTAGGGCCATCATCTCCCCCATACGGATTAAATATTGGGATACCTCAGACTCTAACATGAGTGAATGGAATTATTTGACGAGACCGATCTGCATCTTGTGATCCATACATGTCTCCTAAATCCACTGCTGAGTAGCACGTTGATTGGTAGCTACCGCTGAAGATACACTATTTTGTTAGACTCGGCTCGGCCTTTTGACCGCACTCACTACTAGAGCTGGTTATTTTTTATCCTGAAGCATGTGCACAGCACGTACTGCTGGAGTTTTCTTTCCTAAATGATAAGTTGTAACTGTTTGTATGGTATCACACTCCCTCATTTCCCCATCGCGAACCTGTAGTATTTGGAGAAAAAAAATCTGTAATTTTCCTCCTTTAATCTCCCCTCTCCACTTTTTGCAGACAGTTCCTCTTCTTCTGGTTCTCTCTTCCAATCGTGAAGATAAATCTGCGATAGTTATTTGGGAGTGATCGTGGGATGATTTGGCTTCGACAAGAGCGTGGGATAAAGCGGCTTTAGGAGCAGATCTGGCTGCTTGGGTGTTGGCTTGGACCTGATTTAGGCCTCACGAGATAGAATTTGTTGTCGGCTTGCCCAAGAAAGAAAATCTGCCTTCGTGAGTGCCACCGGCGCTATTGTGGTACCGACCACTATCGGGACTGATGTCGGCAGCCCTTGTTGGCTGTATTCTGGGGTCGTCTCAGTTGGTCAATGGTTGCCGTGGTCGGTCTGTTGGCTATGGGTTGTACCCTGATTTCCTCAACATTACAAGTTTCGGCCTCAATAATGAAACTTGCAAACAGATTGTTAAGTTTGTCGCTCCTTGCGGCGACACTTCCCTCAAGAGAGGGGTTTTCTAGTATGCCTAATGGAGGTGGTTAGGGGGATGGGAAAAAGCTCATTTTCTAAAAGCCTCAACAAGATTATCAAGCTTATCCGCTATCCTCACCACATCATGAACGAGTGTAGGTTTCTTCGTCACGAGTCTTCTACGTGCATCTTACTCTTGAAACTTGCTATACTGGGGATGTAAACGCGGCTCTGATGCCAATTAATGTGAATCTATGAGCGCGGAAGCTTAATTTGTTTTTGATTTACACTAAGTTTAAACTAGATCTCAACTAAAATTTAATAAGAGGTAAATTTAACTCTTTTCATAAACAAATTAACTCTACAAACTACTTAAAAACAAATAACCTAGGTCACCCCTTTTATAAAATACAGGAGGGATTAGAATTAGTAACTGTAGGGACCTATCCCTAGCATTGAACTAGTACCATGCCAGACTCATGCAACATACACGTGACATACACGCTATTAACAATAACACCTAGACCACGTACTGAAGAAGAACGTAACTCGAGCACTCTAGATGAAACAGAAATAGTCAAGGCCACACGAACTGGCAGTTACAGTAGTAACTCCTAACTTCCCCTATTTTAGGAAAATGTGCTTACACAAGAAAATGAACTGACAATGAGGTCTATAAAAGGAGAAAGATACAGAAGAGAAAGGGGATCAAGTTTTTTCTAGCTCAAGAGATCATAACTTGTAACCAAAATATCAGTCTCAAGTAATAAAGTCACAGTTACTAAATCCTCAAACTGAAGTCGTGGTTTTTACCTATTTAAAGGTTTCCACACTAAATCATTTGTGTCATTTATATACTAATTGCGTCAAGGATACATTTGGTGTAAGAGCCATTCGAGCTATAAAATCAGGCCCTTATATTTGGTACCGTCTGTGGGAAAGAAGATATTTCCATGAAATCCAAAGGCAAATAGTTACTCAACGATCAATTTTTAATCATGGTAACCTCTAAGCGACCAGCTACAACAGATCAGCATGAATTCTCAATAGAACCTAATCAGCTCGCAAAATTAAGGGCGAACCTCAATGCATAAATAAAGAAGCAGAATGAGCTCAAACGTTAGTTGTTACACGACCGACAACATCAAGATCAAGAGCTTGAAGATGAACGTAAAGCTTGACAAACAGAGTTCAAACGACATGAAAAATAGATGACCACATTACAGACTGCCTTAAAGTACTATAAGACAATCAATAGGTTTAACCTCCCATGGAACGTGATTAGATATCGACGAACTCCAGACTTTCAGCATGAGATAGGTTAGGACCTCGAGCGGCCACTAGCAGTAGAGCTTCCAAGTATCAACGCAATGATCCACACGTACTAGAAGCTTCCATTCATCTAGGATGAGAAGATCAGTTAGAGATTAATAGAGGAAATAGGCCCTCCAAGCATTAAGAAGAGGAGTCACGGCCTCTATCCAGGGTATCAGTTCGTGAACGTTCGAGTGAGGGAAGCGGTAATCATAACCTCTGATCTGTACGCAAATCCGTTCCAGCACCACGTCAGTTCATCACACAGAAACATATGGATCAGCGAATCAAAGAATTAATAGAAGCTCAAGCTCTTGCCAGTAATGATGATTTGACCAAATTATAAGGTAGTCTGATCGCCAAAGAGGTGTTTGATATGGAAGTACCGATAGGTTTCCATACTCTGAAGATACGTAAGTACAAAGGCACTGATCCTAAAGAACACATCCAGTAATTCTGAAATTCATTGGGGTTGTATTCAAATTTGAACCACATTCTATCGTTACAAGCCTACAGGGAGAATCGCTCTGATGGTTCCATTCTCTACCTTAAGATTTAATCCTCACGTTCGACCAACTACAAAAAATCTTCGTCAAGATATACGCTCATAACAAAGACAAAAAAGAGAATTTATACACTATTATTAGTCTCAAGCAAGCTTAAGGGGAGAAGCTTGAAGTGTTTTGAAAGAAGTTTCTCGAACTTGCAAGAAAAGTCGATAATCTCGGTCAAAAAATAGTTGTATCGGCGTTTACCAACATACTATGGCTCGATTGTAAAGCCGAAGAGCACCTTTCTTGAACAAGCCTTCCACCTTGTAAGACATGATTAAAAAGTCAATGGCAACATCAACCTGGAGAGAATGATGTCTGAAAATCATAAATCTACTAAAAATGTCATAGCCACAAAAGGTCCATCTATAGATAAAAATAGTGAACCCAACAACGATGTTCAGGGTGATAAGAAATGAGCTAAAACAGATACATGAAAATCATAAAAGGGAAACTTGCTACCAAAGCTCCATGTTTGACCTTATACCTCATTATGAAACTTACTGCCAGCTCTAAATTCAAGCTCGTTATCAAGCTCATATCCAATAAGGTATTCGAGGTCGGGGTATTCGAGTTGAGTCATGCTCGAGGTCGACATAAAAGCTACCGCTTGCTTCCACCAACATACAAACCCAAGTATTGGATTCAGTCAATCGACTTAAATCATACTTGGGGTGAGCTTGACCTCAGCTTTAGACTCAATGCTCGACCTCATTATTAATCGCTTTAGCAACTCTCAACTAAGCTAGGCAATCAACCGCATTATTAAACTCTTCACCATCTTCCAACTAAGCTCCATGTTTAACCTCATACCTCATTATGAAGCTTTCTATCGGCTCTTAATTCAAGCTTGTTAACAAGATCGTATCCAAAAAGGTACTCGAGGTCAAGGTACTCGAGGCTATTATAATTTATTATCAAGCTCATATTTAATAAGGTATTCGAGGTTGGGGTATTTGAGTTGAGTCATGCTTGAGGTCAGCATAGAAAGTTACTGCTTGCTTCCTTTAACATACAAACTCGTACTTGGGGATGAGCTCGGCCAACATATTACAGGTCAATAATTGGTTCAGCCAATTCGACCAATACATTATAGGTCAATAATTGATTTAGCCAATTCGACCAAGACATTACAGATCAACAATTGGTTCATCTAATTCAACCAACACATCTAATACATTGCAGGTCAATAATTGGTTCATCCAATTCAACTAATACATTGCAGGTCAACAATTGGTTCATCCAATTCAACTAATACATTACAAGTCAACAATTGGTTCATCCAATTTGACCACCACATTACAGGTCAATAATTGGTTCATCCAATTCGACCAATACATTACAGGTCAACAATTGGTTCATCCAATTCAACCATCATATTACAGGTCAACAATTGGTTCATCCAATTCGGCTACCACATTACAGGTTAATAATTGGTTCATCCAATTCGATCAATAGATTGTAAGTCAATAATCAGTTCATCTAATTTTACTACCACATTATAGGTCAATAATTGGTTCACCCCCTAATTACTTTTTTTTTCTCTTAAAAACTAAGTTCTTCTTCTGTAGTAGTATATTTCCCAGATTCGATAAGAAGAAGCTAAGAGAACTTAGTCGAAGATATTCCATCATTCAAGAAGAAGTCACAATTGCAGCCATAGTGCTCAACCCACTAAAGTAGTTGTTATGCTTGGTCAAATAAAGCTGCTGTAGGGAGATCTGCGAAGTTCGCCCACTACCTGCCAAAATAGAAAATTGTTTTGCTTTTGTAATTGTCTGTATCTACTATAAATATAGGCAGAGAATATGTTAATCCAATCCGCAACTCTACTATTCAGATACATTTTCACGTCCTTACTGTTCAAACAATTATAATAATTAGCGACTATTAATTTTTTTACCTAAATCCTCCTTGAGGTCGTAGTTTTTCTCAGGTTTTACTAAGTTTCTATGTAAAATCATCTATGCTTAAGTTTATAGTTGCATATTTCTTACTTAAGTATTGGTAAAGTTATCCTTCTGGAAAATATGTCATTACAATTGGCGCCGTCTGTGGGAATACCACACTTTTTCTTTACCTCCTGTGATCCTAGACAGTCAAATGACGAATATGAATCTTCGAAGTGCCTCCAGTACTGAGAGGAACCACGAGATCAGCCCCATATTAGAAGTAGTCGATCTACAAAATGATGTGATCGAACTTTAAAAGCAAATGGAGTCTGACTGAGTCTAGAGGCTTGAAGATCAGCGAATCCACGTCCAGGATCTTCAATTCGAGAGAGACAAGAGGAGAAAAACCCTAGAACAACAGAGCTTGACACATCAGAAAGAGATGGAAAATTTGTGAAGACATCAAGATCGATTCACTTGCTGTCAAATGTCACCTCCCCAAGCCCAAAGTAATTATCGCTCCAGAGCTACCCAAAGAGAGAACCTGCCAAGGAAAGAACAAATTCAAACTTCTTAATCCATATTGAGGAATCCATATAGAGCTTTTCAACATTTTGGTCTCATATCCTCAGCATGGACCACCCAAGGAAGTTGACGCACACGTCACCAAACTCCACCGCCACCAGTAAGGCGACCAGTAAGAGACAGGTTAGGATCTGAAGGACAGGTTAATTTTGACCCTCAAGTTGCAGCTGCACCGAATACTCTATAGTAATTTATTACCTTGGATGATTTGAACAATAAGATCCAAGCTATACACTCTGACAATCCAAACCGAAGATTTGTTCTCGATAGGATTAAAATAAACCCTATTTCTCCTCATCTCAAAGTCATGCCGATTCCAGGGAATTTCCACATACTGAAATTTCATCAATACGTAGGCCTCACAGATCCTCTCACCCACGTTGGACACTTTAAAGCAGCAGTTAGATTATACTCCAAGCTCGATCATATGCTATACCGATTATTTAACATGAGCCTTAAGGAAGAACTTCTTAGATGGTTTCATACTATTCCTGAGGGTTCCATTACTACCTTCAGCCAATTACAGATGCTCTTTGAGTTGAACTATGTTCATGCTAAGGAACGATAAATAATAGTTGATTTTTTATTCTTTTTCGAGCAAGGTGCGAAAAAGACCTTAGCAATTTTTACAAATGTTTTATGGAGGATACAAGGAAAATTGGGAATTTATATCCCAAAATTGTCATTTCAGCATTCACCTCCGCACTTCATATCGATTCTAAAGTTTGAGAAGAACTTACCTTACACAAACCCAAGACAATGACAAAAATGATCAATTTTGTTAATAACTGCATCAAACTAGAACGGTCTAAAAAAGATAAGATGAAAAACTCCTCAGTCATTCATGCCAACGATCCATTTTCATCACCACCTATAAAGTCAGCAAGTAATGTAACTCCAAAACAGCGTTAGAGGAACACCGACAACGTCAGAAAGAAAGATGGAAAACCAGATAGACCCATCCCAATATTGCCTCCTATGACAACCATACTCTCCGCCATCTTACCAACGATAAAGGGGGATAATTTCTTTTGAGAAGCACAGGCAATTCCTGATGTACCCAACAAACCCTTGTGTCAGTATCACAATGTGCATAGCTACGAGACTGACAACTGTAACTCTATGATGCGGATATTTCACCACATTCTACTTGCAGGAAGACTTCACGAGTATGTAGTCGACATCTAAAAGTTCCCTGAAGAAGAGACTAAAATAAATAAAAAGTCAAACAAGAGCAAGGATAAGGCCAAGCTCGCTATCTTTACATGATTGAAAGTGAGAAGGGAAAGAAGATAAAGAAAGACAACAGGATTACATCTTACTGCAAGATGATATCATTAGACAAATCAGCAAAACATCTACCTATCTTCAGTAAAGCTAAATGTCCATACCATGTTTCTTTTGAAGACTGTGACATAAGCCATGTCAAGTATCCTCATGATGACCCACTAGTCATAATGATCAAAGTAGGTCAAGACTACTTACACACACTTCTATCGATAGATGAAGTGCAGCAGACATTTTATTCATGAAAGCCATTGATGTTTTAAGCCTCATGAATTCGGTTAAAGCTTCAACAACAACAATTAAAGGGTTTAACGGTTCCAAAGATTCTGCCTTGGGAGAAATCATACTGCTAGTTCAAGCGGGACCAGAAACCACTTTCCTTAAATTCATTGTCATAAATACTTAATCAAAATATTTGGGGATCCTAGGTCCAAGTTGACTACATTCTATTAAGGTAGTACCATCAACATATCATCTGGCCTTGCGCTTTCTAACGGATCACGGAGTCTATGAAATCAAAGGGAGTCAAGTTGTTGCATGTATGTGTGAAAATACCACAACCAACTCTCACACAGTAAAACTTCTGAAGGCATAGTAGTTACAGCAGGAGCCACCTCCAACGTTCAAGTAATATGATACTGAGGCGGTTGAATCCATCGAACTTGATGGGCTGGAATGAAATACCTTTATTGGCTTAAAACTGTCATCCGACGAAAGAGAAACCCTGACACAACTTTTAAAGAAAAACATCGATTTCTTTGCATGGTCTTTTCAAGAAATGCCCGGCATTGATTCCTTGATTGCATGCCACAAACTCAACCTCCTTCCAAACAGTAAAACACTTGTATAGAAGCGTCACAATTTATATCCCCGCCTTCCAGAAGCAGTTAATAAATAAATAGATAAACTCCTCCGCGTCGGATTTATTTAAGAAGCCAAATATCCCAAATGGGCCTTGAATATCGTGGTTGTACCAAAGAAGGATGAGAAGATCAGGGTCTCCGTTAATTTTACTGAGCCAAAAAAATTCACCCCAAAAGATAAATTTCCCCTCCCTCTAATCCCTCAACTCCTCGACTCCGTAGTAGGGCATGAACTTCTTTCAATGATGGATGCAGCTTCTTTACATTTGTTATGGAAAAAGGTCTCTACTGTTACACAGTTATGCTTTTTGGATTAAAGAATGCAGAAGCTACTTATTAGCGACATGTCACTCAAATGTTTAAAAATCATTTAGGAAAAATAATGGAGGTATACATCGATGATATGATCTACAAAATCTTAAAGCGAGAAGATCATTGCAAGAATCTACAGACCATCTTTGACATCCTTCGTACTTGCCAAATGAAACTCAACCCAGAAAAATACCAATTTGGTGTTGCATCAGGGAAGTTTCTGGGATATCTGGCTAGTAAGAGGGGAATATAAATCGATCCGGCATAAATCAAAGCACTCATGGCAATGCCATCTCCTCGAACCAAAAAAGATGTACAAAAGCTTACTGACAAGATTGTAGCTCTTCACAGGTTCATCTCCAAGACATCTGAGCGATGCAAACTTCTTTACCTTCTTCTTTGTGGGAATTCAGCTCCAATGTCCAAAAAATAGCCCAAAAAAAGTATTTGGACCCCTAACAGTAAATTAGCTTTTCAAGATCTACAAAGATACTTGGGGAGTCTTCTTATAATAAGTACTCCCATTGATGGTGAAACGCTAACAATATACTTATCGATCACTGATGACTCTATTAGTTTTGTCCTTATTCGAGATGATGACAGTGTGGAAAAGCCTACTTCATCAGCAAAATGCTCATGCCTACTGAAAAAAGATATACAACAACTGAGGAACAGCTACTCACTTTGGTGTACAATTCTTAAAAACTTCAACCTTATTTCTAAACCCATTCCATCAATGTCATCACCAAGTTTCCCCTCAAACTTGTACTCTCTAAAAAGGAAAAGTCCCGGAGGGTTCAACAATGGTATGTATTCTTAGGCGAATATAATATATCCTTCAAGCCTCTAATATCAATCAAAGGACAAGCAGTAGCCGACTTTTTGACAAACTTTCCAATCGAAGACCCTGAATGGGAGGAACTCAAAAAAGAATTGGCTAATGATTCAATCGTAGAACCAAACGCATGGTCACAAAGCACAGGATGGTGACTCTTTACTGACGGGTCTGCTGGACAACAAGAATCAGGGATCGGTATCGTCCTCGTTACACCATCCAACCATTAAATAGAAAAAACTATCAAAGTCAAATTTAATGTTACCAATAATGAAACAGAGTATAAAGCTATCTTGCATTGACTGGATCTCCCTATAGTACTTGGAGCGGAAGAAATAGTTGTTTACGTTGATTTCTTACTCGTAGCCAACCATTACAACAAAATATTCAAAACATCAGGCAAAATGGTTGATTACGTAACTCTGGTTGAACAAAAAATAAAAAAATTCAAAACAACAACAATCTCCTATCTACTTCAAGCCGAGAATCGCCACGCCGAAGCACTAGCATGCATCACTGTAATACTCAAAGACAGTAAAAAAAGAACTTTGGACATTGAGGTCATCAAACATTCAAGTCTCGACGTAAGCTACACCATGTAGATCAATGTTACCGAAGACGAAGATCTTGAAGATTGGAAAAGACCATTTTATGCATACCTCAATTCTAACATCCTCCCAAACAACAAGGAAGAAGCTCGATCACTCTTATCTAAATGTCTACTATTAAAAGTCCAAGATGAAGCCTTATATAGAATCACTAGGGGAGGACCACTTATCAAATGCATCTCGCAGAAACAAACACAAGTCAAAATCAGGGAACTTTACGAAAGAATCTGTGCAGCTCACGTCTCGGGACGATCATTGGTACATAGAGCATTTACTCAAGGGCTTAGAAATGTTACAAAGAGCATAGAGCATTTACCTCATTTCTAAGCCCATTCCATCAATGTCATCACCAAGTAAATACTACAAATACCAAATCCATGCTCAAGATATCAAAAGCCTAGCCCTTGACTTACACGTTAGCAATGTCATATGGCCATTCAAAAGATGGGTAATTGATATCATTGGTCATTTCCACCAAGCATCGGATAACCAAAAGTTTGTTCTTGTGGCAACAGACTACTTCACCAAGTGGGTCGAAGAGTACTACTATGTCACACTGACGAAAATGAGGTCATTAATTTTCTTTGGGAACACATTATAACTAGATTTGGCTATCCGTAAATGATACGATCTGATAACGACAAGCAATTCATCAGCAGCAAAGTCCTTAATTTCCTCCACAAATACTAGATTCAACTGTCTACTTCGATATCATACTATCCTCAAGGTAATGGCCAAGCTGAAGCTATAAACAAGAGCATCAAGTCGGGGTTACGCAAGAGCCTTAAAGAGAAAAAGGGCAGATGGGTTAATGAACTACTAAGTATCTTATAGGCATACCAAATAACTCCTCAAACATCCACAGGTTGTATGCCATTTATAATGGCCTTTGGTACCGAAGCACTGATCCCCTCAGACCTCGATCTCCCAAGTACCCAAAGAAGAGTCACAGATGAAGAAAATGAACATGGACTTCTCTGCAACCTCAATTGGGTCAAAGAAACTTGGGATCACGTCATTACAAACTTGGGGCGATACCATGACACTCTCAAGAAGGCTTATAACAAGAAGGTCAGGAAATGTACATTCGACATCGGTGACCTTGTCCTTCGACGAATCCAAGATAGTACTCCACCTAAAAACTCTGGTAAATTATTTGAAAACTGGGAAGGACCTTTCATCATCAGTGACAAGAATGGCAGTGGAACATACTGGCTAATGATTAAAGACAAAGTTCAACTTGAGTATCAATGGAATACAGCCCATCTAAAAATGTTCTACAGATAACTGTTGTAACCTCTTTCGAATACTTCAAATAAAGATATCTTTACTGATAATTACATCTTTCAAATTCACATTTATCAATATTGGAACATACTTGTCAAGTATTTACCATAACTACATTTCATCTCTGCAATAAACATCTATCCAATTACATGATAAATTTGTTTACAATTCATTATTTATCGAACAAAACATGTCATGTTTTGTCCTTTTTTTTAAACCCATATATCCCATAGAGGAACAACATCTGGTCATTATTCTTCATTCACAGAGCCATTACATGGCACTCTTTACATCAACTCAGGTTCTTGCACAAAGCAACACTCTGACTATTCATCTACAATAATTTCAATACTATCAATCTTGTCGAATCACCACTTAGCATAATTTTTTACAAAAAATCTATGTATTTTGATCGATTACTTAAGAATTTAAACAATCATTCGACAGCAACTATATCATAAAATAATTATTAAAAAAATAGGAAATTGTTTTGATCCCATTGACCACATTTACATCAACCAAATCAAACAAAAACTTTCCAAATAAACTTTCTATTTTGCAAGGGGAGAGATCGAAGTATCATCCTTTACTGGGAGACTGGGAGTAAGGTTATCTAACACTTCCTCGGGCACAGTACCCTCGAGAATAATAGGAGCAGGTACCTAAGGAGCTTCCTCCTTCGCTTCAGAGTCCAAAAGGAATACCCCGGTAGTCACAGCCAACCCTTTGTAGAAATCATTTCTCTCTTCCGTATCATCAAATTGTCCAGAGAAATTGGCCTTCATACGTTTAAGGGAGTCGATGTTGACACGATCAGCTTCAGACTTAACCTCATCGAGGACCTTCGCATGGTCCACCTCCATTGACCTACGGGCAGATAGAATCTGTTCACAAGCATCTCCCTCAATGTTGGTCTTCTGCAGGGCCAATACCTCCTCCTTCTCCTTAGCTAGGTCGGCCCTTATCTGCTCAACCTCTTTCCTCTTCTCTATCCCCTAGGCCTTCTTTGCCTCACTAATGGCCACCTCCTTTGCCTTCCCAGCTCCAAGTTTTTGCTTCTCCAACTTCACCTCCAAGCTTTCTTTCTTCTGGAGAAGATCACCCTTCTCTTTCAGCAGCTCCTTCTCAATGTTTTTATAAGCGAGAAGTTGGTTTGCCAGAGTCCCAGCACCAAGAATACGAGGCTTACCATCGACCAGCATCTTTTTGATCTGCATTAGAGTCATAATATGAGTTCTCGAGTGAAGGACCAAGTTCTTTAGTCGAAGCAAAATAGAGAAATTTCTTACCTTATTCATTGTTTTGTGACCTTCGATGAGGAAGGATGATAGACTTTCTGCTCCCACTAAGCAGTCAGTGAACTCCTCCTCGAGATAAGTCATCCCAGCAGCATAAGACTCAATGGCTTGTTGGACCTCAGCCTCAGATTCCTCGTCAGGCTAATTATTTGTCAAGCCCGAGGACACCTTCTTCTTTGGCTGCAAGTAAGTTGCCGCCTTTGGGGGTCAACCATCTGCAGCCCCAGATCCTGAAGCATTAGCCTTCACTCCCTCCTTCATAAAAGATCATCGAGATGCCATCTTCGACGGAGGAGCCGAAGGAGCGGGCTGGTTGGTAGCCCTCCATTTCTTGCTCTTTCTAAAGGTTCCACTCAAAAAAGTCTCTCTCACTACCATCGCAAAATCAGTGGTATACCCACTAAAAGAAGGGCTCTCGAGAGGCAGACTCGACTCTGCTACCCTATTGTTTTTGGCAGACATTTTACCATCGATAAGGAGAATGTCAGCTCCTTTGGTTCGGATCCTTTTTATTCCAGCTTCTTAAAACAGACCGTCGACCTTCTCTTGATTGGCAACCAAAGTATCAGGCCGACCGAAGCAATCAGTTCTAATATTATATAACTTTTCAGCTGTCGTGGACTTTTTATCGATCTCCTTCAAGGCTGCACGAAGACAAAATAATAACTAGTTAAACACCAATTTAACACAGCAAGCAAGTCAACAAACTTCGATATACAAATTACCTAAACACACACCTAAGTGGAAACTTTTTCTTTTCAAAGGCACCCCTCGATCTTTCTTGTCAAATTCATAATTCCTCGAGACGAGGAGACAATCAGCACAATACTGCCCCCCTGTCGATACCATTTCATAGAAGAGAGGTCTCCTCAAGAACCTCACTAAGTACCTGTACCCCAACTTCTATGGATTCTGCTTGAGTTTGTAATACACACAAAGGTCGTCTACAATGATTAGCTCTTCACCTCTATTCTTTAACCGACTATTTATCACCCCCACAACACGGAAAAGGTCATAAAGATTTGGGCTGAACTGACCAGGCGCAACATCAAAAATGTTAAGAAACTTCTTCTGGTCAGCTCGAAGAGGCAATTTTAATCCCTTCTTTATCTGCTCTTAATGGACAAGAATACCATCCAAAGGAACGTCCTAATCCATCATTTCATAATGGTATTTCTCTAACCTAATGTCCTTAAGAATACCATACTTCGCTTTGAAGCTCAATATTTCACTTGTCTTTGGAGCCTCCCCATAACACTCCCCTTCTTCTTCCTCGACATCTTCGTCCCCACCGTCACTCCCTTCACGATCACTTGCCTGCGGCTCATGGTCCACGTCTGTCTCGATCCTCTCTTCATCAAACATTACGACCACCCTGGGTGCTAATTTAAATCAATCAATACTTGCCACATCAGACTACTCTGGCAGCCCTATCCCTACCACCCAACTCTTGGACACATGTTATTACATCAATTAGAAGTGGTTCTGCATCTATGAGGTTCTCGAAGATTCTGTCATTATCAACATTTTGGACAGGTTTAGCCATTTTAAGAACCTAAAAATTAGATTCCCTTTTTTAAGTTAGTATAATATCGTGTATGATACATTATATATGGTCATATGTCAACCTCACTGCGGTTGTCAAGTTTAAACTTCAACCCATTATTCTTTATATAACTGTCATTCACATATTATTATATTTGTTACCGATACAATTTTATCTCAAATTTTATTAAGTCCTAACATCGAGAACTATCTCTCTCTCCCTAACATCTTTACTCGAGTGTACAGGAACTACTACCTTATCGAAAACACTTTGGCAGTCACACAGTTTCCTGTCAAAATACGTCAAATCCAAAATTTTAATTTTCCGCTCTCTCCGGCGTAAAATCCGACACCACAACTGCAAGTTTACTACGACATCACATATACGAGAGAGAACCCCAATATCCCACCGTAATACCCACGGCGGCCACAACACACTCTTTCCCCACATCATCATCCATCACTTCATGCCTTTCTCTCCCAAATACTCCTTTAACAATTTTAATACCTTTCCAGTCTCACCCGTACCCCCACATCATCACACAATCATAGAATTTTAGCAAAACCCTAGAACTGTGTTTTTCAATTTCTTCCAACATACAAATTAAAACTCAAATTCCTTCCTACATTTTATCCTTCATGTTCATATCTACATTGGGCTTCAACAGAATCACAAAATATTCAAACTAACATTCTATTACAAAAGAAAATTCTCAAAATAGGCACTAACCTTGCAGTCACACTGATTCTAAATCCCTTCGCTTTGCGAGCTTAGCCCTCTGGATCAACACGCTAATTTCCTTGTTACCAATGGTGGACAACAACGCAAGAGATGAACACAAAGAGTTTGAACTTAGATAATTTTTTTCAGAATCAGTGGTGTGTGAACAGTTGCCAACCACGGGGTCATTTATAGGCCCCACGCGACTGTTCATCGCACCCTTTCGCCACCGTTCGACTACTCGAGCATAACACCTTGAATGCCTCTTCTCTAAGTCATTAACCCTTCACCTCCTGAACATCAATAGGCCTATGCATTACTGTTCCAAACCTTCCATATATCCCTTTAACTCCTCTGTTATATCCATCTTCACCAAAGTAGCTCTTATGTTAACAAAAAAATATTATACATCCAATTCCTTATACCTCAAAACATTACCTACAGGAGAATACCTAGCCATTTTTTTATATAAACCTACACACATCTTTCCTTTTTTAATCCCCTCATGTATTCTTGGGACAGTTATAACAACAATTCAAAATTTAAAATAAGTTGGACAATACAACTACCCAAACATCGAGATGGTCTTAACATTCAAAAATCCAATACCTTAATTTTTATCCATCACAATTCAAATCACATTCGAGAAGACGGTTGTAATATACACAACTATACTTCGAGAACATTTAAGCATTGTACAGGTCGACAACACAATATGACAACTGTATAAAATAATTTATTTTTGTCAACATCAGAGTACAACTTTATTCATTTATTACAAGCAACAAAAGATAACAAATCTGTTTTTCAGCCGTTCCGAGCAGCAGCAACATCTTCCTCACTCACCAACGCATTGTCACGGTTCCTTAAACTATTGACACGCTCTGGTGAACTCACAATTACGGATTGCAACACACAATGATGTTGATAGTCCTCTTCAACAACCTTCGCCTCTGCCTCGCTCATCCCAACATAGCTCAGTTCCACTAGAGCCACCGTTCGACCATTGATACACCGATCACCAAAATACTGTTTCATCAACACCCAATACTTGGCATGCACACGATTGCAGAAATCATCCTCTCAAACTTGTGCCCTCGTCCTCACCATCTCACAATCTCGAAAATGACTTTCTTAAGCTACAAGGGGTTTTATATGACAAACTCAAGGTGTCGAACCTCCCAGGAGTCAAAGACAGCAATCACTACCGATTGACACCCTGACTACCCAGTCAACTACACCTCCTAAGAAACTGTTTACGGGCCCTACAGAGTCAGCACATACCACTTCGAGATCATATTGCAATTCAAAACAGCATAACTCGATATTTTTCTTCAAGATACTAATTTTCATTTTATTCGAGAAGACAAGATGTTTATGTCGATACAAAATCAAAGAACAGCATTTTATTTTATACAGGTAAACATTATATTTTAGATTCGTCACTCATTACTTTGATTATATAACAGATCGACCTACAAGTTACTTTACATCAGTAGTGTGACGCACTCTCCCATAAAGGAAAAATAGCCACACCCTCCTCCTCTATAACCACCACCATCTCACAACTCAAGGGGGTTACAGAGACGACAGAGCCCGGAGAAACTACCACAGGTAGCCCTACCCACCAAAGCATCTTCGTTTTCCACTATGGCAACGACTAATTCACGAAGACAATCGATGCGCTCCGAGACCGTCAGTAACACAAAATGAAACTGACACCGGAAGAAGAACTCAGCTTCAATAATCTTTGCCTCCAATTCTGTCATTTTTTCATATCTCGGCTCCACCGGTTTTGGATAATACGACATCAGCGACAACGGACCAAAGTACTACTCCTTCAACTCACCCTACTTTGTGTCCACACGCCTCAAAAACTCGTTATGCAAAACCTGAAACCGCATCATCACCATCACTGAGTGCATTACCCTTTACAGATTATCGAACAACACCTTCCCATCCTTCTCCAATTTATTTATAGTATCGCTCTCACCTTCACAGCTACCACAGTCAAACGTCCTGCTATTAATGCTCATCGGAAACATAAAATGACCAGGTTCATTTGACTTTTAACCTCGAAAATGACAAAACGCAGATTTCATACAGAGTTCGACAACCTTATCACATTCTGATATTCTTCTCGACGCAACGACAAGTAATTGTTGTCGAGAATGGGGTGATTGTAGTAGCATATTTCTCAGATTCGATAAGGAGAAGCTAATGAAACTTAGTCGAAGATATTCCATCATTCGAGAATATGTCACATCTGCAACCACAGTGCTCGACCCACTAAAGTAACTGTTTTGCTTGGTCAAATAGAGTCGTTGTAAGGAGATCCGCGAAGTTTGTCCACTACCTGCCAAAATAGGAAAATATTTTGTTTTTGTAACTGCCTGTATCAACTATAAATACATGAAGAGAATATGTTAATCCGATCCCCAACTTTAGTATTCAGATACATTTTCGGGTCATTACTGTTCAAACAATTGTAATAATTAGCAACTATTGGATTTTGTACCTAAATCCTCCTCGAGGTCGTGGTTTTTCTTAGGTTTTACTGAATTTACACGTAAAATCTTGTGTGCTTAAGTTTACAGTTGCATATTCCTTACTTAAGTATTGGCAAAGTTATCCTTCCGGAAAACAGACCATTACAAATTCTTCATTCAAACTAAAGAAAAACCCAACATGGTTTTCGAACAAAATGTACTAAGGCTGGGTTCAAGAAGGTTGTTCTTGAAGCATACTCCGAAGTTGTGAATTCTGCTCTCCTTGGAATCTCTCATCCACCCAGATATCAGAATCTTCTTTCAAGCACCATTCTGTTTTGGGAACTTCAAATTCTCATTTGAAGGCTTGTCACAACTCACAAACACAAAGAAGGGAACTACGGTGCTGATTTAATGACCAAACTTGGTCAGCATTGGTTCTTCAAGTTTGGAGGAATCGTCCTCCTTATGGGATTGCTAGATTTTCGTTTGAAGATGTGTCGGATCGGACTCTGCCCAAGCTGTGTGTAACTTTATTGAGTATGTGTAAGTACCAAAACAAAAGTTATTTTGGAACACATGACAATCAGTGATGGCAAACATATAGTGTATCATCTGTAAAAGACTACTATGATCTTCTAAATTAAGGCAGGAAAGGAGGCCTGTTAGCCTTGGTGATTCTAAAATATTTTTTGTTCTTGTCCCATAATGCCTATATGTGACAAAGTAATTCCCATTTTTATTCATCCCTGATGGTCCTTTTCTGAGAATTAGTGCTTATTTATGCACGATATCAATGTGTACATGTAACTCGCTTGCTTTGAAAACGTGGAAGAAGAACAATACACTGAACAGTTTTTGCTTGAACTCCAGAAGAAAAAGAGAAAAAAACATTTTGATGGCTGACAAATGAGGGGAAAAAATGAATATCAGAGCCAGGTTTCGATCCTGGGACCTGTGGGTTATGGGCCCACCACGCTTCCGCTGCGCCACTCTGATTTATTGAACAAACTTGTGAATTTATTATTCATATAATATTTAATTCAATTTGACCCGTTTTTTTACCTCCAAATCCTTTTAAATTTGTTATATGGGCTAAGGGTGGCAATGAGTCGGGTTCGCGTCCTAACAAGACCGTCCCAAACCCAATCCATTTTAATTTTGGGTTTTTGTCGGGTTCAGGTCCGACCTTTGATATATCTTACTTCTTGCATCAGCTTGGTAAACACTTAATGGAAAACCTTGTAATTATATATCATATAATAATACTCTGACTTGGCTTCAAAATTCACCTACAAGCTAAAAGAATTTACACACAAATGTACAAGCACATATCATATCGACATATCTTGCTTAAGTCGATGAAATTAAATTCACATAAGAAATTATGGTTACTTGTTATTTTCCCTCATTCTTACCGCCATCAATTTACTAGTTTCGTTTTTGCCATTACTAGTATCTTGCTTAAGTAATTTTCAAAAATGTTATAATATCTTGCTTAAGTATCTTAGACTGAAAGTATCTAAAAGTATATGGAATATTGGAGCATTACTAGCAGGATCTAAAAGAATCTAAAAGTATATGAAATATTGGAGCATCACTTAAGTATCTCAGAAAATACACATGTCAAGGTAATTTCATCTTTGCATCTTGCTTAAGTAAGCAATAATGACAAGCACATATCTAAAAGTATGAAACTGCTATAGTGTCATGGGTCATGCCCTATTGGAAACTAGCATAAAAATAATATGAATTTACTTCTGAGTTAAATTTGGGTTTTGACTTTTGATTTTTAAATTTTAATCGGACCGACCCGAATATCGGAAATACCCATCGGGTTTTATACCATCAGGTTCGGGTCCTATCGGGCCGGGCCATAAAAGACCCGAATTTAAATGGGTAGTAGAAAAGAGGATCCAAACCCGACCCAAATGACTTCGGTTCGGGTTTGGGTAACCGGTTCTACATTGCCACCCCTAATCTGAGCATGATAAATGTTATATTTAATTTATTGTACAAGACATTTTCCAATTTCTAGTCTAGATTTATTTTTATTTTTTTCTCTTTTATGTACTGGCAGTGTCCTTGGAAGTTACGGCCATAGGTGGATTATGTTTCTTCACATTAAGTTGTACGACAATCACCCCCGAAGTCATTCTGTTTTGGGGCTTATAAAGTTACGTACTTTCTCAGACCAGTGCTTCATAGGGTTCATAATACTCTACAGCTTGTTAGAAACAGACATGCTCAAGGATGGGACAAGAAAGGATCCAACAAACAATGCTTTAGAATAAATGCATCTGATCAAGACATTCAACACAATGCATAAAGAAAGCAATGATCTCCAAAACTTTAATTCAAGCTTCTGTTAAATTCTTAATCGCAGGTATCATAGGAGAATGATGACAAAAGAGTAGCTATCTAAACAAATCTATAGATCAATGGTATTAAGCAATCAGACGACTTGGTAGTTCTCTGTGATCAGCTGCGTTCTCTGAGAAAACCTGGGAGAGGGCCCACCTTTAAGCGGCAAGATATTAAGAACCTGTAAAGCAATTTTATGTTCAGAAAATATGTTTGATAAATAATTATTAGAGATATAAATATTAACATAGTTCTGTAATGAGACTGTCCCAAATTGACATCTTTCAACTATTTGGACATTAACTTGAGTTGCTCCTATCCAAGTTGTAGAAAATAGAGATAACAGCTGTAGAAAGAAACACCTTTGATTAGGATAACACTCGCGGCTCAAGTTGTTAATTTTTTCCTCTTTTTAGAATTTTGATACCATATTTCTAAATGAAGAGCCACAGTAAAAAGCCTTTTTTGGGTTTATTTTGTAAATAGAGAGCACTAATGTCCAAGATGACCTATATACTGCAATAAATTTATACTGCAAAAACTGCTCGCTGAGCTTTTAAGATTGCAAACCTTTAGGTCGCTGAAAGTATCTGCGGCAGTAAAACCGACAGAAATGGGAAAAAATGATGAAGAATCGGCTGCAGGTACAACAAACTCTATCGACCCACTGCAAAAAAATCGACAACATCAATTTAAAATCATTAAGTACTTTTGATTTGTCGAAAGATAACAAGAAATATGAATCATGTTTCAACACTGACCTGCGGTTGGAGTTGTCAATAAGGAGTATTGACCACTCTAAGGTGGAACTCTTCGCAACATATCTGCACAATGAAGTGCAAAATTCAAAATATGCATTTCCCAAGAAGAAAACATTACAGTTACTTAGGTCATAATATATTAATACTCATACGTAACTAATCCACAATCGAATTAGAGAACTTCCTAGTCGAAGAATTAAACGAATAACACAATTTGGCGGGATAATTTCCCAATAAGAGCTTCAATTGCTCAATGGATTGATTTGAATTCCTCTTTCAAATCCTAAGTTCTAGATTACAAAACTTGGATCTTTTCATCTTGCCTAGCCTTACTCTTTTATGAAGGTTACAAGTTTCCTAGTTACAAAATAGGACAATTATGCCCTTAAACGCACTAAAGTATGAAGGAATCGCGATAATCGTTCGAACAAACCCATAAGTCGTTCGAACGACTGGCTCAATTAAGCCAAAAAACTGATATAGGCATAACTGGTCTTCCGGAACCCCAGAGTCGTTCGAACGACAAGCCAATTTAAGCCTAAAAAACAAGACAGATCGAATTGGTCTTCTGAACCCAGAATCATTCGAGCAACATGCCAATTTAAGCCTAAAATTTGATGCACACAGATTGGCTTGGTTTTCCTCATATCTCGTTTGAACGGTTCTAAGGCTCGTTTGAACGAGTTGGCATCTTTTTAAGGGGTTTGATCTTCAGATCCTCCTGGATCAGTAACTAAAGACATGTTTTCTTTAGAGATAGACATGTTTTCTTTAGAGATTATGATAAATGAAGATAATTCATTTAGTAAGTCACAACGTCAAATAAACAAAAGACTTCTCAATGCCAAAAGTATGTTCACAACGTTTTCTAATATGTCTTAATTAATAAAATCAAACTTCTTTACTGCATAAAATAAATGAGATTGAAATTTATACAGGTTCCTTAAGTTGAATTATTCTCAGCTTAACCTATCTGGCAATTTGCTACTACTATAAATAACTTATTAGCTTATCCTGCACTAACTTAGCTAAGACTGAACTCAATCTCCTCCTAGCAACAATGTACCATCATGAAAAGTTGGAATCACTCACCTCCACTCCCCATCAATTTGCCTGACATTAGGTGCCTCTCTAAGTGTGGGAAGAGGAACTGAGATTATCACGTTTCGCAGGTCAAACATAGGTGAGGCTTCATACTCAATGCTAACATAAGAGTCGCTCCCAGAAACAGAAGGCCAGCAATTGACTGTAAAACAAATAAATAAATCCGTAAACAAAATATAAATTATGATAATTACACACCAACTGCCAACAGTCTCCAAGTGCAAAAGATATAATTCCAAAGCGAAACACCAAACTCTCGCATGCGGTGGTCACCAAATATCCTTGAGATACACATAATAAATGCATGTTACGCATCTCAAGTCAAGGAACAACTGCCTGACAGGAGATGCTTGGTGTTTTCTCGTTATAAGACGTTCAATTTCGTTATTTCCAAAGAAAGAGAACTTACTAGTCAAAGGCACATTGGACTCCTCCATGCTCTGCATTCTCCACCTTAAAAGAACGACACCTGCTGCATCACCCATGCTACTAGTTGGAAAGGGTCGGCTCGGATCCTTCAGGCCTAGAATATTTTCACTATAATACAACTCCTTGTTGATGTTAGGATGCATTTTGAAAAGAATTGCTGGATTCTCCCCGGTTGCAATCTATAAATAAAGATGTGAGATACACATCATCAGCAAATGGCAGTAAGATTTTGAATCAACTAAATCATGTTTAGAGATTGTTGGCTTTATTTTGCACTGCTTATGTTTCCATGTTTCTGATTTTAAATCATATAAATGTGTATGCTGGACACTTCACATTATTTTGCATTTCTTATTTTACTAAACTTGGTGAGATCGTTATATTCTTCAAAGTTTATTAAGGCCAGGGACTAGCCTCATGGGATTCCTTTTACCAGTATTTATGGACAAAGAAATTAGCCAAGTATCCCCTGGACAAATATTAATAATAAAGTACTTCTAGCAACAATCAGTTTTATATGTCAGAAATATAAATGATGGTTCGGGTTTTCTAACCCACCTAACACCACCTTTCACACATACTGTACTTTATAATGCAACAAATTCGTCACTTATCAAAAGTAAACTTGTTGCTAAAAACATAAACACTGCAATTGTGGAACATGATTAACCATACCATGTAGTATTTCTCAAAAGTCTACCTAGTTGGCTGTGGTGGATAAGACAGTACAGTACGTAGGTTTTAGCATATCTGTGTGAGCATGCACGTGTGTGTGTGTGTGTGTGTGTGTGTGTGTGAGAGAGAGAGAGAGAGGTACCTGAACTTGGATAAGTCCATCTTCTTGGTTAAGAATTTGGAGCAATAGAGAACCTTGCACATCAAAGTTACTTAGACCACCATCTCGCCTGAGTGTCACATTGAATTTCTCTTCAACAGTCAATGTAATGGGATCAGTTGGTGGAGATGTAACTTGTCTGGACTGGATAGCACTTGGTTGCACGTCTTCAACAATCACTTCACTTTCAGCTTTTAATGATTCCAAAAACTGGTTTGCCCTTTTTGTTTTACCAAGCTGCATGCCTTGGCCTTTCGGAGGAGCAGATACCGATGGTCCTCCTAATTGAGCAAATACAAATACTCAAAAGGCTTTGCCACGCTTGTATAAAAATAAAGAAGAATACAGATTCTATAAGTTGGAATTTTGATGAGAATATGTATGTTATACACAAGATATATTATCCAATTGCTTTCCACAAAATTAAAAAAACAAGAAAAAACTCAATATTTGCATAAATGAAACCAAATATGTCGGCTTTCTTCAAAAGTAAGAAACTCATCTGAAATGCCGAATTTTGTCAACAATAAACTCAAATGTTTTGTTATGTTAAATTACAGTAGAAATAGTTCTTGGATTTGAGAAAAGTCAAACAGGACATTTCAAGTGCCTTCAGGTCCATTTTTGCAAATGTTAAGAGTTGGATTGCTTTTCTATATGGAGATAAGTTAAATTGTGATTACTTAATCGTACAATCTAGGGTGCTAATTGTTAGAGTTAGCTTGTATAGCCCAAGAGCTTTTATGTCTTTTTACCTGTCTTTACTCTTTTCCCTTTGTAAAGGTTGTTACCTTAACCCTAACTTTCTACACATATTCTAATTATTAGAGAGTGTTCTTCTCCTTCTATTATCATGGTATCAAGAGCAAGATTTTTTCTCGATCCTCATTGATCGATTGAGAGAGGGTTTGTGCTTGATTCTTCTTTCCGTTGCATTTGGATTTCGATTTCCAGAGTTTGGTATTCCAATTTGGTCGATTGTCTCGATGAGGGTTTGCTCTAGGGTATGTAAATTTCATTAATCGCTCTCGTTCTCTCCAATTCTTCTTACTTGGTAGATTGTGCTTGTTGGGTGTCGGTGTTTTTTGGGGGTTTGCAGATGGTAATCGGATTGTTGATTTGTGTTTGATGTTATGGGTTGAGTTGATAAACTTGGAGTTTCTGCAGGTGGTGCTTGGGTTTATACCCGGTATTAGTATTTGTGCTTATTTTGGTAATAACTGTTAATTGTATTACTGGGGTTTGCAATTGGGATTGTGCTGTGATTGCATTGGGTTTGGCGGTTGGTTTGTGTGTATGCAATTTTGTTGCCCAATTTACTGCAGGTTTGTTGAAGCTTGGTGATTGGGATTGTAGCGTTGGTTTGTGTTGTTGGTATTGGGTTTTTGTAGGTGGGATTCCAAGTTGGGTTTGTCGGATTTGTGATTGTGATTGTTTGCTGGGGTTGCAGATAGTAATTGGATTACTTTTTGGTATTTTTTGGTTTGAGTTGGTATAATCTGTTTATGTAGCTTTGTGGGATTAAATTCTTGTAGTTGAATTTATATTTTGTATTAATGATGACTAATGAAAAATCAGATTTCCAAGGGATTGGTTTGAAATTTACGGGACCTAATTATGGATACTAGGCCGATACAATGACCCACTTCATGATAGGTCGAGGGTTATGGGATTATGTTGATGGAACAACTACAAAACCGTCGGATCCTGAAAAATTGACATATGCAGCTGATTTTAAAAAATGGCAAATGAATAACTCAAAGATCATTACGTGGATGGGCAATTTGGTTGAAATCTCAATTGGTATTCAGTTAGCCAAATTCCAAACAACGAAGGAGAGGTGGGATTACTTGAAGAAGTTATTTACTAAATCGAATTTTGCTCGGCAATATCAGTTGGAAGTTGACGTTAGAGGGGTTCGACAAAATGATCATAGTGTTCAAGAGTTTTATAATGTGATGACTGGTTTGTGGGATCAGCTAGCCTTGACTGAGCCATCTAGACTTACTGTTTACGCTGATTGGATCAAATATAGAGAACAACGATTAATGCAGTTTTTAGCTGCATTACGTGATGATTTTGAGTGTCTTCGGGGTTCAATTCATCATAGAGATCCTCTTCCTAGTGTTGACTCTTTAGTTAGTGAGCTTCTTGCAGAGGAGGATCGCTTGAAGACGCATATAGGAAAGGGGGCTTTTACTATACCTACTCAGTCAGTTTTAGCGGTTCGGCCAATACATCAGTCTCCGGCTTCTTATTCATGACCTCGTAATGAATGTGCATTTTGTCATCAAAAAAGGCCATTGGAAGAATCAGTGCCCAAAGAGGTCATTACAGCAATACCAAGGCTCAACACCGTTACCACTAGGGCTGTACACAAAACCCGCGAACCCGAGAAACCGACCGGGACCGAACGGTTCGATTCAGGTTTGAAGAGTTGTCGGGTCGGTTCCGGTTTTTATTTTGAAGACCTAGTCACAACCGGTTCGGATTCGGTTTAAGGCCTCGGTTTTGAGGACAGACCCGACCCGATCCGATTTATATATAATTGTTTCTCTCACTAGAGTCACTACTGTACTCCTCTCTCTCCTCCCTCTATTGATTACAAATTACTCTTCCATTGAAATTCATACTCAATCAAGCATTCTTCCTTACTGTGGTTTGTAGAAACACAGTTGCCATCTCTGAAGAAGAGAAGGTCTCTCTCACACACACCCTTTCTCTCAGAGATTTTCATGATTACAAGTGTTTTTTATGCTTAATGTGTTGTTGGGTATCACTAGTTATTTACATGGGGATGGAATCAAAGTTCATCAACCAGAATCAAAACGCGAAGATGTTCGGAGCCAGGTTAAAGCTCTTGGTAATTATATGTTTGGGGTTTTGAT
Source organism: Kingdonia uniflora (assembly GCA_014058105.1). Taxonomy (NCBI): domain Eukaryota; kingdom Viridiplantae; phylum Streptophyta; class Magnoliopsida; order Ranunculales; family Circaeasteraceae; genus Kingdonia; species Kingdonia uniflora. The sequence goes on along the minus strand of JACGCM010000779.1, from coordinate 558,438 downwards.
GTTGGTTCGTTAACTTCAGGCGGCTATTGGTGGGTGGCATTGTTTGGCTGTTGACGATCAAGGCCGAGCTTATGCGTGGGGTATGTTAATTTGTAAATTGTGCGTAGAGAAGATTAAAGACTTTGGGTATTCTTAAATGTTTATGTATATGAAATAAAATGAGAAAACAAGTGAATGTGTTTGATTTGGTTCAGGTGGGAATGAATATGGTCAATGTGGTGATGAATCTGAGCGGAAAGATGATAACAATAGGGCTTTCATAAGGGATATTATGATTCCTCATCGTTGTGCTCCAAAGCTTTCTACTTCCCAAAGCGAAACCTGAGTAAAAAACCGGCCCGACCCGACGAATCCAGCTCAGTTCCGGTCCAGGTCTTGGTGATGCCCGATTCGGGTTCGGGATTGAAAATTAGAAACCCGATTGATCCAAGTCGGATTACGTCAAGGCTTGAACCCGGGCCGACCCGACCCAGGAACAGCCCTAGTTACCACCCTCACAACATTACAGAGGTCCTTCCCAGTCTCAGTCCTACGAAGGAGCACCTCCACAACAGTACTTTAGACCCCCATCACAAAACCCACAGCGCCCACCTACTCCTCTGCCTCATTACGCTCATCCAACTCAGTCTGTAGCATTACCGTACAGTGATGCATCTTTTTCTGATGCTGCAGCTCAGATAGAGCATTTTTTGCTTCAGCGTCCTGATATTATTCCACATGCTGGTTCTACCTCATCTGTGCAACTTCAGGTAGTTGTCATACAACTTGGATTTTTTATTCTGGTGCCACACATCATATGACCCGTGATCGGTCAATCTTTTGGAGTCTTACACGTCCTTCGTCCATCATTAGTGTTATTGCAGCTAATGGATCGTTTATGCCCTTAGTTGGAGTTGGACCTGTCTCTACACCACACTTGTCCCTTACTAATATTTATTTTCTTCCCCATCTCACTTTGAGTTTGATTTCTGTTAGTCAGTTGTGTCTTTCTGGATATTTTGTTTACTTTTCTGATTCTCAATGTTTTGTTCAGGACCGTCATACACTAAGGCTGATTGGGACCAGTCGTAGAGATGGCGGCCTGTTCGTTTAGAAAATTTTCAGCCATCTACTAGAACAGTTTCAGTTAGTTCTTCTGTTGATTTGTCTTCTTTCCGTTTAGGATCTAAGTCTAGCATATTTTATTTATGGCATGCTAGATTAGGTCATGTGTCAGGATCTCGATTAAAGTATTTAGCTTCGACTGGTATTTTAGGAAATGTTCATTGTCATGATATTCCAGTGTTCTAGGTATAAACTCGGAAAAAATTTTGTTTTACCCTTTTTTGTTAGTATCACTTCTGCCACCTTTTGATATAGTTCACTTTGACGTATGGGGCCCTGCTCCCCATCCCACTAAAGGGAGGTCTCGTTATTATGTTTCATTTGTTGATGATTATTCTCGTTACTGTTGGGTATTTTTTATGAAACAACGATCTAAGTTTCTTTCAATTTTGAAAGCATCTAAAGCTTTGGTTCAAACACAATTTTCTACTGTTATCAAATGTTTTCGAGGTGACTTGGGAGGAGAGAATACCTTTGGACATTTTGCATATTTTCTTGCCTCAGATGGGACTATCCACCGGTCTTCTTGTACTAAAACTCCTCAACAAAATAGTGTTGTTGAAAGAAAACATCGTCATATAATGGAAACTGCACGATCTATACTATTTTCTGCATATGTTCCTAGTATCTTTAAGGGCGAGGCAATCCTGACAGTTGTTCATCTAATCAATAGGATTCCAACAATTCTGACTTCTGGCATTACTCTCCTTATGAGCGTTTGTTCGGCAAACCTCCAGATTATTCGTCCTTGAGGGTTTTTGGCTGCACATGCTTCGTTATGTACCACAATGTAGATTGTAGCAAGCTTTCTCGTCAATCTATTATGTGTGCTTTTCTTGGCTAAAGTAATACTCATAAAGGTTACAGATGTTATGATCCCATTGGTCAAAAGTTATGTCTCCTGCCACGTAGTCTTTTTGGAGCGTATCCATCTGTGTTTGATTCCTGACCGATCACGAGAGATTCACGAATCGGAGTTGCTTTATGTTGATCCTTTCCCTGTTAATAATACTAGTTCTAATACATCTGATACGCTAGCTACACTGCTAATTCTTGGGAATGTCCCAATGACTCATATTTCTGTTGGACCAGCTCCTCAACGTTATTCAGTGCATGATCGTCGTCCTCCTGATAAATTGGGTTTTTCCAACTCTTGTTATTCCACTGAGTTTGCTTCTTTTTTAGCAACTATTCAGTTATTTTGAGCCATCTTTTAACAAAGAGGCATGTGTTGATCATCTTTGGCATCAGGCCATGGATGAGGAACTATCTGCTTTACTGTTTTACACCAAACAAGGGCATAGGATTTGATACCGTTACCTTTGGGGAGGCATGTTGTTAGTAGTCGTTGGATTTACAAAATAAAGACAAAATCTAATGGATGAATTGAGCGATACAAGGCTCGCCTTGTTGCTCATGGTTTCATGCAAGAGTATGGGATTGATTATGAGGAGACTTTTGCTCCCGTTGCAAAGATGACCACAGTTCGTCTCTTGATTGCTATTGCATATGCTCAACAATGGGAGTTATATCAGATAGATGTAAAGAATGCCTTTTTGCATGGTGATTTGACTGAGGAAGTGTATATGACTCCTCTAAAAGTTTCTCATTCGCCTGGTGAAGTTTGCAAACTTCGTAAGGCTCTGTATGGTCTCAAACAAGCACCTCGTGCTTGGTTTGAAAAGTTTTCATCAGCTAGTACGGATTTTGGAGTAGTGACCATGATTCCGCTTTGTTTGTGCGTGCAGCAGTAGCGGGTAGTTTTTTTTTTTTGTTATGTGTTGATGATATGATTTTGACTGGTGATGATAGTATTGGCATCTCCACTTTGAAATTTCAGCTACATCGTGAGTTTGAAATAAAGGATCTAGGTTCTCTTTGTTATTTTTTGGGCATTGAGGTAGCCTCGTCTCCTAAAGGGTACTTGTTGTCTCAATCTAAATATGTTATAGATGTTATTGAGAGAGCACGACTTACCGATACTCGGACTAGTGACACTCCTCTTGAGCTTCATGTGCGTCTTACTCCTTCTGATGGTGTACCTTTGGGAGATCCTACTTTATACCGAGTCATTGTTGGTAGCCTTGTATATTTGACTATCACTCGGCCTGATATTACATATGTTGTTCTTATTGTCAGTCAGTTTGTTTCGGTTCCTAGAACTGTGCATTGAGCTACTGTCATTCGGATTTTAAGGTACATTCGTGGTACTTTATTTTAAACCTTATTGATTATGTCGTCCTCATCATTAGTTCTTCAAGCTTATTCTGATGCTGATTGGGCAGGGGATCCTACTGACCGTCGATCGACCATCGGCCTTTACTTGCTATACCATCAGAAGTTTGACGAGGGTGTTAAAGTTAGCTTGTATAGTATGTCTTTTTACCTGTCTTTACTCTTTTCCCTTTTGTAAAGGTTGTTGCATTAACCCTAATTTTCTACACATATTCTAATTATTAGAGAGTGTTATTCTCCTCCATTATCACTATTCTCTCACCTCTTATAACCTGTTTCCTCTAGCTTGGGTAACAGGTCGACCAGTCAAGACTGTTCTGGTAACTATGTTGCCTACTGAGTACCATGATTTTACCTTATCGAAAAAGTCCGTTGACGTTACAAAAATAGATTTTAAAACCATCAGAATCCACTTGACACCTATTCCCTCTAATAATGTTTTTAGCATTTGTATTGTAAAGTTCTTTGATAGAGCTTTCATTTGTTTCATAGAGCTTTTTCTATGAATTTACTTGTGTTATGGGCATTTCTAGTGTGAAAATTTTTATATGGTTTTATTTATTGTATGGAACTCTCATTTGCTCGGTTTCAGCATTATTATTTTTTTAAGTAACTCATTTGTATAAAGGGGAACGAAAGGATCTGCCAAATATATCTTCCGTGACACGAGATTGGCATTTTGTCTTCTTCTACTACTTCTATGCCCAGTCTTTTCCTTAAGCAGCCCTATTATTTCCATAATATCTCTTAATATCTTCATTAAAAAATGGTAAATTGGAAAAACTCTGAAGTTTTTCGTTTCGAAGATTGTCAAAAGAACCCATAAGCAGAAGTGGAGTACGCTTAAAACTGAGTGTTTCTGCAAAAAGGGCAGAATGGGGGGAAGGGGTTCTTAAGATTATGGGAAATAATTTAATAGTCACCAACTAGTTGACTGACTTTGGCGAGATGTGACTTCTTAACTTTTTCTTTTTACTACGTTGTTTATAAGAGAATTTTTTGTGATGGATATTCCAAAGATATAGTGCGTACTTAATTATCATAACCAAACCAATGTAAATCATAACAATTTCGCATAAACATTTACCCGAATATAAAGTAACTATCATATAATCTATGCAAGATAATTTATTATCATGTTTATACCTTCTTTATTCAGTTGATCTATTGGATTTTAGGGCCTTCAAATAATCAGAATTAAACTTACTTAACTTAGAACCTTGTGATCAAATCATAGGTCCAGCACTTCAAATAATGGAAAACTCTACTTGGATCTTTTACAAGAAGAGCTATAATTAAAATCCATCATGGAATTTGAAAAGGATAACATGCAAGGACTAACCTTTAGATTTTAAAATGGATTCCCCGTCATTTATCATCCGTATCCCCGAAACATTGGGTATATCATTAAAGTTATTCTCAATTCTTCCCGAACCCATGGATGGCATAGAAGTATATCCTCTTTTATTCCTGTCAATCTGCAAATCAAAGTCAGGTAGTGGTCTAAGTAAAAAAAAACTTGCAATCATTAGACAGAGGTCTGAGAATGAGAGAAAATTCCAAAGGATCATTGTCACATTCAAGATCACGGTAACTAGGCAAGACTCAAATAAACAAATTCACATATATCAATGTTTCAGCAAAAGGAAGAAATAAGTATAAGAACTTCATAGACAGACATACCATAAAATATGTAGAATTTAGAAATAATACACTTAAACAAATAAACATACTTTTTTCTTGCAGCAAAAACTTAGGGGCCAAATAGAATGGCCATATTGGTTTTTAATGTTTTCAAAGAACATTAACATATTGATTCGGAAACATGAAGAGCAAAATAAACTAAGCCCTTAAGACCCCATAAATGCTATTAGTACCTTGCTTTTATCAATCTCACTAGCTTTGAGCTTCATAAGATCCTTGGTATCATTAATCTTGCTCTGCATTACCAGCTTATGAAGTTTTTCTTCATGGCTCTCCATCTTACAGTATTGCTTCACCTGTAATTCTGACACAATTTCTTTGTGGCCAAGGGAAATGACTTCATCAAATGCAAATATCATCTCAAAAGCTGACTTTGAGATTCCCTCTTCATCTAAAGGAGCGTACTCGGGAACCTGATTGAACTTAAGGAATCACAAGAGTTTTTAGAAGAGAGTTCAAACAAAAGTATGGATTAATAAAATATTTTAATATCATTAAAACCTATCAACAGAGTGATATGATGTATAAGCAACAAAAAGGATACAAGCTTAGAGAGAAGCCTCAGAGTCTCCAAATCCTGAAGAATGTTGCTCTGCTTGTTAGTTACAAGCAGCAGATACATCAGTTGTATTGGCTGGTAGACATAGCGCACACTTTCAGTTTCAACATATGTATGTTGCTTCCCAATGCCAACTAGCTTAGGAAATGCAGCAAGTAATCCTTCAACTCTTATACGAGACATATCATCAACAAACTGCCTCGAAACAAGTACTGCAAGAAAAAGCAATCACGGACTGTTAAATGCAGAATAAATGAAGATATTCTTAAGAAAATACCAGCAAGCGCAAAAGCATATTTTAAATACGACTTCTTTCTGACTTGAATATTTATTATTGATTTAAACTAATAAGTGATTGCTTTGCCAACTAACTTCTGGCTATTCTAGAAGACAATTGTGAACAGTTATTTCTGGAAGGAGAGGGTAGTACACTTGTTTCGCGCTCAAAGGGCGTCGAGGTAAAGTAGTAGTTATATGTCATTATATCTAAATGAGATGAAGCTCTGAAAATAATTAAAGTAATTTTTTTCCGTAGAGTAAACAATCTAATATCTGAAATTGTGATCTTGAGTTGAGAAAAAAAAAGTACTATTGGAACCTACATAAATAGGAACAACAATTCTATTACTAACAAACTGCATGCGCTTTCACATGTAACGTGTAGCGCCCCTGTGACGCCCAGGCTTTGTAAATAGTATCCTTAGGTTGTAAGAAAGCTTTGTATAAATTTTCATTTATTTTTGTAAAGGTTAGCTTAGGAAAAAGGGGGAGTACGCTTCGTCTCCAATTTTGATGTTTCCTTTTAGAACTTAGCCATTTACTTAGTAGCTATATATGTAGAGGACTTGACTCCGATACATCCAAGAAGGAATTTAAAGCTTGTAATAGTGCTTTGTAATAGTTGTTGATATATGAATGAAATGATGCTTTCAAAGACCCTTTGTACAGTGTTTGTGTTGCCTTGAGATTATGTGATGCTTTGCGATGTTGTGTTGATAAACGATTGAAAGAGACGAATAATTAGGCTTACTTGAGACAGGTGACTCGAGTGCCGTACGTGCCAAGCTTGAGTTTAAGTTGGTCTGTGCCAACCACGCTTTATTTTTTTCCCATTATATAACTCATTTCATGTTAGAAGTGGTAGCCGTAGTAGTGTAGTAGGTTGCACCTATAACATATTATCCTAGCTCTTATTTCCCCAATTCTTATAACAAAACCCATTCAAACCCACCACCGAACTTCCCCAAATTCTTCTCCATCTCCTCCTCCTTATTCTCCTCCTTCACCCTTTCTTCTCCTTTATCAATTTCATAATCTGGAGAAAGGGTAACAAACCCTAAACCTTATTGTTTCCTCAAACCCTTAATCTGGAGAGAGTTCTTACAAATCTTTCATCATTTGGTGTGGCTAGAGATTCTTGAGCGGGTGAATCGAGAGTGGGAGTTTATTGTTCTAGTGAGGGGAGGGATCTTTGCATTGCTCTTCATAAGCATTCATCATCAGGCAAGTACAATTATCATCTGCCATTAATCATGAACTGCTATAAATTTTCAGATTGTAAGCTTGGAAAACAATGATAATGATACCCTGTTAGTGCTACTACTGTGATGCCATGTCTAGTTCGAATCATGCTTACTCATATAGTTTATGATGATATTAATGTAGAATTTCATAGCTTGATATACAATTATTTTGGAACCCATAACAGTAGGTCTACTAGATTTAAAAGGAGCATATTAGTAAACCCAATTTATCTATGAGTTGCTTCTGCTGTACTTATATATACAATACTATGATAGTTCTTTTATACACATAGTAAAAAGAAAATTTGTATATTATATATACATATATATATATATATATATATATATATATATATGTGTGTGTTTAGTGAAGGCATATTCAATGTTTATAGCCTAAGACAGACTTGTATAATCTGATCGACCGGTAGGGAGGTCACTCTACACATAACTACACTTTTTGCTTTTGGTGGTTACAAAGAGGTTAGGTGGTAGTCCGTCTGAAGCTTTTAGGAATCTCTAAAATACCCTTTAGTTTTTTGTTTATTTTTAGTTTGTGTTAGTTGTACACACCGTAATAAGTTGGAAAAACAATGGGTATTTTAGGTAAGATGAAAACATATCTCTCCACTCCCACGTTTCTCTCCATTTTTTTCTCTTTTTTCCTATCTTTTCTTCTCTCCTGGGAAGTAGTTTTGTTTCTATCCCTTCTCCTTCTAAATTCCATGCATCTGTGTTTGTTTCTATCCCTTCTCTTTCTAAACTCCATGCATCTGTGCATGCTACTTGAAAAATGATCCCTCTTCTAACTTGTAAATATATAATAAAAAAATAATAATAATAAAAAATCTTTTATTCGGCGATAAGACTTTCAAGTGGTCAAATTCACCAGAAACACAAATATAAAACCAAAAGAACAATAAGAAATTTATGTTGTCGGTCCCACCGTTATGCGGTAAACTAGTATATACTCAGCGCATATATATGTTTAATGTATGTACATTTAATGTTTATAGCCTAAGGCAGACTTGTATAATGTATACTCATGATGCATATATGTTTAGTGTATAAGGTAACTTGTAACATTATTAATTATGCTCATGTCCATATCAATAGCATTGGTAGTAGTAATTGGTGCCCTCATGTTTAGCCCTTAACTATAAATGTACAGGTTGGACCATGATGTTAAATCAAGGGGATACTAAGCATAAGCCTATATTATATCATGACATCTGGCCACCTAATATTATAAATCAGTCTCTATACGTATGAGGTTAGAAAGGCCTAAATTTGTGTAAGTGTCTAGATATGTATTTGGCGAATGGTTTAACTTAGCCACGATTATAGGACTTTGCTGCTATAACCTTTATTAACTTGAGGTAGACATATCATTGATAGTCAGAGTATAATATCATCGACCGAGTCCCCACTCCTATACTTGTGAGCATGAGATCGTCAATCATATGATATAGTCCTATTGCCTATAGAGCAAGGACAGATAGGTCATTTTGATGGAGTGTCGGTCTCTTAAATCATTCATGCATAGGAGAACTTAGAGTCATGTACACACTAGGGCTACGTTGTCAGGGTCCTTGGGTTCGATTCCCTAAACAAAAGATTTGGTAACTGTTTATCAGTATCCCAGGGTTGCAAGTCCCTAAATTATTTCCCTGTTACTTCTCGGCTGCATGCTACGCGAGCATCCCGTGGGCTTAAATCCCTGAAAGTGAAAAAAAAATCAGGCTTTAGACCTGTAGGTTGAAACTCCTTGGCCACCTTGATCCAGTGATTTCCCGCTAATTCCTGGCTCACTAAAAAGGAATCCGCCAATACCTGGCTCGACATAAGGGATACGCTTCTGTTGAGGACAGAAGGGTGCGAGAGTGTGGTCCCACTTAATTAAAAGTGACCCTGTGTACATCGTCTATTAGTTATCTTCCACACCTAATAACACTCTATAATTACTTTTTAATATCGGTTGGCGCCGACGCTTAAAACAACATTAATAATGGAACCTCGTCTCCTCAATAAATATTGCATCATTTATACACATAAATAGAATATTATATCACATTAGTACTTCTGTATTATATCGGTATGTCATGTTCAGTAACCGGTAATAATTGTGTTTGCTGACGCCCTGTGTACCATATTTTTTCACAGGAGGTCGAGCATGGTAGGATTTTACTTAGTGAGGCTTGGTTGATCATTTTGGGATTCTTTGGAGTTTTATTGGATCGCTGAGCTGTGTCGTAGGGTATTTATGATTTTTATTTCAAATTTCATTGTCGTAATTTATTTCTCGTTTTTTTTTTATTTGGTTGAGAATATTATTCACTTTATTCATTCTATTCATTTTAATCTATGATTGAGTTATTTCCGCTGCGTTTCTTTGGTAAGTAGATATAGTTAATTTCTTTATAAATATATTACATTTGTAGGGTTCATCCGTGGGATGCCCGACTTGTTAAGCCTTAGGATTTGTTTTATGATTTTTATCAGAAAGCGAATTTTGGGGAGTGACATAATGCATGTGATGCAAAAAGGGTAGCAAAGGATATCATCCCAAAATTGACGAATACGAAGGGAAAATCTAATGAAAACAGTTGGTGCAAATAACGCAATAAACTCACCTTTCCCAGACTTAGTTATAAGAGAAGCAGCGAGAACCACCTAGTCAATCACAAATAAAAAGAAGCGAATAATTAACAAAACCAATTAAAACAAGGTTATAAGATAACATCAAATAGCCAGTTTTCGTAAGAGACTATCTCACTGTAGAAAGATCTATAAAATTTCCTATTCATCGTCCTACAACAAGCTTACTCAAGTCACAAAACAATGTCGACAAATACAAGTTTCAAGTTCATATACCCCAATGGCCACATGTAGCTACGGTTTTGCTATTTATGCATGCTTACACGTTGTTGCTAAAATAAAAAATTTAAAAATGGATACACACACTCTGTTGGCTGACTTCTATATGTGATCTCCACACTTTTCACATCAATAATAACCAATACTTGCGATTTTAATATAACATCCACACCCGTGTAAACATCGATATTGCATAAAACACGATTTTAGGGCACTTTCATATACTATATTGACAAAAATTCAGAAAGCAAGCATCAATACAATCACCAATTCACAACAAACATTCAAATTCAAGTAAACTAAATAAACGAGAAAGTCGAAACTCACCATTTTGTGGCACTTTTCAGATCAACGACACCGTTTAACAATCAGAAATCGCGCAATCATCAATCAAGCTGCACCTGAAACACAATAATTAGGCAAAACTCGTTAAATTAATCACCAAAAATCATGTTATCTTAGAACAAGTAAGGTGCATTGTAGATCTCCGCTTCGACAACACAATGTTGGATGACGATCCAAACAGGGCCTTATTGAAATCACAAGTGAAGTGATACTCACTCTGTAACAACGGTAGATCAAGAATTGAATCGATTGAATCGCAAATGTAGGAGATGGGTCGGTCGGTCGGTCGGTTTCCGTTTGTTTCTCTTTTATTTCATAACTTTTTTTTTAGTATTGCATCACTTAACCATCAGATGCGAGTATGAAATGGCGAATGCCTCTTCCCGCGAACTTCCAAGCAGGGCCTTAGGGGTTTCGGTCCATCGGGCTGGGTATAATTGTAGAGTATCGGGCCTTACCTTAGGAAATCTATTTTAATGTTTCAGTACCAAATTAGTAAGTGCAGTTGAAGGAGTCTCTTTATTTTCTCTTTATAAAGCACAAAAGGCATTGTAGTTTTATCTAATCAAGCAATCAAAATATCATATCTCTGCAAGTGAAATTTAGTTCAATGATTTCGATTTCTGTTTTCCCCCAAATCACTACAATTAAACGATATTGGTCAGGTAAAGCCCCTAATTGGGCCATAGAAGAAATCGAAAAAGAAATCAACTTGGAGAGACGAGACGATATCGTTCGAAAGAATGATCAGAGGTTAGGGAGGTTGGCGCAGATTGTAGCGGATAATATGGAAGAAATTAAGGAGTATCATCGAAGGATTATAGAGGAGGAGGAAGCAGATGAGGAGTCCTTAGAGGAGAAGAGGAGGATAACTAGAGAAAACTTGCTGCACAAGTTAAAGGATGAAGCTGCATTGCTACCTGAATTATCTGAAGAGGAGTCGGAGTATGAGACAGATTTCGAAGAGGAGTTGACGGGTACTAATGCTATGGTGAAACAGGAGTTTGTACTGAAGGGGGAGCGTGATACGAGTGGCTGATCGTGAACGGGCTGAAGCGGAGGAAAGGGTGTTGGAGGATTTGGTGAAGAGGAAGAAGGAAGAGAGGAAGATTGAAATGAAGCGGATTGTTGTTGGGGAAATTCAGAAGGATTTAGAGATAAAAATGAATATGGAAGTAAAGGCTAACGTTGAGGATATCGATATGGACGATGAGTTCAATGAGGCAGAGGAGTATGAAGCATGGAAGCTTAGAGAGTTTATGAGAATTAAGAGAGGTAGGGATGATAGCAAGGCAATTTTGAAGGAAAAGGAGGAAATCAAGAGGGTGAGGATCATGACAGAGGAGGAGAGGAGGAATCCCAAACCTCTTGCGCAGTCGAAGGAGAAAGTGCAGAAGTATTATCACAAGGGTGCCTTCTTTCAGGACAAGGCAGACGATCGTTCAGTAACAGCTAGGATGTCTGATACTATTCGACTTGTTTCTGTAAAGAAGCCGGCTCACATGGTCGAGATACTCTAGGTATATTCCAAGTGCATCAATATGAAAAGGTGAAACAATTCTGCATCAAAGGGAAACAGGGTCTTGTTTGATTATTACATTTGCGTGTTGTTTTGGGTTTAGTAACTTGTATGGTAATCACTATATTCACAATGTGCTCTTTTTTTCTCTCTTTTTTTGAGTAATCAATATGCTCTTTCTAATGATGCTTTATGGCTTAGGCAAACTGTGGCAATAACATAGAAGGACGCGTTCAATAAATTCGTTCTACGATCAATGCTAATATAGATTACATTTGTTCTGGGTCAGTTGGTCTTTGCTTGGGGTAATTCTCGTTCTCCTTGTCGCACTCCTTGAGGAAGTGATGCTTAGTAATAATATTCCGTAATAAATTGTATCTTCTATTTGATCTCTTGATATGCTTAGTAATATAATCTGGATCTTTTTTCACTGTTGTTTTGTTGTTGCTACATTTATTTACGCAGGGATCAGCTCTTATTTACATAAGATATTGGAAAACTTTGATCATTATTAGTGAGTTGATTAACCATTCAATGTACATTGGGTTGTAATTATCTTTTGTTCATTTTCTTGCAGAATGAATCGAGACAGGGACGATATTTGGGAACACCTGGATATTTTTCGATAAATATTATAACCTTTACTCAGAATTGTCGTATTCCTACTATGCCTAAACATAACCAATCCTCCTACGGTAACACAACCCCCAAGGAGATGGTGGCATGGCAATAAAAATCGCAATGCAGATCATTGATTGTGCTGAGCGGGTCTCTGGCAATGGTGGTCTTGCAGTAGGCGAATAGGCTTGGCTCCTATTCGGACTGAATTAATAGAGCATGATCTGGGGACTCTGGGTCATGTTGAGATGTCTTTCTTTTGCGAAAACCACGTAAGTTAATATGTTTGCCATTCATCACTCTCACAGAGCCAGGACCATGTGAACTTTGGTCAGGCCCTTAATTCTCTAACCTTGAGTCGTGTGAAGTAGGGACCAACCATGCCTGCTTGATCCTCTTATGGAAACCACTTGAGGCAGCAAGGAACATTGCCTGAAAGTGAGAATAGTCGAAGTCTCGAAGAAGAGATGAAATATCTTGGTTTGGTAACTTTTCTTCTTCTTATACTCCATTCAACCATAACTAGTAAGTACATATGCATACACACTTTTTCGAGATCACCTAGGAGACAAAGTTTATTAATGCTTGTTCCCGCTTTATAGGCACTGAAGAAGGATTAGCTGCGATTGGTGATGGAGAAGTAGGAGGGATGTGTGTATCCAAATGCACAAACAGGTGTGGTAAAGCCAGAGTTGCAGACTGTTGCATGAAATACTGTGGGATTTGCTGCGTTGAATGCAAATGTGTTCCTTCTGGTACTTATGGAAACAAGTATGAGTGCCCTTGTTACAGAGACAAGATGAACTCCAGAGGAAAACCCAAGTGCCCTTAGTATTAAGTATTTATCTCAATAACTAGATCAGTTAGCTATATAAGTGAGTCGAATGTGTGAATTTCTTGTACTATTAGCGACGTCAATGTGTCTACGGAAGAGTTTTGTTAGAAAATCGGGATTTGGGAATAATGTAGCCTCAATATAGCTTGGTACCAATCAATAAATTGTGTTCAAATTATGTTGCAGTGTGCATACCATGGTACGATTGGTAGTATTGGCTATCAGGAAAAGTTTTTTCATTGTATATCCGGTGAGATATGTATGTTTTTTAACCTGAATCGTTAGAAATAGAATGTACGGCTTGCTACTCTAAGTTTTATTATGTGGTAACAAAATTCCTTAAAGAAGTAGAGATTGATTCTCTCCGCCACGGAGATCTTAAGCAACACGGTGTATCAAATAGAGCCATGCTGCAAATACTTCTGTAAAGTTTGACAATTTTTTCCCCCAGGCGGACAGCGCCCCACGGCATACTCAGCTTATTTGTAACGTCTTATTGTGAAAAAACCATAACGCAAAGTAGAGTTACGACAAACCGACAATCCCCCAGTTATAATAAAACGCGTAACTAAAGCAAAGTAGACCGAGCAAAGTGTGAATTGGGAATGGGTGGTTTACACTCCATTCCATCTTCCAGCACTTGTAACTGAGCTTGAGTCGAGTGTTCAAAAACCAAAATGGGGGAGAGAAATGCTGCGGCGACAAAGTGGAAGCCATAAACCTATCATGAGTTTATGACAAACACATACTCTTGGGCATTTCTCCCGGAGAGATAAAAAAAAAAAAAAAAAACAACAACAACAGCGGGTCTGAATTTATTTTTATTTTTTACGCAAAAGAGAAGAATGAAATTACTTGCTGAGAGCGAGGGGGGAGAGAGAATTTACATAAGCGTTGGCCTCTTGGCCTACAAAATAACCAGAAATAGGGGAACCAACTCCCCTAGCTGCTAAAGAGTGAGCTGCAGTGTTCCAACTACGGTTAACATACTCGAATCTAAAATCTAAAAAAAAAAAATCTGCCGCAGCTCTCGTATCCGGAGCAAGGGTAAGAGCTCCCCAACTAAGATCCTCTGACCTCTCTCTGAAGGCTCGAACGATCCTCTGGCAGTCAGACAAAAGCAAAATCCTTTACAAACCTATATGTCGAGCCGCCTCCAGTCCTCTAAGCGCTGCGAGCGCCTAAGCCTCTTCAGCGTCAGCTGCTCTGGCCCGTTCGTAACCTGCACAGATAAAAAAGTTTGAGTGATTTTTAATAGTGAAACCCGACCCCCCAGGCTTATCCTGGGCGTTCCAGGAGGCATCCACGTTGACAATATGCCATCCCTCCTGAACTTGGTATTGGGTCTTAGTCTGCCTAATGGAGAGGTTTGGGTTCGAGGGAGTTTGAGGAATGGTGCAGAGCTTTTTTGCATGATGCAGAATATCCCTCGTTGTTTTAGCTTGTTGCTCGAATACGAGAGAGTTTTTGCTGGTCCAGATAGCAAAAAAAGTGGTGTTAAAAGAGTTGCAATAAGATGAAATATTAGAAACATGCCCATGATTTTGAAAGCCTCTTAGGAGAGTGATAGGAACCGATTCTGTGTAGCTCCAGTTTTTGAAGTCGATCAAGAGGTCTGACTCGAGCCAGATGTCGCGGATCTTGGGGCAGAAGAATAAAGTGTGGGTAGTAGTTTCCTCTTCCAGGCCGCATCGGGGGCAGTTAGTATCCCAATCAACGTGACCATGCCAAATGTTGAATTTGGTAGGGATACCATTCTGAAGGATTTTCCAAAGAAAGAGTTGGATGCGGAAGGGGACTTGGAGTTTCCAAAAAAATTCTCAGGGTATAGAGGGTGGGGTTGTTTGAGGGAGGGCAAAGAAATCTCCAGGTGAAGTGTCGGTCGAAAAATTGTGAACAGGCTGGACCGTAAGGATGCCGTTATTTTCCTTGGTTCATCTTAGGACGTCTTTCGCAGGATGTTTGCTGAAAGGGATACGGATGACAATGTTGGCAAGGTCAGGGTGAAAGGTGGATTGGATGAGGTGCGTTTTCCAGGTTTGGCTATTGATCCAAATGAGGTCCGCAACTTTGGTGACTTCTCTGACAGCGGGGACGGGGCCAGCTGGTCCCCCGAATCTAATACCCGGGATCCATGGTTCTAACCAGAGGTCGGCGCTTTCTCCATCTCCTATATGCCAGCGGAGCTCAGACCATATGTTGTTACGGGCTTTAAGGATACCTTTCCAGATCCAGGAGTCGGCAGGCTTGGGGAGAGCCAGCATAACGGAGTCTTTGGGGGTATAATTTGCTTTCAGGTTTTTAGCCCATACCTTATATGGCTCTTTGATGACCCGCCAGATGAGTTTGGCCATCAGGGCTTGATTATGGTTAAAAGCAGTGCGAATGCCAAGACCCCCAGACTGAATGGGTTTGCAAATATTTTTCCATTTGATAAGGTGGGCCTTGGGTCTGCCCTCGTGATTTGACCCCCAAAAGAAACGCGCCTTCATAGAGTCAAGCTGTTTGCAAGTTTTGCGGGGGAGGGGGAAAACAGACATGAAGATGGTTGGAATTGTTGAGTTAACAGCTTTAATAAGGATGAGGCGGCTTGGGAAAGGAATTTTGTTTTCCAACCCTCAATCCGCCTAGAAACCCTGGTGATAATATCCTGGAAGTTAAGGCTCTTGGCACGGTCGAAAGTAAGAGGAGCCCCTAGGTATTTGTCCCCAGATGAATCTCTCTTGATCTGCAGGATCCTCTGGATGATCTTATGATGACGGTAATGCCCGTTCTTGCTGAAGAGGATGCAGGATTTGTCAAAATTAATCTCCTGGCCTGACACCTTGGTGAAGGTGTCCAGGGCATGCCTTGAGGGTGTCAGTTTTGCTAAGGGTAGCATTGCAGAAGATAAAGCTGTCATCCGCAAAAAGGAGGTGAGAGACTGGGGTGCTGCCTCTAACAATCTTAATACCATGTAAAGTACCTTCTTTTTCATTTTGGAGCAGGATTCTGGATAAGACTTCTGAGCAAATAAGGAATAGGGAAGGGAAGAGGGGGTCGTATTGGCGAATGCCCCTCCCAGGTTTCAGGAAACCATAAGGAGAGTCGTCCAAGGTGAAAGAGAGCACGGTGGTGGATATGCATTGGTGAACCCAGTTGCACCATTTATCACAGAAACCCATAACACGCATCGTGTCCTCTAGGAAATCCAACTCCATGCGGTCGAAAGCTTTACTGAGGTCGAGCTTTATGGCCATGCAGTTACGCTTTCCTTTCTTCTTCTTCAAGGTCTTGAGAATCTCTTGGGCCATAATGATATCGTCAAAAATTTGTCGGCCAGGAATGAAGGCATTTTGGGATGGGGAGATAATCTTATTGAGGAGGGGCCCGAGCCGCGTGACCAAAATCTTGGTGATGATCTTAAGCTTGACGTTGCAGAGGCTGATGGGTCTGAAGTGCTCTGGCTTCTCCGATTGTTTGTGCTTGGGGATAAGGGTGACATTGGTATGGTTGAATTCGCCCAGCAGGTAACTGTTTTGAAAGAAAGCGATCGTGGCAAGGTGGAGGTCATGTTTAACCGTGTCCCAGGATTTCTGGTAGAAAAGAGGGGTGAAACCGTCCGGACCATGTGATTTATGCGGGTTCATGGAGAAAAGGGCTTCTTTGACCTCTTCCATACTAGGGTCTCTCGTGAGCAATGCGTTGTCCTCTTCGGTAATAGAGGTATCGAGGATGTTAAGGTCACCTACTTTGATAGGGGGGTGTGACGGTGTGAAAAGGTCTCTGAAGTGCTGGATGAAGGTATCACCGATATCTTTTCTCCCCTGCCCCCAAGAGCCGTCGGGGCGCCTGATCTTTCTAATGGTGTTAACACGTCTGCGCCCAAGGGTAGACAGGTAGAAGAATTTTGTATTCCGGTCGCCGTCCCGGAGCCACATTTCGCGCGATTTCTCACGCCATATGGATTCTTCAATGTCTAGAAGGTTATGGAGACGGCGTTGGAGCTTTTGTTCAATAGTGGTGTTGGCTTCGTTAGGTTGCTCTTTCTGGATGTTGGCGATTTGGTTACGGATGTTGAGAAGAGAGATCGGGTTGGCATTGAATTCTTTTTTGTTCCAGGCGGAAAGCTCCTTTTTGGTATGTCTGAGCTTGTTACACAACCGAAGCAGTCGAGATCCCGGCTGGTCTTTTGCCCAAGCTTGGTTGATGATCTCTTGGTAGCGAGCGTGCTTGGTCCAGGCGAAGAGGAAGTGGAATTGCTTGGGCAAATCGATTCTCTCCGGTTCAGTATTGAGGATGATGGGTCCGTGGTCCAAGCCAATGATAGGGAGGCTGTGCAGGGTGACGTCAGGGAAGCAAGAGCTCCATTATGCAGAGCTGAGGGCTCTATCAAGCCGTTGTTAATCTTCTGCGAATTCAGAGCAAACCCACTTACACTATACTAGAAAATGTTATGCAAGGCATAAGAGTATCTCCAGCAGTTGATAAAATGAGTGTAGATTGGTTTTTCTTTCAGCCCATACTCTAAATTCAAACTTAAACTCTTTCAGCAGTCAAACAAATGGGTTTGAGTTGCTTGCGTAGATTAAATATTATTTATTGGGGTGAGAGGAGATGAAATAATTGTGGGCGAAGTAAAGAATACCACGCGAACTAAAATCTATCATGTACTAAACAATTATTTTTATTCAACAACCCGTCACGTCATCAACAAATTGTTGGGAGGCTTGAGTGTGGGTTGGGTTTTTTTTGGGTCTGACAAGACAACCCCACTCACACCCAAACTACTAGAGATGCTCTAAGTAAATCACATTTTACCTTTTTAGAAACCTTTCTCTCTTCTCCCTTCTCCCTCTCTCCCCAAACACAAACAGAAACCCTACCTCCATTAACCCGTAGACACCTCTAACCCATAGCCTTCTTTACCGTTAACCTTCTTGCTTCCTTACACCCTAACTAATAACACACCATCTCTTACGCTATTTCACCAACCATCCTTCATATCATACTAACCCTAAAACCATTTTAATCCTTTCTACTCCCTCCCTCGCCCTCTCCAAATACAGGCGCTAAGCATATCTTCCGATGACAGAAAACACACCATCTCTTACGTAACTTTCAAACTCCTCCATACATCAACTCCTCCATCCTCCATCCCTTTAGTAAAACTGTTTGTCTACCTTAACGCTATTCCTCCCACACTATCTCAAAGCACAGACGTTGTCTAACACTGCCGATGATAGAAAACACCGACGAAGATGCTAGTTACCATAATGTGGCTGCCGAAGAGGGAGAACTGGCAGAGATGTTTCAAGGCTTTTCAACACACGACCCGGTGCCCTTTCTTCTTCTTGACGAAGCATTGTGGAAGAACCTCCAAACAAAATGGCAATTTGGAATGCGTTCAAATCGATTTCTCCTAATATCAAGGAACAAGTTATAATGGATGGGGTTTCTAGAGCATGGATAAAACTTGTCTCTCGCATTCCTCCACATTCGTATGAGCAAGATTCTAAGGTCTTTATAGCAAATTTTGACAACCATAAGGATCAACAAACCATCCTAAATGCCCAACCAGCCAATGTTTTCGGATTCTCTATTTTACAACAACCTTTTAATACTATGTTGCACCAATCAGAGATCAACTTCTCCAAATATCTTTGTTGGGTAAAGGTCTCCGGCCTACCGTGTTGCATGTTAGGAAAGGAATCGCTTAGGCTGATCGGTAACAAGATTGGAAAATATATTCGCAATGATTTTGAAGAATATCAAACAGAGCCGCGTAGGGCTAGCTTAGTACGTATCCTGGTTAATTTGTTTGCAGAAAAACCACTAGTTCTCTCTATTCCGATTTCTAGGCCGCAGCAGTTTGGAAACGCCAGTATCACGGTTAAATACGAGAGACTTGAGGGATTTTGCCCATATTGTGGGATCATAGCCCATCCCCTTTCACTATGCAAAAGATTCGAGAAGGTGATGAAGGAAAGAAATCGCCAAAATATCAACACTAAGTTCAAGTTCCACTACGGTTCACATATACAAATCAACCCACCCAAAAACATCGTTTCTTCGCCATTTAAGCATTTTTATGTAAGTACTCAAGATACATACCAGAATCACAGCCACACTCACCAACTGCACCATGCATGCAGCCAAGGAAATGAGGTTAGATTTAAAGAGTCCATCAGAGGGACTAACGCCATTACTCGAGTTAGACACGGTAATACAGCCGGCTCAAAGGCACCCATCATTTCAGAGCCGATGCAACTGTCCGAACAGACCAACTTTGGGCGATCTCAGGGAGACAACTCCGAACAAATCATTGACATGCACCGACTGGGATTCGGTAGACGACTTCAGAGATAGCAAAGTCATCATTACAACCTGAGCGAGTCCACATCGGGCACACTTTCCAAACCAACATATCATGATTCACTTATGGCCGTTGAGGCCTTCGGAGGTGACGGCACAATTAAACAATTGCTTGGCGAATTTGATTTAAATTTTTTAGATAGCTTTCATAGCCGCAAAGACAAGCAACTAATGGGACATTGCAGAGAACAATCATTTCCCCCCACTCATTCACTTCCAAAACAGATGAGAAACGAGTTGTTTAATAATGTGGGGACCCACACAAGCTCACCCGCTTGCAGCAAGCCAACGTCACCACTTTATAGATTGAAGATGAAATTTACCCAACCGAGACTACTCCAACAAAGCTCAAACCCGTCTCACTTTACCAATCCACATCTGCTTGAACAAGGCCTGGACGGTACTATCTACACCCCAAATTTTTTTGACCTCGAAAGGATGGGTTTGGCCTCGGGCAAGAAAAAGATGGATATTGCAAACTTGAACACCCCCCTTTCTATTAAGCCAATTATCCAGCCCACACCTCACAGGCCCTACGGGCCAAACCACAACAAACGTCTGGCATCCACTCACATTCTATTCCCTCTTAGCCCATTGGGCTCGGGCTCAGCCTCACAACGATTGCCATTTTTGGCCATCCACCGACAGGAAGGTTCACCGGAGTCATCCTCGGATCCTGAACCACTTGAGTTTGGTACTCATCATCTGAGCATTCGGTTTGGGTCACTCCGACCAATGAAGACATTTTTGACCACAACTTGGATAGGATAGCCGGCAGCTCAGGGCAAGGAAGCTGGGGCAAGGGTGACCGGAAATGGGAGATTGCAGATACGTCACCAGCAAAAGAAGGTACAGAGGACTCTCCACACCCCGCTAGGGTACGCGTTATTTCCTCTGTCATACTCTTTCATTTTTGCTCTTTATTTGATCATGCGTTGTCTAGATTTGTTTTACCTTGTGGCCGATTGACAACTCATACCTTTCATAGATTCGTCGTAGTTGACCAGGGTAAACCACCTGACTTTAGAAATTTTTGGCATAAACGGATTAGAATTGACTCTAGGCGACCATGCGAACCGGCCGAATGTACCCCCTCCCTCCACTCTTGGGGATTACTCTCGTACATCTTTAAACTCGGCCAATAGAGCATCTTACAAGATCTTGAGCAGGAAGAGAGAGGATCTAAACCGTAGCGTCTTGTTTCGTCAGATCGTATTGCTCTAGAACCGCGATAAGACTAAAAAGCGACCTACTCTTTCATACAAACTCACCCAATACATGAAAGGAACTATCTCTGAGCCCAATTTCCACATCAAAAATTTGATCGGCACAACTCGATTCCTCCTCTCTCCCCATAACTCGAATGTGAAAGCCGCTTTGTCGGTTTGCATCAACCGTGTCTCTGACTGTGTCTCTCCCCGTGCTTGGAAGGAAAAAGAAACCCCCATCGGATTAAAACGTAAGCTCTCCTACCTCAAACGGATACTACCTCTAACTCGGAAGCGGGCCCGACACTGGCCCTCGATGAGATATGATTATCCTCTCTTGGAACTGTAGTGCGGGAAATCTACCACCCTTCGAGAGCTCCTCAATATCCAAAAAAACCATGATCCGGATATCCTCTACCTGGTTGAGACTAAAGCGACGAAGACAGATTCCTTCAGGAAGTTCACCAAATTGGGGCATGCCCATTCTCACATGATGAACGCCACTATCAATCACGGTAGAGGTCTCTGGCTGGCCTGGAACAAAGGCATTGATCTCACTATCTTGGCTTCCTCACCCAGGGCCATCAACGCTCTCATTTCTACTGAGAGACACAACAATACTCAGGATACTGAACCGATTCAATGGATGTGTTCGTTTACATACAGTCCTCTAGAGACAAATAATCGCCAGCCCTACTGGTCCACCTTCTCCCATATGGCCAACGCTGTTCCGATCCCCTGGCTTATCATTGGTGACATGAATTGTATTGTCTCCAGAGATGAGAAGTTTGGCAGAATCCCATTTGACAACACCATCCATAACCCCTTGAAGACTTTATTTTTAACGCCTCTATGGTCGACCGGGGTTACTCAGGGGTTCCCTTCACTTGGTCTAACAAGAGGAAAGGGGCTAACTTAACTAAGTTTAGGCTGGATAGAGCTCTTGCCTCTGTCTCTTGGAGAACTACCTTCCAAGATGCCTCGGTCCGAAACTTGCCCATCATAGGCTCAGACCATGGCCCCATTCTTCTCAATACCAAGCCAATGTCGCACAACCTCCCGAAGCAATTCCACTTCCAATCCTTATGGCCGGAACATGAAACTACCACAATGTCATAAAAAAAAGCTTGGACGGAAGAACAAGAAGGATTTAGGCCCCTTAGACTCTGCAAAAAACTTTGTCACACCAAAAGGAAGTTAAATAGATATAACAGAGAGGTCTTCAATGTCTCTATGGAGGATATTAAGAAACTTAGAGATCAGATCTGAAAACTTCAAACCGACCCCACCACCAATTAAAACTCTGCCGAGGAGATTAGCCTCCAGACCACTCTTGAGCACACACTCAACCTTGAAGATAACCTTTGGAAAGATAAATCCAGAAAGCTCTGGCTCAAAGAAGGCGACCGGAATACATGGTTCTTCCACACTTCCACGGTATGCCATAGGCTGAAGAACTCGATCTTCAATATCTAGAAAGAGGACGGTTCTTGGACCGTGGACAAATAAGACATTGGTGATACCTTTATTGATTATTACAAGAAGCTCTTCTCCTCTTCGAATCCCACTACGAAAGTCGAGGAGCTAAACATCTTAGAGGAGCTAATTTCCCTGGAGGATAATACAATTCTGACCAAACTCAAACTGCCGCTTCACAAAATTATTTCCCCTAGCCAAAATGCTTTTGTCCCTGGTCGTCAAATTTTTGACAACATTATTATGGCTCAAGAGATTCTCAAATCCCTTAAGAAAAAAAAAGGTTCTTCGGGGAATATGGCGGTTAAACTTGATCTCAGTAAAGCATTTGGCAGGCTATAATGGAGTTTCCTAGGGGATACAATGAAATCCACGGGTTTCTGTGACAAGTGGTGTAACTGGATTCAACAATGTATTTCCACTACTACTCAATCCTTCAACATTGACGGATCCCCGTATGGTTTTCTCAAGCCATACAGAGGTCTCAGATAAAGCGACCTTCTCTCCCCTTTTCTTTTCCTCATCTGTACTGAGGTTCTCTCCAAGATAATCATCAAAGCGGGGATTGAGGGGAATCTACATGGCATTAAGATGTCCAGAGGCAGCACCCCAATCTCCCATCTTCTCTTTACAAACGACTGCTTCATTTTTTGTAGAGCTAACCTCAAGGAAGCAGGCATGCTCAAAGATGTTATGAGCATTTTCAAAAGTGTTTCTGGCTAATAAATTAACCTAGAGAAATCGTGTATACTCTTCAGCAAGAATGGGGATCAGAGACATCACCGGCTCATTCAACGTATCCTTCACATCAAAAAAGATGCGGGCAGGGACAAATATCTGGGAGCCCCTCTGGAGTTTGATCGCAAGAAAACCCTTAACTTTCAAGATATAATCACTCATGTTTCTAACATAATCAAGGAATGGAAAGCTAAGAACCTTTCTCAAATGGGTAGACTCACCCTTATTAAAGCTGTTAACTCAGCAATTCCTTCTTTCCATATGACTATCTTCCCTTCCCCCTCAAGACCTGCAAAAAACTGGACTCCATTAATTCCCGATTCATGTAGGGCACAAATTGTGCTGGGAACAATAAAACTCATTTCATCAGTTGGAAGAATATCTGTTACCCCAAAGACAAGGGTGGTCTGGGAATCAGAACGGCCATGGTACACAATCATGCTCTCTTAGCCAAATTATTTTAGAGGATCATCAAAGAGCCTGACCAAACTTGGGCTTACAACCTTAAGAAGAATTATTCCCCTAAAGAGTCTCTGGTGATCGCATCCCCCAAGCCTACTGACTCTTAGATCTAGAAAGGCATTATTGCAGCCAGGGATAAAATTTGGACTGAGCTTATTTGGCACATCGGAGATGGTGAAAGTGTGGATTGTTGCTTAGAACCTTGGATCCTGGGTATCAGATTTGGTCGCCCGTGCGGCCCTCCCCTGGCATACAAAGCAATCACTAAAGTGTCGGACCTCATATGCCCCACCCAACGGATTTGGAAGGAAGCGATTATTCGATCCTGGTTTCATCAAGATGTAGCCGAGATCATCCTCAGAATTCCACTGAGTAGATTCCAAGCCAAAGACACTCTTAGATGGAGAGGGGAAAATAATGGTCTCCTCACAGTTAAATCAGCCTTCCAAACATCTCTCAAGAATCATAAGACAAAGTACTTCAACATCACTGGATCAGGCCAGGAACATGACTGGGGGACATCTAGAGAATGGAAAGAGAGATGGAAATCTGTTTTAACAGATTTTTCTAACTTTTGACGTGGCTAATATAAACTTTTGAGGTGGCTCTTTTTATTTAGGGAGACTGTTTTGTGCACAACTCTAAATTTGATTTAAAACTCCTCAAATCACTCCCTATAAAAAGGAGTCTGTTGTGGATGTTCTTATAGGTCTAACAATGATTACCAGATCTCCCCTCCTGTACAAGTCCCACTTCCTTCCGTCCGAGAAGGCTGGCATTTTATTATGGTGGATGGGACTTGGCATAACAGTGAAACTAGGGGGGTTCTGGTTTTGTGATTAAAACTCACAATTTTGTTGTGGTAAGTACAGGACTTGACTCCTCTCAGTCGAAGGATTTCGAAGAGGCCGATGCGCTTTCTGTGATCCGAGGCATAGAGGCAGCACACAGGATAGGCATTGAGCGAGCACTGGTTCTTACAGGCTACAGGAGACTCGTCCGGGCATATGAGACGAGATCTGACGACCTTTCATGGGGTGCTCTAGCCGTTGCACCTGAGATGCTTGCTTTATCATCTAGTTTTCGGAGTATTAGTTTCTAGTTTTTCAGTAGATCGTTCAATTCGAAAGCATACGCCTTAGCTGCCTTGGAAGTACACTCCCCGACATTATTTTTGTATGAGCCTGATGAGGCGACAAAACTTATTGACTATGTTGTTTCTCTTCAGCCTGTAAATGCTTAATTTATATATTATGACTTTGCTTAAAAAAAAAAAAAACATTAAAATAATTTGTTACTTTTTCTAGGCCATCTGGCTCGTGCAATAGCCACAAACCGGGCAAGCTGGTACAAGACCAACAGCTGCTATAATATAACATGACCGACGGGCTATTTGAAACATGACCCCAAAACAACATTAAAATTATTTATAATATAACGTTACACCATTTAAATTAGTGGCTCAGTGGTTTTGAAACCTGTGGATTTGATGGTATGCCTAAAATATTAAAATTAAAGAAAAAACACTATTTTTCTTTGATTATTCTCTCAATTTGGTCCACTTTACTTAAACAATTCATGTTTCCCTTCTTGAACTCCCCATAGATTCACAACCCCATCTCCACATCTCTTCATCACAGATCTATCTCTCCCTTTAAACCCTCTATTTTCACACAAACATCACCAACAACACCATTTATGGATACCCAATTTGGAGACCTTGACACATGCAACTCCCTCCCCTCAACGAATATATCACCAACTGAAGCCACCCTAGGGCGCCACCTTGGCCGTAGACTTGTCCAGATCGGTGTCACCGATGTTTTTTCGGTGCCCGGGGACTTTAACCTTACTCTACTTGACCACCTGGTCGCTGAGCCCGGGCTAAACCTTATTGGATGCTGTAATGAGCTTAATGCAGGGTATGCGGCAGACGGTTATGCCCGGTCTCGCGGGGTTGGAGCATGCGTGGTGACATTTACGGTTGGTGGACTAAGCGTGCTTAATGCCATTGCAGGAGCTTATAGTGAGAATCTTCCCTTGATCTGTATAGTTGGTGGTCCTAATTCTAATGACTATGGTACTAGTAGAATACTGCATCATACTATTGGTTTGCCTGATTTTAGTCAGGAGCTTCGATGTTTCCAAACTGTTACTTGTTTTCAGGTAAACACAGTTTACATTTACAAAGATGCGCATTTTCATGATCTATGTTATGTTTATAAGTTCAGGTTTAATTGGTATTGGTAGATAAATGGTTAATGAGAAATGAGTGGTTGTTGTTTTGGATCGATAGGCCGTGGTTAATAATTTAGATGATGCGCATGAGCTGATCGACACTGCGATCTCTACTTGTATAAAAGAAAGCAAGCCTGTTTATATTAGCATTGGATGTAATTTGCCTGCAATCCCGCATCCCACTTTCAGTCGGGAGCCTGTGCCGTTCTCCATATCCCCCAAGTAAGTTTTTTATTACACGCAAAATAGATGAGAAAGCGACTCATAGAGATTTGGGTATTTAATAGATTTGTTTGATGCAGAGTGAGCAATCAAATGGGGCTAGATGCAGCGGTAGAGGCTGCGGCGGATTTCTTGAATAAGGCGGTGAAACCTGTCATGGTGGGTGGGCCAAAACTTCGAGTGGCAAAGGCTTGTGAAGCGTTTGTTGAGTTGGCTGATTCTAGTGGTTATGCATTGGCTGTGATGCCCTCGGCTAAAGGACTAGTGCCTGAGGACCACCCACGTTTCATAGGGACGTATTGGGGTGCAGTGAGTACGGCATTCTGCGCTGAGATTGTGGAATCCGCGGATGCTTATCTGTTTGCCGGACCCATCTTTAATGACTACAGTTCGGTCGGGTACTCCCTACTTCTGAAGAAGGAGAAGGCGATAATTGTGCAGCCGGATCGGATATTGATTCCGAACGGTCCTTCCTTTGGCTGGATTCTAATGAAGGATTTCCTTCAGGCACTTGCTAAGAGGCTTAAACGAAACACAACCGTACACGAGAATTACCGCAGGATCTATGTTCCCGATGGTGTTCCTCTCCGATGTGAGCTGAAGGAGCCCTTGAGGGTTAACATTCTCTTCAAGCACATTCAGGAAATGTTGTCTGGGGACACCGCAGTGATTGCTGAGACAGGAGACTCTTGGTTCAATTGTCAGAAATTAAAGTTGCCCCAAGGATGTGGGTAAGCAAACAATAACTCGAGATACCTCTACTTTATTTCCCGATTTTGTAAATATTTTTTCTTGAAATCTTAACAACGATGATAAAATGGGTGTTGTAGGTATGAGTTTCAGATGCAGTACGGATCAATTGGGTGGTCAGTCGGAGCAACACTTGGGTATGCACAGGCTGTACCTAATAAACGAGTGATTGCTTGCATTGGGGATGGAAGCTTCCAGGTAAATATATATATACTGCTATGATTTCATGATATATTTATCCAGAACGTTATCGAATTTTAAGGTGGTCGAAGTAATTTATACATATTTTGGTGGAATAGGTAACAGCGCAGGATGTCTCAACGATGCTGAGATGTGGGCAGAAGACCATAATATTCCTGATTAACAATGGTGGATACACCATAGAGGTTGAGATCCATGATGGTCCTTACAATGTGATCAAGAACTGGAACTATACCGGATTAGTTGACGCAATCCACAATGGTGAAGGAAAATGCTGGACTGCCAAGGTAAGCTTGATAACATAACATCTTTATTCTTGATATTTAAATACTGGCAAAAACAGAAAACTTATGACGGTTCTTAATTTGGTGGTACAGGTTCGCTGTGAAGAGGAGCTCGTGGAAGCAATTGAGACAATAACAGGGGAGAAGAAGGATTGCCTATGTTTCATTGAGGTAATTGTTCACAAGGATGATACAAGCAAAGAGCTGCTTGAGTGGGGGTCAAGGGTATCTGCAGCCAACGGCCGGCCACCAAACCCTCAGTAAATTTTCAGCGATATCAGCATTCACTCTGAATGTACCGCCGAGTGTTCTGTTCATGACTGACTTTTACTTCTGTGTCAAATTCTACTTGTTTTTTCAAGGCAAAATAATAATACAGTTCATCCAAAAGATTGTAATGTAGACCGGTTTATCTCATAAACCCTTGAGGGTGTTTGGTACCCGAAAACAGTGTAATATCATTCTGCTTAGTTGTTTACATGTTTAAAACACCTCGGAATAAATTGTATTTAATCTAATCAAAGGAGCAAGATATGCTTAGTAGAACTGGACTTTAAGTTACAGACTAATGAAGCTTGACACTAGAGCTTTTTCGACAGACCACGCTCTATTTCATGCAGCAATATAAGATACTCAAAAGTATAACAAAGCTGGGACCTTCTGTGTTAGTTTTTCTTGTCAATGCAGAAGTCGGTACCTACACCAAACATGGATAAACAATCAGTGTTTAACTTATAACAGAAGTGAAGTTTTCCTAAATCATAATAGACATGCAAAAACAACCTTCACAAGCAGATTTTTTAAAGCCGAGAAACCTAGAGTTTGTGTAAGAAATGGAGTATAAGGTTGGCTTAAGTGAGTAGATAATCTACAAAGAAGAGAATAATACAGTATGCTTCTTGCCTGTAATTGAGACTGTTTATAAAGGGCACTAAGTTGGCATTGAAGCAATATTACAACAGAGAATCAAATGCATCTAAACTGATCTGATGGAGCGGCGAGACTGTTTATAAAGGGCACTAAGGGCACTAAGTTGGCATTGAAGCAATATTACAACAGAGAACCAAATGCATCTAAACTGATCTGATGGAGCCGCTTTCTTCTTATATACGTCCTTTTGGACAGACGACGACCAATGAACAGTGATAAACATACCGCAAGAAAAATAAATAAAGACAAATATATAAACCTTATCAATGCCAGCATGATAGTGCATCATTTGTATTGGAGTTAAAACAGAAGTATATCAACAATCTTAACCATAGAAAGCCCTGTACTAAGAGGTTGAATCAAAACATTCTAACATCAGCATTATCAGTAAGAGATGACATCTATTAGTTAATGTTATACCTATTCTGGAAAGAGTAAACTTTCAGTCTTTTGGTATTTTTATTTTTATTTTTATTTTTTGCTGCGCAAACTGAGGTTAAGGCAGGACCCCACAAGCCAGGCCATAGTTATCGGAACAATATTAAAATCTAATGTACTTCTTCCATGCATCCTCTCCATCATAAGACAATAATCAGGAGGAGTGAACGAGGAGAACAAAATTTCCTATTACAGTGTAATAAGAAGCCATGAAATCTGCACATTTATTGCCTCTCTAAAAGACATGAAAAGTATAATAGTAATCCAGACTTGCTATAATCTTCTTGATAGCTTGAGTAGTAATGTAACACTCCCAAGGAGGTTCACAATCACACCCATCTCTAAAGTAAGATACCATGAGTTTAGAGGTTCCCACCCACTGATCGTATTCAAAACTACCCCAGTTGGTGCTGTGATTTCCACCAGTTTTTCGTTTCGCCTATCTGGATGAAACAATATTACTCCTATAATAAACGATATAATCCCATATCAAAAAAGTAGATGATAATACATTGATATTTTTAAGCGGCAATAGGAACCTTTTAGCTTTTACCTTGCCATTGGTGGGGAGAGAAATTATTAACTGTTTGGTATGTGTTAAACAAAGTTCCTAACTCAAAGACTTAGGCAACACCTTTGGAATTATGGAATGACAGACAGCCGAATGTCTCATACTTTAGATTTTGGGGATGTTTAGCATATGTCAGGATACTTGATCCTAAAAGGTCGAAACTTGCTAGTCATGCTTATAAATGTGTTTTCATTGGTTATGCAATTAACAATAAAGCGTATAGATTTTTTGATTAACAAAACAAAACTATTATTGAATCTATTGACGCTGATTTTTATGAAGACAAGTTTCCTTTCATATCTAGAGATAGTGGGGGTTCCTCATCTAGTTCTATTGCACCTAGAATAGGATAACCTAAAAATTTGGAAACTATGGACATTATTACAAATGTTAGAAGGAGCAAGAGAGCTCGAGTGGAGAAGGATTTTGGTCATGATTTTGAAGTATATACTCTAGAGGGAGATCTGTCTACCCTCAAAGAGGCACTTACCTCCCCTGATTCAAATGTTTGGCAGGATGCTATCAACAGTGAGATGGACTCTCTGGAGTCCAATGGAACTTAGGTTCTTTCTTATTTACCTCCTGGTTGTAAGGTAATTAGTTGTAAATGGATCCTTAAAAAGAAATTGAGATTGGATGGGTCAGTTGAGAAATACAAAGCTAGGCTTGTAGCTAAAGGATTTAAACAGAGAGAGAACATTGATTTCTTTGACACTTATTTTCCTGTTACTAGAATTACTTCGATTAGAGTATTTCTTGCTACTGCTGCTGTACATAACTTAGTAGTTCACCAAATGGATGTTAAAACTCATTTTTTAAACGGTGACTTGGATGAAGAGATTTACATGGACCAACCTGAGGGATTTATCGTGCCTAATCAGGAACGTAAAGTCTAAAAATTGATGAAGTCATTATATGGTCTCAAACAGGCACCAAAACAGTGGCATGAGAAATTTGACAACTTAGTCATATCACATGGTTTTAAAATGAATAAAAGTGACAAATGCATTTATTACAAGGATATAGATAATGAAGGATTTGGGGGAAGCTATTATAATTTTGGGAATTAAGATTACTAGGACTGAAAGTGATATAACTTTAGATCAGTCTCATTACATTGAGAAGATCTTGAAAAGGTATAACTATTATGACTGTAAACCTGTGTGTACCCCTTACGACTCTAGTCAGAAGCTATTTAGGAATACTTGTGATAGTATTAGACAAACTGAGTATGCTAGTATCATTGGCAGCCTTCGGTATGCTACTAATTGTACTAGGCCATACATTGCTTACACAGTGGGGATGTTATGTAGATTTACTAGTTATCCTGGTATGGAGCATTGGTATACTATAGAAAGGGTCATGCGGTATCTGAAAAGAATCATGAACCTAAGAATATACTATAAGCGATTCACCGCAGTCCTAGAGGGATTTATCGATGTTGATTGGAACACCCTATTTGAAGACTTCAAGGCTACCAGAGGTTATATCTTTAACATTGCTGGTGGGGCAGTTTCTTGGAGGTCCAAGAAATAAACTATTTTAGACCAATTTACTATAGAGTCAAAACTGATAGCAGTTGCTACTGCCAGTAAGGAGGCAGATTGGTTGAGAAACCTTCTGTCAGATATTCCTTTATGGGATAAGTCGTTACCAGCCATACTTATCCACTGCGATAGTACTGCAGCTATTCTAAAAGTGGAGAATCGTTATTACAATGATAAGAAATGACAAGTACGTCGTAAGCACAGTACCGCAAGAAAGAAACTCACTTCTGGGGCTGTCAGAGTAGATTTTGTTCAGTCAAAAGCGAACCTAGTTGATCCTTTGACGAAAGGGTTAGCTCAGGAAAAGGTGTGGAACACCTCGAAAGGGATGGGGCTAAAGCCCGTATAGTTAGAATATCTGTGATGGTAACCCATCCTATAGACTGGAGATCCCAAGAAATAGGTTCAAAGGGAAAAACAAGTCATATGATAATTAAGAAGAATCATGCATTTTTTAAGAAGGGGTAGTTACTCCTAGTTCATCCCTATAAGAGCATGATATCCTGTAGCGATTTAGGTTGAGTTATTTTATAACTCTTAATGAGGCTATACTCTATATGGAGTGAGGTACTTAGCTATATGAGTACTCCTGATAGACTCACCTCGATGATTGTGGAAGTGAGGCCGTTTCTTATGGGAACTTGGGCAAGTTCTCTAGAGCTTTCATTATAACCGGGATACGAGCGTATGGCCGTATAACGCTAACATTTAGAACTTTGCACTATAAAAGTTGTGTGTGGTGTGCCTTAGTTGTACCCTCCAGAATTATAGTTCAAGACGAATGTCACTCTAATTTCTTGTACTTCAAAAGTATATTTACTATGTAAATGTTTAAGTCGAAAGACACCTCTACTTACGCAGGACTTTAGATTTTTTACTCGGATATGTTTTCTCGATATAGTGGGAGATTGTTGAGTTTTATATCTTCAAAAACCTCTATGTGGTTTCTTTAGTCCCACATTGCTTGGAAGAGTAGTTTGTTTTCTTGATATAACATTGGCCATTTATTCTATATGCTGGGCGGGGACGGGCCAAAAATATGGGTTTAAAACTTTTTTTGACTCATGGGCTTGGGCCTCGGTTTTGGGCCTCTATGAAAGAATTGATTTTGTCAAAACCAATTCTATTCGAGCTAGACCAATTCGAACTGAGTCCATTCGATCTCGACCTAGATTATTTCGAACCAAGTCTTTTTTGACCTGGAGTTCCCAGGAGACCAAATTCGAACCGAGTCTATTCGAACTGAACTTTTTCGTTTTAAATTCCTCAAACATAACTGTTTCGTAATTAAGTCATAAACGTTTCACTTCCGTTTCGAACGTTTTTGATGACGTATCCCACCATTAACTCTTGTTACCGTTTCGAACTTGCTTTATAAAGAGAAATTGTGCCTCAGTTTTACAATCCATCGAATACACAGTTCTACTCTTCTCTTAGATATAATCATGAGTCAAGAATCCGAGTAAAGTTGTTGAAAGTACAAATCATTCGAAGGTACTTCTTCCTTGCAAGATAAGTTCCCACTCTGTTGTTTTATCCTGGAGGTGACACAGCGATCAACTGCTTGCAAAGGGCAGTGCGGCGAAACATCTTAAAGATAGAGACCTAGTCCTCGACTCAGCATCTTCTGATCATTACTTCGGTACCCACATATCATCTTGCTACTGTTGCTGGTTTATTTATATTAATCTCTGCTTTCGATAATTGCTGCAGAGGTAACATAGCATAATTTTTCCTAACACAATCCTTTGGAATTTTGGCCCAATAGCTCAATTCGTTTGAACGACTTCCCTACTCGTTTGAATGACTTTCCCCTATTTTGAGCCGTAATCCTAACATTATATCGGTCTGTCATGTTCAGTGACCGGTAATAATTGTGCTTGCTGACGTTCTGTGCGCTATATTTTTTCACAGGAGGTCGAGCACGGTAGGATTTTGCTTAGTGAGGCTTGGTTGATTATTTCGGGATTCTTTGGAGTTTTATTGGATCGCTGAGCTGTCGTAGGGTATTTATGATATTTATTTCAGATTTTATTGTCGTAATCTATTTTTTCGTTAGTGAATTTTATTGAGAACTTTATTCATTTAATTTATAATTGAGTTATTTTTGCTATGTTTATTTAGTAATGTAATATATGTAGGATCATCCGTGTGATGCCGAACTTATTAAACCTTAGGATTTGTTGTCAGAAAGCAGATTTTGAGGCATGACAAGCGATAGTGTCGACGGATTCGAAACAACCGTATTCGTGAGAGTTCTTAGGCAGCAGCACATACCCAAAGCGGTACGTCTTTACAAAGCCAAAGATAAACATCAGCTCTGCATCTTCTCAACCTAAGGTGCTTCTCTTCAACCCCCTTTTGCTTTGAATAACATTCGTGTTTGATCTGTTTGAGTAATTCTCCCCTAATCAACCATCGAAACCCAGAAAAGAGGGGTCTTTTGATTACCCTTTGGGTAGTGTAATTTCTGTGATTAGCCCAACTTTATGATTTCTATTCAAAACCCGAAACTGCCCGTTTTTCGTTCTAATTTGGGTTGTTTTAGTATGGGCAAGCTTAGATTATGAACTTATTGGGGTAATGTTAGATTCATGGAGAATCAACTAACCCCATGTTCACATAGTTAATTTGCCATAGTTTGTTGCTGTATGAGAGGTGAGGGATGGGAGGGAGGGATTATAAGCTATTGGGAGCGAGCGGAGCGGTTAACAGGAGAAGATATTTTGTTGAAATGTGTATAGAAATGGAATTTGTGAGTAACTGACATTTAATATCTTAAAGTTGACTAACTACCTTGTGCACTAGTGGTCGGGGACGTCAAGGGTTCATTCTCACCTCCGTGTAGGCTTCGAGGTTGGTATGACCTAGTCAGCCTTGTGTCTATTTGCCTGTGCCCGGTTCGTGTGGTTTGCGGGCTATTGCATGGGCCCTAGAGGAACTAGTCGGGAATTGACGGTCCGCGGCCTGATACCTCTAGCTACAAAATAAATAAATAAATAAAATAAAAATAAATATTGAAGTTGAGATATTTAGCTTTAGTTATTTGTGTGATCTTTGAAAATAAATGGTAATAATGACATCCCGAATTGGGAAGTTGTGTTTCTTTATATTTTCTGTTTATTGTTTGTATATATCTTTTTTGTCATCCTAGAGCACTTCGCTTTAGGTTTGTGTCTGGACCTCTGCGGAGGTGAACTGAAGACTAGGCTACCTCGCCTCATTTCTAAGAAAATAGCTCCTATAGACAACCGCTATGCGACCAAGCGATTGGCTTTCCATTTTTTTCTTAAATACAGACACAGTAATCCTTGTGGTTATGAAAGACTTCTAAGTTGCTATTTCAAGATAATGTGAATTATGCGGCATTCAGGCACCTCTTAGGCCCCGATTATGTGGCATAACCATGGCATAACTAAATGCAGCCGCAGGGACTCGAGCACTGGTTGAGGCTCTAATACCAAAATGTGGGCCTTTACTTCAAAACCTCGAGGCGCTAGTGAACTTGCATATTAGGTTCTTAGTATCTTGTGTATCATAGGAATGTATAGTTACCGTGCATTGATAATGTTGGCTTATACCCCACCAGGAATGCCATATGAAGTTTTTCGAGTCCAAGGACCAAGCCCATCCATACATTGGTAAACCTAAACATCATAAATCGTAGTTTTTAACATAAACAAGATGTTTTAGTAGACTCTAAATTGTTGGGATAAAATTATATAGAGCAAAGCTTTCATTCATTTCCATGAATATTGAATCGTTTTCTATCAGCTGCTTTGAGTTTATTTTGAGGTACATGTATGATCTTATGTCTATTTCTGAACATTTAAAATTCTCACAGGCAAAATGGTTTCGGGGTTGATCAATGCTAATCCCACTATGTATGAAAGAAAAGAGCGGCGAGTTGGGACTCTAGGAGATGAACGATGCTGTTGTCAATGAATATGCTGTAGAACCCATCGATCAACTGGAAATTTTTGATATCCTCTTATTTCCACTTATAAACTTGAAACTGATGCTTTATTTCATTTCAATTTATGATAACTGCTTACTCTATTTTGCGTAAGTTTTTGGTATGTAGTTCTGATTGCGTAAAAGACATTGTTTAGTGTCATAAATCAGGAGGGGAAACGTTTACTAGAGGATGTTCTTCACTGTGCAATACAACGAGGGAGTTTATACTATTGTTAGTGGAACTTGTACGGAAGTCATGTTGGATAATCACATTCTGTAGCAAGATTCTAGTATGATTAAAACTATCCTCAGACAAAATATTTTCATTTGGGAGATAAAAACATCATAAAAGATATTTTTTTAGAAGAAAAAAATTTCTCAATTGAACTTTACTTCTAGTTAACTTAGTATTGATAGTAAAATTGAAGTGGACGAATTACTCACACCACAGTTCGATTTTTCAGCATGATTTGCATATAGTTAGTCAGACGGGAGAGGTTAAGGTCCTGAGGATATAGGTACTCTCGTCCAATTGAGATTTCCCTTACTTATCAATGCCAAACTTCTCTCCTTTTCCCGACCTTTCCTTTAATGGACTTATCTCTTTATCTTATATGTTTGGTGTTTGTTCTTAACAATTCTTAAATCATATTAGAGATATAAAAGATCCAGAACATCCATATTCTTTGGAAGAATTGAAAGTAATTACAGTAGATGCAGTTGAACTTGATGATGGGCATAGCCATGCTAGGTACAAACAAAGTTCCTTTTTCTCCCAAGTTAGCCTCATTCATATGTTTTCCATTTGCGAAGATGTCAGTTTGTAATATGAGAGCCTGCTTGTCGCAGGGTCACATTCACACCTACGGTTGAACATTGCAGTATGGCTACCATTATTGGCCTTTGTTTGCATGTCAAACTCATGCGTAGTCTCCCATCTCGCTACAAGGTAAAACCCCCACTACTTTACACTTTCGAGGCTAAAGATTTTCCCATTGCTGATACATTTGTTCTAGTTTTATGTTCCCCCCCAATTACCCTGCTACATGAGCATTTTCAATGGCTTTCAATTTGCATATGGCTCAAATGCCTAAAACTATTTCTAAAAGGGGTGGGCACTATGTGGAATGGTGTCGAACCATCATGAATCTCTTGAAGACCGAAACTAAACTTTGAAACACTCCATCACGTATTTCGTTGCATATGCAGAATACAATTTGCCAATAGCTTGCAAACTTGCTTTTAATATATATCAAAGTATCCATTGACATAATTATGCACCCATCTGATATTTTGGTAATCTAGATCTTCGACATGGTGTCTTGTGGATATATTTGTCGGATATGCCACAGTAACAGAAAGTCAGAAGACGCAACTTGTTCAGACTTCCAGCACCATCCAATAGGACCCGACACAATGCATTTTGAGTTTACCAACTTTGCTCAAAGAAAAACTAAATCAATTTTTTTATGATGTGCGAAGGTGGGGTTAAGCAAGATACCTACCAGGTATATTAATATAAAAATGAGAAATTACAATTCAGGATACTTTTTCCTAGCATCTTCCTCAATATTAATATTGAGGAAGATGCTAGGAAAAAGTATCAATATTAATATGAATATTAATATACCTACCAGGTATATTAATATAAAAATGGGAAATTACAATTCAGGATACTTTTTCCTAGCATCTTCCTCAATAATAGAGTTAAGAGGTTGAGGTATGGAGCTGGAGGTCGCACTAATTTCACTTGTCAAGATAGTTGGGGCCTCTATTAGCATATATTAAAGTATGCCTAATCTGGAAAACTTCAATGAACGCAGATTTCCTTAAAATATTTTTCACCATTACTTTGCACTTCGATGGAGGTGCCACTCTGTCCTTTATGAAGGTGATCATCTGTTTGAAGTTACTGGCAATCCAATTTTTCTTCATACCCAAATCCACTCCAATGTTAATGCCTCTACTAATGGCTTGTAGTTCATGGAAGGTAACCGTTTGATCCTTGCATTTGCCTGCATAAGCTACTATACAGCAACTTTCACTATCTCTAAGTAGTCAACCATAGCCTCCTAAGCCTTGGAGAGAGCCATCTGTCCACTTACAGTAGATGGTATTCTTTATAGTCAACCTTAAGACTCCAAGCTGCACTGATTTCTCTAGCACCAGCTAGCATTATCCACTGGAGTCTTGCAGTTATCTCAGTCATGATATTGTTCATGTGATAGCAGCGGGCTTGCAAACATTGTTAAATATATTATCATTCCGGACCCTCCAGATATGGTCATATTAGTCATTGCTACTCAGGATTTTGGACAAGATTTCCTTGTCGCTAAAGTCAATGAACCACTTAAATTCATTCATAAGAGACCCACTGCTCCTCCCCATTCTTCATCTAGAGATGATGGTTTGCCCACAACTTCTAGCATGGTCAAAGCCCATGAAAAGATGCTCAGCACTACAAACCCCATAATTAGCAGTGGGTGGAACATGCATATGCTTAAGCCTGTCTTTAGTGAGAAGCGTAATTTTAAAGCTCTCCAAATGGTAATATGACTTCTAGGAGAAGCCTCAATAGCGCACTCCACCTTGTTCTTTTTCTTGTTAAGCTTCTCATAGGTGTCAGAAATGGTGAAGATGCCTGTGGTAAAAGGGATCCAGATCACTTCATCCTTGCTGTAGGGAGTATGCACATCCTGAGTAATAATGTTCATGGAAGCACCCCCCAATGTAATCTTTATGTATTGAGGAATTGCAAAATTCTTTGATGAAGGAAGAGACAGATTTGTCATCTATTTGGAAGGAGCACATATACATTTAAACATTGAACATCGTACTAGATATATTAGATATTTATAGTGTAATAGTTGTGCTCTCTGTCTATTTGTAGTACCTTAACTATACTGAAACTTTTCAATTTGTTGCCAGAGAATAAGTGCAAAAGAAAGGGTATGTCATGAAGGTTTTCGGTCATGGATTAAATAGCTGTGTTCCATTAAGAGAAAAAAATCAAAGTAGGTCAAAGAGTAATATATAGATATTACTCTTTCTTCCATACTAATCGAGCCAATACTGGCAAGATTTATGACCCTTGATCATTGGTCCATTATATCTTGTGATTTATATATTATTTCTTTGCTTCTGTTGTAAAATTTAATTTCCAGTTTGTGAACTTTATAATAACTCTATAATAACCCTTTTCGTTAATTTTCCAGGTGGATATTAGGGTGGCACCTAGAACTCACGCAACGGAAGCTGCAGGTAATTTTTTGATATTAGGGTGGCACCCTTTCTCTCTAGAATTAAACATCGAAATTTTTTAAATACACCTCATTCTTTAATTAGCTCACCCCGATTTGATCTCACAACTTTTATTTCTCTAGGTTAATTAGCTCACCCCATCTTTTTTATAAATACAAAATTAAGTATTAATGGACATAAAAATCTTCATCATACTACCAAATCCCAATTGATTAAAATCTGAAAATTGTTGGTCTTGAATGTATACAAGTTGAACCTCTGTAAAATTAAACATCACCTAATCATATCACATGGCTTAAGAGATAGATTTGTCTTCATTCTCATTCCTTAAATTCTTTGCTTGCATTGATTGCAGAGATGACGAGACTAATCGAAATTATATTACATTGAAAAAGTGTTTTTTGGTTCTTCTCTCAACACTAAGTTAGAGAGTAGGAAATAGGGAGGGGGTGAGCGTTTAGATTGAAAAATATTTATGTTTTTATTTTGCGGGCATATTTGTCTAATATATCAGGTGTAATTAACTTTAAAAAATAGTGGGATGGGGTGAGCTTTTAGAGTTTAGGGTGTATTTAAAACTCTTAAACATCACTCTCTGTTTAGTTTCATTTCCCAATAATGTTCCTGTTGTAACTTGCAGTGAATAAACAGTTGAGTGACAAAGAACGGGTGGTACCGGCTCTAGAAAATCCTAACCTCGTCGAAATGGTTGATGAATGTCTGGCCCCAAGTTATGAATGACTCAGCATTATTCATCAACTTTTCCGCAGACACAGCGTGGTACTTGGAGATCTCTAGGTTGAAGATGGGAGACACTATACTGTGAAGGGCATTAGGATAACCTAACGTATCGTCCTGATTGCAATATGTTTATAGAAGAATATATGAACTGTGTTCGTTTTGGTAGTCTTATTTTAACAATCGAGTTGGCTAATTTAATTTTATATGCACTACACTTTTTGTCTAAGAAACAATGTGAGGAAAGATTTGTGTTTTTGGCTGGTTTAAAGTAAATAAAGCATGTTATTTGCATGCTAAAGATTGTGCTGTTAATTTCCAAAGATTCTGAACCCTGAGATATACAGATTTAGAAATATCGATTATTTTCATTGTAGATTTCAAGCAACACACACATGGAGGGCAAATTTTTCAAATTTTGATTGAGGCCTTTCTTATTGCTAATGATCTCTTTTTTTTGCTTAATATGGTTGTGTTAGTATTTCAAGCAAGGGGTACAAGGTATGAGGTTGTACTTATTCATTGTAATATCCTACAAAGGATGAATTACTAAATAATATTCACTACAAAGATTGACTATCAATGAATTACTAAATATATTCGAGATACTTTTTGGTGCCCTTCAAGTAGGTCGGGGTTGGGTTACACGGGTCGGCAAGTTAGAAACCCATACCCAAACCCGACCTGCTTAACTATACATGTCAAAAATTCAATCTCGACCCTGATTTAAACGGGTCGATCCGACCCGACCTTTTTAACATGTTTAAATATTGGGTCGGGTTATGGATCTTAACTTGTTTAAACAATAATTTCATGTAATATATTACACTAGTATTACCCGTGGCTCGTCACGATGAATATTGCTTTGGCGCTAAAACTCGTAAGCATATTGACTACCAAATCTAGATGTACCGCAATTGCATTTGATACTGCACTATGTTGCACTTAAAAATTATGAAGGCAAAATAGAGATTAAAACTATTCATAAGTGAAAATTACATCAAAGACATAGCATCCAACCATTAATAAGAAAATTATATACCAAGGGCATATGATCAACGTGGTTCCATAAGTCTGATCTTTCGCAGGCTTGTGAGGACACAAAGAATGGAAGAGGACATATCAAGCAGGAAGAAAGAAAATGTGACCAAGACTTTTCGTTGGCACTAGGAGCTGCTTTCTTGCTCAAGGGGTTAAGCGCTATTTTCAAGGAGCTTTAGGTTCGACTTCAACATAGTTGTCGTCGCGCCTAAAGAAAGCGGCATCAATTAAGGATGTCTTGTTTTCTCTTTTCAAAAAGGAGACATGTGCTTGTCGGGACATCGGTCGGGAAAAGGTGTAGTCCTTTGATTATGGAAAGCAGGATCCAAAGTTTCCGGTGAAAAGGTTATTTCCTTTTGTCTTGTATTGAGAATCATCTTTCTAGTACTAACATCACCTGTTGGAAATATAAATGGGTTTACCTCGTTTCCAGCAATATGCAAATAGAAAGAGATAACTGGAGAATAGATAAACTGGAACTGAGGTAGGAACTGCAACAACAAAAAGGAACTGATTAGAAGGGAGTGGCCGAGTCGCGTACTAGGTCGCTCTCTTGAAGATATTTCGCGCAACTGCCCCAAAGCAAGCGAATAGAGAGCATGTCGCCCTCAGGATAAATCAACGCAGTGTAAACTACGGTTTCCCTTTGTAGGGAAGGAAACTATTCTAATTTTTTGCACTTCTATTATGATTACTCGGATTCGTAGAACTCGTTAAAATTTAAAACTCGAAATGAAAAGATAGAGATGGAGAAAAAACACATACCTGTTATGTTCTGCGTTGAAAAATACTGCAAGGAAGGGTTCCTTGTATAGGCCAAAAAAGAGACGTTGTGGGAGAGAAAAACGAGGAACCACGTAACCCACAACTCCCTCAACGGATAGAAAGACGAAGTAAATTCAGAAGACTGTAAAACCAAGTTAGACGTAACCAATAGTTAAAAACAGCTAGTAAATATTTTGTCTAAGGCCCAAGCCCAATACTAAATAACTTTTTAGTAAAAAGATATAGAAGGCCATTGGGCCCCAGAGCCAGGAAGAGCCAATTGCCTAAAGCCTGAGCTCGAGCCCGAGCCAGCCCGGCCTGGTCCAGCCCACCAGGCTGCCCGATAGGGTGTGTACAATGTTGTTGGCATAAAAGTCCACCATACACTCACACACTAGCATGCTTCCCACTTACTCATGGCAACAACCAATGATTAGGTAAGAGGGTGTATATCTCTTCAAATTCCCAATTCCCTAACAATGTGGGACTATGTTCTAAGACCAAAATATAAGCTACCCATACCAAGAGGTCATGGGTTCAAACCCTCATGGGGTTGGCTTTCATTTTTAGAGATATACCCAACAATCCCCCATAATATCGATAGAAAAATGTATACGAGAAAATATACGAGTAAAAATTCAAAATTGTGCTTAAGTAGAGGTATCTTTCAACTTGAACCTTTACTTTAGTGAATATAAGATCAGAGAATAGAATACAGAGTGACTTTTGTCTTGAACTCTAAGTTCTCGAGGGTACAAAGAAATTATATCACACACAGGTCCTATAGTGCAAAGTTCTTAAGGCCAGCACATTAATGGCCTTGCGCTCGTATTCCAATCATAATAAAAGCTCTAGAAAACTTGCCCAAATTCCCATAGGAAATGACCTCACTTCCACAATCATCGAGGTGAGTCTATCAGAGATGCTCTTGTTTGCACCCCACTCAAAATAAAGTATAGATCTCATTAAGAGTTAAATAAGTCATCCCTAACCTGTTACACGATGTCATGCTCTATAGGGATGAACTAGGACTTAAAACTCCTTTCTTTAAAAATTTATTCTCAACAATCACTCTATGACTTATTTTTCCCTTTAAACCTATTTCTTGGGATCCCTAGTCTATAGGTTGGGTTACCATCTCAGAGTACTCAAATTTAAATGGGCTTTAGCCCCATCCCTTTCAAGGTGTTCCACATCTTCTTCTGCACTAGTCCTTTCATCAAAGGGTCAGCCAGGTTCACTTCAGACCTAATAAAGTCCATTCTTACGGCACTTGTAGTTAGTTTGTCTTTAACTGAGCTGTGCTTATGACGAATTGGAAGTTTTTTACCATTATAGTAATGGTTCTGTAAAAGTGCAATAACTACAATACCATTATAGTGAATAAGTATGGTTGGTATCGGTTTATCCCATAAAGGGATATCTGACAGTAGGTTTTTTAACCATTTTGCCTCCTCACTAGCAACAACTGTTGCATGATAGTATTATCAACTTAGATTCCACCATTGATTTGGCTAAGATGGTTTATTTCTTGAACCACCAAGAAACCGCCTCACTTGCTATGTTGAAAACATAAGCACTAGTAGCCTTAGAATCTTCCGAAAGGGTATTCCAACGGCATCGCAATATCCTTCAAGGACCGCAGGAAACATCTAGTAGTGTATTATAGGTTCATGGTTCTTTTTAGATAATGCATGGCCCTTTCTATAGCTTGCCAATGCTCTATACTAGGTCTACTGGTAAATTTACGTAGTACCCCCACTGCGTAAGCAATGTCTGGTCTAGTGTAATTAGTTGCATATCAAAG
Source organism: Kingdonia uniflora (assembly GCA_014058105.1). NCBI lineage: Eukaryota > Viridiplantae > Streptophyta > Magnoliopsida > Ranunculales > Circaeasteraceae > Kingdonia > Kingdonia uniflora. The sequence continues at coordinate 516,134 of JACGCM010000779.1, read as the reverse complement.
ACTTACCGATTCTGTTAGCATACTTGATTTGTCTTACGCTGTTTTCAGTGTTCTTAAGTAACTTTACACTGGGGTCGAAAGGAGTACATCCAGGATTGCAGTTAAAATAATAATATTTCTATAAAATCTTCTCAATGTAATTAGATTGATCTAAGGAGATACCATCTTTTTTCCTAGTAATCTTAATTCCTAGAATAACACTAGCCTCTCCAAGACCCTTCATGTCAAAGCACTGGCTTAGGAAGTTCTTGGTCTCATTCACAACTGATATGTTGGAATCAAAGAGAAGTAAGTCATCCACATATAAACATATAATAGTGCAAATATTTTTAGCTACCTTGTAGTAAATGTATTTGTCACTTCCGTTAATCTTAAAACTATGTGAAATAACTAAGTTATCAAACTTTTTATGTCATTGTTTAGGTGCATGTTTAAGAATAAGGATTTAACTAATTTACAAAGTTTAAGTTCCTGACCAGTTACGAGAAATCCTTCAGGTTGGTCCATGTATATTTCTTCTTCTAAGTTACCATTTAAAAAAATAGTTTTTACATCCATCTGGTGAATTACTAAATTATAGACAGCAGCAGTAGTAAGTAAAACTCAAATAGAAGTAATTCTAGTTACTGGCGAATAAGTGTCAAAGAAATCTACATTTTCTCTCTGTTTGAAACCCTTAGTCACAAGCCGGGCTTTGAATTTTTTTACTTAACCATCAGGTTTAAGTTTACGCTTAAGGATTTATTTACAATCTATAGTCTTACAACCAGGAGGTAAATCAGAAAGAACCCACGTTCCATTAGATTCCAGAGAGTCCATCTCATCATTAATGACATCTTGCCAAAAATTAACATTTGTAGAACTAAGATCGTGCCTCTTGAAGGGTAGATGGATCATCCTCTAGAGTATTATAACAACATAATCATGACCAAAGTTCTTCTCCATCAAGCTCTCTTGCTTCTTCTAGATTTTAAATCACTGTCTCAAGCCTCCACATTTCTAGGTTGTTCTATCCTAGGTGCAATACTACCAGAGGATGAACCCTCACAAGTTCTAGATTTAAAAGAGAATCTATCTTCAAAGAAATCAGCATCTAGAGACTCAATAATAACCTATTTTTGCAAGTCATTAAATCTAAACACTTTACTATTAATAGTATAACCAATAAAAATAGATTCATATGCACGACTAGCAAGTTAAACTTTTTTAGGATAAAAAATTCTAACATAGGCTAAACATCCCTAAACCTTAAAATAGGAAATATTTGATTTTCTTTTATTCCATAACTCAAGTGGTAAAATAAGGGTCTTACAGTTAAAATTTTTATTTAATACATAACATACAGTTAAAAGTATTTCTCCCCACGAATGTGGGGCTGCACCTGAACTAACCATAATAACAACTACAAGTTCAATAAGGGTACGGTTTTTGCATTCAACTTTACTGTTCATTTCTAGAGAAAAATGTGCAGTTGTTTCATGTATAATTCATTTTGATTTGTAAAAATCATTGAAAATACTACAATCATATTCAGTTCCTCTATCGCTATGAAAACATTCAATTTTCTCTTCAAATTGGTTTTCAATTTCTACTAAAAAGATTTTAAACATTCCTAGAGCTTTGTTCTTAAGTGTCACAAGGTAAACATAAGTATAGTTCGAATAATCATCGATAAAAGTAATAAAATATCGTTTCCCATTTCTGGTTAAGACATCGTCTAGTTCACATATATCCGAGTGTATAAGATCTAGAGGTTCCGTTTCCCTTTGAACAGATTTGTGTGAAGTCCTTTTAATTTTTGCTTGACTACTGAACTCACATTTTTCAAAGTTGTCCAAGGAGAACTTAGGAATCAATCCCAGATTACCCATATTTTAAATAAGTTTCTTATTACCATGACAGAGTCTAGCATGCCAAAAATTTAAAGTGCAAATAGGGAAAGAAGAAGCAATTTTATTGATTTCAACATTTATCTTAAACATTCCATCACAGGCATATCATTTTCTAGTTAAAACACTGTGCTTAGTGATCGTGTATTGATCCGATCCTATTGTAATGGCCTAATTCTGGAATTCAAATTTAGCTTTTACACCAAAGGTATTTAGAATGCTCAAGAACAGTAAACAGTAATCAACAAGATAATTTAGCGTGGAAAATCTTTGAATAGGTTAAAAACCACGATCTCTCTTACGAATTTTGAAAAAGGGAAGATGATCTTATTGAAATTGCTAACTTATTACAATGAGCATTATGAGTATATGGAATTTCAAGGTAAGGATTCTTCTGTATAGAATTATCTGTCTATAATTTGTCATTCTCTGGTTCTACTTATAGGTCTTATAAGATGACCATTTAATGACCTTTAATATTCCTAATGGTGGAAATTAAAAAGTATATGTAAGATACTCTTTGACCAGATAGTGTAATGTTCTGACATATGTTATTGTACAACGGCTCTATTAATAATTGTGCACTTGCGTTAATCGAACTGTTGGTCTAGAGGTCGAAAGCGATATTTTGAACTGAGGAAAGTTGATCATGTCTTCAGTAGTACTTCCTGTATGCTGATAAGATCGACGATGAAGCTTGAGTCCGAGATACAAAATAAGCTATTACAAGACGGCTCTCAACCAAGAGCACGCGGATTACTATGGACGAGTGGTGTTGGCTGAGAAATTCATACTGTCTATGTTTTCTGATGTTGTTGCCCTGCTTTTGACTGTGCCGCGTGCTTTATTGGTGAGACTGAAAGCTCATGTTGGTCAAAGATGAAACTTGAGTTCGAGATGCGGAATAAGCCACTACTACCGCCCCCTTTCAGTCAATAGTACGATAAGTATTTGCAGGCGAGTGGTATTGGTTGAGAAACGTCATTAATGCTGCAGTTAATATCTGAAAGTCATTTCTAATGTACATTCATAAGTATCTGTTTGTGGCTATTTTGGTTTCCTAGAACCAATGGTTCTAGTTAAATGTTGTTGCATGGGGAATCTGTCTAACGTTTGGAATATGGAGAGACTGCTTTGAATGGTGATTCTAGTATAAAAAGTACTCTAATTTGAGTGGTAGGAGCCAAGTCTTCATCTTGGATCTCTGCCTTCTCTGTTTGCTTCTTCATTTCCTGAATTGGGTTTACGGTGGGAAAGATGGTGACGAAAAGGACTCAGGCCCGAGAGTCTAGGATTCGGAGGAAGATGGAGGAACTGTGCATCAGGTATTTTGGATACCAACTGCTACATCTGCCCACTCTAATTCTGGTGTCTCCCAACTATCACCATATGTCATATGAAGAAGTGATGAAGGCAGGGGATAACCATTTTCAAATGGTACAATTCCATTATTTGTTGACATCTGAGGTAGAGTGCCGTAACAGTCTTCGGTTGCTGGCGGAGGAGGCTATTACAATGGAAGATGAAGTGGCAAGCGTTCGGCTGAGTGAGTTTTGGTGAAGAAATGAGGCCTTTCGTCTGTCTCTAGCATGCGAGGAGATAAGGAGGATGAAGGGGATCATTTTCTTCCATGGACCATAGATTTTGGCTATGAAGAAGATCTTTCATATGTGAATTTTCAATTCTAAATGCTTCCTGGACCTTGCAGCATGGGATCAGGGTTTGAAAGTTGTTTGAATTTTTCAATTTCTTTCGTGTTGGCTGCTGAGTGATAGTTCGACTTGCCATCTAACTATGAAAGTAATATGTATAGAAATAGTAAATTGGAGGGAGTTGGTTTGAACACTGTGTTATCTGTAAAGTATTCTATAATAGATAATTTCAAGCTTAATAATATTTTCGTTCCCTTATCATCATCTTTTGGCTCGAACTGCTTGTACATTTTTCTGTTTGTAAAATAGGCATCTATAACATAGGTGTTAGGTATCATGGGTATGAAAGTAAATGGTAGTGAGGGCTGAGGTTTGAAAATTTAGAGGATTTCAAAGATATGATGATAGGGAAGGTGAGTAAGATGATTTGGTGAGAATAACGATATATTTTTTTTGGTGATCTAGTTATTTGAGCTAGATGTCAGCGTTTGGTGAACTATGAGAAAGGGGTGATATGTGTCTGTATGTGTAACTGCTGGATTGGTTATATCTTGTATGTTGCCGTCTTGATATTTGATGGTATAAAATCTGAGTAGATACTTCATGATATGCGGATCTTCTGTCATTCCCTAAAGTGTGCTTGAATAATATATCCTTCGGCCAAATTAGGGGGGGGGGGGGATATTTTTGAAGATTTTCTTGGTGGCTATAAAATCATGAATCTTGGTTGTTATGACTTGTATCTTCTGCAGGGATAATCGTTCTTTGGAGGTAGTATAAACAACCATGGTAAGGACTCATGCTCAGTATGCGCAGCGTGCTCAATACGCAGTAGATGGTCGATTTCAGATCAAGGTTGCCGAACTGCGTAAGAGATACATCCGTCGATTGCCGTATGATGCTACCAGAATGGCCATTAAATATTATCGGGCTAGATGATGAAGGTAAGTGGGTAGAGTATGATTATTTTTTCTGGTGTGATGTGTTTCGGGGGTCGTTGCTGAGTGCTACGGTCTGGGAGTTGACTGTTCGTCAGTTAGCGTGTGACAAGATTATTGAAGAGGATGCAAGGGCAGCGAATGGAGAGATAATTCTATGTGAGGAGGTGTACCATCGAGGCTGCTTCAAGTGTGACTAGGGGGCTCGGTAAACTCGAAGCGTGGGAGCTCGTAATAAGTAATATGTTTTTAGGTATTCTGTGGTGGAATAAATGTAAGAGGGATTCGGAGAGAATAAAGTAATATGATATTTTAATCATATTAAATAAAGTATTTTGTTATATTGTGTGCGTACGGATATTGTGAAGGACAGCTATAGGATTTTAACAACTGTGTAGATATCTTCCAATTTTGAAAATTGAGCTATTTTAGGAATGTTGTACGATATTAGTAGAGTATAAAAGTAAGGTGATTGGTCGTTTTGAACTGTGTTGTGGAAGAGGTGCAAAACTTTTAATGGCAGACAATAGAGACAGACGTGATGACGGTAGATATTATCACATTAGTCATGATGATATTTTGAAACTAAAAGATGTGCCTGTTGCAATAGTAGGGATGGCTGACGCGTGTTAGAAAGAACCGTCATTTCATAAATCGAGGGAGAGTCCCTCATAAATTATCTACAATTTTAGAAAGAGAAAAAGTGGTGCAAATCTTATTGCTAAGGAGAGAAGATGTTTGAGTGCTGAGTGTGATTTGAGAAGGAAATCTTCATCAAGTGATAGGAAATTATCAGAGAAACGACGGGGGCGCTTATTTTCGAAAAGACGTCCGGGTAAAGCAGAGGATTACTATTCTGTAAGTACAAGTTAGTGATGTAAAACTCTGTCTGTTTGATTTGTGAGTACTCTGTCTCATGTAGTAATCTGTATGATTTAGTAATCTGTATAGTTGTTTTGCATATATAGGGTTTTGAAGATTTTGAAAATACATATGTGAGAAGCCTGTAGTGTAGGTGTTGTGGTATATGTATTTTACCTGTAGAGAGAGAAAATATATATTTTTGAGAAGAAGAAGGAAATTTGTATTTTCTTTTTGGTTTGGGAATTGGGAAAATAGACGTATTGACTGGGAAGAGGGTGGGGTTGCTGTTACTCTTTGGAGTTTAGGGATAATGATAAAATATGTTTTTGTATCTGTAGGTTCAGTATGCGTTCTAAACCTAGTATCCCCACTAGTAAATTTGTAATATCGTCCAGTTCTGAGGAAACGTCGTCTTCAGGGAGGGGGGACAAGTGTAGTGTTATGGAGGAAACTGTGAATAGAGTGGGAATAACCGTAGAGGTTAGGGAACCCAGTAGAACTGAGGTGGTGGTAGAGAAGAAGGATAGAAAAGATAAAGAAAGAATCATTGTCATATACCCAGAGGGGGTAGTTGTAGGGAAAGAATACTTAAAAAATAAAAGGAAATTACAAGGAGATTGGGGGAGTTATGTGGAGGACCAAGGTCTCTAGTTTAGAGCCTACATCTCTGAGAAAGGGGAGGAGACAGTATACTATCAAGTCCCGTGCTTGGAGAAGTGGAAGAATGATAAAGGGATTAGTGAGGTGGTTAACCTCTCATATTATAATGGTCTTGGGCTATCAGGCCGAGTGGTAGATTTTTGTATTTCTTGAATCAGGTCGTATATGGCCTTAGAATTCCTCTGACCTACTTTCAGAAAGGGGTTATGAATGTGTTACAGTGATGTCCTGCCCTGTTGAATGTGAATGTTTATGAGATGATGAGGGTATGTGAGGCACTGAATAAAAAATGAGGAAGGAAGGAACTGTGAAGCAGTTTGAAGTAAAAGATGTGTTGAAGTTTTATAAGTGGAAGTATATTGAAAGTCGAAGTAGTGGTTACTTATATAGTGATTCATCCAGGCCGAAATTCTTTAACTTTGAATCTGCAGGTAGACCATGGATCGACCACCTTGTGTGGGTAGAGGGTAACTATTTACAGGTTCCAGATAAACCAACGATCGAGCTGAATCATAAATATTATAATCCGAGTAAGTAATGTTGACCAATCTTTGAATAGCCTATAACCATGTCTTCGTGCTGTTATATAATGTTTCATTCATTTAATTGGCAAAACCCAAACCGTCGACTATGCCTGATAATACTAGCATGTTTGATTGTGTTGCTCAAGATTAGGACAAGCTAAAGTAGGTACTCAGTGAGTTGGGTATCCGAAGAGACAAAAGGGTAGATTCTACAATACCCAAAGTTCAGCGAACTCAGGAAAAATGAGCTATGGCTGAGAGGAAAGCTACCGAGACCATTGCAGACGTGTTGAGTCCTCCACCTCCATCACCTCAGATTATCGTACAGACTACTCGGAAGGTCCGAAAACTAGCGCAGGAGAGTGCCTCTATTACTGGGGTTGTGGTCATGGGACAAGAAATTGTAAAGGCTGTGTCTGGCGGTGTGGAGGAAAAAGTTGAAGTAAGCATGTCCGCTCCTGGGAGATTAAGAAGAGTTCTTTGAAGAGAAAGCGACATGAAGAGGAGGGCAGTCACCGAACTAACCCTCATGCTTCGACCAAAATGAAAGAGTTGGAGCAGAAATACTGTTGTATGGCTGGGACGAACCCGCAGTAGCTCGAAGATGAGTATCTCGAGCATATGTTCGCGGTAGGTGTTTGAAAATTGTTAATTGATCGTATTAAGAAAAACTGTTGAACTGACTCTATCTTTTTGTTGTTTGTATTGGCAGCTCTCAACGCTGCTGAAGGGGCCAAAATAATGCTTGGAAAAGAGGAGCCAGGAGTTTAGTGCTCTGACGGTAAAGTTTGAGGCTCAGTCAGCTTGTATGAAAGAGCTCGAAGCTGAACTCCTGTTAGAGAAGGAGAGGAGGGCAACAAAGGCTACAACGGCTATAGAAAAGTTTGGTGATTTGTCGAAGCATGACAAGCTTATGAAGAATTCAGTTGCAGCAGCCTTAGTGGAAAGAAACCACTTTATCCAATCCTATTATAACTTTGGATTAAGTGTGGAAGATGTGAAGCTAGCCCGTAGTGGTAAATATAAGGAGATAGTACTCCTTTCGAAGTTTAAAGAGGAAGAAATGGCTGATGATGTTGCTATTTTGCCTGAGAAAGCGTCAGACCTACCTCCAGGACCTACAGAGCCAGTCCAATCTGCTGAGCAAATATTAGACCCTCTAGTAGAACGTACGGAAACAGTTCCTCCTCTAAAGAAAACGTTGAAATCTCTATCTGAGGTGGACATTAATAATAACCTTTAATCATTCTGTGGTATCCTATCTTATGTTTTGCAGCTCGCTTGATTTGGATATGATAGTACTCTGTATAAGCTGTTTTTATTAAGAGTGATGTTTGAAATATGTTTTTCGTGAATATTTGTATTATAACAAGATATCTGTAATCTGTGTAGGAGATAAAGCGATTGAGAAAAGCAAACTCTGAATTGGAGAGGTCGTTGAGTAGAGCGAGGGACTCCGTGGCTCGTATTCAATAGGTACTTAATAAAACTGAATATGAGATAATGTAATTTAAGTTGAATTCAGAGAAAATTTTTAAAGAGTTATATGATCTGCAGTGTAGATATGCTAAGATAAAAATACAAAGAGACAAGGTGCTAAGATAAAAACCAAAAAAATAACTTTTTTTGATAACCCGAGTGATTAGGCGAGATGTCAGAGTATGTTAGTAGCTCTGAAATTATATTTTGAGGTTGAAGTATATAGTGAACGAGGGTTAAAAGAAGTTTATATAGAGCTTTTGAAGGAGAACAGTGTAGTTCCGGACCCAGCTCGAGTTATGTTTTTAGCTCAAGAGGCACATAATCGTCATTGTGTAGAGGTGAGAAGGTATTCGGCTCGAGCTGGTGTGTTTATTGTATGGGGTGATGTTGAACTTTTAACTGATGCGTTTTGCTTTATGCAGGATCGGAGGTCGATGAGAATTATAATTTTCAGAATAAGAAAAGAGCAAATAGAGGTCTAAAAGCAATTAGAGGGTGAATTAAAGGGGTCACAGGATGAGTTATTGCAACATGAGGGTAAAAAAATGACCTTAGCAACGCGATTGTCGAAAGAGGTGGCTGTTTGAATAGAGGTACAAGTTAAGGCAAGGGTGTTAGGTGTATTACAAAAAGAAATGCGCCAGCATTTGCACAAGGTGCATAGGGATTTGAAGGAGTTTTTGTATCCTTCGCGGTCTAAAATTGAAAATTGCTGCTCGAACTGAACATGAGCGCCATATAAACAGTGTTATTGAATTTTATGGAAGGGAACTGTCTAGGGTAGAGAATGTACTTAAGAAGTTTGTGGAGGAGTGTGGGAAGGATTTTGATGTGGAAAATGCCTAGGCTAAAAGCCTGTGGTTTACCAAAGATGATGGAGAAATTGGTGACGAAAAATTCATTCCTAGGTCGAGGGGTATCGCTAGAAGAAGATGAGGAGGAGGTCGAGAGTCTGATACCCCGAAAGTGGCGTAAGCAACGTCAGCAGGAGGTGTTGACCTTTGCCACTCTAGTAGATGTGCAAGTATCGAATAGGAAGAAATTGAGAGATACAGGGCGGTCTTCTCGTGTCTTGAAGAGTCGAAAATAGAGTTTTCTCATTTTGTCTTTGACCAGTTCTGCATACTGTCTATACGATAAATGTAATCTTTTTTTCTTTTCTTTTTTGTGATAGCAGAACGATGTATCGAAGCTACTCTGATACCATTTTCTTGATTTAAGCTTGTTTACTGTGATATGGAATCTGTTGTTGTAAACGAACTATGATAAATGTAATATGTTATGATAGGTAGAACTAATAGCTATTCAAAGTCAGTATGACACGCTACATTCCAAAAATGAACAATTGAATGCTGAGCTAAGTTCAAGTCAGTGTGCACTAAAGAGTGCTATCGAAGTCGCAGAAAATATAAAGGTAGAGGTGGCGAAATAATGAAATGTAGTAACCCTCATGACTGAGGCTCTTCTAGAGAAGGAGGCGGTATTAGCTGTCAGACTAAGAAAGATCGAGAGTTTAAAGGAAGTGATTAGAAAAAAGGGTGTGGAAGTGGAAGTAGCACAGAACAAGCTAGCCAACAAGGTGCTGATTTAAACTATGCTCAAACGCAAATTGCAGAACTATTAGCAGTGCTAGAAGGGGAAGGAAATAATGTGAAGGAGCTGCTCGAACGTAAGTTAATATGCTCGAGGTGGAGATAAGCGATATTCGAGTTCGTGCTCGTAAGTACAAAGTATTGTGGTTGGTGTCTGATCTGATGGTAAAGAAGATGGAAGAGGTATGTACTAAACAGAATGAAGACATAAAAAAGGATTGGAACAGAATATGTAAGTTGGAGCAGACCGTGCAAACGCAGTATCTAGATATCTTGGAGTACCAATTAGAAAATGATAAGCTTCAAAATGCAAATACGAAGCTAGATGATGATCTATTGCATTTGGAAATACGTTATGATGAAAAGATGGTTGAATGTGAAGGTCGTAAAGCATCAATATCGTTGATTTATCACATGGATAAATTTATGACAGTGCTAGAATCTCGGAGTTCTGACGTGGATGATGAAAAACGACGAGTAGAGAAACGTTATGAGCATTTGGGAATGATGCTGAAAGAAGTTCAAAATAAGCTTAGCGAACTCATTCTTGGGAAATAGGTGAAAAGTAAAGCAGGTGATGAGCACGGGAGGGAGATGGTGGTAGTGATTTCTTTCTTTATGTCAGAATTCAAGAGACTGGAAGTGGAAAGTAAAATGGCATACAATGGTTTAATTGCCCAAGGTGTGTAGTGTGAGATGGAGGCAATCCGATCTGAATATTTAAAACCCATGATTTCTTGAATTGGATCTCTTAAATAGAGCCTGGTTAGAGAGGGAAAGAAAATTGTCATGGGGAAAATGCCAGAATTTATGCGTCAGTGGTTGTATAAAGGTTTTTCCCCTGACGTTGCAGAACCCTCTAATTTAGGTGACGATTCAGCTAATAGCTCTAGTGAGGAATGAGGCATGTAATGATCAATTTGGCTGATGTGGAAAATGATCTTCTAATGATCAGTTTGGTCGAAGCATCAAACGATCTATAATGTATTTAGACGATCAGTTTGGCCAAAGCTACAAATGTCCTGTAATGCATTAGATGATCAGTTTGGCCAAAGCAACAAATGACCTGTAATGTATTAGACGATCAGTTTGGCCGAAGCAACAAATAACCTGTAATATATTTGACGATCAGTTTGGCCAAAACAATAAGCGACCTGTTTTATATTATATGATTAGTTTGGCCGAAGCAACAAACAACCTGTAATGTATTAGATGATCAGTTTGGCCAAAATAACAAACAACCTGTAATCTGTTTATAGAAGTACTTATTGGATATATTAGAAGAAGTACTGTAATGTAGGGAAATCGAACACAAGTATTTCATTGGTATAAGATTGACGTACACTGAATATGTTAGATAAAGTACTATAGTATAAAGTACTCAGATGTATGGGGATTAGACATAAGTCTTTTATTGATGTAAGATCGTCATACAAGATGATAGATTGATTGAAGAAAAGTACACCGTGATAGATTATTATCTTCGATACAACTTAAGTCTTCTTATGTTTTAAGGATTAAATATTTGTTCTCCATGTTCAGTGGCAAGATCATAAGAACCAATACCGCTTTTTCTAATAATGACAATAGGACCTTCCCAATTTTCAGACAATTTTCAGACAATTTTCCAGCATTGACTTCTTTTGTGTGTTTGGGAATCTCTCGTAGGACGAGATCCATGATTTCAAATTCTCTATAACGAACGTGTTTGTTATATGATCGGGCTAAAGCCTGGTAGTACCTTCCCAGATTCATGATTGTTCAGTCCCGAGTCTCCTCGAACCAATTCATAATGCATGCCAGCTGGAATTTATTTTCTTCATATTTTATGGTATGGCCGCAAATGGGATTATGATACTGAGTGGGGATGATGGCTTCTATACCGTAAGCCAGAAGGAACGTTGTGCATGCAATTGATACTCAAGGTGTTATTCGATAAGCTCATAACACATGTGGTAATTCTAGGATCCAATTACCCTTTTTATCTGTCAAACGCTTTTTAATTCCATCTACGATAATTCGATTAGTAATTTTGGCCTGACCATTTCCTTGTGGGTAATATGGATTGGAAGGAGAGTGCATGATGCTGTGCTGATTGAGGAATTTGACGACTCTGGATCCAACGAACTGAGGTCCGTTGTCAATTCTGATGAGATGGGGGCAGCCGAAAGGGATGATGATGGATTCCCATATGAACTTAATGACTTCATCCTCTCGTGTGCAACACAGAGGAACTGCTTCTACCCACTTAGTGAAGTAATCCGTCGCTACTAATAGATGTTTCCATTTTCTTGGTACAGTGGGAAATTCTCTTACAAGGTCGAGGGCCCATCTTTTAAATGACCATACAACGTTGCTGGAATGGAGTTCCAAGGTCGAAGCTTGAATTTGGGGACCATGACGTTGGCAGGCATTGTACTTATAGGCCAGAAGACTCCTTGGGCAAGAGCTCGATTGGCTAGAGATCTTCCTACTGCGTGGGAACCACAAGTACCTTCATATAGTTCGCGTAGGAATTTTTGGGCATCTTTGTTGGATAAGCATTTGAGATACAGTCTTGTTATCGAAATTTTGTATAAGAGGTCATTCTCCACGATGTATCGTTTAGCATTATCAAGTATGCGTCTTCTTTTAGTGGGGTCTTGAGGGATTTCACCGTCGAATGTGCTTTTGGTCTTAATATACTTGAGGAAAGGTCATCTCCAATCGTCCTCATCCTCTTCAACTCCCCCAATATTAACAAAATTTGAGCTACAATGTTAATGATGGGGGTTGATAATACTTCAATCTTGAGATATCGAGCTTCAATACCAAGGATTCCTACTAGATATGCGAGGGAATCAAAATGTCTATTTTCTTCCCGCGGCAAATGTTCGATAGAAATTCTCTTGAATCTGCTCATTCTGTCGGCTACGGCTGCTGCATAATCGATCATTCTTCCATTCTTTTGGAATTTTTATGTGTAATGGTTGACAATAAGTAAAGAGTCCGTATATACAGACAACTTGACGACACTAATTTCCAGGGCCATATCTAGGCTTTGAATCATTGCCTCATGCTCGTCTTCATTATTGGTAGCTTCAAAATTAAATCTGATTGCCTTTTCGATTCTATCATTGGAAGGTGTGATCAACACAATTCCGATGCCTGATCCTTTAGGTCCAGAAGATCCATCAGTTTACAGACATCATCTTTTCTGAGTTATCCAGTCTGACTTTTCTTCGAGCTGTTCTTCATGAATATCCGTACTGTCTTCTTCCCAATCAGGATCTTTTACGGGGAAGCCCGGGAGAAATTCTGCTACTGCCTGACCCTTTTCAGAATGTCTTGGTTCAAAATAGATGTCATGTTCGCCAAGAGTGGCTGACCATTGTTGTACTCATCTAGATTTTTCTCGTTTGGATAAGATTTCTCACAAAGGATAATTGGTCACCACTCAAATTGAGTGGGCTTGAAAGTACTGTCTCAACTTTTGTGATGTGTAGACGAGAGCTAAGAGTAGTTTCTCGATCTTGGTATATCGGGATTCTGCTGGAATGAGAGTTTTGCTGATGAAGTAGACAGGCTTCTTTGTTTTCCAATCAAGTTGAATAAGAACAGAACTTAAGGATTCTTCAGTAACTGTAAGATAAATGGTGTATTCTTCCCCATCGCTTGGTGTACTCATTACTGTCGGTGAACCCATGTAAAGTTTGAGTTCTTAAAATGCTGCTTCGCACTCTGCTGTCCACTCGATCTCAGGATCTTTCTTAAGCTTTTGTTTTGTTGTCCCTACAAATAATAAGTTGAATAACCATCGACAACGATCTGAAGACTTTGAAACAAAATGGCTTATTGCGGCAATCTTGCCTGCTAACTTTTAGATGACTTTATTTGTTTTTAGAGAAGGCATAGACAATAATGCGGTAATACGATCTGGATTAACTTCAATACTGCGCTTGCTGATTAAATGGCCCAAGAATTTCCCTTACTGGACTCCGAATTGACATTTGTCAGGGTTGAGGCTCATCTTGTTGAAATGGAAAATTTCAAACGTTTTGCATATATCTGCAATATAGTTATCCTTCTTAAGACTTTTACACAACATATCATCAATGTAGACCTCCAATGTCTTTCCAAGGTTGTCTTTGAACATCTGTATCATCAAGTACTTGTAAGTGGCTCAAGCGTTCTTGAGACTGAATGGAATGACCTTATAGCAGTATAGGACATGTTATGTAATTAAAGCTATCCTCTCTAGATCTTCAAGTAGCATAGGTATTTGATTGTAGCCTGATGCGGCATCTATCAAAGACAGAAGCTCGTGTCCCGAAGTAGAATCAAGCAGATGGTTTATAATAGGTAGTGGAAAACTATCCTTTGGAGTATGCTTGCTGAGGTCCATGAAATCCATGTACACCCTGATCTTACCGTTCTTCTTTGGGACCGCAACAATTTTTGATATCCATTCTGGGAAATTGGCCTTTCGGATAAAGCCGACTTCAATGAGTTTGTCGATCTCTTTATTGACTTCGTCTCAGAGTTTCGATACTAAAGTTCTCTATTTTTTCTTAACGGCTTTGGCTTTATCTTTCAAATTGAGCTTATGGCAGACCAGATTTGGATCAATGCCCAACATTTCATAGAATACCCAAGAGAAGACATCACTGTTGCCTTTAAGGAATTGGATGAGCGCATTGTGCTCTACTGTGGACATAAGAGTGCCGATGAATGTCCTCCCCTTGTCGTCACTAATTTCGACGTACTATGTAGGTTCTGCGCTGGGCAAATGGTGTTCTGTAGAGTTTATCATATAGTTTTCTATAATGTTCCCTGTCGTATTCTATAATTTCTATGTGAGTTGTGGTTCTGTTGGCTTTGGTACAATAGTAACATAATTTTCACATGCTCGAGCTAATTTTTGGCCTCCTTTAATTTTATAGACACCACCATTCCATTCAAAACGTAATTCCAAATGATATGTTGATGGAATAACGCGCATATTGTGTAACGAACAACGCCCCATTATCCCTAAAAAATGGGACTTGACATTGACAACATAAAAGACAACATCAAGTATTACTGGTCCTGCTGTAATAGTAAGTATAATCTTGTCGCGAGCTTCTTTATCTTACATGGATAAGTCATGACATTGGTCGACACATCCTCTTTTGCTCCTGTTTGATTCTTTGACAATCTGAGTCTCAACGGAATAGCAGAGTGAGATATGGTATAAATGCTTCTCAGCCGCTGGTTCTTAGATTTGTACGGCTTCTATAGATCTCAATGTCCATGATGTACTCATGCATTCGTCTATCTCTAAAGATGTATTCCAATAATCGTTGTAAGGTAAAATAATATTTTGTCTCGTGATGTTGGACCTTGTGGTGAATGCAGTATGGTTTCTTCTCAATGGGTTGAAGATATTGTACATTGTAGAAGAATCCATCTTTCTGTAGTATAGAATAAATACTGGCTATGGTCATATTCATCTTGGGAAGATAAGGCTTTGGCAAGTTATTCCCCTTTTGAGGTCACTCGTCGTTAGATTTTGTCTATTTCTTGTCTCCTCCCTGATTGGCAGGACGATTAAAGTCCTGGCTGGTTGACTGATCTCGAGCTATTAATGCTGACTTCTGAGGTTTCTGTCTGTCAAACACCATTCTTTCCAGGTCGATATAACCGTTGACCTTTTTCAATGATATCTTCCAAAGTTGTTGGTTTGTTGAGGAAGAGATACTCCTTTGCCCTTCCATCAATAAGTAAGCCGAAATAGTAATCTTCTGATCAAGCCGATCTACTTTTCAAGTTAACTCCAAGAACTTCTTAGTAAATGACTTGAGCTTCTTACCTGGAATTTTCTTAAGGCTGAAAAGGGAGTATAGGTTTTTATCTTTGTCTCTGTTATGTGAGTAATTCTTGACGAAGAGTTCTCGCAGCTATTCAAAAGTTGTGATGGATCCTTCAAGTAGTGTATGGAACCATCGCAGAGGTTCTCCAGATAAGCTGGTAAGGAAGTGCCGGCATAAAACGTGGTTGGACGTAGAATGTAGGCCTAAAGCATCATGGAACTCTTGGACGTGTTCCACTAGATCTGCTCCTTTATACTTACAGTTCTTCGGAGTGTGGAACCCGGTGGGAACCTTACCATTCAATAGCTCCTGTGCGATCGGGCTCATTTGTAATCTATTATGGATTCCTTTTGTTAGAGTCTGGGCTTCGAGCATTTCTTTGATTTGTCTCTCAACATGTTCCTAAGGCATATATTGTCGAGCTGTGGTGGTCTGGCGGGTGACGCGTCCTTCTCCAGGATTATGGTCACCACTCCCTTCACTTAAACATTCTTTTGTTGGGACTCGAACTCGTCGAGGTAGATTTTCAGTCTATCTGATCTCTGCTGGGCTGCCATCTACTTCCTGGTGAGCCTTCTTGATTGGGATGGGCTCCATTTCCAGTTGATGAAGGTTAGATCGAAACGCCCCTCCTACGTGATTGCCTTTCGGTGGAAGTTTAATTTTGTCATGAACGGAAATTTGCGAGCCTTCAGGTTGCACGGCTTTGTTATTCTGGATGGCGACTTGCTGACCATGTAGAACCTTTAGTGCATCTTGTACACTCGCTAGTTGTTGCTCCAAAGTAGCACGTCTTTCTGTTTCAAAATTCAAGGTGGCCCGCAAATCCGCTAGTATAACATTTTCTTCTACTGGAACTATTAGCGTGCTCTGATCTGGAGGTGACATTTTGAAAGGAGATGATCAACAGTTTTTGAGACAATAGGTTTGAGAACTTTGGTTTCCACAGACGGCGCCAAATGTAATAGCCTAATTCTAGTTTTCGGACTTAGGCTTTCCACCAAAGGTGTCAAGAATGCTCAAGAACAATAAACAGTAATCAACAAGATAATTTCGCGTGGAAAACCTTTGAATAGGTTAAAAACCACAACCTCTCTTGAGGATTTTGAAAAAAAGAAGATGATCTTATTGAAGTTGCTAACTTATTACAATGAGTACTCTGAGTATATGGAATTTTATGGTAAGGATTCTTCTGTATAAAATTGTCTGTCTGTAATCTATCGTTATCTGGTTCTACTTATAGGTCTTATAATATGACTGTTTGATGACCTTTAATATTTTTAATGGTGGACGTTAGAAAGTATATGTAAGATACTCTTTGACCAGATAGTGTAATGTTCTGACCTCTGTTATTGTACAACGGCTCTATTGGTGATTGTACACTTGCATAAATCGAACTATTGGTGTAGAGGTTGAAAGCAATGTTTTGAATTGGGGAAAGTTGATCATGTCTTTAGTAGTACTTCCTATATGCTGATGAGATCGAGGATGAAGCTTGAGTTCGAGATATGAAATAAGTTATTACACCTATAGTCTCCAAAAATCTAGCCTTGTTGAGAAGAAACCTAGAAACCAAATTCTTCCATATTTTAAGAGTGTGCAGGACATCTTTCAGCAGAAGTGTCCTTCTATAAGTGAAGTTGAGCTCTATGTCCCTAGTTCCATGTACCTTTGTGGTGTGGGAATCTCCCAGCAGCACATATTTATCTTCAGCCTCAGCATAGGTTTTGAACCAGGCTTGTCATAACAGACTTTGCGGGTAGTGCCAGAGTCAGCCTACCACCCTTCTCTTCTACTTATCAGACTAACCTATAATATCATAGACACAAAATGCCCTTCGTTCACATGCGCCTGAGCATAGAGAGTTCTAGAATACTTAGAGTTCTAGCAAAACTTAGCCATATGGCCAGGTCTGGTATAATTGTAGCAAATGAAGTTAACATAATCAGTTACAAGTGCTACCTGAAAAGAGGGTCCACCTTTGTTCTGGTTCCTATTCTTATTCTAGCCGTTCTTATTTAGGTTTGGTTTCATGTTTTTCTTATTCGACTAGAGAACAACCTTTTTCTTTTTCTTATTATTTGAGACAATCAAAATTTCTTCCTTGATATCCTATTTTTGAGCCTCCTCTTCAATCCTTAACCGGACAATCATGCTTTCCATAGAAAAATCCATCGATTTGTACCTAAGGGTATTCTTATATTCTTTCCATCCAGGTTGGAGCTTGTCAATGAGGACAACCACCTAGAATTGTTCATCGAATGAAATATCATGTGACACAATCTCATGTATTATCTTCTATAATTTGTGAGACTGGGTAATTACAGATTTGTCACCAACCATATGAAATTTAAGGTTGCGGCTAACCACATACTTCTTCAACCCAACCTCCTCGGTGTCATAATTCTTTTAAATTGTATCCCAAATGTCCTTGGCCGATTCTATTACAACATAATAATCATATAGATCATCAGCCAAGGCATTCATGATATAATTCTTACAAAAGAAGTCCTATTCAGTCCATTTTTTAATTGATTCAACATTTTCAACAGTTAGGGGTAGCGGAAATACCGATTTAGTGGTTAATCCAAGAAGATCTAGACATTAAACCTCATTAAATATGTTAAGTTGTTCGAACGAGCCTTGCATTCGTTCGAACAAGATAGAAGGAAAGTCAAGCCAAAGGTTTTGTTGCTGATTTTAGGCTTATTTCCCAAGGTCGTTCGAATAAGCTTTAGAGCCGTTCGAACGAGTCGAAAACCAAAAGAAGGGGTTTAAGCTCTCCCGTTTTCTAATCTTAATTTAGTATGTTATTCAAACAATATTTAGAGTCATTTGAACCACACTAGGTTCCCCGAAGACCAAAGGTTCTATCTTAGCTTTCTAGCTTAATTAAGGCAGTCATTCGAATGAACCCATAGTTTGTTCGAATGACTATTGCAACTACTTCTAATTTTAGTGCGTTTAAGGGCATATTTGTCATATATTGTAACCAAGAAACTTGTAACATTTATAAAAGGGTAAGGCTATACAATTTGAAAGGATCCAAGTTTGTAATCTAAAACTTAGGGATTGAAAGATAAATTTAGTATAATCAATCAATTAAGCAATTGAAGCTCTTATTAGCAAATTATCCTGTAAAATTATTCGTATCTATTTATTCTTTATTACAAGTTAATCTCTAATTCGATTATGGATTAAATGGTATCGGATTTTGGATTACAATTTTTTGGGGTGTTGGTTTATGATCTTTGCACGTGACCGACTCAAGGAAATGAAGGGGAGCCTTGTGAGTCTATTGAAGATTCACAAAAAACCTAATTCGAAGAAGAACAAGAATTTAGAGACGGGGTAATTCCAAAGATTGACTTACGAAACTTGAAAATAAACTTTTTTACCTAAGTACTAATCTAAGGGAGTCGGTAGTGCAATTACACCTCGCGAACCTTGCTAAAGCATCGACTTCGACAAAGCAACAAAAGTGCAAGAAGAAGAAAGCAGTTACAGAGGAGGATAAGGATGAGGGTAACAAAGAAGAAGATATAGATTCTAGTGATGCCGAATCCGTGGAAAAAAGATCGGTTATTGGTAAGTCCATAAATATTATGCATAATCTTTGTATTGATTTTAAAATTAAAATTCCAGTATTCGATGGGTCAATCGATGTTGAGAGATTGGATAACTGGTTAGATAGGTTAGAGATTTATTTTTCAGTATATGAATATTCGAATGCTCAAAAAATTTGTTTTACAATATTGAAATTCCCAATTCATGCATTCACGTGGTGAAAGTCTTATAAGAAACGTCACGTTGCAGAAATTTTAAGTTGAAAAAAATTCAAGGTGTTGGTTTGGAAACAATTTTATCCAATTAGTTATGAGCAGGGGAGATGGTTCAAATGACATCATTTACACCAAAAGTATGGGCAATCCAAACAAGAGTACGCTGTGAAGTTTTATAACCAAACTTTGGTTTTAGAAATCGATGTTGACGAGTATGAGGTGTTTATGAAGTACACGGGGAGTTTGTCGGAGTCCATTTGAAGAGAGTTAAAGCTCTTTACTGTGGCACATATCGAAGATGCTACCGTGAAGGCGATTGTCATTGAAGGTAAATACTTGACTAGTGACACAAAAGACGACAAGAACAAGTTGGGGTACAAGTCTAGTTGGAAGAATGAGCATAAGGGAGAGTCCAAAGGTGAGGGGTCTTCGTCCAACAAGAATTATTGCAGCCATTGTAAGGCAACGACATATTTTTGATAAATGCTAGAAACTTCACTCGGAGCTTAAGCTGAACAAGGAGATGAGCAAGAAAGAGAAATATGCACTAGCCGCAACGGTTATTGACCTCTTAGATTTAGATAAACTGAATATTAAGCTTGCTCCTATGTTTCAGCAGACTATGACTACTGAGGATACGAGTCTGAAAGAACTTTTTCATGTCAGTATTAAGGTAAAGCAGAGTTTAATAGAAGCCATTGTTGACTCGGGTAGTAAAAAACTTGATTTTTGAAGTATCAGTGAAGAAGATGGGTTTGACTACTATGGCTCATCCTAGGCCGTATGGTTTGGGGTGGATTCAGAAAGACAGAGAGTTAAAATTCATGAAGCAGTATACGTTCAAGTTTGTATGCACTAAAAGGTTTATTGATGAGGTGACATGTGAGGTGGTTCCTTTAGACGGGTGTCAAGTCATTTTGGGTAGCACTTATCTTTAGGATCGAGATGTGATTTATTACCGTAGAGCTCGTAAGTATCATCTTAATGTGAAGGTGGGAAATGAGTTCCATATCAATGCTTGTAAGGAGCATGTCACAATGGATGGAGAATTTAGTAATGACGACTCAGGTAAATATGTTGGTTAATGTGAGTAGCAAGTTTGTGTTATTGAGGCGACCAAATCAAGAGGGCACGTCAGCTAAAGTGTTATCTTCTATGACAATATCTTATAAGAAACAAGCTGAAATGGGGAAGTTGCAAGAGGAGGTTGTGGTACATTCTAATCACAACCCGTTCTAATTTTAATCTACACAGTCCAAGCTACAACAAGCTCACCATATGTAGTGGATGTCGTATCTACATCAACTCACCTTAATTATCAAGTATGAGAAGGGAGTGAACAATAAAATAGCTGACATATTATCTCGACCCCCACTACCAACTATTTTTGCAATGTTGGTAGCTATCCAGATACAGCCTATTGTTCCGTCTGAGTATATTGCAGGATATGATGATTGTAAAGAGCTTAGTGTGATTCACCAGAAGATACTGCAAGGTAAGACATGCGAGTATAAATGGAATGATGATTTGATTTACAGGGGCACTCTACTATGTATTCCTGAGGGTGGATACCGTTTGTATTATATTTGAGATGCTTATTGTTCTCGGATTATAGGTCATTCTAGGGTTAAACAGACTCTTTTAAATTTATGACATTTTGTCTATTGGCCGAAGCTGCAGGTGGATATTGTTAGTGTGGTTTGTGGTTGCGTTCTATGTAACATATCTCAAGCGAAGTATAAGGCTCGACACAATAAGTATAGGTTAAAGGTATTTTTCAAGAGAACAACCTAGTTTGGCTACATTTTGGTAAGGGGCGACTAAAGAGAGAAGATAAGAAACTTAAGCCTATCCGTTATAATCCCTTAACTATACTTAAGATGATTGCTGATAATACATTCCAATTGGATTTGCCACCATTTATGACAATGTATTCGGTGATTAATGCCGAGGAATTGAAACTATTTGAGCCATCTCTCCTAGATGAAGACTATACATGGGGATAGCATTCTAGAGAGGAAGGTTACAACTACAAGATGGGGAAGTATCGAGTCGTTTCGCATTGGGAAGAAAGGTCAACTACCTAGCAAGTCGAAGTGGTACAATTGGAAAATGGGCATGACAACTTTCCTTCGTCTTCAACTCTAGTCTGAACAGGAGCTCAATACTCCTAAAGGGGGGAACCATGATCCAGGATGATCTAAACATTAAACCTTTTAAAAGACGTTAAGTCGTTCGAACGAGCTATGGAGCTGTTCGAATGAGATAGAAGGAAAGTTAAACAAAAGGTTCGGTTGTCGATTCTAGGCTTAATTATCAAGGTCGTTCGAACGATCTTTGGAGCAGTTCGAACAACTCAAAGACCATAAGAAGGGATTCTAGCTGTCTCGTTTTCTAGGATTAATTTGACATTTTATTCAAACAAGATTTGGAGTCATTCGAACGACTCTGGGTTCCCAAAAGATCAAAGGTTCTGTCTTAGTTTTCAGACTTAATTAAGGCAGTTATTGGAATGACCTATGGGTTCGTTCAAACGACTATCGTGGCTACTTCTAATTTTAGTGTGTTTAGGGGCATATTTATCATATATTATAACTAGAAAACTGGTAACCTTCATAAAAGATAAGGCTAGGAAATATGAAAGAATCCAAGTTTATAATCTAGAACTTAGGATTTGAAAAAGGAATTCATTATAATCAATCAATTGAGCAATTGAAGCTCTTATTGGGAAATTATCCCTACAAATTATTTGTATCTGTTTATTCTTCATTACAAGTTAATCTCAAATTTAATTGTGGATTAGTGCTCGCAATAACAAATGCTGGAAAATACAAAGAGAGTTTGGTTTTCCTTTTATTTGAATGGTGGAACCAAGTGTTAGTCCCATATTGGATATGAGGGAAGCTCAACTCTACTATATAAGTAAGTCTAATACTTAACCTGTTGTAGTAATTGTGAGAGCTGGTGGGTTACACGCACATGTGTGACCCATGTGTGTAAACAAGCTTGGGTACATGGGCTGCCCATGGGCTTGCTCAATATAGAAAGCCCATTTATTATTATAAGTCTATGATTCGACCTTGGGGAGGGGGGGGGGGCCTTGGGCCATGGGGATTCCTTGGAGCACTTAGTCAAATTTTTAGTTTTTTAGGTTTGAGGTATGAGTTAGGTTATCTTCAACAGATACAACTTAAGGTATGACCTTTGGTGAAGAGGTACTAACTTGAGGTGTATCTTAAGGTGTGACCCTTGGTGAAAAGTCGCATAGGCTCTATATAACCCAATTTCATTTTTATTAGTTTTTATCAGTTTTTAAAGTTTTATTTTGAGTCATTTTCTTCAAGAGAAAAAACATACGCAATCAAGATTTGTTTGGTAGAGAGATAGAAGTGTTGTTTTCTTTTCTTTGCGACTGATCGTTATATCCTGGGAGATATGAGCCTACGTTCTTGCAAAACACTGTGGCAAGGGTAAATTTGTTTTAAGGAGATAGTGTGCATATACTAGACTCGATTATCTCCTTAAGAGGTATTGTTTGTTCATGCAGATTGGATTACAATCTTAAGATATATTTTCTTTTTTTTGTGATCAAAGACTTTAATAATGGTGAATCTCGTAGAGAAGGAGGGTGAAAAGAGTGACCCACAAGTTTTTAAGATGAAGCCTGAGAAGTTCGATGGCACTGAATTCAAGCGTTGGTAGCAGAAGATGTTATTCTTTCTTACGACTTTGAACATGGCAAAATTCTTCAAGAAGGACAAACCAGAGTTAAAGGAGGAAAAAACTGACCCAACAACCATAGTAGTAGTGGAGGCGTAGATTTATTTCAACTATCTGTATCGGAACTATATCCACTACAAGAAAAAAACATATATAATAGCATTCAAAAAATGCTATAAAAAGCTACGATAACGTTTTTCGTCAGCTGTATAAAGCAATGTTATCTTTAATAAACCGGGAATAGAGGAAGGCGCTGCAGGGCTCAAGAATGTCGATAAACAAAAGGAGCCTATTATTGACAAAACTCCGTCAACCAATCAACCAAATCAGCCTCACAAGACTTTTAATGGTGTTGTGGAAATGTGGGATAAAACGATTAGAAATTGGGATGGTTCGCTTAACTCTCAAGAAGTTGACAAAGAAGCAAGTCTAGTTAACAAATCCTGGGCTAATATGGTCGAAGAAGTTGATAGCTCCATCCAAGTTCATGAGGAGGAAGGAGAGAGTGAGGGAAGTTCTGAAAGTGAGAGCCACGGCTCAGAATTCAGTTATAACCTTGGAAATGGGTACTCGGATGAGGTGGTTTATCATACCTAGGAAGCCGAGGAATGACACAATGTTTTAAGTAGGAGAAATATCAGGAAGAATAAATTTAAAGCTAGTAATTTTCCAATTGCTAGGCAGCAGACAAAGAGGCAAGCCTCGCGACGGTTATGATGAAGATTCTCTTTTGGAATTGTCGAGGAATTGCCAATTTGGATACCTCTAATCTTCTTAAAGATTTGATGAAAAATAGCTTTCCCTACTTACTTTGAATTGTAGAACCCAAAGTGAAGCTGGATGAGAATAAACTTCGTCGGTAAAACTTTTTCTCGATGGAAAGGGAGGCCATTTTCTTTGATAATGGTCTAAGCTATCCAAATATTTGGGTGCTTTGGCGAAAAGGGTTGACAAAACCTGTTGTTCTAGCTTGCTCAAGACAACACATTACAGTTTTGTTTGAAAATGTGATGATATCATGTATCCATGCTGATTGCTCTTATAGCCGAAGAAGGGAGCTTTGGAGAGATCTTGCGGTGATTGGTGCCTCAAATCTTTCGTGGATTGTGGTTGGCGATTTCAATGTTGTTCTCAGGGCTGGAGAAAAGAAAGGTGGCAGAGGCGTGAGGTGGAGGGCTGTTGAGGAGTTCCAAGACTTTGTGAATGGTTCTTGTCTTCTTGAGGCTAACTCTTCTGGCTCGGAGTACACTTGCTGTAACGGGCAAATGGGTAATAATAGGATTCTTTGCAAACTTGATAGAATGCTATGTAATCAAGCTTGGTCCAACCTTTTCCCGGGCTAGAAATATAAGGTGATGGCTAGGGTGAACTCTGATCACTCGCCTCTCTTTGGCTATAATGTGGGCATTCCTAAGGCCTATAATGTTCCGTTTCATTTTTGCAATATGTAGACTCGGCATGACTTCTTTTTGCAGGTGGTGGCTAAGAACTGGAATCAGCCTATTGTAGGTGATCCTCTTTTTTTGATCAGTAGTAAACTGCGGCGTTTAAAAAGCAGGCTTAAGGAGTGGAATACATCGGTGTTTGGACATAATAAACGCCATATTCAGATGCTATCTGCTAGAGTTGAGGCCCTAGAACACCATCTGGATTCTAAGATAGATAACAATGATATTGCACGGGAACTAACACAGGCCAATCAGCTGTTGACAAAGGCTGTAAACTATGATGAAGAGCTATGGAAACAAAAAGCTCGAGTGAACTGGCTTCATTCTGGGGATAGAAACACAGCTTACTTCCATGCGCTTGCTTGTATTAAACGGAACAAAAGCTTGATCCATTCATTACAGACTGAAGATGGCAGATTGCTTGAGGAGCAAGATGAGATCAAGGCGCACATAGTCGACTTCATCTCTGAAAAATTCGCCTTTAAAGCCCATCCCAAGCTTGAATTGGTTCTGAACCAAGTTACAAAGGTCATCACAACAGCGGACAACGATACTTTGATTTGTTTACCAGAGAGTGATGAGATAAAACGGGCTATTTTCGCTCTGAATCCTGACAGCTCTCCAGGTCCTGACGGATTTTCTGGCCGTTTTTTCCAAGTTTGTTGGGGGATTGTGGGGTTGGACGTAGTAAGAGCGGTTCGTTCCTTCTACGTTGATACTACTCTTCCTCGTGGGTTCAATGCCAACTTCATCATTTTCGCACCTAAAGTGAATAATGCATCTAAGTTGCGGCAGTTTCGTCCAATCTGCATGAGTAATTTCCTGATTAAAGTGATCTCAAAAATTTTGGCTTCCAGAATGTCTATCCTTCTGCCTAATATTATATCCAATGAGCAATGTGGCTTCATTCAAGGGAGGAACATTCACAGTAATATTGGCCTCTCTTCCGAAATGATCAATGAGCTTCGCAAAAAGCGATTTGGTGGGAACGTGGAGATTAAGCTCGACATTGCGCAAGCTTTTGATACACTAAGCTGGGATTTCTTACTTCAAGTTTTGGAAAATATGGGTTTTCATTACAAATGCGGTAAGTGGATTCGATTACTCCTACGAAGTGGATTCGTCTCTATACTTGTGAACGGTGGTCCTTGGGGTTTCTTCCAAACGGGAAGGGGGCTCCGGCAGGGCGATCCTTTATCGCCAATTCTCTTTGCTCTTGCCGAGGAGGTCCTCAGTAAAGGTCTTTCTGAGTTAAGAAGTAGTAAGAAGGTGCTGCCTATGGTGGTCACCAAGGGGGTTATGGCACCATCACACCTCCTATTTGCGGATGATATCTTTGTCTTTGCGAATGGAAATACTAAGGGTTTGAAACACCTTAGTAAATGGCTCGAGATGTACCAGGAGTCTTCTGGGCAAATTTTCAGTTCTGAGAAAAGTAAACTTTTCCTGGGAGCTATGTTAAACACCAAAAAACAAAGAGTTAAAGCTATACTGGGCTTTGACGAAGGTTGTCTACCAACAACTTATTTCGGCATTCCTCTGGTTCAAGGGCGAGTTACAAGGACGCTCCTCCGTCCTCTGGTTGAAAAGATCAAACGAAGAGCCACAAAATGGGCTGGTAGCTTATTATCTCTTCAAGGGAGGGCTGTGTTAGTCCAATCTATGTTGAGTAGTATCTCGATATACAGCATGGGTATATACAAATGGCTTGCTTCTCTGATTAAAGAAGGAGAAAGAATTCTTTGTAATTTCTTTTGGTTTGGGGAGCCTGATTCAAAGAAAGCTTCCGTTGTGGCTTTGGATAAGGTGTGTAAACCTTTTAAGGAAGGGGGTATTAATCTTCGAAGGCTAAAGGCGATCAACTAATCTCTGATGATGAAGCTCTCTTGGAATTTCTTGAATTCAGCGGATGGGTGGTCTGAATTTATGCGAGCAAAATTCATTTCTAAATCGGGAAACTTCTCCAGGATTACTAAAGGTTCTTCAATTTGGGCTGGTGTTAGAGGGGCTATAGAAGATGTTCGTGCTCACTCTGGATGGGTGATTGGGGATGGGGCTAGTATCAACTTATGACGAGACAACTGGGGCTCTTCTCTATCTCTTAAAGATTGGATTAATGATGATCATATTCCTTAGAACGACTTGCATGCAAAGTTTAGTAGCATTATAGTTGAGGGCAGATGGGTTATCCCTGGCAATCTTCAGTTGCTGTTTCAAAGATTAGGAGTGGACATACACTCTATAAATATCAGCAAAAATAACGCCGATAGGAGAGTGTGGAAACCTGACCTGATGGGCAAGTTCTCGGTCAAAGGAGCCTTCGAGGCTATTCGAAACAAAGGTCAGACGGTGTGGTGGGTTTCTTTTCTCTCTAACAAGGCTATTCATCCTGGACTTGCTATGTGGGGATGGAGACTTTGCCACGAAAAGATTCCTACGGATGACAAAGTCCAAACCAAAGGTGTTGCTTTGGCCTCTAGATGTTGTTTATGTAAAACCAATTCTGAAACAATTCAACATCTGATCTGGGACTGCTCTATCAGTATTCAGTTATGGAATTGGATGACAGAAATGTTCCAACTCAAGAATCTAGACAGAAACCTTTACTCCTTCCTTAGGGCAGGTTCCTTGATGAGCCCTTACCTGAGAGACCTTTGGACAGGGGCTATTTGGGGTGGTTCATCCCTGATCTGGCAAGCTCGCAACAAGTGCCTGTATGAAGATCTGAACTTCTCTTTGGCTAATGTAAAATGGCAATGTCTTAAATAGATCCAAGAATTCACTGCACTATCCACTAGCCTCATGTTCAACACGCAGACTGAATTGGGTATCCTCCACTGCCTTGGTGTGGCTGTTCATGCTAGTAAGCATCCATTGGTAAAATCTTGCTATTGGGAGCTTCCTCGGATAATCATCTAGCAATGATCTTCTTATAAGAACTACATGGAATCCCGATGGATTCGAACCGTCATCCTCTCAATCTTTGAGCACTCTTGCCATTTTGAGCTTATGGATCCATCGACGTATAAACACAACTTAAAACAATGTAAATGTAGGGACCTAACTTCGTATGGTGGTGAAGTTGGTTCTTACAACGTATAATCTATCTTCAATCAAAGGGGTGCAAGTAATTGGTCTAAAGTAAGAACTAACTACAGAAAAACACTTGTACAGAGGCTCGAATGTGACTCTTTACGACCTCTGATGAGGATTTATAAGATAGATTATATTACTGAAGTATAATTGGAGGGTTCGAGTATAGTGTACACTGGGTGGTCTGGAGGAGCAGAGTGTGGAATCAGAAGAGTCTTATGTGAGGTAAATTCCGAGGTGGATAGAGCCAGTTGGAGGAATTGTATGGGGAATACCTTCGGCATCGATATGAACGGGGTATCTCAAGGTTTGGTGAGGGTCCTAGGCGGGTGCGGGAAGATACGCGCGATGGGTCTAGTGCCTGAAACGGGCGAGCGGGTTCTAAGGGTTGCAATCTCTGTAGCTCTCGGACGGTGTTGCGCAGGTCATCTATCGCTCAGTTCTGTTTATTTTCATCATCGAGGTGGCAATTCCGTTTGCTTTCCAATGTCAAACGGTGACTTTCCCACTCCTGGTTGAGTTGGTTTTGGTGGCGCTCCTCTGCCTGAGCGACTTGTTAAGATAGTAAGGCTATTTGGGCAGCTACTCCGTCAATAGAGTTACCTGCCTGGGTTGAGTTGGAATGACGTGTAGGTGCCATTTGAAGAGGAACAGTAAATTATTGAAAAATAAAGGGAGGAGAAAAGAATAAAAGGATTGGTAAGGTGGGAAGCACAGACGGTGCCATTTGTAGGGACCTAACTTTGTTTGGAGGTGAAGTTGGTTCTTACGACGTATAATCTATCTTCAATCAAAGGGGTGCAAGTAATCGGTCTAAAGTACGAATTAACTACAGACAAACACTTGTGTAGATGCCCGAATGTGACTTTCTATGACCTCTGATGAGGATTTTTAAGATAGATTATATTACTGAAGAGTAATTGGAGGGTTCGAGTACAGTGTGCACTGGGTGGTCGAAGGTAAAATGTAAAGGGTTGGAGATGATTTTTTTAACCCCCACTTGGTTTCTCCTCTTCTCTATTTATAGAGTCACGGGAAGCTGAGTCACTAAGTGTGGGTCAGGATTTCATGATCACTGTCAGTAAATCCCTACGGGGTATGGGCGTCGGTCATGTCGGTACTGTCACTACAATATTTATTGGTGATGTCTCTAAACGGCACGGTGGTTGGACCTGTCACTGTAGCTGCACGGGCTAATAAATGTGTCGTCATATCTGATGAGGTGGCCATCTATCTTATCTTGCTTCGATCGTGTGTTAGTATGGTCAAAGGATTTATGTTGCAGTACGTCAATCCATCCTCGAAGCTTTGTCTGATGTCGAAGCTTTTTCTTCGGTGGATCTCTGGGGAGTCTATTTTAGAAATTGAGTGGGCTTCGATACATTTGAGTAGGCTGTGAAGTGGGCTTCAACTGTCTGTCGAAGGCTACGAGTTGGCTACTACATTCGCCCTCTCTCAGCAAAGGTCTCAAAGCCGGTTGGAGAGGTGCTCGCTGAGAAAACTGCTCGGTTTTGGAATTTACGCGGTTTGACTGTTGGTTTCTAGGTAAGTAATAAAAGAGGGTAATTAAGAGGTATAGGTGGTTACAGGGTAATAAATGAGGTGAAGGCTATAAAGATGGGTTATTGAGAAGGGATGCTATATCTTCTCCCTTTTACAGTAGTCTTCTGCTCTTTCTTCAGATTCTAAACACTTGAATGGATACCACACCAAACACGCATTACCAGAAGAGGATGGGCTTCGTTCACGATCGTCGAGTGGGGAGGTAGATGGCAGAACTGTATATGAAGCTTTTTGGGCTGCATGATCTGAACTGGGACATGCCAAACCTTTTGGAGGTAGGACCTTAGGAATTCATCAATGGTGAACCTTATGCCTATCTGTGGGAATAGCTGAGGCTTTATTTTACGACTTCTGAGAGGCAATATCTCTTCCTGATGGCTCTGGCCAAAAGTCTTGTCTGTACAGAAGAGATCATCGAGGAGAAGAACTCAGCAACTGAAGCTAGGACTTCTGGAAGTATGACCAATGGATAATGTGGGGATTTTTGTATCTTTGGCATGCTTTATTTTTCTGCATGGGGTTTTTTGCTTGGGGTAGTAGTAGGAATGCAATCTCTTTGTTTGATCGGATACTTGGAATGGACATAATATTTTTTGCACACTGGTATTGCTGTGTTTGATTGATAATGTAGATGAATGCAGACGAATACTCTTATAGGTGCAAGGTAAAATGATGTGCTCGAAGGTAATGGTAGTCAAAGGTTCTGATGAGATGCTGTTTATGATGATCGATGGTTATAATGGACGAATGCTCGACGT
The DNA here is from genome assembly GCA_014058105.1 of Kingdonia uniflora. Classification (NCBI taxonomy): domain Eukaryota; kingdom Viridiplantae; phylum Streptophyta; class Magnoliopsida; order Ranunculales; family Circaeasteraceae; genus Kingdonia; species Kingdonia uniflora. The sequence goes on along the minus strand of JACGCM010000779.1, from coordinate 486,338 downwards.
TGGAGGTACACTCGACTGGATATCCTCTGGAATGTGGTTTGAATGCAGGTACCGATGAATCAATTATGTCTAGGAAGTTGGAAAGGTTGTATGTTGACTTTTCGAGGTTGGACATTAAAGGTTGCCATTAATTCGGAGTTGTAGGGTCGTGGTAATGATAGTGGTTAGAAAATTGAGGCAGTTTTGGTTTTGCAAAATATATATAAGTGTGAGGAGAGTAGTTACTGTACACTATACTGTAAAAATGAAAGTGTGTGAAGAGAAGAGAACGTACGCCATTTCGAACTTGGTGATGGTTGCTGCATTTGTTATTCTCTGAACTTGGTAGGTTTCTTGCGCTTTTGTTATTTATTGAACTTTTGAAGTTGATGTTGAACATATTAATGCGTATTTTCTAAAGTGAATTCTGCACATATTGACTCTGAATGTATTAACTCTGAACTTCTGATTCTGAACTTCTAATTTGATAACTAATTTTCTGATTAATTGTGTTATCATGCTCTGAGCTTGAATTGTTGGAATTTGTATGTGTATTCAATTGATTTTGCTTGTTTTAGACTCTTGATGATTGAGCTTTGAATTGTACCACAATTGTTCCTCTGATGGATAATATGTTGAATGTTCTCTGCACTTGATAGAATTGCAGATAATATTTTTGTGTAATGTTGTTGTTTGAATGACTGTAGTATGATCAAACTCTGAAGAGTGTCGAAGATGTTTTGATCGAACTTTGTATGTTCTGCTGGACATCGAAAGCCGAAGCCACAGCGATGTTTGAAATTTGAAAAAATTTCCAGGTCGCCTTCGAGTATCAGTCAGGCCGAGGGGACGTGATACCTAGAGGAAACCCAAAAATTTACTGGACTTCGAAGGCCTAAGCCATAGCGAAGCAATATCTGATCACCTCCAACGCATTCCTGAAGGTCCGTTCTTTCGACTATTCGTGCCCCTCAAATTTGCTCGAATGTTGAAAACTTGAGCAATTCATGGTCGCCCCCAAGTATCAGTCGGGGCAAGGGTGGACATGATACCCGGGGTAAACCAAGAAAATGACTGGACTTTGAAGGCCTTGGCTACAGCGAAGCAATATCTGAGCGCTCCAAATGTATCCCCGAGGGTCCGATCTTTCGACCATCCTTGTCCCTCGAGTTTGCTCGAAGTTGGGAGCTTGAAAAATCTCGAGATTACCCTCAAGTATCAGTCGGGTCGAAGGTTGACATGATACTTAAGTTAAATTAAGAAATTTAAAATAAAACGGGAGATGAAGTAAGGGTTGAAAACTTGTTTATTGAATGTTCTGGATTACATCAGTTGTACATGGTTAGATATACGGCCTGCTATAGGAGACCGGCTGCAATGTATTACAGGGATTTGGTAGAGGCTCTTCGTCTTCCATCATTAAGTAGTAAGAACCCTTGTTTGTTCTATTGTGGACTACATATGGTCCTTCCCAAGATTCAGCCAACTTGCCGGCATTTCGAGGTTTTGAAGATTGATTGACCCGTCGGAGTACTAGATCGCCAATGTTGAAACTCCGTGGTCGAACTCTTTTGTTGTAGGATTTTTTAAGTAATGTGTGGTACCGGCCAAGGTTGGCGATAGCTCGATCTCTGGTTTCATTGATCCATAACATGTTACATACAAGTTCGAACTCATTATCTTCGTCTGGGAGGTTAGGGTCTCGAGTGAGTACTTCGAATTGAGTTGGCAATACAGCTTTGGTTCCATATGTTAGGAGGAAGGGGGTATATCCTGTAGATTTTCTTAGGGTTGTGTGATAGGCCCAGAGGACATGTTGTAACTCTTGAACCCATCTTCCTTTCTTTACGTCGATTCTCCTCTTAAGACCATCGACAATGGCTTTGTTAATTGCTTCGACTTGACCGTTGCCCTGGGGATAGTAGGGTGTGGAGGGTGGGAGGGTGATATTGCGTTTTTTTGAAGAAGTTTCTGACTTTGCTGCCAACGAATTGGGGACCATTGTTGCATCGAATCATGTGGGGACAGCCGAAGCGAGTGATGATGTTTTCCCATAAAAATTTGATAACTTCTTCTTCTCTGGTTTGGCATAGAGGAACGGCTTCAACCCATTTGGTGAAGTAATCAGTTGCGACGAGGATGTTTTCTCTGCTACCTGAGGCTTTTGGGAAGGGACCAATGAGATTGATAGCCCATCTTTTGAATGGCCAAGAAACTTGACTGAAATGAAGGTCTTGAGAGGGGCAATGGATGTCATGAGCGTGGCGCTGGTATTTGTCACAGTGTTTTGCATATTATGACGTTTATTTTTTCATATCGATCCAAAATAATCCTTGGGTGACAGCTCGAAAGGCCATAGACCAACCTGCAGTGTGGGTACCGCAGGTTCCATCATGAAGTTCGGCTAAGATTTGAGAGACTTCGTCTTGGGATATGCAGCGAAGGAGGACGGTATTTGGGGATTTGCGGTGTAGTTCATCTTTGTAGATAATGTATTTGGCTTTGGGATCATCTGGGAGAGTAGCATTGTTGAAGAAATGATGAAATGGTGGATGAAATGGTATTCGCCAATCATCTGGATCGTGACTCTCGCCCCCAGTATTGATGGCATAGATCTCCATCTGGTCGATACTTAGGCGTTCGAGTACTTCGATATGGAGTGTCCGAGATTCTGATTGTCCGAGCATAGCTGCTATGTAGGCGAGGGCATCTGCATGTCTATTTCTCCTCGAGGGTAATGGGTGGGGAACCGGTCCATACGCTGTGGCACAAGAAGGGCGTACTCAGCCATACGACCGTTAGCTTGATTTTCTCATATGTAATGTCTCTGAAAAAGTTGGGAATCTGTGAAGACTGTAAGTTTGGGAATGCCGAGGTCGAGGCCTGGATCAAGGCTTCATACTCTGCTTTGTTATTGGAACATTCGAAGGTAAGTTTAACAGCTTTCTCTATAAGGTCATTAGTGGGTGTTACCAAGACAATACCAATTCCTAAGCCATTAGGTCCTGCGGATCCATCTGTAAATAATTGCCAGCCAGTGAGAGGGTCCCAGGGATCTGCCATTTTAGATTGATCTTCTGATAAGTCATCTTCGTGTTCTTCCCAATTGACATCTTCGACCGGGAAGTCAGCTAGAAAGTCAGCTACTGGTTGGCCTTTCTGAGATATTTGTTTCTCGAAGGTAATGTTGCGTTCGCCAAGGTAGACGGGCCACTATTGTACTCGTCTGGATTTTTCTTTTTTGCTGAGTACTTCTCGTAGAGGGTAACTTGTAATAACACGGATGGGGTGAGCCTGAAAATACAGTTTGAGCTTACAGGCTTAATATACAAGTATGAGGAGCTAACGTTCAAGTTTTGAATATCGAGTTTCTGCAGAGGTTAGAGTTTTGCTGATAAAATATACAAGTTTTTTTGTGTTGGAATCAAGTCGAATGAGCACTGAGCTGAGAGAGGTTTCTGTGGTAGCAAGGTATAAAGAGAGTGTTTCGCCTTCGATAAGGGTTCTGATGATCGGTGGACGGCCAAGATAAGTTTTGAGTTTGAGGAAGGCTTGTTCGCACTCAGGGGTCCAGTCGATCTCAGGATTGTTTTTCTTTTTTACTTTGTGGACGCCCTGATCGCGTAAGAGGGAAAAGAGCCAAGCACATCGATATGAGGATTTAGAAATGAAATGATTGAGGGCTGCTATCTGGCCTGCCACTTTTTGAACGTCTTTCTTGGTTCGGGGCGAAGGCATGTCTATGAGGGCTCGAATGTGGGTGGGGTCAATCTCTATCCCACGTTTATTGATAAGGTGACCCAAAATTTTTCTGAAGGACACGCCAAATTGGTACTTGTCTGGGTTGAGTTTTATATTATACGTGCGAAGTATTGAGAAAATTTCTGAGAGGTCTTAGATATGGGTGTTTTTCTAAAGGCTCTTGCATAACATGTCGTCGATATAGACTTCGACAGACTTGCCAAGCAAAGGTTTGAACATGGTTGTGACAAGGCGTTGGTAGGTGGCTCTGGCATTTTTAAGGGTAAAGGGCATAACATTGAAACAGTAAAGGCCTTGCTTAGTTATAAAGAAAGTTTTAAGTTGATCTTCAGGGAGGAGGGGTACCCGAAGCCGCATCCATCATGGATAGGCGCCCGTGTCCAGCAGTGGCATCGAGGAGTGCTGAGATAGTTGGGAGGGGGAAACTGTCCTTCGGTGTGTGCTTGTTGAGGTCTGTGAAGTCGACGCAGAAATGGATCTTTCCATTCTTCTTAGGAACTGCTACAATGTTTGATATCCAATCTGCGTACTTTACTTCTCTGAAAAAGCCTGCGGCTATGAGCTTGTCTACATCAAGGTTCACGGCTTCTCGAAGTCGCGGTGCCAGGTTACGCTTCTTTTGTTTTACTGCTAAGGAATAGATGATGAGATCGAGGCGATGGCAGGCCAGGTTGGGGTCGACACCAGGCATCTCTTGAAATGTCCAGGCGAAGATGTCTTTGTGTACTCGAAGGAACTCTGAAAGTTCAAGATGCTCTGACTCATTGAAGAAGGCTCTAATAAACGTACCCCAACCAGGACCATCGAGTTCGATATAAACAGTAGGTTCGATGGGCTCGCGCTAACGCGAATGACGGGTTATAATTTGTGGTTGAAGTCGTGCTGTGGAACATATGCAGGATAAGGGGGAGATTGGTGAATTCGAAGGTTGTGAGATCGAGCATGTGGTATAAATTCAATACTGCATTTCCCAAGCCGTTCTCGAACAGGACGGCGTCTGGGGTGTCTAAAGGAGCAGAGTGTGAAATCAGAAGAGTCTTCTATGGGGTGAATCCCGAGGTGGATAGAGCCAGTTGGGAGAATTGTACGGGGAATACCTTCAGCATCGATATGAATGGGGGGGGTATCTCGAGGTTTGGTGAGGGTCCTAGGCGGGCGCTGGAAGATACGCGCGATGGGTCTGGTGTCTGAGATGGGCGAGCGGGTTCCAAGGGATGTAATCTCTGTAGCTCTCGGACGGTGTTGCGCAGGTCGTCTATCGCTCAGTTATGTCTATTTTCATCGCCGAGGCGGCGATTCTATTCGGTTTCCAATGCCTAAAGGTGGCTTTCCTACTCCTGGTTGAGTTGGTTCTGGTAGCGCTCCTCTGCCTGAGCGACTTGTTAAGATAGTAAGGCTATTTGGGCAGCTACTCTGTTAATGAGGTTACCTGCCTGGGTTGAGTTGGAACGGCGTGTAGGTGCCATTTGAAGAGGAACAGTAAATTGTTGAAAAATATAGGGAGGAGAAAAGGATAAAAGGATTGATAGGGTGGGAAGCACAGACGGCGCCAATTGTAGGGACCTAACTTTGTTTGGAGGTGAAGTTGGTTCTTACAACGTATAATCTATCTTCAATCAAAGGGGTGCAAGTAATCGGTCTAAAGTAAGAACTAACTACAGACAAACACTTGCGTAGATGCCCGAATTTGACTTTCTACGACCTCTGATGAGGATTTTTAAGATAGATTATATTACTGGAGAGTAATTGGAGGGTTCGAGTACAGTGTACACTGGGTGGTCGAAGGTAAAATGTAAAGGGCTGGAGATGATTTTTTTAACCCCCACTTGGTTTCTCCTCTTCTCTATTTATAGAGTCACGGGAAGCTGAGTCACTAAGTGTGGGTCAGGATTTCATGATCACTGTCAGTAAATCCCTACGGGGTATGGGCGTCGGTCATGTCGGTACTGTCACTACAATATTTATTGGTGATGTCTCTAAACGGCACGGTGGTTGGACCTGTCACTGTAGCTGCACGGGCTAATAAATGTGTCGTCATATCTGATGAGGTGGCCATCTATCTTATCTTGCTTCGATCGTGTGTTAGTATGGTCAAAGGATTTATGTTGCAGTACGTCAATCCATCCTCGAAGCTTTGTCTGATGTCGAAGCTTTTTCTTCGGTGGATCTCTGGGGAGTCTATTTTAGAAATTGAGTGGGCTTCGACTGTCTGTCGAAAGCTACGAGTAGGCTACTACAGTAAATAGAGCTTATAAATTCATCATTATTTGATACTAAATGACATACATCTTTGATTGCCTAAATTGATAAACAGTAGATCAAAGTAAAATATTATAGGATAAACAGTTATAATCCAGGGTAAGAAAATTTTACGCCATAAAATACGTCACATATAACTGGTCTGTACCAAAAAAGCAACTTTGCATACACTGCCTAATTCAATTATTCCAACCATTATGAACCAAAAGTTTACAGATAATTAACAGCAACGTTCCTACTTAATGAAAAAGAACGTTTCGTACTTACATCCATGGTTGTAGCTAGTAACTCGAGAGCATTCTAAGGAATACCTGAACGTTGATCATAAAACCCGTGTTATGCTGACTCGCAAGTAATACTATTACATTTATCGAATTAACGTTTTTACCGAAATATAAGTTACCTTGACTTCAGACTTCGTCGTTGTCCTGATCATGAAGCTGTCATCCAGAGTAAAGTAAAAATAAAGTAACACCCACTAAGACAACATTCTCAAGGCATCATTTCCTTAAATGGCTAACATATAAGCGAGTAGATATCTTTAGGATCTTCCCTCAAACTTTTGAATACCACCCAGCCAAATCAACACATAAGTGTAAACTTTATCCTTAATACATTGAGCAGTGCCATTAGAGCCTACACATTAAACACCTGTCAAACTCTATCGAATTAACTTTATCCTTTATATATATATACTTGAATACCACAGGACAACAGTCCCTTTACCAAAATTCACTGGAGATCTACTCCGTGAATGTTTCCTACTTGAATATCTATATAAACCAAGAATATCAAGTTCAAAAGCACTAAGAACAACAATAAACTAATGAAGCTCATAGTTTACTTGTCAAGTTACCTTTTAATTCTCAAGTTACCTTATAATTGTCAAGGCCTTTTCAACTCATCGTTTAAAATAACGAAGACTTCTCTGCTACTACATATACTCCTCCACTTCTCTGGTCCAGTTTATCATTCCATCGATAAAGATTAAAGAGCATGGGCGAATCCATAGTACCATTAATAACTAATATCTCCAACTTCGTCATATGATCGGATGTTCAAGGAAACAAAACCCATTATTAGGTTAAACATGAGCCCAATAGCAAGAGTTAGACATAACTTAATGAGTAATAAACTGCAGAGCAGAGTAATCTAATAACCAATGTAACATTAACACGTGTACGTGTATCAGTGTCCGACATGGGTACGAGGTGTCGGATACGACGGTTACAAAACAAGTGAAAACGGGGACACGACTTTATACCTATAAAGATAGTAATTATGAATATATAATTACGATGGTAACTTATGGGCCAATTTACAACTAATAGCAAACATTAAACAATGTTAAGAGTTAGTAGGGTGGAATAACATGCATAAGAACGTCAGTCAAAAAATAGATGGTCTAAGCAAGAAGTATCCGCTGGAGTGTCCACACGAGTGTTGGTGTGTCCGAGTGTCCAACACGTTTGGACACAAAATTTTTGAGGAATATTGAGTGTCCATGTTACATAGTTAATAAGTAAGGAATGAGATATTGAAGGTATTCCATAAGGTTCTAATCCTACACAAAAATATCGATAACACCATAGTATATAAAGTTCATAGCGACAAAAAGTTTTGTTACCCCAATAATATAAGTTAACACCCAGAACATGGATAACTTATGCAAGCATGTGGTCGCCATTACTAATTTTTTGCATGTTTTGTAAAGCTAGTAAAAATTCAGTGATAAGATAAAGTGCGACATAACATTCTTGTTTCCTCTTTCTCATGCTGCAAAAAATAAAGTTTCGTTGGGTTGAGAGTGGTCCAATAAACCTGAGTCTGATAAGGTCTATAAATATGACACTATGTTTTTGAGGAAGTAGCATGCATAGCCCTTGTTGTTGCTAAGAGCGTCTCCCATTTAAGAAAAGGGTCTTCAACTCAAGTCTTTTGAGAATATGAACACTTTTAGTTAACTTATTATGGCACAAAGTACTTCTTGGAGAACAAGTAAATCTTTAAGAATGCTCGACTAAGAACTTCTAATGCAAATGAGCTGCACATTTGCACTTCGGTCCGGGTTATGTTAAATATGGAAACTACGCAGACCCTAAAATGGGTTAGAGTAAGATTCAGTAGATTGAAACTCAGGTTGGGTTTTGGGGTCATACAAATCCTACCCATGCCACATAAGTTGCATTTCATAAATGCTTTATAGTGGGCCTCGTGTCACACCCTACCACCTAAATAATGTTGTCACTTGAAAGATTATGGTAAAGCTAGTACGATAATTGTCTTGATTTTAGTTTGCATAAATGTGAAGTCTTTAAGCTTTAGGGGCATAGCAGTCTATAAAGTCTTTAAGCTTTTAATCCAGAAAATCCTTAGGTACATAAATCGGTACCCAAACAAGCCCTAAACCATATACTAGTCTTCCCAAAAATGATTAAGTTCTAATTTAAGCAAGCCATAGATTAACAGGAGTAGTTCTCCTTAAGAAACAAACTTCTAATCCAAACAAGCCCTACCCCTTCCCTTATCCCATAATTAAGAAAAGACTAACTTCAGATCTGTACAAGACCTCAACATAGTAGTTTTCCCCAATTGACTATATTTTGATCCAACAAACCCCAAATGTATACTACCTCCCTCTAAATGATTTACTTCAAGTGATTAACAACACTTAATTACATGGATTAATGTAATACCTAAGGGTGAACAATAATTAGGCCAGATTGTAGAATTAGAGACTTTGATTTGGTAGTGTAGGCCGATGTGATGAAACATTTGAGTTGAGGTATAAATTTTCATCTCCTTTTGAAATTTGTGTGCTAAAGATGGATCGAATTCTTGTAGAAGGAATAACGATCTACAATGAGGGCGACTTGGTTCATAGGATTTTGTTTGCTTCAAGTTCAATTTTTTAACTGATTAAGAAGTTAGAAAGAGAGAGAGAGGAGTGGAGAGAGGGGACCAAAGATTTTGTTTTCGAGAAGTAGACTCGCAAAATTATATCGCGAAGAATTTATTTTAGATAAAAAATAATAGCAGGGGCAAACAATATGAAACTAGTCCTCAACATTCCATCTAGTTTTACTAAGAAAACATCAGTTAAGATCGCATTCGCATATAAAATGCTATTAATTTTCAGTTATGATAGCATTTCACAATTATACTATAAAAAAATGCTATAAAATGTCGTTTTTCTTGTAGTGATCCTGAATGGGTTGGATAACACATTGTACAATATTAGTCTAATAGAGTGTACAAAAGAACTGTGGGAATCCTTAGACCATAAGTACAAGATGAAAAATGTCAGACTAAAAATTTTTGTAGTCGGCAGATTCCTGGATTATAAAATGGTGGATTCCAAGACTGTAATTAATCAAGTACAAGAACTGTAGATTATCCTACATAATATTCATGTATAAGATATAAAGTTAAGTAAATCCTTTGAAGTTGCTGCGATAATTGAGAAGTTTTCTTCATTCTTAAAAGACTTCAAAAGTTATTTGAAGTATAAGAGGAAGAAAATTAAGTTAGAGGAACTTATCGTAAGACCAATGATCGAAGAAGATAACAAATCCAACGAGAAGAAGGATGTTGTTTATTCTTACGATGCTAAGGCTAACATGGTCGAGGGAAACCCTAAACCCCATAAGAAAAATGGGAAGAACTCTCTGGGCCCTAAGGGTAAGAACATTAAGAAGTTCACAAGGAGTTATTATATTTGTGGCAAACCATGGCACAAATCAATGGAATGCCGTAAGGGTAAAAACGGACCAGAAAGTGCCAAGGCACTTAAGCAAACATTACTAAGATAGAGAACTTATGTGCAGTAATTTCCAAAATCAACCTGGCAAGCGATTCCAGAGGATGGTTTGTGGACACAGGGGCCACACAACATATAACGTTATATATGCTATGACAGGAGTTTATTTACTACCTACAATAAGACTGAACATGAAGAGAAAGTATTTATAGACAACATTTCGACGTCAAGGGTTGAAGGAAAAGGGAAATTAGTCCTGAAATTTACTTCTGAAAAAGAAGTTACTTTGAATGAAGTGTCGCATGTGCCTGATATCCGCAAGAACCTTTTTTCTAAAGCATTGTTGAATCAATAATGGTTTCAAGTTAGTGTTTGAGTCAAATAGATGTATCATGACTAAGAATAGTATATTCATAAGGAAGGATTATGAGTGTGATGGACTGTTCAAACTAGCAGTCTTATGTAAACCAGTTTTAATTATTAATAAGAATGTAAATTTTATTTACTTGATTGAGTAATTTAATGTTTGACATTAATGATTAGGACCATATAAATTATGGTTCACTGGGTAAATTAGTCCATTTAGGATTGCTACCTAAATACAATCGTGATTGCAAACAAAAATGTACGTATGTGTTGAAATAAAATTTGCTAAACATCCATTCCATTCTATTGAACAACGGAAAAATAAACCACTAACTTTGATTCATAGTGATCTCTGTGATTTGAAGTTTATTCAAACACGAGGCAGAAAGAAGTATTTTATTACTTTCATAGATTACTATACAAGATACAGTTATGTGTACTTGCTCAGAAGCAAAGATGAGGTATTGGAAATATTTGTTATTATCAAAAATGAGGTTGTGACTTAACTCATCAAAAAGATAAAAAGTTATTAGAACTGATAGGGATGGGGAGTATGACTCTATTATATTTGGAGAACTTTGTACTAAGTTTGGTATTATACACCAAACTATTGCACTGCTGTTTTAACATCTATTTGATGTATTTCAAGTTGATGCACTTGTAATGGTGTGTTTTCCAGAAGGATAATCTTCGCCAATACTTTTCATAAGTAATGTGCAATAATAAGCTAAACAAACAAGATTTTACGTGGAAAACTCAGTAAAAGCTGAGAAAAACCACGACCTCGAGGAGGGTTCTGATGTAAAATCTAATATGCTCCTAGTTATTGCAAGTTTCTGAGTGACTGTAGGGTAAGGAAGTTAAAGTAGTAGGGTTGCAGATTTGAATAATCTATTCTTTGTATGCATTTATTGTAGATACATGCAGTTTACAAAAAGAAAGAAACAGTCTCCTATTTTGGGGGGAGTGGGTGAACTTTGTGGATCTCTAACAGCTCTTTCCTGACCAGGCACAACGGTGACTTTTAGTAGGTTGAGGACTTATGGTAACTTCTCGACTGTTGTCTGTGTTCGACTATGCAATGCTGACTGTCTTCGACTATGTTATGCAGGCTTATCCTTACCGAAACTAAGAAATATGCTACTACAATCGCGTCATTCTCGATAGAAGTACTTGTGGTTTTGTCGATAAGATGTTGGAATTCGAAAAGGTTGCCGATGTCTTTGAAAGTCTTCATGTTGTCATTTCCGAGGTCAAAGTGAAGTAAACCCGGTCATGTCTTTCCCGAGGAGCAATTAATGCGGTATATTGGACCTGGAAAATTCAAGCGGGGTATAAATAGATGGTATTAAGAAGGGTTTGGTGGTGGTGGATTGTAAGGTTTCCACCCCAAGTGTAGCGTAGCGAGTTGCCTGAGGATAAAGTCGGTGACCGTAATGACCAAGCGGAGGTAAAGTTTTATCTCAAGTTTGGTCATCCTGCAATGGATGTCATTAGGGTATGGAGAGTGGATAGAGGTCGAGTCAGAAAGTGTATTGACGCGGGGTATCCATTTGAGTCGGTTTCAGTCCCCTTTGGTAAAGGTAAGGAAGTTGACCACAGTGTTGGGGGAGGGGGTACGTTTTATATTGAAGATGAGGACGCGAAGGCTGGTTGGACATTCAGGGATCTTGTCGAATGGAGGAGGCTTCTTATAATTTTCTGTTGCCTATCATCTGTAGAGGCAGCTCTATTTAGAGGTTCCCTGACCTGAGATTCATTAAGTTTATTAGGATATTATTGCCTCTGCTTCCAGAGATAATGTTAAATTCTGGTGAAAAGAAGCAATAATATCAGATCTTGGTAAAAAGAAGCACATAGAAACTAGTCCTTGAGGTCAAATGCAAAGAGAGAAGTGCAATTGGATGTAATATAAACTAAGGAAGGAGTGGTCGAATATAATATGTAACAGTTACTTCAATGAATAAAGTTTTTTTCTTTCAACTTCCTCTTCTTCTTTTTTGTCAAGTATATATTTGTTTTTGTTAATAAGCAAATGATCGAACTATAGCTGACTGAGTAGTTAAAACAACTCGAAGTATAGTTGACTATGTGGGGACAGGATTAGATTTTAAGGTTAATTGATTTAACTGTTCAAATGTAAAGTTCCAAGGAAAAATAAATGTTTGTTGTATTGGCTTTGACTTTGGAGGACTATAAGTATCCCCTGGATGATATAAATTGAGAGTTTTGTGTTGAAGAAATGGTGAAGACTAGGTCTCAAGCTCGGAATGAGGTATTCAGCCATGTTAAAGTTAAGTATTGGGAATTATACAGTCGGTATTTCGGTAATCAGAATGTTAACATTCACTTGGAAGATCCGGTTGAGCCAGATTATAAAGGGATGAGTGAGGCAGAGGTGAAGGATACTGCAGAGGATTTCTAGTTTCATTGTCAACTGCAATTATGGAGTCCTCTTGATCGTGTGAGTTACATGTCTACTCGTGTGAAGATGTTGATTTGGAAAGAAATTGTTACTGCAGTTAGGATTTTATGATTTGAATTTGTAGAAGTAGTAAATGTAATGGTCGAATTGTGTTTTGAAAATAAAATGATAATAAAATTTGATGTCAGGATGTAGTTGTCGATGTTTTGCTATGTTAAATTGTCATCAACTATATTTTGGACTTAGTAGTATTGTGGAATGTAATAATGTGTTACTCATTGTATTTGTAATGTCGAATAAATTTTTAAAAATTGATCGGAATGATGAAGATTTGCAGTAGATATAGGGATTTGTAAATAAGGTAAAAATGCGCGGAGGTAGTGAGAGGATTAAATATGGCGGGGTATGGTCCTATAGGTGAAGTTTGGAAGCATAAGGAAGATGATGCACAACATCTTTGTGACAAAATAGGTTGTGCTTTGTTGAGTATGATTATGTCAGAAGAAATTCTTTGAGATATGGAAGGATTGGTGCAATAATGTAGGGGCTTGTTGGTTTTGTGAAGCCAAAGAGTTAAAGACTTTGAGAAATGACGTTTAAGGCGTTATGCTGGATTACTCGAGCAATCGCGAAGTGGTGCAATGAACAGTCGCGTGGGGTCTATAAATAGCTCGGAGGTGGGCGACTGTTCACACTTTACAAAATCTGAAAAAAATCTCTCAAGTGCAAATTATTTGTGCTCGTCATTGAATTTGTTGTCAACAATTGGGAAGGAGGTTATCAGTGTTCTTATTGAGAGAGCAAAGGGGGCGAAACAAAGGGAATACTGAAGCAGTGCGAATATAAGGTTAGTAACTGTGTTGATTGTATATGTTTTTGATTGTTTGTTTGTAAATATTGGAAGATGTAGGTATGTGTAGTGTATTGGTAGAAGAAATTTGTTAAAGGTTAGATGGATTGGAAGTTATTCGAGATTCGACTGATTTAGGGTTTGGATGACAGAGGTTGAATGGTGATCATTAATGGTGTTCATTCAAAGGTAATGTAGTCAAAATGGTTTATAAAGGTATTTAGGTGAGAGAGATGTGATGAATTGGTGGTGAGGAGTGGAGAGAGGGATTGGTTGGTATCCCAGTGAGTATGGCGCGACTATAGGGAATTTGTTAGATTTCAGCGATATTATCGGAAACGATGTTTGTTAGTTTTGATTTGGCCGGATTTGATGTCGGAGAAGGTGATATCCCATAAAAAAATTAAAGTGTAGTAGCTTTTGCGGGAAACAGACGATGTTTTCCTTCGAGAACTCTTGAGATTCTTGAATATCGACATAAATGACAATTAGTAAAGTAATCGATGTTTTTAAGACTTAAGAATAAATAGATAAATTGTGTCGAGAACTGACTATAGTAAGTGTAACTGACAGTAATGATAGTAACAAATGATAATGTGAGAATGATATGTTGGAAGTTTAACTCGACAACATGAACATAAGAACATAAATATGTATCAGATATGATAGATACTAATTATTGTAAAAAATAAAATATGATTTTTAGGCTTTTTAAAAATGGCTGAACCAACTCAAATTGATGATAAAGATATATACAAGAACCTTCAAGATATAGAGCCTCTAATGATTGAGGTAAGTATTGATGCGCAACAGTTAGGAGGTAGATATAAGGTGGGGTCGAGTAGTACATGCTTATTCGGTGTGGACCAGTTTAGGGTGGCACCTAGGATTGTCAAATTGTCTGATAAGGATGCTACCGAGACGGATCTGGATGATGAGCCACCGGGTAGTGATCGACAATGTAGTGGGGGTGGGGAAGATGATGTGGAGGAGGGTGAAGAAGCTTGTTATGGAGAGGGTCTGGAGATGAAAGAAATACTGAGTTTCAAGAAGAAGTACAGTATTCCTGAAGATATTAGGTTATAGGAGTACCAATATGATATGATTGACCAGGAAGTACTCTTTAACGAGATTATCGTGCATCGAGAACAAATTAAGAAGGGATTAAAGCTTCCCCTTCGTGCTGACCAGAAGAAATTAATGAACTTCTTTGATGTGGCACCTGGTCAGTTCAATCTAACTGTATACGACCTGTTTTGGGTATGTGGGGCGATAAATGGTCGACGTAAGTCAAGGGGGGAAAAGTTGATCACTGTTGACGATTTATGTGTGTACTACACACTTAAGTTGAACCGAAAGAAAGTAGGCTATCGCTACTTGGCAAGGATTTTGAAAAGACCGTTGTTCTATGACATGGTGTCAACAGGAGGGTGATATAGCAACGACCAGTTACTCATGTCTGGGAACTATGAGTTCGACAAGAAAGACCAAGGGGAGCCCTTAAAGAGAAAGACTTTTCACTTAGGTTTGTGGTTAGGTGACTTAAATATTTATGTTTGAAGTGTTAAATGTGATGTGAATTGTTTGTAACTGTATTTCGCTTATGTGCAACTTTAAAGGAGGTCGATAGGAAGCCGGAAGTAAAAGAAGAATTATACAAGGTCAGGAAGGGTTTCTTTGGCAGGATCGACAATCTTGTCATCGACCAGGATCGTGTGAGTACCTTTTTTAAGAGGCCGGGTTAAAGAGGTCGAGGGCAAAAAGTTCGAAAGTGTCTTTTATTGACGGTAAGATGTCGACGAAGAACAAGAGGGCCGCAGAGTCTATTCTGCCATTGGAAAATCCTTCCTTGGCTGGGTTCATGACTGATACGGAGATAGACTCGATGCTTGCAAAAACATTGGGAAAGAGTAAGAAGAAAAGGGCAGCGAGCCAAGTTATTGCTCATTTACTTCCTCATAAGAGGAATACTCGACGGTCAATAACAGAGGAGGAGGTGAAGATTGAAAATCCAGTTTCTTTGCTGGAAGGGCATCCTCTACGGGGTGTGACAAGTGTGCTCCTGAAGAAGAAGGGGAGTGGAGAGTCGTTAAAGAACAAATTCGTCGAGGAATCTGAGACTGAAGTCCAGAGGACGATGGATTCTTAATTGCCAGGGATAAATGTGTTACAGGCTAAAGTTGATGATTGTTTAGTTGGGGTTGAGAGCTTGATGACATTTCTCAGTGAGGGCCACCGTAATATGTCGAAGGTGAGAATTATTTCTACTTTGCTTCGATTAAAAAAGCTGGTATGTCATTTAAATACTCAATTTATGAATGTAATGCAGATCAAGAAGTTGTTGACAGAAGCAAAAGATCGCATTGTTGGTTGTAGCGACCTTGCAAATCAAGTATTGGCATATAAAAACATCGAGAAAGATTTGACGAGGGAGAAAGAAGCTCTGATCAAAGATAAGAAAGGGCTGAATACAACGCTAAATACTTATAAGCTTGAAGCGCGAAAGGTGGTGGATGCTGCTTTTCGGGAAGCAAAGAAAATGTGGGAGAAGAAAAAAGATGAGGCTTTGGCGTTGCTTAGAACAAATTTTGAGAAGGATGTAAGGGAGCAGATTACTGACGCGAAAAAGGCAATGGAGATGGAATATGGTAAGATCCTAGATGAAGTTAGGGATCAGTTGATAACGGAGAATTTAGATACTTGTAAGAAGGTGAGGGCCCACTATGTAGGGCAATACGAGTTGTTGGAGGTGAGAAAGGATCATTATAAGGGGTTGGCCAAGTCTGGTGGTGTTGTCTTCGAGGATTCAGACCCAGATGACAATATTTTGGAGGCTCCCAAAGTTCCTAGTGGGACGGAAGCTGCCGATGATGCGGTTTTGATTGAAGCTGATGGGCTGCGTCCTGAGGAATTATTAGAAGTGTTTGCTCCTTAGGGGTTAGCAAAGGTTGATAACGTCGTGTCACCTCCTATAGTATAAATGCATTTGTGTAAACAATATTTGTTTTGAAAGAGATATGTGAAAGTGGTCAATGGGATCTGAGCAATTTTAATTATGCGATGTTTTGAATGATGAATTTTTGTTTTTGAAAAAAGTTTTGTGAAAATTTGTGATACATATATATTTGTAAATCATGTTTAAGTGTTAATTTTGACAAGAATGATATTTGTTGAATGTAATTGTAACTCGTAGCAGATAAGTAGGAACGCTTGTTGGCATGATAAGTAAACGATGACCATGAAATGGCAAGTAATGTGAAGAATTACCAGATGTGTATCCTCAGTGGAATATCTGGATTTAGATTCGAAAAGAACAAAACAGTTATATTTTTCTTGATAAGTAAGGAATGCGAAGTAGAATATCCTGTGATTGGATAATGTTCACATAAAATGCTTGGCCTCAGCATCGATGACTAGGAATTTAACGAATGTGGTTTCTGATCCTACCTGAACTGGCAGAATAATTTTTCATGTGGTTGATTCTTTCAAACCGTTGAAGCCGGTGATTGTTGTTGTCGAAGCTTTAACGGAATCTTTGAGTCCTAGAACTTCAATTGCCCTTCTGAATAAAATATCTCTGGCGCTTCCTGTATCGACGAAAAGGGTATGCAGGTAGTCTTCTTCAACTTTGAGCATAATGACTAGAGGACCATCATGAAGATATTTCACATGGGTGGTGTCACAGTCTTCGAAGGTAATGGTATGGACATTTTGACTTGCTCGAGCTAGGAAGAAGTTTCGCTGATTTATCCGAGGAGGTCATTTTGCAACAAGATGTGATCTTATCGTCTTGTTTCCTTTTCTTTCCTTTTTCAATTTTGATCATATAAAGGTGGCGAGCTTGCCCTTAGCCTTAATTTTGTTCAACGTCTTTATTCTTTGTCTCATCCTCGAGGAACTTTTGGATGTCGAGGACATAATTATAAAGCCTTCCTGCTAAGAGGATGCGATGAAAGATTCGAATGAGAGAGTAACAGTTGTCAGTTTCGTTACTATGTACATTGTAATATTGACATAGTGGTTTGTTAGGGATATCGGGCATTGTCTGTGGTGCTCAATAACACTCATCTCCCTTTATCGTTGGTAAGATAGCGGAGAGAGTCGTTGTATTCGGTGGGTAAAATTAGGACAGGTCTGTCGGGTCTTTTGTCTTTTCTGTTGGGTCTCATGTTATTGTCGACGTTTCTGCCCGTTGTTTAGGTGTTTCAGTAGAGGTCGACTTTCGGGGAGGAGAAGAAGTTATTTCCCAAGAATGGATGGCAGAGGAACTTTTCATTTTATCCATCTTAGATTGTTCTAGTTCGATGTAGTTATTAACTACATCAATCATTTTTGTCACCGTTTTGGGCTTGTACAGAGTTAGTTCTTCTCGATCCTTAGAGCTGCTGTATAGGGCTGAGGTGAATGCTGGAACGACGATTTTGGGATCTGAGTTTCTAATTTTCCGAGTTTCTTGTAAGAAACGCTTGTAAAAGCTTGCCAAGGATTCTTTTGCGCTCTGCTTGAAGAAGAATAAAGAATCTACAGTGATCTCTCATTCCTTAGCGTGAGCATAATTGGACTCGAATAAACGCTACAGCTGACTGAATGTGGTGATGGAGCCTTCTTGGATTGTATGGAACCATCAGAGATGTTCTTCTTTCAGGCTCATGCTAAATAACCTGCATAGCATGTGGTCGAGTTTATAGTATAATCTCACTGCGGCTTTGAAATGTCGTACATGGGTAAGTGGGTCAGTGAGGTCTGTATATTGAATGAATTTTGGCATGTAGAAATTGTCTAGAATGGGCATGACTTCGAGATAAGGGAAGATGGGGTTTGTTTCAATTCTATCAAGTACAGATCTTTGGCCTGGAATTTCAGAGTGTATGGCATGGATCCTGTTGTTTAGGTCGTCCAAGGTGACGAACTGTGGAGGAGGAATAGGTAAAGTAAAGTTACAACTTGCAGATTAAAATATATTTATCCTTCTGGTCCCAATCGATCCCTGATTGGTCTTCGATACTGAGGATGTCAAACCAAAATGCTGAGAAGCCCTGTCTAGATTTCTGGATCTGGATCAAGAAGTCCATAATTCGTCCTCTCTAGGCTGATAATCTCTTTGAGTTGCTCTTGATGGATGATCACTTTAGGCTTGTGGTAGTGACGCTTGACGGCCAATGAGTTAATCTTGGGTCCTCCTTAATCTCTCCATCTCCTTTTGATGTGTTCGACTCTGTTGGTCCAAGGCTTTCCTTCTTTCGTCTCATTTACTTGAAGAGCTTGAGAATGAATGCGCTGATCTTCCAATCTTTTGGCTTTTTCTGATTCTATTTGTTTATGAAGTTTGATCACTGCGCTGTGCAGATCGACTATTTCTGGTATAGGATTGATCTCAAGATCTCTTATTGTGCTGGAATGGTTTCGGAGATTCATATTAGTCATTTGATTCTTTTTGATCAGGGGTGGTAAAGAAAAAGTATGGTGTTTCCCACAGACGGCGCCAATTGTAATGGCGTGCTTTTCGGAAGGATAATCTTCGCCAATATATTTTGTAATGAAGGTGCAATAACAAGCTAAACAAACAAGATTTTACATGGAAAACTTAGTAAAGGCTGAGAAAAACCATGACCTCGAGGAGGGTTTTGATTTAAAATCCAATATGCTGCTAGTTATTACAAGTTTTCTAGTGACTGTAGGGTAAGGAAGTTAAAGCAGTAGGGTTGCGGATCTGAATAATCTATTATTTGCCTGTATTTATAGTAGATATAGGCAATTTATAAAAAGAAAGAAACAATCTTCTATTTTGGGGGAAGTGGGCGAACTTTGTGGATCTCTAACAACTTTTTCTTGACCAGGCACAACAGCTACTTTTAGTAGGTCGAGGACTTATGGTAACTTCTCGACTGTTGTCTGTGTTCGACTATGCAATGCTGACTGTCTTCGACTATGTTATGTCGGCTTATCCTTGCCGAATCTGGGAAATATGCTACTACAACACTGCTGCAATAGCTATCAACATACGAATGTAAGTTATTCTTGTCACTGGAAAATATGTATTAAATAGTCCAACTCGTCTCTTTGTCTATAGCATTTGGCAACAAGTCTAGCTTTGTACTTTTTAATTGAACCATCAAGTCTCAATTTTTGTTTGAAAATCTACTTGCAACCTATAGGTTTGTTGCCAGGTGGAAGATCCACCGATTCCCACTTATGGTTGTGCATTATAGAGTCTATCTCACTCTGCGCAACCTCTTTCTAACTAGGAGCTTTAGGTATAGCCATGACATCCTTAAAGGTTCGAGGCTCATTTTCTAATAGGAATGCTACAAAATATTTGCCAAAAGACCTAGCAACCATAAGTCGTTATAATCTTTTTATTCTTCATTGCATAGTTATATCTAGTTCCTTATTCTTCATTGTGGGAGAGAAAAATAAGGAACTACATAGCCCACAACTCCCTCAGCGGATAGAAAGATGAAGTAAATTCAGAAGACTATAAAACCAAGTCAGGCGTAACGGATAGTTTTAAACGGCTAGTAAATATTTTGTTTAAGGCCCAACCCCAACACCAAAAAACTTTTTAGTAAAAAGATAAAGAATAGCTCTAGAGCTAGGAAGAGCCAACATCACTTATAAGAGTCAGGTGATCTGCTGCTTTCGGTCAGACCTCTTATCAGGCTGAATAGCCTGAGATGGTTCCATTTGGTTCCTCCAATAGTCGAAAAGGAAGATGGGAATGATGTCGCACAGGAGATGGAAGTAGGACCAAGAAGCTACTAACTACCAATTAGATTAAACGAGGCCAGACTCACTGTTTGGATATGGTCTCCATGGTATGAGTATCTTGGGAGCGTTCTTAGATGGCGAGCAATCCCCCTAACAATCCAAAATTTCATAATGTGATAGACCCAACTTATTACTCCTACAAAAAAGAGCATCATCGTCGACCTCTACTAAACCCATGATGAATTAGATTGTGAGGAAGGGTGATGAATCAATGATGAGGAGACTCATGAGAGTAAAGGAAAGGTGAGGTTGCGGTTGCGGTTGTTGTTGTGACTTGTAAGAGAGCGAGAATAGAGGGTTTTGATTCTTTGACACTAAAGGGTTTGGTGTTACTAAAAGGGTACCAAAAAACCACATATTTACAAATAGACCTAAACCTAAATGGGTCACGGGTCAACTCGAAATGCTTAAGGTAAATCCCTAACCTGGCCAATTTATTAAATAGGTTAGACGGGTTCGGGTCAAATGACCCGCAAACTATTAAGGCCAAACCCAAACCCCCTTAAAACCAGGTTGATTCGGGTATGGTTGGCGGGTTGCGGATCACTTTGCCAGCTCTACCTTCAAGGGCTTGATTCTCACCACTGGTGGGCTTTGAGGTTGGTATGAGCGCATCGGCCTTGTATCGGCTTGCCCAACTCGTGTGGTTTGCGGGCTATTGTACGAGCCCTTGAGGATCAAGTCGGGAGTTGACGGTCCGCAGGCCAGATGGCCCAGATACCTCTAGCTATAAAAAAAAAATAAAAAATTATGCTTTGATAGTTTTTTCATATAATATATAAAACCATAATTAAGGATATCAAACCATTAGTTAAGGTCTCATATTGATGAGATTCCAAGACGTATATGATTGTTATCTTTCGATATAAACAATATGTCATCCAGGAAGCCCCATCACAATCACATATGATGAGACCTATATGTTTCGCTGAAATTGAAGTTCACCTATATGCTTTGAGGGAATTTAAAGGGTGATGCTTCATGTTTATGATAGAAGATCTAACGTAATTTAGGTGAAAAGTGATTTTTGGATATGTTTGTTTCTTACATTAGATAACTTACGATCTTGAGGAGGTACGTACAATTAAAAGGCATATCCTTTTGCCAACATTGCATTCTTGTGTTATCGATTTTATCTTACCAGATAAAATTAGATTGGCACATAGTTACAATGCAATTAGATATAGTTAGTTATGACTGTAAATGCATTTATGCGCCCAACCAAATGAGGTCGATACATAATGGAAATGTATACATCTTCTTACAAATATCATGAGAAGTCTAGAAATACATGCAACACCTACATTATCCTGTAAATACTGTTCCTAAACTATATGATGCATTTGTGTGCTCCATAACTTTCATTCTCTTGAATTCGCTCAAAGTAAAAATCGTAAGTCTTATTTTTTGTTGTCACTATGATGATCAGAGATGTTTTACAAACTGTTAATTGTTAATTGCATTACTGAAAATGAAATGGGTCTACAAATATGTTCCTTAGACCATGGAGATATTGGAGAGAGCTAAATATTCTGAAGCATACAACTTATGATGGTCCATATCCATGATGAGGAACCTATGATACACGTGTATATCTATGATGATGAAGCCCATTTATCAATGGTTGCTTTAAGAGTGTCATGATAAATATTAAATTACAAGTTTTGACCTTAAAACTGGCTACACCATTTTAGTCATCAACGGGTAGTTCATGTTCTTCATGTCTTGTAGATTACCACTGAAGACCTGCCGAAGATAGTTTTGTACAAGCTTTTTTACATAGGTCAATAGAATTATATCAAGTATTACACGCATAGTTTCAACTAATCACTTTCTCAAACTATTTGATATTTTTTTTCAAACTATAGACACACTCTTTAAAACTTTAGAGATCTATGAGCTTATTCATCTTCACGAACAATCACTCTTAAAAATGTTTTCTTCACTCTTTTAACATAAGGAAGTCTTATTTAGGTTAAAATAAGTATGAGAAATTGTTGGAGAATAAGATATCATTCTAAAATACTTCTAGATATCTCTGCACATTCTTCAAGATTTTTCTCTACATAATACTTCTAGAAATATTCGTACATAATGTAAATATATAAATAGTCTCTCGAATATTCTTCTCTAGAACTTTTTGTTGTAACCTATAAATAGGAGAGCCTTATTAGAACTACTCATTAATAAGAATTATCTTATCTCTTCAACACGTTTCTCAACACGGTATCATGGCAGAAGTTCTAAATTTACCTTGTTCGAATTTCATACTCTTCTCAACTAAAAAAGTGTTAAAGATTGTGAAATTTTGTAAGTGGGTCTTCATGGTTGAAGGTCCGGGTAGCGAGAGCAATTTATTATTGAAGATTTGGAGATGGGTTGGTAGATTCAATTTTAAGTGTGAGATTGTTGAGTAATTAACTAGAATTATGTTCATTGGAGTTCGTAGGACGAACGAAGGTTGATGAACGGAAGGAAAACATCACGAGTATTATTTTTTGGGGTTTTGTTATAATAGACTTTGAGTCTGTTCAAACAGAAGAGGCAGAACATGCTATATTCGAATATACTTTAGAGCCTGTTTTAATAGACTAGAGTCTATTTGAATAGGTATTTCAGAACTTGGTCTGTTCACATAGACATTGGAATCTGTTCAAATAAACCTCGTAAACTCAATTTTAAAAGTTTAAAGAGAAAACCCTGGCTTACCTCGTGATCCATACTTTGAGTCCTAACTTGTGCAATAATCTTTCAAGTATATAAAGGATACTTAGTGTATTTCTTAGGTGATCATTGGTTAGCTTAATCCTAGTAAAACCTAGGGTTCAAGTAAGAACTAGGGTTTGAGAGGCTCCATTAAAGCTTCGAGGAAGTTTGAGAGATCAATTTGTAACTTGTTTGATTCTAGTGAATTGTTCTCTGGGAGTGGTTTTTTATTCGAAAGGGTTTTCCACTTCCCTCCTCCGGGTCAATTGTTGTTTCTTAATTTTGCTTAATTTTTTAATTGGCATTTCCATCAATCGTTCTTAGGCGAGGGATTAGGATTAGCTACCCTAATACCTAACAAATGGTATCAAAGTGAAGATCAAAGCTTGCGTGATTAAAGTGATGGCCGATGTGGAGAAATTAGAAATTAAAGAATTTAATAGATTAAACTTTGGGATTTATAAGATGTAAGTAAAGGATTTTCTATATGCAGAGGATAGTGATTTTTGTCTAGGAAGGATTTCAGCAAATGTGGCCGATATGGATTGTTTGGAGTAGGAGCGTCTAGATCGAAACATTCTAGGTTAAGTTCATTCAACACTCTCAAGTTCTATTTCTTCTAAATTGCCTAAAGTGAGTACGGTGTTAGAAACAATGGACAAACTATCAAAGATGTTTGAATCAGCTTCGAGTAATTTAAATTCTCAAAAGTGTGTTACAAGTGTTTCAAATTCTTGTAAACAGGTTACTTTCAGTGATGTAGTTGAAGTCTTTGGTGAAGATTCTTGCGTAATACCTTTTGGAGCTTCGTTGTTAACATCAGGTGATTACTCATATACTGAATTTAGAGGAAAAAGAGTTTCACATATTAAGAATGGAAATAAAGGGCGCATAAAGGCATAAAATTGTGATCAACAATATATTTGTTTGAATTACGATAAATTTGGTCATAAGAAGGTGGATTGTAAATCGATGAAGAAGAGAAGATCTCAAAAGAAATGTTTGGTCCCTATCTCTGAAGAAGGTAAGAATTCCGAGAACGTTTCCAATCTTAGTTCTAATAATTTGTATGATATGACATGCAAAATTTGGGATAAACCATTAATTGTGATTCATGGTACTCAGGATAAATCATATTGGTTGTCGTATAATGTTTATATGAAGCCGAGCTTAGACTTGAATGCTCCATTGGAAATTACGTCGGGTAAATACAAATTGTCTAGCAATGATGAGTGTAATCACATAGTAGATAATGGAGATATTTAGATTGCATTACCATACAAATGATAATTCGTTAAGTTCGGACACAGTGCAATATGTGTCTAGTATGGCTAAAAATATGTTTTCAAGCCAACTATCAAACTTAGGTCATTTGGCTACCTTTGGCGATGATCCTTTTAAGATCACAAAGGAAGCTATCGTTATTATAGCTTAGTACAAAAGACAAGTTATCATTGTAATAGCCTAATTCTGATACACAGACTTAGCCTTTACACCAAATATGTCCAGCACATTCAAGAATAACAGACAATGGACAATAAGATGATTTAGCGTGGAAAACCCCTGAATGGGTTAAAAACCACAACCTCTCCCAAGGATTTTAAGAAAGTGTTAATCTTATTCCACTTGCTAGTCTATTACAATGAACGTTTTGAGCATATGGGATGATAGGATAGGAACTATTTTATGGAGATTGTTATGTCCCTCATCTGCAGTTCTCCAGGTCTTTTTATAGGTTTCCTAATATGACTGTTTGATGACCATAAAGTCTTTTAATGATGGACATTACAAAGTAAGTATGAGATATTCTTCGACAAGATTGTGTAGCATTTCAGCTTTTGTTACTGTTCAACAACTCTATTACTGATTGTGTATCTCGTGCAGGTCAAACTTCTGGTGCAGAGGTCGAAAGTAATATCTCGAACTGGGGAAGTTTAGTAGGCCGGTCTGTTGTTGTAGAGGTTGAAAGTGATATCTCGAACTTGGGAAAGTTTAGCAGGCCGGACTACTGTTGTAGAGGTCTTAGTAGTATTTCCTGTATGCTGATAAGATCGAGGGTGAAGTTTAAGCCTGAGGTACGAAATAAGCTATTACAAGACGGCTCTCAACCAATAACATGAGTATTGTTAGGGATGAATGGTATTGGTTGAGAAACTCATTTTGTATATGGTTGTGATTGTGCCACGTGTTATGTTGCTAAGGTCGAAAGTTTGTCTGTAGCTCAAAGATGAAGCATGAGGTCATGATGCCGAATAAGCCACTACAACAGCCCCTTCTCAGCCAACATGAAGAGTAAGCTCTTTATCTTTGGTTTCTTTTTCACTGTCTTTATTACGGTAAAAATGGTGATGACTAGGACTAAGGCCCGAGAGTCTAGAATTCAGAGGAAGATGGAGGAGTTGCGAATCAGGTATTTTGGTTATCAATCGCTGCATTTGCCCACTCCCATTCCTGTGTCTCCTAATTTTCATTGTATGTCATATGAAAAAGTGGTGGAGGCAGAGGATGATTACTACCAGATGGTACGTTTTCATTACTTGGCGACATCTGAGGCTGAACATCGTAACGGTCTTCATCTGCTGGTAGAGGAGACTGTTACAACTGAATATAAAGTGGCAAGCGTTCGACCTAGGGAGTAGCGCCGATACCCTGCTAATGTGTGGGTCTTGATAAAGAAATGATGTCTTCTCGCTAGCATACGAGGAGGTGAAGAGGATGCAGAGGATCATTTTCTTCCATGGACCATAGCTCTTTGGCCATATAGAAGATCTTTCGTCTATGAAAATGCCCTGCTCTTCGTCTCAGACTTCCCTGAAGCATGGGATCAAAGTTTGGGTCTACATCTTTTGTGAACTGTTCGTTCTTTGAAAAGGACATCGAGCCGATACTTGATGTAAATTGAAAATAATCTGTAAAATCTCTTTTGTAAAGTATTCTGTAAGAGTAACTTTTGGACTGAAATAAAATATCTATTTTCTGTGATGATGATACGGTGTCTTTGTGCTTAGTTGTTTTCTTTTTCTATTTGTACCGTAGGCATTGGTAATATAGATAAGTAGGTGAATGGATAATTTTGAGAAGGTTGAGTTGTTGGCTTGGACTGGAAGTCTCATCTCTGTACGAGCTTTGTGTATTGCTCTATATGTGTCTGAGGGGATATTTTGTGTTGTGAGGTGATGAGCTGTCACGATATTCTACATATATATTCTGTTGTTCCAAAGATGTTCGTGCCAATATATTTGAAAAAAATCTGTGGGGTGATTAACTTTGTGGAGATCTTCCTTTGTCTATAAGTAGGGATTATTTGTTGATGCTATTATAGTTATGTTTGAGCATGGTGAGGACTCGGTCTCAGCGTACTAAGCAGGCGGCGGATGGCCAGTTTCATATCAAGGTTACTGAACTCTGTAAACGCTATTTTCGTCATTTGCCGTATGATGCTGCTCTTCCGGAATGGCCATTGAATCTGGTTGGCTTGGATGATGAAGGCAGGCATGTCGGGAAAGATGGCTTTGTCTGGTGCATCATTTTTCGTAAGTCGTTGTTGGATCCCCGTGTGTGAGAACTGACTATCTGACAGGTCGCATGCGACAAGATCGTGGAAGAGGATGCAAGGGTGGAAAATGGGGAGTTAATTTTATGTGGGTAGCCGAACCATCGTGGGTGTTTAAGATGTAACTGGGGAGCTCGATGAGCTCGAGGTTGTGAAACTTGTGGAAAGTAATCTGTTTTGTGGTAGTGCTCTGTAGTGAATAAAATTTAACCTGAGAGATCGTGAGAGAATTATGTATGTGATGTTCCGATCTAATTGAATAAAGTATTCTATAATATGTATTATGTACGAATGTTATGCAAGACAACCGTAGGATTTTAACTGCTGTATTGATATCTTTGAATTTTGAAAATTGAGCTATTTTAGGATAGTTTGTACGATCTTGGTAGAGTATAAGTAAGATGATTGGTCGTTTTAGTATGAGATTGAGAAAAGGTGTAGGGTTGGTAATGGTAGATAACAGAGATAAACGTGATGGAGGCAAATACTATCACAAAAGTCATGATGATGTTGTAAAATAAAAAGACGTGCCTGTAGCAATAGTGTGGATAACTGACACGTGTCAGAAGAAGTCGTCGTTTCAGAAACCAAAAGATAATATAAAAACTCGTCTCTCTCTCCCTCATAAATTGTCTACAGTTTTAGAGAGAGAAAGAAGTGGTACGCATCTCATTGTCAAGGAGAAAATGCGTTTGAGTACTGATTGTCTGTTGAGAAAGAAATCTTCATCGAGTGATCGGAGGTTGTCAGAGAAGCGACGGGAATGCTCATATTCGAAGAGGCATCTGGGTAAAGCAGAAGATTGTTGCTCAGCAAGTACAAGTTAGTGGTGAAAACCTTCTGATTGTTTTGATCTTGTAAATATTATGTATAGTAACCTATAGTTGTTAGTACTCTGTTTACTTTGTGTTTTAGAAAACTGGGGTTTTTAGAGGAAAATGTAAGAAGGAAAGAAAGTCTGTAATGGAGGGTTTGTGTATATGTTGTTATAGAGAGAAAAAAAAATGGTTGTTGGAGATGGAGGGAAATTTGAAATGATTTAATTTTTGTGTTTTAAGATTGTAGGCAATATAGAAGTGTTGACTTGGTAGAGGGTGGGTCTATTTGTACTGTTTGTAATGTAGTGATAATGATAAAATACGTCTCTGTATTCTGTAGCTTCAGTATGCGTTCTAAACCGATTATTCCTGCTAGTAAGTTCGTAGTCTCGCATGATTCTGAGAAAACATCATCTTCAAGGAAAGGGGACGAATGTAGTAGAATGGAGGAAACTGTTAACAGTGTAGGGACGACGATAGAGGTGGTGGGGCCCAGTAGATCTGAGGGTGCAAAGGAGATGGAGGATGAAAGAGAGATAAAGATTTTATCATATACCCAGAGGGGGTAGATATTGGGAAAGAGTATTTTAGAAATAAAAAGAAATGCCTTAGAAAGTGGGGCAGATATGTTGAGGATCATGGTCTCTGGTTCAGAGCCTATGTCCCAGAAAAAGGGAAGGAAGCAACGTATTACCAAGTTCCCTATTTAGAAAAATGGCAGAAAGAGAGAGGTATTGGTGAGGGGGTTAACCTCTCGCAATACAATGGGCTTGGGTTATCAGGCCCAAGTGGGGGGTTTTGTGTTTCATGAATCAGGTCAAATACGGCCTTAGAATTTTGTTGACCTATTTTTAGAAATGGGTCATGAATGCTTTACAGTGCTGCCCTGCCCAGCAAAATGGGAATGTATATGAGATGATGAGGGTGTGTGAGGCGCTGAATGGAAAATAGAGGAAGGAGGGGTCTGCGAAGAAGATCGTAGTGGAAGATGTTTTGAAAATTTAAAAGCTTAAGTATATGTAAGGTCAAAATAGTGGTTACCTGTATAGTGATTCGGCTAGGCTGAAATTCTTTGATTTTGAGTCTTTGGGTAGGCCGTGGAACGACCACCTTGTGTAGGTTGAGGGCAGCTGTTTACAAATTCTAGATAAACCAGCGCTTGAGCTGAACCATAGATATATTTATCCGAGTAAGTAATGCTGACCAATCTTCAAATAGTTGATAGCTATGTTCGCATGCTATTTTTCCTGATATTCTATTCCTTTTGTTCTACAGAGCCCAGACCGTTGGCTACCCCGAATAAAACTAGTCTATTTGATTGTGTTGTTCGCGACCAGGACGAGCTCATGGAGGTACTCAGTAAATTAGGTATTCGAAGGCACAAACGAGTAGATTCAATAGTTCTAAAAGTTCAGCGAACTCAAGAAAAATGAGCTATGGCTGAGGGGAAGACTGCTGAGACCATGGCTGATGTGCTTAGTCCTCCATCTTTTATGCCTTAGACTCTCAAGCGACTTACTCGCAAAGTTTAAAAATCAACGCAGCAAGGTAGTTTGGCTGCTGAAGTTGTATCCGTGGAACAAGAGCTTGCAAAGCCTGCAGCTGGTGACCTATCAGAAACACATGAAGTGGGAGTATCTGGGCTAGGGGATGTTGAGATGAGTTTGAAGAGGAAGCGGCCTGTGGGTAAAGGCAGTGGTCGGACGAAACCTCTTGCTACTGCCAAGATGCAAGAGTTGAAGTGGAGATACTATCAGATGGCCAGAACAGACTCGTGGAAACTCGAGGATGAGTATCTCGAGCACACGTTTGTGGTATGTTTTGCTAACAAACTGTGTGCTTGACGTTGCTTCCGAACTGAAGAATTTTTTTTATTTTTTTTTGAACTGACTCTTCTGTTTTTGTTGTGTTGGCAGCTACCAACTATTCTGAAGGGGGCTATATAATATCTGGACAAGAAGGGCCTAGAGTTTGATGCATTGACGGCGAAGTTTGAGGCTCAGTTCACTCGCATGAAGGAGCTCAAGAGTGACCTCCAGTTAAAAAGGGAGAAAAGGGCTGCAGACGCTAATGCAGCTGTAGTAAAGTATAGTGAACTGGCAAACCATGACAAGCTCATGTCAGATGCAGTTGCGGCAGCTTTAGTAGAAAGAGATCACTTCGTCAACTCATACTATTATTTTGGGTTGAGCGTTGATGATGTGACTTTGGCTCGGGCTGGTAGATACACAGAGATCGATCTTCCTGGTGAGGAGGTACATATGGGTGGTAGTTCAAAAACCCAAAGAGTTGGTTTGTTTTAAAGACCCAAGTGATAGGGCGAGGTGTCAGAGATTGTTATTAGTTCTGACTTTGTATTTTGAGGTCGAAGTAGATAGTGAGTGTGGGTTAAAAGAGGCTCATTTAGAGATATTGAGGAAGAGAGGTGTAGTTTCAAACCCAGTTTGAGTTATGTTTTTAGCTCAAGAAGCACGCAATCACCATAGTTTAGAAGCAAAAGAATGCTCAGCTCGGCCTGGTGTTTCTGTTGTATGGGGTAGCGTAGAACCTTTATCTGATATTATTGGCTTTAGGTAGGATCGGAGGTCCATGAGGATTGTATTTTTTAGGATAAGGAAAGAGCAAATAGCGGTTCAAACGCAATTAAAGGGTGAGGTAAAGGGTTTATAGGATGATCTATCGCAGTACGTAGAGTAAAAAATATCTTTAGCAACGCGACTGTCGAAAGAAATAGGTAATCGGATGAAGGTAGAGGCTGAAATGAGGGCTTTAGGTGTGTTACTGCAAAACACGCGTCAGCAGTTATACGAAGCACAATGAGACTTAAGGAGCATCTGTGTCCCTCACAAGCAAAAGACGATGCTCGAACGAAACATGTGCATCATATAGACAACATTGTCAAATTTTATGGGGGGGAACTAGTTAGAGTAAAGAACGCCTTTAGGAAGTTCATAGAGGAGTACGGGAAGGATTTTAAAGTGGAGAATTTCAAAGTAGAGAACCTGTGGTTTAGTCGAGGTGAAGGAGGAATCGTTGGCGACCACTCCCGCTCAAGGTCGTGGGAGGAGTCATCATAAGAGGAAGAGGTTGAGCCGCTGATATCCCGAACGCGGCACAAGCGACGTCAACAGGAGGTCATGACTTTTACCACGCCGGTAGATGTGCAGGTGTCAAGTAGGAAGGTAGGGAGAGGCAAGCTATGGTTGTCTTCTGTTCAGAAGAGTTATAAAAAGATTTCTCTTGAGTTGTCGTGACAAGTTCTCCGTAATGTTGGATGAAAAAAATGTAATTTGTGTGGTTTGTTAGGATAAAATGATGCATCTTATTTATTCAGATACTACGTTGTTGATGTAAACTTGTGAAATGTTATATGTACTCTGTTGTTTATTATAAATGTAACCTGTTGTGATAGGTTGATTTGGCTGTTGTACAAAGCCAGTGCGACGCGCTACGCATAGAAAATAAATAAATGCGTGCTGAGCTAAAATTGAGTCGAGAGGCCAAAAAATTGGCTTTTATGGCAGAAGAAAAATTGAGGGCGGAGGTTTAAGAGAAAGAGGCTATAATGTCGGTTTGTTTGAGGAAGATAGAAAGTTTGGAGGCAGAGATAAGAAAAAAGGACGTGGAGGTTGGAGGTAAACTTGGACGAACTAGTCCACGGGGTCCTGAATTGTTACCTGTGCGTGCGCAAATTGTAGAACTGCGGATTGCACTAGAGGCTGAAGGGAATATTGTGAAAGAGCTGTAAATTCAAGTAAATATGCGTGAAGCGGTGATAAGCGATGTTAGGACGCGTGCTAGCAAGTATGAAGCACTGTGGTTGGTTACTGGTATGGTAGGAAGAGAGATGGAGGAGGCTTGTGCCCAACAGAATGAAGTCATAAAGAAGGACTGGAACAAAATATATGATTTGGAGCAGCTTGTGCAAACGCGGCACCTAGATATTTTGGACTACCAGTTCGAAAATGACAAACTTCGAAGCGTGAATACGAAGCTGGTGAGGGATCTGCTGCAGTTGGAAGTAAGTTATGATGCAAAACGGGTAGAATGTGAAGGTTATGAGAATTCAATATCTATGATTTATCATATGGACGACTTCATGACCGTGTTGGTGGCTCGGAATGCTGATGTGTGTCGTGCAGCGGGACGAGTAGAGGATCGTCGTAAGCTATTGGAAGGCGAACTGAAGGAAGCGCAACATAAACTGAGTGAGCTCCTTCTTAATAAGTAGGTAAAAAGTGAGGCCGGTAGTAGTCATGAAAGAGAGTTGGTCACAGTAGTCATGTTTTTTTGTGGCGGAATTAAAGAGGGTGGAAGTGGAAAGTAGGAGGGTATATGATGGTTTAATCTCCTGAAGTGCAGAATGTAAGATGGAGGTAATCCGATCTGAATACCTAGACCCTATGATTTCCCGGATTGGACCGTTTAAATAGAGGATGGTTAGAGAGGGAAAGAAGATTGTTATTTGGAAGATGCCAGACTTTATGCGGCATGAGTTGTAGAAGGGCTCACTAAAGGATGTGGCAGGTCTTTTTAATGTGAGACATGAGTTGAGCGATAGCTCTAGTGAAGAATGAATAATGTGACTATGCTGTATGTGTACGAATTACGGAAAGAAATATGGGTACAAACAAAAATATTTGAGAACTAGTAGTAGACTGTACTAACCGTGTGAGGTACCGAGAATAATGTAGGTAGAGCAATGCGGGTCAACTCAATTGGTAAACTTTTTGTAATGCAGGAGCTGACCGGTGTAGTCGAGGCAACGCAATGATATGTAATCTGTGCATAGCAATATTTGGAGGGTAATCGTACACAAGTATTCCATTGGTATAATAGTGGTGTGCAGCAAATATGTTGAATAGATTGGTTTGACTGAAGCAACAAAATGATTTGCAATGTATTAGATGATCAATTTGGTCAAGGCAGCAAATGATCTGTAATCTGTGTATAGAAGTTTTGTAGGTCAATCGAACACAAGTATTTTATTGGTGTTAGATTAACGTACAACAAATGTATTTAGATAGATCGGTTAGGCCGAAGCAATAAACGATCTCTAATGTATTTAGATGATCGATTTGGCCAATGCAACAAATGATTTGTAATCTATGTATAGAAGTTTTGTAGGTTAATCAAGCATAAGTATTTCATTGGTGTTAGATTGGCGTACAAAGAATGTATTTAGATAGATCGGTTTGGCCGAAACAGCAAACGATCTGTAATATATTTAGATGATCGATTTGGCTGAAGCAACAAGTGATCTGTAATCTGTGTATAGAAGTTTTGTAGGTTAATCGAACACAAGTATTTCATTGGTGTTAGATTGGCGTACAGCGAATGTATTTAGATAGATCGGTTTGGCCGAAACAACAAACGATCTGCAATATGTGTATAGATATTTTGTAGGTCAATCAAATATAAATATTTCATTGGTATTAGATTGGCGTACAACGAATATATTTAGATAGATTGGTTTGGATAAAGCAACAAACGATCTCTAATCTGTGTATAAAAGTTTTGTAGGTCAATCGAACACAAGTATTTTATTGGTGTTAGATTGGCGTACAACGAATGTATTTAGATAGATTGGATTGGCCGAAATAACAAACGATCTATAATCTGTGTATAGAAGTTTTGTTCGGCATAGTAGAAAATGCTCATCAAAACAGTAATCTTTTATTGATGTGAACTCGTCATGGGAAAAATATACTGTGATAAGGGCATTTACCGACGATACAATTTCAGTCTCCTTGTGTTCCAAAGATTAGGTACGTGTTCTCCATGTTCAGTGGCGAGGTCGTAAGAATCGGGGCCACTTTTCCCGATGAGGACAAAAGAACCTTCCCAGTTTTTGGATAATTTCTTGGCATTGAGCTCTATGCAATGTTTTGGAATCTCTTGGAGGACTAGATCCTTGATTTTGAACTCTCAATGTCTAACGCGCTTGTTGTAAGATTGGGCTAACACTTGATGATATCTTCTTAATTGCATGATTGCTTTGTCTGAAGTTTCTTCAATCGAGTTCATATTACATGCCAACTGGAATTTGTTTTCTTCGTTGGTCATGATATGGTCGCGAATAGGGTAATGATACTAAGTAGGGATGATTACATCGGTACCGTAAGCCAGGAGGAACGGTGTGTAGCCAGTTGAAACTCGGGGTGTAGTTTGATATGCCCATAACACATGCGGTAGCTCTATGACCCAACTTCCTTTCTTTTCTATTAGGCGCTTTTTAATTTCATCTACGATGGTATGATTAGTGATCTCGGTTTGGCCATTCTCTTGCGGATAATAGGGATTTGAGGGGGAATGTATGACGTTGTGCTGATTGAGGAATTTGACGACTTTGGAACCAATGAACTGGGGTCCATTATCTATTCGGATGAGATGGGGGTATCCAAATCAAATGATGATGTTTTTCCAAATGAACCTGATGACCTCATCTTCTCGTGTACGGCATAAAGGGACTGCTTCTACCTACTTAGTAAAATAGTCCATTGCGACTAAGAGATGTTTATGTTTTCCTAGTGTAGTAGGAAATTCGCCGACAAGGTCGAGGGCCCATCTTTTAAATGGCCATACGACGTTGATGGAATGTAATTCCAAAGCTAGAACTCAAATTTATGAACCATGTCATTGACAGGCATCGTATTTTCTTGCGAGCTCGATTGCTTAAGCTTTTATTTTAGGCCAGAAGACTCCTTGAGTAAGAGCTCGGTTGGCTTGAGATCGTCCTGCTGCGTGGGATCCACAAGTACCTTCATGTAGTTCGTGTTGGAATTTTTGAGCTTCTTTGTAAGATAAGAATTTAAGATATGATCTTGTGATCAAAATCTTGTATAAGAGACCATTTTTGACGATGTAACATTTGGCACTATCAAGTATGCACCTTCTTTCAGTGGGGGCTTGAGAAAGTTTGCCATCGAATGTATTCTTTGTACCAATATACTTAAGGAAAGGTCATCTCTAATCTTCATCGTCTTCTTCAACGCCCCCAGTATTAATAGAATTTGAGCTGACGGCGTTAATGTTGGGGGTTGAGATTACTTCAATTTTGAGATATCAAGCTTTTGAGCCCAAACTCCTGCAAGATATGCGAGGGAATCATAATGTCTATTTTCTCTGCGTGGAAAATATTCGATAGAAATTTTCTTGAATCTACTCATTCTATCGGCTACGACAACTGCGTAGTCGATCATTTTCCCATTCTTCTAGAATTTTTATGTGCAATGGTTTACAATGAGCAGGGAATCTATATATACGGACAACTCAGATACTCAAATTTCAAAAGCCATGTCTAAACCGTGAATTATTGCCTCATACTCTACTGCATTGTTGGTTGCCTCGAAATTTAAATGGACTATTTTTTTGATTCTGTCATTAGAAGGCGTAATCAGTACGATTCTGATGCCCGATCCTGTGGGTCCAGAGGATCTATCAGTCAGCAGACGCCATCCCTTTTGCATTATCCAGACTGCCCTTTCTTCAAGCTATTTTTCATGAGTTTTTGTACTGTCTTCTTCCCAATCAGGATCTTCTACGGGGAATTCGATAAGAAAATCCGCTACGGCCTGGCTCTTTTCCGAATGTCTGGGTTTGAATCGAATGTCATGTTCACCAAGAGTGACTGACTATTGTTGAATTCGTCTTGATTTTTCTCGCTTGGATAATATTTCTTGTAGAGGGTAGTTGGTTATTACTCGGACTGAGTAGGCCTGGAAGTATTGTCTCAATTTTCGTGAGGTATAAACGAGAGCCAACAGTAGTTTTTCGACCTTGCTGTATGGAGATTCTGCTGGAGTGAGAGTTTTACTAATGAAATAGACTGGCTTCTCGGTTTTCTCCTCGAGCCGAATGAGAACGGAACTTAATGATTCTTTAGTAACTGTGAGATAGATGGTAAAATCTTCAATAACTAAATCGATTTATCGTGGTAATTTTCCATACCAACTTCTGGACGTCTTTCTTTGTTCTGGGGGAAGGCACGGATAAAAGTGTACGGATTTGATCCGGGTCAGCTTTAATATTGCACTTGCTGATATAGTGACCCAGGAATTTCCCTAATTAAACTCTAAACTGGCATTTATCAGGGTTGAGGTGCATCTTGTAGAGACAGAGGATATCAAAGACCGTTTGCAAATCCGCAATGTGGTTTTCCTTCTTAAAAATTTTGCACAACATATCGTCTATATAGACCTCCAATGTTTTTCCGAGGTGATCCTAGCACATTTGGGTTATCAACCACTGGTAAGTAGCTTCAGTGCTCATGAGGCCGAATTGCATGACTTTGTAGCAGTATAGGCCGTGCTCTGTGATGAAAGCTATCTTCTCTTGGTTCTCAGGTAACTGGTTATAGCCTGATGCAGCGTCCATCATAGACAGAAGCTCATGCCCTAATGTAGAGTCGAGCAGGTTATTGATGACTGGGAGTGGAAAACTATCTTTCAGAGTATGTCTGTTCAAGTCGGTGAAATCCACGCATACCCTGATCTTCCCATTTTTCTTTGGTAATGCTACGATGTTCGATATCCACTCTGGATAAATGGCCTTGCAGATAAAGCCAACTTCGATGAGCTTTTCGATTTCCTTGTTGACCTCATCGTGAAGCCTTGGTGTTAAAGTCCTCTTTTTTTTTATAGCGACGGCTTTTTCCTTCAAGTTGAGTTTATGACAGTCCAGGTTCGGATCGATACCTATCATATCGTGAAATGTCTAGGCAAAGACATCACTATTTCCTTAAAAGAACTGGATGAGAGCGTCACGCTCTGCTTTAGGAGGATGCGTGCAAATATACGTCCCTCATTTGGGTCCATTGATTTTGATGTATTCTATAGTCTCTTCATCGGGCAGACGTTGTCCTGTAGTATTAACTGCATAGTTCTCTGTAATGTTTGTTGTTATCTTCTGTAATGGCTATACGAGTTAATATTCGGACGGTGCTGGTTCAATGGCGACAGAATTTTTGCATGCTCGAGCTAATTTCTGACTTCCTTTTATTTCATACACGCTACCCTCCCACTCAAAATATAACGCCAAGTGGTAGGTTGATGGAATAGCGTGCATATTGTGTAACTAGCAACAACCCATGATCCTGAGATATCGAGACTTTGTGTTGACGACGTAAAAGATAACGTCCAGTGTCACTGGCTCTGCAGTGATGGGGAGCATAATCTTCCCCACGCGTTCTTCCTTGGACCCGTTGAAACTATAAACATCGACGTCGCTGGGCCGAACCTTATCGACTAGACACATCTGATCGATCGTGCTCTGAAAAAGGAGTTCAATGGTGTTGCCCGTGTCGACCATCATTGTATGAAGTACCATGTTCCGTATTTTCAGCATGATTACCAAGGCATCATGGTGAGGATAGTTAATGTACCAAACGTCGTAATCGTTGAAAGAGATTTCAGTTTGCTGAGAGCTGGATACTGGGATTAAGCGAGCTTTTTTATCCTGCATGGATAGATCATGACATGGGGCGACACGCCTTCGCTTGCTTCTATTCAACTTTTTGACGGCCTGGGTCTTCACATGATGGCAGAGGGAGATATGGTACAAATGCTTTTCAGCTGTGGGCTCCTCAGTTTGCACAGTTGCAGTATGGTTTTTGTAACTCCCATTCTTATAACTCTCCACATCTGCTATGTATTCGTACATTCGCCCATCTGTGAAGATATAATCCATAACCGTTGTAGGGTAAAACATTGTTCTATTTCATGATGTTGGACCTTATGGTGGATGCAGTACGGTTTGTTCTTGATTGGTTGTAGGTACTGTGCATTTTAGAAGAATTTGTCCTTCTGCAATATAGGATATATGCTAGCGATAGTCACATTCACCTTCAGAAGGTAAGGGCGAGGCAAGTTAGTTCCCTTCCGAGGTCACTCGTCGTTGGATTTGGCTCGTTTTATATCTCCCCCCTGGTATGATGTTCAAGAAAAATCGGAATGGTTTGGCTGATCTCGAGCTGCCAGTATTGATTATTGAGGCTTCTGTCAGTCGAACACCATCAGTTTTAGGTCGATGTATCCGTTAACCTTTTCGATCATATCTTCCAATGTGGTCGGTTTGTTGAGGATGAGGTACTCCTTTGCTCGGTCATCGACTAGTAAGGCGTTGGTGAAAGCAGAAATAATGATCTTCTAGTTAAGTCGATCCACTTTCTGAGCTAATTCCAGGAACCTTTTAGTAAACGTCTCAAGTTTTTCTCCTGACATCTATTTTAGGTTGAATAGAGAATACAAGTTCTCTTCCTTATCTCTGTTGTACGAGTAGTTATTAACGAAGAGCTCGCATAACTGTTCGAAAGTCGTGATAAACCCTTCTGGCAGTGTGTGGAACCATCGCAAGGGTTTGCCCGATAAGCTGGTAGGAAAGAGCCAACATAAAATGTGGTTGGATGTAAAATGCAGGCCTAAAGCATCTTAAAACTCTTGAACGTGTTCTACTGGATCAGTCCCTTTGCACTTCCAGATCTTTGGAATGTGAAACCCGGTAGGGACCTCACCAACCAAGAGCTTTAGGGCAATCGGGATCTTCTGTAATCTGTTATGGATCCCTTTTGTCGGTGTGTGGGATTCAAAAAATTCTTTGATCTATTTTTCGGCATGCTCCTGAGTGACATACTGCCGAGCCATGATGGTCGGTCGTGTGACGCGTCCTTCTCTAGGGTTGTGGTTGCTACTCCATTCTCTTAGACTTTCCTTCGCTGGGACCCGAACTCTTTGAGGTGGGCTTTCATTCTATCTGGCTCTCGCTAGGTCACCATCTACTTCCTGTAGTAGCCTACTCGCAACCTTCTACCCCAATCATACACTCGAAGGCTACTTCAAAGCCTACTCGAATGTATCGAAGCCTATTCAATCCTTAAGCAAACTCCACATCGCATCAGAAACACTTCGACCATATTCGCAGCCTTTTACCCTAGTCATACACTTCGACCATATTCGCAGCCTTCTACCCAAGTCATAAACTTTGACCATATCCGCAGCCTTCTACCGTAGCCATACACTCGAAACCTATCCTACTCGAATGTATCGAAGCCTCGAAGACAAACTCCACAATGCATCAAAAACACTTTGACCATATCCGTACATGGTTGAAGTATAACGAGACAGACAGCCAGCTCACTAGACAAGACAGCGCAGTTGTTGGTCCTTGCAACTACAGTGACAGGCCCAACCACTACCACAATATCACAGTACAAAGATAGACCTAACAACTGATACAGTGACAGTTCCGACATTTCCGGTGCCCATTCCCACTCTAGGATAACTGGATGGTACCCTTGTAATGTGACCTAACCTTGGTGACTCAACCCTTCCTATGATTCTATAAATAGGAGGGATGGGGAACCAATGGGAGGTTATAAAATCTTTCCTCTGAAACCTTACAGTTTACCTTCGATCACCTTGTAAAACCCAGTACTCAAACCTTCGATTACTCATCAGTAATATAACTACTCTTAAAAATCCTCATTAGAGGTCGTAGAGTATCACATTCAGGCCTCTACGCAAGTATATTGTCTATAGATTATTCATTCTCTAGATTATTTACTTGCATTCCTTTGATTGAAGATTAAACCCTGTGGTGTAAGAGCCGACTTCCCCTCGCTACGAAGTTAGGCCCCTACATTTGGCGTCGTTTGTGCTTCCCACCCTACCAATCTCCTTTCCTTTTTTCCCTCCATTTGTTTTCAACATCAACAGATTATCCTCAATGGCACCCACTTTCTGTTCTAGTTCTACCCATGCCGGCAACACCGTCGACGGAGTGGCAGCCCAAATAGCCTTACTTTCCCAACCCAGAATAATCAATACACAGTTTTTCTACCCCTACATCATCTCCTATTTTCAATGAATTTCTTGGTTTAACTTAGGTATCATGTCAACCCTTCTACCCGATTGATACTTGGGGGCGACCTTGAGATTTTTCAAACCTTCATTTTCGAGCAAACCCGAGGGGCAAGGATGGTTGAAAGACCGGACCCTCAGGAATGCATCGGGGGCAAACAGTTATGCTTCGCTGTGGCTTAAGCCATCAAAGTCCAGTCAATTTCTTGGTTTACTCTAAGTATCATGTCAACCCTCGACCCGACTGATACTTGGGGGCGACCTTGAAATTTTCAAGCTTCCAATTTTGAGCAAACTCGAGGGGCAAGGATGGTTGAAAGACCGGACCCTCGGGAATGCATTGGGGGAAAATAGATATTCTTTGATCAGGTTTAAAACCATTGGAGTCCAGTCGATTTCTTGGTTTTCCCCGAGTATCATGTCCACCCTCGCCATGACTGATACTTGGGGATGACCCTAAAATTTTCAAGCTTCTAACATTCGAGCAAACTCGAGGGGCAAGGATGGTAGATAAACCGGACCCTCAAGAATGTGTTGGGGGCGAACACATCTTGCTTAGTTGTGGCTTAGGCCTTCGAAGTCTAGTGAATTTCCAGGTTTCCCCCAAGGTATCACGTCAACCTCGACCCGACTAATACTCGGGGGCGACCTTAAAAAATTTCAAACTCCCAACATTCGAGGAGACTTGAGGGGCACGAATGGTCGACCAACCAGACCCTCAGGATTGCGTTGGGGGTGACCACATCTTACATCATTGTGGCTTAGGCCTTCGATGTCCAGCAGATCCCTTGATTTTAAAAGAGTATCACAACCATCTCAAAGTCAGATCATAATATTACTTCGACAGATCAGAATATCACTTCGACAGATCAGAATATCACTTCGACAGATCAGACTTTGACTTTGATAGATCATACTTTCACTTCACCAAGTTCAGGCGTCTACTTCAACAGTTCAGACTTCTACTTTGACATATCAGACTTCTACTTCAACATATCAGACTTTTACTTCAACAATTTAGACTTCTACTTTGACGGATCAGACTTCTACTTTAACAGATCAGATTTCTACTTTAACAGATCAGACTTCTACTTCAACAGTTCAGACTTCTACTTTAACAGATCAGACTTGTACTTCAGCAAATCAGACTTCTACTTTAACATATCAGACTTCAACTTTAACATATCAGACTTCTACTTCAACAGATCAGACTTCAACTTCGACAGATAACACTTTTCACTTCACCAAGTTCAGACTTCTACTTCGACAGATCAGACTTCTACTTTAACAGATCAGACTTCTACTTCAACGGATCAAACTTTGACTTTGACAGATTACACTTTTCACTATACCAAGTTTAGACTTCTACTTCGACAGATCAGACTTCTACTTCAATAGATTAGATTTCTACTTCAACAGTTCAGACTTCTACTTTGACAGATCAGACTTCTACTTCAACATATCAGACTTTTTACTTCACCAAGTTCAAATTTCTACTTTAACAGATCAGACTTCTACTTGAACAGTTCAGACTTTTACTTCGACAGATCAAACTTCTACTTCAACAGATCAAACTTCTACTTTAATAGATCAGACTCCTACTTCAACAGATCAGACTTCTAGTTCAACAGATCATACTTTCCAATTCACCAAGTTTAGACTTCTACTTCAGTAAGTCAAACTTCTACTTCAACAGATCAATTTTCTCAGCAAAGGCCTCTACATCTATTTTTGAGACCTTTACTGAAAGGGGGCGAATGTAGTAGCCTACTCGCAGCCTTCTAGCCCAGTCACACACTCAAAGCCTACTCGAATGTATCGAAGCCTATCCAATCCTTAAGCAAACTCCATATCGTATCAGAAGTACTTCGACCATATTCGTAGCCTTCTACCCCAGTCATACACTTTGACCATATTCGCAGCCTTCTACCCTAGTCATACACTTCAACCATATTCGCATCTTTCTACCCCAGTTATACACTTTGATCATATTCGCAGGTTTCTACCCCAGTCATACACTTCGACCATACTCGCAGCCTTCTACCCAAGTCATAAACTTTGACCATATTCGCAGCCTTCTACCCCAGCAATACACTCGAAGCCTATCCTACTCGAATGTATCGAAGCCTCGAAGACAAACTCCACAATGCATCAGAAACACTTCGGCCATATCTGTACATGGTCGAAGTATGATGGGATAGACAACCAGCTCACTAGACAAGGGAGCGCAGTTGTTGGTCCTTGCAGTAACAGTGACAGGCCCAACCACTATCAGAGTACCAAAGTATAGAGACAGACCCAATAACTGATACAGTGACAGTTTTAACATTTCCGGTGCTCATACCCACTCTGGGATAACCGGATGGTACCCTTGTAATATGACCTAACCTTGGTGACTTAGCCCTTCCTATGATTCTATAAATAGGAGGGATGGGGAACCAAGGAGAGGTTATAAAATCTTCTCTCTGAGCCCTTACAGTTTACCTACGATCACCTTGTAAAACCTAGTACTCGAACCTTCGATTACTCATCAGTAATATAACTACTCTTCAAAATCCTCATTAGAGGTCATAGAGAATCAAATTCAGGCCTCTACGCAAGTATATTGTCTATAGATTATTCATGCTCTAGATTATTTACTTGTATTCCTTTGATTGAAGATTAAATCTCGTGGTGTAAGAGCCGACTTCCCCTCGCTACGAAGTTAGGCCCCTATACTTCCTGTTAGATCTCCTAGACCGGGGCGGGATCCATATCCTATTGTTGACGGTTAGATCAAAGCGTACCTCCCGCGTGAACGCCTTTTGTAGGAGGTCCTATTCTGTCATGGACGGAAATTAATGATCCTTCAGGTAGAACGATTTTGTTCTTCTGGGTGGCCACCTGCTGACCTTGTAAGATTTTTAGCTCATCCTGGAAACTTGCAAGTTGTTGCTCCAGGGCTACACGTCATTCTATTTCTGAGTTCAAAGTAGCTCTCAGATCTGCTAAAGCTGTGTTCTCTTCCACCTGGGCAATTGACGCGCTTTGCTCCGGAGGTGATATTCTGAGAAAAGGTGTTCAGTCGCATTTTAAGACAATGGGTTTGAGAACTTCAGTTCCCACAGATGGCACCAAATGTAATTGCCTAAATCCAATACACGGACTTAGCCTTTACACCAAATGTGTTCAAAACGTTCAAGAATAACAGATAATGGACAATAAGGCAATTTAGCGTGGAATGCCCCTGAATGAGTTAAAAACTATGACCTCTCCTGAGGATTTTGAGAAAGTGTTGATCTTATTCCGCTTGCTAGTTTATTACAATGAACGTTTTGAGCATATGGCATGATAGGATAGAAACTATTCTATGGAGATTGTTTCGTCCCTCATCTGCAGTTCTCCAGGTCTTTTTATAGGTCTCCTAATATGAACGTTTGATGACCATAAAGTCCCTTAATGATGGACGTTACAAAACGAGTATGAGATATTCCTTGACCAGGTTGTGTAACGCTTCGGCCTTTGCTGCTATTTAACGGCTCTATTGCTAACTGTCTATCTCATGCAGGTCGAACTTCTGGTGCAGAGGTTGAAAGTGATATCTCGAACTGGGGAAATTTAGCAGGCCGGTCTGCTGTTGTAGAGGTCGAAAGTAATATCTCAAACTGGGGAAAATTTGGTAGGCCAGACTGCTGTTGTAGAGGTCTTATTAGTGTTTCCTGTATGCTGATAAGATTGAGGGTAAGGTTGAAGCCTGAGGTACAAAATAAGCTATTACAAGACGGTTCTCAACCAATAGCATGAGTATTATTAGGGATGAATGGTATTGGTTGAGAAACTCATTTTTTATATGGTTGTGATTGTGCCACGTGTTCTGTTGCTGAGGTCGAAAGTTAGTCTGTAGCTCAGAGATAAAGCATGAGGTCGTGATGTGGAATAAGCCACTACAATCGTCTTAGAGACGTATAACATATGGAACCCAATAATGTAGTAGTATCATCGATTAGATCAACCACCATTGGCTATACCCCAATAATGTAGGCCATGAACCCAGACTTGCCAGGAGAGTGATCAACCATCAGGTCGACATCGACTAATCCTGGCCGCCATAATCAGAGTTCAGGAAATAACTCATTTGAGACATCAACCTCTACCGAATAGAGTAGGATTTTCCACCTAACTAAAGCTAGTAAGATACAACAATAAAGCGAGATAAATGAATCGTAGTGACTTATTTCCAATAC
The DNA here is from genome assembly GCA_014058105.1 of Kingdonia uniflora. Classification (NCBI taxonomy): domain Eukaryota; kingdom Viridiplantae; phylum Streptophyta; class Magnoliopsida; order Ranunculales; family Circaeasteraceae; genus Kingdonia; species Kingdonia uniflora. Next base: position 443,014 of record JACGCM010000779.1, on the reverse strand, counting down.
TCGACCTAAACCCAGATTTCGACCTTCAGCCCGATTGGATGTAAAATCCAATTCTGAAACTTAAGCTCAGGTCTCAAGCATTCGACCATCACGCATTTACTCGACCTCGTCAACAAACACGTGGCTATTTATGGCACATTATGGAGCGGTTACAAGGAATAAGAGTTACTCAAGCCATTACTCAACCATTATGAAGACTCATCAAAACCTGATATTGTAGCGTTTCTCATTAAAGCAATAACGGTCATATTATAAGACCTATAAATAGGACCAGAGAACCACAAATTGAAAGGCTTCTCTGACACATCTTTTGAGGGACCTTTTCTATCATCTCTCTCTCTCTTTGTAATAGCTAGCAATCTATAAACATCTCTATCTTTCTAAAATCCTCAGGAGAGGTTGTGGTTTTTAACCCATTCAAGGGTTTTTCCACGCTAAATCTCGTATTAGTTACTTTCAGTTCTTAGCTAACATTCTATATTTTAAAGGTGTAAGGCACTATCTTCGTCCAATACGAAAATAGGTTATTACATGAATAGTATACAGTTGTGTTAAGGGTGTAATAATAATTAACCCTCTAGCCTTGTTGTCCCTCTTATAGAGCTCTATGAATAGGGGAGAAGGGACAAACAGAAAAGGTTCAGTTTTCATTCCTCACCACACACATAACAAGGGACTAGCTCGACTATGTTATGGTCAGTTTTGTAAACACACATATAAAATATATATATATATATATACCATCCCTAATTAAAATCATCATTTGAGGTCGCGAGTCTTCCTCATTAACCGCACTCACGCATATATTGTCAAACACTTGGTGTAAACCAATACCTACTAGTGTAAGGTCGATTCCCCTCACATTGGAATTAAGCCCTTACAAAAATATAATAGTATGAGTGTTATATCAACCTTTAGTTATACAACAAATTGTGTTTCAGCCTTGGTAGCAATACATAGCCGGTTTTGTGTCGCCTACTTGCTCCTTAATGATGCGGCCCCCATGGAGTACTAGGTGGGATGAAAGGAAAATCATGACAATTAGAATAATAGCTTTAAAAGTAAATATCATTATGAACTAAATTGTTGTCTTAAAAGGTGATGGTTATGTTAATTTATACATGAAAACTAGCTATCTTCAAAATTAACGGATGTCTTTTTCGTGTGAGCCAGCTCTACTGGTCATTCAACTTTTATACCGTTTTCATGTGAACCAGGTCCACTCATCACATAATTTATATGTCAACATCTAGACCGATACAACTATTGTTGCGGACTATCGATCATATCCTGAATGCTATTTGCATCGGTCATGTATAGATGTTTGCCATAAAAATTATTTAACCAGTGGAATTGGTCCACAAAAAAAAGGCATAATAATTGTATGACCAGTGAATCTGGTTCGCAAGAAAAAAAAAATTGTTAAGTATGGAGATCGTTAGTTTTTCATGTGTAAATTAACACCACCATCCCTTTAGTACTCCATAGAGGCCACATCTTGAAGGAACAAGCAATTTGGTTCCCTATATTTGATAATGAAGCTTCGCTATTCCAACAAGATTGAGATGAATTTGTAATAAATTTTACATAAATAAATTTTATCTTTACTTGTGTTGGATCACTACGAGATTGCCGATTCCATCAATTCGTAAAATTACTTTAGATTTTTACTTTGCTCACACATTACTAGGTGAAGATACCCTCAACCTACTGTTAAATGTGGACACGTGTATTATGTCAACAACTTAGTTTTAAATCAATGTTCTTTACTTATAATCAAGGATTAATCCTAAAAATAAATATTAATGACCCGATTAATTCGAGTACAATCTAGAATATACGTAATCCAAGCATTACAGGTAACCCCAATATGTAAGCTAGCATTCCAAGTGGCAGAAACAACTGAGGGGATGTTATTGTTGTTTATACCGATATGTTCTGTTGGGTTTTATATCTTCAAAAACCTTTATGCGGTTTCTTTAGTCTCATATTGCTTGGAAGAGCAGTTTGTTTCCTTGATATAACCTTGGTCATTTATTCTATATAGGGGGGGGGGCGAAAATGGGATTAAAACTTTGTTTGGCTCATGGGCTTGGGCCTCTATGGAAGAATAGATTTTGTTAAAACCAATTTTATTCGACCTCGACCAATTCAAACTAAGTCTATTCTACCTAGACCAATTCGAACTGAGTCCATTCGATCTCAACCTGGATTATTCCGAACTGAGTCTATTTCAACCTAGAGTTCCCATAAGACAAAATTTGAACCGAGTATATTCGAACTGAACTTTTTTGTTTTGAATTCTTCAAACATAACTATTTTATAATTAAGTCTTTAACATTTCACTTCCGTTTCGAACGTTTTTGATGGCGTGTCCCACCATTAACTCTAGTTACCGTTTCGAACTTTCTATATAAAAAGAAATTGTGCCTTAGTTTTACAACCCATCGAATACACAGTTCTTCTCTTTTCTTCGATATAATCATGAGTCTAGAATTTGAGTAAAATTGTTTGAAAGTGTAAATCATTCAAAGGTACTTCTTCCTTACAAGAGAAGTTCTCACTCTACTATTTTATCCTGAAGGCGATGCAGCAATCAACTATTTGCAAAGGGCAGTGCAGCAAAACGTCTTAAAGATAAAAACCTATTCCTCGACTTAATATCTCCTGATCATCACTTTGGTACCCACAGATCATCTTGTAACTGTTCCTAGTTTATTTCTATTAATCTCTACTTTTGATAATTGCATAGTATATTTTTTCCTAACATGTTCTGTTGGAGGATCTAATGTATACTAACTGAAGAGAGGGAGTAATTGAAAATAAACTCAATTTCATTCAATTAAATTAAAACATCTTGAATTTATGGTTCTTCCTTCTCCCAAATAATTAAAAAAAACTGGATTTTATTCAATCAAAGTAAAACATCTTGAATTAGAATTTACTAATTAAAGAGATAAAGTAATTGAAAAGAAACTGAATTTTATTCAATCAAATGGAAGCATCTTGAATTTAGGGTTCTTCATTCTTCCAAATAACTAAATAACCAAAAATAATCAAAATAACAACTAAACTCCCCAAACATAAAAGTTGATGGGTAAAAATACTAAAAAGCTATGACATGGGGTGTGTAGACGACCACGGAAGAATTCAAACATGAATTCTCACGAGTAATGTACTCCGCATGAAACTCTGCGAGGAACTATCCCCTTAAGGCTGACTCTGGGATGCATATATAACACATCCTCTCTAAATAGAAACCTGTCCTGCAAATAATAATCGATGTAGTCACCCTGCCCTCGGCCCTGACCCTCAATTCAATCATTACAGATGTTCCAAAAAGATGCGTCTAAAGCATACAACTTTCGTATTTCATCAAACTCAAAAGCCATTGTCTGTAGAGTTACTAGAATATGTATCGCGCGGCTAAAGGCATCGACAACCCTGTTCTCCGTCACCTTGACATACCTCATCGTAAAGTGATATTGTACTAGAAACCTGAACCACTTTGTCTATCTATCAGATTTAACATGAGTCTAACTGTACATATGTCGAAGCGGGGCCAGAACTATAGCAAGAAGCTCAATATCATATGTAGAATATTGAAGCTGGGATCTGATAACTTCTTACTATAAGAGGCTATTGGATGTCCTCCGTGTGACAGGACTGTACCATTACTTGTCTTGCATGCATCAGTAGTAACCTCAAATGGCTGTATAAAATCAGGAAGAGCAAGAACCTGTATTGTAGTCATATAGATCTTGATCTCCTCAAAAGTCTTTGTTGTGTCCTGTGTCCACTTGAATGACTTCGTACTATCTCCTATCAAATCAATAATAGGGGCTATAAGAGTACTGAAGCCCTTAATAAATCATCTATAAAAGGTAGCTAACCCATGGAAACTCCTCACTTGTTCCTATCCATCGGTATAGGCTAGCCTCGAATTGCCTTTTCCTCATCCACCCTTATACCTTGTGCAGATACAACAAATCCTAGAAATTACACTGTGTCAACCATGAAGGAGTACTTCTTCAACTAAAGAAAGAGGCGGTGCTCCCTGAGAACTTGTAATACCCTTTGTACATGTTGAATATGTTCATCTGTGGAGTGACTGTAAATCAAGATGTCATTAAAATAAACCACCATAAATCTTTCGCATATACAATCTCGAAGCACATTTGTCATCAACCACATAAAAGTTAACAGAGTGTTAAAAAATCGAAGTACATAACCATCCACTCAAATAGACCATCCATGGTCTTAAACGCTGTCTTCCATTCATCCACATGTTGCATACGTATCTGATGATACTCTACTTGGAGATCTAACTTGGTGAACACTTGTGCCCCATGAAGATCATTGATGATATCCTCTAAGCGAGGAATAGGAAACTGGTACTTAACTATGATTCTATTAATTGTATGACTATCCATACACATACACCAACTCCATCTTTTTAGGAGTGTGAAGAACAAGTACTGCACATGGAAGCATACTCTCTCTAACCAAACCTTTGTCACAAAGCTCACCAACTTGTCTCTGCAACTCTGCATGCTCAGTAGATGTCATCAAGTAATGTTGAAAGTTAGGGAGTGAAGCCTCAGGAACCAAGTCAATCAGGTACTGAATATCCCTCAGCGATGGCAAGCCCGCTTCCTTGGGTTCCTTGCAAACATCACTATAACCAAAAATAATAGACTATAAACAATCAGAAACGGGTGTCAGAAGTGTTGAAAGCATACCCACTAAATAATAGGCGGTACCGTGTCACCTAGCATCAACTATGAAATTGGATGGTGAAGATCTCGCGAGAACATCGGCCGGAGTTATCAGGTTGAGTGTGATCTTCTTACCCTACAAGATAATGGTAAAAGTGTTGGTCTCCCCATCATGTTTACTCTAGCGATCAAACTACCAAAGCTGACCCAAAAGTATATGACAAACATCCATAGGAATTATGGTATATGTAACCGTATCTGGATATATATCATCTATCACAAATAAAATCATACACTCTTGTGTCACCCGCTTTTCTACTCCCATACTAAGCCAATGGATATCGAATAGTGTCGGATGTGGGGTAAGTTTCATCACTAACTTCTCCAAAATACTTGCTAAAATAGGGTTCTCCGTCGAACCCTCATCGATTATTACATTCAACCGAAACTCGTTCACTACGCAGCGTGTTCATAAAATCTCTTGACTCAACCATAAGCTGAGTTCTTCACCTTTTTGGGTACCCACACGATTCACGGAACTGCATAAAGGAAAGAATTGAGAATTTAGCCATATTTATCAGTTTTCTCAATCTCTTCTACTTGCCAGGTTTGTAACCGGTACCGCCGCTTACGTTGTAGTAGCCAGATTAGTCAGTCGTAAATTGGACACCTCTTTCTATACCAATGTAGCTAAATTCGGGGCTGAATTGAGGACATCTCCTTCCCCTTGGTGGTTGATTGATTGCCAAGGATTATGGCAAAGGGTGCGTGTAATGTTGATTGACCCTCATCATTGTCAAAAAGAACCTCAGGTTTGGGTATTGATGTGTACGCCGTAAGTAGGCTTCCCCCACCTTTGTTGGCATTTTCATTGTTGTTCCCCAATGCGTATTGAATCCAAACCATCTCTAAAAGAATTTCTCATCTTCCCATCGTTGGGGATCAAAATCTAATTAGGGATAGGCTCTGGTACCAATCTAATGTATACAAACTTATGAAAGAGGAAGTAATTAAAAAAATTTGAATTTAATTCAATCAAATTAATGCATTCTGAATTTAGGGATCTTCCTTCTCACAAATAACAACCAAACTCCCCAAACCCAAAAGTTGTGTTTTATCCTCCTAATTCTACAAGGGTAAAAACAAAAATACTAAAAAGCTATGACATGGGGTGTATAGAGAACCATAGATACATCAGGATCCCATTCACGGGTAGTTTCAAATACAATTTTGATACACTTTGGCCAACTTCATTAACTGTCGTTATTGTCGGTTAATACCAAAGAACTGGAAACTTAATTCTAAAGATCCCTTAGAAGGTAATAACAAAAGCTGTCATATGTAGGTGAATTTAATGGTCCAAACAATCTCCATGCTTAAACTTGTTCTTGATATCTGAGTAGAATTGGACGTATCAATGCCCGTTGTCCTTTGTGATATATTCTCCAAATAATTAAGTTTGTTCTTTCCATCAATTAATTGAGCTAAAATGTAATAACATTGCTAATATGATTTTATGTAAACTACTAGTACAAGACTTTATGATGGTTAAGATTGTTGATATACTTTTATTTTGACTCCAATATAAATGATGCACTATCATGCTGGCATTGATAAGGTTTATGTATTAGTCTTTATTTATTTTACTTGCAATATGTTTGCCACTATTCATTGGTCACCGTCGGTCCAAAAGGACTACCTATAAGAAGAAAGCGGCTCCATCAAATTAGTTTAGATGCATTTGGCTCTCTGTTATAAATGTTCCTTCAATGCCAATTTAGTCGCTTTAGTGCCAACTTGGTGTCTTTCATAAACACTCTCAATTACAGGCAAGAACGTACTGTTTCAGGATATGGTGATTATTCCTTATCTTTTTTCTTTTTTTGATCGGTAAGCCTTAGAATTATTATATGCTATGAAGAATTACAAAAGTGGCCTTATCTCCTTTTAGGGCATCTTGGAGCCCACCAAGTCATACTATAGTTATTAGCCATAGGCCTAGTTGTAATCTCATGAGATACTGAGTTTGCACTACGAGGTTCATGTAAAATATAAATATTATCAAAATGGCAAATAAGGGCCAAATTGTCTTGTAAAATTGGTTTTATTATCCATGAAACTTCTCACTTCCATTCTGGCAAAAATAACTGATTGCTTCTACATCCATTTCAATGATGACCTTCTTTATTCCTCATTCCCTAGCCCAGTAGTTCTACCCAGTACGGTTAGTATTACGCCTTCTTTAACGATTGTAAATCAATAAGTTGAAGCTCAGGCTACACCAAATTCATTACTATCATTTTGAAGTACTAAGCCAATACCATTGAATAATTTATCTTTACAAAATGAAGCATCAATATTAATCTTTTCCCAACCAGAGGTCGGGGTACTCCAAGGTACCTTGATATTACAACTTTCCTCTCATCTACATAGTTCCTTTGAAACAATTTTATTAATAACATTTGAGATATGTAATGGATTTAGAGATTAATTTAGAAAAACGAATTCACATCTAACCTTCCAAATCATCAAATAAATTATAAATGTCATTAGGGTCCAAAGTTCACGGTCAATCCAATCATGAGGTGGTTTTATCTACTAGGAGATCCATTTGTTAACATCCATACGTGCAAACTGATGGACTAAACAATCAAATTATGTGCCAAACAGTCAAGAAGAAGGTGGTGTAAGGTTTCTGTTGGGAAAGAGCACATAATGCATGAGATATTAGATATATTTATTTGCTCTGCAAGTTTTGCTTTACAAGGAACCATATTTCAGAGACATTTCCATTCGAACATTTGAGCCCTAAAAGTTGCTTTATTTTTCCAAACCTTCAACACTCACCTGTGGGGCCAATTAATATTTTCCATTTGGGGTCCAGAGATGATTGCCCCATACGAGGATTTAATGGAGAACTTCCCATCCTTGGAGGGATACCATTTGAGTTCATTTGTACCCCCATGCGTGGGGATAAAAATGTACAAAATGTGATTGATTGAGTCCCATCACACCACTTTGTTAATTCCTCTGTGTACCACATTTTTAGGATGGGTCAATGAAATGACTCACAGACTAGGGTCTTGCATCCTCATGGAGGTCAGGCATCGGGATCAAATTTTTTGCATTACCCATGGGGATCCAGTTATCTTCCCAAAAGTTAATTTGACTCCCAGTTTTTACTTGCCAACATGAGTTGTCATTTACCGTGTTAATAACTGAATAAATACTTCTCCAAATCTAGGATCAGGCATCATTTTTCTTTTTTGCCTGGAGAATGTCACAATTGGGAAAATATTTTTCTTTCAAGATTTTACCCCAAAGATCGTGGAGATTTTGATGGAGTCTCCAGACGAGTTTTGAAAGGTGTGCTTTATTAGTGGCACTTGCCCCTCGTATCCCTAGTTCACCCTCCTATTTAGGGTTGCAAACTTCCTTTCATTTCTTGAGATACAAGGTTTCTTATTCTCATCCTGTTTCCCCCACCAGAAATCTCGTTGGATGGCATTAATGTTTTTTGCATATTAAAATTGGGAGGGTAAAATATGATATTTGATATGATGGGATAACCGAAGTGACTGATTTAATCAGAACTGATCCACTTGTTCGAGATAGTAGATTACCTACCTAGGTCTCTAAACGGTTTAAAATCCTATCCTTAATACCCTGGACAGTCTGGTCTTTGGATTAGTAATCCAGGAAGATTTAAAGATTGAACCTCTTAAAAAGATGTCAGCTCGTTTGAACGAGTCTTGGAGTCGTTTAAATGGGATATGAGGAAAACAAGTTATTTTGTCTGCCTCATTTTATAGGCTTAAATTGGCATGCCATTCAAACGATATTTGGAGTCATTCGAACGACTGGGTCCCAGAAAACCGAATGTGATTGTCTCATTTTTAAGGTTTAAATTGGCATGTCGTTCAAACAATATTTAGAGTCGTCCAAACGACTGGGTCCCAGAAGACCAATTATGTCTGCCTCAATTTCTAAGTTTAATTGAGCTAGTCGTTTGAATGACCCATGGGTTCATTCGAATGACTATCATGTTTTCTTCATTGTTTAGTACGTTTAAGGGCATAATTATCCTATTTTGTAACTAGGAAATTTGTAACCCTCTTAAAGGGGTAAGGCTAGGCAAGATAAATGGATCTAAGTTTTGTAATCTAGACTTAGGGTTTTAAGAGGAATTTAATTGAAATCAAATCATTGAGCAATTGAAGTTCTTAAAGGGAAATTTTCTTACCAAATTGTATTTTTCGTCTAATTCTTCGATTAGGAAGTTTCTCTAATTTGATTGTGGATTACGTGGTATCAATTTTACCATTTACAATTCTCAGGGGGTTACAGTTTATGGTCTCCATATGAGACCGACTCAAGCAAACGAAGGAGATTATTGTGAGTCCATTAAAGATTCACAAAAAACCTAGCTCAAAGAAGAAGGCAAATTTGAAGATAGGCGATTCTGGAGATTGACTCACGAAGCTCAAAATGAAAGTTTCTGACCAAACTACTACTCTAGGGGAGTTGGTATAGTAATTACGTCTCACGAATCTCACCAAAGTATCCATTTTAATGAAACGACAAGAGCGCACAAAGAATAAAGGAGTTGTAAAAGAGGAGAGGGACGAGGGTAATGAGGAGGAAGATAGAGATTTTTGTGATGCCGAATCCGCCGATGAGGGATCGGTTATTGGTAAGTTCATGAATCCTATGCGTAATCTTTGTATCGATTTAAAAATTAAAATTCCAGTATTCGACGGGTCAATCGATGCTAAGAAATTAGATAACAGGATAGATAAGCAAGAAACATACTTTTTAATTTACGAATATTCAAATACCCAGAAAATAAGTTTTTCAACATTGAAATTTGTAAGTCTTACACTCATGTGGTGGAAGTTCTATAAGAAGCGTCACGAAGTAGGAAATTTGAGTTAAAAGGAGTTCCAAGTATTGGTGAGGAAGCAATTTTATCCTATTAGGTATGACCAAGAGAGATGGTTCAAATGGTATCATTTACGCCAAAAGTAGGGGCAATCCGTACAAGAGTTTATTACAAAATTTTATAACCAAGCTTTGGTTTTGGATATTGATGTGGACGAGTATGAAGTATTCATAAAGTATGCGGGGTTTATTTTTAGTCTATTAGAAGGGAGTTGAAGCTCTTTACGGTAGAGAATATCGAAGATGCCACCGTTAAAGCAATTGTTATAGAAGAAAAAAACTTGAAGAGTGACAAGAAAGATGACAAGAGCAAGCTAGGGTACAAGTCTAGTTGGAAGAATGAGCATAAGAGTGGATCAAAGGAGATGGGTCTCATCCAAGGGGAATTATTATAGTCATTGTAAGGCAAATGGGCACACACTCGAAGTTTAGGCCAACGGAGGAAAGGAGCAAGAGAGAGAAATATACATTAGCCGCAACGATTATTCATCTTCTAGATTTAGATAAACTAAATCTTTAGCTTACTCTTATATTTAAGCAAACTACGGCTACAAATGAGGCGGGTCGAGAATAACTTTTTTATGTCAGTATTCAGGTAAAGCAGGGCTTAGTAGAAGCCATCATTGATTTGGGTAGTCAAAAGAATTTGATCTCTGAGGCGGTAGTAAAGACGATGGGTTTTGGTTACTACGGCTCATCCTAAGCCTTATGGTTTGGGGTGGATTCAGAAAGACGCAAAGTTAAAGATCATGAAATAGTATACGTTCAAGTTTGCGATCACTAAGTTATTTATTGACAAGGTGACGTGTGTAGTAGTTCCTTTAAATGTGTGTCTAATTATTTTGGGTAGTACTTATCATTGGGACTGAGATACGATTTATTATCGTAGAGCCCACAAGTATCATCTTGAGAAGGAACGAAATGAGTTACATATCAATGCTTGTAAGGAGCATGTTACCGCAAATAATTTAGTAACGGCGACTCAGGTAAAGAGGTTGGTTAATGCGAGTGGCAACTTTGTATTATTGTTAGTACGACCGGTTCATGAGTGTCTATCGGCTAAATTATTATCTACTATGGAAATGTCTCATGAGCAACAAATCGAAATGTAAAAGTTGCAAGAGGATTATAAAGACTTATTCTATGCATAGAAGGGATGCCGCGCAAAAGGGATGTAGAACATAATATCTCATTGGTAAATGGTAAGCCACTGCCCAACATTGGGTTATATCAAATTATGTAACCGAGTCTGATAAGATCAATAAATAGGTATAAGAGCTCCTCGAGCAAGGGGTTATTAATCCGAGTTGCTCACCTTGTGGTTCAGTAGTGTTATTGGTGCCAAAGAAGGATGGGTCTTGGAAAATATGTATGGATTATCGGGTGTTGAACAAGATTACTGTGAAAATCGTTATCCACTTTTACAGATTGACAAGCTTTTAGATGAGTTACAGAAGGCTCAGTTTTTTACCAAGATGGATCTTAAGTTGGGTTACCATCAAGTTAAAATCTGAGAAGACGATATATGGAAGACAACTTTCAAGACCAAACAAGGACTTTTCGAGTGGTTGGTGAGTCTTTTTGGGTTATGCAACGCTCCAGTAACATTTATACGGCTAATGAATGAGGTACTTCGTGCTTTTATTTAATGATTTCATGATTGTTTATTTAGATAATATCTTGATATATAGTCAAACATAGGAGGAGCACCTCGTGCATATACGCAAAGTGTTGGAATCCTTGAAATCATAACAACTTTTTCTAAATGGGAAAAAGTGTGAGTTTGGGAAGAAGGAACTAGTGTACTTGGGGTTTATTGTTGGTGGAGGTAAACTTAGGGTAGATATAGAGAAGGTCTCGGTCATTTCTAATTGGCCTAGACCCCATACAATAACGAAAGTGGGAACTTTTATGGGTTCTTGCCAGTATTTACAGAAGGTTATTTGACATTTTTCACAGATTGTAGTACTTTTTACATTCCCTGACAAAGGCCAGTACGAAGTTTGTGCGGGAAGATCACCATAAGAAACCTTTTAGTTACTGAAGCGGAAGATTATAAATGCATCAGTGTTAGCATTACCGAATTTGAAGTTGCCTTTTGAGGTTAAAACAGATGCGTCAAACTATACATTAGGGGTAATTTTATTGTAGGATGGGAAGCCAATTGTCAACCATTCTAAGATGTTTACAGGAGCAGTACGCAACAATCCTACCTATGATAATGAGTTCTACGGATTATATTAATTAGTAAAGCATTGGCGGAGCTACTTATTGGGGAAGGAGGTTGTGGTACATTCCAATCATAAACCGTTATAGTTCTTATCTACACAATCCAAACTACAATAAGCTCGCCATACGAAGTGGATATCGTATCTACTGTAATTTACCTTGATTATCAAGTATAAGAAGGGAGTAGACAACAAAATGGTTAATCCACCCTCACAACCAACGATTTCTGTTTTGCTTGTAGGTATGCAGACAGGGCATATTATTCCATTTGAGTATGTTGTAGGGTATGACGACGATAAGGAACTCAGTGTGATTTACCAGAAGCTTTTACAAGGCAAGACATGTGAGTATGAATTGAAGGATAGTTTAATTTGCAGGGGTATTTTACTATGTCTTACTGAGGGTGGAGACCGTTTGCATTGGATTAAAGAGGCACATTATACCCGGGTGGCAGATCATTTTGGGGTTGAGAAGACTCTTTTAAATTTGTGACATTATGTCAATTGGCCAAAAATGTAGGCGCATATTACTCGTATGGTTGGTGGTTACATTTTATATGCAATATTAAAGCCTTCCAATCGTAAGTTAGAACTGTACTTACCATTACCAGTTACTAGCCAACCTTAGGAGAGCATTTTGATAGATTTTATGGGTGGTTTTCCCATGACCAAGTATAAGAATGATTATCTGTTTGTGGTGGTAGATCAATTCAGCAAAATGATTGTTCTTATTCTTTGCCAGAAGATGGTCACCGGGGAAAGAGTAGCGCAATTATTTTTTAGAGACGTCTGGAGGTATTTTGGGCACCCTTCTTCTATTATTTTTGATATGAATAGCCTTTTTCGGGGCATTTCTGGATATCGTTAGGGGGGATGATGGGCAAACAGAGGTAGTTAATCACACTTTGGTTTACTTATTACGGGAGTTCTATTCTAAGCATCCTAAGACTTGGGATGAGAGTTTACCGTATCTTCAGTTTGCCTTTAACTGGGTGATTCATGTTTCTACTTTGAAGTCTTCATTTGAATTTTTTCTTGGGTACTTGCCTCAAAGCCCCTTTGATATAGTTTTTAGTCTTGGTGTTAAGACGGTGTTTAGGAAGGAGGAAGAGGAACAAGTTAAAGCTCAGCGTTTTATTGAGAGGATAAGCAAGATTTATAAGGCAGTTAAAGTACAATTGAAGAAGACTCAAGCAAAGTATAAGGCTCGACACGACAAGCATCGGGTTAAGTATACTTTTCAAGAAAGCGACCTAGTTTGGTTATATTTGGGTATGGAATGACTAAAGAAAGAAGGTCAAAAACTCAAGCCTATCCGTTATGGTCTTTCTACCATACTAAAAAAAATTATGATAACGCATTCCAATTGGATTTGCCACCATTTATGAAGATGCATTATGTGATTAATGACAAACATTTGAAGTTGTTTGAGCCATTTCTTCTAGATGAAGACTCCACAATCGAAACTCTCCTACCATCAGTTGATGACTTATGGATGGAAAGAAAAGATCCGTTGTAGGAAGATAGTATTCTAGAAAAAAGTTCATGCTACAAGATGGGGTAAAAAACCATCTTCTCCATGGTTTGAATCAAAGTGCTTTATTCAATTCTGTCATAAGTGTAATAGTCTAATTTTGTGATCCAAACTTAACCTTTATACCAAGAATATTAAGAGCTTCTTAGACGAATAATGAAAGAATTATAACATAAAGTTTAGCGTAAAAAACCTTTGAATAGATTAAAAACCATAACCTCTCCTGAGGATTTAGAATGAGAGTAGTTTATTGATAGCTGCTAGATATTACAAGAGAAGCTCTGGATATTTTGTATGGAGTTTGAGTGAGTATTCCTTCATTTTTTTCTCGGATTCTCTGGTCCTATTTATAGGTCTTATAATATGACAGTTTAATAACCATTATTATCCTTAATGATGGATGCTACAATATATGTTTGATATTCTTTGACCATATTGTGCAACGTTTTGATCTTTGTTGCTTCGTAACGGCTTTATTGATGATTGTACGTTTGCTTAATTCAAACTGTTGATGTAAAGGTTAAAAGTGATGACTAGAACTCTATAACTGTAATGTGTCTTCAGTAGTTCTACATGTATGTTGAGGAGGTTGAGTGGTCGTATGCAGGCCGAAGATGAAGCATGAGTCTGAGATACAAAATAGGTCATTATAAGACGGCTCTCAACCAAGAGCACAAGAAGCATTATGGGCGAGTGGTGTTGGTTGAGAAGTTCATGCTATATTTGTTACCTGATGTTGCTGTCTTGATTATGATTGTGCTATAAATGTGTCACATATTCTGTTGGTGAGGTTGGATGATCGTATGATGGTCACAGATGAAGTATGAGTTCAAGATACTGAATGAGCCACTACAACCGCCCCCTCTCAGCAAATAGTACGAGAACATGGTGGTGTTGCGAGTGGTGTTGGTTGAGAAGCTTCATTTAATACTGCAGTTTAATACTAGGGAATCATTTCCAACGCAACTTTATGAATATTTGATTGTAACTTTTGGGTTTTCTAGAACCAATGGCTCTAGTCAATTTTGGTGCATGGGAAATCTTCCTGATGATGGGAATTTGAAGAGTCAATTTTAATGCTGATCATAGTATAAAGAGCACTCTGAGTGGTGTTGATGAACCAAGTCTTCTTCCATGAACTCTTTCTTATATGTTATGGTTTCTGTACTTGAAATTTTTTGACGGTTGAAAGTACAGTAACTACAAGACAGCAGTCTCGGGAATCCAGGATTTAAAGGAAGATGAAAGAACTTCGTGTCACATATTTTGTTCACCAACCTTTGCATCTTCCATCGCCAATTCCAGTATCCCCTACCTACCACCATATTTCGTATGAGGAAGTGATGGAGGCGAGGAATGACTATTACCAAATGGTACACTTCTATTATCTGCTGACATCAGAGAAGGAGTACCGAAATGGCCTATGGCTACTGGCGGAGGAGGCTGTTACAACTAAAGATGAAGCAGCAGGCGTTCGTCCGAGGGAGTCTCACCGGTACCCTACTAGTGAGTTGGTCCTTTCTAAGAGATAAGATCCTTCGTCTGTCTCTAGTATGCGGGGTGGTGGGGGTTTTGGTGGAAGAGGTGTTGGTGACAGAGGTTTTTCTTCCAGGGACCATAGATATTGGTCCTGAAGAAGATCCTTCTTCTGGTGCCGTACTTCCTCGGTGATTTCCAGTTCTACTATTTCCTGACCCTTTCATATAGGGGATCAAAGTTTAGAAGTTACTTCAATTTTGCATCTTCTTCCTTGTTGGCTGCTAAGTGGTGTTTCGAATTGTGACTTGCTGTAACTTGTAAAGTAATCTTATGAATTATCTAGAACACTTGTTATCTGTAAAGTATTCTGTAAGATAATTTTCAAACTAATGAAATGTCATCGTTCTGTTATTTTGATGCTGTGTGTCAAACTTTGCAACTTATATATGTAGCTTTTTGTTACAAAGTAAAAGTTTGTAAAGATTCAAGTACGGGGGATGGTAGTTTGTCATGGGGTATTTGCTGGATAAATCGAATTGTAAGGATCTCAGTGTGTATATCGGTAAAAGTTGAGGTTTAAAAAATTAATGGAGCTCTAAAATGTAAAGAGGTCGTGTGGTGCTAGTAAGTAAATAATTGTTTTAAGATGACTGGGTGGCTGTAAGGGTATGTGTATGTCTGTGAGTTACTGATTCGAACTCACTGGAAAATATATGGTCGTATGGAAGTAACTGGTATTTTCTTGTAGATGGTACTGCTGGATATGCTTGATTTGTAAGTTGCAATCTCTATATCGGTACGCATAAAATCTGAAGTGATATTTCATAACATGGAAAGAATGACCTGACACAATATTCAAGATTTTTTGTTGATCTTCTTCTGTCCAAAATATTTTGTTATAAAATATATCCTTCAGGAAAATTTCTGGGGTGATTTAGATTTTCATAGCTCTTTCTGGTGTCTATATAAAGTAGTGATCCTTGGCTGTTATATCTTGTATCATATGTAGTGACAATTTGATCTGGAGGTAGTGTGAGTACTCATGGTGAGGATGTGTTCTCAGCGTGCTCGTCATGCAGTAGAAGATAGATTCCATATCAAGGTCGTTAAACTTTGTGAGCAATATTTTCGCCGACTGCCTTATGATACTGGATTACCGGAATGGCTGTTAAACTTGGTCAGCCTAGATAATGAAGGCAAGCGTATAGAGTATGATCGTTTTTTTTTTGTGATGTATTTCAGAAGTCTCTGATGGATGCTACTGTACGAGAAGAGGTTGTTCGAAAGATCAATCGGGACAAAATTATTGAAGAAGATGAGAGGGCAGCAAGAGGAAAGATAATTCAATGTGGGGAGGCAAACCATCCAGGATGTTTTAAATATAACTACAGAAGTTTGTAAGCTCAAACTGTGAGAGTTCACAATAAATAAGTAATCTGTTTTCAGTATTCTATTTTGGTACTATGTTAAATATATAACGAGGCATGTTAATGCTGCGAACTGAAAGGAATAAGAATAAAATATTATGTTTTGATTGCTTATATAGCAGATATTGTTAATGACAGCTGTATGATTCTAACAACTCTATAGATATTTTTGAATTTTGAATATTGAGCTATTTAAGGAATGTTGTACGATTTTGGTATAGTATAAAAGTAAGGTGACTGGTCGTGTATACTGCTTTAGGAAAGAGGGGCAACATTTTTATGTAATGGCAGACAAAAGAGAAATACATGATGACAGTAGACGTTATCACAGAAGTCATGATGATTATGTACGACGAAAAGACGTACATGTAGAAATAGTAGGGGTGACTGACACGTGTCTGAAGGAGCCATCGTTTCGGAAACCGAGGAAGAGTATAAAAACTCGAATCTCTCTCCCTCATAAATTGTCTACAATTATAGAGAGAGAGAAAAGTGGTATAAACCATATCGTCATAGAAAAGAAACATTTAAGTTCTGAGGGTGTTTTGATAGGGAAGGATTCATCTGGTGATAGAAAACTATTGGAGAGGCAACAGGAGCGGTCAATTACTGTGAAACGTCCGGTTAGAGCATAAGATTGATGTTCTTCAATAAGTGAAAGATGCTTCTATTTTGGTTATGTATGTTGTAATCTGATTTGGATGTTTTATATTCATCACTTTTTTTATTTAAGGGAGAACAAAGTTGTGAATGTAGGGGTTTTATAATTTTGAGTAGTTGCCTGTAATACTCTGTAGTATACAAACTTTGTATATATGAGAAGACTGTAGAGAGAGAAAATGGTTTTGTGGAGAAGAAGAGGGAAATTTGAAATGATTGTTTGTTATTTTAGGAATTTAGAAAATAAACGTGTTAACTGGGTAGAAACATGGGTGGGGTTGTTTTTACTATTTGTAGGGTGTAGCCTGTAACGTAGAGATAATGATAAAATATTTTGTGTATCTGTAGGTCCAGTATGAGTTCAAAACCTATATATCCCATGAGTAAATTTGTAGTAGCATCAAGTTCAGAAGAAACATTATCATCGGGGAGGGAGGACGATTGTAGTGTAACGGAAGAAACTGTAGATAAGATAGACATAACTGTAGGTATAAAAGTTGGGGAATCCAGTAAAGTAAAGAAAGTTATAGAAATAGAAGATACAAAAGAGAAAGATAAATTGCTTATCATATATCCTGAGGGAGTAGATGTAGGAATGGAATTTTTGAAATACAAAAAGAAATTACAGGGAGAATGGGGAAATTATATGACGGACCAAGGTCGCTGGTTTAGGGGCTATGTCCCAAGAAAAGGGGAGAAGGTGGTATACTATTAAGTCCCTTGTTTGAAGAAGTAGAAAAGGGAGAAAGGGATTAGTGAGGTGTTAAGATCTTGTATTATAATGGCATTGGGTTGGCAGACCCGAATAATGGGTTTTTATGTTATCTGAATCAGGTCATTTATGGCCTTAGAATTCCTCTGACCTTCTTTCAGAAAGGGTTATGAATATGTTGCAGTATTGCCCTGTATAGCTTAATTGGAATGTGTATAAGATGATGAGGGCATGCGAGACTCTAAATGAGAAATGGAGAAGAGAAGGGATTACCAAGCAGTTCGAAGCTGAAGATGTGTTGGAATTTTATAAATGGAAATATGTCAAAGATTGAAATAGTGGTTACCTGTATAGTGATTCGTCTAGGCTAAAAAAAATTGATTTTGAATCTGCGGGTAGACCATGGAATGACCGCCTTGTATGGTTAGGGGGAAACTGTATGTAGGTTCCAGATAAACCAGCGCTCGTCCTGAACCATAAATATTATAACCCGAGTAAGTAACATTGATCAACTTCAACCAACCATTATTATGTCTTCGAGCTATTAAATATTGTTTTGTTCCTTGTTTTGTCATATCCCAATCCTTCATCGGCACTTAATAACACCAGCTTGTTCGATTGTATAGCTCATGATCAGGTCGAGTTAAAGTGGGTACTTGGTGACCTAGGTATTTGGAGGGATAAGAGGGTAAATTCCAAAATTCCATAGTACCCAAAGTTCAGCGAGCTCACGAGAATAGAGTTATGGCTGAGAAGAAAACCCGCTTGACTGCAGATAAAAGGAATGATCAGTACAAAAATGTACTAAACTTGTGATGAATCGATTGTAATGTATAAGTCAGTTTGCCATATAACAGAGAGTTGGTTTGGCTGAAGCAATAAACGATCTATAATGTAATAGAAGATCAGTTTGGCTGAAGCAACAAACGATCTAAAATGTAATAGAGGATCAGTTTGCCTAAAACAACAAACGATCTAAAATATAATAGAGGATCAGTTTGGCTAAAGCAACAAATGATCTATAATGTATTAGAATAGGATGAACCCTGGTAAACTGTGACGTTTAGACATGTAATCTGCATATAGAAGAACTTGTATGATATATTTGAAAAGTATTGTATTGTAGGGCAATCAGACACAAATATTTTATTGTTGTAAGATTGACGTACAAAGAATGTTAGATGGAGTACTGTATAAAATAGTATAAAGTACTCTGATGTATGACGATCAAACATAAGTATTTCATTGATATAAGACCGACGTACAAGATGACAGATTTATTTAGAAAAGTACACTGTGATAGATTATTATCTTCGATAGAGCTTCAGTCTCCTTGTGTTCTAAAGATTATGTACTCGCTCTCCAAGTTAGGTGGCGAGGTCGTAAGAGCCAAGTCCACTTTTTACCACAATGATAAAAGGACTTTCCCAATTTTCGGTGAGTTTCCCAGCATTGACTTTTTTTCTCTGTATGGGGACTTCTCGGAGTACTAGATCTTTAATTTTAAATTCTCAATGACGAACTCATTTATTGTAAGATCTAGCTAAAGCCTGATGATATTTTCCCAAGTTCATGATTACTTTGTCTCTAGTCTCCTCGATCTAGTTCATGTTACATGCCAACTAGAATTCATTTTCCTCGTTTGTCATGGTATGGTCGCATAATGGGTGATGATATTGAGTAGGGATTATTGCTTCAGTATTTTATGCCAAACAGGAATGGCGTGCATCCAGTCAATACCTGAGGCATTGTACTATATGCCTATAATACATGTGGTAATTCTTGTACCCAATTACCCTTCTTCTCTGTCAACCTCTTCTTGATTCTATCAATGATAATTCGGTTGGCAATTTCGGCCTGACCATTTCCTTGTGGGTAGTATTGATTAGATGGAGAGTAGATGATGTTGTGTTGATTGAGGAACTCAACGAATCTGGAACCAATGAACTGAGGTCCATTGTCAATTTTAATGAGATGAGGGCAGTCAAAACGTATTATGATGGTTTCCCATATAAACTTGATGACTTAGTCTTCACGTGTGCAACATAAAGGAATTGCTTCCACCAACTTGGTGAAGTAATCTGTTGCTACTAGGGGGTGCTTTCTCTTGTCTGGTGTAGTAGAAATTCTCCCACAAGGTCGAGGGCCCATCTTTTGAATGGCCAAACAACGTTACTAGAATGGAGCTCCAAGGCGGGAGCTCGAATTTGTGAGTCGTGTCGTTGGCATGCATCACACTTACTGGCATATTCAATGGCTTGAGCTTTTATTTTGGGCCAAAAAACACCTTGAGTAAGAGCTCGATTTGCTAAAGATCGCCCTACAACATGGGACCCACAAGTACCTTTGTGAAGTTCATGTCAGAATTTTTGAGCCTCTTTAGTCAATAGACATTCGAGATATGGTCTTGTAAACAATATTTTATAAAGGAAATTATCAGCTACGACGTATCGCTTAACATTATCAAGTATACATCGTCGTTCAGTAGGATCTTTGGGAAGTTTGCCATCAAACTTGTTTTGGGGTCCAATATATGTATGAAAAGGTCATCTCCAATCGTCCTCATCCGCATCAACCCCTCGAGTATTAACAGAATTTGAGCTTATGATGTTAATTCTGAGGGCAGATATTACTTAGATCATGAGATATCAAGCTTCTGTGCCGATTACTCCTGCTAGGTAGGCAAGGGAATCAAAATATTTATTCTCTCTACAAGGTAAATGTTCATTGGTATCCTTCTTGAATCTGCTCATTCTGTCAGCTACTGCTGCGGCGTAATCAATCATTTTACCATTTTTCTAAAATTTCTCTATATAATGGTTCGCAATGAGTAAAGAGTCCGTGTACATAGATAATTCAAAAACTCCAATCTCAAGAGCCATATCCAGACTGTGAATTAATGCCTCATACTCAGTCTTATTGTTGGTAGCTTCGAAGTTGAGTCTGATTACTTTTTCAATTCTGTTATTAGAAGGGGTAATAAGGACAATACTGATACCTGGCCTCGCATGTCTGGCAGAACCATCAGTTAAAAGATGCCAACCCTTTTGAGATATCCAGTCTGACTTTTCTTCAAACTATTCTTCATTAATTTATGTACTATCTTCTTCCCAGTAAGGATCTTCTACTGGGTAGTCGGTAATAAAATTTGCAACTGCTTGACCTTTTTCGGAATACCATAGTTTGAAACGTATATCATGTTCTCCAAGAGTTACTGACCATTGTTATACTCCTCTGGATTTCTCATGTTTGGGCAAGATTTTGTGCAAAAGATAATTTTTTATTACTCGAACTGAGTGGGCATCGAAATACTATTTTAACATCTGTGAAGTGTAAACGAGAGCTAACAGTAATTTTTTGATCTTGGTATACCGGGATTCTGCTGGAGTAAGAGTTTTGTTGATAAAGTAGACAGGTTTCTCCGTCTTCTCATTAAGTCGAATGATGACATAACTCAAAAATTCGTTAGTAACGACAAGATATATGGTGAACTCTTCTCCCTCTTTAGGTATACTCATCACCGGTGGTTTACCCAAATAACGTTTGAGTTCCTGAAATGTTGCTTTACATTCTGGAGTTCACTCGATCTCATAATCTTTTTTAGATTTCTTTTTTGTTGTCCCTTCACGCAATAGGTTGAATAACCATCGACATCGATCTGAAGACTTGGAGACAGCAATTTATTACTGCTATCTTGCCTGCTAGCTTTTGCAGGTCTTTTTTTGTTTTTGGAGAAGGCATAGATAACAGTGTACGAATACGATCTAGATCAGCCTTTATACCTTGTTTGCTGATCAAATGTCCCAAGAATTTTTCTGACTAGACCTCGAACATGCACTTGTCAGGATTGAGTCTCATTTTGTAGAATGGAGAATTTTAAAAGTTGTGTATAAATCTACGATATGGTTCTCCTTTTTAAGACTTTTACACAACATACCATCAATGTAGACTTCCATCATTTTTCTGAGATGGTCTTTGAACATCTGTGTCATCAACTTTTGATAAGTGGCTCCAGCATTTTTGAAACCGAAGGGCATAACCCTGTAGCAATATAGTCCATGTTCTATAATAAAAGTTGTTTTCACTTGATCGTCAGGTAGCAGATATATTTAATTGTACCCTATTGTGGCATCCATCATGGATAAGAGTTCATATCCCGTAGTAGAATCGAGTAGTAGTTTATGATAGGAAGTAGAAATCTACCTTTTGGAAAAAATTTATTAAGGTCTGTGAAATCCACGCACACTCTGATCTTGCCATTTTTCTTCGGCACTGCTACAATATTCAAGATCTATTCTAGATAATTGACTTTTTAGATAAAACCAACTTCAATGAGTTTATCGATCTCTTTGTTGAGTTCTTCTCAGAGTTTTGGTGTTAAAGATCTCTATTTTTGTTTAACGGCTTCAGCTTTATCTTTCGAATTTAGCTTAGGGTAGGCCAGATTAGGATCGATGCCTAGCATTTTGTGAAATGTTCAAGCGAATACATCACTATTTTCTTTGAGGAACTGAATAAGAACATCTCATTCTGGTGTGGAAAAGTGCCAATGAATGTACATCGCTTATCCCCACTGATTTTGACGTACTCTATGATTTCTGAACTTGGCAATTGGGTTTCTATAAAGTTCACTGTAAAGTTTTCTGTAATGTTCCCTGTTGATTTCTGTAATTGCTATGCGAGCTACGGTAACCATGGTTCTGGTACGATGGTAACAGTATTTTCACAGGCTCGAGCTAGCTTCTGACTGCCTTTGATTTTGTAAATTATGTCATTCCATTCGAATCGCAGCACCAAATGATAGGTCGAGGGAATAGCTCACATATTATATAACCAGCTGCGTCCCATTATCCCCAAATAACAGGATTTTGCATTGATAACGTAAAATACCATGTCAACTGTTACTGGTCCTGTCGTAATAGGAAGTATGATCTTTCCTACACATTCTTCTCTAGAATCGTTGAATCTACAGATATCAACATCACTAAGCTGTACTATATCGGCCAGTCCCATCTGATCAATCGTACTTTGAAAAAGAAGTTCGATACTACTACCAGTATCTACCATTATTGTATGTAGCATGATATTTCTCATTTTCAATATGATCACCAATGCATCATGGTGAGGAAAGTTGACGCGACGAACATCGTAATCATCAAAAGAGATCCCTGTACGTTGGGAATTAGATACAGGAAGTAACCGAGCTTCTTTATCATTCATGGATAGGTCATGACATTGGCCGACACATCGTCTTTTGCTCCTGTTTGATTCGTTAATAGTTTGAGTCTCAATGAAGTGGCTAAGGGATATAGTATATAAGTGATTCTCTTATGTTGTCTCTTTAACCTACACGACTTTTATGGAAAGTCTGTAACTCCCGTTCTTGTAACTTTCAGCATCCACAATGTATTCATGCATTCCTCCATCCGCAAAAAAATACTCCAACAGTCATTGTAAAGTAAAGCAATGCTCTATTTCATAATGGAAGACTTTGTGGTGAATGCAATATGGTTTGTTCTCAATAGGTTGAAGATACTGTGCATTGAAAAAAAACTTATCCTTCTGAAGTATAGGATAAATGTAGGCAATGGTTACAGACATCTTGGGAAGAAAGGGTTTGGGAATGTTATTGCCTTTATGAGGGCAATCTTCATTAGTTTTTGCTTGTTTCCTATCTCCTCCCTGATCAGCAACACAGTTGAAATCTTGGCCTATGGATTAATCTCAGCTGTCAATGTTGATTTTTGAGTTTTTTGTCTGTCGGACACCATTCTTTCGAGATTGATATACCCGTTAACTTTTTTGATCATATCCTCCAAAGTTGTAGGCTTGTTTAGAACAAGGTACTCCTTCGCCCTTTCATCGATGAGTAAAGCATATTGGTGAAGGCCAAAATAGTAATCTTATAATCAAGCCGATCCACTTTTCGAGCCAACTCCAGAAATTTCTTAGTGAATGTCTCTGTTGTGGGAGTAATTCTTGACGAAGAGTTCTCTCAATTGCTCAAAAGTTGCAATGGACCCTTCGAGTAGTGTGTGGAACCATAGCAATGATTCGCCTGATAAACTGGTAGGAAAGAGGTGGCATAGAATGTGGTTGGATGTGGAATGTAAGCCTAGAGTATCCTAGAATTTTTGAACATGTTCCACTGGGTCAGTCCCCTTATATTTTCAGATTTTTGGAATGCAGAAACCAGTGGGAACTTTGCCATCCAATAGTTCCTTTGCAATCGTGCTCTTCTGTAATCTATTATGGATTCCTTTAGTGGTCTAAATTTGAGCATCGAGCAATTCTTTGATGCGCTTTTTAACATGTTCTTGAGTCACGTATTGACGAGCTGTGATGGTTGGTCGCGGGACTTATCCTTCACGAGAAATGTGGTCGCCACTTCACTGATTCGCTCAAGAGCAAGAATTCAAACTCTTCCTCGGGGTGGCTCTTCTTGTCTGACTCTAGTGAGACTGCCAACTTCTTGGTGGAATTTTCGTATCAGAGCGGGATCTCCCCCACGTTAATTTTGATTAGATCGGGCTTCACCTCCCAAATTATTCGCATGAGGACCTATTATGTTGAGAACAGAAACCAACAAAGTAGCTGGCAGTACGCCTTTGTTCTTCTAGGTTACAGCCTGTTGACTTTACAAAACTTTCAACGTGTCTTGGACACCTACTAGTTATTCTACCAGAGCGGCTCGCCTTTCAGTTTTAGAGTTGAGATTGGCCCGTAACTCTGCTAGTTCGACGTTTCCTTCTCCTGGAGAAATTGGTGTACTTTGGTTTGGAAGTGTCATATCGTAAAGAAATAATTAGCTATTTTCTGAGATAATGAGTTTGAGAACTTCATTTCCATAGACGACGCCAAATGTAATAACCTAATTTCGTGATCCGAACTTAGCCTTTACACCAAGGATATTCAGAGCTTCTAAGATGAATAATAGAAGAATTATAACACAAAACTTAGTGTGGAAAACCTTTGAATAGGTTAAAAACCACGACCTCTCCTGAGGATTTAGAAAGAGAGTATTTTATTGATAGCTGCTAAATATTACAAGAGAAGTTATGGATATTTTGTATAGAGTTTGAGTGAGTATTCCTCCGTCCTTTTTCTCGGATTCTCTGGTCCTATTTATAGGTCTTATAATATGACAGTTTGATGACCATTATTATCCTTAATGATGGACGTTACAATATATGTTTAAGATTCTTTGACCAGATTGTGTAATGTTCTGATCCTTGTTGCTTCGTAATGGCTTCATTATGACTGTACGTTTGCTTAATTTGAACTGTTTATGTAGAGGTCAAAAGTGATGACTAGAAATTTGTAACTGTAATGTGTCTTCAGTAGTGTTACGTGCATGTTGAAGAGGTCGAGTGGTCGTATGCTGGCCGAAGATGAAGCATACCTCCGAGATGGGAAATAGGCTATTATAATAAGCCTCTAACATGTTCAGTTTGATACCTAATAAGCTCGATCGTCCTTTCTTCCTCTTTATCGTATGAAAAAGTTTATATGCTACTAGCACATTATCTGAGATTTGATCTCCTCTTACAAAAGCATTCTAAAACGGGAAAATAATTTTGTCTAAAAGTGGTTTAAGACAAGTGGAGAGGTAATCTTGTAGGTCACATTGCACTGACTAATCGAACAAAAGTCTGTTGGTCTTGATTTGGAGGCGTTCTTAGGGATCATTACCACTTGTATGGTGTTGATATGTTTTGGCATGAAACTGGATGACAAGAACTTTGTGACCATATTACAGGTATCCTCACCAACAATATCCTAAGACTGCTGGAAAAAGATCTAATCCACAATATGATTGAGAAGCCTGTGTTAGTAGAGAAATACGTAGAACACCAATCGATTTAGAAAATAGAGAATTTAATTACTCAAGAACGAAGTAATTACAGGAAGGAAAACTCTCAAACCCTAGGTTCTCTCAGAACTCTTTTAGATCAAACATAGAAAAGAAAATAACCTATGTCCTCTTTATATACTAGGAAACCAAAAACCCAAAAAGCAATGCATCTCAAGGCAAAACACCCCTCTTAAATACAATCACCGCCTAAAAGAAAAAGGCTGAATCGCGCCTCTGTTCGAATAGAATAAGTTTATGTTCGAATAAAATAAAGTGTATTCGAATAAAACCCATCAGGCATAAATGTATTCGAACAGAAATAAGTATGTTCGAATAAAATCAATCAGGCATAAATGTATTCGAACAGAAACAAGTCTGTTCGAATAAAACCTATCAGGCATAAATGTATTCGAACATAAACAATTTTATTCGAATAGAAACTTGAAAACCTTCATGTCTTCGTCAGATCCTTTTGGATCATAGCTCCCCACTTTAGGAGCCTTGAGCTCCTGCTCAAGCTAGAACTGGAGATGTGGGAATGTGGCTATGCCCAATTCCTTGTTGTACCACTTTGACTTACTCAGTAGTGTACCCTTCTTCCCAACTCGGAATGAATCAATAGCACCCCGTCTTGTAGTATGAACCTTCATCTCCTAAATACCATCCTCCGACAATGGATCTTCTATTTTCATCCATAAGTCATCAACTGACGGTAGGCAAGTATCGATTTCAGAGTCTTCATCCAGAAGAGACAGCTCAAACAGCTTCAAATGTTCGGTATTAATCACCGAATACATCTTCATGAAAGGTGGAAAATCCAACTAGAATGCATTGTCACCAATCTTCTTGAGTATCAAAAACGGACCATAACGGATAGGTTTAAGCTTCTTACCTTCTCCCTTAAGCCGTTCATTACCCAAATGCAACCAAACAAGGTCGCCCTCAAGAAAAGTACACTCAACCCGATGTTTATCGTGACGAGCCTTATACTTTGCTTGAGTCTTCCTCAAATGAGCTTCAACCGCCTCATGAACCTTGCTGATATTCTCAATGAAATGCTGAGCTTTAACCTACACATCTTCCTCCTTCTCTGACACAGTTTTGTCGCCAAGACTAAACGCCAAATCAAAAGGGCTTTTCGGCAAGTATCCCAAACAAACTTCAAAAGGAGACTTCAATGTGGAACCATGAATCTCCCGGTTGAACGAAAATTGAAGATACAGTAAACTCTCATCCCAAGTCTTAGGATGCTTAGAATGGAATCTCCGTAATAAATGTACCAAAGTACGGTTAACAACCTCTGTTTGCCCGTCTATCTACGAATGAAAAACAGTACTTCTCTTTAACTTAGTGTTCATCATCCCCCATAACGATCTCCAAAAATACCCCAAAAAGTGACTATCCCTATCATAAATAATAGAAAAAAGGAGCCCGAAATACCTCCAGACATCTCTGAAAAATAATTGCGCTGCTCCTTCCCCTGTGACCGTCTTCTAGCATGGAATAAGAATAATCATCTTGCTGAATTGATCCACAACTACAAACAAATAGTCATTCTTACACCTGGACATGGGCAAACTACCCATAAAATCCATCGAAATGCTCCCCCAAGGTTGTCTAGGAACTGGCAATGGTAAGTACAGTCTTATCTTCCTATTGGAAGGCTTCGATGTGTTGCATAACACGCAACCACGAACCACACGAGCCATATCCACCTGCATCTTTGGCCAATAGACATAACGCCGCAAATTCAGAAGAGTCTTCTCAACCCTGAAATGACCTGCCACCCGGGAACAATGTGCCTCCTGAATCCACTACAAACGGTCTCCACCCTCAGGAATACATAGTAGACTACCCCTGTAAATCAAACCATCCTTCAGAACATACTCACAAGTCTTACCCTGTAGTAACTTCTCATGAATCACATTAAGCTCCTTGTCGTCATCATACCCTGAAACGTACTCAGAAGGAACAATCGGCTGGATCTGCATAGCTACCAACAAAGTGGAAATAGTTGGTAATGGGGGTCGAGATAACATATCAGCTATCTTGTTGTCCGCTCCTTTCTTATACTTGATTGATAAGGTAAACTGCTGAAGGTACAATATCTACTTTATATGGCGAGCTTGCTGAAGCTTGGACTGCGTAGATAAGAACTGTAACGGTTTGTGATCAGAATGTACCACAACCTCCTTCCTCAATAAGTAACTCCGCTAATGCTTCACTGATTGATATAATGCATAGAACTCCTTATCATATATAGGATAGTTGCGTACTGCTCCTGTAAACATCCCAGAATGGTAAGCAACCGGCTTCCCATCCTTTAAAAGAATTGGCCCCAATGCATAATCTGACGCATCTATCTCGACCTCAAAAGGCCGCTGCAAATTAGGCAATGCTAACACTGGTGCATCCGTAATCTTTTTCTTTAGTAACAAAAAGGTCTTCTCATGATGTTCTTCCCATACAAACTGTACTCTGGTCTTTGTCAAATAATGCAACAGCATGGCAAGTTGAGAAAAATACTGAATAAATTTCCATCAGTACTGACAAGAACCCATAAAACTCTTCACTTCCGTCACTGTGCGGGGTCTAGGCCAATTAGTAATGACCGAGATATTTTCTGGATTGACCTTATGTTTGTCGCCACCAACAATAAAACCCAAATAGACTAGCTCCTGTTTCCCAAACTCGCACTTCTTCCTGTTCAGAAAAAGCTGTTGTGATCGTAACACGCTCAACACTTTGCGTAAATGCCCAAAATGTTCCTCCCATGTACGACTATATATCAAGATATCATCCAAATATACAATCACAAAATCATCAATAAACGCATGAAGTACCTCATTCATAAGCCGCATAAATATCGTCGGATCATTGCATAACCCAAAAGGCATCATTAACCACTCAAATAAGCCTTGTTTGGTTTTGAACGTTATCTTCCAAGTATCCTCCTCCCAGATTCTAACTTGATGGTAACCTGACTTAAGATCCAACTTGTTGAAAAACCGAGCCGTCTGCAGCTCTTCTAAAAGCTCGTCAATCTGTGAAAGTGGATAACGATTCTTTACCGTGATCTTGTTCAACGCCCGATAATCCACACACGTCCTCCAAGACCCATCCTTCTTCGGTACCAGTAATACCATAGAACCACAAGGTGAGCTAATTGGATTAATAACTCCTTGCTCCAAGAGTTCATGTACCTGTTTCTTGATCTCATCAGACTCTATAACAGAATTCCGATATAACCCAATATTGGGTAGTGGCTCACCATTCACCAAGGTGATATCATGCTCCACATCCCTCTTGCGTGGCATCCCATCTATGTACAAAAACAAGTCTTCATACTCCTCTTGCAACTCCCCTATATCGGTTTGTTGCTTAGGAGACATTGCCAAAGTAGACAATACTGTAGCCGAGCGACCCTTTTGAGCCTATCGCACCAATAACAAAACAAATTTGCCACTCGCATTAACCAACATTTTCGCCTGAGTCGCCGTTACCAAATTACTGGTAGTGATATGTTCCTTGCACACATTAATATGAAACTCGGTCCCATCCTTCACCAAACGATACTTGCAAGCACGACGGTAAAGGATTGCATCTCGGTCCTAAAAATAAGGGCTACCCAAGATGACTTGACACACGTCCAACTTAACCACCTCACATATCGCTTCGTCAATAAGCTTCTCAGTAATCGCAAACTTGAACGTACACTGCTTAGTGATCTTCAACTCCGCGCCTTTCTGAATCCAACCCAAACCATACGGCTTAGGATGATCTATAGTAGCCAAACCCATCTTCTTCACCACCGCCTTAGAAATTAAGTTCTTCTGACTGCCCGGATTAATGATGGCCTCGACTAAGCTCTGCTTTACTTGAATACTAACAAAGAAAAGCTCTTCCCGACTTGCCTCGTCGATAGCTAGAGGTTGCTTGAACATTAGAGTAAGCTTAGGATTTAGCTTATCTAAATCCAGAAGATCCACAATCGCTGCGGCTAGTGCACATTTCTCTTTCTTGCCCTTCTCCTCCTTCGGCCGAAGCTCTGGGTAAAGTTTGTAACATCTATCTGAATTGTGCCCAGTAGCCTTGCAATGAATACAGATAGTCCCTTTGAATGAAGATCCATCTCCTTTGGACTCCCCTTTTTATCAAACTTCCAATTAGCCTTGTATCCCGACTTGTTCTTATCGCCTTTCTTGTCGCTCTTCAAGTACTTGCCTTCAATGACAATTACTTTAACGGTAGCATTCTCGATATTTTCCACTTTGAAGAGCTTTAATTCTCTTCTATTGGACTCCGATAAACTGCCCGTATACTTCATGAATATGTCATACTCATCCACGTCAACATCCAAAACTAGCGCTTGGTTATGAAATTCTGTAGTAAATTGTTGTACGGATTGCCCAAACTTTTGGCACAAATTGTGCCATTTATTCCACCGCTCCTGTTCATACCCAATCGGATAAAATTGTTTCCTCACCAAAACCTTGAACTCCTTCCAACTCAGACTTCCGACATCATGTCATTTCTGATAGGATTTCCACCACATTAGTGAATGACTTGTAAATTTCAAAGAAGAAAAGCAAATCTTCTGAGCGTTTGAATGTTCATCAATAGAAAAATAGGTCTCCAACCTATCTAACCAATTATCTAATTTCTCGGCATCGACGGAACCATCAAAAACCAAAATCTCAATCTTAAAGCCAATACAAAGATTACGCATAAGATTCGTTAACTTACTAGAACCTGGGTGCTCCTTGACGGAATCGGGATCACTAGAATCATCGAATACCAGAACGTCCTCTTCACCATCCACCTCCATAACCCCTTTCTTTTTCGAACGTCTTCGCTGACTCGCCAAAACGAACCCAATGCGAGGTTTGTAAGATGTAATTGTTCCACTAACTCCCCTATAGTAGAAGTTAGGGTAGAAACTGTCATTTCTAAAACTGTGATTCTCTCGTTGGGATCGCCCATCTCCAAATCGTCTTTCTTCTTCTAATTAGGTTTGCGATGGATTTTCAACGAACTCACGAGCTTCTCTTTTGTTTGCTTAAGACGGTCACGTGTAGAGACCATAAACCACAATTAACCTCCTGAGAATCGAAACTGGAAAACTGATACCACTTAATCCACAATACGATTGAAAAGCCTGTGTTAGTAGAGAAATACAAAGAACACCAATCAGTTTGGAAAATAGAGAATTCAATTACTCAAGAACGAAGTAATTACAGGAAGGAAAATTCTCAAACTCTAGGTTCTCTCAGAACTCTTTCAGATTTAACATAGAAAAAAAATAACCTAGGTCCCCTTTATATACTAGGGAACCTAAAACCCTAAAAGCAACACATCTCGAGGTAAAACACCCCTCAAAAATACAATCACCGCCTAAAAGAAAAAGGTTGAATCGCGCCTCTATTCGAACATAATAAGTTTATGTTCTAATATAATAAAGTGTATTCGAATAGGCAAAAATCTATTCGAATAAAACTCATCAGGCAGAAATGTATTCGAACAGAAATAAGTCTGTTCGAATAAAACCCATCAGGCATAAATGTATTCGAATAGAAACAATTTTGTTCGAATAGAAACTTGAAAACCTTCATGTCTTCGTCAGATCCTCCTGGATCAAGATCGCTAGAAAGCCGTCAGGTCCTGGTACTTTGTGTGAGCCATTGCTATTAAGAGCATCTTTAATTTCTTTAGGGGAGAAATCAGCCAACAATGCGTGGTTATCCTCCAATGTGGTACACGGCCCAAATCTTTAAAGGAACTTTGGAATGTCATCAGGGTTAGAGGATTTAAAATTCTGAAATAGGTCTCGCAAAAAGATTTGGCCGATCTCCAAAGTATCAGAAATCCAATCTCCATTTTCATTTTTTAGCCAATCAATGGAATTCTTTTTTTTTGTGTGAAATGGTTCGCAAATGGAAAAACTGTGTTATGATTACCTTCATTCAGCCAATTAACTCGTGATTTTTGACGTCAAAACATTTCTTCCATAAACTGAAGTTCATCCAGATCCGCAGAGAGTTCAAACTCCCGTTGGGTATTGTTGGCCTTACTTTGGGGAAGTTCCTAAACATTTTTAATCTCCTCTTTTAAAACATCAATTTTATTGGAGATGTGTCCAAAAATTTCCTAACCAATTCCGAAAGTCAGATTTTATATTTAAAATTTTTACCTTTGACCAGTTGGGTCGAGGAACCTCTTTCTTAGTATTGCCAGAACATTTGGATCAAATGATGAAATTGATGTTCATAGGGTCTGGAAACAAAAACATTTACCTAAGGTCAAAGTCTTTAAAGTTGTATCAAGGCATATAGGAGTATGATCCGAGCCAATAGCTGGTAAATGAAAAACCTTAGCTTTAGGGAAGATAAACATCCAATCAGCATTGGCAAAACTTCAATCAAGTCTTTCCCTGATATTGGCCCATTCACGATGTTTATTATTCCAAGTAAAAGGATTACCCGAAAACCCCAGATCGATGAGACTCGAGTTTTGTATTACCTCCTTTGCATATGCACTTCTGGTGGGCTTGAACGGTTTCCCCCCAGATTTTTTAGCTCTTTCAAAAATAGTATTGAAATCACCCATTATCATCCATGGGCAGGTGTAACCGTTTGTTTTCGCCTCTACTAGTCGTCAGCTCTCATAACTATCTCATTGATATGGGCTTCTATAAAAGAAAGAGGCCATCCAGTGTGTTTCAGATGGTTCAGACTTCACCATTATGTTAATCAAAATTTTATTGTTGTCTAAAACTTCAAGATTGATTTGTTTTGTCCATATGACATAGATACCTCCAGATCTCCCATTAACGCCCGTCGGCAGAACATCAAACTAGTTTGGGTATTTGAGCTTTTTTAACCAAAGCCTGCATCTTTGCAGAGGATATTGGCTTATGCTAAAAATATAATATCCCTATTTGAGGATTGAATAAGCTCCATAAGGTGTCGAATTGTCGTCGGTCGACCCAAACCTCGGCAATTCCAAGTGATTAGTTTTATAATGGCCCGGGTGGTCTCTGTGGAGCCACGTGAGCCCTAGAGTAATAGTTTAACAAGCGATATGTGTGTCGAATGTGAGTAATAGAGAGAGAGAAGTAGAACATGCACCTGAGAGTGATAAGGCATGTGGGTACTAGCGTGATGTGACTGAGATGGTATAGAAGATTCTGCTATCATTGTCTCTACTCTCAGCTATCTTGAAATCGCTCGAGATGTCAACGCCTATGGATAGTGTAGAGACTGCATATAATACTGACGTGACTATGTCTGTGCCTGAGAAACTTGACCAACTGTCGAAGAACTCATAGTTCCCGTTGGGCTGCCCGCTTGCCCAAGAACTAAGAGAGCGAAGGCACAATCTGAATCTCCCTATAGCTTCTAATTTGGTGTACCATTTGCTTACTCGTATCTCTAGCCACATGCCCACCCTGTGCTAGATCCCCCTCATCCCCTATACTGGTGTGGTCATGAGAAAGGTGTCCCTTGACAGTTGTATGACCACAACATGGTAGGTCATATGTTCCTCCTCTATTATCATGTGCCCCATCTGTCCCACACCAATCAAGCTCTCTAAAGTGCCCCCCATTCATTTCCAATCCACCGAATGGGGTTCCCTATTGCCACAAAGTCTATTGAATAGTTTGTTGCACCCGGATTCATAGTTGTTTCATTTTCTACCTAGCCAACTCCAAATTTGTGTTCACCTCGTGTTGTATTTCATGGCCTAAAATGACATGATTTATCTCATTTTCGTGGCTGAAGATTTTATTCATACCAACTGGATTCTTGTCGTTCCTTATTTAGGCCTGGTTTGGTACAAATGCTGAAGCCCGCCCAAATTCAAGTTTAGGTAGCAGATTTTTGGGCCTTATAACTACAGGTCTAATTCCCAAAATATCCTTGTGCAAGCTCGGATCATTCAAAATAGGTCCATTTGTCGTCTCAAGCCCATTACCCATCAGATTTTCTTCCTCGGTGATTTCATTACATGCAAAAGCCCGATGCCCCATCTTAAAACATTTGGTACATAAATTAACTGGGGCCACCTCATATTTTTTGGGGATGAGGATCGGGCCATTAACAAGTTCAGTTCACACGGCAGGTGGGAACAAACCATAGATCTCCATAACTACTCGTGCACGGTATCTAGTTTTAGTAACTTTCTTATTTTTGCCATTCGGTTCAATAACGAGAACTTGGGCTAAACTCTGACCAAACGCGTATAAAAACTTATGCGTTCAAAATAAAGGGTCTTGTATTTCGAATTTCACCCAAAATGGAACATACATGAAAATAAACGGTTCAATTGGGGTACGAACCTCATAAGGCAGTAAAATCAGAGTATGGCCATAAGGATTTCAGGGTTGGTTAAGTAAGGCATAATTTTGATAGTAGGAAGTTTGAAACTTTAACAAAAAATAGACTTTGCCATTCATGATTCGTTCAAAAACTTGAAGGTTCTCCGAAGCTTCCATACTCCAAAAACTCTTTAGCGTAGCCACAATCTTCTTAAAACCTTCCTCCGTGTCGAACGACATTGTTCTGATAAGTGCATAGCACCAACGGGACTCCTCCCCTCAGATTCTCTTTGGATTCAGGTTAACTACAACAACCCCTCTTAGTTTCGTAACAGCTAGGCTCTCCATCTTTCTCACATACTCTTGGGTAACAGAGAAAGAAGATATAATAAAGACATAAAAAGATGAATTCAAATTCCCCCACTTCAAATCACATTATATATATACACAAGATATGTAATGATGAAAAATCTTTGAAGTTTGTTTTTTGTGTGCTAGGCTCATCATAAATAATAAACAAATCAAGAGATATCAGAGGGAGAAAGCCCAAATCCGGCTAAAACAAATATACCCTTGCACTTACTATTTGTGTGTTAGTAAGAATATTACCTCACTATGTAACCCCGCCCAAAAGCTGCCAACCCCTTGGAGAGAGATTTCAAAACAGTAAATACAGGGAAGTAAAAATATTAACATATGTATTCCCCATCACCCATAAACAAGTAAGTTGCCCAAACCCAACCCAAAATTATTAAAGCCCATCAATTTTGGAAACAACAATCAAATTGGGTCAAAATAGCAAAATCGAGACTACTTCTGAATATTTGAGAAATAGGGGTCGTAAAGCTAATATAGGTGAAAACACCGGGGGGCTATCTCAAATTCTCTCTTAATTTTTGTTTTAGAGCCCTTTAAATATATATATTGACACAAAATCGTCTACAAGACTACAACGTTTACATGAGAGATAATATGGACAAGCCTTTCGTCGAACATGGATGATAGTTTTTCCTTAGCATAACGTCTTCAACTCCCTAGTTTTTGTTAATGCTCCTTCTTGCTTTGACCAGGACAAAAATAATATGTTTTGCAGCTACATTCATTTAGTTAAACGTACTCAGATCATGGTTAGTAAGTAGGGTTGTATGGCTTTAAGAGCATCTCCAGCAGTGCCCAAAGTCACTTGGAAAAAACTACTATCACTTAAACTTCAATGAAAAAACTCACCCGCAGCTCGAGTGAGAAGATAGAGAGAGAGAGAAAAAAAAAAAAAAAACCAAATGCACATATGTTCTCGTTGTGACGACAAACAACTTGCCGCGCGTAGTGTAACTCCTAATTAAGAGTCTGTATTTAAATTTTGTTCTCTCCTCAATTGACTTCAAAAAGTCGACTTGACTCACTGTTGGGCAGATGAGTCGAGTCTATATTTTGCGATTTTCAAAAACTTGACTCACTGTTGGTGGTGAAGCTCTAATTGGCTTGATAAAAAACTTAAACCCACATCGAAGTTTAATTTAATATACATAGTAAAAAACCGATACCTTTTTTACTCAAATTCAGCATATTCGAATAAATGTAGGGATTTTTCAATTTTTTTTCTTTTGATAGGCATAACGATAACTAACTAAAAAGATGTCACATAAAATGTCCGTCCGTCCGTCCATCACTCTTTGTTTGGAGTTCAACTGGTTATAGCAAGTGGCGTTTCTCAAAGGAGCAGTAGGGAGTGTTGCTACAACTACAATAGGATTAGGCACATTTTTTCTTCACTACCACAAGGCACAAGTCCACAACTCAACGCAAAAACTAAAACCTCTCTTAAACCTTAATTTCGACGCCTCTCTCCCTCCATCTCTGTCCCCCTCTCTTTAAAGTATACTTCCTATTCGCCATATCAAAGGCACTAAGGATTTAGAGAAACAAAGAAGAACAACGTTTCGTACCAATTCGATCACTCAAAGGTGAGAAACCCCTCTGATTCATGTTTTAATTCGCTCATGAAGCTATTTCGATATGATGTAATTGGTTTTTTGTGATTTTTACGCCCCTCAAATTATCTCGTTTTGATGTAATTTGAACTTGAATTTGGCTCTCAGAGCTTCAAATTCAGTGATTTTGATGTATAAATGTGAACCCCTATTGTAGAATCGGTCTGAAAATTACTCCGAGTAGTTACAATTGAGGGAGTTTGTGTTAAGTATGATTTTAAATGTTTGTATTTACAGGTGGGGGGTGTTTGGTTTCATGGATTCCAATTTGATATCTCAGTCACTGTAGCATAATGCTGAGGAAAAAAACATAATTTTGAGTAACAGTTTGGCCTACATGCCATTTGATTTGAGAGAAGTTCACTGAATTAGCAGGTTTACTTACACTCTCCCTCGCTCTCTACTCTCTTCTGAAGAAGAAGCAATGGGTGTTACCTTGAAAACCAATAAACCCGAAAGCCCTAAAGACATCGACCTCTTGAAATCAGATGTCGCTTCTTTCGCTTCTTCAATCGGTCTCTCATCTGCTTCAATCGCCTCTGGTTTTAACGACACCGATTTCCGAGACCCCAAACCCTTAAAACCCCAAAACATCAAAGCCCCAAAGCCCCAAATCAGCGAGAAGTCTAAGAGCAAGCCATCTGACGAAGGAAAGAAGAAGAGAGGAATTGATTTGGTACAAAAACCCAAGTTCCCAACAATTCCAGCTGATTCGAAGCAATTCGATCGATGGAAGAGTCTCCCGAAACTTCCATTAACGAATGCAAATTCGTTAGGGGTTTGGTATGTTGAGGCGGAGAAACTCGAGGAGAAGGTGACGGGGAAAGGCGGGGAGAAGAAGATTGAGGCGAGGAGTGCGGAGCAATGGAAAAGTTTAGTGGCAAAGAACAAGGAACTTGCGGTGAGGTTGTTAGCACAATTTACTCATGATTTTGAGTTGTCGAAGGGGCGGGATGGGGATATAAAGATGCTTTTTACAACGCAGCGGTCGGGAACAGCTTCAGATAAGGTTTCGGCGTTTTCGGTTATGGTGGGGGAGAATCCGGTAGCAACTTTGTGGTCCCTTGATGCGCTTCTAGGTAAAATGTCCTCCGTAATAATGAATTTAAGTTGTAATGGTTCTAGAACGAGAGCATGGCAGGGGAAATATTTGGTTGGAATCTGAAATTTCGTTTAAATTTATTACAAAAGTAAAACCTTAATATGTAACGAAAAATACCTGAATTTATAGTATGTCAGTACATGTATCAAATGGATAGGTAAACAGATGGTAACTATTCGGCTTTTTTTTATGTACACAAGTTTTATATGTTTTATGTTAAATAGGCAAACGTTGCATTTTTAGCACGAATTATAGGGAATGGCATGGATGGGCCTAAGCTACATTTTTATGGTGATGAAATAAAATACTAACCAAATATTTGTTTATTACCCTTTTACACGCAATATTTGGTGTCATTTATTGTTCCTTTTCAAGGTGAGGTAGGTGTTCTCTAGATATTTATGATTATGCCTTCAAACGAAAAGTGGCACGAACCTCGTGTATTCTTCTTCCCTAAGGTTTTGGTGGACAATATGGAGGGAGTGGTAATAGATATAATTGGCACACTTTGGGCTGAGTTAGTGGAAATCCGGCTTTTTGTGAACTATTTCTGTAGCTAGTGGGGATGGTTTATTTTCTATGTGATTCTTTGGCCTGTTAGCCACTATGACCTTTTATTTGGTTCCTTGTAAATTCCCAAGCTTTGTTAGTTTTCAATGTACTGATATACTAGTACGTCTTAAAAAAAGGCAGATTCTAACTAAACTGTTGATAATGCATGTGGTGTAAAACTTAGTTTTTACGTCTTTGTTATTGGTATTAATCGAAGACAATGGAATACAGCATTGGTGACATCAAAAGTGGGAAAGCGCCATGCACTGACTGGTTTTGAAGCATTAAAAGAGTTGTTTTTGTCAAGGTTTGCAGTTATCCTATTCTAGTTGCTTTTGGGGGGCTCTGTTCACTTTATACTGTATTGTTTTGTTTTGTTTTGTTTTTGATGCTATGTGGTGATTGCTTGCATTTTGTTTGTCCAGCCTATTACCGGATCGTAAGTTGAAAAGCCTTTTTCAACGGCCTCTGAATCATCTTGCAGAATCAAAAGATGGCAATACGCTGTTACTCCTTTGGCATTTTGAAGAATGCTTAAAGCAAAGGTGGGCTCCGTAATATTCTCTGGTCCATATTTTTATTGTTTTGTATTCTGTATACATAAGACAAACATCCATACTATTTTTTTCAAGTCTTCTATCCACCAGAAGTTTTGAGGCATCCATTGAATTATGTAGTTCTTAAGTAATTACGAGACCAAAAAAAGAATGTAATCTACAAAAGATTCAACAACTTTGTGGAGTTTATTGGTGTTGATATTCGGTGTTAACAATTACTACTATTTACTTTCACCCGTAGATTCAAAGGAGAATAAGTTGCACAGGGCGAGGCGGAGCCATCGTTTCCTATTATAGCCTAGGAGTTGCGAAAAATCCTAGTTAAATGAGGTAGCACGTGTCTGGGAGAAAGAAGGATGTTGGAACATATTGACCATATCTAATCCATGAATATCTTTTTTACCATGATGTGAAGAGTTCAGTGGTTTGTTAAGGCATCTTGAAAAGAACAATGGCCTTTAGGAACATTTTTTTTCTTACCGTGAGATGATCGTATAGCTTTTCTATTTTATTTTTTGACTTTTTAGTTTTGTATTCCCCCTTTAGTATATAAGAAAGCTTGATACTGTTAAAATCTCTTTAAGACTAGGCCATATAAATTTGCAAAAAAGATCTAGGTGGTGTTTTCTGTTAACTTTTAATATTTTGCGTGTTTTTTGAACTCACTTTTGGGGTATGAATCATATTCTTAAAGCTATTTCAATCACTTCTCTTGACTCATTGTAGTATTCACCTACTAATACAAAGATTACTGGTTAACATCTGCAGGTATGAGCTGTTTGTTTTTGCACTTGAAGAAGCATCACGAGATATGTTACCTATTCTTAAAGATAAGGCATTAAAGGTGATCTTTCTCAGTTTCCCCTACTTGTCGCTTTCCATCTAGTTATCAATCAAAATGGATTTCTTGTATTTGAAAGCACTAGACTCCATTTTTAAACTGAAGCTGGGAGTCTAGTCCAGGCCCAACACAAGTATAAAAGAACCTAGTTTGCACCATGCCAAGGCTGTGGTTAAGATTTGCAACCTGATCCCAACCACTATGTATATATTATTTGGTCCTGTTTACCAGATTTATTATGTTCCTTATGTAACTAATTGGATATATATGTCCTGATTGCCTAATGGAGACTGGACCTCCGAACCTCAAGCTGAAGAAATGTGCAGTTGAGGAGAATGCAAATTTTATCCCTGTATCACCAGTCACTGAGATGCTCAATTCTCTGCACAAACGAAATAGTATGTCTGAGCTAGTTTTGCTTTGCTTTTTAATGGAGTATTCTAAGCATGTGACTGGTGAAAATCTAGTCTCACACCAACCCTCAATTAAAGAAGGTGACCATTTGATGGTCCTTCATCCAACACAAACTCTAGCCCCACACTCTAGTAACTCTCCTAGTGCTTCTCTCCCTCTTCCACCTATTCCCCTTATATTTTGATCTAACCGTAATCTTTCGTCTTTGGTTTACTTCCGCTTCTAGTCATCCTCCATTTCGTGTATCACAATTGACATCACCTTTCGAATATTTTCCAAGGAATCTTGTGAAATTGAGGGCGACGACCCAGGTGGAAAAGTAGCGAAACCAAAGAAGAAGAATTGGGTGCTATTTCTAGTGCTCCGTCGCATGGTTTTTGACTTATGACTTAGGTTCGCTCGTGGAAAATCGCTCCTATAGACATGACTACTATGAAAGAAAAGAATGGGATCCGGCTGACTTGGCCTCAAAATTGCTGGCGTAGCCTAACCGTATCCTATCCCTATGATGGGTGGGCCTTCCAGGGAAAAGGTGTTGGAGAAAGAAAAAGAGAAAAGCTACAACTAACACTTTTTATTTAGCCAACAGTCCTTTTTACTACTCCCCCACACCACAGGAGCGGCACCTTTTTCTTATGCTTAAGATCACAAGTATTATAGAGAGATACACTTCCAGTAGGTGTGAAATCGCATTCCAAAAACTAATGCCCTACCCCTTTTACCATTTACCATTTATCTGTCTTTAAAAAGATACCATGTGTAGAACAAGGGCTAAAGATGAGCTAAGAGCCTAATATAAGAAACATGGATGTGGATCTCCTTTATTTTCCAAACGGATGTGGATCTCCTTATGTATACTCCGTGGTGTTGCAATTTAGACTGCTAACCCCCTACTCTTTCATCATCCAATTTTATTTGAAGTGTGAGACTCTTTAAACTATTTAGTGTCTTCGGGTATTTGAACAAGGCAGTATTAATCCTGGAATTTATGGTTGTGAAAGTCGGCAAGGAAAAAGATCGAAAAAGTATGCTTTCGGATAAGGTGTTTTGGAAGGAGAGAAACAACATACATCTTGAAGAGAAGGCAATGTTCGTGGAAGCATTGACTTTAAAACTATGCGATGATCTTATTGCTCCTCTTCTGTAAAAACTAGGTGGGAGTGAGGTTTGAAGACTGCCCATGTGGGAAAGTATGCGATGATCTGATCAGAAAAATATGCTATTGGATAGGTGTTTTGGAAGGGAGAAGCAACATATATCTTGAAGAGAAGGCAATGAACGTCAAAGCATTCACTTTAAAACTGTGCGATGATCTTATTGATCCTCTTCTGTGAAAATTAGGTGGGAGTGAGGTTTGAAGGCTGCCCATTTGGTGAATTAGAGGGATTTGGTTCCTTCATATATGATGTGAAGCCAAGTTTTTTAACTTTTGTTTCCTTTTGTCTTTTGGTTTTACTCTATCAATCTCCGAAAATTTCATTGAGACGAGTATCAATTAAGTATTCTTATATTCTGAAAAAGCAGAAGAAGAAGAGAGAATTTTATAGGTGATTCAGATTAATTTCGGAAGCCATGCGAAATTCGTAACTTACTCTGCTTTCACCACCTCAACCCACACTCAAACCCCTTTCTTCCAAATTTACACCGCCTCTTCCCTAGCAAAGCCAAACTCTCTTTCAAAAAATTTTGACTCACTTCTCAAGGAAAATATCTGCATTAAAATTTTGAGTTTTCTTCCATTTTAATTATGATAAATAATCAGTAACTATAATAGGCTTTTGGACATTGCTAACTCATAACTACTAGTAAAACCCAATACATATAGTTTTAGCTATTTCAAAGCTGTCTTGTTCCCTGTCTGTTCTTAAGTGACATCTTTTATGGACTATGAGATGTTCAAGTCATGTAAGAAGTACCATTGGGCTCTTGGCCCAATGGTGGTTGTACCTCTCCACCTAGAGAGAGGTCGTGGGTTCGAAACCTCATGGGGTTGGAAACTCAGGGTTACGGATCCCTATATAAAACCGGCTTGCCTTCCAAAAAAAAATAAAAAAATAAAAAAAATCATGTATGAAGTTTGGTTAGACGCCATGCATTAATATGCATCTATAATAAAGTATAATAGCTTTTCTCCACTTCTAAGTAATTTTATAGCATGCCGAAGTGGGAGTGTTTCATTTAGTGTATTTGTCTATTCGAACGTCAAATTTTGTTTCTCCCAGTATACCTCATACTGATGAATTTTTGTTTCTTCCAGTATACCTCATACTGTGTCGGTAACCACAGTTACTATATGCTTTCCACATTGTAAATTGATATCTGCAATCCTGCTGACTAGAGCTTAAAAGATTAATTATGAGTGAGATATTGTTGCAGACTATGTATTCCCTGCTGAGGAGCAAGTCGGAGCAGGAACGAAGGTTACTCTCTGCATTAGTTAACAAAGTAAGTTCAAATGAATTTCTATTAGTGAGTCATTCACTCTGGAGCTATTTTCCTTGTGTGCATTCATTCTTTGGGATCAATTTACTGGCTGCTTCACTTGTTCATTGCACCGTCCTTGTGCAAGTGATGCAGCTGTCCTTGCGTTTAAACTTGCAAGATCCTATAGAAATTTAATTATGTATCTCTTATAAAGTTTGTGATTTGTGCAGTTGGGGGATCCTCAAAATAAGGGTGCATCCAATGCTGATTTTCACTTAACAAACCTTTTATCTGTCCATCCTAATATGAAGGTATATTTCAAAGAGTTCCAGGTCTTTTCTTCTTTGCAAAATATGTTGTTTTATTTTTATTATAAGAGCTAAATTTTCTTACAGGCAGTAGTGATTGACGAGGTGGATTCCTTTCTTTTTCGGCCTCATTTAGGATTTCGAGCAAAGTACCACGCTGTATGTACTCTGGACCTCATTTAGAATTTGTGTGATTTATTAGTTGAGAAAGGCATAATTTTTGTGTCTGAGCTGAATAATACCTATTACATTTGCAAGGAGCGATATAAAAGTATATTAGCAAATGCATCTGTTTAAGTAATAATTCCAGTATATAAGGGACCATATTCGTATTTCTAATATGCAATCATGTCAACATGCAGGTTAACTTTTTGAGTCAAATTCGCCTTAACCATAAAGGGGATGGGCCTAAGGTGGCAAAGCGTTTAGTGGACGTATATTTTGCACTTTTCAAGGTATGTTTGCTATCCTAATTTCAATTTGTATGCTTAAGAATGCTAATCAAGGACTCTAAATGACATCTAAATGTACTATGTTTTGTCTCCAGATATAATCTTAAGCGTCTGTCACATTGCTTTCTTACTATGTGTTCCCATTTTTTCGCTTCAGGTATTGGTTTCTGAGGCCAGTACTGGTAAAACGACAGGGAAAATTAGTACAAAAGATGACAAAAAATTTACAAGCTCTCTCAGAAACAACAAAGAAGAAAGTACATCGGAGTCAAATGTTGAAATGGATTCAAGACTTCTATCTGCTCTTCTCACGGTTTGTATCCCCATTTTTGTTTCTCAATTTTATTTTTTTTGCAGTGCAAAAAGAAAAAGATTTACATCTTTAGCTTCTCTACCTTTACATATTAAGTGAATACAAATTCAGCTAATTAGGAAAATATGAAATTCAAGCAGTAGTTGAAGGAAGGAATATCTATGCAGCCTTCAGCAACAATATTAGTAATACGGTCTTGGATTTAGTACCTTTCTTTATCCAATTGACTTTAAAAACTGTTTGGATAAATGTAGCAGTCATATTATTAGTTGTAGTTTTCCTGCATGCATGCATGTTGCAAGTGACTTGTTTATGGACAAGCTGGATTCGATATCCCATGAACCATATTTATTACAATCCAGAGTATGATTTCCACCTAGAATCCTTTTTTGTTACATAAGAAGCAATAAAATCAAGACCTCTTTTTGACTCTCTAAATACATAAAAAAAAAAAACCAAAAAACTAGAGAGGGACCCAGTCAAATGCCAAACTTCAATCATGTGATTGCACTGCCATGTTGGAGCCTTTGTCTTGGTAACATAAGCCACCATTTGCTTAGAATCAGTGGCAACCCATACATATATCAATCCTTGCTTGATAGCAAGCTTTATATCTCTCAAAATTCCTGTAACTCATGAACTGCAACTGATATGGGTTTAGTACTTTGTGCAACATACAAGCTCCGTCAATGTTCCCTGCTACTCTCTCATAGCTACTTCTACTGTCTGCGTAAGATCCATCAGTATTAAGAAACCATATTTTGGCTAGAGCTGGTTTCCACTT
Organism: Kingdonia uniflora; assembly: GCA_014058105.1. NCBI lineage: Eukaryota > Viridiplantae > Streptophyta > Magnoliopsida > Ranunculales > Circaeasteraceae > Kingdonia > Kingdonia uniflora. The sequence goes on along the minus strand of JACGCM010000779.1, from coordinate 399,405 downwards.
GCACAAAGTAACTTGTATTGGGGCAATGTCTCAATTTTCAGAAATATTTTTTCTAGGGCTATCGTTAACTTTCTTGATTACCCTATTACATCGAGCTTTGTATGTGGTACAATATTGTGAAAACTCTTGTTTGTGGGCTAGCTTCTTATGTGAAAATTTTATGATTCCTTTCTTTCCAGACATGATATATGTGAATGCACAGTCAATTTCATCTTTGATGCAGGTTCAGAGCACTAGTCAGATTAGATATTTTAACCAAACAATCTCATCATCAAAATTTATTGGCTGTCTGACAATGTTGCATTTGTGAAGAACTCTACCCCAAACATCACTTCCATGAGCACATTCAATGAACAAATGGCTCACACTTTCGTTTGCGTTGCTGAAGAATTTAAAATTTGAGATGCTCAATACCCTTCTCCGTTGAAGCTTATCCTAGTTATATAGAAACCCTTAATAGCTCTCCATGTAGTCAGACCATGCTTAGGAATAGCAGCTGTATGAAAATAAATCTTGGCTCATGAGGAAGTGGCTCTTTTATCTTTTAAGAATTGAATTGTTGAGCCTACTATTTACTTCCCTACTATTGATGGTATCTAGATGTCTGTCTTCAGTATTTGGAATTGCACTAATACTTGGTAACTGCTCCACGATGCTTTGTATGTTCTGCCTTAGATGGGATGGAAATGCCTAGTGCCTATGTCTAATGACATTACTTAGTTTTGAGTTATAGAATAGGTTTGAGTCATACTTGAATTCTAGGCATATTTCTCTGCTACGGTTCCTCCTTGACGATCTTGCCAAGGACAATGTTATTAGTGACTTTAGTGAACTAAAGAGGTTGCCAAGGGTAATATGACAACTCCAGGCATTTACCTTAGTAACAGATAAAGAAGAGGAACCATAAGATGGATTTCACGTTTTTCTCACTAGTAACAGGTAGTTACTCAAGTAGACGCTCTATTCTAGTAAATGGGGTCAAAGTTTATGGAAATAGGATTTCATCCAATGGGAATCTTCTTAGTGTAAGAAGATCATCTTAACAAAGTTTCATCTCAATTTGATACTTCTAATATCATCAAAGATGACTTTCTATATAACGATGGAAATTGACTCAATTTCACTGTTGGCTTCATCTAAATCTGTGATGTGATTGTAACTCGGAATTCTATATAACTTTGTGAAGATGATCTGCTCATTACCGAGAATATTCCCATTGAATAGAATCCTATTCTATACCCTTTGACTCGGTTTGCCGCTGTCTAGTGTACACTAGTGTAGACATGGAGTGTCTCTTTAGACTCTTCTATACTACAAAATAAATAAATCAAAAAAAGATACAGGGTTTATTGTCTACTTAGCTAGTAGTTCAAAAAGTTTGACAAACCGAGCAGTTATGACCCAGATACGAAGCATCGGCTTTTGTTACTGTTGATATGCTCAAAGCCAAGAACATTTTTACTAAAGGTTTCCTGACAAAGAGCCATACTGTGATGGCGCTTTCAATGCTAATAAAAACTACCCATCCAATTATATTTAACATCCAGAAAACTGCGAGGTAAAATGAGTAAATATCACAAGAAAGTTTGTCTGTGACAAGGGTGAAACTGCTGGATCTGAAAAAGGGACTCGTTGATAGTTATTGCATTGAATGTATATACTGTGCGTCTAAAAATTTGTGTATGGATAGCATATCAGAAAGTGCCCGAGCATTTATTTATTTATTATTCTATATGTGGTTTGAATGCTCGACATTGTCTACAGCAGAGCAGTCTGTAGTCTCAGGGCTATCTATCATTTTCTTTTCCAATTTTAGTTGAGGTTATGCTTTAATCATTGTTTGGATTCTTAGTTGGTTTTCGTGTGTCTGACTCCTTATAATACCTGAGATATGGTTTTGGTTGTCGAGTTTTCTTTTAAACTTAGGATCCATCATAAATGCATGCCATGGTTTGCACTTTGAAGAAATAGATATAAGTTACTGGCTTGTATTATGTGTTTTAGAGTTATGATTTTATTTATTGGTCTTATTTTTGGCTTCTCATATTCACAGGGAGTCAACAGAGCGTTTCCTTTTGTTGGTATTGACGAGGTCGATGATGTTGTTGAAATCCAAACGCCGATGCTTTTCAAATTGGTGAGATTAAATGCTTCATAACAAATGTCTATCTAACCATGCTTTTCAAATTGTTGGTATTAGAGCAACGAAAAAGTTGAGGAATTGCATTCTATACGGTGATGTTAGAGATATTTGATGCTTGATCTTAACTTAAGAAATAGTAGATCAAAGAATATTATTACTTTCTCATGCTGATCTCTGTGTAAAATGTTCATCCCTAGGTTCATTCGAAGAATTTTAACGTAGGGGTTCAAGCTTTAATGCTTTTAGATAAGATTTCATCCAAGAACCAGATTGTCAGTGACCGGTTTTACCGTGCTTTATACTCAAAGCTTCTGCTTCCTGCTGCCATGAACTCATCCAAAGTAAGTGAGACACACATGTGTATATATTTGTGCATTACAATGATGTATGATAAAATAAGTTATAAATTTAGGAGCGAGCTCCAATATCATTTAGTATTTACCTCTTGATGAATATGCAACTTTACAATCACAATTCAATGTTGAAGCATTAGAAAACTGACACTGTCAGTTTTCTTTCACGGCGGAGAAGAAAACTTTTTACCCTGGTTAGGTTTGACACCACTTAATATTTTCTTGTAATTTGGAGAATCTTGATCCCACTAAAATGAACTGTGTAGAGTTTTTACCCCAAACCTGATTCAAATTCATTATGCCTCTTTACCTCTCTAACACAATACATGTTATAGACTTGGTAGGTCTTTTCAGTCCATTCAAGTTTATTTTCACTTTTGCCTCTCTGATCTACATCCTTTTATCTCCTCATCTAATCACGGTTAGACATAATAATTAACAAAAATATTGGAAATGCTCGATAGTTTTCACATTTGTCTTTCTCTCGAAAATATACTTTTTTCGAGTAAGTTTTCTTCCTCAACAAAAAATCGGTTTAGAGGTTTTTTCTGCTTAGTTGCCAATTTTAAAAACAAAATGGGTATGAAGTCTAACAAATTAATAACTCAAACTAAATTTGATTCATAACCTTACAAAATTAATCAATGAAATGTTAACACTAGACCATCAAGAACCTTGCATAAAGAAACTATCTAGTCAATTTATGGGGAAAATACTAAAACACCCTTGTAAAAACACCAATTTTGTATAGGGGCTTCTGCCCCCGAATCCCCGTGTCTGGACCCCTCCGGAGCAAACTCCTGGTTGTATGTACATTTTACTCTCAATTTTTCCAATTAAACCTGGCAATGCTCTTTGGCTGAGCACTAGCCTTGAACAAAAATACCCTTTCGAAGAGCACCTGCAGTAAGTCTCATATAAGTATAACTATAATGTCTTGGATGCGCAAGTGTGTTTGAGCTGTCTCACCCTCTTTTAATCGGGTATTGGAACTTTAATTATCTTTCTTAATGTTCTTTACTTGTAAGGCCACCAAGTTATATGTTGAGTACCTATTCTACATTGTCTTAATTTAGCTTTCTATATGTGTGGGAGCCTACTTTAGATGTTATAAGCATTACGATAAGTCGATGATAAAGACGGCCTTATTACTTGTCTAGAGCCATGTAGCTCTCCATGCAGGACGAATAATAGGTGGTAAGAAGATAAGAACGTATCTGTTAGAGAGTATGGTAGTATACGGTTCAAATATATTAGTGTAGTTTCCTATTCCTACTAGAATAGGAGTTTACTATCTGTTATAGAAATAGGAGACTTAATAGGTACTTTGCCTATGTCTGCTCTTGACTTAACATGTAGAATTAACTTAATGAATTAACCTTTTTCCCAATTATAGCTGTAGCTTTACTTCAGAGTCTGCTTTATTTTGATAGAATTGTTCAATAAGTAGGAAATACTTAAGAAGTACCTTAAGGACCCTGTACTAAAATTAAGGTCACTAAGTCCCATTATTTCAAAAATCCATTTTATTGCAACCTAAAAGTCTAGAGCATAGGCCGCTGTAAGACTAGTAGGCCCTAGGATGCAGGGTCGGTGCTAGCCAGCCCAAAGTGACCAAAGTGGTCGCTTTGGGCCTCATTTGCCGAAGGGGCTTCACGAGATCGAGAAAAGATTAGTATCGAGTTTTAATGTGAACTTCTCAACCGTAGATATTTTAGGGGAGATCACAAAACTCCAAATATCTTGTCTTAAATAACTAGCCCCAAAGATACTTACAAGATATTAGCCTTCTTTGTAGCTGATAAAATGGAATACATCCCATAATCCTACCAAATTAAATCACTTCCCCCAATACCTAGAGCCAAGATGCTAAATTTCAATATTGGTAGTGAGTCAATGGAAGAAACCGTGATACATTATGATATGTTGTGGTCGTTTACATTCGGTCGTTGACACTCCACGTAGAGCGTACTTTCCTATTTTATCGTTTATTTATTAATATGTAATTTGTGGGAGCTTTCTAATTCTAATTCAACACAAGATCAATTAGGATTTTCTTGCTATTTTCTAGAGTTTATATTCTGTCCAAAGCCTCTTCTCCTATAAAAGAGAGTTTGGGTCTAGGGTTTTATTTGGTTGTTGATTTGAGAATAAGCCTTCAGCTTGTAGTATATTTGAGAGAAGTAATAAAGTTAGGGTTTATTAAAATCCTTGAGTTCAATCTTTAATTTAGTTTTATAACTCGTTGCTTCCGCCGAGTTAGACTCTTTACTCTTATCACATTATCCCTTAAGCAATGATCATATAAGCAGCATTATAAGGATGTATGTGAATCTATGAACCAACTAATACCCCTCTCAAGATGGAAGCTCAACTTCCGCTCACTGCATATTACATCTAATCAGTTTAAGAAGTGATCTCCTGCTGTTAATTCTTGTTTCAACAAATACTAGGGCAATGATATTGCAGGGCACATCTTACATGAAATTCCTTCTTCTTTTCAGATTTTGCGCCAAATTGTTTGCCTAGTTCAAGTACTTTACAAACATTTAATTAGGGCACCACTTGGGGGATTTGCATTAGGCCCCCAAACTCCTAGCACCGCCCTGCTAGGACGTAAGACTAGCAGCCCTAGGCTAGAGCGGCTACATCGGCTACGGGGAAAATATTTTATCTAATATATCGTAGCAGACCACAAGATGTTGCATTGCGGCCCTGGTCGCTTTCACATAGCAGCACACACTGACTACCTTGTTATATCCGTGTTAAAAAAGGATAGAGCCCAATGTGACGTTGCAAGTCCCACGCCTTTTGTCCATTTATACCCCTCGACGCTAAAAAACTCTTGTTTTTGCGCTCCCGAGCATCCAATTCAAGCGATGTAGCAGTTATGGTTGTGGACATGCTAAAAGAATGTGAGCCACAAGACAACTGAGTCACTGAATCTTTTCAAAGTAAGGAATACATAATTTATAGTTACGTTGATTAAGGTGGACAAAATAATGGATGGACGACTTGTTCATTTACTACACCTATCGAAAAAGCTGAGTCAAAAGTCTAAAAGTTCAAAATTAGTTCAAGACGAGGTTTGTGCAGGTTGTCAAAGTTTTCGAGGAGCAATGTAAGACTGGATAGCTTGTACGATAATATCTATGCAAACCTCAGACCTGTTTAAGGATATATTAGTCCCAATGAACGATAAAATGGGATAGACATTGCAAACACACTTACAATTTACTTATAAATGAAAAATTGGCATTCTTAAATTCCGCGGGACTAAATTGACATAACTGAGTCAGACAATAAGTTTTCCTAATCGGTACTTGAGAATGTAAACAATATGAACTAGAGGTCATAAGTCAATTTGAACCAAGATTCTTCAACTTTTCGAGTAATCAAGGGAGGTCATGAATAAAAGTTGTTAAGAGATAAACAACCCCGAGTGGTCTATGTATTTCTTTTGTCATGCATGCTTCAATTCTAATTTTTTTGTTTCTTTATTAAAGTTTGGGGGAAATTTGCAACCCTCGATCTTTTAGATCTTTATTTGATTGAAATTATAATTAGTTGTATCCGTCGGTGTTTGGGTGTTGTTTTTGCGGCTGGTTTGTCGATTGCCTCCACTCTCGCTCTTGCTGTTGCTCCTATGTTGCATGGGGACATCGTAGCAGTTAGCTGGTTCTGGGTTTGGACCTTTATGGATTGGGGCATCTTGAACTGCTCGCTGGTTCGGGGTCCAACCTGTGTAGACCGGTTCTGGCTTGGTTCTGGTGTCAGTCCAGTTCATCCGATATGGGGTCTTAAATTGAGAGGGGTGTAGTTGTCTTGGATACGGGCTTTACTATTGGTTCGGGCATGGTTTAGTTGGGATAAGGTGTCGGTCTCAAGACTCTCAACCGTAGGGGATGACTTGAGCCTTGACCTAGGCTTGTTTCTAAGGCTTGAGTCGTGCCTGGTCCGGCGGAAATAACTAATTAGAATTTCAAAGCAAAATAGTTTTTAGGGTTTACACTTTCCACCCACCTTTACGTAACTCCTAGCAACATAGTTTTCTACTCAAAGCAAACTAATTCTAAAACTTAGAGATGCTCTCTTGATAGATGGAACAGACTTGTTACAAAGTAGAAATCCAATCCTTATTGGAAACAAATCCTAATTCTTGTTGAAACATTAAATTACTAACATAAACTAAATTAGAAAATTGGGAATATTCATTTGCAAATTCTCAACATTAAATTCCTAACATTCATTTGCAAATTCTGATGAAGAATATTCTACATTCATTCTTGTTCGCTGTTCACAAATATATTCAGTCTGTCACATCTTACTTCTTTTGAAGAGTTAAGATGGTTTACGTCGACTTGGCTTGATTTTCAGGCAGAAATGTTTATTGGTTTAATTCATAGAGCTATGAAGACTGATGTGAACTTCAAGCGGGTCTGTGCCTTTTCGAAGCGTCTTCTGCAGGTTTGTGAGTGACCGTGATTTGTTATCTTGCCTTATTTTACTGACTATAAGTTTATACTTAACATATAGGTGTAGGTAGTTAACTCTGAAATTCTAAGTCATAGACACACTTTTCTTTCTTTCTATTTCGTCATTTTATGTTACTGAACTTTAAGGACACAATCATTACCTTGTTTATTTTGTAAAATTTGTGGTTATCCTTGCGAGCTTGTGGTTTTCATGCGTTTTTGCAAATCTTTCGTAGTGTTTAATTCTCACTCGATTTGTCATCTACTATAAATATTTGGAGAAGACGAGAGATGGCCATGGAATAATACATTATTTGGTCTCTCTCTCTCTCACTCTATAATAATCCAAGCAACATGGTTTATGCTACTTGAGTAAAAATATTATAACCGATAGTCCATCTAAGATCTTATCCAACCACGTACGTACCTCATTTCCTAAACGGGTTACAAACAAGTGATGCTACTTTATGCATGAATGATGTACTAATGGGGATTATTTCGGCCATCAGAATGGTGGAAATTATTCCTGGCTATCTTAGACTGCTTGATATTTTTTTCTTTTCTAGGAGAATGGCTTGACCTTTTCCTGGTCCACATTGAGCTGTTCTTTCAAGTTGATTTTGATAATACTTTACCCCATTGGTAGTTATGAAAAAAAAAAAAAAACTGATTACCTATTGTACTTTTGATTTTGAAATTAAACCACAAGACTACCCGCTAATTCAGCTAAATTAACTTAGGGTGTGCTTGATACGGTGGAGAGAGTTGAAATCCAGACAGTTGGGCTTCCTGTGGTTTGAAAAAAAAGAATTGACTTGAGTGGATTTGGAAAAAAGTGAGTGAAATCTTGTGTTTGGTACATAGAGAAAGTGGTTTGGAAAAGGGAGAGCTGGCTAAGTGATGTAGAGATTGTTGGAATATATAGTGAGTCCGATGTGGGACTATATATCTCAACACGCCCCCTCACGTGTGATATGAGCTCAACACGTGGACGAATATATTTGGGTGACGCAGTGTAGCACGTGGGCCGTTGGGCTTGGCAAATGGAAGAAATGGCCGCTATGATACCTTATTAGAACTTTAAATGTATAGTCCCACATCAGACACAAATCTGCTGTACCAATCACGGCCTTGATCTACATTACATTGGAATGCTCAATGCCATAAAAAGATTTCCATCACATCTTTGAATACTAGTATACTACTGACAGGTCCTTTTTGTAATGAGTGAGAGCTACGGTAGAGTAAGTCCTAGTTCTTTACATTGAAAGGATAAGAAAGCAAAAGAAACAAAACGTGTTGGGTGTTCAAATAGTCCCTAACCTTTTCTCTCCTGGGACACTTGTCATTAAAAGCAGCTAAGAGATTATTTTCATCTCTTAAGGTTCAGTAGAAAAAACCATTCTCCAGTCCTGGAGTTATACATGTTAAACACCTAGTTGACATCAATTCAAATTGTCCCTGTATGTCTATACAAGTACTCTTTCACTGATAAGTTACTATCTTTTTTAGCATCCACTTTCTCAGAAAAATTGATCAATTAAGTATGTGAGCAGGTTGCGCTTCAACAGCCTCCTCAATTTGCATGTGGATGCCTCTTTCTCTTGTCCGAGCTTCTTAAAGCAAGGCCACCTCTATGGTGAGGTTTCTTTAGATATATTCGTTTTCTTTAATTTAATTGAAACCTCTTTCTCTTGTTACAATGATTACTCTTCATTGTACAGGAATATGGTGCTTCAGAGTGAGTCAATTGATGAGGATGTGGAACACTTTGTAGACGTGATAGACGATGACCCCAAGAGTGAAGAACTAGGGCCTTCTCCTCCTAAGCATTTAATAATCCAGGCTGGGACTGTTCAAAATGGTAACAATTGTGCGGAAAAGGAAAGGGACTCTTCTTCTGATTCAGATAGTGACAGCTCTCCAGCCTCAGAATCTGAAAACGATGATTTTGATGGAGATGATAACCTGATTGAAGGTAAAGTCGTAAGCAATGTTTGGGAATTCAAAACAGCCTCGGATTTTGGCAAAATCCAGACTAAAGCGTCCAACATAAGGTCTTTTTTGCCAGGAGGATACGATCCGCGACTCAGGGAACCGTCTTACTGGTATTTTTCACCCGCTTCTCCTTTACACGCTTTTTCTTCTTTTTATTTAGAAAATAAACAAACAAAGGCCACATTTTTATCATCAAAGTAAACTACTGGTAAAGGGGCTAGAAAGTTTAGGACTCGGCTGATTTCTTGTGAGGGTGATCCACATTGACAAGATTATTAGTGAAAGTTATCTCATCATATCACCTGAAAGTCAATTTCATGTTTTGACAAGCTTAAAACTTCCAGACCGGGCTGTTTTTGTAGGATTTCTTCTCCAAAATCGCCCTATGACTTATTTTCGTGTGACCATTATCAATGCTACTTGTTATTTTTATATCTACTACTTGTTATTTTTATATCTATATGGTAGAGCAAATTGTTTGAGTTAATTTCATGATATGCATTCTCATTTATATGTAGTGAATCTATTATTTATTAATAATTAATATTGAGTCCACTCCAAAGTAACATGTGCAAAGACTGTGTACCTCTTCTACTGTAAATAACACAACTAAAAAAGGTCTGTTTGATCGACAGCAATGCAGATCGTGCAGGTTGGTGGGAACTTGTAGTACTGGCTTCCCATTCACATCCATCCGTTGCCACTATGTCGAAGACTCTTCTTTCTGGGGCTAACATTGTTTATAATGGGAACCCTTTAAATGATCTATCACTTCCTGCATTTTTGGACAAATTTATGGAGAAGAAACCGAAGGCTGCCACATGGCATGGTGGTTCCCAGATTGAACCGGCGAAGAAGGTCAATAATTCTTTTTCTTCTATCATTACCAACTATTCTAGTAGAGTAATGGTTTAGGCTCCGATGTCCTAATTCCACTTTTCTATATATACATATACTCTGCAAATCCAGTTTTTTGCAACAACCCTGTAAAATTGGGAAAAATCTTCTTCTTTTTTTACTTGATCAGTGAGCTTTGTGAGTGTTCAATGACAGTTTGGATACAATATAAGTAATAAAAACTCAAAAGGAAAAGAGCAAGAATAGAAAATTAGAACATCAATTTGGTTCTTCCAAAGTCGCATCAGATCTCAGAAAGTGTTCTAATTCAATTTCCTAGTCAAGATTTACTCATACCTCTCAATCCCATCCACTAAACTTGATATCTTTTTCAGTTACTTAATTGAGTTTTCGTATGTATTATAATTTCTGAATGCTGATGGTTTTGTGCATTGACAATCAGTACAAATTAAGGGATTACTCAGAAGCATTAAGAGTTTTATTTTCTGACAGAATATTCTGTTTGCAGATGGATACAAGTAATCAGTTCATTGGTGCTGAAATTCTTGAGTTGGCTGAAGAGAATGTACCTCCAGAAGATTTTTACTTTCATAAGTTTTATATGAATAAAATGAGTTCCTCGAAGAAACCAAAGAAAAAGAAGAAAAAGAAAACCACTGAAGACGAGGCAGCTGAAGAGATACTTGGAGGGAATGGAACTGATGAAAGTGACAATGAAGATATTGGTGGTGATGAGAGTGACAACGAGGAGATTGAGAACATGCTGAATTCTGGGGACGTTCCTTCGGAAGCTGAAGGTGATTATGATTATGATGATTTTGACAAAGTAGCCGATGAGGATGATGAAGACTTGATTGGGAACGAGAGCGATGTTGATACAGACCTCCCTTCAGATTTTGCAGAGGAAGAAGATATGGAAGATGAAATTGAAGAAGATGGTGTTCCTGGTATTGTAGACACAGATGATAGTGTTGAGTTGGGTTTACACAAAAGGAAGACAAACCGTAAGTCTAAGGCATCTCCATTTGCTAGTCTTGAAGATTATGATCATTTGTTTAAGGATGAAGAAGACAGTTCTACAGAAGAGAAGGCCAAGCCCAAGCACAAGTTGCGGAAGAAGAGAAAGCCTTCTTCCGACTGACCTCTTCCCTTCAGCATCTGTTGGTCCTCTCGTCAGACCTGCTAAAAGAAATTTTGTAACATTATATTCTTGGGTCTTATTTTTAGTTCTGTAGAATTGGGTCAAATCCTATAAATTATCACTTCACAATGAGAACAAATTATTTATACGAGATGTTTGCCCTTTTATCATCAATCACGACCGGGCTACATGCGATTTTGTTTATTGCTTCAGCTACTCCAATTAGGTCAAAGAGAATTGGTTGCAAAACAACCAAAGGTATCTTCAATTAAGAACTTGGTCTTTTCTTGTGAATAATTTGGCCATACTGACTCAAAGTCAACTGAGAGAATGAGTTCATCAAGGGGAGAGGAGAGAAATAGGAGGCAAGTAAAAGTTCAGGGCTGCTAGCTCCGTGAGCAGCAGGTAGTGTTCAATAAGTGATGCTATGCGTTTTCCCTCGTGGCCTGACCAGATGGCTGACTTCGGGATAAAGGAGAAACGTAGACAGAATTAGAAGTTTAGCTGCCAATATGCACACCATAATCCTAGGTGAATTTTTCTATGGGAGATCGACAGGGTTTGATATTTGGCCACGACGCTGGAATTTTTCTGTTCAAGTTCGACAGGTTTTGATACTTGGCCACTGACCTATGGTTCGACATGTCGATGATGTTCCTTTCAACCCGGTGTATTTCGGGTTTCCGCTGCCTGATGAGATAGATTTCTTAGGAACAAAATGGTTGTATACAGCTACTGATTTGGTCATCTATCTAACCCATCAAGGGTCAGAAAGAAAAAAAAAAAAAAACTTGCAATAGCCTCCACTTATCTTCACTACTACTACTACTACTACTACTTATTACAACAGAGTGAAAACTAGAGAGAATGATCGGTGATAGAGACGAAGTCTGTTAGGTACCCTCTATCTTATCTGTTTTTATTAGTAAGTTCCTTAATTACTTAATTAGTAGGAGTTGTCTATTTAAGAGGGTGTAATGGGATTTAGAAGAGATAAAATTATCAAAAGTTGGAGGAACGATTCCCCTTGAAGCGAGTCGAAATTGGAGGTTGATTCCCCTTTAATCGAATCAAATTGGCTCGATAGGATCTAGCATCCTATCATCTGGTATCAGATTTACGTTTCTTTTCCTTGTTTCCACTGCAGCTCCTGATCCTCTCACCATCAACGTTCTTCTCTTCGTCATGGTTACTATGAAGGAGTTGAGCGAACACATCGAGGCACACGCAATCAAACTACATGAACTTACCACCAGTGTTCAAGAGATTAAAGATGGTCTGGCGACAATAATTGCTCGGCTCAATGTTGCCGATGTTCAACACAATCAAAACCCTAATCAAAGGCAAGGCCTTCCAGCGAGACAGCATCAACAACAACAAGAGTTAATCCAAATTCCTGCTCAGGGTTTTGATCACAGAAATCAAGACGCACAAGGAGGTCTGTTTCCTTATTGTAACGTTCGGCTTGAATTTCCAAAATTCGAGGGCGAGGATCCTCAAGGATGGTTATATCGTGCGGAACAATACCAAGACCTTCATGGTATTCCAAATGCCCATATGGTTCAGGTTGCAGCCATTCATCCCGTAACTGCGGATGCAATTTCATGGTGGCGATGGATGAAATATTCGGTAGGCGAATTAAATTGGCCTCAATTTTCTCGTGCATTATGCATACGTTTTGGCTCTCGACAAACTCAAACAAATACGCACGGTACGAGAATCTTAATCCGACTTTCTTCGTTTGGTAAATTTAGTTCCTGGAGTTCCTGAAACACATCTTGTGAGTACTTTTATATCTGGTTTGCGTGACGATATTAAAGCATGTATGCGCACTCTAAGACCAACGAATTTGACGGAGGCCTTTGAATTGGCTTTGGGTAAAGAAGGGGAACTGGCTGCAATTCACACATACTCTTCCCGACGCTCAAGCCCTCCAAATCCAGTTGCCACATCCGGATCTTCTTCTTCAGCTTTACCGCCGAATCCAGGGGTCAAACGACTTACATACGCTGAACAACAAGAACGTCGTAAAAGTGGTTTATGCTTTAATTGTGATGAACTTTTTCGCCCAGGCCATCGTTGTCAACGCCCCCAGGTTTTAATGTTGGATGTTGAGGATACCCAATCTGATGGTGTTCCCTTACAAGCAGGGTTGGAGGATACAAATCAAACCGAATCCACTCCGGAACAAGATCTGGAAGTCTCTTTGCACGCCCTCACAGGTACCACAAAGTCAGGAACTATGCGACTTACGGGAACTCTAAGAAAGCGCCCAATTACTATTCTTATTGACTCTGTGTCTACCCATAATTTTCTTAACCCATCCCTTGCTAAATATTGTGGTGTTATTGTTGATCGTGGGTTGTCTCTTCGTGTTTTAGTAGCTAATGGTGACTTCTTGCAAAGTTTGGGTTAGTGTACTGATGTGGAATTAGAACTTCAAGAATTTGTTTCTTCTTCCGAATTTCATCTATTGCCAGTTAATGGATGTGACGTTGTTCTTGGTGCATATTGGTTGCGTTCATTGGGTCCTATTATTTGGGATTTTGCCCAACTTACAATGCAATTTTGTGTTCATAGTCGGGAGTATACACTAATCGGAGATGGACCCCCATAGTCTCAGTTGTTGATAATGGTACTATTCACCGTCTTCTCTTCCAAGAACGCCAAGGGATCTTATTGCAGCATACAACACAACTAGAGGATATTACAACGCCTACTAGTCTACCAATGATTTTAGGGATTTTACAGCAATTTTCTGATGTTTTTAGCACACCGACGAGCCTTCCACCAACTCGTATCCAGGATCATCGCATCCCGCTCTCACCTGACAGTCCCCCGGTAAATGTCAGACCTTACCGTTATCCTCATATTCAAAAGAATGAAATTGAGAAGATCGTGAACGAATTAAAGGAGGCTGGCCTTATTCAACCTAGCTCGAGCCCTTACTCTTCTTTGGTGTTATTAGTTCGAAAGAAAGATGGTTCTTGGCGTATGTGTGTGGACTATAGAGCTCTTAACAAAATCACTATCAAAGATAGATTCCATATCCCGGTAGTCGACGAATTATTGGATGAACTTCATGGTGCCACTATTTTTTCGAAGCTCGACCTACGTTCGGGGTATCACCAAATTCGGGTTCATGATAAGAATGTTTTAAAGACGGCATTTCGAACTCATGATGGGCACTACGAATTTTTAGTCATGCCATTTGGTCTTTCAAATGCTCCTGCGACTTTTCAGAGTCTCATGAATGATATTTTCCGTCCTTATTTGCGAAAATTTGTCTTGGTCTTTTTTGATGATATTCTGATATATAGTTCCTCCCTTATCGAACATGCCAAACACCTTTCCCTTATCTTTGGCTTACTGCGACAACACAACTTATTTGTCAAGGAATCTAAATGTTCTTTTGGACAAGCATCTATTGCTTATTTGGGTCATGTGATTTCAGCTATTAGGGTGTCCGTCGACAATGAAAAATTCTGCACTATGTTGGAATGGGCAGTCCCTATATCCTTGAAGGCTTTACGAGGATTTCTCGGATTAACGGGTTACTACCGTAAGTTTGTTAAAGATTATGGTAAGAAAAGTGCACCCCTCACACAATTGTTGAAGAAAGATTCGTTTGTGTGGAGTGATGCAACTGAACAATCCTTTGCCGGTTTAAAAAAGGTTATGACTTCAACTCCAGTTTTAGCACTTCCAGATTTTACACAGGAATTCTCTCTTGAGTGTGACGCTTCTGGCAGTGGTATAGGAGCTGTTCTCATGCAAGCGGGCCGTCCAATCGCGTTTCTTAGCAAAGCGCTTCCAGGGCAAAATATTAATCTCTCTGTTTATGACAAGGAAATGCTTGCTATTGTATTTGTTGTTCATAAGTGGAGACATTATTTATTAGGGTGGCATTTCAAGATTTATACGGATCATCGTAGCCTTAAGTATTTTCTGGAGCAACGCCTTTCTTCGTTTGAACAACAAAAGTGAGTTTCCAAATTGCTCGGATACGATTACGAAATTATATATCGGAAAGGTTCAGAAAATCTAATTGCTGATGGTCTATCTCGCATACATGAAGGGTTTACTTCACATGTTATATATCTTCTCCCCTGTTTTCTAGTGTTGCTGAAATTATTAAGGAATGTCATTGGGATCCAGCCACACTAGCCATTATTCAACGTCTCAAACATTCGTCTCTACCGGGTGAGCATTACTCGTTCCAAGGTGATACTCTTCGTTATAAAGGATGGATAGTCATCCCATCATCTTCTTCTTGGTGTGCAAAGGTACTACATGATTTTCACGCTACTTCTCAAGGGGGCCATTCGGGGTTTCTTCGTACTTATCGACGAGTTATGCAAAAAATTTATTGGTTGGGTTTGAAGAAAGACACAAAGTCATTTGTTGCTAATTGTGATATTTGTCAACACAACAAGGTAGAGGTTGTTTCTCCCCCTGGGCTCCTTACTCCATTACCTATACCGGATGATGTTTGGCTCGATTTATCCATGGATTTTATTGATGATGGGTTGCCGACCTCAAATAGGAAGACTTCCATTCTTGTCGTCGTTGATCGCTTGTCTAAGTATGCTCATTTTACAGCTTTATCCCACCCTTATACGACAACTACTATTGCCGATATCTTTGTTCGTGATATTGTTCGTTTGCATGGGATGCCGCAAACTATTGTTAGTGATCGTGATCCAATATTCATAAGTAATTTTTGGGAAGCTTTTTTCACCATGAATGGGACCCAACTTTGTCGCAGTTCCGCTTATCACCCACAAACTGATGGACAAACCGAGGTTACAAATCGCACGTTGGAGACATATTTACGTTGCTTTGTTGGCCACCAACCTCATAAGTGGACTAGTTTGCTACCTTGGGCCGAATGGTGGTATAATACCACTTATCACTCAGCAATAAAGATGACACCGTTTGAGGCAGTTTATAGTCGACCGCCACCAACCATTAGCTCATACCTTCCGAACACTACATCAGTTCATGCAGTTGACATTGCTCTTCGTGACCGTGATCGTACTCTAGCACTTCTTAAGGAGCACATGCAACTTGCTCAAGCACGAATGAAGTTTTATGTGGATCAAAAGCGAACAGAGCGCATTTTTTAGGTCGGTGATTGGGTTTTTCTTCGTCTCCAACCTTATCGTCAGTTATCAGCTACCCCACAGGGGTTTACTAAGTTTTCTCCACGATTTTATGGTCCTTTCCGTGTAATTGAGAAAATTGGTCCGGTTGCTTACAAGTTGGATCTTTCCTTGGGCTGTCGTTTGCACCCTGTTTTCCACGTTTCTTCTCTGAAATTGAAACTAGGGGCTCATGTCCAAGCTCTTCCTCAATTACCTACGGTTCAAGATACTGAATCTCATACTTGGACACCTTCTCATACTTGGACACCTTCCAAAATTCTGGATCGTACTATTTTTCAGAAACATAATCGTGCTGCAACTCGATTGTTAATCCAATGGGAGGGCAAACCTGTCGAAGAAGCTACTTGGGAGGAGTACTATGATTTTCGTGCGCGTTTTCCTGACTTTTCGGCTTGAGGACAAGCCACTTTTTAGGGTGATAGGATGTTAGGTACCCTCTATCTTATCTGTTTTTATTAGTAAGTTCCTTAATTACTTAATTAGTAGGAGTTGTCTATTTAAGAGGGGTGTAATGGGATTTAGAAGAGATATAAAATTATCAAAAGTTGAAGGAACGATTCCCCTTGAAGAGAGTCGAAATTGGAGGTTGATTCCCCTTTAATCGAATCAAATTGGCTTGATAGGATCTAGCCTCCTATCAAAGTTAGACGTTTTCGAAGAAGGTCTCTCTCTCTCTCTGTTTATATCTCTAATGATTCTCTGTTATTGTTGCATATCTTCCCGATGCAAGTGCTGGAGGTGGATCGGATAGCGATATTTGTACGCCCCATTAACAATTTTACTCATGTGATTTCATTCTCTAAAAATTCAATCTTTATAAATTATCTTATTACTCTAAACATTTTATTAGAATATATTTGTTTTCAAGCAAACAAAACCATAAATTACAAAGAGCAAGTACCATTGTTCACAAAAAGGTTGGCCTCCAAGGGCTCAAAAATAGAAACAGCTGGAAAAAGAGTGCCCCTCGCGGCGAGGGCATGTGCCTCAATATTAAGAGATCTACTGATGTGGCAGAAATGAAAGTCGGAAAAACAGGAAGCAACGCCCAGAATGTCAGGAGCAAGGGTAAGGGCTCCCCAAGATAACTCATCAGAACCCAACTCGTATGCACGGACCAGTCGCCTGCAGTCCGTGAGCACTACCACCTTTTCTAAACCTACTGAACAAGCCGCCCTCATGCCGTGAATCACTGAGATCGCCTCAGCCTCTTTCGCGTCTTCCGCTCTGGTAGAGGCGTGCCTTGCACCAATAACAGCTAAGTTATAAGTTTTAATCACAAAGCCCGATCCTCCCTGGGAATCTGAGTTGGACCAGGCCCCATCAACCAGAACAATATGCCACTCCTCTTCAACAATTGGGAGTGGGTGGATATACTGCCTGGTCGTGAGCTGGTTCAGGGGGGAGGGGTTAACAATGAAAGATTTGGCCCTGTTAAAATAGGAGGAGGGGTTATCAGTGGCATTATTGAACACAAAGTCATTGCGACTCTCCCATAAACAAGATAGCGCTGATCAAGGCCTAGGAGGGGGCTGGATTGGTCGCTTGTCTGTTAGTCAACATCTGAATAATATGAAGGAGAGAATCATAATAGGGCCAGTTATTGAAATCAAGAGAAATGTCAAAAGTATACCAGGTTGCTCGAACTTTCTTACAAAAGAACAGAACATGAGTGGTAGTTTCCTCTTTTTCGAGACACCGGGGGCAAGTTGCTTCCCTGTTGTGGTCAACAAACCTTAGTTTGTGGTTGGTGGGGATCCCATCCTGCAAGGCTTTCCAAACAAAAAATTGAATACGAAATGGGACATTCATATGCCAGACGTTGGTCCACAAAAGGTTGTGGGAAAAGAGCTCGGGCGGGCAGATGTTAAGGTTGGTACGGTAAACTGATTTAGTCGTAAGAAGGCCATTTGTCTCAGGTCGCCATCACAGAGTATTCTTGGAAGGGTAAACACTGAGAGGGATGCTGAGGATGGCTTCGGCAATATCTTGCTGGAAGATAGTCCGAACCAGGGATGCCTTCCGGCGACGCTGAGTAGGGCAGATAAGCTCGCTAACCTTGGAAATGGGACAATGGCAAGGCTGCGGGCTGAAGGGACGACCGTAAGGGATGTTCGGGATCCAGGGTTCGAGCCAGCAGTCGATATTTTGACCGTCTCCGACATGCCAAATGAGGTTGCTCCAGATCCGATTACGGGCCGCGATGATCCCTTTCCAGATCTACGAGTCCGAAGGTTTCGTCGAGGCGGTCATGATAGATTCCTTGGGAGAGTATCTCTTGACCAGGTTATAAGCCCAAAAATTTTAAGGCTCTTTAATGACTCTCCAGAAGAGTTTAGCCAGAAGGGCGTGATTATGAGAGAGCGCCGTCCGGATACCCAGTCCTCCCCATTTGAGGGGTCAATAAATAAACTTTCATCCGATGAGATAGGCTTTCCTGTTGCCATTGGCATTAATACCCCAAAGAAATCTGGAATTAATCGAATCCAGCCTTTTACAAGTCTGAATTGGAAAAGGAAAGACCGACATGTGATAAGAAGGGATGCTGAGTTAACAGCTTTAATAAGAGTAATGCACCCCGCTTGACAGAGGTTCTTAGTTTTCCAACCCTCTATCCGATCGGAGACGCGAGTGATGATATCTTAGAAGTTCAGCTCTTCTTGCGATCAAATTCGAGAGGGGCGCCCAGGTATTTGTCGCCGCCTTTATCTTTTTTGATGTGGAGGATATTCTGAATGAGCTTAGTGTGGCGGTGGTGGCAATTTCTACAGAAGAGAATGCAGGACTTGTCGAAGTTAATCTCTTGGCCGAAAACCGTTTTGAAGGTGGTGAGGGCATCAGACAGAATGCCAGCTTCCGAGAGGGTGGCCTTACAGAAGATGAAGCAGTCGTCTGCAAACAAAAGGTAGAAAATCGGGGTACTGCCTCTCGCCGTTTTAATGCCATGCAGCTCTCCTTCGTTCTCGTGTTTGAGGATGATACGAGAGAGGTCCTCAAAGCAGATAAGGAAGAGAAAGGGGGATAGGGGTCTCCTTGTCTGAGGCCCCGCTCGGGTTTAAAGAAGCCAAAGGGAGAACCATTAAGATTGAAGGAGAAGTTGGTGGTGGAAATACATTGGCGGATCTAAGAGCACCACTTTTCGCAAAAGCTCATGGCTTTCATAGTGTCAATGAGAAAATCCCATTCAATGCGATCAAAAGCTTTGCTCAAATCTAGTTTGATCGCCATGTTCCCCTTAGGCCCTTTTTTTCTTTTTTATGGATCTAAGGATCTCTTGAGCCATGATGATGTTGTCAAAGATTTGGCATCCAGGGATAAGGCGTTCTGGGAGGGAGAGCTGATTTTATCTAGGAGGGGTTTCAAGTGTGTAGTCAAAATCTTCGTGATGATCTTAAATTGGACATTACACAGGCTGATAGGCCGGTAATGATCCAGGGAGGTAAGGTTTTTCTTCTTAGGGATAAGGGTAATGTTCGTATGGTTGAATTATGGGAGGAGGCGGCTGGTCTAAAAGAAGGTGATAATAACATTGTAGATATTATCTTTGATGGTCTCCCAGGATTTTTGATAGAAAAGGGGGGTGAAAACCATCAGGGCCAAGAGCCTTATTGGGGTTCATGGAAAGAAGGGCTTCCTGGACTTCCTTCATAGTGGGATCTCGAGTGATCAGGTCATTGTCGTCCGGGGTGATCAGAGACTCGAAAAGATTCATTGAGGCGACCTTAAGGGTGGGTTTAGCTGAGGAGAAGAGGTTCTGATAGAAGTCTAAAAAAGTATTACCAATGGTAGTACGGTCTTGAGCCCAAGAGCCGTCCGGAGTACGAATAGAATTGATAGAATTTTTCCTCCTGCGGCAGATGGTAGAGACGTGTAAAAACCTGGTGTTGCGATCACCCTCTTTAAGTCAGGTTTCACGGGATTTGTCTCTCTAGATGGTTTCTTCTTGAGAAAGATTTTGCTCCAGCGAGTTCAGGAGCTGACGCTCAAGGATTTCATTATGTTCGGAGTAAGGCTCTTTTTGGATCTGCCCAATCTGGCCACGAAGCTGTTGAATAATCCCCGATTTGGAAGAGAAGGTCTGGTGATTCCATTTGGTGAGCAAAGCTTTTGTATGACGCAGCTTTTTGTAGAGCCGAAGGGGGCGTGAGCCAGTTTGGTTGACATCCCAGGCTTCCTTGATCACCGCATGATACTCCTCATGCTTAGCCCAAAATGATTGGAAGTGAAATTTCTTGGGGAGCTGATGATGTGAAGGAATGGTGTTAAGAATGATAGGGTCGTGGTCAGAGCCGATAATGAGTAAGTTGAGGATAGCCGCATCTGGGAAAGACATTCTCCAGGTGTCATTTGCAACCGCTCGATCAAGGCGGAACTTAGTAAGATCCGTCCCTTTGTGTTTGTTGGACCAGGTGAAGGGGATGCCCGTGAATCCGAGGTCAATCAGGGAGAAGTTAAAAATGAAATCGGCCAGGGGATTAGAGGCCAGTTGATCGAAGGGGGTTCTACCAAACTTTTCCTCGCGCGATATGGTCTCGTTGAGGTCTCCCATAACGATCCAAGGGATATGGATGGAGCGAGCCAGGTTGGTGATAAAGTCCAAGTAAGGGCCCCGTTGAGCGTGTTCTGGTGACTCATAAGTAAAGGAGCTCATCCAGTGAGTCGGACGAGGGTCAATGTCAGGGTTAGAAGGGGCGGTAGTAAAAAGGACGACGATGCTTCTAGGCGAAGAGGCGAGAATCGTGAGGTCGACGTCTTTATGCCAGGCTAGCCAGAGGCCCCCCATGACCGACGCTAGCAGGGACGCAATGAGAGTGATCGAAATCCAGGGTAGAGAATTTTCTGGATAAGTCAGGATCCGTACTTTTAGTTTCAAAGAGGAAGATGACGTCAGGATTGTGTTTTTTTTTATGTTGCGGATCTCCCGGAGAGTGGAAGGCTTTCCATTCCCCCTACAATACTAGGAGAGAACAATCATTGGACACTAAGGGCCGGTGTCGGGTCCGCTTCCGAGAGAGGTATAGTCGATTGTTGCTCAGGATTGGTCTGCTTATATCGACGGTGATCAGGGTTGTTTTGCATATATCGCCGATGAAGAGGGCGACCAAGAAAGGATCGTTCGTGCTTTGCGGCCGAGACGAGCAACTGTCTGGCCGAAGGGATAAATTGTCTGCGCCCGATGCTTCTGTCGGGAGGACTAGACGTGCGCCTATGATTCCCAGGTAAATCTCCACGGGAAGAGGAGAGATTCCAATGGCGAGTCCTGGAACAAAGTTTCCAGAGATCACGGAGCCTAAGCTGAAAGGAATGAATAGGGAGTCCTTTCGCTTGCAACCTAACAGAGGGCTGAGAGAAGCAGAAGTGTTTGGAAGCGAATTTCTTCATAAAATTCCTTCCCCACTCTTTGCTACCCCAGGGTTCAGACTTGTGGTGATTGCTAGTGGGAATAACAGGAAAAATGTCGACACTCGAACTGGGGTTGGCTAATGCATGTGCTTTTCCATGTCGTGGGGGTTTAGGAGCATACCAATGGGTAATCCTATGAGAAGCTTTTTTAAGTCTATAACCAAAGACTCTAGAGATGACATTATCAGAATAAGAATTAAAAAGATGATTGTGTTTATATCTCCATTTTTCATAGTAAAAGATTCTTTTAGGACAGATAGAAAGTGCAGTCAATTGAGATGAAGGAGCATGCAGAGTACATAAAAATGGTGTAGTAAATCGAAGCGATGAAGCATGCGAGTATGGTAAAGTGTGTATGTGCTTATATGTTGTAAAATCCAAAATACGTACCTTTGTGTGATCTCCGGAGTCCTCAGAAGCCTCTTTGTTGTGAGTAGGTGTTCGCTGCCATTTTGGTGTAGAACTTCCAGGTTGAAAATTCGGTCCATTATGCTGCCCAATACAGTTCAAATTGTCAAAAAAATCCGCAGTGGTTGGCGTATTCCAGCCGGAGCTTTCGGCTGATAAACTGTCAAAAAAATCTTCGTCGGTTGATGACAGATAGGGCTGGACAGAGGAAGGAGAGAGAGGTAAGGATCCTGGCAGGAAGAAAAAATGTATGTTGGCGGGTCTGCGTCGGGGTCCCTGAATCTGAGTCGGTTTGGGCTTGAGAAAAGGTTTAAAAATCACAGTTTGTGGGCTTGAGAGAGTTGAGTGGGTCTCACTGAAATGGGCTGTGGAGGGGATCCCTAGTGGGTTGGGATTGAAGTTCAACAAACGGGGTAGCAGCTGCGAGCCCAAAGCAGAGGATAGCCCAACGTGTTTGTGTTTTGTTGTAAACGAAGAAGGCCCATGGTCCAATGGAAACTTGTTGAAGTCAAGCTTGATATGTTGATGAGTGGGGCAGTCAGTGCAAACAAATCTGACGAGTTGGTCTCCAAATCTTCTTAAAATTTGCTTTTGTTTTTGAATGGCGTGTGAGTTGGCTGATTAGGTGGGCCCAGCTGGGGAAAACCATAAATGTGATTTGAAGTGGTTGTCATCTCATACCCATTTAGCAGTCATTTTGTAGCCGTTATAACTTCGATTGTTGCTCCTGGTTTCTGCTGTCTGTACATTAGGTCTTCCCAATGTCTGTGGACTGTCAGCTCTGAAGCCTCCTGAGGTAAGGTGTGTCTGTCGTCTACCGGACCTTGTGGCAATCGGTCAAAACGGAAATGGGGCTGTTGGTCCTTCTCCAGAGTTTTAGCCATCGTCCGAGGGTGAGACGACCACCGATTCAGATTAGCAATGGCCATTTGAATAATGTGCCCAATCCCTTCTCTGTTAATGTCGTCCTGAGGTTCCTTCTTGTTACTCGAAAATGTGTCGGGTTGTCGATTAGTTTGTTGGTATTGGGCCTCCGAAGAATGCTTGGGTGGGTGTACCTGAATCTGTTTACCGAACGGGAATACAATGGGTCTGGTGATATTGTGCCTGAGTCGTTCGTGGCGGTGATGGGCGAAGTCCGGACAGGATTCAAGGGAGTGCGAAATAATTCTGCAAAAGGCAAAAAAACCCTCTAAGCGTTCGTATTTTATCGTTAATTTTGCCTCTCCGTAACGGCCGGGCCGGGGAACTTGGATCGAGAAAACTAAAGGCTTATCCGTAAACAAGTTGACCTGGATTCTCACGAAACTTGTTCAGAGTGGTTCTGGTTCTTTGTGCGGAAGTCGCTAGTGACGTACTCGCCAATCTTGTTGCCAATGCAAACTAGGGTTTCCGGGTCGTGAAGACAACATGGCAAGCCTGAGACTTGCACCCAACATAAGTATCTCAAGAACTGTAATTCAGTCTAGTGGAGCATCGGATCGTAGGGTTGTTGAAGGATGGAATATCCAAACACATTGGCCGGTGGAGCCGCGAACACTGTCTGAAAATCCCGCTGATTTGCAAAGTTTGCCGTAAAAATCTTCGTATCTCTTTCGTAGGCAATGGGAGGGATTGTGGCAATCAATTTTGACCATTCCCTTTTAACCCCCTCACAAATGGTAAAGTCGCGTATGTCCGATGATAATGATTTAAAGGCAATGGCATATTTCCACCGCGCTTGAAGTGTCGCCCAAGACAAGGGATCGAGTTTAAGGATCGGAGTGGGATCATGGGTGGTACAATATTTCATGAGTTCCACTATGTCGTGGTTTGAAGATGATTCACCTCCTTCCGGCATGCTGAAGAAGAGAGAGGGAAGGAGAAACAGGCCAAACCCTAGGCAGCAAAAACGGGTACAGAAAGTAAAAGTTTACGTATCTTGTATGGGAGGTGGGTGTGGTAGGTGGGGTGTGGGGTATGAGGAGAAAAGAAGATGGAAGGAGGTAGGTGAAGTACGGAGGGGACCCGAGAAGGAAGGAGAGGGGAGGGGTTAGGTGGGAGGGGAAAAAAATCTATCTCTGTCTTGCAAGGTTTGGTTTAGAAACTTATATGATACGAGCACTTAGGCCCGCGCTAACGCGCATGCTAGACCGTTATGCTCAATTACTAATTAGACATTAATGGTGCATAAAATCGGTAATTAAAAATATGATTTATACCCTATGAGATGGAAATTATAATAGTAGTGTAGCATGGTTTTTCAGCAAAGCAATTTAAGATAAGATAATAAAAAGTATATTATAAACCAACACTCAGACTTGCAACATGTCTTTGCCTTAACCCTAAATCAGTTTGACTCTGAGCCAAATTATATACTAAGACATATGTATGAACATGTAAGCAAATAATACACATAGGGGGCTTGCAAGACATGAAGAGGGTTAAAAGCTTTGTATACTATAATTGGTTGTCAAATAACCTCTAAACTTGGTGGAGGGAATTAGAAGGTTGTATGTAATGTAAAATACAATATCTATTGTTAGAAGGACTAAAAGCCTCGTAACCTTAAAGTTACAAACAACTTAGCAGTTGCACAATAATGAAGTGAAAATAAAAGCTAACCAAATCTTGTTATAGATGAAAGATTACAGCTGTAACTTGTGTTGCATAGACACGATGTGTACATCAACAATAGAAATATGGTCTTATAAAGAGGTGATGTCTAGCATTACCTGAATTCCAGTTATTGCCATCATCAAGCTCTCAACTACTGTAACACTGGCATACATGCACAATTCGAATAACAAATGATGGACAAATCCTAGATGGAGGTGAACAATGGAGTAACATATGGTTCCTGAAATAAATGTTTATCATCATCAAGGAAGACAACGTTGAAATTGTATTACTGATAACAAATGCAGTCACGCAAGCGATCCAGATGGATTCGAACCATCATCCTCTCAAAGTATGAGAAGCTCTTACCAATTTGAGCTTATGGATTCATAGGAAAGAGATCGAAGACAAAAATAACTTATAACAAAATACCTAACCATAGACAGATCATATCGCTTGAAAAATCTAGTAAATAAGATTTAAAGCTTACCTCTAAGGCCTAAATTATAAAAATTGATAGCTTGGTTAACCATCAAGATTGATGGTTCAAGCTCAGTATAGGTTGGGCAGCTTCAGCTTCAGCTTCAGGACACCAAATACTAATAAAACTAAGAAAAGCTTAATTAATTAAGCATAAGGGTTCCAGTACTTACATTGATATGACACCTCTTGTTGGGAACATTACAAGTTTTGGTGGAATTATTTACTAGAGTTTCTTCCCCTTTGGTCTTCTCACATTTCTCCGTTTGGTTCTTTAGTCATAATAGTAAAACAAGGTGTAACCGTGTAAGTGATGTTGAAAGATGAAAACAGAGACCAAACTATCAGTTTCAACATAATTAATCTATGAGTTAATTGATTTACTTTGGGGAAAGTCTTGTCACATGATTTAACATGTCGTTGAACTGACTGCTAGTGTCAAGATAACATAATAATCCAACCAAATAACATATGTGGAGGGGTACCATCTCAATCCAAAAGACTATCTCAAGACGTTAAGCAACAAAATACATGCCTTGAGTGTATGATAACGATCAAAGTATCAAACTACATAAATTTGATTTGATTCTAGGGGTTTTGTTTGTGTGATTTGATTGGAATCTAGGGTTTTTGTATGAATTGGATTGGATTAGGATCGAGGGTTTGATGTTGTTATGGGAATTGGGTTTTGTTTTAATTGGGTAGTTGTATGATTGGGTTGTGTATGGTGAGATTTGATTTTGCATTCACGGTGATTTGATAAAATAAATAATTTGTATTGTATTCAGGTCCAATGCTGGAAAATTCTTATTCTACAACTGGAGGACCTCTATCTCAAAGCCAAGTACAAGCTGGGAATACTTCTATAAGTTCCATGTTCTCCCTTTGACATGAATAAGTTTTAACATGAATGAGTTCCCTCGGTTGAGTGGTCGTCCTGGTTCTATGAGGACATCAAGGCCAATTGGGTAAATTTAAGAGTTGACCTTACACTTATGTTTTTTGCTTTGCTTTTATGTGCTTCAGTTTGTATGTACCTTGAAAAGAGCTTGATGCTCTGATAGCATGTAAAAAGTGCTGGAGTGGGTTTCACTATCACAAATAATCATAGATTATATAAGTATACTGTATCTCCATTTTCTCGCTGAACCTTAACTTGGTACAATCAACCACCTTGTTGTTCTTGCAAGTTGATCTAGATGAGTATTAATGAGGTCCTAATGTATACTGATATTTTCTTTAGGAATTTCTTATCCTTGCTTTTGCTTTTATTTGCTCCTACCCCTAGTGCGAGTTTGTTCTTGCTTGGCTTCTCATGTGACTTTGAATGTGTTGTTTGATTAATGAAACGTTTTCATTATTAAAAAATAGAGCAAAAATTGACGAAAGTCATATTTGATTGCAAAAAACTGTCTTCTTCAATTTGTACATATCATGTTGGTGGTCTGATTTTTTTCATCTTTATTCTTCATATTATTCCTTGGGATTGGAAAGTTGAGTCATCATTGAAGATGACTTAAAGACTCGTAATATTTTTTTAAAAATATCGTTCTGGTCGCATTTGTAGGAGCTATGAATTAATGGAACACATGCTCAAGGTATATATCTATGAAGAAGGAGAAAAGCCCGTCTTTCTTACCCTTTAGCTCGCAAATGTTCCACTTAACTTTATATGATCCCTTGAATAAGGCAAAGTTAACGGAGCATTTGAAAAGCTGTGGATACAATTGCTTCAAAATATTGTTTCTGGGACAGAACTAGTGGAGCAGATCATTTTCTTGCCTCTTGTCATGACTGGGTATCTTCTCTTTATGTTAAATTTTACAACTTTAATTACTTAAACGTCATTCCTGGGCACTATACCCCGGGCTGTTAATTATAACAAGAGATACTGAAAGAGGAACGCCCTAGTCCTGGTTAACCGAGTCATAAAATATTAGCTATTGTAACCTATGTCTACAATACACTTTATTATTTTTGCTAGGTAAGAATACTTTCATATAGGGGGGTGTCATGGACACCCAACTATACATGCATTCGTCACTCCACTGAGGTCAGTATTCATCCTGCACTCCACTAAAGATAAGAAATCGAGTGATATAGAAATTTCTAGTGAAAATCTAGAAAAAATTTGAGAGAATTTTGAGGGGGGAAATATGAAGGGGAACATCTAAATGAAGAGGAAACAACTTGTTAGAAATTTGGTAAGTTAATTGTCTAATGAGAAAAACAAAAAATACATAGAGAACTTTGAACATAGTGTACTGATGGACATCTTAAGAGAAAAAATTAAGATTTACCTGGATGCCGGTATGATTGCATGGATACCGCTATGACTGCAGAGATACAAATCAAACTCCGTGGGGTGACAGATCATTGTATCAACAACAGTTCCTGTATCATCAAAGGAGCATTACAATTATATTTAGAAAAGAAAGACACTAATACATGTAGCAGGAAATCAAAACATATAACCAAAAGGTGATTTAAAAAATTCAACCTGGCATAATGTTCCCACTTTTTCCATAGGAGTTACGATCAATAGTAAAAAAACGTGTATGATGTCTCTTTTATACGACAATAAATGTCAGACGAGGAAGATAATTCGGCTCTATAGAATGACAAGTCTGGAAAGATTGATAGAGAGAGAGCAAACTGTCATTAAAAGCATACAAATAGAAGAAAAGAGAAGAAAAAAGTACAAAGGCCAAAATGACGAAACTTGCCTTGTAGATGGCATCCACCTCATAAAGCAGAACTTGACTGAATTGACCCTCGCTTACACCATCTCTGGAAAATACATAAAGTTAGTTTGCAGAAACTGAAAAACATCAAAAAGAAATAATACATTCAAACTTATAAGATCGTTAAAAAGAATTACCTGTAGAATATGATCCGTGAGGGATTCTGATGCCCATTCGCCCTGTAAAATCCCTTTAAGTGGTGTCTGGATAACCAAGAAAAAAACACACAAGATCAGAGGATTATAGAAAAAAATTAAATGAGTGTCGAGATATCATAAGTGCTGTCTGATAACCAAGAAAAAAACACAAGTTGATAGGAATTCTAGAGAATATAAATTAGTATAAAAATTTCATTAGTATCTTACATTGTCATTTCTGAAGATATGAAATGATCTCTTGACGATGGGCTTGTGTAGCCACCAGAGCTCGGTACTCAGTAACCTCAGGCCAATCTAAGGATGCTACTACCTATAAAATAGCTCAATTTTCAGTTAATCAATACACATCACAAAATTTCAAAGTAGAAAACACGAAAAAACCTATACTTACTGCTGCTATGGAAGGACTTGAATCTTCCCCTGGCTGTGGATGAGTAGCATCCGCACCAAAGATAAGGATTTTCATTGGTCCGTGTCCGTAACTAAAAATGAAAATGC
Source organism: Kingdonia uniflora (assembly GCA_014058105.1). Lineage (NCBI taxonomy): Eukaryota > Viridiplantae > Streptophyta > Magnoliopsida > Ranunculales > Circaeasteraceae > Kingdonia > Kingdonia uniflora. The sequence goes on along the minus strand of JACGCM010000779.1, from coordinate 370,980 downwards.
AAATTGGATTCTTTACTAAAAGAAAAGTTAGCAAAATAAATGTCATACCCCCTAGAATTACAAAGATAATCTATCTCATCAATGAAAATCGCGTTAGGCGCATAAGCTCTTGCCAGGTCAAATAAGCATCGAACCATACACTCACTTCCCCACGCCATTTTGAAGCTGAAGTAGCAGAAGAGACATTGAAAAATGATTTGAGGCTCTTTTCATACTCAGGAATTAAGTTTTAAAAGATTTGAGGCTCGAATACCAATATGGTTAGAGATACCTGAAAATATTGGGCATTCACAAAGGAAGGATGCCAATTTCTTCTCAAAGTCGTTTTGCTTCAGTTAGGCCAGCGACATCATCCCATCTAATTCCGAGACTGGTCTCCAAGACATCCCTTTCGAGCATGTCTGCCAAATCTTGATCAGGTCCTTCATATTGTCCCCTTATTGTCTTCCCTTCTTCAGCATCACCGTTCTAACAACAGAACAAGAAATCAAATCATAAAAAATGCATGTACTATACATATATATATAAAATAATAAAGCTAAACTGAAACCAATATTCATGTCCGTGAAAAGAGAAGACAACTGAACTTGATTTACCTAAAGCTCACATATGAGGGTTAAGATGTATGTAAGAAGAGAAATTCTATAGTATGAACTACGAACAGTACTTCCTTTTGGTCTTGCATTTAATATCTACTATAGAAACACCCTCTGCCCAAGATCTATTTAGCATGAAGTATTATACTTCATAAAAAGGTTTCCTTATGCAAAGAACACAGTTATTGAGGAGCATATTCCCTATAAACAATGTTCACTACATAACTGATTGTGGCGGGAGAAGTTATCACTCTAGCGATTGAGCTGTGAGGGAAGAAACCTAATATATACACATGAATACAAACCCAATCTCTTTTCTGTAGGTGTTCACACACCCTTTATATATCTTTATGGACTAATGTGAACAAATCTAGAGAAGAACTTGATGATTTCCATTGATCAATCTATGCTCATTGAGGAGCATGTTCCCTATAAAACAATGTTCACTACGGAACTGATTGTGGCGGGAGAAATTATCACTCTAGTGATTGAGTTGTGAGGAAAGAAACCTCATATATACACATGAATACAAACCCAATCTCTTTTCTTCATATGTTCGCACGCCCTTTAAATATCTTTATGGACTAATGGCTCAATGCACATGTTATAACAGTGTGTTATAGAATTCCTTAAAATCATTTATGACATAGATGCACGTAACAATTCTGCATCAATAATCACACAAAAATGGCTTATTTACCAAATGTCTAAATAATCATATGAATATTGCATAATTGAACTAGATGGTTAAGAATACATGATATCCAATATTAAACTAATAAAATATTAGATTTTAAAGAGATAAATAATCATATTCTAACACTTTCCACTATTATGAGACACTCCACATACAAAATTTTGTAACTGAAATTCGATGGTTAAGAATAGAGGTGCACGTACCAAAAATTACGTTACAGCATAATTTCCTTGAGTCGACTGCCATTTTTGAGCGTATAAAGAGATAAATAACTCCACTTAAGTCAAACTAATTTGCCACGAAAATATCAACTCTACAACTCAAATACCAACATTAAAATTTACAAAGTCGTACTCGCTACATATATGATGTGTCTGTTTGATTCCATTCGGACTTATATAAAGCACACATTTGAACCATGTTCCAGTAGCCATTCCCAATGCCATTGGTAGGACAAAACCACAAATCTTGTGCATCAAATAATACATAACATAATTGTCAAATCTTTGACATAAGGAAAACTAAATTTCAGGATTAGGAAGAAAAGTTTAATATGCAATGGTTAATAAGAGAAGTGTGCCAAGAAATGTTTGTAATAATTCCGCATGTGTCCAAATTCTCTTCAACAACCGGTCAACAACTATCTATGCTTCCAGATCTGACTCTGCTATAGCACTGATATCAAAAGTAACAACAAGATGATGCAAACATATAAATAGATACAAAACTGCACTAGACGGTGATATGACACCTATGTATAAATATAAAAAGGTCTTGAGCTGCTACGAAATACATTTGGGATAACAGTAAAAGGGGGTACTTTTTCTTTCAAACAACGACCATTAATTAAATGATAAGTAAAGAAAGAAAAAGGGAAAAGACAGATCTTTTACAATTTACACTCAGCAAGCAAGCAGAAGGGGGCAATAACGACGATCAGTTACAAAGAAAAATGCGGCATGCTTGTTAAAGAACAAGTATATAAGAATCCGCCAAGCTAAAAACCAGTAGACTGCTTTTCGGACAAGACCCGCACAACTCACTTACCAACTAATACTTCACATTCTCATAAGTAGCAATTAGATATCTAAAATGTCAAGATATGCATGGGAATATTGGATACCATAACTCTAGAAGCTTATGCAAAATAACAACCAGAAATGTACCAAATCATCCCTCCACTTCGTGTGCACCATACCAGAAACAACTTGCCATCAGAATTCTAGTTGCTAGTCACAGATTCAGTAACCTGAAAGAACATTTTGAAACCAATTTGTTTTAAAAAAAGCACTAGAGTAAGCAACGTATTTATTTGTGATAGAAGAGTTCATCTGTTCATGAATACTACAATGAAATAAAGTTATAATTTACTATCAAAATGAATCAAACCATAACATCAAGAAGGTAACTACTATCTCCCTAATTATCACCACCTCAAATTTGAACATGAGATAATTTTGTTAAAGTAAATCCACCGCAGTAATTATCTTTGAATTCTATGAATCTTTTTGGTCATTAATATCAAGATAAGAACATAGTTTACATATCCTGGAATAGGGTCAAGATCATGTTTGGCTTATCCAAAAGAAATATAAGTTAAGAAGAAGGTTGTACCTTGATAAAATCTTACTCTAGGAGTTGTTCCGCTTCCATTGATCACCAACAAGTTGTTCTTCTTTAGTTTCTTGTGCATATTCCAGAGGGTTCTGTATTAAAAATCACAGGGCTTTGCAACATCAAATGCTTCAAAGATTAAAATTCAAAAATGAAGAAATATGTCTTCAAAAAATAAATATATCACACCTTTAGATTTAAATTGTACTTTAAAAAGAGTTCCCTTACCAGCCTTCACAATATTCTTCAATCCCCCCAGGTTCTACTTTGATCTTCTTCACTCACATCACCAAGGCCTCAAATATCTTGATCTTCTTAGCTTCTTAAATGATATATGTAAAACTACCAACTTCACTATCGTCTTCACATATATATCAGTTGCAAACTTGCAGAGGATATACCATTTGAACCAAAATACCCAAAAACCTCACATAACAAAGATCAAATATCTCAGGAACACATTGACATATATAAAGCAATAACATTATAGTAAACATCTCCCTGAACTCCTCTCTCTCTAAACCCTCTCCTCTCCCACTTTTACTCGTTCGATTCCATCATCTTCTAATTCGTATTTTGTGTTGTTGTTGTTGTTGTTGTTGTTGTTGTTTCAGATCATCTCCAAGAAATATGACATTAACATTTGATGCTTAATTAGCCCTAATGGAAACAAATTTTCGTAGATGTTTCGTATATGCGTGAAGGGGTAGTAAAAAGATATATATATACTTGCAGTAGCTGATGGCTTCAGAAAAACGAAAGTATAGATAAAGCTGAAAAGCTGAGTACATCTTCTGAAGGACATGACCATATCAAAGCACAGAGTGGAAGCTACAATTATATCAAGACTATTAATTAGTAAATAACAGGTACATTTTTTTAAAGTATGAATGAGTGTTTAAGTATCTGAAAGAACAAAAAGTGTAATATCCCACAAGATAAGCTTTCTGAAATAGTTCAGAATAGCCGTATGACTTGACGAAATGCTCTAAGGTTTCATAGCTATGAACATGATCGGGATTGCTTTCAAGATCTTCAACGAACCTACTCAGAACAAAAAATCCAAACTCAAAATTGTTAGAAGATTAAATTGTAATATTCTTATCATGATAGAGTATTTAAAGAGTATTTAGGCTTTAAATACCATATATATACGACGTAGTAGATTGGTATATATGTATTTGTTGCCATATAAACCGTCCAAAAGAAAAGCGGTATTTGCACCATATCGACATTTAGAAGTTTTATACCCTGTTTTTGTAATAGCATGCTAAAATATATACATAAAGGTATATGATTTCTTTCCTTATAGTAACTCGTCAATTATCTGGTTTAGGAATGGCTGATGAGTTATTCCTTTAGGTAATCCACACCCCATATGTACATATAGTATACCCAAAGATCCATAGAACTTAGAAACCAAACCCCCAAAGACATCATGTGCCAAATCATCTTACACATCCCTGATTCTCATTAAAACAACAAATAATAAAACCAACTCCCAAAGAAGTTACACAGAACTAAAACACCTTACACTCCCATTTCTAGATCTCTTCTTTTCATAAAATACAACCCCAAAGAAAGACCCAAACCCACAAAGAGTTACTCCAACATCACTAACACATTGTAGAATTGCGCTTTTGATCATGTAAGCAACAACAATTTTCTTCGACATAGACATAAATCAATGACTTGAAGAAAATGTACTCATAAATGAAATTAAATCTTGAATACGGGGAAAATTTGGTAATGAAAGCCTGTCCGCAAATTAGTCCTAATTAGTCCCACCAACTATACACAAAGATACCAATAGTGATTACAAGAACAAAATAATTTGGAGACAAAACCTAAGAGATGAAGTTAAGAACCCTCAGTACCTGAGCTTTTGTTCATCGAAGCAGAGAGCGGTGCAATGATTGAAACGCTCTCAAACGACCTCACCTAAAACTAAGTGATGTCCTCCCCTGTAAATGAACATTAAAGATCATTCAAAAAATTGTAATTCCCTTAAACGATTGTTATTCTACTATGGATCAGGAATGAAAGAAAACTCGAAAAGTACATACTAAAAGCATAAGCCTAATTACCCATAAACATAAACTCAATCAAAGCTCAATAGTTTCACAGAAGGATATTATTATGAAGTGTCTCAATACGTTTCTCTGAGGCAAAAAAGAACTTTTATTACAATAAAGAAAAAAAGATACAAGAGAAAAGAAAAGAATGCTAAACCTAAAGGAATGAGGGTATAAAAGCCATCATATATTCCTACTAAAGTACACACTTGTTTAAGAGCTGTTTAGTACCTGAACAATTTTGCTATGCAAAATATCAGCTATTTGCTTTCCTTGATACAACTTCTCAACATTATTCAGGGAATCTAGGCAGATGTTTGACCATTCCACCTGGCAGCATAAGGTGCACAAAAGAGCATTTAAGACTAGTAAGAAGATATTGAATCACAATATCCCTCGCAGTAGGAGTTATTTATCAAGCGAACTGGGTAAATAATCGTTTTTGTGTGTGAGGGACGAATCAATACATAAGAAACATATTTATCATAAATTCAGAGAAGAGAAGAACTACTTACTGTATCAGTATTTTCAGATAAAGTCCAGGTAAACTTTGTCATTGGATGCTTTTAATACAAAGGTCTTTTGATCTTATCAAGAGCTGAAAATAATATACCGTAAAAGATTTTAGAGCAGCCGTCATTCACAGACCATGCATGACCAAATGAATTCTTAGACAAGAGAAGAAACAAAAAAAACTATAACCAACCGAAAGCCTTTTTCTTAACACTTCTAGATTGAAGAATTTTCGTTTGCAAGCTCTTATTTTGTAAAACAAAGTTCACGAATGATTGAGCCAAAGGAAAAAAAAATCATGCCCAAAGATTTAAAGCAAAGCAACATAAGTTTGAAAATTACCTCCGTAAGGAAACTTATTTCGGACTCAGATAGACCTCTCCTGCAATCACGTAGAGAGGTTACTAGGGAAATTAGAGGCAAAAGTAACCATTATCAAATAGCTTGCATTAGTAAGAAAATAGGCGAGCGTTAACGCTTAAGAGTTCAAACTTTTATCATCCTAGAAAGCATTCGCCTTGTTGAAAGGCGTAAGAACAAAGCCAATACCAGAAACATAATTATGAGCATAAAGAGCACCAAGAACAGACCTCAACTAATGCTTTTTGTAAGGGTATTTACGGCCAATCTAAGATATGAACGGATCTATTTTGCAAAAAAATTTAGGAAAAACAGCAGGAAAAAAAAAATTGTGAAATAATTATGTGGGAACTTAGACTCGACCTTGTGACCAATTGACTATACAATAACCAATTCTAAATTGAAAAAACTGAGCTACAGTTTACTTGTGATTGAATCTGAGGGGATTTATTCTTAGACATTTCAAGGCTCAAGATATTAAATAGAATGAGAGAAACTGTAGAGGTTACAAGGACTTACCGATAGCCATATTTTTGCCTTTTTATGTCATGATTGGGATTTAATATAAGTATATTATACGCATCCTCAATTTCTAGATACTCAACAAGGCTTGTGCAAAGCACCTCCATCATATCAGCATCCACTTGCCAAAGAACATTTTCATCATCCCTGAAAGGAATTATCTTAAGCTAAGAAATCAGTAAAGCGTGTGATCAAGTTGCAAAACTGGCACTTCAAATAGAGCAGATATATTTTCTAAGGTGGACTATTCTTACTTTACCTGGTATCAGATATATTTTCCCTGCGAGATAACACCTTAATGGCATGCTGAAACACAGAAGTAACCTTTTCTCCCATTTGTACAGCATGAACAGAAAAGCTGCACACGTGATTAACAATTCTAACAGTCAAGAAACAAAGCATTACATCCTGATTCGGCATACAAAGGGAAAGTAAGAAAGAGGTACTTGTAATTTATGGGACTGACGATATGAAGATGATGACGATGTGCTTTATCTATGGCAACTTTGTAAAAAGGACTAAGAGTTTCTCCAATATGTGGAATTCGAGTATGTTCAAAGATATGATCAATTTTTGTAAACCAGCGCTCCAGCTCTTGAGAACCAAGCTTGAATTCTACAAGAAAAAACAAATTGTAAGCAAATAACATTAGGATAGTGAAATAATAATAGAAAATGAATATCTTTGTTACCCTGGTTCCCCTTTCCTTCAAAACCTATGAAAATGAAATTCACAGGGACTGGAAGGTACATAGAATCTACTTCTGAAAGCTTCATATAACTTGCAATATTTCCTGATTACGAAAAAAAGATTTGGTTTATGATAGTAAATGTATATATATATATATATATATATACAAAGCCTTTGGCAGAGTCCAAATCATGGAAATCTAGAAAATGGCAATATATTAGAGTAGTATGGTAAACACAGATGAAGAGGTAAGGATTACCATACCATTGGTGCGTATGACAGACTCGGACCAAAATCGGCTTTTATCTCTAAGGTTGAATAAGGAAAACACAGATGATTTTCCATGTGATATAGGCAGCAACAACAACTGAAAAACAATCAAATCAACAACAGTGAGTGGTATAATTTTGATGATATCAGAGAGGCAAATAATTAATTACCAGGAGAAGCAGTACGATGAGGGATTTCTGAGATCCCCAATCCATCAATCAATAGATTCGAATTCTTCTTCAGACACCTCGGTATTAGCAGTAGCAGGTCTTCCTTATTCTGAAAGGCAGATCAATCTATGATTCAGAAACTTTGATCAAATCTTACCATCACAAACCCCAAATCACCATGAATGCAAAATCAAATCTCACCATAAACAACCCAATAATACAATCACCCAATTAAATCAAAACCCAATTCCCATAATAACTCCTAATCCAATCCAATTCACAGAGAAACCCTAGATTCCAATCAAATCACACAAACAAAACCCTTGAATCAAATCAAATTTCTAGGGCAAGACAACTAACAAAATAGATACTCAAATTGAAATTGAAATCAAGGATGAATCAATAGTTACCTCCTCGCCATGGAAGAGTAGAGATTAGAGAGAGAGTAGTCGAAGATCAAAGAGACTCGATCAATGCTGACCAGACTACGCAGCCAATCTAGAATCGTTGAGAAGCGCAGAAGAAGATGAAAAGACTGAAGTTTGCCATATGATTTGGCTTTAAAGCTAAAACTAACGTTGGTTGACTGAAAATATAGGCTAAATCGGCAGATAATTTGGCAGTTTTCAAGTTTGAACTAAGTCTGAAATTTCTAGTGAGATCCGACGGCTGGGACTTAATTTTAAAGAATATGATAGATCCGAGCGGCCTAAATAATCCTCGACCCACGAGAGATGGGTAACGAACGGCTGAGATCGAGAAATGGCTGATGAGTTATTCTCATAGGTGTATAGATGTTTTTATTTTAAATATACCGCCAGAGTTTTGAGCAAACTCCATATCTGCCTTGGCAATACTTCCTTACTAATCCCTATTTAAAGTCTAATTCACTAGAGATGCCTAACTACATTTTACATTCCTACACATGTCCTAAGTGTGAACTTCTAAGCCATTACTAAGTATAAGCAATAAAAATTTCATGAAAGTTCACAAATTTTGTTTCAAAGTATGTGAATGTAATAATTTTAATGCTGATTTACTGCAAGAATTTGTCCGTTTGAGAGTAAGACCTTAGGTTGATGTTGAATGAAGAACTATAACTATCAATCCACAGATGTCATGCAAATGTTTGATTAGTGTTAGACTGTTAGGGTCTATGCTTTCAGTCCTATACGTCTAGAAACTCATAACGTTTGAAGTAATCCCATCATGCAGGTTATACATTGTACCTAATTCGTGCTTGCAGGTTACCCATAAGATTTTTTCACAGGGTTCAGAAACCATCAGTATAAAGGTAGAAAAGTTCAGAAAATTTTCAATAACACTTTTTGATACAAAATACAATCCATCAGGCAAATAGCATCTTGAATGGTTGTTATTTTATTCCTTCTGACCTTAGTATCAGCTCATGCTTTTAGTAATGGAGCACAAGTAATAACCTCGGAGAACAACCTTGCTTTTAGTGTCCGAGTGCCTCCAAGCCCAAGGGAGTGTTGTGGGATTCATCATACCTATGTTGTCAAGCCATAACTAATTTTTGTCGGAAGGTTGCAAAAGAGGGCACCAATGCCTAACTATTTGATATAATAGATAGAAGGAATAGACTAAGTCTCTTCTCACTCCCTCTCTATCTATTTATCGCATGATCTCTTCTTATTTTCAGAATTTTTTCCACAAACACTTTTTGATCCAAAATGCATTCCGTCAGGCAAATGGCATCTCGAGGAGTGATTGTTATTTCGTCATCCTCAGCGGCTCATGATGCTTGGTAATGGATTGAACGACCCTACTTTTAATGACCGCATTCCTCCAAAGTCCAAACCCAAGGGAGTGGGAGCTCGGCCGCGGCTGTGTTGTCCATCGATGACCAATTTCCGTGGAAAGGCTGCAAAAAAGATAGGAATGCCACTATGATGTAATAGATGGAGAAAACGACCCTACTTTTAATGACTGCGTGCCTCCAAAGTCCAAACCCAAGGGAGTGGGAGCTCGGCTGCGGCTGTGTTGTCCATCGATGACCAATTTCCGCGGAAAGGCTGCAAAAAAGATAGAAATGCCTAACTATGATGTAATAGATGGAGACAAACTCTGTAGCTCTAAAAAAAAACTCTAGTTATATTTCTTCCTTATAGATGATGTGACACGGGTTACATGATCTCTCACTTGCTCGGGTTTGAGCCTATTAGAGCATATGCAGCAGTTCGAGGACGGATTTGAGAAAATTCATCCCAATTCGAAATCCACCCCAAATCTACCTACAGCAGTTTAAACCCAAATCAAGGTGGATATTCCCCAACGCAGTTTTGAATTGTGCGGGACAACCAACAGCTAAGATCTAGCCACGTGACTCCATCTGGAGCGTCCAAATCCCACGCGCAGTTCTGAACTGCGCGGGTACTCCCTGCATGAAATGCCTTCGATTTTTCACTTTACTCTCACTCTACTCTCACATATTTTACCAACCCCACCTTCTAGTTTACCCAACTTCTAACATAAGTTTCCCAAACCCCACTTTCTAGTAATTCAATCTCATAAAACTACGATTAACAATGTCGGGACCTAGTCATTCAATTCTCAAAACTAGAAGAAATGAAAGTGATGTAGTTAAACGAATAAGTAAAGAAATGGTCACGCATATGTGGCCGTTACACCTCACGCCGGATAATGATCCCGCCCCAACTCTCGAGAAGTTGCACCGAGTGGATATCCTCCCGGACAACTAGGTCCATATTTCTATTGGATCAGAGGAATTGCCAATAAGTTTGTTGAGTAAAATTTATGTGTTATTAACGTTATTTGTCAAATGTTCGACGAAATGCCCGAATGAGAATTTAAAATGTTAATGTGTTGTTTTTGCAGAACCGAGATGAAAATATATGCAAAAGATTATTGGATAAGGTCTTAAGTGGTACCAATGGATTGCCAGGTACCCCACGTAGAAATTTCATTATTTCAATAAAATTGTTATTTATGTTAAGTATTTCACAAAACTTCTTCAAAAAAGTCTTTCAAAATATATTACAAGTTTAACATAAAACTACAAACTTCAAAACCAAATACATTTCAGCTTCAATATAAAACTACAAACTTCAAAACCAAATACATTTCAACTTCAACATAAAACTACGAACTTCGAAAAAAAATACATTACTTCGCCCTTTTTTTATTCTACAAATGTGCGACAAGTTTATTCCGTAATTGGAAATGAGCACCTTCAATTACAATTTCATGAATCTTCTTGATGTTCTGTGCCATAGTGTTGATCGTGTGTCTTGGATTTAAGTCCTTTTTCCAATTCTTCACGGAATCTCTAAACTCAGGATCAATATCCACTTGCTGGATGCAAGTATGACGTTCATTATCGTCGATCATGTTGTGCATGATTATACATGCATACATAACATTTGTTAGATCACGTGGCTTCCAAAATCGTGTATCGTGCGCCAATATTTGGAACCTAGCTTGTAATACCCCAAATGCACGCTCTACGTCTTTCCGGCATGCTTCTTGCATCGTTGTAAAATATCTTTTGGCATCGTTGGACGGATTTCTTATTGTTTAAACAATTGTTTGCCATTTTGGATAGACTCCGTCCGTTAAATAATACCCCATGGTGTACGGGACCGTGTCTATATTATAATTGTATGGCAGTACAACTCCGTTAGACAAGTTGTTGAAAAGTCACCCTTGATGCAGGACGTTCACGTCGTTGTTTGAACCGGGCACCCCAAAGAATGTGTACCATATCCAAAGATCTTGCGATGCAATCGCTTCTAAAATCACCGTCAGGATTTTCTTATACCCAGTATATTGTCCTACCCACCCGGTAGGATAATTCTTCCATTTCCAATACATATAATCTAAACTACCTAACATCCCCGGGAAGCCTCGCGATCCGTTCACTTCTTACAAGTGTAATGTATCATTTTCATCGGGAGATATAAGATATTGAGCTTTGAATAGTGTTATAATTATTTTATAAAATTCTTTCAAATTCAAATTACCTGTAGATTCCCCAATCCGAACGTATTCGTCTTGGGCGTCTGCGCTCGTACCGTAACATAACATGCGGAGTGCGCACATTATCTTTTGGTGCGAGGATAAGCTCATCGTCTTAAAGACATTTTCTTTTTGAATAAAATAGGGGTTCGCAGAAATAACATGATCATGAATAAGTTGATACACACCTTCGCTCATACGGAATTGACGACAAAATGGGATACTGGCGTAGACTGTGTTGGTACCAAAATAATCCCAATTAAGGCTAAACTCACCCAATTTATAATCACGACATTTCCCCTTGCCAATCCTTCCCATTTTACTACAGCCACGCCTCCGTGATGATGTCGCCTCTTGCTTTTTTCTTCCTTTTCTCCCATCTCAATCATAATCTTGTTATACTCGAGCAATATCTTAATTTGACGTCAAAAAGCTCTTCGCTTCCGAATGATGATGAAGATGATGATGATAAGGATGACAGTGATGGGTCAGATATGATTAGGTCCTCCAAAATTAGGCCAGACATGATGGGCAATATTGATAACAAGAGAATATAATAGAGTTTAGAAGATGAATGGTTTTTAAGAGAATAGAGTTGAGTGTAGAAGAATACGAGAATAGAGTGTACAAGATAAATAGTTTTATAGATGACTAAAACTAGTTGTTGAGCTCCTTGTCAAACAAGTTTGGCCAACAAATTAGTCGTTGAGATGCTTGCTAAAAAATATAGTCGTTGAGGTTATTGTTGAACAAGTATGCCCAAAACTATAGACCTTCTGATCACCAAAAAATAAAACCAAGTATGGAGAGGGGAGACTTACAAATTTTCATCCAGGCTCTTGCCACGCAGTTCTGAACTGCGAGGCAAGAACTAGTCGTTAGCTAAGTTTGAATCCCAACTGTCCATGTGTCTCCACCTGGAGCGTACACTCTACGCGCAGTTCAGGACTGCGCAACATGAGAGTCACTGGAAGGTTGACAAGTATCATCATTCTATTGGCTCAAAGGCTACGCGCAGTTCTGAACTGAGCGGGATTGATCCACCAAAAATTCACCCAGAGGGTGGAGAGACCACCCTCAAGGTGGGTTTGCTTTGGCCACGTAGGCAAAATGACCTAGCTGTTGTGGGGTGAATTTGGGCAAAAGAGGGTAGATTTGTGAATCTACCTCGCCACGTCAAAATTCACCTAGCTGCTGCAGGTGCTCTTATAGTTTGATACCTGCTGGTCTTATTTTAATGTATTGTTTCACGTTGGTAGGATTGAGAGAGATATTTTAGGAGAGATTCTAGGGAGATAATTAGGGGTTTGGAGAATAAATGTAGGAAGTGGTCTTATTGTTTTGGAGGTTGTTGAAGTTGAAACTTAAATTTTTTAAGTGTAAATTATGTTATTTTAATTTGTTGTCTTTAGTTATGTTATAAATTGGCATAAAATTGAAATGGTTCGCTTCCGCGCCGTATTCTCGTCATATTTGGCATTAAAGTGATTTTTCGGTCTACGGGATGGTTTTGATTCGGTTTGCAATGCCTCTAAAGAAGAACAATGCTATCGTGCTGGATAGCCTCGCCAAGTTATCTACGAAGCCGGTTGACAACTTGTACCGGTTTGCCACTTTTGGTGGCGAGTCCAACTTAGATTTTAACATCGGAGTACGGTGAGTATCCCCAATCGATTCTGTAACCAGAAATGAAGCCGGTGTTACTGAAAGTATTGTCCAGGGAGAGAAGCCAGAGTCGTGATGGAGAGGAATTGCGATTACGAGAACTACTAGATAGAAGAAGAGAGAAGATGGTTTCAGCGGAGAGTCTACCGGTGTCTTCAAAGAACCTCATACAGGAATAAAGTCCGGAACCATCGTCGCAGTTTCAACAAAGACAGTAACAGATTGCCGAAGAGAGGCAAAGCTTGTTCTTCCGCGAAGTTCTGGCCGAAATCAAAATCAAAGATAGAAACAGATCGTGGGGTAGAAAGAAGATGATCCCCTACACACATGGGTACACCAACTCCATTTAACATCCAACTAGGTGGGCCAACTTTAATGCCACATCAGCAACAATTTCTTTTTAGAGTTGCTAATATTCTGGGCATGCCACAGTTGTGACATTATTTATATACATGTTTTTGGGCACAATGAATAACATGCCATTATTTATCAAAATATGGCATATGGGGTCCTCCGACAGTTTGTGAGGCACAAAAATGCACAAAATGTGATTGAACAACCATGTATGTTGATCCTTTTTGGATGGATTTTTCTTGACTTTGGAAAAGTGGATCACCGTGTTTTCTTCGGCTTTGAATATTTGGATTTGAAGACTAAATGTATAATGTCTGGCCATGGAAAATTCCATGGAAGGTTCACGATTTTTATAAGAGTTCCGCCTCTTTGATTTCGTGGATGAAATCTTCTTGGAGAGAAGGATTTGATGCGACACGGGTCACATGGTTGTCTCTCACCCCTCTCGGGTTTGAGCCTATTATAGTTTGATCACTGCAAGGTTTGGAGAATAAATACAGGGAAGTGGTGTGATTGTTCTGGAGGTTGTTGAAGTTGAAACTCTAGTTTTAAGTAGAAATTATGTTATTTTAATTTGTTTTTGTCTTTAGTTGTGTTATTAATTGGCGTAGAATTGAAACGGTTCTACTCCCGCGCCGTATTCTCGTCAATATCTGTCTGTTGTATGATCTCTAGATATCATCATGTAATAAATAATTAGACTCTAATAATAATCTCTCTATTTCTACCATTGTTTCTCTTATCTCACTCTTTATTTGTTACTTGATTTCTACATAGGACTTATGTTGAATGATCACATTGTTAGAGCATCTCCTAAAGTACCTCACTCAGTTGGGTGAAAAAAACCAAAATCCAACTGAGTGAGGTCCAATTTTATCTAACAGTACCTCAGTTACGCTTAAATGTTGGGCGACTGTTTCATTTTTTTTGAAAAATAAAAAATAATTTTTTTTCCATTAGGCTCGTAATTGTTAGGCACCCAAATCTTAGGCGCCCGATTTAATTTTTTTTTAAATAATAATAATAATAATAATTAGGCACCCGATTTGAATTTTTTTTTAAAAACAAAAAACAATTGGGTGCCCAAACCTCAGGCACCCAATTAGAAAGCAAATAGACGCCCAATCCTTGGGTGTCCGACAGTTGGTTTTGAGCAAAAATTCTAAGTGAGTGAGGTACTGCTGGAGGAGGAAAATCCTACATGGCACTTCAAAAACCAAGTGAGTGAGGTATTTAGGAGATGCTCTTAAGCGTGCGTTATGTAGATGTTTAACACTGTTATAAAGCTTTTGATTAGAATATAAAGATGGTAAACAATCCTACATAAAACTAGATAAATAAAATGAACTTGTCTTTGTTAAAATCGATAATCCGACAACCATCAACAACTTACACAGCTTGCCTTGGGTACCCCACTAGTTCAAGCTCCTACCCTTCATGGTTAGTTTGAAGTGTAAAAAAATAAATCATGAATGTCGTCCAGAGCTGCCGAGAGAACATAATTGTACCTCTACACCATTGCTTCTTATACCGGAAAACAAAAAAGTGAAGATCGTTTCCACCAATCCCCATGAGTTGTAGTTTATTGTTGATGCAGGAGGCATATTAACTGATGCACGAGTTACAGTTTACTGTTGTTAACGAATTAGAAAGTAAGTTCCTACTTTCTCTTTGTACAGATATCTTAACTTTCTTACTTAAAAGTTGAGGATATGATGGTGTTGTTAGGAAACAAAGGGGGCAAATCGCAATGTGGAAGCACAATATAATTGAGCAAGAACTGAAGATCTAATTCTAACCACAGAGAATTCAATCAAAGCAATAAACGCATACACAATGTTTAAATTTAGATGGAAACCCAAAATGATCAAAACCACCCCTAACAAGCACGAAAAATCTATTATCAATTAAGGTTATAAGAAGTTCCAGAGATCTCTCAACCTCACCTCTACCCTTACATATAATCCCTAACAAGAAACCCTAGAAAGAAAACCCAAGAAATGTCTTTAGAGTAAAACCTTAGATTTTCCTTTTTCTATCACTAGATATTTTTCTCTCACGTACAGAGGCTTTGAACTCACACTCTATATTTATAGACTCTCTATTAGGCCATCGGCAAAGTACACACATCACGAGACAAACCATCGCCTCTAAAAATGAACTTATAAAATAGCCTACGCGGTTTTCATTCGAATGTCTTCCTCTGTTTTTGAGCCGTAACACAATAATCTCCATCTCGGCGAAAAATATGTTTTTTCCGCTGCATTCGTTGTGTATCCTTGTCACATTGCCCTTATGAGCAACTTCTCAATTAAGAGAATTATATGAGTCTAAGTTTTTTCTTGACCCACCAATCGGAACATGTTAAAGCCACTAGTAACAGCTCTTAGTTACTGCTGTAATAGTTCTGTAACAGCTCCTAGTTACTGCTGCATAATACCTCCTACTTATTGCTATAACTGACCACTTAGTTACTGTTGTATAACAACACTTAGTTAATGTTGTAACAACTCCTAATTAGCCTTGTAACAACTACTTAATGGCTCTTGTAACAGGTCCTTGTAAACTCTATATAAACCCTCATAGAGAAAAGAATAAAGCAAGCAGCATTTTTAATCCTTTTATGATATCAGAGGGTCTAACGATCATACTTTTCTTATTCATTCTTACCTAGTATTTAGTGTATCTTGCACTGACAACCACCGCCATTACAGTTTACTCTAAATAACATTGTTGCTTCCGCTGTCGAGACCATTCTCCGGTATGCGATATATAGTTGTTGATTTCAATCCAGCAGACAACCCTTTCGCTATTCTATAATCTCCAGTTTGGTTAATATAAACCATGCCAACTACTATGGCTACCGAATCTAGCAACACCACTGCCACTTCTTCATTTTCTGTAGGGCCCATGGTATCCTTTTCAGGTCCTAATGTCTCGCACTTTTTAAAGTTGACAGAGACCAATTATTTTCTATAGAAGCGACAGATGGAGCCTTTTCTCCATGGGCATGATTTTATGAAATACGTTCAAGATACTTATTCGGCTCCTAGTTCGATGTTTCCCACAGATGGTGATCAACCTACACAAGTTAACCCTGTATTTCTTCCAGAGTATCGTACAGATCAACTTATTGTTATCTACCTCACTGCAACGCTGTCTAAATCCATTCTTGGAATGGTTGTGGGTACCTCTACCTCACATGACACTTGGGATTACCTTAGGAACTATTTTTCTCAACAATCTTTGGCTAACTCTGCAAACATTTGGTTCCAGCTCCTTTCCATCACAAGGGGATCAAAGCCAATTTTTGATTACCTACAAGAAGCCAAACGGATGGCTGACTCCTTGGCTTCGATCGGTGAACCAATGCCCAATATGGACTTAGTTTCTTCGGTTCTCTGAGGACTTGGACCTGATTAATCTATGATTGTCACTGCCCTACTCAACTTTCCACCTTTGCCTACTTTTCTAGACTTGCGAGCTCATTTGCTCTCTTTTAAAAGTCAAATTTATTCATCAGTTACAGCCCTAATCACTCAGATAGCTCTCCTAGCTGCCCAGAATTGCCCACAACAATATCTAAATTCAGAAAACCAGCAGAATAGGACCAATCAAAGCAACAATCAAAATAATAGGAAGCGTAACCGGATGAGGAGTGAATAATGGTAATTGGAATAATAGTCAGTTCAAAAATGGTCACAACAACCACTGGAGTCGCGGACAATGGAACAATGGGAATAACAACAACTGGAATCATGGCCCTAATTACATAAACAATGGCAATTGGAATTACAATCAAGCCAACATGGGTATTTTAGGGAGCTCTCCTTTTAAGACATCAGGTAGGATTGATCATCTTTCTTCTGGCTATTCTCCGTAATACTCGGTTCCAAACACTCTTCAAACTACTTTTACAGGTCTTCAAATGTCGCAACAAACTGATTCTACTTGGTTCGTGTTACTCATCACATGATGGGTAATGCATATATTTTACAGAATCGCTTACCCTATGCTGGTAATTCTTCTATTTTACTTGGTAATGGTGACAAGCTTTACATATCCCAAACAGGTAGCATTCCTATCACTTTAGGGTATAATAAGTTTCAATTAAATAACGTCTACCATGTTCCTTTCATGCGTAAAAATTTATTATCAGTTGCTAAGTTTACCGCAGATAACTCTGTTCGAGTTTCATTTGATCCGTACAATTTTTATATTTTTGACTTACATTCAGGTGTTCCATTATTTCAGGGCCAATGTAGGGACGGGTTATATCCACTTTTACTATCTTTACCTCCTCGGCACCATTAGCCTTTTCATCTCAGTTGTGGCACAACCGATAGGGGCATCCTAATGCCAAAGTTTTATCTTTTTTACGGTCAAATAAAATGTTAAGTATGAATTTTTACCTCACACATGATTTTTGTAAAGGGTGTGCATTGGGTAAATCCACACACCTTCCTTTTACAACTCAAGAAATTTATGCTACTATCCCTTTTTATCTTGTGCATTATGATGTGTGGATGTCCCAGATTACTTCTATTTCTGGTTTTTGCTATTATATTATATTCACCGATGATTACTCTCGTTATACATGGCTCTTTCCTATGAAATGTAAGTAAGAAGTTTTTACTCACTTTCAAACATTTTTAGCGACTGTTAAGAATATTTTCAGTAGTTTGGTTAAAATTTTCCTAAGTGACGGTGAAACTTTAAATATACAAACCACTAATTTGTATACCTTTGTCGTAATCTAGGCATTTATCATCGTATGTCTTGTCCTCACACTCCTCAACAAAATGGTCTTTCTGAGCGCAAGAATTGACATATTGCGGACATGGCCCGCACCTTGATGGCTACTTCTTATACTCTTAATTTATGGGTTGAAGTAGTGTCTACCGCGGTTTATCTCATTAACCACCTCCTCACTCTACTTCTTCATTGGGCTTTCCCTTTTTCTCGTTTATTTGGTCGGTCACCTACTTACTCAGACCTCCACACCTTTGGTCGTGCATGCTACCCGCATTTAGGGGATTATGTTTCTAATAAGCTAATGTCACGATCTGTTGAGTATTTTTTTGGTACAATTCACAACACAAGGGGTACAAATGTCTTGATCCAACTAATCGTCGGGTTTATATTTCACGACATGTGAGATTTGATGAGTTGTGATTTCCTTTTGCTCAGTCCCCATAACCTTCTTTGGCACCTACAGATTCCCAATATGTGGAGATGGAGTTTATTCCAGTTGTTACCTTACCAGCTTAGCCAGTTATAGTTCCATCTACGATTCCTTAGCCAGACTAAGCATAACTAAATCTAGCATAATCAGAACCAACACTTCCAGATGCACCACAACCAGATCAAGCTCGGCCAAATTCTATTCCGTCTACTCATATTCTACCTGATCGCTCTTTTCTTTTTTATGGACAGACATATCAGCGATCTATTCAACACCCGACAATATTGCCTCATGCTGCATCACCTTCACCAGAGAATACTCTATCTGACAATATATATTTTCCAACATCTAACGTACCTTCTGGCCCTTCAGCTCCAGTTGTTCCTACCTCACAACATTCAATGACAATCCAGTTACGTGATGGCATTCATTGTTCGGTGCTTCATACAGATGGTACAGTACGATACCCTCTTCCTAAGGTTCTAGCAGCTAAGCTTGCTGCTCCAATACCTGAACCTACTTGTTATACCCAAGTTGTCCGTGATCCGCAGTGGTGTTAGGCTATGACAGAAGAGTTCAATGCTCTTCTTAAGAACCAGACTTGGTCTCTTGTTCTACCTTCCCCATCTCAGAACACCATTGGTTATAAATGGGAGTTTAAGATCAAAAACAAGTCTGATGGTAGTATTAAGAGATACAAAGCATGACTAGTTGCCAAAGGCTTTCATCAGAAGGCTGGCATCGATTATGATGAGACTTTTAACCCTGTGGTTAAACTCACTACTATCCGAACTGTGCTGAGTGTGGTCGTAAATAGTGGATGGGCTTTGCAACAGCTAGACGTAAAAAATGTATTTTTACATGGATTCTTGAAAGAAGAGGTTTATATGTATCAAGTACCAGGGTTTGTTGATCCACAACAACCTCATCATGTTTGTCGGCTTCAAAAGGCTATTTACAGATTGAAACAAGCTCCTCGAGCCTGGTTTACTCGCTTCAGCTCTTTCATTCTCCGATATGGCTTTATTCAGAGTATAGCAATCCATTTATTATTTATTTATCGACGCGGTTCTCAAATTATGGTTCTCCTATTGTATGTTGATGATATCATTCTTACTGGGAATGATCCTTCTTTTATAGGGTCTTTTACTTTTTTGTTAGGGAAGGAGTTTGAGATCAAGGACTTGGGACAACTGTACTATTTTCTTAGTCTAGAGGTTACTTCTCTTCAACCTGGGTTGCATATATCTCAGACCAAGTACACAGTTGATCTTCTTCAGCGTAGTAATATGCTAGAGTGCAAACCATGTTCCACTCCTCTTGTAGCTAAGTCACAACTTTCATCTTTTGAGAGTAATTTGTTGACTGACGCGACTGAATATCGACATCTCGTTGGCTCCTTGCAGTATCTTACTCTCACTCGACCAGGTATAGCCTACGCAGTTCAGTATGTGTCCCAGTTTATGAGTGCTCCACGTATTCCTCATTTAATTACTGTTAAACGTATCTTGCGCTACCTGAAAGGTTCGATTGAGTTTGGAATTACCTTCAGACCATCCCCTGTCCACAAGCTCTCATTATTTTCTATGTTGTTAATTGAGCAGGTTATCCTGATACTAGACGCTCCACGTCTGGGTATCTGACATTTTTGGGCCCTCATCTTAATGCTAAGAAGCAACTAACTGTGTATCACTTTAATGCTGAAGCTGAGTATCGGTCTCTTGCTCTTTCATGTGCCGAGTCTATTTGGATTGCTTACTTGCTCCGGGAGTTGCATCAACCCATTCGGGTACCTATCACTATGTATTATGACATCCTCAACACCACATATATGGCCTCTAATCCCGTCTTTCATACACGAACAAAACACATAGAGTTGAACTATCATTTTGTTCCGGATCGGGCTACTTCTGGAAGTCATCGACTGCAGTTTGTTTCTTCTATTGACCAAACAATTAATCTTCTAACTAATGGTGTTTATAAGCAACACTTCCAATGGCTACATTCCAAACTTGTTCGTTTACGACCACCAAGTTTGAGGAAGAGTGTTAAATCCACTAGTAACAGCTTTTAGTTACTACTATAACAGTTCTATAATAGCTCATAGTTATTGCTGCATAACAGCTCCTGCTTATTGCTATAACTGGCCACTTAGTTACTACTGTATAACAACACTTAGTTAATATTGTAATAGCTCCTAATTAACCTTGTAACAACCACTTAATGACTCTTGTAATAGCTCCTTATAAACTCTATATAAACCCTCATAGAGAGAAGAATAAAGCAAGCAACATTTATAATCTTTTTAAAACCTACTTTCTGATCATCTTTGTAGATCGTGCCATTGCTCCACCTTGAACTAAATTCCCCTTTAGAGAAATCTCCATAGCTTTATCGGTACATGCATCCTTCACATCTCCACCCACTGATTTACCAACCAATGCATATAAGTTCCTGCTAAGAACTCCTTTCATGATCAAATAAGACTTCTAATAAACTTTCATTACTCCACCTCGCCCGGAGTAATTGTAACCCTCATTATCTAATTTGGAAAGTAAAATTTGATTATGGGTCATACTCGGCACATGTCGAACATCATGAGAACCTACGATGCGTCCATCGAATATCCTCACGGGAATATCACCAGCTCCCAAAATCAGCCCTCGAGAGCCATCGCCCGTCGACACAAATTTGCTACCCTCATACCTTACATATTTATCGAACCATGCCTTATGTGCACATACATGCAATTTAGCCCTACTATCAAATACCCATCTTCTATCGTGGTGAGGACCATCAGCGGCCACCACGAGGAATGACTCATCCCCATCATCACTAGTAACCATCGTTAGTCTGTTAGTGTCACCTTCGGAGACCTTTGCCAAACTTTATCCTTTACCTTTCCCAGCTTTACAATCAGATCTATAATGACCCAATTGAACACAACCCCAACAAGTTCATTTTCTGAACTTATTAAAGCTTTTCTTCCCACTAGCCACCATCGCAGAGTTTCCCGCAGAGGATTCGCTACCCTTAAGCCTTCTCTCCTCAGAAAGAAGCATACTTGTAACCTCTCAAAACTTAAGTTTTTATTCCCATACATCAACGTAGGTTGAAGATGCTTGAAGGTAGAAGGAAGAGACCATATTAGCTGTAGCGCCTCATCTTTATCCTCAACTTTAACTCCGATTGATTCCAATTCCAAAACGATCCCGTTCAAAGAACCTAGGTGATCACCAACTCTCGAACCCTCATCCATCCTAAGCATATGAAGCTGCTCCTTGAGGTATAAGCGATTCGAAAGACTTTTCGTTTGGTACAAACTTTTAAGCTTTTCCCAAAGATCCTTTGCGGTCTTCTCTCTAGCCACGTTTGCCAAAACGTTTTTAGCGAGACAAAGGCAAATCCCGCTCGTAGCCCTTGAATCCAGATCTTCCCAGTCTTCTTCATCGTCATCTACTTTCTAGGCCGCTATACCTTCAACCAGAGTTTTAGGTATTGGTTTCCCTTTCGGTGCCTTGCGTAACCCACCTTGAATCAAGATATCTTGGACTTATATTTGCCACAATCCAAAATTAATCTTCTTATTGAACTTCTCCACATTAAATTTGATCGCGTTAGAGTACTTAGA
Organism: Kingdonia uniflora; assembly: GCA_014058105.1. Lineage (NCBI taxonomy): Eukaryota > Viridiplantae > Streptophyta > Magnoliopsida > Ranunculales > Circaeasteraceae > Kingdonia > Kingdonia uniflora. Next base: position 348,639 of record JACGCM010000779.1, on the reverse strand, counting down.
TCCTCCCATCTTGCTTCTCTACTTTCCCCAAACCTGCTCTGACGTCAATTACTAGGAAACAAAGGGGGTAAATCACAATGCGGAAGCACAATATGACTGAGCAAGAACTAAAGATCTAATTCTAACCACAAAGAATTCAATCAAAGTAATAAATACATACACAAGGTTTCAATTTAGGTAAAAACCCAAAAGAATCAAAACCACCCCCGACAAGCACGACGAATCTATTATCAATTAAGGTTATAAGAAGTTCCAAGGATTTCTCAACCTCACCTCTACCCTTACAGATAATCCCAGCAATAAACCCTTGAGCGAAAACCCAAGAAATCTCTTCAGTGTAACCTTAGATTTCTCCATTTTCTCTTACTAGATATTTTTCTCTCACGTACAGAGGCTTTAAACTCACAGTCTATATTTATAAACTCTCTATTAGGTCATCAGCGAAGTACGTATCACGAGATAAACCATCACCTCTAAAAAAAATCTTACAAAATAGCCTACGCAGTTTTCGTTCGAACGACTTAAGTCTCGTTCGAACAACTTTTACGGATCCAAGTTTCCAACCTTGAAACAAGCTTTTTGTTCTAACGACTTTATAATTCGTTCGAACGACTTCCTCTGTTTTTGAGCCCTAACCCAACAGGTGTAATGAGAATGTTATAATGGTGTAAAGTCTAATATGAGTAAGAGTGGCTGCAATAGTAGTAAAACCCAATCCACATTTAAGTGTAAAGAACATACTCAAGTTGATCTTCCTTTTACTTCTCATAGTCAGGCATGTAACTCTCAAATTTGTATTGTAAGTTTGTCTTGAGCTGTGAACAAGTCAGGAGGAGATGGGGAATGTTTTAGCATTATACAAGTTCATCCCCCAATATGCTACATATGGGGAATGTTTTGTCATACTTGTAGTAGCATATTCTTCAGATTCGATAAGGACAAGCTAGCAGAACCACGTCGAAGGTAGTTGGTCATTCGAGAAGATGTCAATGCCATAACTACAAACTCGACCCTCCACAAGTAGCCGTTACACTTGGTCAAATAGAGCCGTTGCGCATGATTCGTGAAGTTTGCCCACCACCCATAAAGATAGGACAAATATTTGTAACTGCCTGTATCCATCTATAAATACAGGCAGAGCGTATATCAGTCCTCTATCGAAAATCCTAGTATAAATTTTATTGTAACACACTACTCAAATCTCTTTGCAAGTGTAATAAATTAGCACATATTGGATTCAGATTACAAAATCCTTCTAGAGGTCGTGGTTTTTCTCAGGTTTCACTTAGTTTCTACGTAAAATATACTGTGTTATAGTCTTTGTTTACATCTAAGAGCATCTCCAACAGAATAGTATGCAGTTCCAGTTTACCATACCGGTATTCCAAAACCGCATACTGTTTTGGTCCAATAGAAAATTACGTTTTTTCTACTAGGCGCTTAATGGTTCACCGCCTAGGCGGTATGCGCATACTCCTCGCCAAGTTCAGGATTCGCATATTTTGGAAGGGTATGGGGGCGAGTATGTTGAACCCCATATTTCTGTTGGAGGTGGTTTTTGCAAGAGTATGCTAAAAACGTAACACCATACCATTTTGTTGGAGATGCTCTAAGTAATATTTCATTTACAAAAGTATTGGCGAAGTTTACCAACCGGAAAACTAGCCATTACAATACTATTATTCGCCGTCTAACTAAGGGCCTGTGGATGACTAACACCGATTATAAAGCCGAGCAAAACAAATTCAAAATCTCTGTTGAAATGAAAATCCCCATAGGAGTCTATGACACATGACCAACTCTCTCTCCAGGTATTCGTGATGACAAAACCTTGTGATTTCAATTAGGAGGAAGCTCTCATAGTTCAAATTTTCATTAATAATGTACAAATGATTTCATCCACGGTGTTCAACAGGCTGATAAATTTCCTTCTCAGCTTTTCTTTCCTCTTAGTCACATCTGGAAAAATACGCGTGCATCAGATCAAGTACTTGAAACTTACCGCGCTCGGATTCAAAATCGGTGTGTAAAAGTGGGTAAAAATCTATAGAGAACCTCAGATGCACTCCTCTCGCGATCTTCCTGGTTAAAGATTTCTACAAGAAAGCCACAAAACAGAAAACAAAAATTTAACACAACAATAAAATACATATATAAAAAAGAGTTAAAGAGAAGAGGACATACAGAGAGGTTTAAAGTCTGAGCAAATTGAGTCTTTCTTCATTCGTTTGATGTTTTGTCTAGTGGTTTGGTTCATGGATTTATTGCTCTCTTTCTCTCTCTTACACGTCTCACACTATTTGAATTCATAGAGAAAAAACATGATTCTGATGTTCTGTTTAGTCACTGTTTGTTTTTGCAACCTAAAATAAACTTAGTATTATACTCCATAGGTTAATAAGTAATAGGTAATAACCCTCCAGAACATAACTTCTCTAAGGAGAATCCTTCTTAATCAGAAAAAAAAAAACTTGCAAACAAAGGATCAAAATCGGACCTAATGTTACTTAGTTTATATTTAATATTGAATACTAGTACTACCCGTGGCTCACCACGACGATTACGTCGACGCGCCTTCGGCCTACATAATTAATTATCCATTACCGCGCCGAAGGCGCGAAAAAATCTCAAATTTATTGACGCGGCACTTCCTTCATACTGTTATTTGGCGCTACGTAATCATCCATGAATGCGCCTTCCCCCTTATTAATGTTTTAAAACCCATTGTGAATATAAGTGTTCAAACTGCATCTCTCAAATTCATTGACGCGGCACTTGCTTCATCCTGCTATTTAGCGCTACGTAATCATCCATGAACGCGCCTTCCCCCTTATTAATATTTCAAAACCCATTGTGATTATAAGTGCCCAAACTGCATAGAACCTCTAAATAACCGGGGAACACTATCCACAAAATTAAAAAAAGAAGGAATTATTTATGCAACAAACTCTAAGCTAGCCTTTGCACTTTTAAATATATTCTTCGTCTTTATATTTTTTTAGTTATTTGGTATGGTCTCAATGTTTCACCAAGGGCCATGACTCTAAATCCCATACTTCTATTCTTCGAGAACATAGTATTTAGTTCTCCTTAGAGTTTTGCTTTCATTCGCGGGTTTTGTGCGACCAACCGGAAGAAGGTTTTTTTGCCTCCACCCGTAGTATTACGACCGACTAAAAACAAAATTGGTATCTTCCTCCCCAACCCATAGTTGCACAATTTACAGCCCCCGCAATAAACCCAAACAACATTAAATAAGTCAAACTCATATGACTTCCATAAGCAAAGAAGATCTAAACAACATTGAGAACCAACAGTAAATCTAAAGGAAGGAGGTTACTTCTTTATATTTAGAACTTTCAAAAACCATAGGCACTTAAAAATTAAGATTGCAACTATTTATACTCTCTTGAACCACCACAAAGCCTATAATCATGACCGATTATTCTAACACCACAACTTCTTTCACCCCATTACACGACCGTTTATAAAATAGAAAAACTTACAAATTAGGGATATTTGGAAGATGATTCATGCGAAGGCCCAAATTGAAAGAATTCAATGCACCGAATTTTGAAAGTAAAACACAGGGAAGAAGTCAATTTTGAACTATTTAAGTTGAAAGATATATATATATACCTGTCTCTTGCAAGGTATCACCCTGGCTAGTCGAAACGGTTCAATGTCCTTAGAAGTATAAACTCCAATCCCATCTGGCCCTTCTTTGAAATCAACCCCGTAAGCTCAAACACTTCGAACATAGCCTATCTTATAGAAATAAGGGTCAGGCTCCAACTACCAATGCAAAGTAAGCAATACAAATGAAATCCATTAGGTGGTGATGAAGATTAAGGGTGTGTTTGGTTTATACTTGTGCCCCAACCAACAAAAGTTCTTAAATTTTCTTGTTAAGTATAACTCTGATAGGGTCCTATATAATGAGAAAATGCCTACCAAACAGACCCCATAGCTTAATTTGATAAAATTGAGAGATGTGTATACCTCAGAAGTCGATTCTTCCATGATTTGGGAGAGATGAAACCAATAGCAAACCAAAGCAACAAGTATAACTGAAATAAGTAAAATCGAGAGATGAAACCAACAACAATAGCAACAACAAACCAAAGCCACTATAAGAAAAACCACTTTTAGGGATGGCAAAAAGTATCCCAAAAGTCTACTAATCTATCTTTACAGCTATTAGGGACGTCTTTAGGGATGACAAAGTGTTGTCCATTTAGGGTGGAGTCCCAAATATATTAGGAATGGACACATCCGTTTTTAATACTATTAAAGACGGCTTTAGGACGCCAAAAATCCGCATCTAACGGTTTTTGTTTTTCAACTCCTTTGGGTACGGAGTACAACCGTCCCTAATACATAATATTAGAGACGAATTTGTTTGTCTCTAAAAGTATGGTGCCAAATTTTTCCTCCAGCGCCAATATTAATAGTGACAGAATAAATCGTCCCTAAAGAAGGTAATGCTAAATATAACATTTTTGCAATTTGAATTATGTCCCTATTAGATAATACAAATCATTCATCAACCACAAATTAATTTCAAAAATAGAAGTTTATTTACAAGGTTCCACAAACATCTCCACCTAAAATATTAAAAATTATTGTTCAATTACTAAATACAAATTGGGCATTTAAATTAATTATCCAACCTCTTACGCACTAAATATGAAACCATCGGACACGAGCAATATCTCTACGTATAATAAACACTTGTTTGTATCGCTCCCATAATTGTTAAGAAACTACCTGAAACAAAAAAAAAAAAAAAAATCAAATTGTTACAGCCTCAACCACAGCATATAAAAATAATTACAAACCAAAAGATAATAAAACAATGAAGTACACATTATGAAATTGAAAATATAAAAAATCAAATGACGCGTCAGAGTCTTGTGCGGAATCAAATCAAATTGGAGAAATCCTACTGAAAATTCTGCAACACTTTCATTATAAATTAGACATTTCTATTTTGTACCTGCTAGAAAACATATACAATTTATAAACATTCAAGTGAATTTTGTAGAGTATATCATCTGAGAAAGAAAGAAAAATAGTCTGCCTATTAAAGAAAAACTCAAAAATGTACACCAAACCGATTATATTTTATATGTTATAGACAGCTAAAAGCTATAAGATATACCAGGAAATAGCTACAGATAAATATAACAAAAATCCACAATGTGTTACTTAAACATGGATATGTTGATTACGTATATGTAAATGATACTCTACAAGAGACTTAATTGTTTAGTTCCTAAGAAAGTGGCAGCTGGTCAACAAAAGCAAGGGTGGCATCTATCTGCATCACAAAACACCTCCTTCTGGAAAGAACATCATACAAGTTGTTTGTGGTTTCTAGCTCAAGAATTTTCCTATTATATACCTGGGTGTTCCTATTTTTTATGGCAGGGCACTGTAGAATATTTCAATTCTCTTGTTCAAAAAGTTCAAAAAAGGTGAAGGGGTGGATTGGCAAACTTCTTAGTGCTGGGGGCAAACAGATCTTAATCAGGCATGTGCTGAATTCAATACCAAATCATCTCCTATCATGCCTTTATACTGAGGTTGGAAAAGATTTTTTCTGATTTCTTTTGGGGTTCATATGAGGGCAGACCAAAGAAGCACTGGATAGCTTGGGCAGGTTTATGTAGGAACAAAGATGAAGGTGGCCTTGGGCTTAGAAGCATGAATGATATTCAGACTAGATTTATTCTTAAAAGATGCTGGAATTTCCTATATTATCAATTACTATGGGAAGATTTCCCGAGAAGAAAATATATGTGAAACAATACTCTTACAGCTACAAATGGTGCTTCTAGACTGTGGAGAAATATGGCTAGCCTTTTTGAAACTGTTAAAGCAAATACAACATGGAACTTAGGACAGGGCAATCTGGATTTTTGGGCTGATAATTGATCTGGAGAAGGAGAACTACAAGTGCTGCTCAACATTGAGCCTAACCAAAAGATAATGGTTAAGGATATTATTGATAGCCAAAGAATTTGGTACTGGGAATTACTTAAACTCTGAAATACCACCAACTTGGAGAATAACAATTACTAACAGGTTTTTTATATAATCTAAAACTAATACACCTTATTGGGATTTATCTCAAGATGGCAATTTCTTTATCAAATCAGCTTAGAACTTATGGAAGGAATCTTTTGAAAAACAAGACAGAATGGAGTGGATATGGCACAGTGCTTTACATGTAAAAATTTAGATATTTGCCTGGAAGCAATGGAAGAACATCATACCTGTGAATAGTGTACTCCAAATCTATGTTCCTTTGGCTTCTAAATGTCACTGTTGTTCATCTCCAGACACTATAATTTTAGATCATCTGCTTGAGCATAGTGATATAGCACAACAAGTCTGCTTTACATGTAAAAATTTAGATATTTGCCTGGAAGCAATGGAAGAACATCATACCTGTGGATAGTGTACTCCAAACCTATGTTCCTTTGGCTTATAAATGTCACTGTTGTTCATATTCATACATTGTAAGTTTAGATCATCTGCTTGTGCATAGTGATATAGCACAGGAAGTCCGAAGACATTTTAGTCCTGTTTGTGGGGTGGATTTCAACAGTGCTGGTTCCTTTTGGGCTACTCAGGGAACATGGTTACTTACTGTAAACGGTAAATCTCACATGGGAATCATAGGGGGGTACTTTCTAATACCATTGCGTGGGAGATTTGGAGAGCCAGATGCAAAAAGAAATACGATGAAGCTCCTATGTTGCCTGAGGGGGTGATTAAGAAAGTTATGAAATGGATCCAAGACATCAATGCAAAGCTGAAGGTGACCAAATTTGCCTCTTTTACTAATTTTTTTATATATCTAGGTGCTCAAAACCAAAGAAAAAATCATCAATACTAGGCTGGTCAGGGCCATTGTATTGAAAAAACCAAACTATGGGGTTTTCAAGCTTAAATAGACGGATCTACTCTCAGCAATGGTATGAGTGGAGCAGGAGGTGGTATAAACAGAAACTGTAATGGAGATATGCTATTGGCCTACTCCTTTGCTCTAGGACCTGGTACAAACACAAATGCTGAACTGTATGGCTTATTTCATGGACTCAGATTATACAAGGATTATAACTTCATATCTTTAGTGGTAAAATGTGACTCTAAAGTTCTAACAAACTGGTATCACAAGAAAGGCATTGTATCTGCAAAATATACCGGCATTTGGAAGATCGTTGAAGAACTTTTCTACTATTTATAATATGCTCTTAATCACATTTTCAGGGAAGGTAACAACCTAGTACAATGTGTGCTCTTAATCACTGTATTCTGCTAAAATTATTACACACTATAACCAACATAGTAAAAACTACACAATTCAACAAAATTCAGTAAAACCAACAAGTAGTGCTCTCATTGACATGTATTCAAAGTGCGGTGCTATATTTGAAGCTGAGAGATGTTATTCAAGAAGATGAGCACTAAAAATACTGTAACATGGAACTCTATTATCTTTGGATATGCAAATCATGGGTATAGCATTAAAGCAATCGAGTTATTCAATGAGATGATGGAGAAGAAGGGATGTGAACCAGATCACTTAACGTTTCACAGTAGTTCTCACTGCTTGCTGTCATGCTGGAATGGTTGATGTTGGACAGCGTATTTTCCATTTGATGAGTGAGGAGCATGGGATTGAGCCAAGGTTGGAACACTACGCATGCTTGGTGGATCTTATAGACCGAGCAGGTGAGCTCGTTGAGGCTTACGAATTGATCAAAAACATGCCCATCAAGCCTGACTCGTTTGTGTGGGGAGCATTGTTAGGGGCATGTAGAAATCATGGAAATGCTGAGCTTGCAGAAATAACGGCGAAGCATGTGTCTGAGCTCGAGCCTAAGAGTGCTGGGAGTTCTTTGTTGATGTCGAGTTTATACTAGGATAATGGTAACTGGGGAGATGCTGAAAGGTTAAAGAAGGTGATGAAGAAGAGGTTAAGAAGAAATGTGGGGTGCAGTTGGATTGGCATTACTACATACATGAGATGTGCAGAGATTAGGAATCAAAAATAAAACCCAAGTAATCAAAAAAACGCAAGGGGAAGATAGGAAACCCATGATGTTGTACCAACGATAGATACTTCACTATGCACTCAACAACTTGTTTGAAAACAATTTCCAAAACTAAGGTTTTCTTTACACTGTAATCTCTATGTAAAACAGAAGTTAAACCATAAAATTAAAATTGTCTTAGGGAAATTGTAACTTGATGATCGAATTGTGGCAATCGTAAGAGGATTTGTTGTCTTGTTTTCCTTTGATGTTGTCAAACCATCAAAATCACACATGTATATTTGTAATCAACGGCTGCAGAGAGAGCGAGATTGAAACCCTAGACGGAGCTGAGAGACGATGAAGACCAAGATTTTGCCAATTATTATTCGTGATGGAAGAGTTTAAAGAGATAGATAGATAGAGAGTTTCGTGACTGAACGGATTTGAAATGAAAATATAAGTGGCACTTTAGGAGATGCTCTAAGACGGGGTAATTCTCATCATCCAAGAAAAAACAAAAATATAAGAGAGTGAATCAAATTCATCCCAAATGTTCTATTATTAGAGACATTTTACTTGGTCCCTAATATCAGATCCCTAAAAGCTATCAGAGGTGATTGCCCATTTTTCTTGTAGTGCCAGTTAACTAGATTATCTATAGATAGAAGATGACAATGAAATGCACGAGAGTATTAAACGCCTTCATCGCCAAAACTCTCTGACACTCAACCACAAAAATCCCACAAACAATCACATACATTATCAACCCAATACGTTTAACAACACCCACCAACACTTCAAACTTTGGATTCCCTTCTTTCCCCACTGCACATCAGAAAGTAGCAATTCTAGGAATTATCTATTATGTGGTTACCAAAGATCAACAAAAACTAGTAATTCAGCAAATCATAAACTATTAATTCAGCAAATCATAAACTATCAATTCAACAAATTACCAAGAATAACAACAATAAAGGAATTAGGGTTTTAGTTTTAGGGTTGTGATTGTGAATTGGGGTTTAGCGCAGTCTCAGAGAGTTGAGGGAGGAAGGATTGCGGGGAAGGGTAGTTAACTTCCATGCATGAAATTGGGCCTTTTCGTTTTCACATTATTTTTACCCACCCCTAAACTTAAACTATAAGGGACGACCATGTCCAGTAGTCCTTAAACTTATACAATTAGGGACGGCAAAATCTAAGAGTCCCTAAACTTATACAATTAGGAACCCCCAAATCCAACAGTCCCTAAACTTATATTTTTAGGGACAGACTAATTTTTTTCGTCTCATAAACTAAAATATTAGAGACTAATTCAAAACCGTCCCAAATATTTTATTCTTAGAGACAAATTTTACTCCGTCTCTAATATCTTGTCCCTAATAATCATTTTTTTTGTAGTGGCAACATCAAGTATAACTAAAATAAGTAAAATCAAAACCTAGATGCTAAAGAGAGAGAAGTACCTTGGGAGGCGCTGATGCGAGAGACATCTTTAGGAGAAATGAATAGTCAACTTTGGGAGAGATGAATTGGGAGAGGTGAAGAGTCGGGCTTAGTTGGGAGAGATAAAGAGAAGGAGTAAGACTTAACTACCCCTTTCCGCATTTTGTCGAAACTACCCCTAAGTTATGAGAGTAAAAGTAATCTATGTCGTCCATCTCTTTCTTTCCCACAAATCCTAACCCCTCTTTATCTTTGAGACAATGGATAATTTGTCTATTTGAATTCTCTAATGTATAATAGACTAGGTTATGAGCCCGTGCTACGCACGAATACTTCAGTTTATAATGGTACATAAGTGCATAAGGGAGGGAGATAGCTGTAGGAAGAAATGAATATAGGAAGAATACGCAAGTTCTTGATTGCGTCTTAATAAAAATGTAGGAGGCGAATCAATAACAAAAAGTCTCTAAAATAATTAATACACACAAAATATTAACAATAACAAATCTCGGCAATTTGTTTATCCTAGGCAAAAAAATTACAACATATAGCACCTTCAAACAGTTGCATAATAGAAACATCATACTTCATTACAGCCTCATGTTACGACATCTATTCCCCTTTGGCTGGAGAGTAAAGCTGCTTATTTGAGTACATGCCAAGAAACTCCAGAAGTCAACAATAAACCAATTTCTTCACAAATATCAGCTCAATCTTAATTTTCTGAGGCCCAATCCATCCATTCTTTGAGCAAGCTTCAGATCATAATCTAGCCCGTAAGTATAAAATTCCAACATGCCTTTCTCAAATGTTCCATGAGGCAAAAATGTTAGATACACTGTTATCCTCTCTCCCTCAAGAAAGAGACAACTTAAATTTCATTTTTATATGAAGCAAAAAAAATGTTTTGGCTGATAATGTCTAATTTACAAAAAAAACCACAATTTTTTGGAACCACTGCGTCATATCTAATGAATCATCTTCAGCCTCTAAAGCATCCCAGTTCATCTTCTTATATATCTGCAAACCACAAAGAGGGCATGAAAAATCATCCACAATAACTCGGCCCTTTCTTGATTGTTAGTTTATAGCCTGTGAGAGATATCATCTAAACAAATTCAGTTAAACTCAACCTACGTTAACTAACTGTTCACCTCCTTCATTCAAGATCCTTCCCTTCCCTCCCCCATTTAACAAATTATGTACACCCTAGGATCAGTCTTGATATAAGCTTTCCCTTTGTTTAGATAAAGGTACCAAATCCTATACGATATCAACCCAGGTGCTCATCAAGTTTACCATATCTTGGAAGATGCATCATCAGTATTGGGACCCAAATAGAAGCTTACTCATCAACCTGCAAACAATGAACAACCTCCAACAATTATTCACAGAAACGATTTTTTTTCTAACTTAATATATATATATATATATATAAGGAAAATAAAAGTAAGCTTATTCCTAAAGTAGAACTATTCAATTAATCCGTATTCACCAGAACAAAATGTACACAACTTTTATAGACGTTTATTTATTTATTTATTTTGGGAATGTCTAGGTGCATGTTTAAACGGTCAGGTATTTTTTTCTCTTCTATATGAACCTGTTATAGCTTATTAAAACTCTTGAATTACTTACCATTGAATAATGGCCAGAAGAAATCAATGGTAATCATAGAATAATGTCTATGACTATTACTATGCTATACCTGAGCTTCTTTCGTCCTTTATTAACAACTTCCCTTATACATGAACGGAATACAAGCTAAAATTATTCACGAATTGGTTCTTCCTCATCATAATAGAAAAAAATAACAACATATGAAGAAAGCCATGTATGTCCTTCAAATGAATAAAGTTATAAATAATCATAAACTAAAACACTGCTTTCAGTCAATATTTAATTTTGTCTGCAGCCATGAACACGAAAATGCATTGGAAACAAATTTTAAATAAATATAACTACTATAAGTAAATTGTTGCATTCAAAATATACATTACGAAAATAATTCGCATAACTCATTATTTGATAATATACATGTCCTGCATTAATTTATAATGGAAAAAATATTGAGAAGTGCCAGAATATATGGATTTGTTCTACATACTAAACGACATTGTACATTGCTCTGGATTCATAGATATAAGAATATATGATGTATATCTGAGATACAACATACGAGAACTTGCTCATAACCGATTCCCAAAAAAAGATAGGGTAGAGAATAGAAAACACCTTTAGCAAAAAAAAAAATAGAAAACATACTTAAACTGCAACAGATTATTGGGCTACTATATCATTACCCTTATCTATTTCTTGCATTTTTCTTTTATACCATATGAATACAATTCAACAAAAGAAAGAAATTTACCTGGCCAGTTGCAATTGGAATCTCAGTATACATGAGGTTGACATACATGGAGGTCACATGGATGTTAAAGAATGACGCAGGGTTGTATGTACTTATCTTCAATGAACCGTTCACAGTCGGCATCTTAGTTGGGACTCCAGAGGAGTTCACTCCCATTCCAAAGTAGAAATTGTTCACCATCAAGCTCTGTGGTAAAAGCATTTTGTTCAAAGGAACATATACAACATAATATATAAAGGACACTACATAAACACAAAGTAAAATTATAAAAAATACATCATTACTGCCAGATGTACTCATTCTAATAACCTAGTATTCACTAACCTTGGTCAGAAGCCTAGTCATTGTGATCAGCTATGTTATCAGCTATTTAAAGATTATTTAGCCGGTCTGCAAGCACCAACTTACTATTTTTTATTTTATAAAAGAAGCAATAACTTAATCGCAGAACATCCAAAATATTTACAGATAATTGAGCTTTTGTTGGTGTTTTCAAGATGGTCAACCTCATCTCATTCTATCCCCAATCTCATCATCTCCTCTTCTCTCTAAGGTATCTTTCCTCTACTCCTCTACTCTTTATTATGTACTACTTTCCCCCCTTCTTTCTCACTTTTCCCTATTATATATATATTTTTTCTCTCTCTCCCTCTATATATATATATATATATATATTGTAATTTCTGAAAAAGTACTTACGAAATGACCATGGATTTGTGAGCTAGAAAATTGTACTTCAGATCATTGTTACTAAATTTTCCAAAATTTCTGAGGTTAACCAAGTTCAGCCGAACTGGGGTAGTAGTTGTGGTTATCCACATTGTTATTGATTTCACCCAACCAAAACTTCCCACTACATGAATTTTCCTAATAGAATTTTGTAAAAGATTTTTCTCACCTCTCCAATCAGCTAGACAGAAAGAGATCAGCCAGCCCCAAAAGAAAAGACAGAAGAAGACTTCTTTCCTTTGACCTACGCTCACTTATTTGAAACTACTCTTGCTCATGTCTGCGCGTCTGACAGATATCCTTCTGACTCTTTCAAAAAGCTCTTTTCTTTTTGGCTCAACCGGCTACCTTTTTTAAACTGACGCTCCACCTCTTTATTTTTACTCACACCTTTTTTTTACTGCTTTTTACTCATGCCCGCTCCGCAGCTTGCACTTCTCTCTGTATTCTTTGGTTCTCTCTTCATATGGCTTTGGCAATTGGTAACCCGGTATATTTTTTGGATCACCTTCTTTCAAGTAGCTTATGAAGAGGAACGTAGCGCCTTCCATTATGTAGTTTCTATTGCGAGGATCCGTCTATAGTTTGGGAGTCGCCCTTGTCCTACTATCGCATCTGGCTCCACCTTAGCTCTAAAACATACAGAACCTATTCTAAAAGCCGGAAGAAAATACCTTTGTCCACCTCTGGTTCTTCCCTTAAGAGTAGCCTAGCCACCAGTTTTTTTTAGCCTTTTTTTGCTGCCACCTTAGGCTTCCACTCCTTGACTCTGGTTCCTAAACTATCTTTTTTTTTAAAAGATACTCGTCTTCTATTTAAAGCCTTATGAAGAGTATCCTAGACCCTTGTATTTGCATTGACTACGGAAAGAAGATACTAAGGTGGACGAAAAAGAAGATGCAAACTTGGGTACGGTGACCGAAGACAAAGAAGTGTAGGCATCCCCAGGAAGAAGATGTGAACTTGCATATGGTGAACGGAGCCGAAGTGTAGACTCGGAGTCACGGAAGAGCATATTAGAGGGAGCCTTTCAAGTAGCTCAGAGGCTTGGGAAAGGTAGCCGGATTAAAGAGTAATAAAAAGTCAATTAGAGTTGCCTAAAGGCCACCCATGATATGGAGTTCTCTATCTATAGCTATAGTACATCTTCAACAAAGTGATTGAGTCCCATTTGATATATTTTCTGTACCGAAGTTTGCAATATTCCCAATACCTCCATTGATTTCTTTTAATGTATTGCACAACATTGTTTTGCCATACAAGCAACACTACCAATCGTGCATGTTTCAACCCCATAATTGATGTCTAATCTTCAAGACCATCATACTTTGGATAACCTTTAGCTGCTCTCAATGTTTTTAGCGTACAAAAAATTCTCTTGAAATAGACTTGATGACTTTAACCTTCGAGTTTAACCACTAAATACAACTTTTAAGTTCATCCTTTAACTGTTATCGATGTTTTCAGCTTACAGTACCGCCTTCCTATGGCACAGGCTAAATACAACTTTCCAAATTCAACTTACACCCTTTCAAATAAATCTAATTTCTTTTATCCTTGAATATCCAAGGCAGACTCTGAAAATGACCTGAGCTGTTAAATAAAATGCTCGAGTACTACTAATATGGGCCTTGGCAATTGCCCTCAACTCTATAGAACAAATTCCATTTGCTTAACTCTTCATCTTGAAGAACGATGGTTCTATTTTAAACTACTCTTATATATTCTTCACATATGCATCACTTTGGGTTTCGGGAGATTGTTATAGAAAAGGTACACAATTTTTACCATCTCTTATATATTTCTCACATATGCATCACTAACCATAGACATTTTGGGACATATGGATAAATAACTGAAATCAATAGCCAACAATTATCACGTCCCAAATGAAGGCACAGGCAGTCCATATTACTCGGATGATTTCACGAAGGCAACCCCTTGTTATCCATAACCAACAATTATTCTTTGTCGAAGTTATCTCTTAAAATGACGAGTTAACCTTATAATGGCTTCATATGTCTTCGAATTAAAACACTCCTGCAATGTTCAGGGTATGAAATGCAAAGCTCAATGAATTCACTATTTTCCCCTCCTAACTATACCTCATTTCCATATCCACTTGCCCTCTTCACTGGTGCCCTTCTACCCTTGATCACCATAGATTTCAAATGAGTAATAGTTGTCTATGAAGATCCCACCGGCAGCTCTACACAATCTTCTACTATAAAAATAGTTCAAACCCTGAATAATCAAAACCCTAGAGATCAGCGTTTCCGTACATAACATAATCAACAGAAATCTAACTATTCAAACCCTAACGATTTAACACATGATCCCCTAGGCAATTTCATCATCATCTTCATGCCCATCCTCCCTATACGATCTCCACAATTCATACCCCTTTTGGCAACTTCAATGGTTTGTCTCCATGCACAGATAAACATCAAAAACAAACCCATACAAAAAACATAGCCTTATATAAGTAGCCTCATGACCTCCGACCAGTCTTTACAAAACATACCGACCTCAAATGTAAACCTTGCAATGCCAGCACTACCATAAAAGCACAACAATTAATTCGAATTTCCCTTTGAGCGACACAATTACAACAAATATCCTAAAAAAAATAAAAAAATCTGTGAACTTTTCCGTTAAGACCCCATCAGAAGAAAATCACTTGACATTCGGATCGAAGGCTTAAATCAAAAGAAATTTTTAATTTTTTAAATTGAATTTGGAGTTCCAATCGAGGGTTTGAACTGCATTTAAACCTCAATCAAATTCGCAGAGAAATACCCATGAACATGCAACGATGATTGCTTGGGACACATCAAATATCAGTCCAAGTACAATTTGAAATCCTAACATTCAAATATTAGTACAAATCAAACTCTAAAATGGTTTGAACCGAGCCACTACCACATGCCTAAATTTGAATTAAACTAAGAAAATAAGCTCACCTCAAACTCCATCTCAGATCTTTTCTCATCATACTCAACCATCGAATCCCAATCTTCATCTACCTTCCCGACATCATTTCTTACAGTCCCCAAATCATAATTGTAAGAATGAACAGTTTCAAGATCTTTTCCTACATCAAACCCTAATGGTTTAAATCATCGATCATGAGCTTGAGATCCAAATCCATGAGGGAAATCATAGGAGATTGAGAGAAATTGCAGAGAGAGCGCTGGATTTTACTATAAGATTTTATTTATTTTTTTGGCTTTTGGAGAAGAAAAGTGCCCGGGAGGAGAACTCAAATTTTGAGTCGGGATTGGGATCTTTAGTTTTTGGCTTTGAAATTTGAATTACCAAAATTACCCCTCTTCGTCTCAATCTCGAGGCACTCAAAGCCCATCGTGGCCCCTCTTTGTCTCTGGACATAAGGCAAACTTGTCCAAAGCAGCAAAAACACCGCCCTATTATTATAAAGAGACTAGTTGTACCCGTGGCCCGCCACGTCTGCACTCGTTTATGACCACACTCGATCTAGGAATTGATGAATTCATCACATAAGTTTCTATGGAACCGGATCGCTTATAAAATTGATGAAGACTTGCATAAGTTATGACATTTACATAAAAATATATATCCGTAGTAAAATTTCTCAAATAGTTCTTGTGCCTTTGCTCAAAACTTATATTGATGGTGGTTTCTTTAGAACTGGATTGCTTCGAACCATCAACCTCCCAATTTCTGAGCATTCTTACCACTTTGAGCTTACAGTTCTATTAACAAAAATAAAATAAGTTATAACTTTAAATAGGATGAGTTGCAATAACCAAGTAAGATTTATAAGGCCAGTTGATAATAAAAATTATTTAGGAAGGTTATATCAAATGCATCATTCAACGAAACCCTGTCTGCCTAAAATCTTGGGACCTATTTTGTAAAGAAATGATAAAAAATAAAGTGGAATGAAAGCTTACAGTGTCTTGGCAGATGCCTTCATCATTTAAGCCTGGGATTTAATTTATGGCCTTTTTCAAATGCGCAGTTATGACCTTAAAATAATAGCCTTACAAAAAAAAAAGTAAGCTATAACCAATTCCATAAATTCATTTGTAATCTTAGTTTTATTTACAAAGATAAGAATTTGACAGATGATTAACACATTTAGTCAACTCCAGTTTGTACATGGGGTATGTGTTTAGGTATATTTTCCTTCCCTTAAGGAACATATATGAGACGAATACTGTTCACCTGGCCCCAATTCTCCAAGGTGAAACATAAACCTTAACATATACTCGCCTCTTTATGGCATTTTCCCTGTGTCACTCCTTTGAAATCACCCCATTTTGAAATCTCTTCTATGACACCATTAATTTGATAAATGGATCAATGTGCGAATTTAAGTGCATGCACATTATAGATTATTCTTATTGATCGATGATATGTACTCTCATGGTACTACTGGCAACTATGCCGAATACATCATAGATGTCAAATATTATGATGGAAAATATACTTAAAGTACAACGCAATGTTGGATCTTATGAGGAAATTGGAAGAAAGTAAAATACATACCTAGATAGTTATAACTGTGTTCTGCATTAGAAGCCTTCTAGTATATTATGATAGATGAGCTGTCGGTATTTAGTGAAAGCCTTTTCAGTATCCCACTGCCTCCTCATGCTCATCTGCAACAAAAAAATAAAATAAAAAATAAGTACATACCATTGACATTTGAAAAAACACATAATGGGCAAAATGATAGAGTATAAAGTAAGTACCTAAGATTAATCATACCTAACGAAAATGGGTTATGAATCAACCATCTTGTTTTCATAATTCGACTATGAAATGCCATTTCGAGATGAGGGTAATGGAATGGTTTGTTCAACTTATTCGAGGTAAGAAAATGACCCAAAATAAATAACATAGGTAGAATTCGTGCCAACCCAAAATGTCAAAAGAACAACAAAAGCTAATATATTATAGATCTTTGGCAAATAAGGTTTGTCCATTTATATTTTTGGCAGTCCAAGCAACAAAAATTCAAAAAAGATTATCCACATGCAAATTTAAATGAGGTTTGAAGTTATCCACATGCACGCTGGTTATCCGCATGTATGTGTAAGTTTAAATTTGTATACCGATCTTATAAATCTAAAATGGTGTGCCTTTGGCACTAAACCTCTTTAGAGGAGTACCTTTGGCACTACCAAGTAATACTTTAGATGAAATTGCAAGAATTATGAAAATTAGTATTATCAACATGAAAACTACTTTTCTGTTAAATGTATTTATTCAATATTTTTTTAAGCGTATTTATTCAATATGGAGATGCATTAAGTTATTTTTTTGCTTTTGGGCGTGGCTACGGCAACATTTATCATTAGGTCTCATTCCTCCCCTTGTGATTTTGTTTTTTGTTTTTTGTTTTAACGTCACTACAACACCTTATGGAATAAGGATGATCATCCCCGTCTTAAAACTTTTAGTTGAGGAACTTATTACTCAGCGCTATTTTATCCATGTATTACCCTTACTTCTTGGCGTGTCAGAGGAACAACCATCATTATCCCAACACTTGCGACGTTTTCACCTGCCGTAAAATATTCCCCAATCGGGAGCAAAAAAATCACAAAAGAGAAATCCATAATGATCACACTTTTCATGGCTAAGGTGTTTTAAAACATTTGAAGTACATCAAAACCCAAAAAAGATTTATACTTCAAAAAATACTTCCTTTCACAATTCTCCCATAATCTGTGTTTATTGACTAACTCATGAATACATGAAGCTCTTGAAACCTAATACATTCAAACAACTCCAAGTAACTAAGCCCAAACTTTGACATGTCCATTTGGGGTTCGCAGCTAAACTCATCTTTGATGTCCCTCCAGAAGCAAAAGTTTTATAAGCAAAAGTTATTAGTTAAAGAGGAAGGTAATCTAGTTCCCTCCCCAGCCCTCTTCCTTGTGGCGATTTTTATACCAACCATTATAACGACACCTAAAATATCCAAAAAAATAAAAATGTAGGGATATTCAAAAAACTGCCGTCGGGAAAGAAAGAAACACCAAATCATCTATCAAACAAACTAAGGATGTAGCCCCTAAGAAAATATCCATCATTTACAAACGCCCAAAGCAAACCAATTTTTTTGTTATACGTCATAAAAATGTTAGGATCCTCCAAAAACTTGATACAATTGAAATTCTTTCTCTTTGCTTTCGAAGACCATCTCCATTACAGTCAGTTTGTTCATGGGGTTAGAAAACATGTCGGACTAAAAATTATGCTTCAACAGAAGAGTAGTTTGCTACCCTTTTAAGGTAAAAAAATATATTATGAGTTAACCCATGTTAGTATGTTGCATTCCAATACAATGTAAAGCTCCAAAGGTAACTCATGTGACTCACAAATGATTACTCGGACCAAATGATTGAATCTATAATGAAACTATATCAGTAACCCTTCAATATTGTTAAACTTTGTACCTTCAGGATTATCAAAGCTTCCAAAATCATTTTGAGTTTCCAATACCCCTCAAAGTAATCCAGATATTAAATAATGCTCCAACCTCTGTATATCATTTAGACCTAAAATTCAATCATAACCTACCCATTGAAGAGTACATTAAGGTTAAAAAGAAGGACATGAATCATTCATATCAAATAAACTATTCCATAACTTGTCAAAACATCTCTAGTCTTAGTTGATATACCCGATAGTGGTTTGTTACATGTATAAACATTTTATCCGATCATGTTCCATCTTGTATGTGTAGAGAATATAACCAAATTTCTAAAAACTTTCAAGCATGCTGAAAGCTAATGCCATTATTGCTTCTGCAGCCTTAAACAATCCACAGTTTCCTCTCTGCATCATCCAATTCCTTTCACTTCACTAAAATGATTCATGTTCCATCTTGCATGTGTAGAGAATATAACCAAATTTCTAAAAACTTTTAGCACGCCGAAAGTTAATGCCACCATTGCTTCTGCAGCCTTTAACAGTCCACAGTTTCCTCTCCGCATCATCCAATTCCTTTCATTTCACTGAAATGATTATTGATGTCGGATATTTCTTCCTGCCAGTTCATCCAATCCCATTAGTCATACCAACAATGAAGCGTCAGCCATATCCCTAATGCTCATTTGCAGATAACATAGATCCAAACTTTTTAACCCCCTTTCATTTCCAATTGATTAAATAGCATTTTGGGCATAAAATTCAATCAAAAATAGATAAAAATCCAAACTTTACAATAATATCAACAAAAAATACAATCACACAAAGAAAAAAGAGGATACCTTAGAGTAAGAACCAACGCCATAGATCTTGCCCAATTAGAGTAAGCTCTTTGATCTCTGGACCGAAGACCCAAAAATTAAACCCCAAATTGCACCAAGTTTGATCTCTGACTTTGAACATATAATGAAACCCAAAAATTAAACTCTTACTTGGTTTGAGGATCTAGACACCACTATTTAAGATCGAAGAACGAATCGAGAGAGACGAAGAGTGAAGTTTCGATAATGACGGCTAGGGTTTGTTCGCGTTTAGATCTCACTCTAAAACCATGAAATCGATTTGGGAAGTGTTGAGATCACTCTCTAATGGCGGAGATCGAGAGAGGGAGAGAGGAGAGATCTGAGGAAGTTTTATTTCTGAGAGATGTTTCTTTTTTTTGCTTGAAGCGCTGAGAATGGTTTTTTTTTGGTCGGGGGGAGGAGAACTCAAGTTTGGAGTCGGGATTGGGATGTTTAGTTTTTGGCCTTGAAATTTGAATTACCAAAATTATCCCTCTTTGTTTCAATCTCGAGATACCCAAAATGAATCAGGACCCCTCTTTATCTCTAGACATAAAGGCAAACTTATCCAAAGTGGTAAAAACACTGCCCTGTTATTATAAAGAGATTGTTGAGTGTCGTCACAAATATGATTTGCTAATTTTGTGAATTAGTGTGTAGCACACGAGTGCAACACACTAGTTATTGGGAACAAAAAGATCACACAAAGAGGATGATGGGATAAATTTTTTTTATTGAAGGATCACACCAACACGACAAATCATTGAAAAAAGATCACATAAAGAGAATTGTGCTTTTTTTGGTGAATCACAAATCATTGAAAAAACATCACGCAAAGATATAAAAGATTTGTTGAGAAATCACACGCAAAGAACATGTCGAGTATTTTTTTTTCCGGTGTGGTGTACGAAGCCTATAAATAAATAAGTTTATGCACTTTTTCAAATATACTTTAAAAAGGAAAATAACATCTTGAATTGTAGCCATTTTTGTCCTCTTGGCCATAGTGGCACGCATTAAGTAACAACATTTACGAATGAAGACCAGATCCCTCCAAGTAAGCTAACATCAACGGAAGAGCCAGAAAATCAGATGAGTGGGGGTAAAGTGATATAAGTAAACAATAATAAGGGGGTTCGGGGGCGTGAGTCTCCGGAAAAAAAATTAGATGGTGTAAAGATATACTTCATTTTCAATTCTAATCATACCCTAAGCAACTAGATATGGAGTTATAGTGTGCTTAATTGTATCTTTTAGCATCCATTACAAAATTCAAATAAAATAAAATAAAAGGAATTACAAGCTAATAACAAACAAATAAGGAGAGGGAATTAAGGAAAATATTTTGGTAATAAAGAGCGTACGTTACAAAGGAGGTGGAATAAAAGAGAAAATATTGGATATAACTTTAGGAAATATATATTAGGAAAATAAAAAGGAAATAACATAGGGAATTTCACAAGGGTAGCGTTTTTGGCCTAAAAACAAGGTACTAATAAGGTTACAAATTGATTTATTTTTTCCCAAAAATTCAGTGGGGCCCCCACTAGTCTTCACATAGCTCCGCCAGTGGCTGCAAGCGTAATAGATATTGCAAATTCTGTGGGGGTAACTTATGTAATAGATTAAACTATTATTATAATAAATCTCTACTAACATTTTAATGCATGCGTGTTGCACGGCTAATATTTATCAAAAGAAAATCTAAGTTATTATAATTAAAGAGGGTTTTGTAAGAGCCTAAATTCATAATTCAAACTTAGTTTCTCACACCAAATTTAAGTAAAATTAGCGATGAGTTGGCTCGAAAGAATTCAAAATCCTCGAATCCACGAGGGAAATAAACGTTTTATTGGTTAAACAAAGGAGAACTGTGAGAAATAAAGAGAAATACTTGATTGATTGATGATTGAATGACTTTTACAATATAGAACTTGGCCTTTTGTAGGCTTATAATTATTAATCCAATTAAACACTACTAAACAAGAAGTTATAGAACTTCGCATATTCCTAATTGAATTCAAATTAAAACCCACTAAAATATTAATTATTAAAGTTTACCAAACCTTCTAACTTCAAAGTCCCTTGACATTCCGATGGATTGGGCTTGTGTTTGGACTTGGCTCGAATGACCCACATGTATGGGTTGATTGGGCTTTGTCTTGATAATCTACATCATTCTCCCATTGTTAAAAAGAACTCAGCCTCGAGTTTGCTAAAGGCAAAACCTCATGAGTATCTGCATGATAGGGATAGAGATTTGAAACATTGAAAGTGGAAGAAATGTTGTAACCATTGAATAAATCAATGGCATAAGCGTTGTCGTTTATCTTCTAAATAATCTCGCAAGGCCCAATCTTATTCATCTTCAACTTATTACAAGTTCCAACCGAAAAATGCTTTTTATGCAAGTGTACCATTACTTTATCATCAACCTCAAAAGTATAGAATCAACGATGTTTATCGGTATATGCTTTGTATTTGGCATTGGAATCTTCAATGTTCTTTGTAGTCATCTTGTGGATTTTGACGACTTGATCAAGAAACTCATTAACCAAAGAACTAACACCCGGAATGGAAGACTTTCCAATTCAAGGGTATGCTTAGGAACGACGGTATAAACAATCCGAAAAGGAGAGAAACCAGTTGTGCGACTTGTAGAAGAATTATAAGAAAACTTGGCATGAGGAAAACAAAAGTCCCATTGTCTGGGTTTTACATCGGAAAGAGCCCGAACTAGATTACCCAATGTGCGATTTACCACTTCTGTTTGACCATCGGTTTATGGATGTGAGGTGCTACTAAACTTTAAAGATGCAGCCTAGCGTCACCAAAGTGTTTGCCAAAAATAACTCAAAAACTTGGTATCCTTATCCGAAGTGATAGATTGAGGAATACCATGAAGACGCACAATTTTCTTGAAAAATAAATTAGCAATCTGTACCGCATCATGCATCTTCTTACAAGATATAAAGTGTGCCATTTTTGAATAACGATCGATGGCTACGAAAACCGAATCCGCACCACGTTTGGTTCGAAGAAGACCAAAACAAAGTCCATAGAAATTTTGGGCCATGGTGATTTTGGGATCGAAAGTGGAGTATAAAGACCCGTATTGTCTTGTTGACATATGAAACACTTTCGAACAAAATCCACAACATCTTTCTTCAAAGATGGCCAAAAATATCATTATTCAACCAAGGCAATTATTTTATCTCTACTCAAATGATCACCAAGTCCGCTGCCATGTAACTCCATGATAACATATTCGTACAAGGAACCTTGAGGAATACAAAGACAAATGCCATTAAAAAGTAAACCATCATGTAAGACAAAATCGACAATACCTCCTTGATTATTGTTGCATGCAGCCCACATCTTTGTAAAATTTGGATCATCTGCATATAGCTCCTTGAGATAATCAAAAGCAACGATGGAAGCACGAACGATAATAAGAAGAGATGCACAACGACTCAAAGCATCGGTGACCTTGTTTTGCTTCCTAGATTTATGTTTGATGGAAAAGTTAAATTGCTGAATTTTGGCAATCCAACGAGCGTGCATACGATTAGTATTTGTGTTACTTTGAAGGTACTTGAGTGCTTCATGATCGGTGTACAATATAGATTCACGTTGAAGCAAATAATGCTTCCAATGTTTAAGAGCTTGAACTACCAAATAGAATTTTAATTCATAAGTAGTCCTTATTCGGCGAGCATCACATAACTTTTCACTATAATATGCAATGGGTCCTCCTTCTTGAGATAAAACTGCATCAACACCAAGAACGGATGCATCACAATCTACCTCAAATAGTTTAGTAAAGTCGGGCATAACATGTACGGGAGCCGTGGAAAGTTTTTCTGTAAGAATCGCAAAACTTTCTTCGGCTTCAGGAGACCAAATGAGACGAGGTTGTTTCAAAAAATCCGTGAGAGGAGAAATAATAGCAGAAAAATTACCCACAAAATGCTGATAAAATGAGGCCAAACCATGGAAAGATCGAACATCAAAGATTGTCTTTGGAATAGGCCACTCGTGAATAACATTGACCTTATCCTCGTCAACATGAATGCCATTTGGCGAAAATGATAAAACCCAAGAAGATAAGAGTAGATTGCATAAATGTGCATTTCTTGAGTTGGATTTGGAGAGAGTTTTCATGGAGAACCTTGAAGACTTGTGATAGATGATTAAGGTGATCCTTATCATCCTTACTATAGATTAAAATATCATCAAAATAAACCACAATAAATGTTCCCAAAAATGGCTTCAAAACCTTGTTCATTAGCCGTATAAAAGTACTAGGAGCGTTCGACAATCCAAAAGGCATGACGAGCCATTCATATAAGCCCTCTTTAGTCTTAAAAGTCGTTTTCCACTCATCACCAAGCCAAAGTCTAATTTGATGATACCCACTCTTAAGATCAATTTTGAAAAAGACCTTAGAACCCGAAAAGATGTCAAGCATGTCATCGAGACAAGAAATTGGGAAGCGATACCTCACCGTAATTGTGTTGATCGTTCTACTATTAACGCATATACGCCAAGACCAATGTTTTTTAGAAACTAAAAGAGCCGGAATCGGACATGGACTCTAGATGGACGAATATGACCTTTCATCAATAGATCTTGGACTTGTTGTTGTAAAATAATATGTTCTTTTGGTGCCATACAGTAATGAGGTTTGTTTGGTAAGATAGCACCCGGAACCAAATCAATATGGTGTTGAATACCCCTCATTGGTGGACGAGAATTCGGGACGTCTGTAGGAAGGATACTTGAAAACTCTTGCAAAAGTATTTCAACTTGAGGTGTCACAATAATGGGGCTCGACGCGTTGTCTTAGCAACAAGGGCAGCACAAATTTTTGCATCGCCAATATCGTCTTTAATGTCATTAGAAACCAAGGAAACCATTTTCTCTTTGATAGGAGCATTTGAAGATGCCTTAA
This sequence comes from Kingdonia uniflora, assembly GCA_014058105.1. Lineage (NCBI taxonomy): Eukaryota > Viridiplantae > Streptophyta > Magnoliopsida > Ranunculales > Circaeasteraceae > Kingdonia > Kingdonia uniflora. Next base: position 323,823 of record JACGCM010000779.1, on the reverse strand, counting down.
ACATTATGGGAGTGAAGAGAAATTTGACACCGCCTTTAGAGAATGAGTATGTATTTACTCGTCCATTATGTTCGACATATAATCATGGCCTATCAAAAAGAGTATGACAAGCATCCATAGCAACCACATCACAAAAAAACTTTATCGTGATATTTCTTAACGGAGAAAGGAATTCGACATTGGGAAACAACTTTGAATACACAATCATCCTTAATCCAATAAATAGGATAAGGAAGAATTTTTATTCCAAGTTTCTCAACCGTGGATTGGGAAACGATATTCTCACTAGAACCACCATCAATGATGAACTTGGCAATTTTACCTTGTATCGTGTATTAAGAACTAAAAATGTTCTTTCTTTGTGAATTATCACCTTATTAGGTTAAAAGAAGTTTGCGCAATATCAAACATTCAAAACCTTTATCACCATCACACCACTCAATGTTGTCATCATTGGAGGGAGTAATCTCATTGGACTTCATTGTCGAAAAAGCTAAAAAGGAGGGATCGTCGTTATGCTCATTAGACACCAGAGGTTCATTATCCTGGTGAGTGAAACCCACTCTAATATTGGCAATTTTTTAAGATGGACAAACATTCGATGTATGACCTTGTTGATGACAACAATAACAAAAGTCTTGTCTTGGCTAAGTATATGGGTTGTTCAGATTTTTTAATATAGGTTTAGGTTGGGTAGGATGGGTATTTTGAGGAGGGAAACGATTGGTGGTTGGCGAAAAATTAGTGGTATTTTTGGTAGTGGAACGGTTAAAATTAGTCAATAAAGGAAGGTTAAAAGATGAGCTGGAATGTAGGGTGTTGGATTGAGAGGATAAAGAGTACCCACTATTTAGTGATCGCCCAAAACTAGAAATCCTATTAGCCTTCTCAAGAAATTGTTCCGCCTATTGATCCAATTTAATGGTGGTATCCATTGATAGGATTGTTGACATGGACATCTTGTCTTGAATTTGGAATCGTATGCCACCAATAAAGCATCTAAGTTGTTGTACTTCATTATCTCGAACACCATTCCGAGTGAATAAACGATAAAAGTTATCAAGATATTCGGCTACGGAATGAGTACCTTGTTTTAAATTCCGGAGTTGGTCATATAAGATAACTTCATAATTGGAAAGAAGAAAACAATGACGTAAATATTTATTTATTTGTGCCCAATTGCGAATCGGTAACTTGCCATCTCTGCGATGTTCTTCCATAATGTTATCCCACCAAGCGTTGGTACTACCCATAAGTTTGTTGGCTACAAGAGATGTTTTCTTCTCATCGGCAATATTCATGTAGTCAAAGAAATTTTCTGCCGTAGATAACCAATCGAGAATTTTTTTTATATAAAGATGACCATTGAAAGCCGGAAGGTCAACTTTCATTTTGTACTCAAATTGATGAGGTTGTTGGTTGTTATAAGCAAGCTGTTGTATACGAAAGACACCTGGATTGTGAGGGTGACCGTTAACACCATCAACAACATCCATATCATCCACAGTTAGGTCATACTCAATTCGACATGACGGAGATAGATAACCCAGAGGATAATTTGTTTGATTGGTATTTTTTTGTGAACTTTAGTGATGGGGTATAATTTCATATTGTTAGTAATGGATAGGCGAAGATGTGAAAGCTTTAAGCTGGTGAGTGCTGAAGGGGTCATGATGGGGATATGGTAAAGCTTGAGAGGTGGAAATTGTTTAAGAACATGAAAGGATGGTTGGTGTTGGGGTGGGGGTAGTATGGACGGGGAATTGTGATTTTAATGAAGAGGGGTCATGGGATACTTGTGTGTATGGGGTGGGGATAAAAGGGATTGAGGATGATGGGGTGGCACTAACTTGAGTAGTAAGAACATTGACGACGTTACTTAATTATTGAACGAAAGCCTCAATTTTCTCTGTAATACTCGCGAGTTCTTCCTTCATAACAAGTTTCCAAGATATCCATCTTGGGTGTGATCTTCTAATTTAATTCTCGTCATGGTTACAAGCCTACGACCTGCTCTGGTACCACTTAACGAAGAGTTGGAGTAGAAGAATTCAAAATCCTCGAATCCCCGTGGGAAATAAATACTTTATTGGTTAAACAAAGGAGAACTGTGAGAAATAAAGAGAAATACTTGATTGATTAATGATTGAATGATTTTTAGAATATAGAACTTGGCCTTTTATAGGCTTATAATCATTAATCCAATTAAACACAACTAAACAAGAAGTTATAGAATTTTTCATATTCCTAATTGAACTCAAAATAAAACCCACTTAAACTAAAGGTTACCAAACCTTCTAACTTCCAAGTCCCTTAACATTCCGATGGATTGGGCTTGTATTTGGACTTGGCTCAAATGACCCACATGCATGGGTTGATTGGGCTTTGTCCTGGTAATCTACATAAAAAATACTAAACAATAAACAATTAACCACAAATTAAAACAAGATCTAGCGTAGAAACCTTTGAATAGGTAAAAACTATGATCTTTCTTGAGGATTTGGAAATAATGATCTTATTGATTGAGTGACTACTTATTACAACAAGTATTTTGGGTAGTATTGGTTAGATATTCTGGATAGAAAAATATGTCCCTTATCTATTCTTATTTATAAGTCTCATATTATAACCGTTTAATGAATATTATTTTATTTTAATGAGGGACGTTACAAAAATAGTTATAAGGCATCTTCGTAACGGTTGTATAACGGTCTTCTTTGTAAGTGCCTCATAATGTACCATAAATGTGCCACGTTATCGTATGCTGACGAGGTTGAGTAAATGTATGTTGATCAAAGCTAGGGCTTGAGCTCGAGATTCGGAACATGCCCTTACAATTGCCCCCTCTCAACTAAAATTATAAGTAGTTTTGGTTGAGAAGTTTACCCTATATTCGTTACCTGATGCTTCTATCTTGATTTTGGTACAGTCATTACCGATGTCGTCAATGCTTGCCTATAGAAATTTGAGGCTTTGAGGTTATCCCTGAATATAATTTAAGTCAATTGACTAAATCTATTGCTTGGGGTTTGCATAAGTGTAAGAAGCAATAAAAGATTTTAATGTCGACCTCGAGTATGATTCAAGTCCATTAACCGAGTCTAATGCTTGAGGGTTATATATTAAGTGTTGGAAGCAATGTAAGGGCTTCAAGGAAACTCCCAAGCTTTAGTTAAATTGGATGAACCAATTGATGTCTTGTAAAATGTTAGCCAATTTGGATGAACTTGTCATTGACCTAGAATATGCCAGTCGAATGGGATGAACCAATTGATTTGTTTGTAATGTGTTGGTCGAATTGGATGAACCAATTATTGACTTTTAATATGTTAGTCGATGGGATGAACCAATTGCTGACCTATAATATGTTGGTCGAATGGAATAAACCAATTGTTGGCCTGGAATGCGTTGGTCGATTTAGATGAACCAATTACTTGGTTATAATGTGTTGGTCGAATTGGATGAACCAATTGTTGATCTGTAATATGTTGGTCGAATAGGATGAACAAATTATTGACTTATAATATATTGGTCGAATTGGATGAACCAATTGCTTATTTGTAATGTGTTGGTCGAATTGGATGAACCAATTGTTGACCTGTAATATAATGGTCGAGCTCACCCCCAAGTATAATGTAAGGCGACAATGACTACAGTAATTCCAAAGAAATAGCAAATGACAAACTTCAAGAAAGAAATAACAAGAAGTATCAAACTAATGACAAAAAAGAACTTAATAGTGACAAAAACATAATTAGAGAAGTTTATCATAGCCTCTTGCACAAGTTCTTACTGTATGTCATCTCAGACGGCAGCAAATTTAATACCAACAATTTGGGATTAGCAAAAAACTTTTTCAACGTCACAATTTGGTGACGCTTAAAGGATGTTATCCTCCATCCCTGTAGCTTAGGAAACAAATGTTTGCTTCCCTCAATTCTTGGAAACATCAGGTCAGGAATATAGAGGAAAACCCATATCATCAACACCCATGCACATCCGTGCAGTGATAAAGCTTTATTAATTTTTTTTATCCTCGGCCGATCGATAATCGACAAAATCTACTATTTAACTCAACAAAAAATTATAGACTTACTGACCCCAGGGGAATTTGTTGAACTTCTCTAGATCATCTGCCAGATCAACACACTTTTTCTCAATGTTTATCCCTTTGTTTGAGATGATAAATGATTATAGAATATTTAATAAATTTAATTGAAGAACATCGTCTGTAAAACAAAACCACACGTGAAAAAGAATAAGAATGGGAAACAAATGACAAAGACTTTTAAAGTAATAATAGGAACTGTAAAGAATAATGATAAAACAACACGCAAATGATAAATATAATACAGATAGAAATTCTTGGGGTGACAAATCCAATGCATAAAATAATATAATAGGCCCAACAAATGACAGATCAGAATCTTACCATGATGTCTTTCCATTTTTGCCTGTTTTAAAGCCACATCAATTTCCTACCCATATGTTTTCTTCTTCTTGGGGAATTGCTTATTCTTGGCATATGTTACATACTCAGGATCAACAAATACGAAATCATTGTTAATAGGAGAAACACATAACCTCAAAATCAGGCAAACATGAATTGGTTTCTTCTGAATAATCGTCCCCCTAAATTGGAACTTCATATCACCGAGATGATGATTGACTATTTCTACAACCAATGTCAACACCGTCGTTATTGGATCAATCAATAGTAACGGTGCAAAATAGGTGGTACAAAGAGCACCCATCTTCTCTTCAGCCAGAGCTATAAACATGTTGTGAAGTCCCAAACCTCTATACCGAGAGGTAAATTTTTTTGTATTGGTGGTGGCCTTCTTCTTTTCTCCACCTCCGTGCATTTGGTTCTCCTCATCAAATTGCTCGTTAATTACTTATTTATCAGACTTTATTGTTGTAAAAGAAAAACCAGACTTTAATCAAATACTTGGTAGGCAGTAATCACACATACAATTTGCCACTGAAATCACACACACAAGACTCTACGATTTGAGAAAACGGTTATAGAGTTATCAAATGAAAAATAATACCATAATCAAGACCAGGGTGATTGTTGTTGTTATTATGTTCGCGATTAGAAGAAACTGCTTGAGAAGAAACTGTTTAGCGAATAGGGACCGTTTTTGGCGTAAAATTCCAGACGAACTCGTGTAAATCGCACGTGATACCCTAACCCTAAACAAATGACAAATAATAATAGAAATGGTGACAGAGCCTGCCTTATTATATATATCTAATTGGTTAAAAGTGTGACAAATTCCCTTGAAACAAATGATAAATTATACATGAAATGGTGATAGAGTTTGTCTTACACGTCTCAAAATTATAATGACATGTGTATATCAACGAATTAAATTTGGACACGTGGCGTGATATATTATTTTTAAATGATTCAAACTTTTATTATTATTTTATAAGTGAGTTATGGAGCCCACAGCCTGCAAACCTAGTGTAATATTTAAACTTCAGTAGAGACAAAATTAAAATTTCCTCATCCCCTGAAATTAATAACAAATAATAGCAGAAATGGCGATAAAATCTGTCTTATTACATGACAAAGTTCTGGTAAAACAAATGACAAATATTTCTGAACAAATGTCAAAGTTCTAGAAAAAAATGACAAAGTTTACTGAACAAATGACATAGTTATCTGGAAAACATATGTGAAAAATCAAATTTGGACACGTAACGTGATTTAAATAATTCAAACATTTTTTATTATTTCGGAAGTGACATAATATGTGACATTCGTACTTGTGGAGCCCACGTGCCTAGAAAAAGTAGGTGGTTAACTATTGTAATATGCAAACTTCAGTAGGGGTAAAATCATAATTTCATCTTGCCAGAATCGATTTTAGAATTTATTGTTCTCAGGGTCCGATTTCTAAAAGTTTGCATCTTCTAGTATTTAAAATCAGAATTTCCTTTTGAATTGTAGATCATGCATGTATCCCCATCATATTTCTACCCAAACATTGCCATAATTGACACTATTTTTGACCAAAAAATGAATATAATTACGAAAATTATGAGAACAAATACTACTTTATGCCAACTTTATAAAATCGATACTTTGGCAAACCTCTTCTAAAATCAAAACTAAAATTAACAAATTGATATTAGTCCCACCTACTACCCCCTAGTTGCCACCCCTATTCTTTAACATTAAATATTGATGAGTAGTCTAATCTGCTACAGTAATAAAACTATAAACTCACAAAATTATTAAACAAATGACAAAGTTATAACAAAAAAATTATAAAGATTTCCAAGCGAATGACAAAACTCTGGCAAAAAAAATGACAAATAATACAAAACAAATGAAAAACTATCCCTTCTGAAGTTGTTGAGTAGTCTAATCTGCTATAGTAATAAAATGGAAGATTCCCCCCAAAATAAACTACCAACCTTAAAAAAAATCAAAGCTTCTTCTTATTCTTCAACAACAAAACTTCTACAAAAATCAAAGTAGATTCTCCTTGATGTACTGTTTGTCACCTTGATGTACTGTTTGTCACCTTGATGTACCAAGTCTTCCAACTATCGTTGTGTATTGGCTAAAGTCCTTACGTGGAGGTCATTAGGGAGAAAAAGATCGTTATTATTATAGGTTATTCTCGTTGTTAAAGATCATTACTATCCTTCTCTTTGACCATTGAAGTAACAGTTGAAGTAAATATCATCTCTAACTTTGTATCTAGATCATGATTTGACCACTTTTTTCTTAAGAAAAATGTTATGCAAGACTATACACTTTGTACATATCCATTTTTATTTTGCTACTTTATCATTTGCCATTTTTCTTGCGTCATTTTTAGCATTTATTATCTGCTACTATATCATCGGAATTGTTTATTGATATCATTTATTTTGGGATTCCTATCATTTGTTTGAGAGATTGCTAGAGTTGAGTTTTATATCATTTGTCTTCTGCTTCGTTATCATTTTTATTGTCATTTGTCTTATTTGTTTTCTTTTACTTTATCGCCTGAATTGTTTATTTATATCATTTGTTTTATGGATGGATGAAGTTCAGCTTTATACCATTGTTCATTTTGGGGGGGATATCGTACGTCCATAGATCGGATCAATCGTTAGTTATGTTGGATGAAGTATGAAACTTACCTTACTAAGAGCGCACTCATCATATGAAGATTTTATTACATTCCTTGAAGAAATAAGGGAAATCCGTCGTGAGGACTATAAGCTATACAATTTCGTTCATGGTTGTGCATCCGTAATTTTATCAGTCCAAGACTTTACCGTAATGAACAATATGCATTAAAGCAATCCCAACACACCCTTTCACATATGGATTATTAATGAGCTTAGGGTACCTTTCCAGAACTCCCAAAACTTTATTTCTAATTTTTGCTCTTCAGGTAAAGGGTTGTCCACCACCAAAGATATTTGTTCAAGTAGAGCATTGTCCACCACCAAAGCGGGGGGACCTTTACATCATAACTCATTTCCTAATCCTAAACCTGAATACAGGGGTTATCATGAAATAAATGGTAGAGGGCTTGATCCACGTAGGCTGAGACCTTTAGTGAACGATGTTCCTCAATCAAATGAATCTTTTGAAACTTTCCATACTGATGTTCCTCCCTCAAATGAACTTAGTATTCCTTAATCAAATGTTCATCTGTCAAATAAACCTATGTTAACTAATGTTCCTGATCTTCTTCTTTTTTTCTTTTTTTAGCACATATGGGTTTTTTATATATGAAGAGATATAAAACAAGAGGGGGACATAAAGCCCGACCTCATATCAGTAGACAAACATCAATGTCTAATAGTAGCAACCCCTAATTTTTCAAGAAAATAAGAGGCTCTTATGTTTCTAGGTAAAGAGACAACATACCAAAAGAGAGAATGTTGTTGTGCACTGCCCAACTTGGAGAGTCCATCTGCTGAACCATTACCTTCCCTGTATGTATGCAACATGATGATCTGTAGCTCTTCACTAAGCTACAAAACCATCTTCCATATTGCTTGAAACTTTCTGGGACACAAGTTTCTATGGTTATACCAGTTGACTATTACCTCGGCATCCATTTTAATCACAAGTGGAAACCAGTGATTCTTTTTGCATAAGATTAGGCCATGAAGAAGCCCATATAACTCAGCTATCATACTTGTGCCATTCCCTAGAGCAACACTGTAACCCAACTTCATTCCTCCATGCGAATCTCTTGTGATACCTCCAACACCAGATAATCATATACTCAGTGAGGAGCCATCAGTATTTAATTTGAACCACCCTGGTGACGATGTTTGCCATTTTACAACTAGTTTCACTATGTGCTTGATTGTTTTCTTGTGTACTCGTAGAACTTGAAGAGATAGAGTATCGCCAAAATTGCAGCATTGTGTAACCTTTGTTTTGATCATAATATCTTGTAACCATCTGGATATATTTGTAACAATAGATTGTGAATTCATAAGATCACCTTCGAACCTCTGCTTGCACCTAGCTTTCCATATTTCATAGATTATGAATGCAGGAAGAACTCCTTTAATGAAGCCCATTTGAGTGCTTTCATTTGCTGCGAGCAAGCATACCCCTTGTCTTGCCCAAAAGCATTCAGTTGGTACATTTCGAACTCCACAAGCATGAGTAAAAAACTGCCAGACTTGTCGAGCTATTTCTCCATTTATAAGCAAATGATCCAGAGTTTCAATGTTACCTGAATTGTAACAGGTACATCTGGATACAAAAGGAATCTTTTGCTGTAAGAAGTCATCCACTGTAATGATCCTTTCCCAATTTTTGTGGGAACTATTTTGCACCATATCCAGTCCATTCTATTTTGGACATCCTCGATACATCTTTAGAATTGCCAAGCTGACTTCACAGTAAAATCTCCATTTTTAGAAGGACCCCATAATGGTGCATCTCTTCCTTCAGTGATATAAAACTTGTTAGCAAAGCTAGCTTTCCAATGTTCAGGCAGGTCATATTACAGTTTATTCCAATGCCAATTCCCCCCATTTACAATAACTTCCTTTACACTGATCTCTTGAGTACAGTCTATGTCCAACAAGTCTGCTAGAGTACCTTCCCCGGTCCAGTTATCCATCAAGATATTATAGTTGCCTTCACCCAATCCTCATTCAGTGTTTGCTTGAACAATATGCATTAATCCTCGATTACTTTTCCATAAAGGAGAAGAGCCTATTCTTAGTTGATTAACATCTCCAGAGTTCGTGTACTTACTTTTGAAAAACTGAGCTCATAATGAGTCTGTGTAAAGCACATTCTTACATTTCTTGAGTAGTAAACTATGCCATACATCTTCAAGTTTTCTGATACCTAGACCCCCTTCCTCCTTAGACCTGCATATGTTACCCCATGATACCCCCAATGTCTTTTGTTTCTATCTTCAAACTTTCCCCAAAAGTAGTTTACGAACATACAATCAAGTTTCTGAATAACAGATTTGGGAACACTGATGTAGGCTAGAAGGTGCATGGACATGGAGTTCAAGACATGATTAATCATGATGCGTTTCCCCCCTTGAGACAATAGGTTTGCCTGCCAACCTTTAATTCTATTTTGTATTTTAGAGATGAGATTTTCAAAGTAAGAGTAGCGTACCTTGCCATAGTTGATTGGAACCCCCAAATAGATCATAGGAAAGAGCTTTGGACGGAATCCAATAATGGTTTGAATAATTTGCTGTCTAGCTGCTGCAATGGTATGATGAAAGTAGACTCTATTTTTTTTGTTATTCACTAGCTGTCCAGAGATAGCTTCATATCTTTCCATAAACTTCCTTAGCCCTTTAAGAGAGTTTTGACTTCCATTAAGGAATACAAGGAAGTTATCCGCATACAACAGATGTGTGATAGGAATGCAACCTCTAGATGTATGATAGTACCCAATCTGGCCATCTTTAAAACACTTTGTTAACCCCTTAGACAATACTTCTTCTGCAATGATAAATAACAATGGTGAGAGGGGATCCCCTTGCCTAAGACCCCTTATAGATTTGAAGACACCCTGCAGAACAACAAAGAACCATGGGGTCTCGACACAATGGGAAATGAGATCCACACATGTACTATTAAACCCAAATCTTCCAAGAACCAGCCTGAGGAATCTCCAGTCCGACCTGTCATAAGCCTTAGCCATATCCATCTTTATCATGACATTATTACCTCTGACCTTCCTATGTAAGTCCCCCACCATTTCTTGTACAAGAGTGATAGTATCACTTATGTCCCTTCCTTGTATATATGCTCCCTAATTTCCTGAGATCATCTTATGCAGCATAGTAATCAACCTACAAGCGATGATTTTAGATAATATTTTATAAACCACACAGCATAAGTTGATTGGTCTATAATCTCCCAATGTTGTAGTAGTATCAACTTTTGGGACCAGGGTCAGAAACGTGGAGGTATAGAATCTTGATAACGGTGCCCCATTAAAGAATTCTTTGGATGCTCCATGTAAGTCCTCCTTTATGATTTCCTAGCATCTAGTAAAGAAACTGGTAGTTAAGCCATCACTTCCGAGAGCACTGTCAATAGGTATACTAAAAACACCATTTTTTAACTCCTCCATAGATGGCGCCTTAGTAATGTCGTTGTTGTCATCTTCTATAATTATAGTTGGAATGCAATGTAACAGTTCCACATCAATCTGGGTATTAGTTGCAGTTAACACATCTTTGTAGTATATGATAGCTATTTCATGGATTAGCCCAATGTCTTGAGTATGAGTGCCATCTGGTAATGTAAAATTTGATAGAAAGGATCTTTTTCTATTGATTTGGGTCACAGTATAAAAAAACTGAGTGTTTGTATCACCTGCTTGTATCTACTTAACTCGAGATTGCTCGCGCCAAAACACCTCCTCCTTGTGTAATATTGCTGCATGTTCGCTTTGTACATTGCTAAGATCCGCATTAACCTGTTCATCCCATCCACTTTGTAACATGAAATCCAGTTCCGTTATCCTATCTTCAAGCAATTTGATGTTCTGAGCAACATTCCCAAAAACTAACTTATTCCACTTTCACAAAACTAATTTCACTTTTTTTTAGTTTATATGCAAATGAAGAGAGACAGTTGCCATACACCCTCGTTGGCCAATTATCTTCTATCAATTTAAGAAAAGTGGAATGTGTAGTTCACATTTTCAAAAATCTGAATTGTTTTGGACCTTGATATACATTTGTAGAAAATGATAGGAGCAGTAGAGAGTGATCTGAACATACTCTGCTGAGATGATTAATGTTATGTATAGGAAACCCAGTCATGAAAGCTGCATTGATGAGTGCTGTATCCAATTTTGCCTACTGCCTTGATCTGCCCTGATGACTAATGTTCCTCTTCCAAATGAACATATGTTAACTAATGTTCCTCTTTCAATTGAACCCAAACCTATCATTGGACAAACTGAACCTTCAGGTAAGCTTACATAATTTATCATTTGTAAGATATGTTTTAATATTTCTTATCAAATTAGTATCATGCTAAGAAGCATATTTCTTATTTGTTCAACTGAATTTCAGTTTTAGCCACAACCCGAATAGGTGAACGATCTCATGAATTTTCGGTTTAAATCTGTTGTGTACACGAAGGATCTCTATGACTTCAGTAAAGAGTTTAACATTGGTGATCTATATTGAGATAGGATTATACTCATGAATTACATAAGAGCTTATGCAGTTGTTAACAAGTTCAATCTCGTATACGTTCTAAGTAATGAATATAAAATTATGGTACGTTGCAAAGGTCATAATTGCTCTTGGCGGATTTGCGCGACAAGGTTGCTCAGTTCTACCAAATTTAAAGTAAGTACTTATTGCTCCGTGCATACATGCATCTGAGTAGAAACTGATGGTGAGAACGTGTATAAGGTAACATCTAGTAGATGGGTTGCTTCTATAATTAAGAGAAAACTGAGAAAATACCCAAACTACAAACCTTTCAGAATTATTGATGATATGCAAATTAATCACAATAATTATGTAACATACAATCTTGCCTGGCGTGCAAAAGAAAATGCCCACGCAGAGGTATCATCATCTTATATGTCATTTGCTCCCCCATCACCTGTCATTCGTACATCAATGTTTATCATTTTATCGCATATCATTTGGTTGACTTACTATGTCATTTATACTTCGATGTTTCTTATTTGTACTTAAATGTTTATCATTTGATCTACATAATTATTTCAGATGCGAGGCAACTTTGAGAACACATACCAACTACTTACAAACTACTTTGTGAAAGTGAGGTTGGTTGACCCGGATTTGGTGTTTGACATACAAACTATGAGTTGTAAGGATAAGAGATTCAAAAGGTACTTTTGGTGCTTTTGTCCTCCAAAAAAAACTTATAAAATATTGAGACCCATTGTTGTGATTGACGAAACTTTTTTAAAAGGGAGATATCGTGGGACTTTACTAACAGCCATCGCCATTGACCCAAACAATCATATTTTTCCACTTGTGTTTTTAGTTACATACTCGGAGGTCATCAAAAGTTGTACATACTTCTTGGAGATGTTTGGGTCTAATTTCCATGGTTATGGCACTCAATTCGTCATCATCTCTGACAGGAACAACATAATTATTAATATTATACCCAAGGTGTTTCCATTTGTAATCCATACATTTTGTGCCTTCCATATATCGAACAATATTAAAACTATCCTCGAAAGCATGAAAATCACATTTAGGATGGCAGCAGAGGCCCTCACAAACATTGATTTCGATAAATACATGAATGTTATCCGAAATACAAATCCAGTGGGTCTCCAATACATACTAGGTATTCCCATGGAAACATGGTCTAATCTATACATTCCAATGAGTAGGTAAGTTGTCATTTTCTATTGATCAACTTGTCATTTGTTATTTCAGGAATAGTCATCATTATACCATTTGCATACTTATTTGTCCTTTTTGCCATTATTTTTCCTCAGTTCATTATTATTCTTTTGCAGTTGTTATATTTTCATTTTCCATCAGGTTATTCTAATTTGGCATTTGATTTTAATTGTTTATCATTTGTTCAGATATGGAGTGGTTTACACTAATCATGTCGAGAGTTGATGTTATTTTGAAAGTGAGAGATCTCTATATCCATGTGTTTATTGAAGAATTGCATATAATTTATTTAGAAATATCCTACATGTATAGGGAGGAGCTGAGATGAGTCAAGCTCGCTTAATGCCATGGGCTACGAATCACTGTGAGAGCAAAAAATTTATGGCAGATTCACTAACCTGCAGGGTTCCTACATCACGTCACCATTTTTAGATGACTAGTTATGGCAACCGATTCAGTAAATATTGAAGAAGGTACTTGTTCTTATCATTAGTGGCAAACGATGGGGATACCTTATGAACACAGAGAATACGCTCTCGGTCTTGCTAATGTTGATCTAACTACGCATATCTCTGAGTACTTCACAAATGATACATACAAGGCTGTTAATAAAAAGATATAGATTTTTATCAGAGGAATTGAGCAGTGGAAAATTTTAAAAATGGATCTACGCGTTCGTGCTCCTATACCAACAGTTTGAGCCAGTCATCCTCGCATGCAAAGGAAGAGAAGAGAAAAAATGTCTGGTCTGGTCTGGTCACCAACCTAAGATTTTGTAGCAGGTGTCAAAAAAATGGACACAATCATCATTCTTATAAGTTTCTACCAATCCCATCCGACAATAATACACAATAGACAATAGCACCGTCTTTTACGATGAGTACTGAGTCACATGTCATCCCAGATGAAGATGTTGTAATCAGTTTGCGCTGATGATTTTGGGTACTCTATGTATCATTTGTTTGTATGATCTTTGATAGGTGCATTTATGTGTCTTATTTAGACCTCGTTGACATACTCTTTTGATTGTCTTAAGACCTTAATCATATAATTATATCAGTTATTACCTTTTTGGGTTAATAAAGGTATTGGAGATCAGATGATGAGAAAAGTGTCAAATTGTAGCAAAAATGCAGCTTCGAAGCACTTAAGCAAAAAGACTATCAGCCAATTGGCATTCATCTCTTAAAGTGCATTTGAGGTAACTACATTTGACCAAATACATGTAGAAGAATCTCTAGCAGTCGATGATCAACCTCTGAGACAATTAACCAACAAAAAATATCCTGATAGAAGATATCCTGAATGTTGAAATTCTGTGTGAGAGGTTGGAGAAGATCGCGGAGCAGATAGATTAAATCATCTCCGATTTGCGTGATATTTTACGAGCATTTCAAGGATAAGAAAATGAAGCTTCCGGAATTTTTCTAGATTTTCCTACATGTCAGACAGCTTGTAAAATACTCCAACACGATGAGATTGGATAAACATCCTTAATCATACTAATATCACCATGTCGTTTCATTAAGTTGAAGATATTAACTTCTGCTTTGAGATTTTCAAAAGATATTGTCATGGACCCATCCCTATAATTTATAAGGGCATTAGCGGCAGCAAGGAATAAGCGTCCCAGGATGATCGGGATCGGAACAATATTCTCGGTGGAAGTCTTGGGTGTCTAAGATAATAAAATCAACTGGAAAATAGTAATCTGAAATCTTAACCAAAACATCCTCAACAATACCTTGAGGGATTTTTACAGAACGATCCTCTAGTTGAAGTGTAACCCTCGCTGGTTTCATATATTTGAAACCTAACTCCTTATAAATTGAGTATGGAAGTAAGTTGACACTCGCTCCCAAGTCCAAAAGCGCATTTGTTGTATAGTTGTCTCCTATCTTGCATGAAATAGTAGGGCTTCCTGGATCTTTGTACTTGACAATACTACGTTGTTGGATAAAAGACATAGCCTGTTCATCAATGAAGGCATCGTGAGGGACATGTGTCTTGCGCTAAACAATACATAAATCCTTGACAAACTTAGCATATAAAGGGACTTGCTCGATAGCTGTTAAGAAGGGAATGCTGATGTGAACATTTTTGAATACCTCCTTTATTTCTTCAAATTGTTTTTCTCGCTTTGATTGAACTAGGCGATTAGGAAACGGTGCCTTGGGTAAATAGGAAGTCAATTCAATGGTTGCAGGTTTGTTTTTATCTACGGGTGTTCTCGTGGAAACAAACTCGTCTGGAGCCGTTGGTTCTTATGTTTGGCTAGGATTTTTGATAATCTTGGGGACCTCATTTGGCATCTCAACACTGTTAGGAATACGGCTCAAAAACTGGGAAAGTCGTTCGAACGAAAATAGCGATTGGGCCTAAATTCCAGAGGATTGTTATGGTCGTTCGAACGACCTCATGACTCGTTCGAACGACTTTGGCTCTGTTTGATTGTTTCTAAGTTCATTTTGAAGGGGATTTGATCTAAAGCGATAGATTATCTCATGATGCCTATTTTGGAGATGACCTAATAGAAAGCCTATAAATACAGAGTGTATGTTAAAGGCCTCTGTATTGTGAGAAAGAGTTAGAGAGAAAAAATGGAGAAATCTAGGGTTTAGCTCTGAAGAGGTTTCTTGGGCTTTCTTTCTAGGTCTTTTTGCTGGGATTATCTGAAAGGGTAAAGAGGTGAGGTTTGAGTGATCTCTATAACTTCTTATAACCCTTAGTGTGATAATATATTCGTCATGCTTGTCGGGGGTGGTTTTGATCCTGTTTAGGGTTTCCACCTAATTAAACCTTGTGCTGTGTTTTTATTACCTTTATTCAAATTCTCTTTGGTTAGGGTTGGTTCTTCAAGTTCTTGTTAATCGTATTGTGCTTCTGCATTGCGATTTGCCCCCTCAGTTTCCCAATAATTGGTATCAGAGCGAGGTTTGGGGCAAGTAGAGTAGCATGATGGGAAGATCTA
Source organism: Kingdonia uniflora (assembly GCA_014058105.1). Taxonomy (NCBI): domain Eukaryota; kingdom Viridiplantae; phylum Streptophyta; class Magnoliopsida; order Ranunculales; family Circaeasteraceae; genus Kingdonia; species Kingdonia uniflora. The sequence goes on along the minus strand of JACGCM010000779.1, from coordinate 307,977 downwards.
AGTATTTTAACATGATCAAGTTTGATGTGGAGAAGTTTGATGGGAAGATCAATTTTGGACTGTGGCAAATTCAAGTCCAAGATATCTTGACTCGAGGTGGGTTATGCAAGGCATTGAAAGAGAAGCCTATACCTAAAACTCTGATTGAAGGTATAGCGGCCCAGAAAGCAAACGACGATGAAGAAAAGGACTGGGAAGATCTGGATTAAAGGGCAGTGAGCAGGATACATCTTTGTCTCGCTAAAAACGTTTTGGCAAACGTGGCCAGAGAGAAGGCCGTAAAGGGTCTTTAGGAAAAGCTTGAAAGTTTGTACCAAATGAAGAGTCTTTCGAATAGCTTATTCCTCAAAGAGCGGCTTCATACGCTTAAGATGAATGAGGGTACGGGCATTGGTGATCACCTAGGTTCTTTGAACGGGATCGTTTCAGAATTGGAATTGATCAGAGTTAAAGTTGAGGATGAAGATAAGACGCTTCAACTCATATGGTCTCTTCTGTATTCCTTTAAGCATCTTCAACCTACGTTGATGTATGGAAAGGAAACCTTGAGTTTTGAGGAGGTTACTAGTACACTTCTTTCTGAGTAGAGAAGGCTTTAAGGGTAGCGAATCCTTTGGGGAAAACTCTACAATGGTGGTTAGTGGAAAGAGAGGCTTTAATTGGTTTTAAAAGGGAACTTGCTGAAGCTGTGGTTAATCGGGCCATTATAGATCAGATTGCAAAGCGAGGAAAGGTAATGGAGAAAGTTTAGCAAGAGACTCTGAAAGTGACACTAACAAACTGGCAACGGTTACTAGTAATGATGGTGACGAGGCACTCCTCGTGGCGGCCGTTAGTGGTTCTCGCCTTGATAGAGGGTGGGTATTTGACAGTGGAGCTACAACGCATGTATGCGCTCACAAGGCATGGTTCGGCAATTATGTAAGGTGTGAGGGTAACAAGTTTGTGTTGATGAGCGATGGCTCTCGAAGGCCAATTTCGGGAGTGGGTGATATTCTCGTGAGGATGTTCGATGGATGCATCGTAGTTCTTCATGATGTTTAACATGTGCCAAGCATGACTCATAATCTAATTTCACTTTCCAAGTTAGATAATGAGGGTTACAATTACTCCGGGCGAGGTGGAGTAATAAAAGTTTATCGGAAATCTTCTTTGATCATGAAGGGAGTTCTAAGCGGGAACTTGTATGCATTGGTTGGTAAATCAATGGGTAGAGATGTGAAGGTTGCATGTACCAAGGGAGCTATGGAGATTTCTCAAAAGGAGAATTTAGCTCAAGGTGGAGCAATGGCACGGTCTACAAAGATGATAAGAAAGTGGGTTCCGATTGGTAGGTCTATGAAATGCCTAGACTCGGGTAATTCTCTTAATTGAGAAGCGACAAGGATATACGACGAATGCAGCAAAAGAAACGGTTTTATTGCCGAGGTAGAGATTGTTAGGAATACGGCTCAAAAATTGAAAAAGTCATTCAAACGAGTGGGGAAGTCGTTCGAACGAAAATAGCGCTTGAGCCTAAATTCTAGAGGATTGTTATGGTCATTCGAGCGACCTCATGACTCGTTCTAACGACTTTGGCTCTGTTTGATTATTTTTAAGTTCATTTTGAAGGGGATTTAATCTAAAGCGATGGATTATCTCGTGATGCGTATTTTGGAGATGACCTAATGGAAAGCCTATAAATAGAGAGTATATGTTAAAGGCCTCTCTATTGTGAGAAAGAGTTAGAAAGAGAAAAGGGAGAAATCTAGGGTTTAGCTCTGGAGAGCTTTCTTGGGTTTTCTTTCTAGGGTTTCTTGTTGGGATTATCTGTAATGGTAGAGGTGAGGTTTAAGTAATCTCTGTAACTTCCTGTAACCCTTAGTGTAATAATATATTCGTCGTGCTTGTCGGGGGTAGTTTTGATCTTGTTTTGGTTTTCCACGTAATTAAACCTTGTGTTGTTTTAATGCCTTTATTCGAATTCTCTGTGGTTAGGGTTGGTTCTTCGAGTTCTTGTTAATTGTATTGTGCTTCCGCGTTGTGATTTGCCCTCTCAGTTTACCAACAAACACTATTATCAACCTGTTGTCCCAATTTAAGAGTTATCACACTCTTAAGCACACCTTGATAGTTCAGAGGCTCTAAAGTTTTTCCTATCCCATATGCAATTTCCTTTTTGTTACCCTTAGGATTAGGATGGGTTTGGCTCGGGAACTTACCTTTCTTGCGAATAAGCAATAGTTGTTTAACATGATTTTGAAGTTCAGAAATTGCTTGATCTTGACGTTGCATGTATTGCAACATCAGAGTTTGAAAATGGCTGTCTTGTAATTGTGCAGAAGTCTCATATGAAGTTTGATGAACAAGCTCCCTCAAAGTGCTCAATGGTTGTGGCTCAAACTGGTTCACATGGACTAGTTGGTTTGATATGCCCTGGTGTTGAAACTAATTTGACTGAGTTTGATATTATTGAGGCCGAATGTTGCTATTCAATTGGCGAGGAGGGCCTTGCCGCTGGTTGTACATAGAAGTGCCATTACCATATCTAGGTTGCTGAAATCCAGGTGGGCTAACTTGTACAGGAGCACAAAATTAAGATTGTTGTGGGTTGTGTAGTAGCATATTTTCCAGATTTAACAAAGAGAAGCCAACGGACCTTAGTCAAAGACATTCCATCATTTGAGAAGATGTCACGTATGCAACCACAGTTCTCGATCTACTAAAAAAAGTCGTTATGCTTGGTCAAATAGAGTCATTGGGAGATCCGCATAGTTCGCGCACTAACCCAAAATAAGAAACTATTTTTCTTTTTGTAAACTGCCTGTATCTACTATAAATATAGGCAGAGAATGAGTTATTCTGATCTACAACTTCACTATTCATTCATCTTTACTTTTTTAACAAACAACAAATTGTAAAAACTAGCAACTTATTGGATTTTATATCAAAACCCTCCTCGAGGTCGTGATTTTTCTCAGCCTTTACTGAGTTTTAACATAAAATCTTGTTTGTTTAAGCATATTATTGCATCATCCTTACTAGAAGTATTGGCGAAGATTATCCTCCTGGAAAATATGCCATTACAATTGGTGTCGTCTGTGGGAATACCACACTTTCTTTACCACTGCAATCTACGACAGTCTAATGACAAACATGCATCTCCAAAGTACCTCCAGTACGCTGAGGAATCACGAGATCAACCCGATGCCAGAAATAGTCGATCTGCACAGTACAGTGATCGAACTTCATAAGCAAATAGAATCTGACCGAGTCCAGAGACTTGAAGATCAGCAAATTCACGCCCAAGCTATTCATGTTGAAAAAGACTAAAGGAGAAAAGCCTTGGACCAATAGAGTCGGATACATTAGAAAGAAATAGAAAATTTATGAAGAACTCAAGATCAGCTCACTGGCCATCAAACATCATCTCCTCCGGCCCGAAGTGATCATCACTCCAGAGCGACCCAAAGAGAAAACCAGCCAAGAGAAGAACGAGTACAAACTTCTCGATCTAGATCAATGAATCTAGACAGGATTTCTCGACATTTTAGACTTACATCCTCAGCATCGACAACTCTTAGAAGTTAACGTACACGTCATCAAACTCTACCACCTCCGGGAAGACGACCTATAAGAGACCAATTGGGACCTAAAGGATAGGAAGACTTTTATCCACAGGTTACAGCCATACCAAATCCTCCACCATAATTTATCACCTTGGATGACCTAAACAATATGATCCGATCCATAAACTCTGACCTCCCAGGCCGAAGGTCTGCTCTCGATAAAATCAAAACAAAACCTATCTCTCATAATCTCGAAGTCATGCCCATTCCAGAAATTTTCCATATGCCAAAATTTAATCAGTATAAAGGCCTTACTGACCCTCTCACCCACGTCCGACACTTCAGAGCTACAGTTGGATTATACTCCAAAATCAATCACATACTATGTAGATAATTTAACATGAGCCTAAAGGAAGAACCTCTCAGGTGGTTCCATACTATCCCCGAAGGCCCTATCAATACATTTAACCAATTGCTCCTCGAGTCGAATTATATTCATGCTAAGGAACAAGAAATAACTGTAGATTCATTATTCTTCTTCGAGCAAGAAGCAAAAGAATCCTTGACAAGTTTTTACAAGTGTTTCTTGCAAGAAACATAGAAAATTGGAAATTCAAATCCCAAGATTGTCATTCCAACATTCACCTCAGCACTATATATCGACTCCAAAGTTTGAGTAAAACTTACCTTGCACGAGCCCAGAACGGTGACAGAAATGATTGATGTTGTTAATAACTACATCGAATTAGAGCGATCCAAAAAGGATAAGATGAAGAGATCCTCAATCATCCATTCCACTGAAGCATTTTCATCGCCACCTCAAAAGTCAGCCAATACCAGAACAGCAAAGCAACGTGGAAGAAATATCAACAATGCTAAAAGAAGAGACAAAAAGCCAGACAGACCCATCTCAGTTTTACCCCCAATGATAATTACACTCTCCGCTATCTTACCAACGATAAAGGGAGACAAATTATATCAAGAAGCACAGACAATTTCTAATATATCAAATAAACCCTTATGCCAGTACCATAATGTGCATAGCCACGAGACTGACAACTGTTACTCTCTCATTTAGATTTTCCATCGTATTCTGCTCGCTGGAAGACTTCATGATTATGTACTCGACGTTCAGAAGTTCCACGAAGAAGAAACTAAAAGAAACGATGTTCAGCAAGATCAAGGACAAGGGCAGGCTCGCCATCTTTACATGATTGAGATTAAGAAAGGAAAAAAGAGAAAACAAGATGATCGAATTACATCTTATTACAAAATGACAACCCCAGATAAATTTGCAAAAATTCTCCCCAGCTCCAACAAATCAAAATGTCCGTACCATATTTTATTCGAGGACTGCGACACAAGACATGTTAAGTATCCCCATGATGACCCTCTGGTCATTATGCTCAAAGTAGGAGAGGACTACCTGTACACACTTCTCGTCAATACCTGAAGCGCAGCAGACATTCGGTTCAAAAAAACAATTGATGTTCTTGGTCTCAAAGATTTGGTAAAAGCTTCGACAACCACCATCACAGGTGTTAACGGTTCCAAAGAGTCGGCCACATGAGAAATCACCTTGCCAGTTCAAGCAGGATAAGAAACCACTTTCGTCAAATTTGTTATCATAGATGCTGAGTGAAAATATTTGGGAATATTGGGTCAAAGCTGGCTAAATTCGATCAAAGCGGTACCTTTGACATACCATCTGGCCTTGTAATTTCCAACAAATCACGGAGTCTATAAAATTAAGGGAGTCAAGTAGTTGCACGTATGTGCGAGAATACCACTACTAACTCTCACACGGCAAAACTTCTGAAAGTATAGTAATTACAACAAGAAATGCCCCCCACGTTTGAACAATACGAGACTGAGGTTGTGGACTCCGTTGAACTCGATGGATCCGGACGAAATACCTTTATTGGCTCCAAACTATCATCTGATGAAAAAGAAGCCATAATTCAGCCCCTAAAGAAAAACGTTGACATTTTTGCATGGTCTTTCCAAGAGATGCCTGGCACTGATCTATCGATCGCATGCCACAAGCTCAACCTCCTTTCAGATAGTAAAGTAGTAGTGCAGAAGCGTTAAAATTTAGCTCCCCGCCTTTACAAAGCTGTAAATAAAGAAATTGATAAACTTCTTCATGTAGGATTTATTCAGGAAGCAAAATATCCCAAATGGGTGTTTAACATCGTTGCTGTACCAAAGAAAAATGGGAAGATCAGAGTCTGCTTAAATTTTATACTTCTCTCTATGATGGATGCAGCCTCCGGTTACAATCAGGTTCCTCTCGCCGAAGAAAATCAAGAAAAAACAAATTTTTTCATAGAAAGAGGTCTATACTGTTACACAGTAATGCCTTTTGTATTAAAGATTGTAGAAGCCACTTACCAATGGCTTGTCACTAGAATGTTCAAAGATCATTTGGGCAAAATCATGGAGGTATAAATCGATGATATGATTGGTAAAAGCTTAAAGCGTGATGATCATTGCAACAACCTCCAGATAATCTTTGATATTCTTCATACCTACCAGATGAAACTCAACCCAGAAAAATGTCAATTTGGTGTTGCATCGGGTAAATTTTTGGAACACCAGGTTAGTAAGAGGGGAATCAAAATCAATCCAGCACAAAAAAACCACTCATGGCCATGCCATCTCCTCAAACCAAAAAAGATATACAGAAATTTGCTGGCAAGATTGTAACTCTTCACAGGTTCATCTCCAAGTCATCTGATCAATGCAAACTTCTTTACCTCCTTCTTAGTAGAAATCCAACTCCATTATCCAAAAAATAGCCAAAAGAAATCATTTGGACCCCTGATTGTAAATTGGCTTTCCAAGATCTTACAAGACACTTGGGGCGTCCTCTTATAATGAGTACTCTTGTTGATGGCGAAACACTGACAATGTATTTATAGACCACTGATGATTCCATTAGCTCTGTCATTATTCAAGAAGACGGTAGTATAGAAAAACCAATCTACTTTATCAGCAAAACTCTCATGTCTGTTGAAAAAAGATACACAACAACTGAAAAATAGCTACTCGCCCAAGGTATACGGCTCTCAAAAACTTTGACCATATTTCCAAGCTTATCCTATCAAAATCATTACCAAATTCTCTCTCAAACTTGTACTCTCTAAAAAAGAAAAGTCTCAAAGAGTTTAACAATGGTCTGTATTCCTTGGCAAATATGACATATCCTTTGAGCCTCATATATCTATCAAAGGACAAACAGTAGCTGATTTCTTAGCTAATTTTCTAGTCAAAGACCCCGATTGGGAAGAACTCGAAGAAGTATTGACTGATAACTCAATCTCATAACCAGACGCATGGCTATGAAGTACAGGATGGAGACTCTTTACAGATGGATCTACTGGACCGCGAGGATCAGGAATCGACATCGTCCTCGTTATACCTTCTAATCATCGCATCGAGAAAGTTATTAAACTCAAGTTCTATGCTACCAACAATGAAACCGAATATGAAGCTATCCGTCATGGACTGGATCTTGCTATAGCACTTGGGGCGAAAGAAATAACTGTATACGTCGACTCCTTACCTGTCGCCAACCATTATAACAAAATGCTCAAAACATGAGACAAGATGGCTGATTATGCAGCCCTAGTCGAAGAGAAAATGAGAAAATTCAAAACTACAACAATCTCATTTCTCCCTCGAGCCGAAAATTACCATGCTGACGCGTTAGCATACATTGCTACAATAATCAAAGATAGTGAAAAAAGAACTTTAGACATCGAGGTCATCAAACATTCCAGTCTCGATATAAGCTACATGGTACAAATTAATGTTACTGAAGATGAAGATACTGAAGATTGGAGAAGACCATTTTATGCATACCTCAATTCCAACATCCTCCCAAGTAACAAAGAAGAGGCCCGATCACTCTTAGAAAAATACCCTCAATTTATAGTTTATAATAAAATATTATACCGCATCACAGGAGGAGGACCACTTATCGAATGCATCTCTCTGAAACAAACCCAGATCAAAATTGAGGAACTTCATAAAGGAATCTGCGCAGCTCACATTTCAAGACGATCATTGGCCCAGCGGGCATTCACCTAAGGGTTATACTGGCCAAAGATGCTGCAAGATTACGAAGACTTTGTTCGTTAATGCTATAAATGCCAAACCCACGCTCAAGACATCAAAAGCCTAGCAATAAGCCTATACATTAGCAATATCATCTGGCCATTCAAAAGATGGGGGATAGATATCATTGGACCTTTCCATCCAACATCAGGAAATAGAAAAATTATTTTTGTGGCAACGGACTACTTTACTAAATGGGTCGAAGCAGTAACTCTATGTCACACAGATGAGAATAAAGTCACGAAATTTCTTTGGGAACACATCATAACCAGATTTGGTTGTCTGTAAATGATACGATCAGATAACGGCAAACAATTTATCAGCAACAAAGTTCTTAGCTTCCTACACAAATACAAAATTCAACTATCTAGTTTGACAACATACTACCGTCAAGGTAATGGACAAGTTGAAGCTATCAACAAGAACATTAAGTCAGGATTACGCAAACACCTCGAAAAAAAAGGCAGATGGGTGGATGAGCTTCTGAGTCTCTTATGGGCATACCAGATTACTTCTCGAACATCTACCGGCTGTACACCATTCATGATGGCTTTCGGTACTGAAGCAGTCACCTTCAGACCTCGATCTACCAAGTGCTCGAAGAAAAATAACTGATGAAAAAATTGAACTCGGTCTCCTCTATTACCTCAATTGGATTGATGAGACCCGAGACCAAGCCATTATAAACTTGGGATGATACCATGACACTCTCAAAAAAGCTTACAACAAGAAGGTTTGGAAGCGAATGTTTGGCATTGGTGATCTTGTTTTTCGGCGCATCCAAAGCAGTACTCGACCTAAGAATTCTGGCAAATTATCAGAAAACTAGGAAGGACCCTATATTGTCAGCAACAAGACCGATAGTGGGACTTACTGACTAATGACTGAAGAAGAAATACAGCTTGAATATCCGTGGAATACAGCCCAGTCGAAAAATTTCTATAGATAACCTCGGTAACTTCTATTGACAAAATCAAATGAAGACATCTTTACTATCGTTTCTATATTTTTTACTATCATTCGCTTAGTATCGATATATACTTAACAAGTATACATCATCGCTAACTTTCATTACTTCAACAAATACCTATCCAATTACAGGATAACCTTGTTTGTACTTTATTACTTATCGAACTAAACATGTCATGTTTTTGTTCCTTTTTTCTCATCAACATCAAACCCAGATATCCCATCGAGGTAAAACATCTGGTCATCATTCTACATTCACATGAGCCATTATGGGCCCCTTTTTTTCATCTCAGATACTTGTTTCAAAGCACTACTCTATACACTATCTACAATCATATCTCATGCTCTCGATCTCATCGAACAATAACACTTAGCATAAATTTAACAAAAACTATGCTTACATTACTTTCAAAATATTCTTTGACAAAACATCAACATAAGCATTCCAAATAATAACAAAATATTGTTTCGATCCCATCAACCATTTTGACATCTTTAATAAAACATAAACTTTTTCAGCATTATTTACTCTGTAGGGGGAGAGATTGCAGCATCAACCTTTACTGGTACACCTGAAGTCAGCTCATCTAATAACTCCTCGACTGGAATACCTTCGGGGATAGTCACCATAGGAGCTTCCGTTGCTTCAGGCACCTCAGGAACTTTGGGCGCTTCAAACATTTATGGAACTTTGTCCTCCGGGTCTGAATCGAGAAAAAGCTGGTTACCCGCAGCAGCTAAGTTCATGTAAAAATATTTTTACTCTTCCATCTCCTCGAACTGTCCCACAAAATTGGCCTTCATCTTCTTGCACGCTTTAAGGTTATTTCGAATAGCTTCAGGCCTCACTTCCTCCAAAACCTTTGTGTGTTCCACCTCCATCGCCCTACAAGCAGATTTAATATGTTCCTGGACATCGCTCTCAAAGTTAGTTTTCTGTATAGCCATAGCCTTCTCTCTTTCCTTGGCAAGGTTAGCTCTTATTACTTGGACCTCTTTATCCCAAGTTTTCTTCACTTCGCGAAAAGAATCTTCCTTCGCCTTCCCAGCGTTGAGCTTATACCTACCTAGCCTCGCCTCCAACTTCTTATTCTCCTCGATCAGATCTTCTTTATCCTTCACCAGTTCTTTCTCAATATTTTTGTATGCGACCAGCTGGTTTACCAAAGTACCAGCACCTAAAATGCAAGGTTTGGCCTCGATCAACAACTTTTTGATCTGCATTACAGTCATAATATGAGTTTTTGAATAAGGCACCAAATTCTTTAATCAAAGCAAAGCATAAAAATTCCTCACCTTAGACATGTTTCGGGTGGCCCTCGCTGATAAATGTAATTAGGCTTTCTGCCCTCACTGAATAATCGTCAACTTCCTCCTCTAGAGTAGTCGTCCCAGACACATATGCATCCATGGTCTTTTGGACCTTAGTTTTCGACTCCTCGACGAACATCCTCTTCGTCGACTCAGAAACCGCCTTCTTCTTCGGCAATACGCTCGTAGCCGATTTAGGAGGTCGAGCATCGGGCACACCAGATAATGTCCCCACATCTCAGTAGTTAATCTACGAGAAGCCCTCTCCGGGGGCAAAAAGGGAGCAATAAGCTGGCTAGCAGCCCTCTTTTTCTTATTCTTGCCAAATTATTCGTTCAGCATCGCATTTCTTTCTGCAGTTGCAGAATCGGTGGTGTAACCACTTAGTGTAGAATTCTCGAGGGGCAAATTCGAGTCCGTAGCTCTTTTACTCCTCGTAAACATCTTTTTGTCGATGACTAGAATTTTACATCCTTTTACTCGAGTTCGCTTTAAACCAGCCTCCTGAAACAGACAGTCCACCTTCTTCTGGTCGACCACCAATTTGTCGATGCGACCAAAATAACCCCTCCTGAAATTATACAACTTTTCTGTAACGTCTAAATCTCTATCAACCTCCTTCAAAGCTACACAAAAACAAAATACAAGCAAAATTTAGAACATTAGATTCTAACAACCAAATCAAAACTTTAACATCTAAATTACCTAACCACAGACCTAAGTGCAAAGTCTTCCTTTTAAGAGCCTCCCCTGGATTTCTCAAATCAAATTCGTAATTTCCTGATACAAGGAGATACTCCTCACAATACTGCCCTCCAGTCGACACCATCTCATAAAATAGAGGTCCCCTTAAGAACCTCACCAAGTACCTGTACCCTAGCTTCATTGGATTTTGTTTAAGTGTGAAATACACACCTAAGTCATCTATGGTGATTAACATTTCCCCTCTCGCCGCTAATTGACCATTTATCACTCCACATACCCAAAAATGTTCATACACATTCGGGTTAAACTGACTAGGTGCAACATCAAAAAAATTCATCAACTTTTTCTGGTCAGTTCGACGGGGAAGCTTTAAACCCTTTTTTAATCTGTTATCGATGAACAAGTATGACATCCAAATGAACGTCTTGATCAATCATCTCATTATGATATTCATATAATATAATATTCTCGGGAATTCCATACTTAACTTTAAAGCGCAAAATTTCACTCATTTTTGCCCCCTCCCCATAACATACATCATTATCCTCCTCGACATCTTCTTCCAGCAACCCCTCTCTCTACCACATCCCTTAAGTCTTTTTTACCACAACGCCTCCATCAATCACACCATCATCACTCCATATCATGATCAATGTCATCATAACAGTACTGCAATATTTTCCTAATTACTTCCACTACATTCGTTCAAAATTCAATTACTTCCTACACTATCACTATCGTATCTACATCTACAAAGGGTTTAAATAGAATCAATGAATATAAAATGAATGCAAGTAAACCACTATCCATGGATTCGCGCTACCTCGGTATCCCTCTATTTTGTAAGCTTTACCCTCTCAATCAATACACTAATCTTCTCCTTCCCTATGGTTGACAACGACGTAAGAGATGAGCAAAGAGAATCAACACTTGCATAACTTTTTTTAGAATTTATAAAATATGAACAGTCGCCTACCACAAGGCTATTTATAGGTCCCACGTTACTGTTCATCGCACCAATTGGCGACCATTCAAGTAATCGAACATAGCGCTTTATTTGCCTCTTCTCGAATTTTTTTTATCCTTCGTCTTCTAAAAGCTAACATGCCCATGCACTGCTGCTCAAACCCCTCTATATCTTCTTGTAACTCCTCTGATATATCCATCCTTGCAAAAGAAACTCTTAAACTATTACAAAGAGATTGTATATCCAATTCCTTATACCTCACAATATCACCTACAGGAGAACACCTAGCCATTTTTATTCTCTCATTACCTAAACATATATTTCCTTATTTATAACTCTCCTATATTCTCGGGATAGTTTAAACAGAAAATCAAATTAAAATCTTATTCGACAACCCATCTACCCGAATATTACCTATCATACATTCACACACCCATACAAAATTGAATTAGTAAATTTCATTCGTTCACACAAGTCAAATCATATTCGAGAACAATTTTAATCACCCACATCGACAACAAATATATTCATTTATTTCAAGACGATACCTTACACATAAATTCATTTGCTACATACCAGCAACACTCATTTCACTCTTCAAACTCTTTGACCAACTGTATCATCTTCTTTCTTCACCAAAGCCTTGGTTCGATTCCTTATCTTGCCAACACGCTCAGGAAGACTCAAAAATTGTAAGTTACAATGGAATTCATACTCTTCTTCTGCCTCCTTTACCTCCATTTTACTCATATCTTCATATTTAGGCTTCAATGGTACCAATGGTTGCCCTTTTACACACCTCTTACCTAAGTATTAATCAAGCAACTCCCAATACTTCACACGTACCCGATTCTAATGTTCATCCTCCTGAACCTGAGCCCTCATCCTCACCATCTCAAATCCTATAACACTTTTAGATTATTGTAGGTATTTATATATATAATAAATCAAACAATTAAACACAAATAGTCAAATCACACATTCAATTCACATTGGAACTCTACATATCCGAGTCAAATCAAACCTCCTAGGAAACTGTTTTAGGCCCCACACAGTCAATAAACTTCAATTTGAAATCTTTGACCTCACCAACATAAACTTCGATCTTACATAAAATTTGGCACAACTTTCTCGACAAACTAATGACTCGACTAATTATTTTCACATAAATATATTTCCTTCTAGTCGAGATCACCATCTACAAATGTAATACAAGATCAAAACACAGTTTATTCATTAAATGTTCTGTTATATTTTACATTCACCAATTCTCTCCTTCGATTACATTATATCAAGCTACATTTTACGTTCTATAATTTGACATAAAGGACTTGAAGCTATATGCTTCTTTTCACCAAAATCTGGCATATCCTCTGATGAAAGGGGTAACAATATCCTAAGAAACTCAATGAATCTCAGGTTAGGGAACATCTAAAACCAGCTGCCTGCATGTGCCCTACAGAAAGACAGCAACACAAAATTACAATTAGTTTTTTGCGTTGGCCAAAAACATAGGACACCCTACCCGCCTTCGCATCATCATCTTCAATATGGGAAGTGGCCACTTCACCAAAAAATTAATGAGCTCCGAGGCCTTCTACAATATAAAATGATACTGACTCCAATAAACACACTTCGTTTCACTACTCTCTATCTCCATCAGTTATCCCAAACCTTATCACCATCGGTCTAGATAAAGCAACAACACCATGGTTTACCTCTTTATGCTACCCAAAATTCCCATCCGCACACTCCAACCACTCGCTATGCCACGTCTAGGGTAACATCATTACCATCACAGCTTACAAACCATGCACCTGCTGAATGGAAACTCTTTTATCCTCCTTCTACTTATTACCCAACCTTCAAACACATTACGAAATCCGATAATCTACCATAAATGCTCCTTGGAAAACCAAAATGACCAGATTCATTTGACTTTTGCCTTGGAAATGACAGCAATAGACTTCTACATACATTTGACAACCGTTTCAAATTCCAATGCTCTTCAAGACACAACAGTAAGTAATTGCATCAAGAATTGGGTGATTGTAGTAGTATATTTCCTAGATTCGACAAAGAGAAGCCAGCGGACCTTAGTCGAAGACATTCCATCATTCAAAAAGATGTCATGTCTGCGACCATAATTTTCGATCTACTAAAAGTAGCCGTTATGCTTGGTCAAATAGAGCCATTGGGAGATCTGTGAAGTTTGCCTACTACCCCCGAACTAGAAAACAATTTTTCTGTCTGTAAACTGCTTGTATCTAATATAAATACAGGTAGAGAATGAGTTATTCTAATCTACAACTTTACTATTCATTCATTTTTACTTTCTTAACAAGCAACAAATTGTAATAACTAGCAACTTATTGGATTTTATATCAAGACCCTCCTCGAGGTCGTGGTTTTTCTTAGCCTTTACTGAGTTTCTATGTAAAATCTTATTTGCTTAAGCTTATTATTGCATCATCCTTACTATAAGAATTGGCAAAGATTATCCTTCTGGAAAACACGTCATTACAGGCTGGGGCTTCCACCTTGAGGTTGGTATGATGGTCGATTATAGAACGACTGTTGGGACTGAACATAGATGGCATTTGTTTGTTCCTCCGTCAACTCCTCGTGATTAAAGTTTTTACAGCCAGGAGCCGTATGACCTTGATTTCTACAAATAGTACAACCATAGCCCTTAGATGAGTTTGAAAATAAGGGGCAAGGGCAAGCATGAGCAGTATGAGCAGGGCATATAGTACATGGAAGAGTGTTAGGCTCGATATGCACACTCATTGCTTGAGATGATTCCACTTTGCTTGCTAACATTTCAACCATCTTAGTTAGGTGCATAATTCGATGAGTCATTTTGGGTTTAACTAGGATGGTCTTATCCTCAGCACCAAATTTCTTGTGGATATCAATATTGTGATCAACATAAGAACAATCCCATTGCTGGGAATTGATGCCAAGTTTTTCTAAAAATGCATACGCTTCAGTGGGAGTGAGGCCTAATAAATCTCCGTCATTCATTGCTTTGAGGCTCATCTTGGTTTCTTCAGAGGCACCTTTGTAAAGTTTAAACTTAGGATAACCATGATGAGGACAATTATAGAGTAACTCTTGAAATCTCTCCCATGTTTTGTGGAATGATTCCCCTCCATTTTCTTTAAAATCAACAATTTCTTGTTATAGTGCCATCATTCGGCGTAGAGGGATATATTTGGCTAGAAATTTCATTAATAATTCATCCCAAGTGCTAATTGAATTGGCAGGTAACGATTCTAATCAGTGAGACACTTTTTCATGTAAGGTGAATGGAATAAGAGAAAGTCAGACATACTCAGTGGACATGCCTTCAAACTGAAAAGGGCCACATACCCTAAGAAACTCTTTTATATGATTGTACGGGTTTTGGTTCGAATGTCCATAAAAGGATGGCAACATCTGAATAATATGGGACTTGATGTCAAAATGTTGTGTAGTGGTGGCAGGTAAAGTAATGGCCTGCGGTGGTGCAGTGGACTTTAGGGCGAGTTTCTCGCGCAAAGATTTTTCTGCCATAGTTACGGAATACTGAGATGTTGAAGTAGATGCGATAGAGAGAAAGGGACGTGCCTTAGGATTATAAGTCCTAGGTCGTCAAGGCATAATAGGCAGACTATTGAGTAGAGGACGATCTAAATCATCCCTAGATCGCTCTATACTTTTATTGGACTGAGCCCTGCTATCCATGCAACCAAATATAGATACTATTACTATTAATTATTATACTATAAAGAAAAAAATTATTATTTATTTATTTATTTATATATATTTTTAAACTAATCTAAAGAATCCTATTAAACCTAGAAAAAATACCGTTACCTCCTCGGCAATGGCACCATTTGATAACTCTGTTAAGAATCGAGGTAGCTACTCTTTCTTCCCTTACAAGAACGATACGCGGAAATAGCCAATTGAGTAGTAAATCAACAAAGAACAGTAAAGAACATAAGAAAGGTCTCTCTATGGAGGGAAGTGGAAAACCCTTTGCGGATGAAAAACTACTCCCCACGAACAATTCATTATGATATCAAACAGGTTACAATGATCTCTTAAGCTTCTCAAGTTTTAATGAAGTCTCTTCAAAACCTAGGCTTTCTAAGATTAAACTCACTAAAAGATAGGTTAACATAATAACCTAACTCCTCTTTATATACTAGAGGACCAAAAATACAAGTAGTACGAATCTCGAGGCATAACTCTAATATCTAAGGTAAACATATGCGAAGCTCATTCGAACGACTCCAATCTCGTTCGAACGACTTTGCGATAGTTGGTCTTCAACCCTAGAAGCATAACATCTCGTTTGAACGACATCCAAGCTCGCTCGAACGAGATTAACTCTTGGGCCAAAATTACAGGGAGTACATGAGTTCGTTCGAACGACTATGAAGCTCGTTCGAACGACTTCGACAATTTCCCAACTTCGTCAATCTTCTATTCGAGTTTATACCCAACAATCTCCCATTTGAAATCGAATCCCATAACCCATCTCTAGATCTCCCAATGAATTACTCGTATTACCTGGACCCTCAATCTTGAAGGCCCACAAAAGTTGTACATGTCGTCAACTTCTAAAAAGTCACCACCTTCGAAAACATATCGGCCGGATTTATATCTGTGTGAATCTTCACAAGCATCAACACACCGTCCTCGAGGAGCGAGCGAGTATAGTGATACCGAATATCAATGTGTTTGGTCCTAAAGTGAAAAGCCTTTGAGCTATACAACTTAGGAGAGAATTGTTCTCTACCAAGATCTTTGGTCAACCCTTTGAGCTAAACCATATCTTTGCACACTTCTGTAGCTACAACATATTCCACCTCCGTCGTAGACAAAGCTACAATCTTCTGTAGCCTAGAAACCCATGTAATTGTACCGCTTCCCAATTTAAAAATGAAACCACTAGTACCCTTCCGCTTATCTATGTTACCCGCCATATTAGGATCAACAAAACCCTCTAAGCATATCTGAGAACCCTCATAATATAATGCCATATCTTGAGTCCCCTTTAGATACCTCAGTATCCATTTCACAACTCTCTAATGCTCCTGGCTTGAATTGCTCATATACCTACTGACAGCTCCCACTGTTTGGGCAATGTCCAGTCTCGTACAAATCATATCGTACATTAGGCTACCAGCCGCGGATTGATAAGGAACCTTCTTCATCTCATCGCGATCCTTCTGCATCTTCAGACAATAATCCTTTTGATAATTTGAAGTGACCTCCCAATGGTGTACTAACAACTTTAGAACCATCCATATTAAATCGCTTCAGTACTTTGCCAATATACTCAGCATGAAATAACTTCAATTCTTGCTGCTTTCTGCCCCTCGTAACATGCATACAAAGAACTTGTTTCACCGCACCCAAGTCCTTCATAGAAAACTCCTAGAATAATAGTTCATTCAACTTAACTCTCTCTTCCATGTCAGCACTTGCTACCAATATATCATCTACATACAAAAGTAGAATAATATACAAGTTTCTCATATTCTTGATAAAATAATAGTGATCTGCATTGCTCTTCAAATAGCTATTTCTGGACATGAACTGTTCAAACTTCAAATACCACTGCCTCGGTACTTGTTTTAACCCGTATAAACTCTTCGTGATCTTACACACGAGATCTTATTTCCCTTTAACAAAATACCCTTTTGGTTGCTTCATATAAATTTCTTCATCAAGGTTACCATGAAGAAAAGAAATATTGACATCAAGTTGTTCAAGATGCAAATCTTCAACTGTAACTATATTCATCACAACCCGAATAGTAGACATCTTCACAACAGGAGCAAAAATGTCATCAAAATTGATGCCCTCTTTCTGCTGAAAGCCCTTCACCATAAGTCTAGCCTTAAATCTCCTTGAACTATTAGATTCCTGCTTTAGTTTGTATACCCACTTGTTGTGTGATGCTCTCTTCCCCTTTGGTAACCGAACTAAATCCTAAGTTCGATTAACTGATAATGATTGCATCTCATCATCCATAGCAAGCTCCAACTTTCCCTTGGCTTCCATATCTAAATCTTCCTTGTAACTTTTAGGTTCACCACCATCTGTAAGTAACAAGTGATTTAAAGAATTTACGTACCTTGTCGGAGTTCTTACAAATCTCGGCTCCTTTCAAAGTGCTATTGGAATATCTAGATCATTCGGTTCTTCGTTTTGATTCGGTGTAATGAACTCAACAACGACTTCTACATCATCCTCTCGAGAGGGTTCATCATCTTCAATGTCGATACTTTCCGCTACTTCACCTCGAATCCTTTTTACATGTACTTTGAAATCTTTGTATAAGACTTCCTCATTGAATGTAACATTGCGGTTATGGATAACTTTCTGATTCTTCGTATCCTAAAACCGGTTACCAAACTCATCACCACCGTATCCAATGAAAATGCACTTCATCGACTTTGCATCTAGCTTTGTCCATGTATATGAATTATCAAGCACATATGAGGTACAACCGAAAATATGCAAGCGATTAAGGTTTACCTCTTTACTGATCCATGCTTCTTCAGGAAGTCCAAAGTCCAAAGCCGTTGAAGGCCCTCTGTTGAAGGCCCTCTGTTAATCATATACTTTGGCAATCCAGCGTTGAGTTTCATACTTCTCGCTCTCTAGTTTATTATTCGGTTCATGCATTCTGCAACACCATTTTGTTGCGGTGTTCCGAGAATAGTCTTCTGTCTCCTAATCCCGTTTGATGCGCAAAAGTCTTCAAACTCATCACTACAATATTCGCCCCCGTTATCCAACTTGAGACACTTTAGTTTCAAACCGGTTTCATTTTCAGCTAGAGCCCTCCACCTCTTGAATTTATCGAACACATCTGACATGTTCTTTACAAAGTAGACCCACAGTTTATGAGTAACATCATCGATAAAAGTAATATAGTAATGAGAACTACCAAGAGAAGACACTTTGGTTGGCCCACAAACATCCGTGTGTGCAAGATCCAGCTTTCTGGGTTTCCTTGATCTTCCAGATAATTTGAAACTGACCTTCTTCTGCTTCGCAAGAACATACTTTTCACAAAACTTAAGATCGACCTCAGCAAAACCCTCTAGCTTTCCCTTCGTTACCATTATCTTCATCCCCTTCTCACTCATGTAACCGAGTTATTTGTACCACGTACTTGTATCAATCCCCGGAGTAGCCGTACAAATAATAGAAATTATGTTTTACGTTGTATACAATGTTCTTTGTCGCAAGCCTTGAGCTACTAACATAGCTCCCTTTGTAACCTTCCAGAAGGATGTGTCAAAGGTATACTCATATCCAACATCATCCGCTAATTTGCTAACCGATATAAGGTTACGCCCCAATTTAGGTACAAGTCGCACATTCTGTAAAACTAATGTTTCCCTTAAAGGCAACAACAACCTAGCATTTCCCTTTCTAGTAATATTGCGTTTACTCTTATCTACAAGAAAGACCATACCGAAGTCGCCTTTAACAATATTAGTTAGAAAACTTACATTCGCAGTAGCATGGAAGGAAGCGCCCGAATCAACAATCCAAGATTTGTTAACATCGTCACACGAAAGTAATAGAGCCTCTTCAGTAAGGTTTATTATATCTTTCTCTTCATCATCAATCTTCTTAGAAGAAGAAGAGTTGCAATCTCGTCTGAAGTGACCCTTCTTTCCACAAGTCCAATACGCACTAGGCGGCTTAGACTTCCTTATTGACTGTGATCTACCCCTCTAAATTTTGGCCCTTTTCTATAAGACCTCCCTCTTTCCTCGACATTCAACATACTACCATTTGAACTCGAAGAGAGTTCAGATGTTTTACGCCTATTCTCTTCACTCATAATCAACGAGACTATAGTGTCAAATTTGATATCTTCCTTCCCAAATGAGTTGCTCACAGCTGTAATAAATCTTTCCCAGCTTTATAGTATTTGCCCTAGAAGAGCCCACACTCTCACCTCCTCTATAAAAGTAATTTTAACAGATTCTAGTTGAGCATGTATGGTATTGAACTCACTGATATGAGCTTGTACACTACCATTCTCCTTCATCTTCAAAGTTAATAATCACCGTAAAAGGTGAACCTTATTTGCCCCAGGCAGTTCCGAGTACATAGCGGACAACGTCTCCATTAAACCCTTCGTCGTCATAACTTTGGAGATCATGTGTAGAATTTAAGATGACAACGCTAACCTAACAGTTTCAAGCATTTTCCGATCCAATCGCGCCCACTTAGGAGCATCAAAATCTACTGGCTTTATCTTAGTTCCACCCAGTGGTAAATCAAGATCCTTATGATCAAGGTAATCCCCTATCTGCATCTTCCACACTCTAAAATTTGACCCATTGAACTTCGTGATCTACAACTTCTCTTTATCGGCCATCCCTCTTCACCACACAAGCCCTAACACTCGCTCTGATACCAATTGCTAAGAATTGAGGTAGCTACTCTCTCTTCCCTTACAAGAACGATACGCGGAAATTGCCAATTGAGTAGTAAATCAACAAAGAACAGTAAAGAACACAAGAATGGTCTCCCTGAGGAGGGAAGTGGAAAACCCTTGTGGTTGAAAAATAGCTCCCCACGTACAATTCACTAAGATATAGAACAGGTTACAATGATCTCTCAAGCTTCTCAAGCTATAATAGAGTCTCTTCAAACCCAAGCCTCTTTAAGATTAAACTCACCAAAAGATAGGTTAACATAATAACCTAAGTCCTCTTTATATACTAGAGGACCAAAAATACAAGTAGTACGGATCTCGAGGCATAACTCTAATATCTAAGGCAAACCTATGCGAAACTCGTTCGAACGACTCCATTCTCGTTCAAACGACTTTGTGATAGTTGGTCTTCAACCCTAGAAGCATAATATCTCGTTCGAACGAGATTAACTCTTGGGCCAAAATTTTAGGGAGTACATGAGTTCATTCGAACGACTATGAAGCTCGTTCGAACGACTTCGACAATTTCCCAACTTCGGCAATCTTCTATTCGAGTTCATACCCAACAAACTCGTCATTAAGTCTTATAAAAAATAACCTCTACTAAATAGATATATAATATAAGGATAAGAAGGGTCTCAATCCAAGGGGAGGTAGGAATTTTTAGGTAAAACAAGAAACTTGGGAAGAGGTTTTGTAAAGATTAAAAAACTAAGAAATAAACAAGAGATAATTTAGAGAGATAATTAAAGTAAAACAATCAAGGGTTAAAACTCCACCACCATGATGTGATCAATAAAAGAACATCTCTTTTCTTTAAACATGTTTTATCATAAGAAATTAATACAACCAATTTAGATGCTAGCCTAAATTATGAAAATTAATTATGTTATATTTAGAGAAACGATAATATATAAACTCCATAATTTCTTCATGTAAAATAAATAACGATGAGCAAAACTTCAAATAAACCCTCCTCTCAAAAAAGATACAAATAATTTTATACACACAAAATCAATGAATCCCTTCTCTCGAAGTGGACTCAAATCTTAACGTTTTAAAACAAGAAGCGATAATCATACACAAATAGACAAATCACTATCTCTAGAAAATTCCTTTTATTCATGATAATTATTAATCTCCACAAATCTTAACCCTCTCTGAAATGAGAGAGATGTAAACTCAGATCTGAAAAAAGCCTCCAAAATCAACCCTAAAACGAAATTATGAACTAGTGTAAGGGTCTGACTACTAGGAGCCTTTTTCAAGTATTTATAGGAAAACCCTAATATTAGATTTATCCAATCTCATAATGTTGGAGTATTTTTACAGGCTGTCTGACGTGTGGGAAAAATCTAGAAAAATTTAGGAAGCTTCCATTTCTTATCCTTTAAATTCTCATAAAATATCTCGCAAATCGGAGATGATTTAACCTGTCTGCTCCGCGATCTCCTCCAACCTCTCACACAAAATTTCAACATTTAGGATATCTTCTATCAGGATATTTTTTGTTGGTTAATTGTCTCAGAGGTTGATCATTGACTACTGGAGATGCTTCTACATGTATTTGGTCAAATGTGGCTACCTCAAATGCACTTCATGAGATGGATGCCAGTTGGCTTACAGTCATTTTGCTAAAGTGCTTCGAAGCTGTATTTTTGCTACAATTTGGCACTTATCTCATCATCTGATCTCCAATACCTTTATTAACCTAAAAAGATAATAACACGATATAATTAGATGATTAAGGTCTTAAGATAATCAAAAGAGTATGTCAACGAGGTCTGAATAAGACACATAAATGCACATATCACTCTTTATCGTCAGTTTTGTTAAAATTATCATTTGTCTAATTATAACTATCATTTGTTTAAAAAGAATTTATCATTTATTTGTTTTCATTATATCATTATTTGCTTGCGAACTGTCATTGGTTCACAAAGAATTTCTCATTTGGTTGTTTGCATGATATCATTATTTGCTAATGAAATGTCATTTGTTCACAAAGAATTTCTCATTTGTTTGTTTCCATTATATCATTGCTTGCTTCTGAATAGTCATTTGATCACAAAGAATTTCTCATTTATCATTGTTTGCTTCTGAGCTATCATTTGTGCACAAAGAATTTCTCATTTGTTTGTTTCCATTATATCATTGTTTGCATATGAACTGACATTTGTTCACATAGAATTTCTCATTTGCTTTTTTCCCATTATGTCATTATTTGCTACTAAACTGTCATTTGTTCACAAAGAATTTCTCATTTATCTGTTAAATTATTATTATCTATTTTGTTAAGTTCATCGTTAAACTTGTTCCTCTTATATCATTATTTTCTTACAGAATTGTTATTATTTTGTTTACCTCATATCAGACGAAAACCACTATTTGAAAGTAAAAAGCAAACGAAACAAAAAAAAGCAAAATAAAACAAATGTTCATACAAGGGAAACTAGTACCAATAAGACTAATAAAAGACTTAAAACAAACAAAAAACCCTAAAAACCAAAAAAAATATTCACAACTCCTCACTTGAGGATTCCAGACCACGTTCTGAGTATTCCAGATCACACTCCAAAGCCTGGATCTTCTGCTCGAGATAACTAATCTTAGAAGCCGACTCCTCCTACAATTTCTTGTACTCATCCCGGTCTAACTTTATGACACAGAGTTGATCTTTCAAGAAGCGCATATGGAACTTGAACTCTTCAAAACGCTGATCTTTCTTTACTATAACTTGATAAAGTTCTTCCTTCATTTCATCGAACTCTCCTAATTTCTCCCTGAAGTTTTCGTAATGTTCTTTCAGTATTTACGCCTTCTCAACGGAGACATCCTTCTCCATTAGGCATAATCTATTCAATTTGTAGAGACGTTGATCACGCTGATCTTCTTGCATCTCTACCAACTCAAATCAATCCTATGGAGTGTTCGAAGAGACATGGCTAAATTAAGTGGAGTGCGACATTTTTTTTAAAAAGTTAAAAAGAGCTTAGAGTTAGGGTTTGAATAGTTGATTTAAGATTAGGGCTTATATAATGGGGAATTGAATGCATTGGGAAGGAACGCATGTCAGGGATTATGATGTTTAGGGTATAAGGTATTATTACTTCAGCGTCATCGTTACTTGTTGTACACGTAAGTCGTAATTAATGAGAATTTAGACTGAGTTGTCTAATCAAGTATCATTACTTGTCGCATTAACTTACCATATGTTAAAGATAATTTTGTATTTGTTTGTATCCTATATATCATTTTTTTCTTTCTTGAACTGTCATTGTTTTAAAGATAATTTATCATTTGTCTATTGAAATGTTATCATCAGTTTTATTGAGTTCAACATTTATCTATCATTGGTCATGGAACATTTATCATTTGTCTGTTGAAATGTTATCATCAGTTTTATTGAGTTCAACATTTATCTATCATTGATCATGGAGCATTTATCATTTGTTTGGTTCCCTTATATCATTTTTTCTGACAGAACTTTTCAGCAGTTTGTTTCCTTCATATCATACATAAATTACTATTTGAAAGCGAAAAGGCGAAGGAGACAAAACAAAACAAAACAAAACAAATGTTCATACAAGGGAAATAATAACAACAACAGCAAAAACTAAAATCTAAAAAAAAACTAAAAACAATACAATACAACTATTCATAACTCCTCACTTGAGGAATTCTAATCACGTTTTATAGCCTTGATCTTCTGCTCTAGATAGCTAAAAAGAAAAGAGTTTATGGTTTTTTATACTTAGGACAATTGCATTGGGACTTTGAATCAAGCATAGAAGGATTTAAGTCTTAGGGTTTAGAGTGGCGGAAACCACGTGGATATTTTAGATAAATAGCTTGTTCTAAATGTAATAAAATTGAATTTAAGCTAAGTTATCTAATCGAGTAATAAAGATTGACTTGTCATATCGACTGTATAGGAAAGAAGCTCTTAGAATTTAAATGGCTTATTTATCATTTGTTCTTACGAAGAGTATCATTTTAGTACAGTTAATTGTCACCGCCAATTCAATGTCATCTTCCTATTAGTATTTGTCATTTCTCTTTAAATGCATTGTCATTATACTAGTGTGACTTATCAAGCATTACATACTTCCCTATAGAGTTGGCAAAGTGACCCACGACCCGCTAACCTGACCCAACCCAACCCTGTATCTAGCAGTTTAGATTGGGCCTTAAGGGGTTGTGGGCCATATGACCCGAACCCGCCTAACCCATTTAATAAATTGATTGGGTTAAGGTTTAGTCCAAGAAGTTCGGGTTGACGCGTAATCTATTTAAGTAATTTGGTTTAATTATAATTTATATATTGAATCTACCCTTTAAGTCTTTAACCTTTAGAGTAACAAGTAACAACAAATCTTTGAAGTTTTAAAGTTCAAACAATGCCTCATCACTTCCTCACTTGGTCTGGTCAACAGTCCTCACCTCAGCCTCCACTCCTCCACATCTCCACTCTTATCACTACGGTACCACACACAGTCATCTCTCACCTAAAATCTAATACTGAGATCTTAAATTGCCTTCTATCGCTATCTTGATAAACCCCTCCAGTCCCCTCCCTCTCAACTAACCCCCCAAAGTAAAAATTTCCATATCCATTAGCCAACTCCCTAAATATCGGCGGTGGTAGATCATACAAAACACTTGACGCACAATCAGTCACCACAGACGGGATTTCCCCGAATATATCCAATGAAGTATGGAAATTATTCCTCGATTTTTTATTTGGATTGGTAAAAGATATTAATGAATTAGGGAGCATCAAAGAAATGGAACATCTTTGAAAGTATAATAACTTGAGAAGGTCTGGTGTTGGCATAGGGTTTAGATTAAAGAACTACATGTCGTGGTGGTGATAATATTGTTGGGGTTATTGTTGAGAATACATATCTTGAATCTCTTGGACTCAACTGCTTTTATGTTCTTGGAAAGATTGATTTGTCACGTCAACTATATAGGAAAGAAGCTCATGGAATTGAAATGGCTAATTTATCATTTGTTCTTACAAACAGTATCATTTTAGTGCAGTTATTTGTCACCGTAAATTCAGTGTCATCCTCCCATTAGTATTTGTCATTTCTTTATAAATACATTGCCATTTTACTGTTATGAATTATCAAGCAATACCTACTTCCCTATAAATGTGGATGTTTTGTTTAGATAGCTTATTGTAAATATAATCAAAGTTAACTTTAAGCAAAGTTGTCAAAATCATATAATAAAGATTGACTTGTCACATCGACTGTAAAGGAAAGAAGTCAGAATTAAAATATAGCATTTGGCATTTGTTGTGGCTAACGGTATCATCATATTAAAAGTTAATTGTCACCGTAAAGATAATATCATCCTCATATAAGTTGTTATCATTTCTTTATAAATAGCTTCCCATTTTTCTACTGCAAATTATATCTACTATAAAGTATTAACTACATACATGCACACTTGTTTCCAGTTCTTAAACATTACATACTTCCCTGCCAACGAAGTATTCCTTTATTTGCTGGTGTGGTGAAAATTGTTATCTTCATCTCTCGTGCACAAGCCTTAATCCTAACTGCTGGTTCTGTCAATGTGCTCACAAATTTGGTGGGTGTGGTTTTTGGGCATGGATAAATGAGGTGAAAAAGTGTGATGTGGTCTCATTTGCAGAGTCTCTAAACTGCCCGATAGAAGATTCTACCATTGCCCATAATAGCATTGTTAGTTCAAAACTTAGTTTCGAGAATCCTCTACGCTTGATAATTCAAAAATGCCACAATCGTCAACGGCGGAATAAATCACAAATTCTGGTCAAGGGAAGAATCAGATCCTGGACACTATTACAAATAAAACTTACACTCAACTATGGATCTCTGAGGTCCGAACGGAGATGCTACAAGATTTTTTTACCAAGTTAAAATCTTTAGATCTTAACAAGTTGTCAATTATGTAGGAGTGAAGTGCAATATTCTTTATCTTTAGTAATACTAATTTCTAGCTCTAGAATGTTAAACTCTTTAGGAACAAATATTTAAACCTGAAATACAAATGATAAATAATGATAATGGAATTGCAAATTCCACTGTACAACAACATTACATAAGATAGGAAAATCTATGGTTCAAGACCGGATAACCTCTCTTCAATTAAATCTAACTTCTCCTCTAGCGATTCAACTATGTCAACAAATGTGCTCAAGATTTGAATCTATAGTTGTAAGACTGGCAGCGCAATCCTATTGCCAATTTCTTCGACAGCTGATTGAAGCTTCGTAAAGAAATCAAAAGCCCTCCTTGAAAAGTTATCCTCCGCAGTTTGGCATTTAACCCTTGCAGGCTGGTGGTTGTGCAGATGGGATCTATTACAAATAATTTTAGAGTGGAACTTTACATATATGGAGTTTACTGTATATATTAACAGAAACAGAATAGCGTGACGCGTTAAACAATCTTTTCATCTTAGAACGACTTGAGAAGACATGAACAAAAGAGTAAATTCTTTGAAAAGATAGTAAGAATCGATAATAATGATAAATGTTGAATCAGAAATGATAAAACATATATAACAAATGACAACATTTGCATAAGACTATGATATAAGATGAAAAATGACAAAAAAGCAAAAACAAATGAAAGATGATTAATTGATGGATGACATATATTTCATAAAATGACAAATGCATTCAACTACACAGATACTACAAAAATTTCCAATGGTCCTTCATGAATATTTGTTGTGGCTGTGGGGTTTCCTAGAACCAATGGCTTTGGTCAAGATTGTTGTGCTTGAATTCATTCTGACATTGGGAATTTTGAACTCATTATTAATAGAGGTATGGTATAAATACTGTTGTAGTTTGCAATGGCCATTGTTTATTCATCAAGTACTTAATTTATTCCATATCTTCTACAACTATTCCCTATATGACTGTTATGTGAAGAAGATGGTGACCACCAGACGCCAAGCGTACGAGGCTAGGATTCTTACCAAGATGCAAGAGTTGTGGCTTTGATACTTTGGGACCCAGTCCCTTGACATTCTTACTCCCATTCCAATGCGTCCTACCTTCTATGGCATGACGTATAAAGAGGTGTAGGAGGCGGATGACTATTATTATCGAATAGTACGTTTTCACTATATGGTGACGTCGGAGCAGGGGCAAAGGGATGGTTTGCGTCGTCTGGCATAGGATGTTGTTACAACGGCAGATAAAGCGGCTGGTGTACGTCTGATGAAGTCTTGCCGATAGTCTGAGTAGAATCATTTTTCTTTCTCTACCACTAGGAGGTGGTGGAGGTTACGAAGGAAGAGACGGTGGTGGTGGTGGTGGGGGAGACCGACCACCACCACCTCCTCCGAGGTGGGGGTTGCGAGTGTTTCAGTGTATAAACTGTAGATCAATCTGTAGGAAAGTTCTAGAACTATGTTATGCAATAATACTCAAGCTAATAAAAAAAAAATTGTGCCCAATGAGTATTGCAATTTTGAACTAAATATATAATCTTAACATGCTGATGATTGTAGGCACCAGATTTTACAAAGCTCGAAATAGCTTGAAATTGATCCTTACACAAAGAACTACTATGACAAGAATTAAATAAGGGATAACACTTGACACAGAGGGTTTAGCATGGAAAACCTGTAAATAGGTAAAAAAACCACGACCTCGAATGGAGGATTTTATTAAAGTTGTACTATTGCTTGAGAGAGAGAGAGAGAATCTGATTACGAGAGTTAATATAAGAAAAGATAGCTAGAACTCAGATAATTGTATGTATCGAATTGTTTATTTTCCATCCTCTTTCCTTAGGAGCTCTGCTCTTTTATAGACCCTGCTCTCAGCTTGATATCGTGCTTGAACATGTTCCCCTAAAAGTGGGAGTCATGGGCAGTTGAGTGTGTAACTGGTAGCTCGTGAGAAACAGGTGTATGTTGACTTGTTCTGTTTACATATGTTATGGACGACCCATGTTCTGCCTGAGTTCGTGGTCGATGTAAAACTGTTGACGTGTATGTAACGTGTTTGTTTATGCCTGAGTCTGGTACTGGATGAGATTGAGTCTTCCATAGCTCGAGGTATAGATGAGATCGAGTGTCCACAACTCGAGGGATAAGTCCCTACAATTGCCCCCTCGCAACTGAAGTCACGTGTCACTTGAGTTGAGAAAAAACCCTAACTTGGACCCTGTAATGACGTAAGTGAGAGTTTGAAAACCGGAATGTCTGTATCGATGAGTGTGCTGTTATTCTGACGTGTGAGTTTTATGGGCAGACTTGTGGTTTTCTCGAGTGGATGACTGTCTTGGGAAACAACGTGCATTAAATGCGGTATCTCTATAAATTGTGGTCAGATCTTATCGTCGAATAACCTGCAACAAATCTTCACTACAGAGAAAAACAAATATATTCGTTTCTTTTTTTAAGGGGTGAGAAAAAAATATGATTTTTTGGAAGCGTACCTTTACAACATCTTTGTTAAGATGAGGAATCGAGTGTATCATACCCATTTTTCTTTCATAATGGAGGAATCTTGGGTACGGTATTTTGGCTATTAGAGTAAGGAAACTCCCTTTGTTGTTTTGTTGAAGAAGTATTGTTTAAAATATTTCAGGGTATTATGTAGCGTCTGATTTAGTGACTGGGGTGTATGCGATACAAAATCCCAGGCCTCTAATGACGTTCTGATTTCTAAGGTAGGAGCCCTCTTCAAGCTCTACTAATTTTGGGTTGGTAGGGATAAGGAGGAAGAGACGGCGGTGGTGGAGGTGGCGTATGGAAGATGGATCGCTTCCTTCGGCGCAATCATCTTTTCTTTTAATTCTTTCTGCAGGGAAATAAAAGGGAAAGAGGTGTTTGACCTATTGCAGTCTTGCATTTTTTGGGCTGTGGTTGAGGTGTATCTGGAAGATCAGTATTATCTTGGCAACAAGAAAAAGAACTAGAGACCTGTCCTCGTGCTTGAGAAAGTATCTGTAATATCGAGCTTCTAAAAGCTCGATTATGTAATTGTAAAGCAACATTGTAGAGGTAGTCCTGTAACGAACTTGTTAGATAAAAATTGAGCGTAATAAAAGAATATTTTGTTTGATTCTTACTAGCAAAAAGCAGAAATAGTCGACACGTTATCGAGCCGTAATAATATGGGAGTAAATAGTTGCTGGGACATACCTTATCCCGACTCGAGCTTAACAGATGTAAAGATAAAGCTGAAAATGTAACCTTTAGATAGCTCGATTAAGCACGAAAATATAATAGTAAGTAGTTCTAACCCCGGAAGAGTGGGTTATAAACACTAAAATACGTTGCGTATAGGCAATCGAAAAATTAGTCCTGTTAACTGAACAGTATAAAACTGTGACTTGTTCTTTAAGAAGGTTATTCATAAAAATGGTGAAGACTCACTCTCAGAGGGCTGTTGAAGCGCATGCGCTGAACGACTTGCGCTTAGCACTCAAGATTGAAGAAATAAGGGAAGTTGTTTTCGGGCAACAAGGTTATGATGCGGTTCTGCTCGAGACCCGAGCGAACTACAAGGGTATGACTGATATAGAAAGGGGCAAGGAAATGAACCGCGTATACTGGTCTGAGTCCATGCATATCTGTTGGCAGTCTGTTGAAGATTGCAAAGAGTTCGTCATGATGATGGCAAGGGAGGAGATCATCAATGAGGATAAGGATATTGCCTCAGGGATACTGAAAGCTTGTGGTGTCGAAGGGCACACCGGTTGCTTCAAATGCAAGTATCTTGGAGATTGGAGTGATTGACTGTTGTACTTTTGAATTTTTGAAATGTAACTGCTCGATTATTTGAAGAAAACTCTGTTCACGAAAATAGGCTATGACTAGGATTGCTATTGAAACTAAATTTTTGAATTTATGTTGCTAATTGATATTGACGTTAAAGTCAAGGTGTATAAGTAGGGCAAATAAAGGCACGTGGAATTTTAAAATAGATAATTCAGAATCATGAGTTTGGGGCATTCTGAAATGAGTGGGACCAAGAGGCTGAGAGATATGCTAAAGTATAATATTTGGTGTAATGATAGGAAGGTGGTTTCACTGAAGCGGTACAATATTCCTGATAGGTTCAGACGAATAGATGGCTAGGTTCAGGAATCGAGGATTATTTATTCGAAAACTCAAAACTGCCAGCGGTTCGGGGAAAGGTGTATAAGTACTCCATCTCCTCCTTATCCGAATATAAAAAACCAAAAATAAAAAAGAAGGGTTAGGGAGATAGAGATCTCAACTGACGATTCCATTACTGCTGAAGGAGGAAAAGATAAGAGGAAAACAATGTCTAGGAGTCTCCATTGCGAACAGGGAGAGGAGGCTGAGATCGAAGAAGTTTTGAAGAAGTTGCAGAAATTGAGCAAATTGGTGAGGACCAACGCTGTAGACTCTCACTTGTGTGTAGAAGGTAAGTCTATCTTTGTGTTTATAAGAGATTTGTATAAAAAGCTTTATTGTGTTGGGATAAGGATGCAATCCCCACCCAAACACAAAATAAAAATAATAAGGGTAATAATGACTACGGGGTGAGAAAAATCGTTGTGTGATAATTGTGATTGTTGAAGTGATCTAGTAGTGCGAGCTAACAATTGATATATATATATACCCATGGTTTCATTGGAAAAGATTCTTGTATAGTAGATCCCTTACTGTAGATAAGCATGGTTTTGAACTCCGGTTGTGCAAAGGCTGATGAAGTAGACCTAGTAGGGCGTTAATCTCTCGTCATTGGAGTAGGGGATGAGGAGGATATTGTAGTAGAATTGGTAGAATGGCCTCGCTTGAAGGGTTCTCGAGTTGAGTACCCTATGGGTTATAGTCGATTTAGGGAGTTTTGTAAGGCCAAAAGTAGTGTAGATGGGATCTGGGGGCACGTCTTCAGATATAAGGGCAATTTCTTTAGGGCTTGCAGTGTCAGACAAGAAGTGTAGACGTTTGGGGGACGAAGTGTCCTTGGAGTACGTTCAAGGCGTGGTGAAGGAGAGTCGGACTGATGGATTATGCTGTTATTTAGCCGAGTTCGACTATGGGTTGACGCTGCCTTTAAGCAATTTGGCTAAGAGTGTTATGAATATGATTTGGGATTACCCGACGCAGCTGAATTGCAATTTTGGGAAGTTATCCTTGTATGCGAAATCCTTAATGAGAGATGGGCTGCATCTGGTAGTGAGAGTAGGATTACCGCCAAGGATTTTCTGGAGTATTACGTTGTGAAGTATGTCACAATAACTGATGGTGCATATCTTTCTTCTAGTTTTTCAAGACCATGCTTCTTTGACCTGTCTTCAGCCGGGCGAGTGTGGAACGACAACCTTTCATGGGTGTCTGGTGAATGTCTTAAGCGCTTTGATGAGGAACCCCTGGAACTTAATAAAATAACTATAACAAAGGGTAAGCATACAATTGAAAATCAAACTATCATTTGTATGGTGAACTATATTTTTATAGTTGATTTGTATCTTACGTTGCCTATCTTTTATGCAGGAATTAACTGCAAAGTTTCGAGGAAGGAATCCTTCATAGATTCTGTTGCCAAGGAGGCCAATGAGCTCGAGGTCGTGCTCAAAAAGTTAGGGATAAATAGGTTCAAAAGGGTAGCTAGTAAGGACGACAAGGTCAGGAGATCTCAAGCAAAGAGGAGAATGGCTGGGAAAACTTTAAGCTCTATGGAAGAGAATATGTTAACTCCTAAACTTAATACTCCTTTGAAGCTTGCGTGGCTTAACAAAATGCCAGATGGGCTAGTAGACATGGCCACTGTGCCCAACACTGTTATACGAAATCTTACGAAGAGGAAGGTCGTGAAAAGGGGGGCTGTTTCTCGTTCTGCTACGTCGAATAGTGTGGACGATAGCAGTAAGAGGAGGAAGGTAACGCCTCCCGCAAAGTTGTAGGTGGTGTTAGAGGAAAGCATTAAAATCGCTGAGGGGGCTGACTTGAAGCCGCGTTATGAGGCTGAAACCGATCTCATGGAAGAACAATGTCGAGCTAAAGCTCGGGAGAAGGGGATTACTGTTGTTAAAAATGAGTTTAAGAAGGTTAGTGAATATTTGGTTTTTTTGCATTGTTTTGCCGTCTCGAGCTGACTTATTTCTTGTTGCAGTTTGTTCGTGCTCTGAGAGGGGTTCAGCTTGGTCTCCAAGATAAGTCTATTAAGCTGGAAAGGAGGATCTCCCAAATCGAGGGAAAGAAAAAATAGTTTGAAATGAGCTTGACTCGGGAGAGGGAAGCTTTTCAGTTGGAGCTGGAGAAAGAAAGGGAAACTGCTACCTTAAAGCTAAAGGAAGTTAGGGCCGAAAGTATAGCTAAAGCGGAGCGATTGGTTTCCGCGTCTGCAACTTCTCGGAACAACCTTGCAGGGAAGCTCTACCAGCTGAGGTATACAAAGGTGAAGATTTTGGCATTTAGCGAAGGGAATTATGAGGAGAAGGAAATTGGGGATGAAGAAGAGGTTGAAGAAATGGAGGATGGTCTGAATGTTGTTGAAAAGACCGTTACTGATAATCAAGAAACTATTGATCAGGTAGGATGATCGTGTAATGTAACATCGGTTGTGAAACATGAATTCGAGCTTTGTACTATTATACTGTTGTTTGATGCCAACAATGTTTTTCTTATGAAACCCCGTATTGTAGGAGATAGAAAGCTTGTACCTCAGAGTTGTAGACTTAGAGGGACTGCTTGAAGTGGAGAAAAACTCCTCTGCTGATTTGCAGGTTAGATAATTCAAATAAATTAATAACTAGATGAACATAAATTTAATAGAAGAAGGGATATGTACCTTGTTAGTTTGTTTGAGTTCAGGATGTTTGTGTATGTACATTCTGTCTTGTGACCAAAGCTTGTTTCTTGGCCGGTAGGCCAAGGAGGCACTAGTTCTCTTGAGCTTGCAAGTGTTTCTTCTGCAAGTTTGTCAGTATGATTCTATCGAGCTGTTTCCCAATTAGGTACTGATGTTGTGAGTCCCTGCTAACTGTTATCCAGAAGGAGCAAGATGTTGCTAGAGAGAGAGAAGAGCAGACTCTTTTGTATAATACTGAGTATGCAGAAGAATATGAGGCTTTGATCTCTCAGTATGAAGATCGATTGGATGATAATTTGAAGCTTTCTCTGAAGCTCGAAGAAGCTAAGAGCCAAATCGAGGATAAGACTGCAACACTTTTGAGCAAGGATTTGGCTTTGAACCAACTTATCAGCGAATTCGCTGAGTTGAAGGAAAGAGCGGTGTCAGGTTCTCGGCACAATGCCGAGTTAGCCGAATACCGTATTAGAGCATTGAATGACGAGATATCTGATATGAAATGTAACATTCGTGCTCTGAACGAGTAGTTGTTAAAGAGAGAGATCGACCTGGATACTGTACGAACTAACTTGGCTGTGTCTGAGGCTGATCTTGAATAATTGAGCAATAGTATTATGGGCAAAGATTTAGAATTATGTAACTCTGCACAAATACATGATAGTTTGATCGCCAGGTTAGATCGTTTAAAGGCTGATTTACGTCATTAAAAAGAGAGAGAGGCTCAGGGCAGGGCTGATTTAGCAGAGGTTCAAGCCAAGAACAAAAGTTTGGTGGACAATTTGGCCCACGTCTGCAGAAATGTGAGGAGGGCGGTGCAACGTGAAAAGGAGATGAATGAAAGAATTAATCAACTCTGTGCTCGAATTACCGAATTGGAGCAGGAATTACGTGTACGGGAAATGAATTATGAGAAGGATCTCAAATTGGAATTGGATAAAAGGGATGGTGAAATTGCTTCTGGCAAAGGGAGTCGAGATATGAAGGAATTCCTTCATCAAAATGAAGAGTTAGTGGAGAATATGCGTATTGACCTCACAAATTCTCGGCAGAAGTCGATAGACCTTACGAGGCAGATGAGTGAACGTATTGATCAATTAACAGTAGAATTGGCTGAATCGAAAGCTCGTCGTTTGAGGCATAATAAGTATGCTGCTGTTACTCACCAATCCTTTAAGGAACTAGTAGTTCATGAGCAAGATAAATGTGATGGTGAAGCTTTGCGTCAACGGCAATTAAGCGCATTGGTTGTATTTTTTGTCGAGGAAATAAAATTTCTACAGGTTGAGAGGGATTTGATGCAAGATTGCTTCTTTGGGAGGACTTGTGTATGTAAACTCGATATCTCGAGCATAGATCCGATTGGGGTTATGGATCGTGGTATTGGGATCACGACGGCTGGACAGATAGCTCGAGGGAGAGAAATTATTGCTGAACGAGCTCCAGAATACATGGCATCCAAGACTGAAAAAGGGGGGAGCTTGAGTGCAGTCTCACCTACTCCTGCTGTGGGAAAAAGGTCGACTGCTCTCCCATCAAGAAAATCCTGCAGAATTAAAAAGAAATAGACTTGAATTCTGATAACGAGTACCTTTTGTAATTAGCAGATGTTGATGCTTCAGTGACTGATTGAATTGATCAGTGTTCGATGCAGGCCTTTGAGAGAAGCGTTGTAATTTGAAATGTTGATATTGGAAACTAACATTTTCATCGCCTGTAGTAGATGTTATTCTCTGGTTTGACCCATCGAATTAGAAGAAGTCCGTGGGTGTAGAAGTAGGTATTATCTGTGCTTCAACCCTTGGACTTTTAGGGAGGCTTAGCGGCATCGAGCAAGTTGTTATCTCACTCGTGCTTTAGGCGTGTTATCTTCAGGCTAAGAGGTCGTTATGGCCCCCGCCTTCGGATGTATGAGTATCCTCAGAAGTTAGGCTAGTATTATCTATGCCATTACCAATATTGGATGTTGGAGCTTATCGGCAGCGAGCAAGTTTTTTCTTCACTCATGCTTTAGGCTTGTTTTTTTTTAGGCTAAGAGGTTCATTATGGCCCCCGCCTTCGAATGTATGAGTATCCTCAAAAGTTAGGCTAGTATTATTTATGCCATTACCAATATTGGATGTTGGAGCTTATCGGTAGCGAGCAAGTTTTTTCCTCACTCATGCTTTAGGCTTGTTATCTTCAGGCTAAGAGGTTCATTATGGCCCCCGCCTTCGGATTTACGAGTATCCTCAGGAGTTAGGCTAGTATTATCTATGCTATTACCAATATTGGATATTTGAGCTTATCGGCAGCGAGCAAGTTTTTTCCTCACTCGTGCTTTAGGCTTGTTATTTTCAGGCTAAGAGGTTTATTATGGCCCCCGCCTATGGATATATGAGTATCCTCAGGAGTTAGGCTAGTATTATCTATGCCATTACCAATATTGGATGTTGAAGCTTATCGGCAGTGAGCAAGTTTTTTCCTCACTCGTGCTTTAGGCTTGTTATCTTCAGGCTAAGAGGTTCATTATGGCCCCTCGCCTATGGATGTATGAGTATCCTCAGGAGTTAGGCTAGTATTATCTATGCCATTACCAATATTGGATGTTGGAGCTTATCGGCAGCGAGCAAGTTTTTTCCTCACTCGTGCTTTAGGCTTGTTATCCTCAGGCTAAAAGGTTCATTATGGCCCCCGCCTTCGGATGTATGAGTATCGTCAGGAGTTAGGCTAGTATTATCTATGCCATTACCAATATTGGATGTTGGAGCTTATTGGCAGCGAGCAAGTTTTTTCCTTACTCATGCTTTAGGCTTGTTATCTTCAGGCTAAGAGGTTCATTATGGCCCTCACCTTCGGATGTATGAGTATCCTTAGGAGTTAGGCTAGTATTATCTATGCCATTACTAATATTGGATGTTGGAGCTTATCGGCAGCGAGCAATTTTTTTCCTCACTCGTGCTTTAGGCTTGTTATTTTCAGGCTAAGAGGTTCATTATGGCCCCCGCCTTCGGATGTATGAGTATCCTCAGGAGTTAGGCTAGTATTATCTATGCCATTACCAATATTGGATGTTGGTTTTACCTTTAGGTATGGAGCCGGTATAAGCTGTACTTTAACCCTTGGGTGGAGATGGATGGAGATGAAGTGGAGATGGATGAAGATGAAGCAGAACTGTATAACAGGGATCCTTGTGATAAAAAAGAGATTTCATTGATTGAAAAGAGTTTGTACATACATTGGAGGTGAGACCTCGAGGTGGATTGGACGATGCTGAGCGACGGAGGAGCTGTTCAGCGCCGATATAACTTTAATCTTCTTGTATTCCATGGATTTGGAATTTTGTCACCGGCTTTCGTCATGAGATAGTATGAACCCAGACCAGTTAGACTTATGACCATGAAAGGACCATCCTTGTTTTCTGCTAGTTTCCCAGTATGTGGATCTTTTCTGTTTTCTGGGATTTCTCGAAAGACCCAGTCGTTGATAGAGAACTCTCGAGTGCGAACTTGTTTGTTATATGAATTTGCCAGTGCTTGATGATATCGACCAAGATTTGCGATAGCTCGATCTCGTGTCTCATCGATCCAATTGAGGTTGCACTCCAATTCGAACTCATTTTATTCGTCTGTGAGATCGTGGTCTCTTACAGGATGATGGTACTTTGTTGGGATCACTGCTTCAGTTCCATAGGCAAGTAGAAAAGGAGAGCACTGTGTTGACTTTTGGGACATAGTTTGATAAGCCCATAAGACGTGAGGTAATTCACGTATCTAGTTTCCCTTCTTCTATGACATAAGGCGCTTTTTGAGACTATCCACGATGATTTTGTTTGTGATCTCTGCCTGCCCGTTTCCCTGGGGGTAGTACGGGTTTGATGGAGAATGGATTATGTTGTGTTTATTGAGAAATGCTACGACCTTGGCTCCAACGAACTGAGGACCGTTATCGATATGGATCAAATGGGGACAACTGAATCTTGTGATGATATGCTGCCAAATGAAAGAAATGACCTCTTCTTCTCGAGTTCTGCATAAAGGAATTGCTTCGACCCATTTAGTGAAGTAATCCGTGGCAACAAGGAGAAATTTCCTGTTACCAGGAGTATTGGGGAATTCACCAACTAGATCGAGTGCCCATCGCTTGAACGGCCAGTACACCTTACTGGCAAGGAGTTCGAGGGCAAGGGCCCAAATTTGATTCCCATGACGCTGACATGCGTCGCATTTCCGTGAGTATTCTTCAGCTTGCTTCCGCATCCCTGGCTAGAACACTCCTTGGGTAATAGCTATGTTAGGAAGAGCTCGTCCTGCGGTATGGGATCCACAGGTACCTTTATGTAGATCTCGAAGCATCTTGTCGGCAAGTTCCTTAGAGAAGCACTTGAGGTATGGACCAGTGACTGAACATTTTCAGAGATTGCTGTTAGGTTGGACTGTTTTGCGTTTTGAATTCTCGATGATGTGTCTGCGTCGCTGTGGATCATCTGGTAGTGGTCCGTTGCATGAGTTATCCGGACCGAGATAAGTAACGAATGGTTTCCTCCAATCATTTTCCACCATCTCATCGACCCAGTATGAATCGCATATATTGTAGTACGATTAAAATCGGGGCTAGAAATAACTTCGATTTGAAGGTGTCTTGATTCTGTACCCAATACCCCAGCTAAGTAAGCCGAGGAATCGATTTGGCAATTCTCTCTTCGAGGGAGGTATTCGAGCATTACTTTGCGAAATTTGTTTAGCTTTTCTGCAACCAGAGCTGCATAATCGACCATGATGTCGTTCTTCTTGTAATGTTCCGAGTAGTGATGAACAATTATAAGGGAGTCTGTGTAGGCCGAGAATTCAGTGATTCCGAGTTCGAGAGCCATATCCAGACCATGAATGAGTTCCTCGTACTCTGTAACATTGTTCGAGGCTTCGAAGTCGAGACAGACGGATTTCTCGATTCTGTCGTTGGAAGGTGTAATGAGAACGATCCCAATTCCTGACCCTGCGGGTCCTGCTGAACCATCGGTGAGGAGCCTCCACCCTTTTTAAGATATCTATGATGCTCGACCATCAAAAGATTTAGAGGGTGGAAACTCATCTGCTGCATCTTCGGCGAGATCTAGATCATGTTCTTCCCAGTCAGGATCTGAAACTGGAAAGTCTGCTAGGAAATCAGCAACTGCTTGACCCTTTTTTAAAATTTGCTGCTCAAATTTGATTTCGTGTTCCCCCAAACTAACGGACCACTGCTGTACTCATCTCGATTTCTCTTTTTTAGACAATACTTCCCGAAGTGGGTAGTTTGTCATGACTTTGACAGGATGCGCTTGAAAATAGTGTTTGAGCTTTTGTGCGGTGTAAACGAGAGTTAAAAGTAATCTTTCAATTTTAGAGTACCTCGTTTCCACTGGAGTAAGTGTTTTGCTGATGAAGAAGATCGGTTTCTCAATTTTTCCTTCGAGCTGAATGAGAACCGAGCTGAGAGATGCATTTGCAACTGCGAGGTAGATAATCAGTTCCTCATTGCCTATCGGAGTGTTCATGATTGAAGCCTTCCCCAGATAAGTTTTGAGTTCCTGAAAAGCTGCTTCACATTCTGGTGTCCAGTTGATATCTTCATTCTTTAACCCTTTGCCTCATTGAGTGGAACCTCTGAGTAGTATAAATAACCATCTGCATCGGTCCGAGGATTTGGATACGAATCTATTGATTGCTGCAATCTTTCCTGCAAGCTTTTGCGCATCCTTCTTTGTTGATGGTGAAGGCATGTCTAGAAGAGCTCAAATTTGATCTAGATCTGCTTCTATCCCTTTCTTGTTGATAATATGACCCAAGAACTTGCCCGAGTGAACACTGAACTGGCATTTTTCAGGATTAAGCTTCATTCTGTAGGATCGTAATATACTAAATACTGTAGAGAGATGAAAAATGTGATCTTCTTTCTTTAGGCTCTTACAAAGCATGTCGTCAATGTAGACTTCGACTGTTTCTCACAAGTGTTCTTTGAGCATATTTGTGACCATCTTTTGGTAAGTGGCTCCAGCGTTCTTAAGGCCGAATGGCATGACCTTGTAACAGTATAAACCTCTTTATATAATAAATGTAGTCTTTTCTTAATCTGCTTCCAAGAGTGGAATCTGATTGTACCCCGAAGCGGCGTCCATCATGGACAAGAGTTCATGACCTGCTGTAGAGTCGAGGATCTGATGAATGATCGGAAGAGGGAAACTATCTTTTGGCGAGTGTTTACTAAGATCTGTGAAATCCACGCAGACCCGAACCTTTCCATTCTTCTTTAGAATAGCAACGATATTAGAAATCCAATCAGGGTACTTGGCTTCTCGAATAAAACCGACCTCGATAAGTTTGCCGATCTCCTTGTTTACCTCGTCTCTAAGTCTTGGAGATAACCTGTGTTGCTTCTGCCTAACTGCTGTGGCGCCTTCACGGATATTTAAAATGTGGCAAGACTTTGAGGGGTCTACGCCTGGCATTTCTTGGAAGTTCCATGCAAAAACATCTTTGCTGGATTGGAGGAAAGAAATTAGAGCTTCTTTCTCTGTTTGAATTAATTTCGTACCAATATAAGTGCCTCAGTTAGCTCCATCGATCTGGGTGTATTCCAAGGGCTCGGCTGGAGAAGACTGATCATCGAGGTGATCAGTCTTCTGTGATTGCTATGCAACAATCTGGTTGAGAACTGGCGGGACAGTATTCTCGCAAGTTCAAGAGAGTTTCTGACTTCCTTTGATTTCATAAATACCGTTGTTATGTTTGAAACGGAGTGCTTGGTGGAATGTGGATGGGATGGCCTCCATATTGTGCAGCCAACAGCGTCCTAGTATTCCCAAATACCTTGATTTGGCATTGATGACGTAAAAAGTAACGTCGATAGTGGTACTCCCTACTGTGATCGGGAGAGTAATCTTCCCTACTCGTACTTCTTTGGACCCATTAAACCCACTGATGTCTGTCTCGCTTTGAACGACCTGATCTGAGAGTCCCATCTGGTCAATCGTACTCTGGAAAAGGATCTCAATCTCACTTCCTGTGTCCACCATCATGGTATGCATTATGAAGTTCCTCATTTTGAGCATAATTACTAGTGCGTCATGATGAGGATACTTCACATGTCTGGTGTCACAGTCTTTGAAGGAGATTCCCTTTCGACGACTGCTTGACTCTGGGAGGAGCTTGGCTTCCTTGTCCTGGACGGCAAGGTCACAGCACTCGCGCAACTTGCTCCGCTTGATTCTATTGGAATTCAAAACCTGATTGATCTCGATCATATTGTTGCAGTAGAAATGATATAGATGCTTCTCTTCTGCTTGTTTTATTGCTTGAGTCTCGTCACCTTATTTCAGATAGCTCCCATCTTTATAGCTGGGAAGATCGATGATGTATTCGAGCATCCTCCCTTCCTTAAAAATGATATCCAGGAGCTTTTTCAAACCATAACAATTGTCGGCGTTGTGGTGCCTAATCTTGTGATATTCGCAATAAGGTCGAACTGCTATTGGATCAATAGGTCGAGCTGGACGGAAACATTAATCTTTCTGGAGAACAGGATAGATCACAGAAAGCTTGGCATTCAACTTTAGTATGACTGTTCTGAATGGCTTCTGCGACCTCTGATTGTTGTCTCTTCCTGGTTCTGTCTTTGCTCGTTTAGGATTGCCTTGATCATTCGAGCTGCGACTGTTACTGGAATCTGTCGAAGGAGCCTTGGTGTTGTGGACTGCTTTTACGGGTTTATTCGGTTCGGGCATCATCCGCTCCAAATTGATGTAATTGTTGACTTTCTCGATCATATCTTCGAGAGTTTTGGGCTTCTTCAGGAAGAGATACTCTTTAGCTTTGCAATTGAACTGCAGAGCATTTATGAATGCTGACACGGCTGTCTTCTAATCTAGATTATCGACCTTCCGAGCCAGTTCGAGAAACTTCTTGGAGAAGTCCTCGAGCTTTTCCCCTTGCGCTTGTTTGAGATTTATAAGAGAATATAAGTTCTCTTCCTTGTCTTTATTGTGGGCATAAGCCTTGATGACGATTTTTTGTAAATGCTCGAAGGTATGAATCGAACCTTCCGGTAAAGAGTGGAACCAACGGAGAGGTCCGTCCTGGAGACTGGTAGCGAAGAGCCGGCAAAAGATGTGATTCAGATTAGAATACAAACCCAATGAGTCGCAGAATTGTCGAACGTGCTGGCTAGGATCGGTTCCTTTGTATTTGATGATCTTGGGTGTATGAAAACCTGTTGGGACATTCATATCAAATAATTCTTTAGCAATTGGACTACCTTGTAATTTGTGCGAGTCATCCTTCGTGTCTAAAGCTGTTGCATCGATGATCTCCCTGATACGCTGGTCCATGAGTTCCTAAAAAATATAATGCTGAGGGATAGGGGCTGCTGGAACTGTTAGAATTGCTGGAACTGTCGGAACTGCTTGTCGTATGAGTCTGGGAACATGGTCACCTGTTTCCTCACTTACATGTTCAGGAAGCGGGGATTGGTAAAGAGGTCGCAAGACTTCCTCGGGCTGCTTGGAAGGCCTGCGATCTCTACTGATATTTGTCTGCGCCTCCAGTCCTAAATGAATTGAGATTATTGGTGCTTGTGGATCCTCAAAACGAATCCTGGAAATGTCTATACTGTGCACTTCATGTGGCCCTAACCTCTCGTGAACGGAAACCCTTGAGGTCGTTGATACTGTCTCGCATTCTCTCAGGGCTGGTGGTGGTTGGCTGCTCTGTAATGCTTTCAGAGCTGTTTGAAAAGCTAACATCTGAGCTTCTTGTTTCTTCGTCTCTAGACTTCGAGCTTGACGCTCTTGTTCTAAATCCTTCTCGCGGAGTTTTCAATATGCCAATAACAGACGCTCGAGCAGATTTCGCTTCTCAACTTCGGCAATTAAGCTTGCCTGAAGTTTGGCAACCCTATCAGGCCCCCTTGAACTTTCAGGCTGAGCTCCCGAAGACTGACGTGTTTGAACCATAATTGAATACTGCTTGACTGATGAGTATTTATCGTGGCTCTTAAGTACGTAGAAAAACCGTGCGTTCCCACAGACGGTGCCAAATGTAGGGACCAGATTTGGTAAAGCTCGAAATAGCTTGAAATCGATCTTTACACCAAGAACTACTATGACAAGAATTAAATAAGGGATAACACTTGACATAGAGGGACTTGCGTGGAAAACCTGTAAATAGGTTAAAAACCACGACCTCGAGTGGAGGATTTTGTTAAAGTAGTATTATTGCTTGAGAGAGAGAGAGAGAGAGAATCTGATTATAAGAGTTAATCTAAGAAAAGATAGCTAAAGCTCATATAATTGTATGTATCGAATTGTCTATTTTCCATCCTCTTTCCTTAGGAGCTCTGCTCTTTTATAGACCCTGCTCTCAGCTTGACATCGTGCTTGAACACGTTCTCCTAAAAGTGGGAGTCATGGGCAGTTAAGTGTGTAACTGCTAGCTCGTGGGAGGCAGGTGTATGCTGACTTGTTCTGTTTATATCTGTTGTGGATGACCCACGTTCTGCTTGAGTTTGTGGTCGATGTAAAACTATTGACGTATATGTAACGCGTTTGTTTATGCGTGAGTCTGGTACTGGATGAGATCGAGTCTTCCATAGCTCGAGGTATAGATGAGATTGAGTGTCCACAGCTTGAGGGATAAGTCCCTACAATGATGATGATGATAACAAATCAAAAATCATATATAACAAATGACAAATCATAGATAACAAATGACAAATCATATATGACAAATGACAAATCAAAGATAAAAAAATGACAAATAATAGAAAACAAATGACAAATCAAATATAACAAATGACAAATGATCTTTTCTCAAGACAGATCAAAAGAGCAAATTCTATGAAAAGATAGTAGGAAACAAAAATAATGATAAATTATGAATGCAAAATGACAAATCATATATAACAAATGACAAATCATAAATTATAAATGAAAAATCATAGGCTCTCGAATAAATATGTGTAAACTGTGTAGGGCCCATGAATAGTTCCCTAAGAGGTTGGTTAACAAAGTAATTGTTGTTTTTGACTCTTGGGAGTTATGATTCGCTGGATTCAAATACTCCTTGTATGTGTTTGAAAAGGTCCTCGGCTCCCCTTGTTAAGATGGTGTAGATGAGGGCTCAGCTCCGTGAGGAGATGTTACACATCCGTATTCAGAGCAAGTATTGGGAGCTAATGAGATGGTATTTTAGCAAATTGTGCTTGTCAGGTCGGCCGCTTGTACCTGCAGAGCCAGATTATGAGGGGATGAACGAGGTGGAGGCGAAGGTGGTGAAAGAGGATCATGTATACCATTATCAGTTGCATTTTGTAATCCTGAAGGGTCTGGAGCGTGTTGGTAGTTTGTGAAATCGTACAATTGCGTTGATGAGGGAGGAGGACACGCCGTGATGACTGTGAAGGTTACGCCATTGAGTGCCTTAGTTGCAATTATTTTAATAAACTGAATAAATTTGTAATCAATTTTTGTACGGAATAAATTTTGTATCCATCATTCTGATTGTGTGTCGATCTGTGTAGAAGGGATAGGTTGTAGCTCGAATTATATTAGTTTTCGAACTTGGTATGCTAAAAATATATATATAACAAATCATAGATTATGAATGATAAATCATAGATTGCGAATGATAAATCATATATAACAAATGATAAATCATAGATAACAAATGAAAAATGATATTTTCGTCTCAGAACGACTTGACAAGACAGGAACAAAAGAGCAAATTCTTTGAAAAGATAGTAAGAAACAAAAATAATGATAAATTAGGAATGACAAATGGTAAATCATGTATAACAAATGACAACATTGTGATAAGCCCATGTCATAAGATGATAAATGAGAAAAAAACCAAAACAAATTAGAGATGATTAATAACTAGATTCAACTTACACAGACACTACAATCAACAAGTTTTTGGCCTTTTTGGTTCTTGGAACATCAGCACCACCTTGGTTTCCATCACCACCAGCATCCTCATTACCACCACCACCATCACCATCAGAGTTACCACCATTATCAGAGTCACCATCATCGTCAGAGTCACCATCTCCATCTATTTTATTAGAGTCCCCATCACTATTAGAGACACCATAATCATCAGAGTCACTATCACCATCAGAGTCAGCATCCTCATCTCCATCTGTTTTAACAGAGTTATCATCCCCACTCTTCTTTTTATCAGAGTCATCATCACCAGCAAAATCATCTACGGGATAATCATAATCCCCATCTTCTTCATCTTCAGAGGTTGTGTAATATTTGGTTACTCTTGGACTGTCATTATCCATTGTAGAAGATGATGACAAGGCGGCTGTATTATGATACATTTGGAGGTAACAATATAGGCTTTTATAGACTTAACTTGAGTTCTTGGGTTTAAAAAATCTAATTAATACTCTTAAGCACACTTGTGTTTCCCATAAACCATAATCAAAAAAAAAAAATGAAATACCTGCAAATTTATTCTATACAAATTGATTCCATACATCATGCATTCTAATTGTGTTATTTGGTCATGAGCAACATTCTCATACTTGTACATGTTTCATACAAATATTTCAGAACTGGATGAGATTCTGAACAAATGACAACTATTGCAATAAAAGGTGACAAATACATTCAATTAGACAAACTACATTTTGACTCCATTTTAACGAATGAAAAATATGTCAAATATGAATGACAAAGAAGAAAAAATAAATGATAAAGATCATATAAATGAATGATATTCATAACTGTTTATAACTTTACAAATCTACATAAATTATACTTTACAACAAAATATATGTCAAAGTTTACAAATC
Source organism: Kingdonia uniflora (assembly GCA_014058105.1). Lineage (NCBI taxonomy): Eukaryota > Viridiplantae > Streptophyta > Magnoliopsida > Ranunculales > Circaeasteraceae > Kingdonia > Kingdonia uniflora. Next base: position 263,263 of record JACGCM010000779.1, on the reverse strand, counting down.
TCCTCCGGCTCAACTCCCAGCCTTATATGTCATAAGCAATTGTGTAACGACATTTATCACCGTCTATCAGATCTGGAAATCTCATCCCCCTTAGGATATTTTCCATAAAGACAAGCATATAGATCCCGCAGTCATTACTATTTGGCTGTATTGGACACTCCCCAAAACCAGTTGTCCATCTGGAGTTAATACCATAAGTCTTTACCTCTGAAGCAGTAGGTGGTCTACGATCAGCAAAATATGTCCATATCAATATTTTTGGGAGGATCGTTGATAGTTGATCATGAATACGCTGGTGTCTAGGAGATAACTTTATCTTCTTCTGTGCATTTGCAATTTTCGCATCCACTAGTGAATCGTAGAGGTATATTTTTCTTTCCTTAAAGAACATAGCACAAAGGACCGAGTGGCTGTCATTGAGATTCCAGAGAAGGAGTATTAATTTCAAATTCATCACTTTCAAATCTCCTGGATCGAAGCAACGTGAAACTGTACAATCCCATCGCATAGAAGTAATTTGTTCCCAAACTAATTTCTTCTTCAATTCTACAGCTTCTGAAGAGGACATAATACGAGTCCAGACACCGAAAGCCCTGCCTATAATTTGACAGGAATAAACATCTGTCAACACAATCTTTTCTTTAGCTGGACGGGCACGATGTTGTAAATCAAAATATTGAATCAGGGCTTTAATATAAACATTAATGATCTGAACAGAAAAGGACAATGAGAAATTATAAACCACAAATGATAAAGTTCAGAAATACAAATGACAACAATGTAAAAATAAATGATAAAGTTCAAGGAAAACAACTTTTGTATAAAGAAATTCCAAAGTGCAATGAAAAAATGACAGACAATTTAAAAACAAATGGTAGAGATTCTTGAACAAATGACAGTTTTCTAAAAAAATGGCGCATATGATAGGGATAACCTAATAAATGATAGAGGAAAATAAATAAATGATATAATAAATACTTCATTGTCCAACGATTGGTTTGGATGTAAGGTATAGAGAGCGTTAAGGCAAACAGTTTCTTTACCTATCATCCTATAGGTACTCATGTTATAGTCCTTAGCTCCAGGAGATAATTCATCCTTCCTCAGTAACCAAACTTGGCCCACCTCGTTTTTCTCATCCTGGGAGATGGGTCTTTCAATAAAAGATTTGAATAATACCCATGGAAGAAGTTTTTCAAGGGGACCATGCAATAGGTTCATTTGAATAGAAAATTTCGTGGCTCTGTCAGTAATATCCTCGCCAGTTAGTTTATGCCTCTTCTTTAAGGTGACATCCACTTCTGACTCCATTAAAACAAGCTGGAACAGATATGCCATGAAATAAGAAAATGAAATATAAATGTTCATATTACATGAGAATGAGTAATACAAAAATCTTATGACTTAGGGTCTGGTTTAAAAGTACTTCATACATTGGTCTGGGTAACAATCATTTCTTTTATTATTTTCACAGGGTCTGTTTTTTTCTGTGAAGTTTCATCACCATCATCCTTGCCTTCAACCACCTCCTCTTTACTTTGTTCATCGACAGATAAATCAGTTGTTTGGTCTACACTAGTCTGTAAATAAATAGACTACAAATGATAAGAGTGATACAAGATATGGGAAAATAAATTGAAGAAAATGAGAAGTTACTAGCAAACAAATGATAAGTTACCTAATAAGCTTCATCAACATCTTCCTCCTGGCGGAAGAATACTACTTTAGTTTTTACTACCTCTGCAACCTTTATAGTTTGCTCCTTGACAGATACAATAGTTGTTTGGTCTACAATAATCTGTAAATAAACAGACTACAAATGATAAGAGTGATACAAGATATAGTAAAATAAATAGAAGGAAATGAGAAGTTACCGGCAAACAAATGATAAGTTACCTAATTAACTTTATCAACATCTTCCTCCTGGTGAGAAGCTACCTCTGCAACCTCCATAGTCTGTACAACAAATGGTAAAGAAGAACCAAATTAAAAATGGTAAGGATAGGTGAACAAATATTATGGATAGCTCAAAACAAATGTTAGTTAAATACCTCATTGGCTTCTTTTACTACATCTTTTTTTTTAACATAATGCACCACTAAATATTTTTGTTCCTCCATCTGTAAAATAGGATATACATACTACAAATGGCAAAATTAAATAAACAAACGACACGGTAGCACACAACAAATATGATAGATAACTCAAAACAAATATTAGATAAATACCTCTTGAACTTCCTCTTCTTCAGCAACTTGAAGTTGTTCTTCTTAAACAGATTTAGCTTAAGGTTCCTCATCTTCCACTGACCCCTTCTTCCACTTCACATACCACAAATAAAATGAATAAAGACTTCAAAACAAATAAAATTTAAGTAAAATATAATGACAAAGACGTCCAAATAAATGCCAAAAAATTCTGAACAAATGACAGACTTCTGAACAAATGACAAAGCTCATAAAGTAAATGCCAATGTTCTGAAAAACAAATGTCAAATAAAAACAAATAAATGATAAAAAGTCGTAAACGGATGATACCTCTAGACGATCACCACCATATTCAGACGATATCGCTTCCAAATTCACTTCCCTTTGAACTTCAACTTCATCCTCTACCTTTAAATATTTTACCACCTCCAATCCCTTTCCAGGGGTAACTTGTTAAATCAATTTTTTTGCAGTTGATTGAATTTTAACAGACTTAAGTTCTGAGAATTTTGCCCGTCTCTTCTTTGGTTCTCTATTAGCCTTCTTGGGGATTTAGGATTTCAAAAAGATTAGTGGGACATCATCTAATTGTTCATCAATGAGAGCTATTTTCTTCGTGCCTTCAATTTTTTTCTTTAATGGCACATCAGCTTCTTCTGCCTTCTTGTTCTTCTTGTTAGCATTGGTCTTGTGTTTCTTTCCATATTCTTCTGCCTTCTCCCTTTCTCTCTTAACTTTTTTCTTCTCTTCAATCTTTTGATTTTTTTGTTGGAGCTCTCTTTGTCAGGTTCTCGGCTCTACCTTCTTCCTTTTCCCATCTTCTTTCTTATTACCTTCTTCTCCTCGCTTGTATTTCGTAATTTTCTCAAGAGTAGAGAACTGGTACTGCCCAAGGAGTAGAGTACCATCTCCAAGTGGTAGAGTACTGTCTCTAACTGTAGACATCGAAATTTATTCAAACATTTTACCATGGTTTTGCAACATTTTACCATGGTCCTCCAACTGGGAGCATACCATAATCACTACAACTCCGATCTCAGTGGCGGAAGATCTGCTACCGATTGCAGGTGCACCGACTGTAGGTGCACCAACTGTAGGTGGTTCAATTACAGGCGCAGCGCCGATTGAAGGCACGCCGCCGATTGTAAGCGCGCCGCCGATTGCAGGTGTTTCGATGTAATTTCTCTGAAATATTCAAACATATGACAAAGTGATTTAGAAATGACATAAAAACATCTAATAATAACAATAGGCATAAAACATATGACAAAAAGGAACTCAATAATGACAGGGGAAACGACAGAGAAAGAAATCAAACAAATGACAAGAAGAAGATACCAAATGCCAAACTTAAGCAAACAAAATGATAAGAAACCTAAATTAAATGACAAGGAAGCGATAAAATGAATCATTCGTACAAAGAATGGAAGATTACCATAGCCTCTTGCACAAGTTCTTATTTCATGTCAGTCTCAGACGCCTTCATAGCTATTACTACCAATTTAGGGTTAGCAAAAACTTTTTAAACGTTACAATTTGGTGACGCTTAAAGGATGTCATCCTCCATCCCTGTAGCTTAGGGAACAAATGTTTGGATTTGTGAATTCTTAGAAACTTTAGGCTAGGAATAGAGAGGAAAGTTCATATCATCAGCACCCAGGTACATCCGTGCAGTGATAAAGCTTTATCCAATTTTTTATCAGCGGCCGATCGATAATCAGCAAACTCTACTATTTGAATCTATAAGAAATTATAGATTTGCTCACCCCAGGGGAATCTGTTGAACTCTACTAGATCAACATACTTCACCTCAACGTTTCTCCCATTGTTCGGGAAGAGTAAGGATAGTAAAAAATTTAACAAATTTAATCGAAGAACATCGTCTTCAAAACAAAATCACACATGACAAAGAATAATAATGGGTAAAAAATGCCAAAGAATACACAATGTAATGATTAGAACCTTAGAATACATAAATTTTTGGCGTGACAAATACAAAGAAGATGATGATAAAGCAGACCAATAAAAATGTCAAATTATAATCTTACCATAATGGTTTTCCAATTTTACCTGTTTTAAAGCCCCGTCAATTTCTTTCAACCCATATTTATTCTTCTTCTTGGGGAATTGCCTCATTTTAAAATTTGTTATATGCTCAGGATCAATAAATAAGAACTCATCTACAATAGGAGAGACATGCAGCTCCAAAATCAGGCAAACATAAATGGGTTTCATCTGAATTATCGCCCCCCCCCCCCCCCCAATTGGAACTTCATATCACCGAGATGACGATCGAATATTTCTACAACCAACGTCGACATCGTCGCTATTGGATCAATCAGTAATAAAGGTGCAAAGCAGGTGGTACGAAGAGCACCCTTCTCCTCTTTAGGCAGAGCTTCAAATATTTTGTGAAGTCCCACACCTGTACATTGAGAGGTATAATTTTTAACATTAGAGGTGCCCTTCTTGGCTCTACCCTCCTGCGTTTGGTTCTCCTCATCAAATTGTTCATTCACTTCTTTATCAGACTTCATTATGAAAGGAAAAAATAGGTTTTAATCAAACACTTGGTAGGCAGTAGTCACATAGACGATTTGCCACTGAAATCACACACATACACACGATGTGTATAATCACGACGATTGTGAGAAAACAGTTTGTGCGGCCGGGACGGTTTTTGTGGTTGTCAATCACACACACGATGTGTAGAATCGGGATGGTTTTTACGGTCTTTGTAGTCGTCGTGTAAGAAGAAAGTGTTTGAGGAATGGGGATGGTTTTTGGCGCCAAAAGCCAGACGAATTCGTATGAATCGCACGTGTTACCTAATCCTAAACAACACTAAACAAATGCCAAATAATACAGATTTGGTTACATGCCAAATAATACAAATTTGGTTACAGAATCTGCATGATTCAATATAACTGATAGTTAAAAGTGCGACAAATTGGCCTACAATAAATGACAACAAATGCATGAAATGGTGACAGTGTATGCCTTACACGTCTCAAAATATAATGACATGTGTACATCGAAGAATTAAATTTGGACACGTGGCGTGATAATATATTTTTAAATGATTTAAACCTTTTTATTATTATTTAGGAAGTGACATTCGTACTTGTGAAGCCCACGGCCTTACTTGTGGCCTTACTTGTGGAGCCCACAGCCTACAAACCTATTGTAATATTCAAGCAGTTAATATTTTTCTGAACAAATGACAAAGGTAGATAAAATAAATGACAAAGAAGGCTGAACAAATGGAAAAGTCGGTATTGATAATGACAACTAGCTGTTACCAAATGATATAAGTATCTGAATGAATACCAGAGTTTAACTAAATAAATGACATAGTTTGGTTGGCAGCAGCCGCGCAGACGATTTGCCATCATTTATTTCATGAGTAGAGTACAGTAGAGTACCATCTACAAGAATAGAGTATCATCATTTCCTTTATGCCCCAAGGAGTAGAGTAACAGTCTTTAATCAATACTTTTTAGGCAGCAATCACACAAACGGTTTGTGACAAATAATCGGGATGGTTTTTACGATTTTTGCGGTCGAGTAAGAAAATAAATTGTTCGATAAATCGGGATCGTTTTTGGCGCCAAAAACAAGACGAACTCCTGTGAACCGCACGTGATGCCTAACCATAAATAAGATGGGAAATAATAACAGAATTGGTGACAACCTTCTTACAAATAACAAATCTGGTACAAGGCAGGACAAACTGTCCCGAAACAAATGTCAAGTAATGCATGAGATGGTGACAGTGTTTGTCTTACACGTACATCGCATAATTAAATTTGAGCACGATTTTTTTTTCTTTTTTCGGAAGTGACATTCGTACTTGTGGAGCCCACGTGCCTACAAAAAACAGGTGACATTTTGAAACATGTAACATTTTATTAAACAAATGACGACGTCGTGGTGGTACAAATGACAGCCAATTCTAAACAAAAATGTGGACTAAACAAATGTATAACTTTCGGGAATATAAATGACAGATTTTTCTTAACAAATGAGATTGATTGTTGGTGATATAATAACAGTGTTTCGTAACAAATGTTGAAGAACAAATAGTAATAACACGTAGCTTAATATAATAGTTTTAAATGAGTTTTACAAAAAAAAAATTATTTCGGATGTAACATTCGTACTTGTGGAACCCAAAAACAGGTGGTTGTCTACTGTTATATTACAACTTTAGTAGAGGCAAAATTGGTTTTTCCTCTTGCCAATATCGATTTTAGAATTTATTGTTCCTCGTGTCTGATTTTGTAAAGTTAGCATAAAATTGTATTTATTCTCATAATTTCCAATATAATTAAGAGCAATAAAGTTTTACGAAAAAATATTTCATTACTTGGGTATTAATCCCCAACAATAAAGCTATGTAGTTGTTTAACACACTAATAAAGCTTTGATTAGAATATCAAAGTGGTAAACAATCCCTACATAGAAATAGACAAGTAAAATGCACTTATCTTTGTTGAAACCGAAACTATATATACGAAACCCTAACGAAACTGAGAATCAAAAGATAGGACAACCATCAACGACTACACCTTTTGCCGTTGGACAAGAAGCCAACTTACAATGCTCGCCTTGGGTACCCCACCAGTTCAAGCTCCTATCCTCCATGGTCAATGCGAAGTATAACACAACCCCCATGAATGCCACTCCGGCATCCAGAGCTGCCGACAGAACATAATTGTACCTCTGCCACCATTGTTTCTTATACCGATAAACAAAAAAATTGAAGATCGTTCCCACCAAAACCCACGAGTTGTAGTTTACTGTTGATGCAGGAGGCATATTAGCTGTTGCTCCTAGAACAACAGGAAGGTTCATCAAAGGGATCCAAGATTGTGAGGGGAAAGTCTTGTGCAATAGCCAAACCAGTACTGGCCCCAATGCACCTCCAATGAAGAACCAGTTAAGCGCGGCATAGTTTCCAAGAGATCCAAAAATCCTTTTAGGTCCCGCCAGACCCCAAATGACAGATGCGTCGAAGAAAACACGGTCATTGGGGCACGTCCATGGGCTATTGGCCGGGAGAATGTCCTTTTGACATATGTCAGTTACAGATTCCAGGAGCCACCATGCTACACCAAGGTTGATTGTTCCAGCTAGAACAGTTCCGATGAACTAGCGAATTTGGAAAAGAAAAGCGTAATATTATTTAGAAAATTATATTGAAAATTGGAAAAAGGCGCATAAGAATGTAAAAGAAAGGTTACCTGAACTAAGAACATTGATCTTGGTGGAATCTTCATGTAATGGCCTAACTTGAAATCACTGAGGAAGGAGATTGCCTGAGCCATGCTCATATAGCCGTAGGTTTTGAAACAAACATTTGCAATAGGTCTTCCTGGATATACAAGACCCATAACATACTCTGTAATGATGTTTAACCCTGGTGTCTGTAAATAAAATACAATAGAACTAATATGGTTTAATTATGAATCATAATAAAAATGCATAGAAACCTTATTAATAGTTTTATTGAGAAATTAGAGGGGGGAAAGAGAGCTATGATTTCAACTAAGATACCTGATTAGTAGTTGCAGTTATGATGCTAACTGGGAGGGTAAACATGAAGGCAAGGAAGCAAGCCAAGATAAGTCCCCAATATGGTAACTGTACGTCACTTCTCATGACTGTGCATAGCAACAGGGATGCTATGAATGACACGGCAAGCAGGAGGTAAAACCACCAGTTAGGAATGTCCTTGTAATTCCTCATCAACTTTGTGTGGATATCTATCTTTCCGTTATATGATTGACGGAACCGTTCATAGATCTCCCTGAAGAATTATCGTGTCAAACAAGATTCATTAAGAAACAACAAACTCCAGAAATATACAAAATAATTTGATGCAGAAGGTAAGTTCCATTGCTTTGCAAAGCATGATATCATTATAGAATTATTTCACTAGCCCTCCAGTTTGTTAACTTTTGGCGTTACCCTGTTATGCCAAAAACTAGTAGCATTACCCCACTTAGCAGAGTGATAAATACAGTTTATTGCTGTGTTAACGAACTAGAAGGTTAAGTCCTACTTTCTCTTGTTTATAGAGGGTTATCGAACCAGTATATCTTAAGTTTATACTTATTTACTGCAAACTTGAGGATATGTTACCTTCCATAGAAAAGTCCAACATGGGTAAGAGTGGCTGCAATGGTAGCAAAACCAAATCCATATGTAAGTGCAAAGAACATACTCAAATTGATCTTTCCCTGCTTCTCATACTCAGGCATGTTAATCTCAAATTTGTTATTTACAATAGCTGTAATGTTGTAAAGCTGTCCTTGAGCTGTGAACAAGTCAGCGGAGAAGATGGGGAATGTTTTAGCATTATACAAGTTCATGCCCCAATATGCTACTGGCATTGCCACATAGATGATTAAAGCATAACCCACATACACATTTACGATGGCAAAGAACGGGCAAATAAGAGGACTGGACATGAAGGAAGCGACGGCCGACCAATCGAGTGTGAACGCCCCAAGCCCCAAACCCTTCATACCCGACCCAAGTTGTTGGGCTGTGACTGACTTGGAAAATATCCAGCAAACCCAAGAAATGCTGGTTAGAGTTGGAAAGAGGTAGTCTGGAACTATGTACCAGGAGAAACTACAAACTAGAGCAATCAGGAAGAACTTTGCCCTTGACATACGTTGCTCATCTTTCTCGTGTAAAGCCCTGCAAATACCGAATGAGAACTGAATATCCTACTGTATTTCATTGATTATAAAACATTTACCTTTAGCTATAAAAGTTGTTTGGAGTAGCCACGGGGACAAACAAAATCAAACACAGTAAACAACGACAAAATGTGAAAATGAAAAGAAAAGAAACTTATACAACGGTTTGCATACATAACAACAATTAAGCTACCAAAGGGAATCCTAGGTTGATCACGTAGGGAAGAATATATTTCACTCTCCCATTATATGAAGAGACAGACATATAGTTGATAATTTTGTTTATTTAGTTATTTTGTATACAAAATATTTGTGTAGTTTTTCCTATGAAATATCTCAAAAATAGCTGAACCCTCATAGCTAGTTTTCTAGAGTGTATGTATATAAATATTAATCCTTAGAGCATCTCCAACAACAAGGTATGTTGTTACACTTTTCACATACTTTTGCAAAAACCCCTTCCCAACAGGAGTATGGTGCTCAACATACTCACCCCCATACCCCTCCAAAGTATGCAAATCCAGAACTTGAAAAGTGGTATGTGCATACTACTTTTGTGGGTCCCCTACAAATATTTCTTCTTTTCCTTTCTTTTCTCTTCTAATAAAAGAATATTGTGGATCCCAATTTTTAATAAAAATCTTCTCTCTCACGTAAAATAATATTGTGGGTCCCAATTTTAATAAAATGCTGAATTTGGAGAGAAATCTGTTGGAGCAAAGTGGTATGCTATTCCGGATACTAGTATTCAAAACTGGAATAGCATACCTTCTCTGATGGATATGCTTAAGACTGGATTCCTGGTAATTTTTCAGTATTTAAGGTAGGAAAAGGGAATCAATGTGAGAACTGCAGTTCAGCACGGACTTGAAAACAAAATATGGATGCAACAGCCATTACAATTTACAAACCTATATAATTTAAAGCTTGCCAACCAAGTTTCCAAGTCATGCATTACCACTACCTAGTGTCTGCTTTAGGCTGCTTAACTTCGCAACCAAAAACATTGAATACATATCAATAAGTAAATAATTATGCCGTATTCCCAAAGAGTGCAGTTGCAAACAAGATATGTGATCTTACACATAGAAGTCAAGATTTAAACTCATAACTTTATCCTTTAATTTATACTCAACTCACAATAAAATTGGAAGACTGCATCAACACTTCTTTTCTCAAGTCCTAATACAGAAGCAAAATCATAGACACTAGGGACTAAGGATTCAAATTATAGAACAGTTCCCACAACTAAAAATATATCAAACCGGGCTGTTTTCATATCATTACTGTCCTATATGTAGAATCATGGGCTCTCTCATTATTAGGCAGCATCAAATAAGAAGCGTCATGTATAACTAATTATACAACATAACATGATCATAATAGGCAGACACTAAAAATCTTAAATCTACACCCCCATTTCACGAAATCAAAATTCCACACTCCCCGTCATACTTTTTCATTATCCCAAACCTCCTACAGGGTACTCCCAAATTCCAACAAATTTTGTAGTACCCTCAAAATCAAAACCTTTCAAGTTACGGAAAAAAAATACCAAAATTATAATAAATAAATACTGAAGTAATAAATTCAACATTGCGCAAAAATAACCAAACCAAACCAAAACTTCATTTTCGACGTACCGGAAAAGCGACACTTGAACAAGTGTACTGGGCCACCACATATGCGCCGGCTCTACCACATACTTCCTCATTAGCCCAGCCCAACCATATCCCAAGGCCTGCAATCCCAATACACATCCGTGAATATTTGCCAAATGTGAGGTCTAAGTGCTAATATTCATCAGTTAGTCCAAAAAACTCATATCGTAAAAAACCAACACAGAAAATCATTCAAAATCAATGAAAAAAAAAATAAAAAAAAATATACCTGTGTCGTAACAACAAGTATCCAAGCCGGGAAAAAATGTATATTTCGACCATAAAACGCTTTGATAATATTCACAATACCAACAGCATAAGCAGACCCATTCCCAAAAGCACTCCCAGCATTGGCAAAGATCGAGATCAACACATGTTCCTTCATATTAAACGGACCCGGGTTCAACGAAACCATCTTTGACCCAAGACCCGGAATACTAAACTTAGTTGTGGGTAAGATCCTAGCCATGAAATGGCCGATGGGTAATGTAGCAACTTGGACTGTGATTTGGGTTATGATTAAGGGTTCGGTTCGATACGAGAAGAACTGGTTTAGAAAGGAGAGGAGTGTGCAGGATAACAAACCTAGTGACCACATTCGAAAGGTCCATACTGGGAGTGATGGGTCGTCGGTGTTTGTGACTGTGAGACGGACTTGCTCTATTGGGGAGAGTTCGTCTTGTGGGATGGTTTGTGGGTCTTTTGGGGTTTGTTTCTCTGTCTCAGACTCCATTGTTGTGGAAAGAGAGAGTTTTTTTTTATATATATTGAGGGAAGCTTTGATTTGATTTGATTTGGGAGAGAAAATCGAGGAGGGAATCTATATCCTATTTCTTGTATTTCTTGTATTTTGATTGGCTGGTTAAGATAAATTACTTAAATACCTTTCTATATTTTATTTTATTTAGAGTATTAGGGCACACCAATGCGGGCGGCGGAGATAGTGAGGCTAGGAAAAGACGACAGAAGAAGGGCATTTTCATAATATTAGGTTCTCGTTGATAAGTGACTAATTACTCATATTGAGCTAATCTAAATACTTTATTTTCTTTTATTGGGATTGTTTTTGGAGAGTATGGATTAAAAATGTCAAGGAAAGTGTGATTTTTAACGTGATGGAGGTCACTTGCCACTGTTTACTTTAACTATCCTAGCATGTGGATTACTCACTTAAATAATAAAATAAATTATGACTAGTTGCAAGAAAATAACAATATCTACCACCCACTTACAGCATCTCCTAAAGTACCTCATGAAAAACAAACAAAAAATCCAAAATGGGTGAGGTCCAATTTCAATTGTTGGTTTTGTTAGCAGACGCCTGACGCCTGATGCCTGACGCCTAAATGTTGGGCTTCCGCTTCTTTCTTTCTTTTTATCAAGCTCCTAACTGTTAACCGCCCGATTTTATTATATATATTTTTTTTAACAATTGAGTGCCCAAATCTAAGGCACCCGATTTGAAAAAATTTGAAAAAAAAAAACAATTAGGCTCCCAATTAGGACGTAAAAAAACAAAGTTATACCTTGGAAAGCAAGGCTCAACCTTGCTTTTTGAGAAGAAAAAAAAAACAAGTGAGTGAGGAACTGTTGAAGGTGAAAATCCTACGTGACAACACAAAAACCAAAACCAAATGAGTAAGGTACTTTAGAAGATGCTCTTATAGATAACAAAACGTCCACCATTACATTTACTTGTTCCAATGTTGAATGATGGGAGATCAATTGCCTCCAAAAGATGCACATTTTACCCATTCAAATAGTTGCATTTCTTGTATTTTCTTAGTGTTACTTGGTAGAGCATCGTAATCGTTGAGGCGCTCTTTTTGACCTCTCCAATATTCACCAAAGGAGAGAACCCATTGGAGATGCCCACAACTTCCCACTTTGATAGTATGGATGGCAATTTGACCCACCCTGTTGGGGATCCGCACCGCACCGCCCCAAACGGGGCGGGTTTGGGATGTATTAAACGGGTATGGGGGCGGGTATGAGAAGTATAACACAAATCTGTGGGGAAGCGGGGCGGATTTGGGATTGTTTCAAAAAATCCGTACCCGCCGCCCCACCCCATTTAAATAGTGTATTGATATTACCATTAAATATATGAAGGGAGCGGATTTAGAGATAATAAAAAACGAGACACTAAAGTCTCACTCAATAGGAACCACTCATCTAATAGAGATGAGTGGCTCCTAAAATTGGGAGTTGTTATATAGGAAAATGAGGTGAAAATGATGTGTCCCATTCTCTCTCTCTAATGATGTCTCTATCTCCCTCTATTATTGTTTTGTTTTGAATTATATAACACACTCTCACTATCCCTATCTCACTCTCTTTCTCTCTCTATCTCTCTTTCTCTCTCTCTCTAAAAGGCCAATCCCTCTCTCTCTCTCTAAAAGGCCAATCCCTCTCTCTCTCTCTCTCTCTATCTATGATTGCCATTAGAAAAGAAAGAAAAATCGATTTCTCTAGAAGAACGACTACAACCCATCGTGTCAGAGTGAAGAATGACTACTATCAATTCACCGCCTTCATAGATCGGTTTTGGTTTTTTTGTGTTTCGTTTTTTTTCTTGGCTTCGTCGGCTTCATGGATCGGTTACGATTTTAGTTTTCGGCTCTCTAATTCGTCGGCTTCAAGAAACTAGTACAACACCGGAGAGTAATTTTTTGTTCTTTTACAGTTATTACTCTTCTTCTCTACAGTGAAAACGAATTTATGTAGGTTAACAAATTGGTAGTAGTTATCAATGAAATTGTCGAACCCGACAATAACGAATACAATATTGGATGCTAGTTATCAATGAAATTGTCGAAGCCGACAATAACAAAAACAATATTGGATGCTTATTAACAATGAAATTGTCGATTCCGACAATAACGAAAACAATATTGGATACTCATTATCAATGAAATTGTCGAAGCCGACAATAACAAAAACAATATTGGATGCTTATTAACAATGAAATTGTCGATTCCGACAATAACGAAAACAATATTGGATACTCATTATCAATGAAATTGTCGAACCCGACAATAATGAAGATAATATTGGATGCTCATTATCAATGAAATTGTCGAACCCGACAATAACAAAAACAATATTGAATGCTCATTATAACGAAAACAATATTGGATGCTCATTATCAATGAAAATGTCGAACCTGACAATATATGGATGGGTAAATTGTCGAAATCAACAATATATAGCAACTCTCGACAATAATTGTTAAAGATAGATAGCCCATAGTCAATTGCGCATGTGCCCCTGTTTGTCTATGAAATTACTTAGAAGATTAAGTCAATGACGCATGTGCCATTGTTTGTCTAAGAAATTACTTAGAAGATTCAATCAATGACGCATGTGCCCTTGGTGGGCTATTATTGTATATGGTCCGATTTACATTATTGTCGAAATCGACAATATATTGATGGGTAAATTACCGAAATTGACAATATATGAATAGATAAATTATCGATCACAAGTATTATAGAAATCGACAATATTGGATGCTCATTATCAATCAAATTGTCGAACCCGACAATATATGGATGGGTAAATTGTCCAAATCGACAATATATTGCAACTCTCGACAATAATTATTAAAGATAGCTAGCCCACAACCAATGACGAATGTGCCCTTGTATGTCTAAGATATTACTTAAAAGATTAAGTCAATGACGCATGTGCCCCTGTTTGTCTAAGAAATTACTTAGAAGATTCAGTCATTGACTCATGTGCCCTTAGTGGGCTATTATTATATATGGTCCATTTACATTATTGTCAAAATCGAGAATATATTGATGGGTAAATTGTCGAAATCGACAATATATGAATGGGTAAATTGCCGAGCCCGACAATAATTGTCGAACCCGACATTGTTCTTTTACGGTAGTTTGAAAGACTAATCGAAGAAGACGATAGTTCGAAGGTTCGAAAATACCCCATCTTCAAATCTGATTTCACCACTAAAATTCAAGAGAGTTCATAACCAATAACCGATCTTCGATGAGAGAGGTATAGAAAGAGTAGAGGGGCATATAAGACTTGATTGAGGGTAAAATTAGCCATAAAACCAACCCATTTGAATTAAAAATTGTTGCTTCTTGAGTAAAATATAACGGGACTAAGAGAAAAACAACCAACCAAAAGAGAGAGAGAAAAAAAAATCCAAAAATCAGTTTATCTCTAATGGTAGCAATGAGTTAATCTTTAATGGCAAGAAATCAAGTTTGAAGGATCTCTTCTATTGTTTCTGTAAGAGAGAGAAAGAGTAACAGAGAGATTTCAAATTATCAAATCTGTCATTGTTCTAGACCGAGAGAGAAACAAAAGAAACCAGATCTGAGTAAAAGAGATAAAAATGAGAGGTTTATTTTCAAATTTGAAACTGCAGAGAAGAGAGAGAGAAAGAAAGAGAAAAATATTTGCCCACGTGAAGAGAGAGAGAGGGAGTAAGTCTCTATCAACTCATTTCCACCTAATATTAATTGGGTTTTCTTTTCCACCTCCTCTATTATGAAGACCGCTCATCCCTAGAGATGTGTGGTTCCTTTTAAGTAAAACTTTAGTGTCTCTAAATCCTTCCCCATATATGAATATAAACTTATATAAAAAAAACTTTTTATTAAAAAAGTAGCTTTATTAGTTAAATAGGGGTGGGGATGGGATTTAGTTTTGCTATGTGGGGGCGGGGATGGGGATCCCCGTTTAACTTAAATGGGTATTGAGGCGGGGATTGGATGGGAGTGGGGAACTTAGGCGGGGATGAGGATGAGATTAGCTCCCCCACCCCAAGTCCACCTCATTACCATCTCTATTTGATAGTAAAGGTCATAACACTTTCATTAACTTATAGGATGTGTTTGGTTCTTGGAAAATGGCGAAAATGACGATCATGATTTCCATGAAATCAATTCTTCACCGTTTGGTTCGAGAGGGAAAATAAAAGGTGGAAAATAAGTTTTTTTTTTTAGTTTTTAAGAATTTAACAAATGATGGAAAACCCCAACTTCCTCTTTCAAACGAGGTTATTCGATTTCACCACGGAGTGTCGAGGCACCAATTTTGTTTCTTTTCGACTTAAAATAAAAAAAATTAAAATTGGCAATGATGATCTTGCGTCTCTTTCTCTCTGAAGCAATAAGGAACAACAATTGCTCTCAATGTCATTATGTAGCGCGAACATATTTGTTTGTGCCATGTTGTAGGGTAAGTTTATGTAAAATAATCTCAACCTCTTGTAGGATTATAGAGTGATGTTACAGTGGTTTATAGTCTACTTTTAAGTAAAAATGTGCTAAAATTTATGTAGTTTAAACCTATCTTATGAAAAAAATTCCACCATTTTTCATGCCCAACCAAATAATGAAAGTTAATTCATAGAAAATTGGCTTTCCACGTGTTAATAAAAGCGATGAAAATCTAGATTTCATGGAAATCGAGTTCACCATTTCTGTCATTTTCCACAAACGAAACACACCCTATAATGTGTATACACCATAGATTTTACGTTAAAGTACTATATTTTCCTTTTGTGGATCTAAATTTGTAGTGATCATTCATGACAATTAAATTCATCAGTTTCCTTGGTCCCATATAGTGAGGTGGTAAGGGGTCCATATTTGATGGGCACATGCATATGTACATAAAAATGCTGACCTCTCTCACATAATACAAGATTCCAAGAAAGATGCATTTTTTTAACAATCTAAACTACTTAATGCGGCTGATTCGTTCATGCATTGTAATTCATTCACAGACAGTTTGATAATAGGGGATACGTGCTAGAGAAAGTGTCGTACGCACTTTTAAAATCAAAGAGCAATAATATTAGAATTGTTTTTCCAGTGTTGACGAATATATGCAAAGTAAAATCTCAGTAGATGGTAACATCAAACGCACTTCTGCTAGAAGACCAACAGTTTGAGACCAGGCCTCAAGAAGTAGGAGTTCTGAGTCGATACATTACCAACAAGACCCAATTTACTTGGCATGTTGGTGTTAATTTGGTTGCCCATTGGTGCGAGAAAAACTCGATCTTTAAATACCCCGCTCAAAACTACGGGTGTCGTAATATAATAAGGGTAAGCGGGGGTTGAATCCACGGGGAGTAAACGTATTAAAAATATAATTTCCTAATTAACTAATAAACGAATCTAAACTAATTTTGATAAAAGGGTTTTCATCTAAAACATAAATCTAAATCACTAACTTTCGGTACGATTATAAGGAAAATAATCTAGGCTTTGGATCACCTCCGACTTAGTTTACTAAACGATATGAAAATGGTAGCTTCTATCCGCACGTAATAGCCATGGCTAGGTCTATTCGGGTCTAAGATCTAGGGTTTGTGGCTAAAACTCTAAGTAAGAACTTTGTTGTTCATGGACAATCGGATCTAGGGTTTATAAACTTCTTTCCATGGCTAGGTGGAGAGTATTAACTCTAGTGATCTAGAATTTCCTTTGAGCGTGAAAACAATCAAATATGACTAATTCGGCATCTTCCTCATATTTGTAGTAACTTAGAGTTGTCATGGCTAGATCAACTCTTCGTAACTTCAAATCAGAGAATTGAAGATTAATTCTAGATCTAAACTACTATTAACATCAATTTAGCTCACTTCACCAGAGGTTCAATCTTTAGCCTAAGCTAAGGAGATTAGCTCTCCATTAATGGTATTGATCACAACTTAAATTAAACGCATAAAATAAAAGAGAGAGAAAGAGAAAGATACTGAAAAATACAAGCTTCATTCCTTCATGAGATTGAGATGTGTAAAATACATAGAATTGCTCTTATATTTATAGGAGATAAGAGAGACTTATTTATAATTCTAAAACTTTATCAGATAAAGATAAATCCTATCTCATGTTAATCCTTGTAGAGTCCTTCATAATCTTTATTCCATGGGGAAAATCTACAAGTATATTGAATGTAGGCATCTTCCTTGTGTCTGAAAGACTGCTGGAGATGTTTCAACTCTTTATACCTTCTATTAGATATCTTTTCTACTTATTAGCTTCAACAGTGATAAGTGCCGGAAAATAAGAAAATACTACTAACATTAGAAATTAATAAATCGGGATTAACAAAACGATACTTTTAGGCGCATTAATCCTACGTATTTTTACGTCTATCAAATACCCCCGAACTTATAATTTTACTCGCCTCGAGTGAAATAAAGAAATAAAATTAAGCTAAGAAAGGAAACCACTTTCGCATGACTCGCGATTGCATTTAGCGTAAGCAACAAGCTGTTAAACCCCCAGGTGTCCCTGGTGGACGAGTGTTGTCTCGTGAGGGTTTACAGTGACTATGCCCACAAAAGTTAATAATGACATTATGGTAATTTTAAATAACAAGAGACTCATTTCCTGTCAATTTATCCTTATTTAGTTATGATAAAAATATGCATGCAGAAAATTCATTAAAACTTTTTATTCCCTGAGTATACCATAGAATATATTGTACTTATCCGAAACTAGTGATACTACCTCATGATTATAAAGAAATTTAAGTATTTTACCAGATATATCTGAGTGTATTGTGAAGATAATTTTATTGCTCAATACATTGTCGAGAATCATTGAGTCAGTGTATGGTAGTCGAGAACTTACTGGAATAAATTCAACGGTCAGTTTGACAAGTACCTTAGTCAATTTTACTCCCCGGTATCTTATTTTTCATAGCCTTTTTGAGTACATTGTTTCTTAGTGAAGCCTCCGTAACAAAGAGTTTTCGGTCGACAATCCCTGCCAGTTGACTAAGGTTGCCGGGGTTTGGTGCCCCTTCATGATCTAGACTCAGGATTCTCACAAGTAACATTTTTCGTGTTCCTTTCACATAGATCATGGTCATACTCGAGATTAGTGATAATTTTTCCTCTTTCAGTTCTTAATCATGCGAGTAGCCTTGCAGCATGAAAGTTTTAGGAGCAACTTTAGCTTCATCTTTTTTTTTTCGGGAATGAACTTATTCTTAGGCAGTTGTCTCCCTTGGAGTGAATTATTCCTAACATAAATACTAAATTTCCCTAAAATTGGTCAATAACCTATCGAATGTATCAATTACAAAACTATAGAGTGCAAGTTTTCAAAATATACCACGTTAACTTGAATTAGTCGCTAATTAAAATATAGTACATCTAACTTAAAATGGTGTAAAAATATTTTAGTGTATACTTGTAAACTTTTAAGTTATTGGTTTCTTTTTAGATTTATTCGGGTTTCCCACCCAATATTTATGTCAAAATAAATTCAGTCTAAATGTTGGAAATTTATCAAAAATGCATCATAAATTGCCAATAGTGTCATTATTTCACTTTTCTTCAAATAAATATTAAAAAAATGATTTTCCTACCCCCAAACTTAAATGAAATATTACCCCTAATATTGGAGAACAAAAAATAAAAATGGAAAGAAAAATTAGAATTTCTCACCTGAATGTGTCGTGGGTTACCTCCCAAAAAGTGCTAAGTTTACCGTCTTCAGCCAGACAAAACTCCCGTACCCCTAAACTTATGTGAAGTTAAGGAATTATTCGGGGACGGGCAATTCCCTGTATTTGGGCTCACAAAGATCTATATCAGGGAAATTTTCTAAAGGGATTGTCTCGAGATAAGGTTTAAGACGCTGGCCATTGACGTTAAAAGTTTTTACAGTATGATAATTTTTTACTTCAGCCCAACCATTTTGGTGTATGTTTACGACTTCAAACGGGCCATACCAACGGGCTTGTAATTTTCCAAGAAAAAGATGCAGTTTTGAGTTAAACAAAAGGACTTTTTATCCTGGTGTAAAAACTTTTCGGACTATATGTTTATCATGATATGTTTTGGTCCGATCCTTATATATTTTAGCATTATCGTACGCCTCTTATCTTATTTCTTCTAACTCACATAGTTGAAGTTTTCGATAAAGTCCTGCTGCGTCTATTTGAAAATTAAATCTCTTAATTGCCCAATAAGTTTTATGTTATAATTCCACAGGCAAGTGACAAGCTTTGCAAAAAATATATCTATAAGGTGACATTCTAATCAGGGTTTTATAAGCAGTCTGATAGGCCCAAAGAGCATCATTAAGACGGGTGGACCAATCTTTACGATATGGTCAGATAGTTTTCTCTAAAATTCTTTTAATTTCCCGATTTAAAACCTCTACTTGCCCACTTGTCTGTGGATGATAAGGGTGGCAACTTTATGAGTAATGCCATATTTATGCATAAGACTTTTAAAATAACGGTTACAAAAATAAGTTCCACCGTCACTTATAATTGCACGAGGTATACCAAATCGGACTAAAATATTATCGTTTAAAAAGTTAATTACGACAGCGTGATCATTTGTCCGACATGGTACAGCTTCTACCCATTTAGAAACATAGTCAGCTGCTACTAAGATCCACAAATAGCCATTAGATATCGGAAATGGGCCCATAAAGTCAATGCCCCAGACATAAAAAATTTCAGCCTCTAAAATGTTGTTAAGAGGTATCTAATCCCGACGACCCATGTTGCCAACCCTTTGGCAACGGCCACATCGTGAACAATGGTCATAAGTCTCCTTAAATAAAGTAAGCCAATAGAAACTACATTAAAGTACTTTATTAGCTGTTCTACGAGGCCCAAAATAACCACCATCATCATAAATACTTTTTAAAATTTTTAAAATATCATTTTTATGGACACAACGATGAATCACTAGATTAGCGCCAACTTTAAATAAATAGGAATCTTCCCAAATAAATTGTCTAGAGATTGTTTCAAATCTCTTTTTATCTTGTCTGCTCAAATCTGGTGGTATGCACCCTGCGGCTAAGTAATTTACAATATCGGCGAACCAAGGTACTCTATTAATATTCATTAACTGTTCATCGGGAAAATGCTCAGAAATAGGAAGGTCTTCGTTAATGTGGTCGACTATCAAACGCGACAAATGGTCGGCAACAATATTTTCTTTCCCTTTTTTATCACGTATTTCGAGGTCAAATTCTTGGAGTAAAATTATCCAACAGATAAGACGTAGTTTAGTATCCTTTTATGAAGAAGATATCGAAGGGCTAAATGGTCAGAGTACACAATGACTTTTGACCCTAAAATGTATGACCAAAATTTTTCTAACGCGAAGACGGTGGCTAACAACACTTTTTCAGTCGTCGTATAATTAATTTGAGCATCATTCATTGTTTTACTCGCATAACAAATGACATGGGGTGCTTTTTCAAAATGTTGTCCTAGCACGGCACCCACGACATAATTTGAAGTGTCACACATAATTTTAAAGGGTAAGGTCCAATCGGGTGGCTAGATAATCGGTGATGTGGTCAATGAGGACTTAAGTGTTTGTAAAGACTTGTAACATTTATCGTTAAAATCAAAATGGATCTCTTTAGCAAGTAAATTGTATAAAGGTCATGAGATTTTGCTAAAGTCTCTAATAAATCGTCGATAAAAGCCTGCGTGCCTGAGGAATGCGCGAACGTGCTTCACTGTTTTAAGAGGAGGTAGAAAAGAAATCAAATCAATTTTTGATTTATCAACTTCTATCCCCTTAGATGATATTAAATGGCCGAGTACTATTCCTTAATTTACCATAAAATAATATTTTTCCCAATTTAGGATTAGGTTTTTCTCTTTACACCAGATCAAGACCAATTCTAAGTTTAGAAGACATTCATCAAATGTGGAGCCATAAATGGAAAAGTCATCCATGAAGACCTCTAAAACCTTTTCTACCATATTTGAGAAAATACTTAACAAACACCGTTGAAAGGTCGTGGGTGCATTGCATAGGCCAAAAGGCATGCGACGATAGGAAAAAGTTCCAAATGGGCAAGCAAAAGTGGTTTTATCCTGGTCTTCGGGGGCTACTGAAATTTTGTTGTATCCTGAATGACCATCCAAGAAACAGTAAAATAAAAGACCAGCTAAACGTTCTAATATTTGATCCATGAATGGTAATGGGAAATGGGCTTTTCGAGTGGACGCGTTTAGCTTTCGGTAATCAATGCAAACTCACCATCCTGTCTGAGTGCGGGTGGGTACTTGTTCATTGTCTGCATTTTTTACGACAGTAATACCTGATTTCTTAGGTACCACTTAGACTGGGCTTATCCAAGAGCTGTCGGAGATGGAATAAATAATACCCGCATCAAGAAGTTTCATAACTTCTGCCTTTACTACCTCCTTCATTGGAGGGTTTATACGTCGTTGTGGTTCCTGAGATATTTTGGATCCTTCCTCTAAGTGTATCCTATGCATAACTATTGATGGACTTATTCCTTTAATATCTATTTTTGACCATCCAATTGCTTCTTTGTGGGTGTCTAGTACGGCAAGGAGTTTATTTTCCTGATCTAAGTCCAATGAAGATGAAATGATAATAGGAAGATTCTTGTTAGGCCAAAGGAACCGATATCCTAGATTATCCAGAAGTACTTTAAGATCAGGCTTTGGTGGTGATACAATAGAAGGAACTGGGGGGTTAGAAGACATAGGGAGTGACTCAAAATTGGGAGTATACCGATGAGGAGGAGTGTTTGTTGGAGGATTATTTTCAAGAACAGTTGAAATATCTTTTGGGATTAACTCATGAATTCCAACGATGTCGTCCTCCAGACAACCTTCTAAGAGGTCGTCCCTAAAATGTTCGGAGATAATAGTACCTATCATATTATACTCTTAAGCAGAATCCTAATATTGCCTCATGGCATTAAAAATGTTCAGTTCCAAGGTCATGTTACCGAATGTTAGGTTCATTATTCCATTTCTACAATTGATTATGGCATTGGAAGTAGCTAGGAAAGGTCGACATAAAATAATAGGGATTTGGCCATGGATATTCGAAATCTATGGTATATCAAGGACTACAAAATCTACTAGAAAGTAACATTCATTCACCTTAATTATTATATCCTCAACAATACCCCTAGCAGTTTTGATAGATCAATCAGCGAGTTGAAGTTGTACCCTGGGGGGCTTAAGTTCGCCTAAATCGAGGTTCTCATAAACACAAAATGGAATAAGGTTTACACTAACCCCAAGATCAATGAGGGCCTGCTGGATGTAGTGTTTTTATATTACTAAGGGAATGGTAGGACATTCTGGGTCCTTTTGTTTGATCGGAATTTCAAATAGTAGGACAGAGCTAACCTATTCAACACTAAAGGAATTCTTCCTAACTCTAGTTCTACGTTTCTTTGTACATAGTTCCTTAAAGAATTTAGCATATGACGGAACCTGATCGATAGTGTCTAAGAGTGGAATGTTAATCCATACTTGTTTAAATAACTCGAGAATATCTTTCAAGCCTTCGTTCTTTTTGGCAGGAACAAGTCGGTTAGGGAATGGGGCCCTAGGCACATAAGGCTTGTCTACTAGGTCTGGTAGAGTTGGAACATGATGTGGCCTGGATGCTAGATTTTCATGGGTTTTTTCCTGAGTTTTGGGAACTAAATTGTTCTCAGTTTGCGGTATAGGGTCTGGTCGAGTTTCTATAGTTCTTTTATTCCGAAGGGTCATAACTACTTGGGCAGTTTTAATATTCTCAGGTGAGCTCTGTTGGGTATGAACCTCAAAGGCGGCCCTCGGGTTAGCAATTGGTTGACTAGGGAATTTTCCCTTTTCTCATTCACTTAATTGGCTTGCTATTTGTTCTATTTGGGTGTCTAGCTTCTGTGTAAAGGCTCGTATTTCTGAAAGTTCCCTAGAATTTTGTTGGGTAACCCCCCTAATCTCTGTTATAAACTGTTGGAGTATGGATTCTAAACTAACTGGGTAGGCTTGTTTGGTCGGGTATGTTTGATTCTGCTGATATGGTGGAGGATTATAGCTGGATTGTCCTTGTGGTTGACTCCTCCAAGAAAATGCTGGGTTACTTTGCCAAGGAGATCTACCAAAATTATTTTGGTGTTGTCTCCTTTCATAATCCAAGATAGCATTAACGTGGTCCGGATTATAATTAATTAACTCAGGGAGTTGTGGACATGCGTGTGGATAATGGGTCGGATCATTGCATAAATTGCAGACCCCAGGAATGGATGCTGGTTTAGGGGCCGCTACTTTCCCTACGGCCATAGCCTTGACTTTACGTATAAGGGAGTCCAATTAGACTTTTAATTCGAAGCTTTCAGGTAATTCAAGGATGCCTCCTTTTCTAATGGGCCTACGATCACGAGAAGTAAAGTCCCATTGTTGGGATGTATCAGCGTATTTATCAAGAAATGCATATGCAGCAGTTTCATCCATATCTTGGAATTTTCCTGAGCTAAGGGCTTCGATTGATTCGTGGGTTGAAAGAGTTAACCCGTGCAGAAAGAATTGGATTAGTCTCTATTTTTTAAAACTATGATGGGGGCACCTTAACAATTTTTCCTTAAAACGTTCCCTTGCTTCGTAAAATTTTTCTCCGTCTTCTTAAAGGAAATAAGAGATATCACATTTTAAAATGTTAGTTTTTTGCATGATGAAAAACTTGATTTTAAGCTTCTATTTAAGGGTGTCCCACTTGTCAATTGACTCGGATGGCAGAGAGTTCAACCAACGCTTTGCCTTGTCTTTTAGAGAGAATGAGAAAATGAGTAAATAGATGTACTTTATTGCTATGTCCTTACATCGAAACGTTTGGCAGATAGGCTCAAATTCATCGATATGCAAGTATGGGTCTTGGTTATCGAGCCCATGAAAAGGTGGGATTAGGTTCAAAATGGTAGGCTTGATAACGAACTGGGTTGCCGTAATTACTGGCAACTTAATACATTTTGGCAAGTTTTCCGAAACGGGAGCAAAAAGCTCCCTTAGTGACTTGTCACCTATTGGTTCAGGAAAAAATTTATTTTCAATTTCAAAGTCGTATATGGCCTGAAGGTTTTCCTGTTGGACTTGGTTAGCCATATTAGCTATTTTAGGAATCAGTGGTATATCAATATGTTGCCTAATCCGATCGTACTTGGGCATATACTAATAAAATGAAATAAAATTGTAAAATTCAACAGGAATTTAAACACACAATTTAAGATAAACACATCAACGGTTTTTAAAGTTAAATTAACTAAGTTAATCCTAATCTAGATGTTAATCAAGCTGGGTAGGTTGGGCTGGTGTATGATTCCTAACACGAAAGCTTCACTATGCTAATAACGGTCTTAGTGTTTGAGCATCAGTCCTCATGCCCGTGTGCATCTCCTTATCGTACGTAACTCACACGGAACGGTGATGTCGCTTAACAACCGATGGTTCGCGGCGCTTGGCTGAAGTGGTTCCTATGAATCCTTGTTGGTACCCCGGTCTGGTACCTCCTAATTTTTTAGGTGATGAAATCCTTTGAAAATCTTACTAATAGCTTTTTAAGTTTTAATTAAATTTAAAGGTCGGGACAGTTAGGAACGTGTGATACAAATTTCTCCGTATCCCTAGGTGGGAGGTCCTACTCTCTGAGATTCCTTTGGGTGATGAAATCTCGAGGAAGAGCCCTAGCGGTTAAACACCTTTATTATGTTAAGAATGAAGCAAAAATTAAAACAAGATAACAGGTCAATCCAAACACAGTAAATTTTTTAAGTTAAGAGCAACGTGTATTTGAATAGTCCACACGACTTACTTTCCTAATGCCGGGGCAGAGCGGTGATGAATCCCTTTTATATGTCAAGTTTTAAGAGAGGACCAACCTATGGGATGTGTTTCCCGGTGAAGCTGTGTCGCCCCTCCACTTAGGGGGCAAAAAAAGGAGATGTCCCTTCACTTAGAGGGCACAAGAAGGATTTAGAGAGAAACATGTCAATGGATTTTGTAAATTCCTCACGATCTCTAAGTACTAACTTTGTGATTATCCTACAAAACAAGAGAAAAAAAATAGTGAACTTACGACAACAAAAATATAAATTCAAATTCTAAGTTTATTGCAGTCTATGACGTCCTGATTTTCAAATGCGTATATCGTTCAGATCAATCAAGAGATAACATTAAATAATACCAATTTGTAAAGATAATTCAGAAAAGAAAAACATTGAAGAAGAAAGTTATTTGTAATTTTGTTTACCTGCTGCTCAAAACAACCGATTAATGAATAACGGCGTCCTTAACTGAGACTGCTTTTACTGTTGTTTCAAAAAACTGTAACTATCTAACGGCTAAATAGAAAAATATGATCTATAGCAAATCAGAAAAGGTTTTGAATTATCTAAAACTTTCGTAGCAAAATAATTTCCCAATTGTGAAGTATAGATGGTCAAACACTGTAAAATATTTAGAAACACATTTTTTTTATTGAAAACTGAGTATGTTTCTTCAAAAATTAATATGTCTGAAACTGCTTATCAGAAAATATTGAAACTAATTTATTTGGAAAGAAATATCAGAGATCTAAACATAAAATAAATAAATTAGCAAAACTTAACAACTAAAAAGAATAAAATAAATAAGCTAAAATAAAAAAAAACTATGATTTAATAGACCGTTGCCTCCCCGGCAGCGGCGCCAATTTTGATACGAGAAAAACTCGGTCTTTAAATACCCTGTGCAAAACTACGAGTGTTGTAATATAATAAGGGTAAGCGGGGGTCGAATCCACGGGGAGTAAACGTATTAAAAATATAATTTCCTAATTAACTAATAAACGAATCTAAACTAATTTTGATAAAAGGGTTTTCATCTAAAACATAAATCTAAATTACTAACTTTCGATACGATTATAAGGAAAAGAACCTAGGCTTTGGATCACCTTCGACTTAGTTTACTAAACGATATGAAAACGGTAGCTTCTATCCGCACGTAATAGTCATGGCTAAGTCTATTCGGGTCTAAGATCTAGGGTTTGTGGCTAAAACCCTAAGTAAGAACTTTGTTGTTCATGGACAATCGGATCTAGGGTTTATAAACTCCTTTCTATGGATAGGTGGAGAGTATTAACTCTAGTGATCTAGAATTCCCTTTGAGCGTGAAAACAATCGAATATGGCTAATTCGTCATCTTCCTCATATCTGTAGTAACTTAGAGTTGTCATGGCTAGATCAACTCTTCGTAACTTCAAATCAGAGAATTGAAGATTAATTCTAGATCTAAACTACTATTAACATCAATTTAGCTCACTTCACCGGTGGTTCAATCTTTAGCCTAAGCTAAGGAGATTAACTCTCCATTAATGGTAATGATCACAACTTAAATTAAACGCATAAAATAAAAGAAAGAGAAAGAGAAAGATACTGAAAAATGCAAGCTTTGTTCCTTCATGAGATTGAGATGTATATAATACATAGAATTGCTCTTATATTTATAGGAGATAGGAGAGACTTATTTACAATTCTAAAACTTTATCAGATAATGATAAATCCTATCTCATATTAATCCTTGCAGAGTCCTTTATCATCTTTATTCCATGGAGAAAATCTACAAGTATATTGAATGTAGGCATATTCCTTGTGTCTGAGAGACTGCTGGAGATGCTTCAACTCTTTATACCTTCTATTAGATATTTTTTTATACTTATTAGCTCCAACAGTGATAAGTACCTGAAAATAAAAAAATGCTACTAACATTAGAAATTAATAAATAGGGATTAACAAAGCGATACTTTTAGGTGCATTAATCCTACGTATTTCTATGTCTATCATCCATGGATTAGCTGGACAAATAGTAAATAATTATGAGCCCAAATCACCATGGTTGCACGAAAAAAAAATAAAAAAAATAAAAGTTGGCTTTAATTAATTATACTAGTATACCGCTAAACGGTAGGGACCGATGTTCCCTCTCTATTTATCTATATCTCAACAATGATATCTAAAATGCTGTATGAAGATAGCGACTTATGATAAGATGCAAATTAAAAAATAAGTAGCTGATATGAAACTAAATACAAATTTTGAAATCATAAACCAAAGTTTTCCAACAAGCTTAAGCAACACATAGAAGAAATTAGATATACAAGTTGTAGTAAGAATCATGTTTGTAGTGGCTTATTCCGCATCTCAAGATCATGCCTCATCTTTAAACTACATACAAACTTTCAACCTCAACAACAAAGCTCGTGGCATAATAAGAAATATGACAGCAACGTCAAGAAACATATACAGCACAAGATTCTTAACCGACACCACTCATCCCTGACGATACTCGTGCTATTGGTTGAGAGTCGTCTTGTAATAGCTTATTTTGCATCTCGGACTCAAGCTTCGTCTTTGATCTCATCAGCTGACAGGAAGTACTACTGAAGACATGACCAACTTTCCTCAGTTCGCAACATCGTTTTTGACCTCCACAACAATACTTCAATTTACGTAAGTGTACAGTCATCAATAGAGCCATTGTATAGCAACAGAGGTCAGAACGTTACACTATCTGTTCAAAGAGTATCCTACATATACTTTGTGACATCCATCATTAAGGATATTAAAGGTCATCAAACAGTCATATTGGAAGACCAATAAATAGAGCCAGAGAACAATAAATTATAGATAGACAATTCACTACAGAAGAATCCTCACTCCTAAATTCTATACCCTTAGAGTGATCTTTGTAATAGCTAGCATTCTTAATAAAATCTCTCCTTTTCTAAAATCCTCAGGAGAAGTCATGGTTTTTAACCTATTCAAAGGTTTTCCACGCTAAACATTTGTACTAGTTATTATTAGCATTCTGATTACATCTGGTGTAAAGGCTAAATCCGAATCCCAGAATTAGGCTATTACATTTGGCGCCGTCTGTGGGAATAAAGTTCTCAAGCCCATCGTCTTCAAATACCGCTGATCATTTTCTTTTAGAATGTCACAGCCAGATCAGAGCATGCCAATTGCTCAGGTAAACGAGAATGCCGCACTGGCAGATCTGTGCGACACTTTGAATTATGAAATTGAAAGACGCGTAGCTCTAGAGTAACAACTAGCGAGTATACAGGACACGTTGAAGGTTTTACAGGGTCAGCAAGTCGCCGCCCAGAAGAATAAAGTCGTGCAACCTGAAGGCTCGCGAATCTCTGTTCATGACAGAATATGACCTCCTCCGAAAGGTAGCCATGCAGGAAGTGCACTTCGATCTAACCATCAACAACAGGAAATTGAGCCCATCCCGATCCAGGAGGCTCACCAGGAAGTAGATAGTGGCCCAGTAAAGATTAGACAGATTGAAAAATCCACGACGAGTTCAAGTCCCTGCAAAAGACCGTCTAAGTGAAAGGAGTGGCGACCACAATCCTGGAGAAGGACGCGTCACCCGCCTGACCATCGCAGCTCAACAATATATGACTCAGGAACAGGTCAAGAGACGAATCAAAGAAATACTCGAAGCTCAGACTCTGACTAAAGGGATCTACAACAGATTACAAAAGAACCCGATCGCGCAAGAACTATTGGATGGCGTGGTCCCCACAGGGTTTCATTTCCAAAGATCTGAAAGTACAAAGGAAATGATCCAGTGGGGCACGTCTAAGAATTCCAGGATGTTTTAGGTTTACATTCGACGTCCAACCACATCATATGCCAGCTCTTTCCAACCAACTTATCAGGCGAACCCCTACGGTGGTTTCACACACTGCCCGAAGGGTCCATCAAAACGTTTGAACAGTTGCTCAAACTCTTTGTCAAGAATTATTTGTACAACAGAGACAAGGAAGAAAATTTATACTCTCTTTTTAGCCTTAAATAGATGCCAGGAGAGAAGCTCGAGGCGTTTACTAAAAAGTTCCTGGAGTTAGCTCAAAAGGTAGATCGGCTCGACTAGAAGATTACTATTTCTGCTTTCACCAACGCTTTACTCATCGATGGCAGGGCGAAGGAATACCACGTCCTAAACAAACTGAAAACATTGGAAGACTTGATCAAAAAAGTCAACGGGTACATCGACCTAGAGCAAATGGTATCTGATAGACAGATACCACAAAAGTCAACCTTAACGGCTCGAGATCAGTCAGCCGATCCTGATTTTAACCGTGTTGCAGACCAAGGAGGAGGCAGGAAACGAACAAAGTCTAACGACGAATGACCTCGGAAGGGGGGTAACTTGCCAAAACCTTATCTTCCAAAGATGAAAGTGACCATAGCCGGCATTTATCCTATACTACAAAAAGATAGATTCTTCCGCAATGCACAGTATCTTTAACAGTATTCACCACAAGGTTCGGCATCATGAGACAGAATACTATTTTGCCTTACAATGATTGTTGGAATACAACTTTGCAGTTGGCCGAATGCACAAGTACATCGTGGACATTGAGAGCTACAAGAATGGGAGTTACAAAAACCTTACAAAGGCCGCACAAATCGAAGAGCCAACAGCCGAGAAGTATGTGCACCATATCTTACTCTGCCATTTCGTTGCGACCCAAATTGTTAAAGAATCAAACAGGGGCAAAAGAAGATGTGTCGGCCAATTTCACAACTTGTCAATGTAAGATAAAAGAAGCTCGTTTACTTACAGTATCGAGCTCTCAGCGCACAGGAACTTCTTTCGATGACTGCGACGTTCGGCATGTCAACTTTCCTCACCATTATGCCTTGGTGATCATGTTGAAAATGCGAAACATGGTGCTTCACATGATAATGATAGATACTGGCAGTACTATCGAACTATTATTTCAAAGCACAATTGATCAAATGGGACTAGCCGACAAGGTCTTGCTTAGCGACCTTGATATTTGTGGATTCAATGGATATAAAGAGTAATGGGTCGGCAAGAATATACTTCCTATCACGGTAGGAGCAGTAACACTAGACGTTGTCTTTTATGTTGTTAATGCCATGTTATGTTATTTAGGAATAATGGGACGCTGCTGGTTACACAATATGCGCACTATTCCATCAACTTATCATTTGGCATTACGCTTTGAATAGAACAGTGGCGTCTATAAAATCAAAGGAAGTCAGGCATTAACTCGAGCATGTGAAAATTCTATTACCATTGTACCAGAGCCATAGCTTGCGTATCAATTACAAAATACAACAGGGAACATTACAATAAACTATACAATAAACTTTACATAACACCATTTGCCCAGCGCAGAACCAACAGAGTAGGTCAAAATCAGTGGTGACAAATGGGGAACCTTCATCAGCACTCTTCTGCCCGCAACAGAGTGTGATGCGCTCATCCAGTTACTTAAAGACAACAGTGATGTCTTCGCTTGGACATTCCACGAAATGTCAGGCATTGATCCAAATCTGGCCTGTCATAGGCTCAATTTGAAAGATAAAGTCGAAACCGTCAAGCAAAAATAAAGAACTTTAGCACCGAGACTCTGAGACGATGTCAATAAAGAGATCGATAGACTCATCAACGTCGGCTTCATCCAAAAGGCCAACTACCCAGAATGGATCTCGAATATTGTAGCAGTCCTAAAGAAAACGGTAAGATCAGAGTATGCGTGGATTTCACGGACCTCCGCAAGCACAATCCTAAAGGCAGTTTCCCACTCCCTATCATCAACCATATGCTCGATTCCACTGCCAGACACGAATTCCTATCCATGATGAATACCGCATCGGGCTACAATCAAATACCTATGATGCTTGAAGATCAAGAGAAAATAACTTTCATCACTGAATATGGCCTACACTGCTATAAGGTCATGCCATTCAGTCTCAAGAATGTTGGAGCCACTTATCATCTCTTGATGGCACATATGTTCAAAGAACACCTTGGAAAAACAATGGAGGTCTATATTGATGATATGTTATGTAAAAGTCTTAAGAAAGAGAACCATATCGTGGATTTACGCACAATATTTGAAATTCTCCGTTTCTACAAGATGAGACTCAACACCAACAAATGTCACTTCGGAGTCCAGTCAGGAAAATTATTGGGCCACTTAATAATCAAGCGAGGTATTGAAGCTGATCCAGATCGTATTCGCGCATTATTGTCTATGCCATCTCCAAAAACAAAGAAAGACTTCCAGAAGTTAGCAGACAAGATTGCCACAATAAACTATTTTGTTTCAAAGTCTTCGGATCGCTATCGATGGTTGTTCAACCTATTACGTGAAGGGATAACAAAATAGAAGCTTAAGAAAGATCTTGAGGTCGAGTGGACAGCAGAATGCGAAGCAACGTTTCAAGAACTTAAACTTTACTTGGGTTCACCGCTGGTGATGAGTACACCTAGCGAAGGGGAAGAACTCGCCAGTTATCTTACAGTTATTGAAGAATTCTTAAGTTCTGTCCTCATGTCTACTTCATCAGCAAAAGTCTTACTCTAGCAGAATCCCGATATACCAAGATCGAGAAACTACTCTTAGCTTTCGTCTACACATTGCAAAAGTTGAGACAATACTTTCAAGCCCACTCAATTCGAGTGGTGATCAATTATCCTTTGCTAGAAATCTTATCCAAACGAGAAAAATCCAGACGGGTACAGCAATGGTCAGTCACTCTTGGCGAACACGACATCCATTTTGAACCAAGACATTCTGAAAAGGGTTAGGTAGTAGCAAATTTTCTTGCGGACTTCCCCGTAGAAGACCCTGATTGGGAAGAAGGCAGTACGGATATTCATGAAGAACAGTTCAAAGAAAAGTTAGACTGAATAACTTAGAATGGATGGCATCCTTTAACTGATAGGTCCTCTAGACCTACAGGATCAGGCATCGGAATTGTACTGATCACACCTTCTAATGATAGAATTAAAAAGGCAATCAGACTCAATTTTGAAGTTACCAACAACGAAGCCGAGTATGAGGCAATGATTCACAGCCTAGATATGGCCCTGGAAATTGGAGTCGCTAAGTTGTCTGTATATAAAAAATCTCTACTCATTGTCAACCATTATACAGAAAGATTCTAGAAGAATGGAAATATGATCGTTTATGCAGCAGCCGTAGCTGACAGAATGAGTAGGTTCAAGAGAATTTCTATTGAACATTTACCGCGCAGAGAAAATAGACATTCTGATTCTTTCGCATATCTAACAGGAGTCCTTGGTACAGAAGCTCGATATCTCAAGATTGAAGTATTATCAACCCCCATCATTAACATCATACGCTTGAATTCTGTTAATACTGGGGGCGCTGAAGAGGATGAGGACGATTGGAGGCGACCTTACATTAACTATATTGGGACAAAAAACACATTTGGCGGCAAACTCCCTATAGATCCCACAGAAAAGAGACGCGTACTTGATAATGTTAAGCGCTACACCGTATAGAACAGTCTCCTTTACAAAATTTCGGTCACAGGACCATACCTCAAATGTTTGTCGAACAAAGAAGCCCAAAAGTTCCTACACGAACTACATGAAGGTACTTGTGGTTCCCACGCAGCAGGAAGATCCCTGGCTAATCGAGCTCTTACCCAAGGAGTCTTCTGGCCTAAAATGAAAGCCCAAGCCATTGAACTCGTGAGCAAGTGCGACGCCTGCCAACGTCATGGTCCCCAAATTCGAGCTCCAGCCTTGGAATTCCATTCCAGCAACGACGTATGACCATTTAAAAGATGAGTCCTCAACCTTGTAGGAGAATTTCCCACTGCTCCAGGAAAATGGAAGCATCTATTAGTAGTGACGAATTACTTCACTAAATGGGTAGAAGCAGTTCCTTTGTGTATCACACGAGAAGACGAAGTTATCAAGTTCATATGGGAAAACATCATCATCCGTTTCGGCTGCCCCCATTTCATCAGAATTGATAACGGACCTCAGTTCGTTGGATCTACAGTAGACGAATTCCTTAATCAGCACAACATCATACACTCTCCTTCCAATTCGTATTACCCATAAGGAAATGGTCAGGCCAAAATCACTAACCGTACTATTGTGGACGGAATCAAAAATTACTTAACAGAGAAAAAGGGAAACTAGGTCCAAGAACTACCACACGTGTTATGGGCATATTAAACAACACCTCGTGTATTGACTGGATGTACACCATTCCTCCTGGCTTATGGAACAGAAGCCATCATCCCCACTCAATATCATCATCCCATTCGTGACCATACAATGATAGACGAAGAAAATGAATTCCAGTTGGAATATAATCTGAATTGGATCGTAAAGACTCGAGACTGAGCAATCATGAATCTGGAAAGGTACCACCAGGCTTTAGCCTGATCTTATAACAAGCGCGTTTGTCATAGAGAATTCAAAATTAAGGATCTCGTCCTACGAGAGATTCCCAAACACATAAAAGAAGTCAATGCTGGAAAATTGTTCGAAAATTGGGAAGGTCTTTCGTCGTTATTAGGAAAAGTGGCCTCGGTTCTTACGATCTCGCAACTGAACACGGAGAGAAAATACCTAATCCGTGGAACACACGGAGAATAAAATTATATCGCCGGTAAAGATCTATCACAGTTCACTTTTCTACAACTCAATCCATCATCTGGTATGATGATGTTACATCAATGAAAGATTTATGTTCGATCTCCATACATCTGAGTTCTTTCTACTAGTCCATACAGTACTTTATCTAACACATTCATCGTACATCAATCTTACACCAATGAAATACTTGTGCTCGATCTCCCTACACTATAGTAGTTTTCTAATATATCCAACAAGAACTTCTATATACAAATAACAGTTCGTTTGTTTCTTTGGCCAAACTGAACATCTATACATTATAGTTCGTTTGTTACGTTGGCCAAATTGAACATCTATACATTACAGTTTGTTTGTTGCTTTAGCAAAACTGAACATTTATATATTACAGTTCGTTTGTTGCTATGGCCAAACTGAACATCTATACATTACAGTTCATTTGTTGCTTTGGCCAATAGTTCTGCCAATAGTTGTTCCTATTACATTACGTTACGAATCATTCATCAACAAAGGGTCATCTACGTTCATCACCTCAACAATCATCTACTATCCAACAATCTTTGGGACCGTCCTATACAACAGATGTTTGGCAAATACAGTATCATTGATTTCTCGAAAGGTTAGTTTATATCACTATTCTAGACAGTTCTATGTTCACACATTCTATGCGTTAGTATACATAGCGCATTCTCATATTGTCATTCCTTACTTGAACTTTCACTCGAACCATTACGCAGATTAGAAGATCCAGCAGCATCACGAACACCGACCCTACGCAGCCGCTCAAACATAAAATCTGGCATTCTCCCCAGAAAAAATTTCTTTCCTTCTCTCACCATACTCCGTTTAAGAGCTCCAATTTTGGACACCATGGGAGCTAGATACTCAGACCGTATTTCCTCCATTTCACACTGCGAACTTTTAGCAACTACACCATCATATAACAGTTTACTTTCTACCTCAAATTTCTTGAACTCTGATGCAAAGAACGAGATCACCGCTGTCATCTCCCTCTCATGCACATCATCCGACTCATTTTTTACCTGTTTGTAGATAACCAGATCATTAAGTTTAATTTGCGCATGCTTCAGCGTAACCTTCAAGCAAGCACATCATTCCTCTACTTATCGAATTTCATTCCGCACATCAGCATTCCGACCTTCCAAAACTGTCGTAAAATTGTCCATATGACCAATCAACGACATCGCCCACTCCACTTCATCCCCGCGGTAATGTTTATTTGTCATCTTGTCATCAAGATCTACCATAACCTTTAATAGATCCGCCTCCAATTTGGTATTCAAGTCACGTAATCGCGTGTTCTTCGCTTGATGCTCTAGAATATCAAGGTCCCGCATCAGAACCGCATGCCCAAACTCACATTCCTTATTTCATGCCTTTTTTATCTGTTCGTTCTGCTGATCACAGGCCTCTTCCATCTCCTTCTACATCACATCAGTAACTAGCCACAATACTTCATACTTACGAGCACGAGCTCGCATATCAACCCTATCCACCTCGAGCACATTTACTTGGAATTGTAAGTCTTTTACATTCTTACCTTCCTCTTCTAATTTTGCCAATAGTTCTGCCACACGAACCCGAGCGGATGTCAACTCCACTCCTTGCGGGTCCGCTTTCCTCGAGCCACCTATAAATCCGACCTCTTGCTTTCTTATAATTTCTCTTAACTCCTCTATCTTTCTAAATCTGTTCGATAGATATGCCTTTTTCCTCTGAAGTTCCTCAGACAATTAAGCTCATACGTCTCGCTCTTTCGCTATCTCCACCTTCGTTCTTTCTACTGCCTCAGTAGCACTTTTTAGTGCGACCTGACTAGAGCGTAGCTCAGCATTTAGTTGTTCATTTTGGACACGTAATGCGTCATACCGATTTTGAGCAGCTGTTACTTCCACCTGTCATCACAGTTTACATTTATAATAGCTCGATCATGCCATTTTTTATTTTTATTTTTTATTTTTGCAAAAAATAAGATTAATAAAACGAAGGTTACAATTGAGGGGAGGCAAAGCCAGGCCTAAAGAAACCAACGACAAACAAGAGAGTCAAGAAACTTTAGAGAATCTAAAATAGCATACAAAGGGTTCTTCTACTTTTGCTAAGAAAAGTGGTCTGCCTTGGAAGCTTTCAGCGTTGCCCTCAGGGAGTAAAAGCCCCCTCTTTGATGCTTGAGAAGCTGAGAAATTTGTAACTTTCCAGCAGTGAGAGAATCTGAGCCTCTCAAATGAATTCTTCATTCTATTCCATCTTGCTCTCTAAGGCCAAGGGATTTGCTCTTTTGCGAAATTTATGATAGCTATTTGGGAATAAGATCCCATCCAAATATTCTTCCAATGATTTTGAATTGCCCAATATAAAGTGCCTATTATTGCTTCACATTTCGAGAAGAAAAGGTTTTTTATGCCGATCCCTTTTTTAAAGACACCAAAACCTCCCCTTTGTGATTTCTTGCCAGTGCACCAATTCTAGCTTAACCCAGAGAACTAACCACAGCAGCCCCGCAGTTTATTTTCACTTCCTGGAACCAAGGGAGAGCCCAAGTGAAGCTCTGAATTCTGGGTAAAGGTCTGGCCTTTGTGGGAACTCCCAACGCTGCGACAATTTGAAGTTCTAGGCAGTTATTTACCATACACTTTTCTAAAAATAAATAACAGATTACATATCACAGTTAACAAATTTAAATCAAGAACATGGTATCTGAGTTATATCGATGCACTGTTCCATTCATCATCACAGAAAGCAAATTTCATTTATCATCAATAATAGTATACACAGATCTAACATATATGCAGGGCCAGTAAATGAAAACGAGACTACCCTATTTTTGACTCTTTAAGAGATGAGAAGACTGCCCTTCATCTCTCGTACTCTTTCTATTCATTACTTACATACCTATCGGAGTGGTAAAGATCATCACCTTCTGCTGGCACTGTTTACGCCGCGATCGGGGTATCAGACTTTAGACCTCCTCCTCACCCTCTTCTGATGACGGTCCCCTAGACCTCAGAATAGGTTTGTCACCGACAATTTCTCCATCACCTTTGGTAAACCATATACTCTCAGCCTTAGCATTATCTACATAAAAATCTTTCCCACATCCCATCACGAACTTCTTAAATTCAGTCTCTACTCTAGAAAGTTCTCCCCCATAAAAATCAATAACATTGTCTATGCGACGCTCTTGCTCAATTTGAGTAGCAACTTTTGCTCGCGATAGATATAGATGCTCCTTCAATATCATTTGCGCTCTGTACAACCGCTGGCGCGAATTTTTCTGTAATACACCTAAAGCCCTCATATCCGCTTCTACCTTTATTCGAACAACTACTTCTTTCAACAACCGCGTTGCTAAAGACATTTTTTACTCCACGTGTTGCAATAGCTCATCCTGTAAACCCTTTAATTCGCCCTCTAATTGCTTTTGGAAATCTATTTACTTTTTTCTTATCCTGAAAAATACAATTCTCATGGCCCTCTGATCCTACATAAAGCCAAACGCATCATATAAAGGTTCTACATCACCCCATGCCATAGACATACCAGCTCGAGCATAACACTTTTTTGCCTCTAAATTATGACGATTACATGTTGCTTGCGCTAAGAACATAACTCGAGCTGGGTCCAAAACTACACCTCTCTCCTTCAAAAGCTCTTTATAAGCTTCTTTTAACCCTCGTTCACTATCTACTTCAACCTCAAAATATAATGTCAGAGTTACTAACATACTCTGGCACCTCGCCTTATCACTCGGGTCGTTAAAACAAGTCAATTCTTTTATTTTTCGAACTAATAATCACATTTCCTCTTCCTTCCTTAACACTTCACCCCTTTCAATTTTTATCTTAGATATTTGCATTGCAGATCGTATAACTATCTAAAAGTTTTCTCTGAATTCAACTTAAATTGTCTTATCTCATATTCAGTTTTATTAAGTACCTGTTGAATACGAGCCACAGAGTCCCTCACACTACTCAACGACCTCTCCAATTCAGAGTTTGTTTCTCTCAATTTCTCTATCTCCTACACAAATTATAGATATCTTGTTATAATACAAACATTCACAAAAAACATATTTCAAACATAACTCCAAACAAAAATAGTGTACCATTATACAGAGTACTATTATATCCAAATTAAGCGAGCTGCAAAACATAAGACAGGATACCACAGAATGGTTAAAGGTTCTTGCTAATGTCTACCTTAGAAAGAGATTTCAACGTCTGCTTCAAAGGAGGAACTATTTTTGTAAGTTTCACTAGAGGGTCCAATATTTGCTCAGTAGATTGGACTGGCTTTGTACGTCTTGGAGGTAGGTCTGACGCTTTCTTAGGCAAAATAACCACATCATCAGCCATTTCTTCCTCTTCAAACTCTGAAGGGAGCACTATCTCCTTATATCTACCACTCCGAGCCAGTTCCACATCTTCCTCACTCAAGCCAAAGTTATAATTGGATTGAATAAAGTGGTTCATTTTCGCTAAGGCTGCTGCAACCGAATCCGTCATAAGCCTGTCATGCTTCGACAAAACACCAAACTTTTTTGCAGCCGTTGTAGCCTCTGCAGCCCTCCTCTCCTTCTTTAACAGGAGTTCAGCTTCGAGCTCTTTCATGTGAACTGACTTAGCCTTGAACTTTACTGTCAGAGCACCAAACTCTTGGCTCCTCTTGTCCAAGTAGTGTCTTGCCCCCTTCAGCAGCGTGGAGAGCTGCTCATACAAACAACAAAAGACAGAGTCAGTTCAACAGTTTTCTTATTTCAATCAATTAACAATTTTCAAACACCTACCGCGAATGTATGCTAAAGATACTCATCTTCGAGCAGCTGTGGGTTCGTCCCAGCCATACGATAGTATTTCTTCTCCAACTCTTTCATTTTAGTCGTAGCATGAGGGAGAGATCGGTGACTGCCCTCCTCTCCATGATGTTTTCTCTTCAAGGAGCTCTTCTCAACCTCCTTCGGAGTGGACACGCTCACTTCGAGCTTTTCCTCCACACCACAAGACACGGCCTTTGCGGTCTTCTATCCCTTGACCCTAACCCCAGCTATAGAGGTACTCTGATACACTGGTTTTTAGACCTTCCGAGTAGCCCGCATGGTAGTCTGAGGCATAGGAGGTGGATGACTCAGTACGTCTGCAACGGTCTCGACAGTTTTCCCCCCAGCCATAGCTCGTTTCACCAAAGCTCGCTAAACTTTGGGTGATGTAGAATTTACCCTTTTATCCCTATTAATACCCAACTCACTGAGTACCTCTTTTAGTTTATTCAGATCTTGAGCAACACAGTTGAATAGTCCGGTCTTGTCCGGTGTAGATAAAAGTTTGGGCTCTGTCAAAATAAGGAACACAACATTTAGTAACAGATTGAATACCAGATATCAGTTATTTAAAGATTAGTCAACATTACTTACTCAGGCTATAAAATCTATGGTTCAGTTCGAGTACTGGTTCATCTGGAACCTGTAAACAGTTACCCTCTACCCACAGAAGGTGGTCGTTCCATGGTCTACCCGCAGATTTAAAGTCAAAGAATTTCGGCCTCGATGAATCACTATACAGGTAACCACTACTTCGACTTTCAATATACTTCTATTTATAAAACTTTATTACATCTTCAGCTTCGATCTGCTTAGCAGTCCCTTCCTCCCTCAATTTTTCATTCAGTGCTTCACATACCCTCATCGCCTCATAAATATTCTCATTCAACTAGGCATGACAGCACTGTAATACATTCATAACCCCTTTCTGAAAGTAGGTCAGAGGAATTCTAAGGCCATATACGACCTGATTCAAGAAATACAAGAATCCACCACTCGGGCCTGAGTGCCCCAAACCATTCTAATATGAGAGGATAACCCCCTCACTAATCCTTATGTCCTTCTTCCATTTCTCCAAGCACGGGACATGATAATATATATTTTATCTCCTCCCCTTGCCCGGAGACGTAGGCTCTGAACCAGAGACCTCAGTCCTCTATATAACTTCCCCAATCTCCCTGCAATTTCTTCTTATTTTTCAAGTATTTTTTCCTTACATCTACCCTATTTAGGTATATGACAAGGATTTTATCCTTCTCTCTTCTATCCTTTTCTCTTCTATCCTCCTTCTCTACCATCACCTCAGCTCTACTGGGTTCCCCACCTTCTACGTTCGTCCCCATACTATTCAGCTGTAATCTCCATATCTCTAAAACCCCATATATACTAAAACAACTATACATATTATTAAATCACACAGATTACTACATGAAACAGATTACTCATAAATCTAGCAAATAGAGTTTTACATTACCAACCTGTACTTGCAGAATAGCAATCCTTTATTTTGCCCGGACATCTTTTTGAAAATGAGCGATCCCATCGTTTCTCCAACAATTTCCTATCACTGGATGAAGGATTATTTCCCAAATTACATTCAGCACTCAAACGTCTCCTCTCCTTGACAATAAGATTTGTACTACTTTTTTCTCTCCTTAAAACTGTAGATAATTTATGAGGGAGAAAGAGTCGAGTTTTTATACTCTCCCTCAATTTATGAAACGACGGCTCTTTCTAACATCCGCCAATGATCCCTACTGTTGTCATAGGCACGCATTTTCTTTTTAAAACATTATCATGACTTATGTGATAATGTCTACCATCATCACGTTTGTCTTTATTGTCTGTCATTAAAAGTCATGCACCTTTTTCTCAACACAGTACAAAACGACCAATCACCTTACTTTTATACTCTACCAAGATCGTACAACATTCCTAAAATAACTCAATTTTCAAAATTCAAAGATATCAAAACAGTTGGTAAAATCCAACAGCTGTCTCCCACAATATTCGTACACAAAGAGTAAAGCAGAAAACTTATTATTTCAATAAGATTGGGACATAACATACTTTATTCTCTCATGATCCTTCATATTATATTTATTCAAACCCAACCACAGAATACTCCCACAACAGATTACTTCTAACGAGCTTCCAGAATTTGAGTTTACCGAGATCACCAGTTACATCTAAAGCAACCCCGATGGCTCGGTTCCCCATACAAAATTATCTACCCATTTGCTGCCCTCACATCCTCTGCCACAATCTTATCACATGTGAGCTGTCGAACTGTCAGTTCTCATACCCTGGGATCCAATAGAGACCTACAAAAAATGTTGATCCAAACAAAGCGATCATGTTCCGCACGCCTACCTTCATCGTCTAGCCTGACCAGATTTAATGGTCATTCCGGAAGTTCGGCATCATAAGGTAATTGACGAAAGTAACGCTCACGAAGTTCAACAACCTTAATATGAAAACGACCATCTTCCGCCTGCTGCGTAAGCTGAGAACGAGTTCTCACTATGCTGGAACATACTAACTCTAGAACGATGCAAATAACAACAACAAGGAATCACTACTTATAACCTAAAGGAAGATCTCTGCAAATTCAATTCACCCCATAGATTTTGTTGAGAGAAATGTTTTTGTGAACATTTCTGGGACAGCAGAATATCTATACAGAATATTGTGAGAGGTCATTCTTCCCATAGTATAAAATATCCCCTCCGATTTTGTGCATGACAACATACAAGATTATGCAAATCCAGCAGTAACACCTACAAATCCATATCCACCCATTCTCTTAGTTTGAGACACTCTGTCACACAGTTCGAGCACACAAATCATAAAAAATAAGATATAGTTACTTCCTGATGAGTCATCTCACAGACATTATCTACTTCCTTTCAACACATTTTTGAACTCCTCTCTTTGCAACCTAAACAAAGACTACTTTTATACCCAAAGCTGACTTTCTAAATTCCTAACGTCAGAAAGATTCCCCATGCAACAACATTTGACTACAGTCATTGGTTCAAGGAAACCCAACAGACACCAGGAGATATTCATGAATATACATTAGAAATGAATCTTAGATATTAACTATAGCATTTAATGATACTTCTCAACCAACACCACTCACCTACAATGCTTTTCGTACTGTTGACTGAGAGGGGACGGTTGTAATGGCTTATTCTGCATCTCGAGCTTATGCCTCATCTTCAAACTACATACGAACTTTTAACCTTAACAACAGAGTACATGGCACAATCATAAATAAGAGAGCAACATCAGGAAACATATACAGCACGAGTTTCTCAACCAACACTACTCATCCCTGTTGATACTCGTGCTCTTGGTTGAGAGCCGTCTTGTAATAGCTTATTTTGTATCTCGGACTCAAGCTTTATCCTCGATCTCATCAGCGTACAGAATGTATAATAGTTTATTTTGTATCTCGGACTCAAGCTTCATCCTCGATCTCATCAGTAGACAGGAAGTACTATTAAAGACATGATCAACTTTCCTCAGTTCGCAGCATCACTTTCGACCTCCATAACAAAAGCTTGATTTACGCAAGTATACAGTCATCAATAGAGCCGTTGTACAGCAACAGAGGTCAGAATGTTACACTATCTGGTCAAAGAGTGTCCTACATATACTTTGTAACATCCTTCATTAAGGATATTAAAGGTCATCAAACGATCATATTGGAAGACCTATAAATAGAACCAGAGA
Organism: Kingdonia uniflora; assembly: GCA_014058105.1. Taxonomy (NCBI): domain Eukaryota; kingdom Viridiplantae; phylum Streptophyta; class Magnoliopsida; order Ranunculales; family Circaeasteraceae; genus Kingdonia; species Kingdonia uniflora. Next base: position 220,863 of record JACGCM010000779.1, on the reverse strand, counting down.
ACAACATATTATGGACAGGCAATTCCCTACAGAAGAATCCTCACTCCTAAATTTTATACCCTTAAAGTGATCTTTGTAATATCTAGCATTCTAAATAACATTTTTCCTTTTCTAAAAACCTCAGGAGAGGTCGTGGTTTTTAACCTATTCAAAGGTTTTCGACGCTAAACTTTTGTACTAGTTATTATTAACATTCTGATTACATATGGTGTAAAGACTAAATCTGAATCTCGGAATTAGGCTATTACAATGTTCATATATTTTTTCCCTTGGTATTTTGTCAGTATAAAATACAAATCGATGGTATTTCATAGAAAAAATATTATAAGATTATACAGGGTAACAGGATTGATTGCACTAACTTGAGAATTTTTTTTAGTATTATTATCTATTGTAGAAATTCACAAGGAAGCAACACCAAAATATAAACTATGATGAGATATGGAGTATAAGGGCATACGTAATAAGGTAAATAAACAAGTTAGAAATCCATTTGAATAACATTGATATACTATTAGGGTAAAAGGGAATAGCCAAACCAAATTCGATTGGAGAAATTTTTATTTACTTCAAAACAGAAGATGGAAAATTAGGTTTTAGACACATACTCAATAAGGGTTTTGGGTACATAAATTAGATTTTTAGTACAAATAATATTGCCCTTCTATCGAATTAAAAGAAGAATTATCCAATATTATGGTTTGTGGGTTCTAACTATGATGTATTGAAGTCGTCAAATGTGAGTTTAGGTTTTTGTTATGAACCATGACAACCATTGATGCCAATTCCAAAGTTTGATGAGTTACAAGTGTAGAGAGAAGAGTAAATCAAGAGAAGAGAGAAGAGGTGATTGAGTGCAAAGAAGAGATCTTTGTAAGGGTTACCATTTGAACTCGGGATGGCCATTGAAGGAAGATGAGAAGAGGAGATCGAGAGAGAGATACCAAGAGGTTTTTTGGACTGAGAAGAGAATATGACAACTTTGCCTTTCTCTGATGTGGAACTTGAGTTAAAAATTATAGGGGTAATTTCGTAAATAAGTGCGACCACACAATTACGTCAGCTGACGTCAAAAAGTCTTTTTCTCCTCGCATCTAATGTAGGAAAGACCTCCTCACCTCGTTTTAATAAGAGCATCTCTAGCAGCGAGTGTGGGTTTGGGTGTGAGTTCTGACACCCTGGCCCACCAAACCCACAACTCAAACCCGACCTCTCCCAGCAGCCAGTGTGAGTTACCTACGTGGAGTTTTTATTTTTTTTTAATTTAAAGGAGATTTAAACACCGCGCCGTGTTCCTTTTACCGCACAGTAAAAGGAGCAGCGCGCGGGGTTCCAAACACCGCCGCATCTACTGTAAGTAAAACTCACTAATAATTTGACTATTTTCACAATTTTTGCATCTAGCTCTTTCTCAAAAATCCCTTGGTAAAAAAATCTTTGAATTCTAACAAAATCAAAATGCATATGCCAGAGGGAGACCCACACCCCAGTACTCTGCCTCTGTTTAGAGGAACAAGAGATCTAGAGCGTTCCGTAACTCGCTCGAGGTCCGGAAGGAAGAAAAAGTAAGTAGAATTTGAAGATGTCCAACCCAAAATATACCAAACCCAACCGAAGATAACTTCCCGCGGAGGTGTATTACCCAACTCCCAGACGGAGTCAGTCATATTTATTACACATTAAAGGAACTCACGGTAAGTTTTAGTGTAATTGTGAATTTGTTTTATCCATAAATCATCTGTTTGATAAAATACCTCAATGAACAGAATCGGGATTCGATGCGTGTGCACGACACATTCACTACGGTGTTCAAAGTGTGGAAGGATATTGCCACAATTCTAGCAGTAAGGGACGCCGTGGTGAATATTTTTGGGCAGTTTATGGATATACGCTTGTGCAATTCAAATAATTGGCTAATTCAGGTACTTACAGAGCGTTGGTGGTCGACCACACACACATTTTTATTCCCTTGTGCAGAGATAGGGGTTAATCCTCTCGATTTTACTATGCTGATATCATTGTCCATTGGCTGATATCCGACACAGGTACCATATGACAACACATGGTCTATTTTATCCAATGCGAGGCAATTACCCCCCAACATTGATTCCAACCATATAAAGAGTGGGAACGTCAACATTGCATATTTGAGGATGTACTTGACCGTCGTAGTTGATCGGGAGGATGATATTACTATTGTTCGTGCTTTTATCCTCTTTATGATGGGACATTTGTAGTTCTAAACGGCCAGCGACAGCGTCCCGCTTGGATATCTCAAGGCCGTAAACGATTTGGACTCGACTGCCCAATATGATTGGGGTTCTGCTATTCGTGCTTCTATATACCATAGTTTGGATATCGCAGTCACGACCGGGGGTGCCATCACTGGATTTGTGCAACTTCTTCCGGTACACTAACACTTTTTCCTTTTGCAAATAAAATATCTTCCAATAAACGTCTTAAATCTAAATTCTTATTATTTTTTTTGTTATTCCAAAATACAATATTTGTTTTACAAGTACTGTGGGGTTGGTCACCCTATCGTCAAGGAAGAGATAAAGTACCCGACCTATCCGCGCCTCAGGACATGGGAGAGAGGGAACATGAGGAAAACAAATGACCAGGCAACCAATCTGTTTATTCAAGGCAGATACCATATTGATCACCGCAGTATTGAGACGATCAGATGGGAACCTTGGTTAGATTCTGCAGTGTCTGAGACAGAGGGCGTACTGAATGCAAAACTCATATCCCGTAAAAGGATGCCACTTCAAGTACTAAGCAGAAATTGCGAATATTACTTGGAGAAGAGATGTTGGAGGCAGGTGACTTGCGAGATGCGTATTCCTTTGGATCCTCCGCTTAGCATGTACCCCACATATTAGTCTAGCGGCTTTACATGAGATGAGACAGGCCGGGTTCCTTGACTGTGAGTAGTTTGTGGTAGGGGAGGAACGAGAGACTTATGCCTCATACTGGGCTGAATAAATTTCGGAGGTAGGCTACATGTTGACAGATTCCCAGAGAATGGGGAATATAGAACTGTTCGAACCGACTGTACTTTGAGCTGGTATTACACCCATGGTGGTGATGTCAGCGTCGGTTCATACCATGTCCCAGGACATTAGTTTGCCTGGCGAGGCGGAGGGGCCAGACCCAGGGTGGCACATGGTGTGGACAGGGTGGCGTGAGATTCTCCCATCGCCCGCTTGAGGGACCTTCTACCCATATCCTCCTACGGCACAGAGGAGTTGTGGCACCTGACCCATGGTATGCGACGACTCATCCTTGCAGAGTCTGCGCAGGACGTACAGAGGCTCTAGGAGGTGGAAGATGAGCTTGATATTGCCCGCAGACAAATTGACAGTATAGATCATCAGCTATATGCCCATGTAAGTATTTTATTTATGTATTTATTGCGGTGCTTTTTCTTAATGTCATATTTATTTTGTCCAAATATTTATAAAGTTTCTTTATCCCGTTCAGGACCTACAGTTGAGGAGGGGGCGTGACGTACGGGTGGTGCCGCTACCACCAGGAGGTGATACGAGGACGAGGCAGCATGGATCTGGTCTGCAAACCAGGGGAGGCGGTACTAGTCACAGGTGGCGGGGTACTGGAGATGATTCTGAGTAGATATAGTTGTGTTTTTTTATGCTTTTTTAGACGATGTAGTAGCTTAGCTTTGATTATATATATGATTATGAGTAGACGATATATTTGTAGACAATGTTTTGGATGTTCTTAATATTCATTAGCCATGATTATCTAATGTTGAAATTGACAATTTGTCTGCTCAAATAAATTTACACTGAGGTATTTTACATTTCTACAGACTATTTGGTGAAGTTTTTAGGTTCGTGGTCAAGTTTTTTCAATGCCTATTCGAAAAACTTTCAACAATTTTGCACAATTTGGCACTGAGTAATTTTATTCGAACAAAATTGTTACTGAGGTCAAATACAAATATAGATTTGGCGGTGAAATAAACACCGCGCGGTGTTCATTTCACCGCCAAATCTAGGAAAAAAGACCCACAGCTTCTTCCCCTTTTATATTTCTCATATTGTTATACTTTTCTCTTCCATTAGAAACTTGTTCACCATCTGGTATTACACCCTTCTCTCAACTCCACAGCCTCAAATATCTTCTTCATCATCCTATTCATTCATACCCGATCCTCCAGGTTTATCGTTGTCGTCCTCCGATAACGATCTTATCTTTAATTGTGCGGCGGCAATTTGCGTTCTCCACCAAGCTGTAGTGAACATAGTAGTTGAGGATGCAACTTCAAGTTACGGCGGGAGTGTCATGGGCCGTAAGGATAAGCAAAAGAAGTGAGATCACTCATTGGGGCATTGAAGTATTATACGAGACTACTTCAAACCGAATTCCACATAAGAGCCATGAGAATTTTGGCAACATTTTTGTATGAGTAGAGATATTTTTATGCGTCTATTCGATACAGTCGTTGCACATGATCATTATTTTTTCCAGAAACCCAACAACGCTGGTACTATGGGGTTATCACTGTAACAAAAAGTAGTCGCAGCACTAGGTTTCCTAAGCTACGGTGTTGGGGCAGATCTTTTTGACGAATATATCCGAATAGGAGAAAGTACAACCTTGTTATGTGCGAAAAGGTTTTGTGTTGCGGTTATACAAAATTTTGGTAAGGAATATCTTCGAGCACCAAACGCGGCCGACGTCAAAACGTTAAAAGCGATCGGAGAGTCCCGGGGATTTCCCGGCATGTTAGGAAGCCTTGATTGCATTCATTGGATATTGAAAAATTGTCCCAAAGCTTGGCACGGTCAATTTACTGGTCAATACCCCAAGGCGATACTGATTCTTGAAGCGGTAGCTTCACACTACCTTTAGATTTGGCATGTCTTTTTTAGGTTACCAGGGTCTAACAATGATATCAATGTCCTGCAACAATCACATTTTTTTACCGACCTGGACGATGGTATCGCCTCGCCTTACAATTATACAATTGCCGGAAAAGCTTATGATATGGGGTATTACCTAGCGGATGGCATATACCCCAAATGGGGTATACTTGTCCAACTCATATCCAATCCGGTTATAGCGAAACTAAAATTTTTTGCTCAACAACAAGAAAGTTGCCGAAAAGAGGTAGAACGGTCGTTTGGGGTTTTATAATCTTGGTTTAATATTGTAAAAAATCTAGATAAATTATGGGCCCCCAGGTTTTTAGCAATGACATGAAGGCGTGCGTCATAATGCACAATATGATCGTCGATGAGGAACGAGGTGCATCCCATCATACTTAGACTACAATTCGGCCGAGCCCTCAACTATCGAAGGCAAACGGTTTGATATTGTACGCAAACGCGAAACAATAGAATTTTTTATATCAAAAATGAACCGGATTCGAAGTCGAGAACTTCACTTTGATCTAAAGGATGATCTAATCGAGCATTTGTGGGCCGTGAAGGGAAATCTTTAAAATTAGTACTCCATTTCTTGTATTATTTACGTGTTATTGATGCAATTTAATGCTTCTCTTAGTCGTACAAGTTTAGTAAACATGTTTTTTTAACGCAATATTGATCTTGTATTTGTTTTAACGCAATATTATCGGAAATCAATATTTTAAAAACAAACTGTAGAATTTTGAGCAGTACATTATTCAAACGCTTACATTATTGGTTATTAAACTACATTCTTGGATAAAATACTTATATATACAGCAAAGTTAAATTACATTTCATCACCACTTCAAGTACCTGGTCTGACCATCTTGGCTAGACGTTCTATGATCTCAGCTTGCCTTTGCAGATAGTATTACAATTGATGTTCAGAAAGAGTACTAAAGTCTTTCTCCATGATTTTACGATCTTCCTTTGCTTGCTCCAAATCCATTTTAACTTGCCAGTGTTGAATTGCTTATGCTCTTATTCTTTCCTTTTCTTCTTTCGCTTGTATCTTCTCCAACCGTAGTTCATCCAACATTATTTGGATACCGCTACCAGATGCAGTCAAACCCTCCATTGCCTTTTGTGATGCAAGGTTCTTTCTATAGAGTTTTTGGGCGATGGGCCTGCTTCTACCCTTATACAACGAACCATCTAAGTCAGAATTTGGGCTGGCGGATTGAGGTGTAGGTGGGCCGTCGGGGTCCTCCGATAGATTGTTTGATCCGATCGAGTTTCCTAGAGAAGAATTGTCCGATGTTCTCCTGGCTACGTTTCTTGGTATATTCACCGCATGGTTCAACCCATCATCCCTTAGGTTGGCCCATCGCGGTTCTCGCCCCAAAATCTTATACACTTCACGGTGTTTGAAGTCATTTTTGCCATTCAAGCCTTTATTGATTTTGTGTGCATCGTTTTCCTACAATTAGCAAAATTACCCAATACAAATAAATAACGTGTATATCCGCGATAAATAATTGACAATGAGTTAAAGGAAATTATAATGTACCCGATTTTCTTCTATTTTTCTGCTGTTATTCCTAAATCGCTCTTGAGCAACAAAACCCTTTTATGCCACACATTGTGCATTAAGGGCATACCACTGAGATTTGGTCGACCCACATTATCGTTGTGTGGAGCACTCGGGGTATCTGTTAAAGGCAATGCTGACCTTTGATAGAAAGAAAAACCCTTTGTGCGGCCATTTGTTTGGACAGAAGTTGTTACCCACGCCTTTGCGAGAAGCGTAAAGTCTGCGTCCGTCTAATTCATTCTAGCATCATCCGACTCCTCCAAAAACTCAGAATCTATTGGCACTTGCACGCTTGGTCTTTGTTTTGTGGGTGCTCTTTTCTTTCTTCCTTTTCCTTTTTCTTTTTGGGGAGCCGCCGCTTCAACAGGTATTGACGCATTTGCGTCACTTTGACCGTGCTGAGTAGATTCACTATGGAATAGATAGGTCTGAAAGTAATTTGGAGGTTGAAAACCTTGAGGTTGAGTGAGCGGATATGGTTGATAGTACGGGCTAAAAGCCTGAGGTTGCGGTTGAGAGAGTGTAAATGGACTTTGATATTGTCTATAACTGGGATCCTCTTGCGACATGGTAAACGGAGGTGGGGCCTGTGATTGGAATTGAGGTTGAAATTGCGATGGGTTTTGGCAGAGGTATGGAGTGAATTGTAATGATGGGTGTTGAGTGAATGGTGTTGAAGGTGGGTTATGGGAGGATGGGGTCGACGGTGTAGAGTTATTACTACTGGTGCCGGAGTTCGCCATTTGGGGAGAGCGTAGAGGTTCTCTTCAGCTCCGCAATTGGGTTTGGGGAAGAAGAAGTTGTCAGGGAGTGTTGATCAAAATAATTGAGTTTGGAGATGTTTAGATCACCGCGCGGTGTTCCTTTTACCGTGCGGTAAAAAGAACACTGCGCGGTGATCTAAACACCGCCAAACTCAAAAAAAATTAGTGTGAGTTCCTCCCACTCGGTTGAGTTCTTGTAGCGCCAGGTTATCCAACTCACACCCAAACAGTCGCTGCTGGGAGACGTTTTAGTGTGGGTTTGCAAACCCAACTCAACCCACACCCTGCTGCGTTTGCTCTAAAGGTGGTCGTTAATAAGGGCAAAATAGGAATTAATAGGGAATCTGATTCCAAAGACTGCATATTAATCCAAATTCAGCTGTCACTGAAAACCAAAAGACCTAGTCCAAAAATTTCACTGTCAACTAATAACAACAAATCAAACGGCAAAACTGCTTGCTTAGCAGCAAAATTATTGCAAGCTGTCCGTCCACAAAATACACGTTTTACTAAGCACTTACTGTGGGTGTTACGTGTTGCTAGCGAAGGTCTGTTCATGTAATGATGGGTGTTACGTGCTGCATTCGAATTGAAACGAAGGATTTATTTGGTTGATTCACATGTATTCCCTGTGTATGAAGCATGGCCATTTCGAAAGTGTTTCACAGCATAAAACTAAAGTGAGCATTTGCAGTGGAAATTTTATTTCAGAGGTTTAGGGTATAATTTACAGTGACTCCCTATCAAAACCCTTTTTGGTAAGCTAAGGTTTTACTTTGTAGATGTACTTGTGTATTTCAGTAAGATCAAAACATTACGCTCACATCTTCCAAAAACACGACTTCTCTCCAATGCTTACAAGGATACCAACAAAGAATATGTACATTACATGAAGAACAGGAAATTTAGGATTCACAAAAGAGGATGAATAACAGTCTACACCCTTTCTACATCATAATATTCAGAAATGAACTTCTGCGTATTAAACACTAGTAAAAATTCTGAAGCCAGATACATGTCTCTCTTGCAAAATGGATGGAAAGTGTAATCATGCTTGAAGCTTACTGCCATTCTTTAGCTGCTTATATAAAATGTATGTACAAAGAAATTATATCACTCAAAGACAAAATGGGGATATTTCATCAGAACCCCAGTTTTAATTATAGACAAAATATGCAAATAATATTACAAAACCGTCAAAAAAATTAAATAACGTAATCCAAACCAAAAGGGTCTCTTTATGTTAAATATTAGATGTTTGACTTGCCCAGTGCTGCATGTGGATACATTAACACTATGCACAGGGGTAAAGAACACACTGCAACAGACAATAATGCTCATTCGGCAGCAGCATCTGCATGCCGTCTCTCATAGAGACGGTACAGTAGGGGCAACTTTGACATTTGGGTTTCTCTTAAAATTACTGCAATCACATCCTCAACCGATATTGCGCGCACAACTTTGGGTTGAGGCACAACAAGATTCTTCCCAAATTTCTTTTTGGCCCCTACAACAAACAGGAATAAAAGAGTATTAAAGAAAAGCTACACAGATTATGATATCAACTCAAAAGTAGATCATTGATTTTTAAGTGAAGTATGTCGAAAGAACGATGAACTAATCAAAAGAAGCTTAACTAACTTCTAGAACAATTCATCGCTGCACATAACTTTGTGCCTTGAGCACAATCAATAACACCTGCAGTTGATAAATGTTAAAAAGTGTTGAGCAGCAATAGTTTCCTCCTCAGTTATGATGTTCCACTTGCAATAAGTTGATTGGGAAACTCAAGCTTACGTTTCAAATCTAGAGGGCTAACTCCTTAATTTAAGTGATATGATAAAAAGTTCAAAAATTCAATGTCTAGCAATTGGTATTTCATGAAAAACTTTGCCTTCACAAAGTCACCCGGGTTGTACGAAACGTAGTGTAGGTACAACATGACAGCTCAAGAAGTCCTTAAGAAAACATAATAAATGCATGGTTTCATTGATAACCTGAAGCAACAACTGGGTAGAAGGGCCTCTTTGTTCAGTGTCTTGGTTATCCCTTGTGGTTCTTTCAATGGCTGATAAAGACTTTCCGGCCGCATCTTTACCTAACTGGGTAGAAGTTGCTGACTCACTTCCTCCTTCACGCTTCTGCCTCCCTTGCTCGGCCATGAGTTGAAACCTTATTAGGGCAACATTTGCGGCAGTTGTCCGCATTTTGTTTTGTCATCTTCCTCTTTGTTTGCCTGCATAGATCAAAAGCAGAATAGGAGAAAAATATAATCCTTTCAATTCCCCTAAAACCATACAATGCTCCCACAAATGTATCTATTGGCATGGAAGCTCATAGTTCAGCTACCTAACTTCAAACTTTTAGATTATGGACTTAGTTTGGAAAGTTAGGTTCCTCCATTACTTTGAATAAACTCCCGTCTCACATATTAATATCCATTATATATCCAAGGGGCGGTGTATTTTATCCAGGGACAAATTTAGTCAATACAAACAAAATATAACCAACAGAATCTCTATATCAAACAGTTAAGGCAGTTGAGGATTTTCAATCGTTCTCTCTCTCTAACTTCTTCCTCTCTTCAAAAAAAACTTCCTGTCTCCGCCGATCTAAGAATCACGAAAGTTGCGTCAAGCCGAGATTTTGTGACCAAATCTCCTTTCCCTTCCTAGCGTCATAGGCGCTTTTTGAGCTGCTGGACGAAGCAAGACCAGAAAGACAGGAGCTGAGCGCCAATTGAAGTAGAGAATGAAGCGGGGAGATGGGAGTGAAGAGAGAAGACAGGGAGGCCTACCCACCAGCCAGATTGAAGTCCAATCCTTATCGGTGCGTGAAGTCGAGGATACCCTCTCTCTCTCTCATTAAATTTAATTTGAATTGGCTATTGTTGGCAGACTTTAAGGGGCACAATGATGGCAATGATATTTCCCCCTAGAACTTTGGAGTTTAAATGCCTATAGGTATTTTTCCCAATGTAATTCTCAAATGTTGTTTCCTACTTAAAAATTAGCTAAATTACTCCAATTTGTTACAATCGCAATGATTTTAATTTGATTTTGTTTATTTGGATCAAATTACAGATTTGGTGGGTTCGTATCTCTACCACCAATAGATGTGTCACAAAATGCAGTTTATATCGATCTCGATTTAGGAAATCTGAGATAAAAACTAAAATTACTTCCTTTTTGGGTGATATTTTCATGCTTTTTTCTTTGTTTTATTTTTCCTCTTAGAGCATCTCTCGCAGCGAGTGTGGGTTTGGGTGTGGGTGTGGGTGTGTGGGTTCCTTTTACAGCGCAATAAAAAGAACACCGCACGGGGTTCTAAACACCGCCACAATATCTGTAAGTAAAACTCACAAGTAAATTTGACTATTCACTTGTTTTTTACATCTACCTCTCTCTCAAAAATCCCTTGGTAAAAAAACTTTAATTCCAACAAAATCAAAATGCAAATGCCAGAAAGAGACCCACACCCCAGTACTCTGCCTGGGTTTAAAGGAACAAGAGATCATGAGCGTTCCGTAACTCGCTCGAGGTCCGGAAAAAAGAAAAAGAGGGTGGAATTTGAAGATGTTCAACCCCAAGATATACCAAACCCAACCGAAGATAACTTCCCGCGGAGGTGTATTACCCAACTCCGAGACGGAAAGAAGAAAAAGAGGGTGGAATTTGAAGATGTTCAACCCCAAGATATACCAAACCCAACCGAAGATAACTTCCCACGGAGTTGTATTACCCAACTCCCAGACGGAGTCAGTCACATCTATTACGCGGGAATGGAACTCACGGTAAGTTTTAGTGTAATTGTGAAATTGTTTTTCCTATATATCAAGTGTTTGACAAAATGCCTCAATGAATAGAATCGGGATTCGATGCGTGTCCACGACACATTTACTACGGTGTTTAAAGTGTGAAAGGATATTGCCACACTTCCAGATGTAAGGGACGCCGTGGTGAATATTTTTGGGCAGTTTATGGATATATGTTTTGGCAATTCGGATAATCGGCTAATTCAGGCGCTTACAGAGCGTTGGTGGTCGACCACACACACGTTTCTGTTCCCTTGTGCGGAGATAAGGGTCATTCATTTCAATTTTACTATGCTGACATCATTATCCATCGCCCGATATCCGACACAGGTGCCATATGATGACACATGGTCTATTTTATCTAATGCGAGACAATTGCTCCCCAACATTGATTTCAGCCATATAAAGAGTGGGAACGTCAGCATTGCACATTTGAGGACTTTCTTGACCGTCGAAGCTAATCGGGAGGATGATATTACAATTGCTCGTGCTTTTATCCTTTTCATGATTGGATATTTGTGGTTCCAAACGGCCAACGACACTGTCCCGCTCGAATATCTCGCGGCCGTAAATGATTTGGACTTGGATGCCCAATATGACTGGGGTTCTGCTATTCTTTCCTTTATACCATGGTTTGGATACCGCAGTCACGACCGGGGGTGCCATCACTGGATTTGTGCAATTTCTTCTGGTGCACTAACCCTTTTTCCATTTACAAATCAAATATCTTCCAATAAATGTCTTAAATAAAATTATAATTATTTTTTCTGTTATTCCAAATTACAGTATTGGTTTTACGAGTATTGTGAGGTTGGTCAACCTATGTCAAGGAAGAGGTAAAGTACCCAGCCTATCCGCACCTCAGAGTATGTGAGAGGGGGAACAGGAGGAAAACAAATGACTAGGCGGCTAATTTGTTTATTATAGGCAGATACCATATTGATCACCGCAATGCTGAGACGATCATATGGGAACCTTGGTTAGATTCTGCAGTGTCTGAGACAGAGGACGTACTGAATGCAAAACTCTTATCCTATAAAAGGATACTACTTCAAGTACCAAACGGAAACTGTGAATATTACTTGGGGGATAGATGCTGGAGGCAGGTAACTAGCGAGGTGCATATTCATTTGGATCCTCCGCTTAGCATGTCGCTACATATTAGTCCAGCGACTTTACATGAGATAAGACAGGCCGGGTTCGTTGACTGTGAGCAGTTTGTAGTAAGGGAGGTGTGAGAGACTTACGCCTCATACTGGGCTGAACAAATTTCGGAGGTAGGCCACATATTGACAGATTCCCAGAGGATGGGGAATCTAGATCTGTTCGGACCGAGTACACTCAGAGCTGGTTATACACCCGTGGTGGTTACGTCAGCGTCGGTTCATAGCTTGTCCCAGGACTTCAGTTTGCCTGGCGAGGAGTAGGGGCCAGACCTCGGGTGGCACATGGAGTGGACAGGGCAGCGTAAGAGGATCCCCATCGCCCACTTGAGGGACCCGCCACCCATTTCTTCATCCTGCGGCGCAGAGGGGCTGTGGCACCTGACCCATAGTATGCAACGACTCGTCCTTGCAAAGCCTGCGCGGGGCGCACAGAGGATCCGGGAGGTAGAGGAAGAGCTTGCTATTGCCCGCATGCAAATTGACAGTATAGATCATCAGTTATATGCCCATGTAAGTAATTTATTTATATATTTATTGCTGTATTTTTCCTTAATCTCATATTTATTTTGTCAAAATATTTATAAAGTTTCTTTGTCCCGTTCAGGACCTACAGCTGAGGAGAGGGCGTGACGTACGGGTGGTGCCACTACCACCTTAATGAGGCGCGAGGATGAGACAGCGTGGATCTGGTCCGCGAACCAGGGGAGGCAGTTCTAGGCGCAGGGGGCGGGGTACTGGAGATGATTTAGAGTAGATATAGGTGTTTTTATACTTTTTTAGACGATGTAGAGGTTGTGCTTGATTATGTAGATGATTATGAGTAAACGATATAATTGTAGACGATGTTTTGGATGCTTTTAATGTTTATTAGCCATTATTATCTAATGTTAAAATTGACTGAAGTTTTTGTTGAAATTGACTATTTGTCTGTTCAAATAAATTTGCACTGAGGTGTTTTATATTTCTACAGACTATTTGGTGATGTTTTTAGGTTTTTGGTAGAGTTTTTTCAATGTCTAATCGAACTGACTATTTGTCTGTTCGAATAAATTTCAACAATTTTGCACAATTTGGCACTGAGCAGTTTTATTCGAAAAAAACTTAATTCTATTCAAACAAAATTATCACTGAGGAATACAAACATAGATTTGGCGGTGAAATGAACACCGCACGGTAAAAGGAACACCGCGCGGTGCTCTTTTCACCGCCAAATCTAGGGTAAAAAACCTACAGCTTCTTCCCCTTTTATATTTCTCCCATTTTTACACCTCTCTTCCATTAAAAACACATCTACCTTCTGGTATTACACCCTTCCCTCAACTCCACAGCCTCAAATGTCTTCTTCATCGTTCGATTCATCCATACCCGATTCTCCAGGTTTATCATCGTCGTCCTTCGATGATGATCTTATCTATAATTGTACGACGACAATTTGCGTTCTGCACCAAGCTGCAGTAAACATAGTAGTTAAAAATCCAACTTCGAATTATCACAAGAGTGTCATGGGCCGTAAGGATAAGAGAAAGAAGCGAAATCACCAATTGGGGTATTACAGCATTATACGAGACTACTTCCAGCCTAATTGCACATATGAGCCATGAGAATTTTGGCAAAGTTTTTGTATGAGTAGAGACATGTTTATGCGTCTATTCGATGCAGTCGTTGCACATGATCATTATTTTGTCCAGAAACCCAACAACGCTGGTACTATGGGGTTATCACCATACCAAAAGGTAGTCGCAGCACTACGTTTTCTAAGTTACGGTGTTGTGGCAGATCTTTTTGACGAATATATCCAAATAGGAGAAAGCACAAACTTGTTATATGTGAAAAGGTTTTGTGTTGTGGTTATACAAATTTTTGTCGAGGAATATCTTTGAGCACCAAACGCGGCCGACATCGAAAAGTTTAAAGCGATCGGAGAGTCCTGGGGATTTCCTGGCATGTTAGGAAGCCTTGATTGCATGCATTGGATATGGAAAAATTATCCCAAAGCTTGGCACGGTCAATTTTGTGGTCATTACCCCAAGGCGACACTGATTCTTGAAGCGGTAGCTTCAGGCGACCTTTGGATTTGGCATGCTTTTTTTTGGTTACCAGGGTCTAACAATGATATCAATATCCTGTAACAATCACATCTTTTCACCGACCTGGCCGATGGTATCGCCCCGCCTTGCAATTATACAATTACCGGGAAAGCTTATGATATGGGGTATTACCAAGCGGATGGCATATACCCCAAATGGGGAACACTTGCACAAACCATATCCAATCCGATTATAGCGAAACAAAAATTATTTGCTCAACAACAAGAAAGTTACCGAAAAGACGTAGAACGGGCGTTTGGGATTTTACAATCTTGGTTCAATGTTGTAAAAAATCCTGATAAATTGTGGGACCCCCAGGTTTTAAGCAATGTCATGAAGGCGTGTGTGATAATGCACAATATGATCGTCGAAGATGAACGAGGTGCATTCTCATCATAGTTAGACTACGATCCGGCCGAGCTCTCAACTATCGAAGGCGAACGGTTTGATATTGTACGCGAACGCGGAACAATAGAATATTTTATATCAAAAATGAATCGGATTCGAAGTCGAGAACTTCACTTTGATCTAAAGGATAATCTAATCGAGCATTTGTGAGCCGTGAAGGGAAATTTTCAAACCTTGTACTTTATTTCTTGTATTATCTGAGAGTTATTCATATAATTTAATACTCCTTGTCGTACAAGTTTTTGATATTGTATTAATCTTGCATTTGTTTTAACGCAATATTATCGGAAATAAACATTTCGAAAACAAGATTACATTCTTCAATAGCAAAGTACATTATTAAGACGATTACATTATTGGAAGGTAAACTACATTCTTAGAAATAAAACTCAAATATATAGCAAAGTTAAATTGCATTTCATCACCACTTCAAGTACTTGGTCCACCCCTATTGGCCAGACGTTTCATTATCTCAACTTGCCTTTGTAGATAGTATTGTAATTGATGTCCAAAAAGAGTACTCAAGTCTTTCTCCATGATTTTATGATATTTCTTTGCTTGCTCCAAATCCATTTTGGCTTGCCAGTGTTGTATTGCTTCTGCTCTTCTTCTTTCGCTTGCATCTTCTCCAACCGTAGTTCATCCAGCAGAGCATGGATACCACTACCAGATGCAGTAACACTCTTCATTGCCTTTTGTGATGCAATGTTCTTTATGTGAAGTTTTTGGCTGATGGGCCTGCTTCCACCCTCATACAACGAACCATCTAAGTCAGAATTTGTACTCGCAGATTGAGGTATAGGTGGGCCGTCAGGGTCCTCTGATTAATTGTTTGATCCGACCGAGTTCCCCGGAGAAGAATAGTCCGATGTTCTCCTGACTACATTTCTTGGTATATTCACCGCATGGTTCAACCTATCATCCCTTAGGTTGGCCCATCGCGGTTCCTGCGCCAAAATCTTATATTCTTTACGGTGTTTGATGTCATTGCCGCCATTCAAGCCTTTATAGATTTTGTGTGCATCGTTTTCCTACAATTCGCAAAATTACCCAATATAAATAAATAACGTGTATATCCGCGATAAATAATTGAAATTGAGTTAAAGGAAACTATAACGTACCCGATCTTCTTCTTTTTTTCTGCTGCTATTCCTAAATCGTTCTTGAGCAACTATCCCCTTGTACGCCACATATTGTGCATTAAGGGCATACCACTGAGATTTGGCCAACCCACTTGATCGTCGTGTGGGGCACTCGGGGTCTCTATTAAAGGCAATGTTTACCTATTGACAGAAAGTAAAACCCTTTGTGTGGCCATTTGTTTGGACAAAAGTTATTTCCCACGCCCTTGCGAGACACGTAAAGTCTGCGTCCGTCCAATGCATTCCAGCATCATCCGTCTCGTCCAAAAACTTAACATCTTCTGACACTTGCACGATTGGTCTTTATTTTACGGGTGCTCTTTTCTTTCTTCCTTTTCCTTTTTATTTATGGGGAGCCACCGCTTCAACAGGTATTGACGCATTTGCGTCACTTTGACTGTGCTGAGTAGATTTACCATAGAATAGATAGTTATGAAACTAATTTGGCGGTTAAAAACCTTAAGGTTGAGTGAGCGGATAGGGTTGATAGTACGGGTTAAATGCCTGAGGTTGCGGCTGAGATAGTGTAAATGGACTTTGATATTGTCCATAACTGGGATCCCCTTACGACATAGTAAACGAAGGTGGGGTCTATGATTGGAATTGAGGTTGAAATTGCGATGGGTTTTGGTAGAGGTGTGGAGTGAATTGTGATGATGGGTGTTGAGCGGATGATGTTGAAGATGGGTTTTGGGAGGATGGGGCCGACGATGTAGAGTTATTACCACTAGTGCTGGAGTTCGCCATTTAGGGAGAGCATAGAGGTTCTCCTCTATGCTAGGCTTTCTTTGTTTTGGGTGAGATGAAGGAAATAGGGAGCGATCTAGAGAAATAATTGAGTTTGGAGGTATTTAGATCACCGCGCGGTGTTCTTTTTACAGCTTTCTTTGTTTTGGGTGAGATGAAGGAAACAGGGAGTGATCTAGAGAAATAATAGAGTTTGGAGGCGTTTAGATCACCGCGCGGTGTTCCATTTACCATGCGGTAAAAAGAACACCGCGCGGTGATCTAAACACCGCCAAACTAAAAAAAAAATTAGTGTGAGCTCCCCACACTCAGTTGAGTTCCTGTAGCGCCAGCTCACCGAACTCACACTCAAACAGTGCCTGTTGGGAGACGTTTGGGTGTGAGTTTGGGTGTGGGTTGGCAAACTCAGCTCAACCCACACCCTTCTGTGTTTGCTCTTACTTTTGTTTTGTTCTTGGGTTTTGCAAGACTTCTTGATGGATTGAAGGGCATAGGATTATGGGAGACCATGGGTGATGTTTCCAACGGAGCTTTCCTTCTCCTTACTATAATGAGATTTGGTATACATCTCTCTATCTTTGGTTGCTTGGTCTCTTTCTCTATTTAGCTTTCAAAATCCCTATTAATCTGTCTCGAAGATTTGATTTCACCATTACGTTGAACATTTGATATATTAACTTTCCCCTCAAATATTCATTTGGTGCAATCATCGAAATTATGGTGATGATATCATAGTAAATATATGCCTTCCGTTTAGATTGAAGCACAGGGGAAATTTAGTGAGTGGATTTCTCACTTGCTTTTACAAATAATGGTAACTTTTTGGTAGTTTGTAATTTTCCATCAAGTTTTATTCTATCTAAATATTTGAGATGGGGATCCACGATTTTTATATGGAGAGAGTGGAGACAAAAATAGAGACATGTTACCGATTGGTATGAGGTTTACAAAATGCCACCCTGTAATTAATTAAATCGTCTGCTCCCAATATATTTCCACTAAATCCATTATTGTGTTTATATCACTATATATTGTGAGGTCTTCATATATATTTTCTCTACAAAGACCTTTGTGTAAAGATGAAAGAGCAAAGGTGAAATATCAAACCATCAGCATCACTCATAGGCATTCAAGCAACAAAGGAAGATGTTATTCTAGCCCAAAATTATACCGGATTTTGCTATGATCATCTTTAAAATATTATGTACTAATATGATAATTTTACACGTTGACCAAGGTTACCCAAATTTTAAATGTTGGTGGCATCAGATTAATTGGACAGGTACAAAATTCATCACTTACCTATTTTTTCTCTTCGTATGAATTTACGATCTATCCAAAGTGATTACAGAGCATCTAAAGCAATCTCAGATCCAACTTGAGTTGGATAGTTGGAATTTTGATTTTGCTCATTTTGGATTATTATGATGTTTTGAATCTCTTTATTGCTTATTTTTGTACTTGAGATGGAACCTCTTTCTACTAGATCCTCAGTTCTCTTCACCGTGGCATAAGTCTACGGTTTCAGCTTTGATTTGGCAATTTCTTTTTCCATATGGGTCCCTTATCATGTATTTTCTTTCTAGGTAAGTATAGTTGTGGGTTTTACAAAGATGAAGATGTAGGATTGGAAGAAGACATGTGCTTCCTATTTAAATGTGTAATTTTCATTTTGCTCGGGTTATATATTGACCTGTATCCTTGGCATGATTATTCATTTTGTCATTAGGAGGATACAGATCTAAGTGTCGTTGTGAATAACTATTTTTTGTATTTAATGCGAAAGACATTATAATCAGAATCCCTTTATTGCTCTGTATAAGTATATATAGAAACTTTCTAAAGATGTGTATGTAAGAGAGTTATTTGTGACGTCTGTACTAAAGATGATACAAATGTGGTATAATGAGGAAAAAAGGCTTACTTTATAAAATGCTTAAAAAAAATAGGTCTATAAGATGTATATTGTAACATTGTTTGGTTTTCAATTTTAATATATTGCAGGGTATGTAATTTTGCCACCCACATCCTGGTATAAAAGTACATCATCTAAAAATCCAGTGTTCTTCATGATTCAAACATGGGGCTTCAATTTTACGGATTCCAATACGTTCGTGCACGGGGTTGCTAGCATATCATTAACAAAGATAGAGCGAAGGCATATCGAGATTTTACTGTGACTTGGTCACGGGTAATACTAATTCTAATACATACATTTTCTTCGGAAATACACATTGGCTGGCCGTATGCAGCCAATATATCATAATTTAACAATGAATAAGCTATGAAGGTGATCCTTAAGTCTATTATATATCTTCTCTTATTTGAGAAGCATATTTGCAGTTTAATAAACCGATACCTTGAGTGACTTAAGACGACCGTTGTCCTTCTCCTTCTCACCGTCAGCTCTCGTGTTTCCCTCAATCTGTTCAACAATTTTCATTTAAAGTTTATATGTTTCCCATTGATTGGTCACTGTATAAACTAACGTACTCGTAAATCACAAGATGAGATGCATATTGTCGAGTCCATAGAGGATAATAAAATAAAATAACACTAAAAAACACATCCGACAAGGGAAATAAGAGCAAACGCAGCAGGGTGTGGGTTGAGTTGGGTTTGCAAACCCACACTTTTAAGTCTCCCAGCAGCAACTGTTTGGGTGTGAATTGGGTGACCTGGCGCTATAGTAACTCAACTGAGTGTGAGGAATAATTGAGTTTGGAGGTGATCTAAACACCTCCAAACTCAATTATTTTGATCAATACTCCCTGGCTAGTTCTTCTTCCCCGAAACCAATTGAAGAGCAGAGGAGAACCACTACGCTCTCCCCAAATGGCGAACTCCGGCACCAGTAGTAAAATCTCTACACCGTCGACCCCATCCTCCCATAACCCACCTTCAACACCATTCACTCACCACCCATCATCACAATTCACTCCATACCTCTACCAAAACCCATCGCAATGTCAACCTCAACTCCAATCACAGACCTCATCTCCGTTTACCATGTCGCAAGGGGATCCCAGTTATGGACAATATTAAAGTTCATTTACACTCTCTCAACCGTAACCTCAGGCGTTTAGCCCGTACTATCAACCTTATCCGATCACTCAACCTCAAGGTTTTCAACCTCCAAATTACTTTCAGAACTATCTATTCCATGGTGAATCTACTCAGCACAGTCAATTTGACGCAAATACGTCAATACCTATTGAAACAACGGCTCCCCAGAAAGAAAAAGGAAAAGGAAGAAAGAAAAGAGCACCCGCAAAACAAAAACAAAGCGTGCAAGTGTCAGAAAATGCTGAGTTTTTGGATGAGACGGATGATGCTAGAATGCATTGGATAGAAGCAGACTTTACGTACCTCGCAAGGAAATGGGTAACAACTTCTGTCCAAACAAATAGCCGCACAAAAGGTTTTACTTTCTATCAAAAAGTCAACATTGCCTTTAACAGAGACCCCGAGTGCCCCACACGACGATCAAGTGGGTCGACCAAATCTCAGTGGTATGCCCTTAATGCACAATGTGTGGCGTACAAGGGGATAGTTGCTCATGAATGATTTAGGAATAACAACAGAAAAATAGAAGAAGATCGGGTACGCTATGATTTACTTTAACTCAATTTCAATTATTTCTCGCGGATATACACGTTATTTATTTGTATTGGGTAATTTTACGAATTGTAGGAAAACGATGCACACAAAATCTATCAAAGCTTGAATGGCAGCAATGACTTCAAATACCGTGAAGTGTATACAATTTTGGCGCGAGAATCGCGACGGGCCAACCTAAGGGATGATGGGTTGAACCATGCGGTGAATAAACCAAGAAATATAGCCAGGAGAACATCGGACAATTCTTCTCAGGGGAACTCGGTCGGATCAAACAATCTATTGGAGGACCTCAACGGCCCACTTACACCTCAATCTGCGGGCCTAAATTCTGACTTGGATGGTTCATTATATGTGGGTAGAAGCAGGCCCATCGGCCAAAAACTCTATAGAAAGAACCTTGCATCACAAAAGGCAATAGGGGGTATTGCTGCATCTGGTAGTGGCATCCAAATAATGCTCGATAAACTATGGTTGGAGAAGATACAAGCGAAAGAAGAAAAGGAAATAAGAAGAGTAGAAGCAATGCAACACTGGCAAACCAAAATGGATTTGGAGCAAGCAAAGGAAGATTGTAAAATCATGGAGAAAGACTTGAGTACTATTTCTGGACATTAATTGCAATACTATCTGCAAAGGCAAGCTGAGATCATGGAACGTCTGGCCAAAATGGGCGGACCAGGTACTTGAAGTGGTGATAAAATGTAATTTAACTTTGATGTTTTTAGAAGTTTTTTATCTAAGAATGTAGTTTAATAGCCAATAATGTAAACGTTTGAATAATGTACTACCCGAAATTCTACAGTTTGTTTTTGAAATGTTTATTTCTGATAATATTGCGTTAAAACAAATACAAGATCAATATTGCGTTAAAAAAACATGTTTAATAAACTTGTACGACTAAGAGAAACATTAAATTACATCAAGAACACTCAAATAATACAAGAAATAGAGTACTAATTTTGAACATTTTCCTTTACGACTCACAAATGCTCGATTAGATCATCCTTTAGATCAAATTGAAGTTCTCGACTTCGAATCCAGTTCATTTTCGATATAAAAGATTCTATTATTCTGCGTTCGCGTACAATATCGAACCGTTCGGCTTTGATATTTGAGGGCTCGGCCGGATTATAGTCTAAGTATGATGGGAATGCACATCGCTCCTCTTCGATGATCATATTGTGCATTATCACGCATGCCTTTATGACATTTCTCAAAACCTGGGGGTCTCAAAATTTAACCAGATTTTTCACAACATTAAACCAAGATTGTAAAACCCCAAACGCCCGTTCTACGTCTTTTCGGCAACTTTCTTGTTGTTGAGAAAAGAATTTTTGTTTCGCTGTAACCGGATTGGATATGGTTTAGACAAGTGTTCCCCATTTGGGGTATATGTCATCCGTTAGGTAATACCCCATATCATAAGCTTTTCCGACAATTGTATAATTGCAAGGCGGGGCGATACCATCGGCCAGGTCGATAAAAAAATGTGATTGTTGCAGGGCATTGATATCATTGTTAGACCCTGATAATCAAAAAAAAGCATGCCAAATCCAAAGGTCGTGTGAAGCTACCGCTTCAAGAATCAGTGTCGCATTGGGGTAATGACTAGTAAATTGACCGTGCCAAGCTTTGGGAAAAAATTTATATATCCAATGCATGCAATCAAGGCTTCCTAACATGCTGGTAAATCCCCAGGACTCTCCGATAGCTTTTAACTTTTCGACGTCGGCCGCGTTTGGTGCTCAAAGATTTTCCTCGAAAAAAATATGTATAACCGCAACACAAAACCTTTTTACACATAACAAGGTTATGCTTTCTCCTATTTGGATATATTTGTGAAAAAGATCTGCCGCAACAGCGTAGCTTAGGAAACGTAGTACTGCGACTACCTTTTGGTACGGTGATAACCCCATAGTACCAGCATTGTTGGGTTTCTAAACAAAATAATGGTCATGTACAATGACTGCATCGAATAGATGCATAAGCATGTCTCTACTCATACGAAAACGTCGCCAAAATTCCCATGGCTCACATGTGCAATTCGACTTGAAGTAGTCTCGTAAAATGATGTAATGCCCCAATGGGTGATCTCGCTTCTTTCTCTTATCCTTACAGCCCATGACTCTCCCGCCGTAACTCAAAGTTGCATCCTCAACTACTATGTTCACTGCAGCTTGGTGGAGAACGCAAATTACCACCGCACAATTAAAGATAAGATCGTTATCGGAGGACGACGACGATAAACCTGGAGGATCGGGTATGAATGAATCGGATGATGAAAAAGATATTTGAGGCTGTGGAGTTTAGAGATGGGTGTAATACCAGATGGTGAATAAGTTTCTAATAGAAGGGAGAAGTGTAAAAATATGAGAAATGTAAAAGGGGGAGAAGTTGTCGGTCTTTTCCCTAGATTTGGCGGTGAAATGAACACCGCGCAGTGTTTATTTCACCACCAAATCTATATTTGTATTTGACCTCAGTTATAATTTTGTTCGAATAGAATTAGGTTCTATTCGAATAAAAATTCTATTTGAACAAAATTGCCCAGTGCCAAATTGTACAAAATTATTTAAATTTATTCGAACTGACAAATAGTCTGTTCGAATAGACATTGAAAAAACTCTACCAAAAACCTAAAAACTTCACCAAATAGTCTGTAGAAATGTAAAACACCTCACTGCAAATTTATTCGAACAAACAAATAGTCAATTTCAGCAAAAACCAAATAACTTATTCGAATAGACTAAGGGTCATCTACATAATCATACCAGAGGTTATCTATACCTCAGTAATCAATTTATTCGAATAGATATTGAAAAATTCTCCCAAATACCAAAAAATTTCAGTCAATTTCAACATTAGATAATCAAGGCTAATGAACATAAAAAACACCGTCTACTCATAATCATCTACATAATCAAAGCTGAGCTTTTACCTCGTCTAAAAAAACATAAAAAATACATATATCTACTCATAATCATCTCCAGTACCCCACCCTCTGTAGCTAGTACCGCCTCCCCTGGTTCCCAGACCAGATCTACGCTACCTCATCCTCGCGCCACCTCCAGGTAGTAGCGGCACCACCCGTACGTCCTGCCCCCTCCTCAGTTGTAGGTCCTGAACGGACAAAGAAAATTTATAAATATTTTGACAAAATAAATATGACATTAAGAAAGAACACCGCAATAAATACATAAATAAATTACTTACATGGGCATATAGCTGAGGATCAATACTGTTAATTTGCCTGTGGGCAAAGCAAGCTCATCCTCCAACTCCTTGAACCTCTGTGCGTCCTGCGCAAACTCTGCAAGGACGAGTTGTCGCATACCATGAGTTAGGTGTCACAGCTCCTTTGCACCGTAGGAGGAAGACATGGGTGGCGGGTCCCTTAAGCGGATGATAAGGAGCATTTTACGTCGCCCTGTTTACTCTATGTGCCACCCGGGGTCTGGCCCCTCCGCCTCACCAGGCAAACTAAAGTCCTGGGATACGCTATGAACTGACGCTGACGTAACCACCACTGGTGTAATACCAGCTCTGAGTGCAGTCGGTCCAAACAAATCTATATTCCCCATCCTCTAGGAATCTGCCAACATGTGGCCTCCTCTGAAATTTGTTTAGCCCAGTATGAAGCATAAGTCTCTCGCTCCTCCCCTACCACAGACTGCTCACTGTCAAGGAACCCAGCCTATCTTATCTCATGTAAAGCCGCTGGACTAATATGTGGCGACATGCTAAGCGGAGGATCCAAAGGAATACGTGCCTCGCCTTCCAACTGCCTCTAGCATCTATCCCCAAGTAATATTCACAGTTTTCATTTGGTACTTGAAGTGGCATCCTTTTACGGGATAGGAGTTTTGCAGTCAGTACGTCCTCTATCTCAGACACTTCAGACTCTAACCAAGGTTCCCAGGTGATCATCCCAATCGTGCGGTGGTCAATGTGGTATCTGCCTAAAATAAGCAGATTGGTTGCCTGCTTATTTGTTTTCCTCCTGTTCCCCCTCTCTCATGCTCTGAGGCGCGGATAGGCCAATAACTTTACCTCTTCCTTGACTATAGGGTGACCAACCCAACAATACTCGTAGAACCAATACTGTATTTTGGAATAACATAAAAAATAATAAGAATTGATATTTAAGACGTTTATTGGAAGATATTTGATTTGTAAAAGGAAAAAGTGCTAGTGTACCGTAAGAAGTTGGACAAATTCAGTGATGGCACCCCCGGTCGTGACTGCGGTATCCAAACCATGGTGCAGGGAATCAAGAATAGAAGAACCCCAATCATATTGGGCAGCCGAGTCCAAATCGGCCACTGCCGCGAGATATTCAAGCGGGACGGTATCGTTGGCCGTTTGGAACCATAAATGTCCCATCATGAAGAGGATAAAAGCACGAGCAATAGTAATAGCATCCTCCCGATCAGCTGTAACGGTCAAGAACATCCTCATATGTGCAATGCTGACGTTCTCACTCTTTATATGGCTGGAATCAATGTTGGGGGGCAATTATCTCGTATTAGATAAAATAGACCATGTGTCGTTATACGACACTTCTGTCGGATATCGGCAGATTGACAATGATATCAGCATAGTAAAATCGAGAGTAGTGACTCCTATCTCTGCACAAGAGAATAGAAACGTGTGTGTGGTCGGCCACCAACGCTCTATCAATGCCTGAATTAGCCGATTATTCGAATTGCCCAAGCGTATATCCATAAACTGCCCGAAAATATTAACCATGGTGTCCCTTATATAGAATTGTGGCAATATCCATCCATACTTTTAACACTGTAGTGAATGTGCCGTGCACACGCATCGAATCCCGATTATGTTCATTGAGGCATTTTTTCAAACACTTGATTTATGGAAAAAACAAATTCATAATTACACTAAAACTTACCGTGAGTTCCTTTCCCGTGTAATAGATGTGACTGACTCCGTCTGAGAGTTGGGTAATATACCTCCGCGGGAAGTTTTCTTGGGTTGGGTTTGGTTTAGATTGGGGTTGGACATCTTTAAATTCTACTCGTTTTTTCTTCCTTCCGGACCTCGAACGAGTTAAAGCACGCTCTGGATCACTTGTTTCTCTAAACCCAGGCATAATACTAGGGTGTGGTTCTCCCTCTGGCATATGCATTTTGATTTTGTTAGAATCACTAATTTTTTTACCAGGGATTTTGAGAGATAGCTAGATGTAAAAATATGGAAATAGTCAAATTGGGAGTGAGTTTTACTAACTGTTGAAGCGGCAGTGTTTGGAACACCGCGCGGTGTTTTAATCTCCTCAAAATAAAAAATAAAAAAAATTACACGTTGGCAAACTTACACTGGCTGCTGGGAGAGGTCGGGTATGAGTTATGGGTTTGGTGGGCTAGGGTGTCAGAACTCATACCCAAACCCACACTCGCTGCTTAAGATGCTCAAAAATCATTTAAAAAAGATAAAGTGATTCAATAAAGCCTACTGCATCAGTTAGCACTATATATATATATATATATATATATTGGAGATAAACAATTATCAATTTGGCATATGGAGAAAAGAAAAGAAGGTATAGTCCACCTATACAATTGATAACACACCTACTAATGAAAAGGAAAAGAAAAAATACACACCTGAAGTACTATCTATTATACATTAGGTAACAGTGTTTTTCATAAAGGCATATCTGCCATTGTCTCAGGAATAAAGAGGGGCTGAGATTTGTGGGGAGGAGGGAGATGGACGGCCTAGATTACTTCTACTCTTATTACCTATGGGTATTTTGGGCAAAACACTGAAAATAGGTAGTTTAGTCTTAGTCCATCTGTATCTCTCAACAACTTAGCCCGACTCTTCACCCTCCCAAAGTCATCTCATCATCTCTCCCAAAGAAGGTCTCTCCCATCAGTTCTCTTTCTAAGCATGGTTATCTCTCTCTCTCTCTCTCTCTTTCAGCTATACTTGTTGTAGTATTATAAGGATTCACCTTTAAGATTCTCCAATGGGCTTGGCTTGGGTTTGCTCTTGACTTGGTCTTTACTCTCCAAATGGCTAGTATTAAAGACCTGATCTTTGGGACTTTAAAATGCATGTACATTATGAATAAAGCCGTTGCACGACTCCTCTATATATATCCATTGGAACAGCACTTTTTAAATATATAACACAAAATGTCTTTCTCTCTAAGCACTATTCATTTCTCTCTCCCAACTTGATATTATGGTTTACCTTAAGGTGTTACCATCGTTTACGTAGACTTCCTGGTGTGAAGCTACAGTATACCTGCCCGTTGAATCCTGGGAGAGTAGTAGAGTTACGTCGAGATACTCTTTAAAGAGAGTGCGACCCACGCCTCGAGCTCTAATTCTCTCACTGAACTTGTTGTTGTTATTTCCTAGATTGAAGAAAACTCTCGGTTGCTGTGTCATCTCCTTCTTGTTGTTCCAGATTATTCGGTACTGTTGTAAAAGAAGAATTATTCTTGCTGTTTCAGATTATGCAAGCTATAATTTCAAATTATACAAGCTGCTATTTTCAGACCTTGCTGTTTCCTTTCTTTCTTTGTTCTTCAAGAAGAACTTGTTAGCTGTTACTTCTATTGTTGTTGTTAAAAAGGGGAACTACACCTTGCTGTTTATAACTGAACTCGAACTAAGATTGTTGTAGCTATTTTCAAAACCAAGTTGTTATTGCTATTTTTAAAATCAAGTTGTTGTTGCTGTTGTTTGAAACCAAGTTGTTGTTGTTGTTGTTTAGACCTCACTTACTGTTGTCCATTACTGCTGGGAATTGTGTAATCATTTCCGGTACTTCAGACTTCTACTACTTACCGTTCCGCATTTGGGGAAAGCATATTTATAGGTTACTTACATTTTATTCTATAATTTTAAAGAGTATATATTCTCTGTAATATGGCTCTTACCTCAGAAGTGCTGAAATTTAATTCTAACAAACCCTCTAAGTTTGATGGTCTCAACTTTAAGAGAAGGAAGAACAAAATGTTCTTTTATCTCATACTTAAGGAAGTGGCTTATGTTCTAGAACAAGAATTCTCAATTAAACCTCCCGTTCCTGTACCTGCGGTAGACCCAGATCTGATTACAAATGAATATGACAAAACCTTAGAATCAATTTCAAACTGGACTGAGGCTGACTTGAAATGCCAAAATTTTATCTTGAACGGTTTAGTAGATGAACTGTACGATTACTATCTACAGTCCGAAACGGCGAAAGCCGTTTGAGAAGCATTACAGAGGAAGTATGATACAGAAGAGGCAAGCTCTAAAAAGTTTACAGTAAGCCGATATCTCAAGTTTACTATGATCGACGATAAGTCGGTAATTACCCAATCACATGAGTTGTAACGAATTACGCATGAGATCGTATCCGAAGGGATACCTCTTGATGAACAATTTTAGGTTGCCGTGATGATTGACAAATTACCGCCTAATTGGAAAGACTATAAAAATATCCTACGACACAAGTCAAAGGAACTTACCATGAAGAACTTGATTACTCATCTTAGGGTTGAAGAAGAATCTAGAAAACAAGACCTGAAAGAGAAAATCCTTTTTGTTCAAACCAAAGGGAAGGTCCATCTGAAACCTAAAGGGAAACCTTTTAAGGCTAAGAATGGTGGTAATCGGAACAACCGTCCTAACAGTGGTAATCTAAATAACCGTCAGAAAAATGGACACCAGAATCCTAATAAGGGAGCGAACCAACAAGCCCTACCATATAACGGAACAGTTTCTATTGTGTACTTCAAATGTAACAAGCCTGGACACATATCTAGAAACTGCTGGAACCTCAAACCTGTTTCTCAGGCGAACTATACCGAAGAGCCCTTAGTGGCTATGATCATAGAGATCAACATGGTCGGTGGAACCAATGGGTTATGGGCTGATTCAGGTGCTTCTAGGCATGTATGCTATGAACGCAATTGGTTCAAGACCTATAAGGAAATTGAAGACCAGAAGGTGCTACTTGAGGATTCTCATTGCACCAAAGTGCTAAGCATTGGAGATGTTGAACTGGTATTTACCTCTGGAAGGACAGTGACTCTGAAGGATGTGATGCACGCTCTTGAAATGAGGACGAATCTTGTTTCTGGCTATCTTCTTAACAAGGTAGGATTTCAGCAGATCATTGGCTCAGATCAGTACATTTTGACTCAGGGTGGGATTTTTGTGGGAAAGGGCTTTGCTTGTAATGGAATGTTCAAATTGAGTATTGAAATGAATAAATCTGCTTCTGCTTACTTATTGTCTTCTTTTAATATTTGGTACTCTAGACTATGTCATGTTAATAAGAAGCTAATACATAATATGAGTAAACTAGGTATGATCCCTAAAGTAGATTTAAACGATTTTGATAAATGTCAATCTTGTAGTCAAACTAAGATTACTAAAACCTCACATAAAAGTGTTGTAAGGGAATCACAACTTTTGGATTTAGTACACTCTGACATTTGTGAAATGGACGGTACATTAACTCGAAATGGTAAAATATATTTAATAACTTTTATAGATGATCATTCAAACTATACTCAGGTTTACCTGATGCGTCACAAAAGTGAAGCTATAGATATGTTTAGGACCTATGTAACAGAGGTGAAAAATTAGTTTGACAGACACATTAAAAGATTTTGTAGTGATAGAGGCACAGAGTATGATTCACATGAATTTCAAAACCTGTATGAATCCTTAGGGATTATACATGAAACTACTGCTCCTTATTCTCCAAAATCTAACGGTAAAGCTGAACATAAAAATAGAACATACACTGAGCTGATAGTTGTTATTTTACTTAGTTCTGGATCACCCAAATCTTTATGGGGTGAAGCCTTATTATCTGTTTGTCATGTTTGAAACCGTATTCCTCATATCACATCTGAATTATCACCTTATGAAATTTAGAGGAAAAGAAAACCTAATATTAGCTATTTTAAGGTTTGGGGTTGTTTAGCCTATGTTTGTAAACCTGATCCTAAACAGATAAAACTAGCTAGTAGAACTATAAAATGTGTTTTCATTGGTTATGTTATTAATAGTAAAGCTTACAAATTTTTTGATATTAAGAATAATATAATTATTGAATCACTTGATGTTGATTTCTATGAGGATACGTTTCCCTACTTACTGAGGGACAGTGAGGGTAGTAGTGGGGGTTCTCAACCTTTTACGTCTTCGACCACTAATCTACCTCAAGTAAACGTTCCTAGAGCTGTTAATTCTCACGATACAGATCCAGAACTTCATAAAGGTAAACGTTTAAAAATTGTTAAGGATTTTGGTAATGATTTTGTTGTACATACCTTAGAGTCGGACCCCAATACTATCAGAGAAGCGTTAACCTCAGGTGACGTTAATTTATGGCAAGAGGCCATTGATGATGAAATGGATTCTCTTACTACAATTGAGACTTAAGAGTTATTTAACTTACCTCCTGGTAGTCGTTCTATTGGGTGTAAATGGCTATTAAGGAGGAAACTTAAACCAGATGATACTATAGATAAATATAAGGCAAGACTTATTGCAAAGGGATATGTGCAAAAGGAAAACATTAATTTCTTTGACACATATTCCTCAGTTACTCGTGTGACAACCATTAGAGTATTATTGACCGTTGCTGCCATGCACGATTTGTTTATTCACCAAATGGATGTAAAAACCATATTTTTAAATGGAGAGCTTGAAGAAGAATTATATATGGATTAGCCTGAAGGCTTTGTGGTATCTGGTGAGGAACACAAAGTCTGCAAGCTGAACAAGATCTTATACGGTCTAAAGCAAGCTCCAAAATAGTGGCACGACAGAATCGACCAATTACTTCTTTCAAATGGTTTTAAGATTAACGTTGTTGATAAATGTCTATATTATAAAGTATCTGGTAAAAGTTGCATTATGATATGTCTATACGTTGATGATCTACTTATTTTTGGTTCTACACTTGATATCGTTTTAGAGACCAAAAACATGCTTAACAATAATTTTGATATGAAGGACCTAGACGAGGCTAGTATAATTTTAGGCATGAAGATCACACGCACAGACAATGGTATTATTCTTGATTAATCTCATTATATTAAGAAGATCTTGATGAAGTACAAATATTTTGACCCTAGACCTGTTTGTACTCATTGTGATCCACAAGTTAAACTTTTAAAGAACTTGGGGGAGGCAGTTAGGCTAAAAGTTTACGCAAGTATTATTGGTAGCTTTCGCTATGCTACGGACTATACTAGACCCGATATAGCTTATGATGTAGGGGTTCTATGTAGATTTACAAGTAACCCAAGCTTGACGCACTGAGGTGCTATTAATAGAGTTATGCGGTACCTGAAAAGGACCATAAACTTGGGTTTACACTATCAGAAGTTTCCCGTGGTCCTTGATAGATTTAGCAATATAGATTGGAACTCATTTTCAGATGATTCCAAAGCCACCAGCGGATACGTGTTTAGTATAGCTAGAGGGGCAGTTTCTTAGAGATCCAAGAAAGAAACAATTCTAGCTCAGTCGATTATGGAGTCTGAGTTAGTAGCACTAGCTGCAGCTAGTGAGGAGGCAAGTTGGTTGAAAGACCTCTTGTCTTATATTCCTTTGTGGAATAGGCCTATACCGCCGATACTGATCCACTTAGATAGTACTGCTGCAATAGCCAGAGTACAAAATAATTACTATAATGGTAAGAAGTTAGCGATACGTTGCAAGCACAGTACGATGAGAGGTAACCTCACATCTAGTACTGTTGCAGTGGAGCACATATTTAGGAATGGGGCTAAAGCCTGCTATAAAATCACAAGTGGTGGGAACCCAACCTAAATAACTGGAAATCCCAAGAAATAGGTTCAATGGGGAAAACAAATCACTGTGATATAGAATCATACAAATAAAGAGCTTGTCACTCTAGAGTTCATCTCGCTGTACATAAATGTAAATATGCATGATATCTTGAAGCGAATGCTAGGCTGAGTTTTCTTAAACTCTTAATGAGTTTTATATCTCATTCTTTGAGTGGGGTGTCTAGCTACAAGAACACTCTTCAAAGACTCACCAAGGTGATTGTGGAAGTATGGCCACTTCCTATGAGAAATTAGGCTAAATTCTCTAAAGCTTTCACCTATACTGGGATTAAGTACATGGCCGAAATATGCTGGCATTTAGGAATTGTACCTGGTAGGGTGTTATGTAGTTTTCCTCACTGTATAAAAGTGAATAATGAGTTCAAGACTCTGATTACTTATTATTCTTATACTTTGAAGATTATCCACTACGTAAAGGTTCAAGTCTAAGGATACATTTACTTATGTACATCTCTATATATCGAAATCGTTATCTCGTTTTTTTCTCCTTCAGAAAGTTTTTTAAAAGTGGGAGATTGTTGGTTTTTTCAAAAAACTCCTTGGGCTTGGGCTTACCTTTATGATTCTCCTATGGGCTTGGGTTTGTTCTTGACTCGGTCTTTACTCTCCAAACGGCTAGTATTGAAGACCTGATTTTTGGGCCTTTAAAACGGATGTACATTATGGATAAAGCCGTTGCACATCTTCTCTATATATATCCATTGGAACACCACTTTTTAAACATATAACACAAAACTTCTTTCTCTCTGAGCACTATTCATCTCTCTCTCCCAATTTAATATTACGGCTTACCTTAAGGTACTACCATCATTTACGTAGACTTCCCGGTGTGAAGCTACAGTATTCCTGCTCATTTTATCCTGGGAATAGGGTCGACGCTGGGGTAAGGCAAGTAAAGCCGTTGCTTTAAACCCCACATCTTGGAGGGCCCCCAATTACTTTTTTCTTTAGTATATATTATCCATATTTTGAAGTCTCACCCTGACTCTCTCTCACAAAACTGATAATTTACAATAAGATAAAGGGGGCACAAAACAAATATTTTAAATATACAAAGTGAAATATACAAATATTATTCAATCTTAAAATCTGAAAATAAAAACAATCTCTCTCTCTCTGTGATTGTTTTCAAGGACGGAGAGATTACGCGAAGGTCTTCGGTATGACTTGAGATGGTATGTCATTGTTTTTTATTTGTATTCGTGAAATTTTTTGATAGATCTAAACAATGTCGTTGGAAATTGTAGTTTTGGTGATTTAATTTTGTTAGATTATGAGGATAATAAATTTACTGAAAAACAAGCAGTCTGTCAAATTTTTCCATTAGGTTCTGACTTTGTTGTCGTAAACTTTGCATTACTTAATGTAGTGTAATTTATTTTTCTCTACTTTGTTTGTTTGTGGAGGTTTTTTTGTATTTGGGAAGATGATGTGCTAATTAATGTGGTGAAACACTATGACCGTCATGCAATCAGTAAATATTTCCAAATTCTTGGTAAACTTGGACACAAGATGGGTCTCTATGGTTGTACTGATGGTCACATTGTATGTGTTTAATATGTTGATTGGCTTTGGTATCTTAAGTTTTAGATTTTGACAAGGGAGGGTCCGGAGGGAGGGCTTGCAATTTTGCAAAAGGATATAGGGGCGCCCCTATGTCTAAAAATTAATTTCATTTATCATTTTGGTAAGTGTATAATAGACTGGAGTATAATCTAATTTGCTTCTTTATTTGGTATTTGTACTATAAACGTCACTCTCAGTTTGGATCTGTTGTTAATCCACTGTTTTTATCCTAAAATTTTATCACTTCTTATCCTAGATCATTCGAATTTTTTGCTTTTGATCCATCGCTCTGATGTGGTACTTTATTTTAGTGTGGGACTTTTCATTCTCATCATAATTTACATTAGTAACATTACTTTGATTAGTTTCTCAATCTCTTGATTCTCTTCACTAATTTGCAATATCAAAATTCAGAGAAACCCTAACTTTACTTGATTATTTCTCTAATGGGTAATTAAATAATTAATTAATGC
Organism: Kingdonia uniflora; assembly: GCA_014058105.1. NCBI lineage: Eukaryota > Viridiplantae > Streptophyta > Magnoliopsida > Ranunculales > Circaeasteraceae > Kingdonia > Kingdonia uniflora. The sequence continues at coordinate 187,743 of JACGCM010000779.1, read as the reverse complement.
TTATTTTAGTTTTTGCAGTGGATTGCGGCACAGTCACTCGAGTGACGAGTCTTACTATTTTTCATTGCTACGTTACTTTGCTTCTCATTGGGTTTTTTTTTATCATTGGACATCGGTACGCTTGAAAACTTTACTACTGTTAATTTAAATGTTGTGTTCTTCAATTCTATTTGGATTTAGTTATCTATACTTTATTAGTTTTCAACTATTTTGTGATACTATGTATCAGTATTATGTAAAATGTTGTTTTGGGATTTTTGTTAGTAAATTTAGTAATTTAGTTGTCTCAAGTTATAGCTAAATGTTTAAAGTCTGAGGCTTGAAAATATTTTTTTTTTAGACAATGCTGAAGCGTAAACAAGATTGTGGACATGAGAAAAGACTCGAGAAGAAAAAGAAAGACAAATTGACCAATTCTCAAGTTGGATCTCTTAATAAATATTTTAGGAAAATTCAACAACTGGGGACTTCAAATAAAGGTTTGGTCACTGAAATTGTTTCTGAGGGTCATGAGGATGTAAATATGGGTATTGCTGGAGATCTTGGAAATTAAGATATTATTGAGGAAACCGAAAACATTATTGAAGAAGTTGGGAATGAGAATAATATTGAAGAAGTTAAAAATGAGAATGCGAATAATATTGAAGAAGTTGACGAGGAAAATGTTGATGAAGAAGATGATAATGATAATACTCAAGTTTTGCCCATTATCAATTATGATCCTGGAACTTGGGAGAGGGTTGATCAGTCGTTAAGGGACTCATTAGTCAAAAAAGGTCTCATTAAAGTCCTAAAAGATAAAGAATCATTTCCAAAAGATGTTCGGAAAAGACACTTTGCTTCCACATATTATATACGTTATTTACCTAATGGGGACAAACAAGATAGGAAATGGCTTGTATATTCAGATTGCTCGAATAAGGTATTTTGTTTTTGATGCAAGTTGTTTAAACACGAAAAAATGACTACTTACTTGGCAGAAGGAGTTGATGATTGGAGTAATTTTATTTCCAAGCTTAAATCCTATGAGACTAGTAATGAACATCTTATTAATATGAGCACTTGGATTGAGTTGGAAATACGCTTGAAGAAGAATATAACGATCGACAAAATTGAACAAGATCGAATTCAACATGAAAGAGAACGTTGGAAGCAAGTATTGGTGAGAATAATCGGGTGGTGAAAACACTTGCTTGCAATAATTTAACTTTTCGTGGGAAGAATGAGAAAATCAATGAACGCAATAATGGACTTTTTTGTAAGTTTATTGAAATGATTGTGGAGTTTGATCCGATAATGAAAGAGCATGTTCGAAAAGTTAAAATAGAAAAACTTCATACTCATTATTTGAGTCACGAAACGCAGAATGAGTTGATACTCACATTAGCCGATGAGATCCAAGTTTCAATCATCAAAAAAATTCAAGAATCGAGATATTTTTCGGTTATCTTGGATTGCACTCCGGATATGAGTCATGTGGAACAAATGTCACTTGTTATACGATGTGTAGATGTTTCGGAGAGTCCAATAAAGGTTGAAGAGTTCTTTATTAAATTTTTGAAAGTGGACGATACATCGGGTCTTGGACATTTTAACAAATTGGAAGAGGTATTAAAAGCTCTTCAACTCGACATTGATGATGTTAGGGGACAAGGATATGATAATGGGTCAAATATGAAAGGGAAGCACATAGGTGTTCAAAAAAGAGTACTTGATGTAAATCCGAGGGCCTTTTATACGCCTTGTGGTTGTCATAGTCTCAATCTTTTAATATGTGACATGGTTAATTGTTGCACTAAAGCATCACATTTTTTTAGAGTTATACAACGGTTATATAATTTGTTCTCTTCTTCTACACAGTGGTGGCAAGTTCTTAAAGACCATGTAAGTGGATTGTCATTGAAGCCTTTGTCTGCAACACGTTGGGAAAGTCATATTGAAAGTGTTAGGGCAGTAAGATTTCAAACTTCGAAACTAAGAAATGCGCTAGTTCATTTATCAAATACTACTAAAGATTCTAATGCAAAGAGCGAAGCAAATAACTTGGTTACTATTGAAATCGAGAGTTTTGAGTTTTTGGTTGGGTTATGCATTTGGTTTAATTTATTAAACGTTGTTAATGTTGTAAGCAAATTTCTGTAGAGTGAAGATATGGATATTGATGTTGCTATAACCCGTTTTGAAGAACTCACAATTTTCTTTAAAAATTATAGAGAAAATGGTTTCCAAGCTTGCATGGCTAAAACGAAAGAGATTGCAATTGAATTGAATGTTGAACCGATGTTTCGTGAAAAGCGGAAAATTCGTAGAAATGTGCAATTTGATGAAACTAGAAATGATGAGGGTCATGTGGTATTATCAGCTGAAGATGATTTTAGAGTGAATTACTTATTGTATATTTTAGATAAAGGTGGTATCAAGGTTAAGACTCGGTTTGAACAATTTAAAGAGTACGGAGAAAAATTTGGTTTCTTGTTTGATTTGAAGAACTTTAGATCTACAAGTGATAAAAAAAATTGAAGAATTATTGTTTAAAGCTTGAAGGTTATCTGAAACATGACATGCGGTCTGATATTAATGGGAATGAGTTATTTTCAGAACTAGATGTATTGAAATTTGTTTTACCGGAGAAGATAACAAAAGCAATTGATGTGCTTAATTATATAAACTCCAGTCATAGAGAATTAAATTTCCCAAATACTTGGATTGCGTACAGAGTGGTGTTAACGATTCCGGTTACGGTTGTATATGCTGAAAGAACGTTTTCAAAGTTGAAGTTGATTAAATCCTACCTCCGGTCAACAATGCCACAAGATAGATTGAATGGATTAGCTTTGTCATCAATTGAATATGATATGGTCGCTAAACTTGAATATGGAAGCATCATTGAAAATTTTGTTGCTCAAAAACCAGAAGAAAGATTCAAGCACGCCGATATATTTAGTTTTTTGTGTTTTTTTTTTTTGAAGTGGATCGTGTTATCTATAAAGCACCAATACAATTTTTCCCCCTTCTAGAATGTAACTTTTGATTCGGTTATCTATTAATGAAATGAATCGCCATATTTTGCTAAAAAAAAAATTTGAAGTAATTTTTTATTTTAAATATACATAATGGGCACCATTTTATTGGTTCGCTTTAGGGAATCAGAAACCTAGCACCGGCCCTGCCTGGGAGAGTAGTCGAGTTACGTCGAGATACTCTTTAGAGAGAGTGCGACCCACGCCTCGAGCTCTAATTCTCTTACTGAACTTGTTGTTGCTATTTCCTAGATTGAAGAAAACTCTCGTTTGTTGTATCATCTTCTTCTTGCTGTTCCCGATCATTCGGTGCTGTTGTGAAAGAAGAACTGCTCTTGCTGTTTCAGATTATGCAAGCTATAATTTCATATTATACAACCTGCTGTTTTCAAACCTTGTTGTTTCCTTTCTTTATTTGTTCTTCAAGAAGAACTTGCTGTTGCTTCTCTTGTTGCTGTTAAAAAGGGGAACTACACCTTGCTGTTTATAACTGAACTCGAACTAGGATTGTTGTAGCTATTTTCGAAACCAAGTTGTTGTTGCTATTTTCGAAATCAAGTTGATGTTGCTGTTGTTTGAAACCGATTTGTTGTTGATGTTGTTTAGACCTCACTTACTGTTATCCATTATTGCTGCAAATTGTGTAATCATCTCCGGTACTTCAGACTTCTTCTACTTGCCGTTCCACATTTGGGGGAAGCATATTTACAGGTTACTTACATTTTATTCTACAGGGTTTACTTCTTCGAGTGTATAGTGAAGCATCATGTGCAGTTGTTACAAGAGCTTCACCTTCACTTCCCTTTTTCGAACACTAAGTTGTTCAATTAAGGAGGCAAACCCGTAAGAACTTGAAGCAATGACTCTAAATTCCAACCCTACATTGCGGGATCTCACAAAATTTACCATTTTTGATCCCAACAATGGCAGAAATTGAAGAATTTCAAAAGCAAGAACAACGTGAAGAAAGAACTCTCAATCTCTTTCGTGAATCAATGATAGATCAAGGTATCCCATTCTCTACATTTCAATGTTTCTTGATCTGTCTGTGATCGCTTATTTTGCTTCGTTCTCTTAACAGAGTTATTGAAAAGTCAACGCAAAAGAACAAAGAGGCGTTTAATGAGGTAGATGAAATTCCCAAGAGTAATCCCTCATGTAATTCTTCAGCTCCAAGATGAAAGTTTGGAAGAAAATGCCATCAGACTACTCAACAGATTTATTCAAGAGGTACTCTTTTTTATTCAAATTGTTTCTTATTAGAGTCTTGGGCTCAAATTGGTGTCTGGGGTTTGATGTTTAAGCGTTTAAGGTCGCGCATTTACTTGGGTTTTCTAAATTTTGATTTGGGGTTCTCTCAAAAATAATGTTATAAGAACTTAATTATGTTTTTACAGCTTGGGTATTGGTAGATTATTGCAGAACTTACAAAGGGTATTGATATTTTGCAAGTTTTCTACCATTTGGTTAGCAATTCAAAAATTGATCAGACACAACCATTGAGATATTTGTTGGTGTGCCTACATAAAATATGAAGAAGCTAATTGAAAGCGTATCACAAGCATTAACTAACTTGAAAGAACAGCAATCATATAATACACTCAGCAAACAAGCATTAACCACAGGATTACAAATTTTTAATCAAAATCATAGTAAAACATTGATATGAATAGCGTCAAATAGAAAACGGTGTTCCAACACGTAAGATTCAATGAGAAAAAAATGTAGAAGAAAACCACAACACAAATACTCAAACCTTGCACATGATCATTCGGATATTACTTGAGCAGAAGAACATGACCGGCCCATTAAGTATAACATCCTGCCATAAAAGAAGCCTTTCTTAGAGAAAACTAACTCAAAGCTTTCATTCGTTTCCATCAAGCTTTCCAGGTAATGCATTTAGATGGAGGGATAAATGCAACATCCATTACATCTCCGATAAAAAAACCACACAAGCTCCATTTGTTTTCCCTTTCCTGAATGATATATATTCACTTCTTTGAAGTGACGCCGTAAATAATTGAGAGAAAGATGCGTCCAGCTTTGATTTGGAAGATCTATCAATCTCATGGGATTCTCAGTCTAAAACTGAAATCAAGAACACAAGAAAAATCATACAAATGATGGTAGTAAATATATAATATGATTTTTTATTTCAAATAAAAAGTATGCTGTATAAATTGAATGGAGAAGAAGAAACGAATTTCGTATACCTTTAAGGACACAGAGCATGCATTGGAACTTATTCGAAGAACCTCTAAATGAACAGAGAAACTGAGTATGTGACTAAGTATGCGAACTAATATCTCTTTACCGCCCACAAACATTTCTTTGCAAGATCAGCCCCAGAAAATCCAGGTGTTCCACTCGCAATGACCATCAAAACCACATCGTCACCTTTAAGAACCTATACATTTTATAATAAAAATTATAGATTAGCAACTTAAGGTGAAGCAGAAATTCAAATTAATTTATTGTTCCCTAATCAAAGCATAGTAACGATTCCGGATATGTCTGTAATTCTGTCAATATGGAGAAACCCCTTTAACTCTTGGAAAACTGTCTATATACAAAATCAGAGATGAGAAATAGGAATACCAATTAAACATGTAAAAACATATCTTTAGGTCGAATAAATGCAATCTATATAATATACTGAAAAGAAGATCTCGAATCTATCTAAACATTAAAGGAATTAAAGGATATAATATATGATGCCATCAATAATTGGCTACAACAATACAATACCTATTTATATAGGAAATCTGTTGATAAAATGCCAAGCAAAAATAAATAAATAAATTCATTTAGTGTGCCACCGACAAGATAGTACAGCAATAATGTGGCGTCTAATTGTGATTGTTAGGCAATTGGATAAATCTGAAAATAATCGTGAATTAATAGTAGTACTGAATTGCTGATTTTGAGTAGTACTCTGGTCAGATGAAAATCATCTTAAAACGCGATGGAGAATTTTACGAAGGGATCCTATCAGCATGTACCTACCATATTTTCATCTAAAGAATTTTCCAGAAGTCCAATACCATGGTAGTATGGTACTATAAATTTCCTATAAATAAGTGGCTAATACCTTCGACATATGGGCTTCCATAATCTGTCTCCGTTCCTCAACATCTGGATTGGGGACAACAATGTTTCGGTCAAAACGTCCCGGCCTGATAAGTGCTTTGTCTAAAGACTCTGGGAAGTTGGTCGCAGCAATCACAATAATCCCTTCATTTTGTTTAAAACAATCCGACTCTACAAGCAATTGATTCAAAGTCATCTTCATGTATTGTTGATCTTTTGGGTTACGACTCCCACCAATTGCATTTATCTCATCAATGAAGATTATACAAGGATTTCGCTTCTTGGCCGCTGCAAAAAGATCCCTCACTCTCCTGGCTCCCATACCAACAAACATATCTTTGAACTCACTGCCACTACACGAGAAGAAAGGTACTCCAGCTTCTCCCGCAATGGCCCTTGCCAACATAGTTTTCCCTGTACCTGGTGGACCTACAAGCAAAATACCTTTTGGAAATCGCTATGACAGAAAGAAAAAGTAAAGGTATAGAGACCAGTTTCAAAGAATATATATTGTATAAATATAATTATGCTATCACCACAAAAAATGGGTGAAAGTAGAACCGCAGTGATAAATGAAATAATTATACAATAACAAAAGAGATGTGCTACCAACTAATTTTGAATCAATAATAACCCACATGAAACTCTAAATATTTGTATTGTCAAGTAAATTGCGTGCATCTATTTACCTTTAGATCTCGAAGATAATGGACAATTTCTTCTAGCTCAGCTTTTGCCTCATCCACATCCTTGACATCAGTAAACTTTGTGTTGGATTCCATGCTAGGCTGTACTTCTTCCTTCTGCCCCAGCCCTAAAAAATATTATCAAAGAAAAACCACTTAATCAATTTTAGAAGTGTATTTGAAACAAATTCTGGATCACTAGATGAAGCATCTAAAAATTATCAAGCAGAATCCAATACCTTTACTTATTCCTCTATCCTCAATTAACGCTCCAACACCTGAAATTAGGAGAAAGGCTAGAGCAATAGCTCGGAATGTACACCATAACTGCTCTTTGAACTGCCCACCTTCTGATGTCACCATATGAAGCGGGGTACTAGCCGTTCCAAGGGCACCATCTTTTGCAGACTTCCCTGCATTCCTTAAAGCTGAAAGGCCACCAATACTTTCCACCTCTGCAAATAAATTCTGATTCTCTCCTCTCCTTTCTCTGATATTGACAGTACATGTTTATATTTCTTTTTGGACATTTTTGTTAGGCAAGTCCACATACACCGGGGAGTGGATACGTTTTGTTGCATGTGATGGAAGAAATGGATGGTGATCGCAGTGTTTGGTCGTATGTATCTCACTCCTACGTTGTATTTCACTATTCATCTTCCTATGTCTACCAACTCTTTGAACCATGATGCCAACAAATTGTCTTAAAACTGTTACTAAAAGTGATATCTGTTGTAGGTATGCTGAAGGTGGGATGGGCGCAGATTGTAACAGATGTGGAGGTATATTTGCGCACACTTCTTACTGTTACTTAGCCATGCTAATATATCTCGATTAAGGAAACAAAATGCGAATATCAACTATTGCATAAACTAGAAAAGATACCAAAAACATGATTTTATGTCATTATTAGCATTCTTCAGATGTTATCATGGTTCAGAATATCCAAGAAAACTCCAACTTTTCTTTTGTGTATCATTATTCAGTATATATCATGATATATCTACTCATGATATATTTTACTCTATTTTTGCATCCTTTTTAAATAAAAAAATTCTAAATTATTTTACGATATATTGGCTGCTATATCGCGGCAATATATCATTTTATTGGTGCTTTTGACAAACACAAAATTTAGTCAGAAAATGATATTTCGAACCATGAATTCAGTGCATATGCTAAAGAAGAACGTTATTGTTAAAACGCTGATCAGTATAAGAACTTTAAAGCTCAAAATATATCGTTAGATCATCACCTACTGGATACCTATCCGCATCTATCCAGTTGGATATAATGGTCACCCTTTGCATATGCATTAAGGACTGTCTATACCTTGCCTAAGTTTAGATATTCCAATTCATACCATTTTGTCTACTTTTCTTATTCAATGATGGAAGGGAACATTTTTACGCAAAAAATGAAGGGGTCGTAAAATAATTATTTTTTAGCTATTTATATATTTCTAACAGTAACGTAATCGTTGTGGCGACTTTTGCTAGGAGTGGTGGGAAAAGGTCATTTTTCTTTTCTTAATAGGTTTCATGGAGGAACATCTAAAGATTACAATAGTGGAGGAATCTTTGATATTCTATCTTCATTATTTTCATCTGTAGGTCCTTTGATGAGCTTGAAACAAAGATGTTGTAGGCCAAGAAACTACAGATCAGAACTAAAAAAAACTGGAAATATTTTAAATTACAATATGAACTAATGAAGTCAATGAAATATCTGATGATCGCTTGGGTTTGAGCTAAATTTTAGCGAACTACAAATAATGACCGTTATAGCAGGTGTTAAGGGTTAGGGATAAGGTTTTTGTTTACAAATAATTTTCGGATGAATATTGCCATATTGGTTTTTGTTTATTGCTAAGAGTGAAACTGTGATTGCTTACAAAAAAGAAAACCACGAAGATGAGATACTCTAAAGAACGGAAGGAAGGAGATGTTGATAGATGGCGGAGGTAAGGGCGAGAAAGTGTATGGATAGGAAAAGAAGAATGCACAATGAAGAAACTGAATGTTATGAATTTGTCGATGTGAGAATGTTGTTTAGTTAGATGGTAACTGCGAGTCTGCGATTGCAAGGTCAAGGAAACTAGAGAAATATTAATGTTATAAATTGGATGTTAAGGATACTTGAGATAATGACCTACAACAATGGTGGCAGAGAGTGTTTTAGATACCTGGAGGACCGGGACGTCATCTTCGTCAAAGCATTCCATTAGTACGTCATATTACTCACTTTCTGTGAGATCCTTTCATTACAATTTATTTGGTGGTTGTGTTGTTTCTCTCTTTATATGATTATATTGATGCTGTTGAGGGGCGATTGTGCTTTAATTGGTGGCTAGCATGATCCATGTGTTTTTGTTAATTCCAATATATTCTTGATGTCTTCACAAACCCAACGGAGTGCGGGAGCGAATTCATTGTTCTTGGTGAGATGGTTGCTCTTTTAGATCGAAAACTTCTCTTCGTGGAATTCTTCTCAAGTGAGCCTTTACCTTCAGCTATTTGTATAGTTATTTATTTTTGAACATATTGTTCTTTGTATAGATATTTATGGAATTCATATATCAAGAGTATGTAAGTTTTCATCGAAGTTGACATTAAGCACTTCATAAGATTGTACCATTATCTTCGTGTCTTTTCTATAACATTTTATAGCAAAATTGGGAACGTTATTTAGTAATGGCACAAGTATCTTCCATTTAAATAATATTGTATCAGTTACCTTTTATTTGTGGTTGTTTGCACTTTGAATCCATGAATGAGCAATGTCAGAAAAAAAAAAAAAAAAAAAAAAAAACATATGCCTTGGAGGGGACTATGCAGAGTTTTTGAGTTTGCACCTAACCCAGTTGTTACTGAGGAACATTCGTTGGGAGTTGATACCATGGACTTTGAATTTGGAAATGTGAAAAACTTGGGTAATGTATGATGTGCTTTTGATTTCCTTCAGAAACATTAGTGAATCTTAGTCCATTTGCGTATGAATGGTTTGATGTATTAGTTGAAGTTGTTGAAGGCGTGTGAATGCAACAATTGCGTATGACTGATAATGTATTTTTCACATGATAAGAAACTTAGTTCTCAATATAGACAAATAACTGTGATTTACATTTATTTGTTGTATTAAGCTTGAAAATGACCATTTGGCTTAAAACCCCAATAAAAGCAACATATTTGAAAGAAACAGAAAATCTTATAACCAGAGCTCAACTCCTTGAACTTGAGTTCAACATTTCCTGAAAATGTTTTATATATGGATGAGGCTAACCTAGAATATGAAGGGCAAAACGATTACACGATGAATAAGATACACTAAAAATTATTATGAGAAGTTGGTTGCACCGAATAAACGTGGACGTATTCACCGTGATTTGGTCGCGAGCGGCATTTTTGCCATGGCAAGCCACGGGTAGTACTAGTTTGTTTAAAGTTAGCGAGTAGTTTATTGTGTTTAATTTTAATTATATTAGTTATGTTAAAGGTTCACGCTTTTCATAGTGAGAAACGCAGGATTTAGTTAAGGATGTCCAGGGGTGATCCACAAGTTACACACACCTACGCAAATATGTTGCCTCTCTCTAGCATGTTATCTCTCTAATCTTTCTCTTCTTCAACTTCACTTGGTATAGAGCAGTTATTTCTTTCTAATAGAGAACACGTAGCGAAAACGATTTGAATCGAGAAAATAAAAGAGAATGCAAGGAATAAATAATAAATAGAGAAATTTTATTGATCTTGGTTGAATGCATCTCTCAACTATTACATGCCTATTTATAATAGAGCTAGAGGATTCCCATATTAGAAGGATCTTATTATTTAGACATAAGCTTCACCTAGAAACAAATAAAACTAGAAAGAAAATTAAAGCTAATGAGATTAAAATCATCCAAGCCTTTGGGCTTAATCATTTAAAGGCCTTGCATCATGCTCCTGTTGTAGAAAAGAACTCGCCCACGAGTTCTCAAAAGGAAGAGAATCATGCGTGTCACCATAATAAGGAGAAAGGTCTGCCACATTGAATGTAGGCGAGATGTTGTAACCTTCGGGTAAGAAAATGGCGTATGCATTATCGCTAATCTTCTTAAGCACTTCACATGGCCCAATCTTTTTCATCTTCAATTTATTGTAAGTGCCAACCGGAAAACGTTCCTTTTTCAAATAGGCCATGACAAGATCACCAACTTCAAAAGTTTGAACATGCCGATGTGCATCGGCCGAAGCTTTGTACTTGGCATTTGAAGCTTCAATATTTTTTGTAGCCATCTCATGAATTTCGGCAACTTGATCAAGGAAATCATTAGACAATGAATTCACACCCAGAACTTTAGGAAGATCTACAAGATAGAGGGGGCGCTTAGGAACCGTGGAATAAACAATCCAGAAAAGAGAAAATCCGGTAGTTCTACTCTTAGAAGCATTATAGGCGAACTCCGCATGAGGAATACATAAATCCCATTGCCTTGGTTTTGCACCGGATAAAGCACAAAGTAAATTTCCCAAAGTATGATTAACTACTTTCGTTTGACCATCGGTTTGCGGGTGAGCGGTACTACTAAACTTTAAAGATTTATCCAAACATCGCCAAAGAGTTTGCCAAAAATAGCTTAAAAATTTACTATCGCGATCGGAAGTAATAGATTGTGGAACACCATGAAGGCAAACAATTTCTCGGAAGAATAAATTTACAATTTGGACCTCATCATGAGTTTTCCGAGGGAGTCCCAATACAAAATCCATAGAAATATCGGTCCAAGGTGATTCGGGAACCGAAAGAGGGGTGTAGAGGCACGTATTTTGAGCACGACCTTTAGCTTGTTGGCATACAAAACATTTGTGAACAAAGTCCGCAACATCTTTCTTTAAAGAATGCCAAAAATATCGTTCTTCTAGCAAAGCAATTGTTTTATCACGACCTAAATGTTCACCAAGACCTCCTCCATGTAGCTCTTTAATAACGTACTCTCATAAAGATCCTTGGGGAATACAAATATGAGTACCATGAAAAAGAAAACCATCATGAAGAAGAAAGTCGGCCGTACCTCCTTGATTATTGTTGCATTTTTCCCACATCTCCGAAAAATCTGCATCATCGACATAGAGTTCTTTAAGATAATCAAAAGCAACGATAGATGTATGAACGGTAGCAAGAAAGGATGCAAGTCGACTCAAGGCATCAGAAACTTTATTTTGCTTCCCCGGTTTGTGCTTGATAGAAAAATTAAATTGTTAAATCTCGGCGATCCAAAGAGCTTGCATTCGATTAATATTGGTATTACTTTGGATGTACTTGAGGGCTTCATGATCGGTATATAATAGAAATTTCTTTTGAAGCAAATAATGTTTCCAATACTTAAGAGCTTGTACAACCGAATAAAATTCCAACTCATAAGTAGTCCAAGTACGGCGAGCTTCACATAGCTTTTCACTATAATACGCAATTGGTCTTCCTTCTTAAGTTAAAACGACACCTATACCATGGGCGGAGGTATCACAATCCACCTCAAATAATTTTGTGAAATCGGGCATAATAAGAACCAGTGCCGAAGATAGTTTTTCTTTGAGTAAGGCGAAACTTTGTTCGGCTTCGGGACTCCAAGTAAGGCGAGATTTTTTTAAACAATCGGTAAGAGGGGCCGCTATAGTAAATTTTTTTGCACAAAACGACGATAAAAGGATGTCAAGCCATGAAAAGATCGAACATCAAAAATAGTTTTTGGAGTAGGCCACTCATGAATAGCTTTGACTTTGTCTTCGTCAACATAAATACCATCGGTGGAAACGATAAATCCCAAGAAAATAAGTTTAGCTTGAATAAATGTACACTTCTTGAGTTGAATTTGGAGAGAGGTACCTTGGAGTGCTTGAAATACTTGTCGAATATGGTGAAAATGCTCCTTCTCATTTTTGCTATAAATGAGAATATCGTCGAAATAAATGACGACAAACTTGTTCAAGAAAGGCTTTAAAACCTCATTCATAAGCCTCATAAATGTATTAGGAGCATTAGACAAACCAAATGACATAACAAGCCATTCATATAATCCTTCTTAAGTTTTGAAAGCCGTTTTTCATTCATCTCCAGGATGGATTCGAATTTGGTGATAACCGCTTTTGAGATCAATTTTAGAGAAGATTTTTGAACCAGAGAGCATATCCAACATATCATCAAGGCGAGGAATCGAAAAACGATAACGTACCGTGATTTTGTTAATAGCTCGACTATCAACACACATGCGCCAAGAGCCATTTTTCTTTGGGACTAGGAGTGCCAGAACCTCACACGGGCTCATTGATGGACGAATAAGGCCTTTAGAAAGTGGGTCTTGTACTTGATCTTGTAAAATTGTATGGTCTTTTGGTGGCATACGGTATAATGTGGTCAGTTTGGCAAGCTTGCACCCGGAACAAGATCGATGTGATGTTGAATATCCCTCATAGGAGGTAGAGAATCCGGAAACTCAGTAGGAAGAATGCTAGAAAATTTATGTAAAAGATCTTTAACTTCTTGAGGCATGTCATTAGGATTGGAGACATCACCTTTAGAAATAAGAGCAAAAATAGTTTCGGCCACTTGAACATCTTTCTCTACATGATCGGAAAGCAATAAAAGCGTTTTCGCGGTCGGATGTGCTTTGGGCTTCACATTGGGATTCATAGGAGTAAACATATACTTGAGACCACCTTTTGTAAATGTGTACGTATTGTTACGTCCCTTACTATCAACATCTAAATCAAACAACCAAGGTCGTCCAAGAAGAATATAATAAACATCCAGGTCAACGGCATCGCACAAAATCTCCTCACTATATTTACCAATAGTCAAAGGAACCCGACATTGATGTGTAACCTTAGAAACGCAAGTATCTTTGATCCAATACGAATAAATAGAATAAGGATCCGGATGCAAACTAAGAGCTAAACCAAGCTTCGGAACCACCTATTTATAAATAATATTTTCGCTCGAACCACCATCAATGATAAATTTGGCGAGTTTATCGTTAATCAAGCATTGGGAGCGAAATATGTTGTTGCGTTGGGACGTATCTCCTTGTTGTGTAAAGAAAGGTTTATGAAAAACACAACATCGTTCATCTTCTTCGTCGCATCCATCAACAATTACAACTTCAACGTATGTGCATTCACAACACTTTATACTCCCCAATTCACAAGTTACCTCTAAGCCTCATGGTTTAGGCCTAAACTAAGCATTGTTTCAAGTCTGCAAGAAAATTAGATAGAGAGAGAAAGAGGTTTATATTCGTTGAACTTGATAACAGGAAAAGGAAATCTAAATAAAGTGTAGAGAATATATTACCTAAACGGCTAAACTACATTGATATATGTAATAAATATTAGGTATGCATTCCCTAACTTAGTACACCAAAATACAAAAGAGAATGTGTCCCACCTGTTGTCATATAGATACGACAGTTAACACTTCCTCTCAGGCGAGAGCATAGAAATTAAACATGTTCAACTTGAAACGCATAATAAGAAAAAGAAGCACGGGGCAAATGCTTCTTAAGAATGTCCCCGAGCTTAGCTATAGTTTGAATACAAGGAGCAACAACTTTTATATCCATCACCAAATTACAAAATAACTAAAAAGACAAAATCAGCCTCATATGCTTAGTGCAGTCATGGCCTATGTTTCATAGTTTTTACTAGTGGCATGTCACTCTAAAGAATGTAGTTTCCACCTATGTTTTAGACAAATTGCATTCTCATGATATTTGTGAGTGTTCCAGTTCTAAACTTGAAAGAAAAAAAAATTGTTTACCTTTTTACTAGCCCCTTTGCCTCTTTGTACCCTTTGATTTAATTCATTTTGATCGATAAGGGATTGTCATCTTGCTACAAAGGGTGGGCTACTGTTTCTTTAATAGATAATTGTTCTCTTAATTGTTGGGTGTATTTGAACTATTGATCAAAGTTTCTAGTTGACTATTAGAATTTTAGAGTTATAATTCAACACAATTTTGTACTGCTATTTAATATTGTGAACGTAACTTGGAGGAGAGTACACCTCTAGTGAGTTCGCATACCTAATTACCTTATATGGGACAATTCATCAATCTTTAGATTGTATAGAAACTCCTCGGCATAATGAAATTACTTAGCGAAAAACATTTTTGATATTATGGAAATCACTCGCTCTATACTTTTGCATCTGCTCCTAGTATCTTCAAGGGCAATTTAGTCATCACATCTAATTCATTTGATTAATAAAATTTCAATTGTTTTTACTACAGATAATTCTCCGGATAAGCATATCAGTGGCAGGAGATTAGGTCTTTCAGCATGGTTTAGAGCACATTCCTCTATACTTGATTCCTGATTAGTCACGCGGGATTCACAATTTTGATCATTTTTCCTAAAGAAAATTTTGATTTTTCAAAATTTTGTGTAACAACATATTCTGTAGTAACATGTTAAACAACATTTTCTTATGGGCACGTTTCCTTGGTTTAATTTTTATGGGACCGGTACCTCGTACCCCATGTGGTCGTCTACATCCTGATAAGTTGCATTTTCCAACTCTCGCTACACTATTGAGTTTGCTTCCTTTTTACCACTATCCATAGTCATTCTGAGCCAACCTCCTATATAAAACACACTATCAATTGCTTTGGCGCCAGGGGAGCTATTTACTTTACATAAGACAGGAACATGAAATTTGATGATGCCTTTACCTCCCAGTAAGCATCTCTATGCATTTGCAAAATTTGATGGGTCTAAGAGGCTCCTTTTTGAGCTTGAAGTTTCGCACAAGAGTATGGGATTAATTATGAGGATGCTTTTACCTGTGTAACAAAGATGACTATTATAAGTTCATTGTTGTTATTGCTTCTGCTCAAAAATGAGTTTGATTTCAAATGGATGTGTTTGAAATGAAGTTGATTTTGCTTTATATGTTGGTCGGGACTGTTAATAGTGTGTTTTTGCACTTATATGTATATTTATGACATGATTTTGACTCCTAAGGATACCGCTCACATTTGTCCTCTAAAGATTTAGTTACACGTTGAGTTTGAAATGAAGGATCTTAGATCTCTTCTCATCCAAGTAATAAGGCGGCCTCTTCTTACCTACATCCAAGTATGTTTAGGATACTTGCCCTTTTAAGCAAGTTTGAAGAAAGTGACATTAGGTACATCCCAAGGAGCTACTAACCATCTTTGCTGACCATATTGTTGGTGGTCTCTATACTAAAGCCTTTATTAAGTAAACCCTAGCTTATTTGCATAGGACTTGAAGGATATAATTCATGAAGATGCAAATGGGCAGATGTATAAGACAGAGTAGGGGCTATTTTTCCCAATT
This sequence comes from Kingdonia uniflora, assembly GCA_014058105.1. Classification (NCBI taxonomy): domain Eukaryota; kingdom Viridiplantae; phylum Streptophyta; class Magnoliopsida; order Ranunculales; family Circaeasteraceae; genus Kingdonia; species Kingdonia uniflora. Next base: position 171,606 of record JACGCM010000779.1, on the reverse strand, counting down.
TTGGCACTCTATTTTTCTTTTTTCCAGTCTTCTGTATTTTGTTGTTATTTTTTTCGAGTTGGTTCCCAGCATGTAGGGGCTTGTCATTCCCTGTACATTACTTTCGTTCTCCTAATTAAGGAGGGTAGTCTGCTCTAACCCCAGCCCGCCTAGCAAAAAAAGTATGTTGAAGATGTTATTGAGAGGTCCCGGCTTACCTTTTGGAAGATGTGCCTATAAGAGATCATACTCTATACCAGGTTGTCGGTAGCCTTGTGTACTTCACTATCACTTGGCCTGAATTACATACAATGTTCATATTGTCAGCTTTCAACTCCTATAAAGTGGACCGGTTGGGTTACTTTGTTTCCCACCTTGCTGACTTCAGCCTCCTCTTTGGTACATTGGCCATATTGTACGCAGATTGGGGAGGGTACCTACAAAATGCCGATCAACTAAATTGTTTTATTTTCTTGGTGACTTTCTTATTCTTGACGGAGTAAGACTTAGGAGGTTTTTCTCCATCTTTTGTTGAGGTTAAGTACTATACTATGTCTATAACCGCGGCAAAGTAGCGTAGCTCCGACTGAGTTTCTCTCTTTGCTCCTAGCGTTATGTATTGTGAGTCTGTGACAATAAGAACATCACTTAAATGCAAGCAAATCTTTTTTTCATGTATACAAATCCCTCTTTTTGCTCCTACCAAAAAGTTATTTTGTTAATAGCAGACAAAGCACACTAAGATTGACTTTCACCTAGCTCGCCATCATATGCCGCAAGACTTCCTCTATTTTCTTACATTCAGTCTCAAATATAGTTGACCGACTTCTGCACGAATTCTCTACTATCAAACGCTTATGTTTTCTGCTTGGCTAACTCTCGATACTACTTGTGCTATCATGAATCTGATGGAGGGTGTTAAATATCAAGTTCTCAACTTCAATAATACTCGGTAGTTTTTTTTCTCTTTGATTTACATTTGTGTCAGTAATAGCCCTAAAAATCCTTTCATTTATATAAGTATGAATCAATGCATTACATATAAATTGAACTTAAAAAAGTTTTAAAATGACAATCAAAATGGTTATGCTTTATAAGGTTATTAAGGGTTTAAATAAACGTGAACAATTTCTGGTGTTACAACCGTGCAAGCCCATTATTAAGAGATTGGTAACTCGAGTTCAAGGCGTGGCCTATAGTGATGTGTAACAATGTAAATTCAGTTTTTTTTATTCATCTCTTGGAGGATGTATATATAATACAATACTATCTATATCTAGCTTGATACTAATTGATATGCAAGCTAATTACAGAGGAAGCATATCAACAAGTATAGCAACATGATATTTTATTATCTACAGCTAGTTGTTATCACAGTAGTAGATATTCTACAGCTGTACATGGATCAAGTGTATCCCTAACACTCCCTCTCAAGCTTAGGGGTCGGAGATGGACGAGTTTGGACCGAAGAAGGAGAAAGCTTGTCTTGTGGAGTCTCTTTGTGAAAATATCAGCCGTTTGATCAAATGACAGAACGAATTGGACACGATGAAGCAACACGTCCTCGGACAAAGTGATGATTAACGGCCATGTAGGTGGTACAAAGGTTGTCGCAATACATCACTGTAGGAGTGCCAACAGAGAGACTAAGCTCATGAAGGAGATGATAAACCCACACTGACTCTGCACAAGCAGTTGCAAGAAAACGGTATTCAGATTCTGCACTAGACCGTGAGACTGTATGTTGCATCTTTAGGGTTGAACACGGTCCGGTTCGGCCGGTTTTGGGATAAAATTAGAACCAAACCGAAATAATCGGTTTCTAAAAAGTTAATACCGAAACCGAACCGGGTTGCTTATAGAACTGATCGTAACCGAATCGGTTCGGTTCTAGTTCTCGGTTTCTTCTTTAGACCTCCTTTGCGAAACAAATTCAAAATGTTGGAAGAAAAAAATAAATTATGTTGTTCCTTAAGTAGATCTGAAAAAACAAATTCAAATTGAGATTTAGGAGAGATTTGGGTTTGCAGTCAAGCATGTTGTAGCGCTGCAATAAATCATTAGTGTATTTGGTTTGTGTAAGATGAAGGTCAGAGCTCAGATGCATGACTTCCAAAATCCAAACCAAGAAAATAATGTAAAGGGCTGAGATCTTTGATTTCAAACTCCTTACCCAAGGTATTAATGAAAGCAACAAGAGTAGAGGAGTTGTTACCGGTAAGCACTATGAAATCCACGTATAATAAAAGAATCATGAGCTGCTGAGAACGCCGAAAAACAAAAATCGATTGATCGGCAGTACTTGTTACAAACCCATAGCGGAAAAGAAAGGAGCTGAATCGTTGAAACCAAGCACAAGCGACATACATGATGTGGGCGCTCTGCATCAAGGAAGCCAGGTGGTTGGGTCATATATACATTCTCAGAAAGATGCCCATCAAGAAAGGGATTCTTGACATCAAGTTGACGGAGTGGCCAACCCAAAGATGTAGCCACACTTCATATAGTTAGAATAGTAGTGGGCTTCACAACGGGACTCATCATAATCAAATCCTTGTTACAAGCCATGCTTTATACTGTTCAATGGGGCCATCAGACTTGTGCTTAAGATTGAATTCCCACTTACAGCCAATAGTATTTTGAGAAGGAGAGGGAGGCACAAGAGTCCAGGTCTGATTTTTGAGAAGAGCATTGAATTCATCCGCCATGGCAGCATGCCACTCGGGAGATTTGATCGTTTGAGAATAACATATAAGTTCTGACTTTGCAGTAAAGGTTTCAGTAAGATAGGCCTGGGGTAGTAGTGGATACAGTGTAGTATGTAGAGCATAGTTCTTCCATGAAGTACCATCACGAGTCCTGGAATCATAGGCTATACAGCACTTCCTGACTGAGTGAAAGCCATAGCTTGGTTAAGTGAAACTTGCCTTAATTGTGAATCTTGAGTTTGAAATTTAAAAGAAGTGGCTCCAGAAGTGACAGATGACGCAGAAAATGGATGAGAATGATAATTACTAGCTGTGCCCCCATACAACAGAAAAGAAGTCTGCGAAAGGTGCATGTGATGCTGCTGCTGTTTGTTCGGTCCTCCTAGAGAATTTGACGGGACCCCCCTTTCTTGACTGACCAGACCCATGGTTGAAGAAGGCTTTTGGTTTACGTACATTCCCTGTCATTCAGAATGGCGCTCCGGATTTTGAGAATTATCAGTCTGCACTTGAACTGTTGATGTGGAAACCTGAAATAAATCCGTACAAACACTCTGGCCCTTCTGATGAAGATGAAAAATAAATGGAATGCTAAGAAATGACATTTCAATGTGTTTATAATACTGTGAAGAGGTTTGAGATAGACCTAAAATTGGTGCGGCCCAGTTGGTGCATTCCGAGCAGCCGCCTGGGCTTTAAGTTCTAGCTATATAAAACATTGCAAGTTTAGATTGCACAAATTTGTTCATCAAGATAATGAAAAAATCATAATATACTTGCCTGCATTTGTATTTGGCTTACTGCCTGTCTAAGCATCTAGTCCCCCACGATATTTTTCATGTCTTACAAACTCATCTTTGCCAATCTCATTTTTCTGTGGATGAAGCAACTAAATCTTTAGTATAAGAAACACTATAACACGAAAACCCTAAGACTACCAACGAAGTCGAAAAACAGATCTAGCTTAAAGACCAAGAATAACTGCACATTTCTAGAGACATGAAAATGAGAGTATCCTGTGGGTGTCTGCTGTAGAATGGCATTGAGATACACATAATAAACCTATATTACGTGCATCGGGACAATGGACAACAAAAAACAGGATACATTCATTTTTTTCGTGTCTATAGAGGTGGTAAGCTATTATACATTTGGGACCCACCCTCAATCTATAAATAGTATTTAGCTGCATAGCCCTGTCCTTATCAAGATGAGGTGTTATCACTGGAAGCAACATGCCAAACGGCACTTGTTTACTGTGAGTAGATGGATTATTTGCTGGGTTTGCTGCCAATGCCTGTCGATTGCTGACGGGATTATTTGTGGGATTTTGTTGATAACTGATGGGAATATTTTTTGGATGCGCTGCCGTTTTCTGTTCATTACAGACGGGATTATTTGTTGGGTTTACTGCTAGTGTCTGTTGATTACTGACACTCGGTAATTTTGGATACTGATGTTGGTTATCTGGATGTCTTATTCTATCCTCTGAGAAGTGCTCATGACTTTGTTCAGAAATCTGGGCTCCACTTTTCTCGGCAATCTGAAGGGAATGAGGTTTCATGTTCGGTGGAAGCTCACCATCTTGTCCGTTTTCCTGTGGGGAAAGAATTTGTCGCTTCTCTTTCTCGGCACTAGATTCATGTTGCATCAGCTCCTTTTTGGGTGAATGTAGCTCCTGTGGCTTCAAACTCGCAAGCGCTTGTTGATTTTGAGACAAGATTTTCATCCAAGCTGGAATTTTGCCATTATGAAACTAATTGACCGGATGTTGAATTGCTTCCATGTGACAACATTTCTGTATATTAGGTCGCACAAATTAGAAATATAATTTTTTTCTGCAAACTGATACCAAATTTTAATTGAAAATAGTAAATATGCAGGATACTAAGAAAATATGGCATCCAGGTACTTCAAACTACTGACACCGACACTAATAAATTAAGGAGACCTCTTATTCATGGATACTTCACTACACAACTACCTAGATTATCTATTTTGCATTTTTCATTTACTTAGCTTCTTAAATTTCATTCAATAGGAGATGTACATAATTAGTTATTGTTAGAAATATTACTATCAAAAGTCTCTTTAAAGGGATTATTGAAGTTGGATTATGATCAAACTAATTATCCAGCCCCTGTTCTAAGGTAATTTATATATTTGTAAGCACGGTTGTACAGTACTGAAAAAATAATGTGATACTTGTGCATGTCCTAGATTTTTGAAAATGAAGAGTCATACATCATTACCCTTGTTGATCTTTCTGCCCATTTCGGTAGCCATGTGTCACAACTAATATGGCAATAGACATCATTACTATCACCTACATAGCAAGAAAGAATATGATAGTCAAAAATATTTTGAATTAATTTGGTTACTGTATAAAAGTTAGGGCCTTATGGGAGAGAGAGCGAGAAGTTAGTGACAGAAAGATAAACGGTTCTTGAGAGTGTGGATATCTAGTCATATACAAATTCTCATAGAACTGAAATGTGTAATACAGCCTCCTGACCAAAATGACCTAAAGTCTATTCTTCATTCGAGAGCTTCTGCTATATTTATTTTCGATAAATATACATTTAATGAAATGGAAGAAACAGGAGAATCAGCAACAAACACAAAGCAGTAGTATAACATGGGCCACAAAGAAAAGGGAAACAACAACCAAGAAAAGTAAATGAGAGCAGCCTTGTGGATCTGGCACCAAAGACAAACTAATGAAGGCCTCTCAGCCATGAGATTCTAAACGAGCACTCCCCTCATACCCATGTGCCCTCCTTGTCCATTTCACAAACATAAAAAGAGACTTATCTTAGTGATCAGATCCTCCAGTATTCACTTCAAGTCAAAATTTTCAATAATCAAAAATGATACGAACTGCCAGAAAGGCTTTTTTTCGTTGGCATAGAGGTTTGTCAAGCTCCAATAGAATTACAGTACTGTAGTATCACTAGAATAAAAGCAATTTAACCTAGTTTCCAAATCAAAAACCAATCAAAATTCCTCGACTAAAGACAATGCACTAAAAGGTCGTTGATGAGTTGCAAATCCCCTTACAAGATGGAACAGTAGCTTGTAAATAATCATATGCACCGATAACTTGTCAACGGTCAAGGCCTTGTTTAGACAAGTAATTACATGGTTGAGACGGAAATGTCTACATTAGCAAGAGATATTTGGAGAGGGCTGTACAAAGCTGATCTAGTTGAAAAGCGCAAGGCCTTGTTTAAGACTTTAAGTACACGGTCAAGACAAAGTCTACCTTAGCAAGAAATGATATCTCGCCTCCTGCCAATGGAAAAATAAACGGCAAATAATATTTCGACCAAAATTTTCTTCCTAGAATAATTCAATGCAGAAATAGGAGATCAGCAAGGGAAAATCCTATACGATGTACACACAAAGAAAAGTCCCCTGTAACAGAGCAATGAAATTAACCTATCTTCCTCTGGACGAGGGGCAAATAAGCTAATTTACCAACAACAACAAAAGTAGAAGAGTGAGGCTATTGCACTTTTGAATCCTTGATACCACGACCAAAGCTTCTATTCCAAGAGATATGATGATTTAGATTCGCAGTATCTTGCACAAGAAACTCAAGACGATCTAGTAAACTTAAGATGATTGAAAAATAGATTACAAGAATCTAGCAACGGTGAACCCTTGCTATTACTTATTACCACCCTAACTTTCACTCCCTCCCCAAAACTCTACCTGATTATCATAACTCCACTCCATATCAGTAATCTTTTATAAGGAAAATATAATATTGAATACTCAAAAAGAGCTTTCTGAAACAATCCAAAGGGCAAGTAAACATGAAAGAAGACGTACATATTGCAATTACAAATGCATCAGCAACAAGTTCATCCTAACCACAAGAACCTCAAATCTCAACCCACTCACGCTAAGATATAATCCAATTCACTCTCCATGTCTCCAAGCTAGGACTTATAGACATATACCCAGCTTTATTACAATAAAACACTGTTCCAACAATCCGCTGTGCAGGATCTACTGTCACAAGTGCTTGAGGTGCAATGCATAATACCTCTTAAATTTGATTCATCCACCTTCGCAATCACTTCAACGGCCTCTAGTGTACTCTCACTTCCAATAGCAAGACCATAAGTCAATTCAGTAGTAATTTTAAAGCTCTGGCCCTTGTGAGGAGTATTTGCACCTCTCCATGTCACTGTGATATTGGTATTGATTCCCCATTGGTCCTCTACTCTCCCATCTTGGGTACTTCATCCCCAAAGATTGCTTTAAAGTTTCACCCTCTCGTATAAATTTCTTTATATGCTTCACATAGTTGTCAACGTCCAGCAATGAAGCAACAACACTTCTTCATGTCGGTGAGGGAGAGGACTGTGCCCTCTGTGACATACAAACTATAGCATCTCTATCGGGTCGGGCTGGTTTCCCTCCAGGACCTCCAGCCATTGACAAGGTCAGGCTCCAACTTTAGTATAAAAAAAGAGAGGAAATAACGGCTATAATGAAAGACAAAGTATACTCAAACTAACTTATATTAGAAAGAGGGCACCCTAAAAGTGCAATAAGATCCATATTCACCAGAAACTTGAATGAAACCTAATGCACTCCAACGAAACCACCACTTAAGGCGTTAGCCACCGCAGAGCAGAGCAATAAGCCTTGCTTGAAACACTTTGCCTAGGCATTCTCAATAAAATAAATACTTTACCTCCTATTGAAAAAGCTTCCTTAAAATGTGAAACCAACAACCTTTGTTGCAAACCGGGGTGATTCCGGTTCATAACTTATCATTATTTGCCCAAATAATCCATGGGACAGGTGAGACCCCCGCCATCTCACAAGCCTAGTTAGGATGTACCCTGGTAAGTGGCCGCTGGTGGAAATCAAACTCAAGACCTCGGCTTTTTGAGGCATGATCTCAAACTGCTATACCAACCCCTTGTTCAAACCCAACGACCCTTTTGGTAAAATTCTAACAGTTTAATGACGGTTGTCAGGCTCCGGCTGAGGTTTACATGTTCTTCCTTAAGGAGTTTGGAGTTGGGTGAGATATGCCTCTCTCTCAGTTGTGGCCCTTTCTGCAGTTGACCTAAATTACAGGAGATTCCCAAAGGCGTCTTTCCTTTGGATATTAGAGCCCTTCTCTGTTCTATTAAGAATATGTGTTAAGGAGAACAACTTATTATTTAAGAGGAAGTCTAAGAGCCTCTCTAAAATCATTTTGACAGCTACAGCCCTTCTCGTCTTAGGGTGTAGTGTTCACGACAGCTTCACGAGTGTTTTGCTTGAAATATTGTGGCAAGAATAGGATGACATTATATGAGGAGTAAAAAACATTTTTTCTTACTCTCAATGAGTTCAGTTATGGTTTGGTTTGGGCAGGTTTTTAAGGTCTTTAATTTTGTTGTCGATGTTTCTGTTAGTAGCTACCCCTTGCTCTCCTACTCTTGGACAATATAATTCACTTTTAAGACGGACGTGAAAGTCAACTCTGATGGGTCCACCATCCAAGAACATCCCAGGCAAACGACATTATACGTTTTGCTCTTACGTGCTTTGACAATTAGCCACCTCTCCTCTTCTGCTCTTACAGAACGCCACTGAGAAAAATTGTAACAATGATTTAAGGTATAAGGCATCCTCCTTCCAAATCAGTATTTATGATCACATCTTGAGGTTCACATGAGTACCCTTTTACTAGCAAAACTGTTTTATGAAGGAAAATGGTCAATGTTTTGCGTGTCTTCAAGAAGCTATAAAATGTAGGGCATGATCAGAATGAAGCACTTTTCTTAGAGGGCGGAAAAACATTTATAATATGCAACTCCATATTCTCTTCTGATCTTTTCCTTTTCTTCTTATCTCCCCTTTGCCCCAATGTCATTAATACAAGAGGTTTTAGGTCTCACACTATCTCTCTCTGCTCTATGAGATGATTTGAAAAAATAGATGTAGTTTGGGTGAATTTATATGATACTATCAGTGACTTGTGAGTTATGAAGCAATGATAAGTTATTTGTTGCATGCACATCACTGAATCATACAGTGGGAGCAATGATATACATATTTTCCTTCAACAACTTTGAGTTGTCAATTTTATGAATTACCTATATTATCAACAAATTCAAACTCGCTCAATACACAAAATTAATAGCAAAACTCAAATCATACCTTTTGACTCAGTTGTTTGAGAAGTAGACGTTGTAGTATCTCCTTCAATATCCCTATTTAGGGCAGCCTTGAACGCATCCACATCTGCCCCAGAATGTATAGTTTCGTCCTAAAAGCACACAACTAGTTAAACCCAAACCAAATCACAACTCTCTCTCCCAAACAAAATCAACCATTAGAGAAATCGAAAAAAATTACCTCGTCTTCTTCGAAGAGCTTCTTGATCGAAGGGTCCATGTGAACTCTTGTGAACCTCAAAGATAGAAACTTTTAAAAACTAGGGCACGAAATTACAACATATAATCAGCAATTGCAGTATTTGTAGTTAGAATCCTGCAAATATGATGCAAAGAGGTGAGCTGAAGTATAATTGCAGATGAAAATAGGCAGAAATTTGGGGCTTTGATTAGGGATCTTAACTCATTGAGAACTGGGATTCTCCCATTAATGACGAAAACTGCAATAAACTAGTATTCCGTAACACGGTGGGGAAACGACCAAGAGTTCTTTGAATTAGCTTTCGCCAACTACAAGAACCATGAAGAACAATTATATATACAAAAAAAAAAACTACTCAAAGGTAGATGGTGTAAGGGCTTATTTCTAATACTCGTACTGACTCCGATATTCGAACTCACGTAGCTCGAGTAACCACACTGATAACCAACCAAGGACTGAGATCAAGCAGATTGCAAGACAGACTTCCTCATCTATAGTTCAGGGATATTGAAGCATCCAGTAACATCGCTCTACAGAAGATACTCAAATGTCCATCAACAGTTCGTATACATACGAACATTGTTAGAGATCGTATCTTCATCAACAGTTCGAAGTTACAGCTAAGGTCATCAAGAGATCCGTTACAAGGTCAACAATTATCAGATAGCAAGACGTTACAAAAGACCTCATAAAAGACTCATCAAACTCATATATTTTGTAACGTTCCTCATTAAAGCAATAACGGTCATGTTATAAAACCTATAAATAGGACCAGAGAGCTAGAGATGGAGGAGGTTGCTAAAAACACATCTGAGAGGGATTACTCTGGGACCTTCTAAGAGACATTCTCTCTCTCTCTCTCTCTCTCTCTCTCTCTCTCTTTGTAATAGCTAGCAATCTATAAACATCTCTATCTTCCTAAATCCTCAGGAAAGGTCTGTGGGAACTGAAGCATACACTCAACGTTCTCCGATCTAGTTTTTCATATTCATTTTTTGAAGAATGGCAAATCTAGATGCCAACGTCCTGCTTGACGCTGCTGAGGGAGTGACGGACTTACAAAATATTATGCAAGCAGAAACCGAGCGACGATCAGAGCACTTCAAGATCAATTAACAGCAAATTCGAGACCATGAAACGCCATGAAACGCTCTGCCTGCAACCTCGAGGATATCAATCCATGATCACTTGGGAAATCGAGGCAAAAATCTAGCATTTCCTCAAATTTCGTAAGATCCTGTTCTACCTCGGAGTCATGTCAATCTACCATTACCCGCTAGAGGGATAATAGATCTGCAACAACAAGAGGAACAAAATAGAGAAAAATCTCAAATTTCAGTCTATGACCGCATGGGAGAAGCAACATGAGAACATAATCCACCAGGAGAATAAGCAACAAGATGAGCTGTCACGTCTAGACAACATCTCACTCCGGAACAGGTGGACAAACGCATCAAGGAGCTGTTAGACGCTCAAATACTTACTGGAAAAAATAGCTATACTAAATTACATAAGAGCCCGCTCGCACAAGAGTTGCTCGACGATGAAGTACCCACCAGTTTTCATACTCCGAAGATTCAGAAATACAAGGGGGGAGATCCTGTGGAGCACATCCAAGAATTTCAAGATTCTTTGGGGCTGCATTCGACATCCAACCACATCCTCTACCGTCTCTTCCCGACCAGTTTAAAAGGCGAACCTCTACGATGGTTTTATACACTCAGTGAAGGATCTATCTTCACTTTCCAACAACTTCGCGAACTGTTTGTCAAAAACTATTCACACAATAAAGACAAGGAGGAGAGTCTTTACTCATTGTTCAGCCTTAAGCAGACACCAGATGAAAAATTAGAGATATTTACCAGGAAATTTTTCGGACTAGCTCAGAAAATTGACAACCTCGATAAGAAAATCACAATCTCCGCTTTCACCAATGCTCTACTCGTGGATGGACGAGTCAAGGAGCACCTGGTTCTCAATAAGCCACTGACGTTGGAGGATATGATTGAGAAGGTCAACAACTTTATCCACCTCGAGCGACTAACAACTGAGAAACCAAAGCCTCAACGCATCACTCTATCCACCGAAGATCATCCCGAAGAATGTGCTCACAGTAGCAGTAAAAACTATGGGGGTGATAAGAAGTGCCTCAAGTCCTATGACAATCGAGCACTCCAATGACGAAAGAAGCCAATTCCGTGCATACCACAGTTAACAACTACTCTTGCGGACATATACCCGCTACTACAAAAAGATGAATTCTTCATAAATGCCACTTCCACCCATACCAAGAAAGCCATACTGCATTCACCACCAGATTCAACATCATGACACAGAGCAGTGTTTCACACTGAAATTTCTTCTCCATAGTACATTCGCACAAGGTCAAATGCTTGAGTATATTGTTGGCATCGAAAGTTACAAAGATGAAAGCTACAAGACTGATACCACGATCGTCCAAGTTGACGAAAGAAATGAAGAAGAACACTTGTACTTCATCGAGACTCAAACGGTCCACAGCTCCAACAGATCCAAACGTATGCGCGTTGGACAATTCCATGATCTAACGATGGTAGACAAAGAAGCTCGTTTGTTGCCGGAATCCAGCAATCGACGAGCTGGGATTTCTTTCGAAGACTGTGACGTTCGTTACGCCAACTTTCCACACCATGATGCTCTCTTCATCATGTTAAATTTGAAGAACATAGTTCTACATACAATGATGGCAGATAGCGGCAGCAGCATCGAACTATTATTCCAGAGCACAATCGACCAAATGGGCTTAGCAGACAAGGTCGAACAGAGTGACATCAATGTCTTTGGATTCAACGGCTCTAAAGAAGAGCGCGTGGGAAAAATCACACTTCCTATCATAGCCGGGCCAGTCACACTTGACGTAGTTTTTTACGTCAGCAATGCCAAATCACGTTATCTAGGCATCATGGGACGACCATGGTTGCATTACATGAAGGCTATTCCCCCCACATATCATCAGGCGTTACGATTCGAATGGAAATGAGGGATCTACGAAATCAAAGGTAACCATAAATTTGCTCGAGCTTGCGATAAAACTATCTTCGTCGAAACTGAACCAACCACAACATAGCAATTACAGCAGTCAATTCCAGCAGAACCTCAATTGCCAAGCGTTGAACCAACAGTGTACATCAAGATCAGTGGCACTCTAAGAGGAACTCACATTGGAACTCTCTTGAGCACGAAGGAACGCTCAAATCTCATACAATTCCATACGGAGAATAGTGACATCTTTGCATGGATGTTTCACGAAATATCAGGGATCGATCCTGCTATAGCATGCCACAGGCTAGAGTTGAAAGATAAAGCAGAACCGGTTAAACAAAAACAACGGACTCAAGAACCAAAATTGCGAGACGAAGTGAATAAAGATATCGATAAATTGATTGAGGTCGGTTTTATTCACAAAACTATCTATCCGGACTGGATCTCGAACATTGTCACAGTTCCAAAGAAGAATCACAAGATCAGAGTCTGCATTGATTTTACATATCTCAACCGATATACTCCGAAAGACAGCTTTCTACTACCAATCATCAACCATCTGCTCGATTCGACAGCAGGGTACGAACTTCTCTATATGATGGATGCTTCGTCAGGATACAATCAGATACCACTTTTTCCAGAAGATCAAGACAAGACTGCATTCATCATTGAAAAAGGTCAATATTACTGTAAAGTCATGCCTTTCGGCCTGAAAAATGCTAGCGCTACCTATCAACGATTGATGATACAAATGTTCAAAGATCATCTCGGTAAAACAATGGAGGTCTACATTGACGATATGCTCTGCAAAAGTCTCAAGAAAGAAGACCATCTTACTGATTTACGAACAACTTTTGAGATTTTGCGATCTTACAAGATGCGTTTAAATCCCGATAAATGCTAGTTCGGAGTGTAATTTGGAAATTTTCTAGGACATCTAATCAACAAAAGAGGGATTGAAGCTGATCTATCACGCATACGAGCTCTCTTAGCTATGCCTTCACCAAAGACAAAGAAGGACGCTCAGAAGCTAGCCGGGAAGATTGCAGCACTAAGCAGATTTGTATCCAAGTCTTCAGACAGATGTCGACCTTTATTCGATCTGCTAAAATAGGGTTCATCACGAGGAAAATCAAAGAAAGATCCAGAGATCGAATGGACAGACAAATGTGAAGCGACTTTCCTCGAGTTCAAAAGTTATTTGGGCAAACCACCAGTTATGAGCACACCAGCAGATCGAGAAGAACTCACAGTATACCTAGCTGACACAGATACATCTCTCAGCTCCATTCTTCTTCGAATCAAAGAAAATACTGAGAAACCAGTCTATTTTATCAGCAAGACTCTGACTCCCACTGAAACGAGATACACCAAGATCTAGAAGCTTCTTCTAGCTCTCGTCTATACATTATAAAAATTGAAGCAGTATTTTCAAGCTCATACTATTCGTGTCTTGACGAACTATCCACTTCGCGAAATCTTATCCAAGCGCAAAAAATCCCGACGTATTCAACAATGGTCTGTAACACTCGGGGAACACGATATGCATTTTGAGCCACGTCACTCTGAAAAAGGTCAAGCGGTAGCAGATTTTATAGCAGACTTTCCAGTAGACGATCTTGATTGGGAAGAAAAAATTATTTATCAAAAAGATGAACCACTCAAAGATCAATCTGAAGATAAGTCAGATTGGGTAACAAAGAAATATTGACGACTTTTGACTGACGGCTCTGTCGGTCCAACCGGATCAGGAATTGGAATTGTTCTTATTACTCATTCCAATGATCGACTCAAAAAATCTATTCACCTCAATTTTGAAGCAACTAATAATAAAGCAGAATATAAGGCTTTAATTCATGGCTTGGACATGGCACTCACACTGGGTATAGCCGAACTCTATGTCTACACAAATTCATTGCTAATCGTCAACCATTACACAGGCGTCTATCATGCCAATGGGAGAATGGTCGACTATGTTGCTGCAGTGGTCGAACGAATGAACAAATTCCATGTAATTTCTTTGGAGCATTTTCCAAGGGGAGAAAATAAACATTCAGATGCACTCACTTACCTTGCTGGTCCTCGGATCAGAAGCTCGTTACTTAAAAATCAACGTCATTTCTAACCCCAACATTAATACCATCGTGTCCAACACCATTAATACTGGGGGCAACGAAGAGATCGAAGATGATTAGAGAAAGCCTTTTATTGCATTCATTGGACCTCAAAATAAATTCGGCGGTCCACTTCCAGAGGATCCTACAGAACGTCGGAGATTAATTGATAACCCTTGAAGATACATTGTTCAGGACAATCTCCTATACAAAATTTTAGTCACTGGTTCATACCTCCTTTGTTTATCTGACAAAGAAGCACATCAATTTTTGCACGATCTACACGAAGGTACGTGCGAATCCCATACAACAGGACGATCACTTGCAAACAGAGCTTTAACTCAAGGAATGTTTTGGCCTAAGATGAAAGTACAGGCAATCGAATATGCTCGTAAGTGTGACGCTTGTCAGTGGCATGGACCAAAAATACGAGCTCCAACACTTAAACTACACTCAAGCCAAGTCACTTGGAAATTTAGACGATGGGCTCTCGATCTCGTAGAAGAGTTTCCTACAGTACCAGGAAAACAAAAACATTTGTTGGTCACTACAGATTACTTCACTAAATGGGTAGAAGCAGTCCCGCTGTGCCGAACCCGAGAAGAAGTCATCAGATATATCTGGGAGAACATTATTATCAGATTCGACAAATCACACCTCATCAGAATTGATAATGGACCACAGTTCGTTGGCTCCAAAGTCGTCACATTCCTCAATGAGCATAACATCATTCATTCCTCATCCAATCCTTATTATCCACAAGGAAACGAATAAGCTGAGATTACTAATCGAACTATTGTGGATGGCATCAAGAAGCATTTAGACGACAAAAAGGGGAACTGGATGAACGAGTTACCACACGTACTTTGGGCCCACCGAACAACTCCCATAACAGCAACAGGCTGCACTCCGTTCTTACTAGCCTACGGGACTGAAGCCATCATTCCCACTCAATATCATCATCCATTACGTGATCACGAGATGACAGATGAAGAAAACAAATTTCAGATCGTATACAATCTGAATTTGATCGAAGAAATACGTGACAAAGCCATTGTTAATCTGGGAAGATATCATCTTACTTTATCCCGATCCTATAACAAACGGGTTCGACACAGAGAATTTAAAGTTAAAGACCTCATTCTCAGAGAAATCCCACAACATCACAAAATACCTAATACTGGAAAGTTAACAGACAATTGGGAAGGCCCTTTTATCGTAACTGGCACAAGTGGTTTAGGATCCTACGATCTCAGTACATATGAAGGTGTACCTACATCTAATCCGTGGAATACCCGACGATTGAAGTTGTATCAAAGATAAACATACTGTAATATCCGATATTATTCAATAAAGTACTTTTCATCATCATCTTGCAAGTCTACTCAATTCAAGCATTTCTACATATCTTCGTCTATACTGGAGAATTAATACAACATAGCTATTCAAATTTACACGCTCTCCGAGAGTTGCTTATTGAGTCAATCAATTCGATCGGGCAGAGATGCACTATACAGCTATTCAATATTCAAGATATCTCATTACAGTCGCTTATTGATACGCTCAATTCGACCTGTGACTGAGACCTACAACATAGCTATTCAAATTTATACGCTCTCCGAGGGTCGCTTATTGAGTTAATTAATTCGATCTGGAAGAGATACACTATACAGCTATTCAATATTCAAGATATCTCATTACAATCGCTTATTGATACGTTCAATTCGACCTATGACTGAGATCTACAACCTAGCTATTCAAATATATACGCTCTCCGAGGGTCGCTTATTGAGTCAATCAATTCGATCTGGCACAGATGCACTATACAGCTATTCAATATTTAAGATATCTCATTACAGTCGCATATTGATACGCACAATTCGACCTATGACTGAGTTCTACAACATAGTTATTCAAATATACACGCTCCCCGAGGGTCGCTTATTGAGTCAATCAATTCGATCTGGCAGAGATGCACTATACAGCTATTCAATATTCAAGATATCTCATTATAGTCGCTTATTGATACGCTCAATTCGACCTGTGACTGAGACCTGTAACATAGCTATTCAAATTTACATGCTCTCCGAAGGTCGCTTATTGAGTCAATCAATTCGATCGGGCAGAGATGCACTATACAGCTATTCAATATTCAAGATATCTCATTACAGTCGCTTATTGATACGCTCAATTCGACCTGTGACTGAGACCTACAACATAGCTATTCAAATTTATACGCTCTCCGAGGGTCGCTTATTGAGTTAATTAATTCGATCTGGAAGAGATACACTATACAGCTATTCAATATTCAAGATATCTCATTACAATCGCTTATTGATACGTTCAATTCGACCTATGACTGAGATCTACAACCTAGCTATTCAAATATATACGCTCTCCGAGGGTCGCTTATTGAGTCAATCAATTCGATCTGGCACAGATGCACTATACAGCTATTCAATATTTAAGATATCTCATTACAGTCGCATATTGATACGCACAATTCGACCTATGACTGAGTTCTACAACATAGTTATTCAAATATACACGCTCCCCGAGGGTCGCTTATTGAGTCAATCAATTCGATCTGGCAGAGATGCACTATACAGCTATTCAATATTCAAGATATCTCATTATAGTCGCTTATTGATACGCTCAATTCGACCTGTGACTGAGACCTGTAACATAGCTATTCAAATTTACATGCTCTCCGAAGGTCGCTTATTGAGTCAATCAATTCGATCTGACAGAGATGCACTATACAGCTATTTAATATTCAAGATATCTCATTACAGTCGCTTATTGATACGCTCAATTCGACCTGTGACTGAGACCTACAACATAGCTATTCAAATTTATACGCTCTCCGAGGGTCGCTTATTGAGTCAATCAATTGGATCTGAAAGAGATGCACTATACAGCTATTTAATATTCAAGATATCTCATTACAGTCGCTTATTGATACGCTCAATTCGACCTATGACTGAGATCTACAACCTAGCTATTCAAATATATACGCTCTCCGAGGGTCGCTTATTGAGTCAATCAATTCGATCTGGCACAGATGCACTATACAGCTATTCAATATTTAAGATATCTCATTACAGTCGCTTATTGATACGCACAATTCGACCTATGACTGAGATCTACAACATAGTTATTCAAATATACACGCTCTCCGAGGGTTGCTTATTGAGTCAATCAATTCGATCTGGCAGAGATGCACTATATAACTATTAAATATTCAAGATATCTCATTACAGTCGCTTATTGATGCGCTCAATTTGACCTGTGACTGAGATCTACAACATAACTATTCAAATATACACGCTCTCCGAGGGTCGCTGATTGAGTCAATCAATTCGATCTGGCAGAGATGCACTATACAGCTATTCAATATTCAAGATATCTCATTACAGTAACTTATTGATACGCTCAATTCGACCTTTAACTGAGACCTAATGCATAGCTCTTCAAGTATACACGCTCTCCCAAGGGTCGCTTATTAGTCAATCAATTCGATCTGGCCGAGACACGCTATACAGCTATTCAACATTCAATACATCTTTTTACGGTTGCTTATTGACTTGTTCAATTTGACCTATACAAAAGAGAATACAACATCGCTGCAACCGTATATCTCTACATGGCCATTTATTAGCTCACCCAATTCGACCATACATAGAGATAACAAAACAAAAACATTTTTTACTCAACGATTGACATTCTTTCTACAACAAAGACATATTTACACTCTGTCTGATTACAATTAACTATTCTTCACACTTCGGGCGTATATCATTCAAACTTTTCCTAGGACCAGACGAAAGTAAGGCAGGAAAAGGTATAGCAGCATCCACTACAACAGGAGACGCATTCAGCAGTTCCATAACTCTGGGCATCAAATTATCTATATAATGTAGCCGCACGAGCTGCATATCATACTCCATACCGTGCTCAGACGAAGCAGCCAAGATCGAATCACGTTCTTGCTACAATTTCTCTATATCAGCATGCAACATAGCCATAGTGCACAATGTAGCATTATCTGCAGTCAATAACATAGCTTCACCAAGTTCGGTCTTCACCTTGTTTAGCTCATCCTCAAGAGCCTTACATCAATCTTCCAGATACTCTTTCTCCTTCAGCAACAAATCTTTATACTGCTTTATTATCTGCACACTTTAACCCATATCCCGCTTCATCCGAACAACTTCTCACACAACTCCTGACAATACTCGCTACCATTCTTTGCATCCACTGAATTTTGCAACTTCTCAAAAACTATATTACCTTGCCTACATTATAGTTCTTTGGCTTGCTTTTCCTATTCTAGATCTGCGATCCGTGTGTCACACTTGTTGATGGTTATGTTCAGCTCTTGATCTCTTTTTGTACAGGCTTCTTCGTGAGTTCTAGCACGATCACTTTTTCTCTGACAAGAATCTCGAGCCTCACGCAAATCCCATCTCAACTGTTTCAGACGATCTCGCATATTACGGAGTTTATCATCTTGCTTCTTTAACAGATTCGCATTATCTGTTACTACCGATTGATGATACAACAGATCATTCTTCTATTTTTCAATCATACTCGACAAATCCAGTACTTCTTGGTTCGCAACCATGGTTTCCAACTTTTTCTTCTTTAGAGATTTTTTTTCACATTTTAGCTTCATTATTAGCAGTCAATATCTCTGCAACCTTATATGACAACTCTACAGTCACAGCATTTAACCGACTCTGCAGTTCCAACATATTCGCCTCCAGCTTCGAATTTAAAAGGGTCGTATTTTCAACCGCCAACGAATACTACTGCAACTTTATAGTCAGATCATTATTTGATGCGGATAAAGCAGCTTGTTCGTTCTGGTTATTGCCTTCAACCTAGAAGAGAAGATTACAAATGACATAAATCTATCAATAGATATTCATGCAAGCAAGACATATCATTCAACAACATTTATTACAACATCAAGATATGATGTTATTTCTAGGACTACATACACAAATCAACTACATTATGCAAAACACAATTCTTTACCACAATATAGTTGGCTTATGGTAGAACCCTACTACAATTCGCATCTACTTACAAAGGTTAATCACAGATTATGACCTCTTGATGATGAGTCTTATGTCATGTGTGAGGTAACAGATCTTCAACCTCCTTCTCCTCAGACTCTTCAGCTCGCGGTCTCGAGGATGAAGCTCCTCCACTCTCATTACCTTTTGTAAACCACATATTCTTAACTTTATCATTCTCTACTTCAACATCTTTACCACAACTCGAAATATAGCATCTAAATTCGTTCCCTACTCTTTCGAGCTCGCCCCCATAAAACTCGATCACATCGGCTATCTGACATTCATGATCTATTATACCAGGACATTTTCCTCATTTTGGAGTCAGATATCCCTTCAAACGTGTTTGGGACACTTGTAGACGTTTCTGCGTATCTCTTAAACACACTTCTAACAACTTAACCCTTTTTTCCAAACTCTGCAACAGCTTATGACACTCCATTTTTTCCCTCTCCAGACATGCGTTATGTTCCTTGTATCGCTCCAGTTCGTTACGAGCATGCTCCAGATCATTTTCTAAACATGTCTGGACCCTTTTATCTTCCTTCTTTATATTGAAGAAAAGGATCCTCATCATTCTTTGCCCCTACAAAAGTCAAGCTCGTCAGGCAATGATCCTACACAACCCCATATGATGGATACACCAACCCGAGCTGAACATCTTTTCGCCTCTATACTATGACGATTACGCGCTTCTTGCGCTAAGAATTTCACCCGAGCTGGATCCGACACTACACCTCTCTCAGTTAATAGTTTTAAATAGGCCTCCTTTAAGCCCCGCTCACTATCAACTTCGGCCTCAAAGTAAAGCATCAAAGACAATAACGAACTTTGATACTTTAACTTATCACTCTCATCTACAAACTGCTTATCCTTATGGAATTTTTAAAATAAGAGGAACCTATCGCTATTTTTTCGCAAAACCTCACCCCTCTCAATTTTTATCTTCTCATATCTACATTGCAGCTCGAATAACTCCTTAAAGGTGCTATTAAAGTTGGACTTATGAAGACGTCTTTCATATTCAAGTTTATTGTGTACCTATTGCGTACGATTGATGAAATCCCTTACTCGACTCAATGCCTTCTCCATCTCGATCACTTTTCCCCTTAAACGAACTACCTCCTACATGCAAATTATATGTTCACCATCAAAACAATATATATCAACAGCAACCGCAACGAATTTTTTTTTCAAGTCTCAGCAAAAATAGATCTATCAACAATTCCAATGACAAATTCGACCAGACAAGTGTCAAAATAGTGTAACAACTACATAATCAATATTTAGCTTCTGCTACCTCCTTGGTCGGAACATCAACTGTTGGAGAAGCTGGGGTCTACTCAGAAGGTCGATCCGCCACTGGAGAGACATCCTCCTCTAGGAAGATTATCTCACCATAATTTTCAGCAATAGCAAGATCGACATCATCTCTAGTCAACCCCCAGAAGTAAAATGCCTTAATCAAATTATTTCGAGCAGCCAGCACAAAGTCAAAAGTCTT
This sequence comes from Kingdonia uniflora, assembly GCA_014058105.1. NCBI lineage: Eukaryota > Viridiplantae > Streptophyta > Magnoliopsida > Ranunculales > Circaeasteraceae > Kingdonia > Kingdonia uniflora. The sequence goes on along the minus strand of JACGCM010000779.1, from coordinate 150,803 downwards.
CTTTGCATCATCTTTGACCTCTTTCTTCATAACAGCAGCTTCTGCCGCGAACTGCTCCTTCTGCTCAGCCTTATCCTTTTGCAGAGCCTTCTCCTTCTCGAACTATTCTCGCAGTGCAGCTTTCTCTGCATCATGCTGCCGTACAAGTTCGGCATGATCCGCAACACCTGCCATCAACACCTCCAAGGCTGATTCAAACGCAATAGTAGCTTGTACCACAATTGCAACATAGCAGGATTATCAATCAGATCATTTCTCAAGCACAGATAATCAAGCAACATTATACATACCTGAGACATACTGGATTTAAATTAAGCATTCAGATGCTTTGGATCATGCTTAGTCAGCTTCCGAGGCGTCTGCCCCACCACATCAAGATCGAGCTCTTTTGAAGAAGCTCGTTTAGGTTTTCCTTCTTGCCTCTGCTTCTTCACAGGAGGTACCACATTTTCAGCAACATCCACCACCTCAGTACCTACCTGCGTTGTCTGCACAGGAGCTATTTGCTCAGAAGGGGGCAACGATCTTTTTCCTCTAGGTCATCAATTTTGTTTACTCGAAGTGCCAGCAGCACAGACAGGAATCTTTATAACACCATCAATAGCAAAACCAGAAGTAGCCATAGCTCGATTTTGATGAGCTCGTTGAACCTTTAAAACTACAGAGTTCAGCCTTTTATTCCTACAGATGCCTAACTCTCCAAGTACTTGGTTCAAATCAGTTCCTTCCCGAGATACAATGTCAAACAGACTCGACGTATCAGCAATGCCTTTTAGATTAGGCTCTACCAAATCAACAACAAACTATGTTAACAGCTCACAATAAGTTAAAACACGAACTACAGGCAGAATGAAGACACTTACTCTCATAAAAATTCTTATATTTCAGCTCGAGTGCCGGTTCCCCAGGCACTTGCATTCAATTACCACTCACCATCACAAGATGGTCGCACCAAGGTCTCCCAGCAGATTCAAAATCAAAGAATTTTGGCCTCGCCGAATCACTATACAAGTATCCACTCTTCCGACCTTCCACATATTTTAACTTATAATACTTCAAGACATCGTCTGCAACGAACTGTCTTGCACTATCACCATCTCTCCATTTCTTGTTAAGGGCTTCACAAACCCTCATCATCTCGAAAATGTTGCCATTTAATTGGGCAGGGCAACACTTTAGAGCATTCATTACCCCCTTTTCAAAAAAGGTCAAGGGAATACTCAAACCATAAACGACCTGGTTTAGGTAGCAAAGGAACCCTTCCTCTACAACCTCCGCACCAGTACCGTTGTAATAAGCAATTTCTACATCATCTCCTATGCCCATATTTATCTTCCACTGATCCAGGGAAGGTACTTGATAATGCTATATCCTACCGCCTGGTCTCACCAGAGTCATAAACCATAACCTTGTATTCATCAGATAATGCCCCCATTTTCCATCTAAGTCTTTCTTATACTTGGAAAATGTTTTCCTTATATCTACATCAGCAGGATACTTAAAGAATTCCCCAGTTTCAACCTCCACTTCCAACCTCTCATTCACCCCAGAATGAACAACAACCGGCATATCAACAGTTATAGTACCCCTCACCTGCGAATCATCCATAGTCCTGCCAGACGACGATGATTCCTCACTACTGGAAGATACAACAAATTTACTATTGGGTTTCGGATTTTTGGAGCACATCTACCACATACAGGAAAAATATATTCAGCATTTTATAATCAAACAGGCCTCCTCCCTTAGCCATACCCAACACTCTATTAATCTATCAAGAAGTTTAAAACATGCAACTACCATCTACAAGCAACAAATACACTATCCACAACAGTAAAAATGGTAGAAACAGAATTACTAACCTGTACTAGAAGAACAATAATCGTCGTTTCCGGTCACCACCTTCACTTCAGTCGACAAAGCGTTGGTTTTTCTAGCAAGATCACAGTATAACGATGGACTACGATTAAGATTTACAGACTTTATCTCTCTAGAAATGCTTCTTTCTCTCTCTGTAACTGAATATGGTTTGTGAGAGGGAGAAAGATGCGATTTTATATTATCCCTCGGTTTCTGAAATGATGGCTCTTTGAGACACGTATCAGCATCATCTCTCCTTGCAGGCACGTCCTTTCGTTTGCTCTCATGATGATTTTTAGAGTAACGTGCTCGGTTATCACGTCTGTCTCTCTCCTCTGCCATTATTAAATTCAAAGACTCACTGCCCAAGAAGATTTGTACAGGTTCTGTAGTATGACAACCTTATGTGGCTACACGATGCTACTCTACTATTTATAGCATGACTTCCAATTCAAAACCATAAGTACAGTTATTATAGCTGTCACTTACCTTATTTTGGATATGACAGAAGCAGAAAATCAGCAACAAATCCTGCTACAATAACATTTTAAATATTATCACAGATACAGAAAGTGATGACAAGACGACCTCAACAACCACAAATCACTTTATTATGATCAATCATCCGATCTTACATATAATTACAAAATAAATGGTTTTATTCACCACATGGAATGATTTCCCTACCAGCAGCTCTCTCATCCTCTTTAGCAAGCTTATGCAGCGCAATTTCTCGAACTAATGCCTCACATAGCTCTACATCTAGCAGAAGTTCGCAAAATACACCACATCAGAAGCTGCGACCAAGTCCCACACCATGATCATAATTATTCAAATTGACTATGATGATACTCTCGCAATAAGAACTTATGTAGAGCACAAAAGATATTATGCCTTCATCATCTCCACAGATATGAAAACAATATATCTTAACAAGGCAACAAATATATAGCACGATCTACACAGTTCAGATATACTTCATTCAACTCAGCAAAAATTCGATCTACATATCTTCAACCTATTCAATCTTTGGTTAGTTAGAGAATTTCTACACAGTTTCATACAACAGTTCATTCAAGAAGTTTCAAACACTGACAAAGTAAGATACGACAAGTTCAAATTTATTATTCAAGACAAGCAATTTGCAAGGAAAAATATTTCATTCAGTTCAAAAATCAAGATTACAAGATCTACAGACAACTATTTCTTCTACAGAACGAAAGATAGTTTATTTTACAAATGACAGTGCAACACTTAAACAAAAGCAATGGAAGGCCCAACAGAAGAACTGGAGCATGGAAGAAGACAAAGTTAATCCCACCACTCCTCCGTAACCCCCACAGCCTCTGTCGTCACTGAAGATGAAGGACCACCTCCACCATTACAATACTCAATCTTTAACGGGGTATCAACAATATTTCACAAAGGCCACCCCAGCCTTCTCATCTTCTGCCACCACGGCATCCTCTGCAAGTATCCGCAGACATACCCGACGGCCAACAGCAAACAAGACCAGATAGTGGAATCACCACATTTGCTGGTAGTCATCCTCTGCCTCCTCCACTTCTTCCCACGACATCCCATAAAAAGTTGGAGGAGCAGAGATTGGAGTTGGCAGAGAAAGGCATTGGTCCCCAAAATAATGAGTTTGCAGACTTGTCATCATCTTCTGAACTCTATCCTCATAAGCCTGACGACGAGTAGTCACCATCACTACTACTTATATAAATCTGGATAACTGACAGGGTTAACCAGGGTGAACAATAATAACAACTATTCACCATGTTTAATATCAATAGCATTTAAGGCATGTCACAACTTCTAATAAAGTCTTTATCACAAGTGCACATCTCAAGTAGAATTTTTGGGAGACCCAATAGTCAAAACTATTATTCTTCCAAGATAAAAAGAAGCCATCAATGCAGCATTTAAACGACTGGACTTCTCAACCAACACCACTCGCTACACGCGTTTCTCCTGCTATTGGTTGAGAGGGGGCAGTTGTAAGGGCTTATTTCTAATTCTCGTACTGAGTCCGATATTCGAACTCACATAGCTCGGGTAACCATACTGATAACCAACCAAGGACTGAGATCAAGCAGATTGCAAGACAGACTTCCTCATCTACAATTCGGGGATATTGAAGCATCCAGTAACATCGCTCTACAGAAGATACTTAGATGTCCATCAACAGTTCGTATACATACGAACATCGTTAGAGATCGTATCTTCATCAACAGTTTAAAGTTACAGCTAAGGTCATCAAGAGATCTGTTACAAGGTCAACAATTATCAGATAGCAAGACGTTACAAAAGACCTCATAAAAGACTCATCAAACTCATATATTTTGTAACGTTCCTCATTAAAGTAATAACTGTCATGTTATAAGACCTATAAATAGGACCAGAGAGCTAAAGATAGAGGAGGTTGCTAAAAACACATCTGAGAGGGATTACTCTGGGACCTTCTAAGAGACCCCTCTCTCTCTCTCTCTCTCTCTCTTTTGTAATAGCTAGCAATCTATAAACATCTTTGTCTTCCTAAATCCTCAGGAGAGGTCTTAGTTTTTAACCCATTCAAGAGTTTTCCACGCTAAATCCCATATTAAGTTACTTTCAGTTCTTAACTAACAATCCATATTTCAAGGGTGTAAGACACTATCTTCGTTCAATACGAAAATAGGCTATTATAGATGGTGAATGTGTTTTAGAAGTACTGAAATAAAATGCGCATAAAAGAAACTACTCAAAGTTTATACTTAAAAATGATGCAACCAAGCTATGATATACATATAAGATTGCAAAGAACCTGACACGATAAGGAAGCATCATGATACACTTAAAAGTGAAGTGTATACAATACGATATAGTTTCTCATTACAAAGTATCAGGCTACAGTAGCAAGCAAATACACACATTCTGGTAGAAGTGGTGAACACTTGATAAAATACTACACAGATCAACATCATTAGCTCTACATACAGTATAGAGTGGGAGAACCTAGTTAACTGAACTCAAAATTGGCAATTTTTTATGGAAAAGCACTAGAATAAGGGTATCTTTGCAAGTGTAACATCATCATCGTTCTTCCCGCTTCTCGCTTTCCTTTGATAAGGATTTGCTCTCCTTCCCAATATTCATTGTTTATGGAGGAAGTAGTTTTTCTCTTGACACTGGCAAACCTTTGCCAAAATTCTATTGTGTTGTGTGACCTTGTTCAATCGCGAACTCTTTATATATTGTTTATGTTTCGTTGTACTGTATTTTTGTATTTCGGTAGGGGGTCGGATCATTGATTCCAAATCCTTTACATTGGCATTTAACAATAGATAAACTTAAATTTGCTTAATAGATACCATAAACTTGCCTACACTCGCTTTCAAATTGCACGGAAATATTGCAGAATCTTAAAGCTAAAGCATAACAACAATTTCTCTAATCTGTTTTACCTGTTGCTGGGCTTGTTGGCACTGAAATCCCCATTAAAGCATAACAAGAATTTCTCTATCACAATGCCATCTAATAGTCCTAGTAAACTGATTCACAAACCTCTATATCCTCTAAGAATTAAGAATTTCTACTAACACGCAATGAACAACGATTTTAGGCTTCTTTCTCTCCCTATATAAACCCCCAAATCTATCAAAGTGAAGGGAAATCAACGAATTTCACGAACACCCAATTGAACACAAGTTGTAAAAACTATGGGGTTTTAAGAAAATCAATCCCATTTGGGTAAATCTTAAAACAAATTAATGGCACCTTGAGTTACAGCTGAAGAACAGATGGTTGAATTTGTATAATGGTTGAGTCTTTATCAGTGACAAACGACGAGAATTCAAGTCTATAACAGTAAACGAGGTCATTTTCATACGAATGAATATGCAATTTCATCATAGTTTTTTGAGGTTGAGGGATCCAGAAGAGAAGTGGGATTTGGTTTTTTTGCAACAGACTGATAGGGGTCGGGTCGGGATTCGACCAGATCTGAACCCGACCCGACCCTACCTAGTGCGGTTCCTTAAATTTCAACTCGAACCCCACCTAAAAAACTTATGCTAAAACCGGAAACCACACCAAAATCGGATTGGATCGGATCGGATCGGGTTTTCATACTCCAAATCCAAAAAAAATGGAAGAAAAATAAAACAAAACCTCCAAATGATGGGTTTTCTCCAAATCCCTTTTCTTCTCTACCCCTCTTCTTCAACACTCTATTTTATTCCAAAACTTCAATTAAAGACAAAGTTACACTTTAAAAATTAATTATGGAGAAAATGAGACCTCTTTCTAGCTTTACATCTTTTCATTTAATGCTTTGTTCCTTCTTCCTCTTGAAATCTTGAGGGTCATATGATAAATATAGCTTGAAGAAAATTCCCTAGCTAAAAACCCCATAATCATTCCCAATATCAACCCAATAACAACAATAGTCTTCATCCTTTTCAATATCCCACGAGTCAAATACGCGCTCGCTTTACTCCGACGAAAACTATGACTCCAAAATCACAGACAACGTCAAATCAAAACCGCACACAACACCGAATCAGCATTACCCAAACCAAACAAAAACCCAAACCCCAAAATCTCCACCGACCCAAAACCCCCTATTTACTCATATGCAATCACAAAATGCCCCAAATGAAACCAACCATCTAACTAACTTCAAGAACCCATTTTTACTCTCACCCGTAACTCCACCCTTAGTAATGTTGGGATCCATCTCCTACTGTCTCTTTTCTCTCACCATAGTAGAGCTTCATCTCTTTCTCTCTTAGTGTTTCAAAAGCTCCAATAAAACTTTAATTTCCCCAATCTCTCTCGCTCTCTTAGGGTTTCAAAATGAGGTTTATTTGAATTGGGTGAATTGAGGGATAATGTAGAGATCAAGATGCTATTGATGTGTTGAATAATTGATTACAATTTTGTGTAAACTTGTAATTGGGTGAATTGAGGGATAATGTAGAGATCAATAATTAGGTGTTGTTTGAGAAAGAGTTCTATCTCTCTGAGAATGACTTCTTTCTCTATCTACAATTGTTAAGAAAAGTGAAGCATATGGTTAATAAAAATGGAGTTGTTAAGAAGTCAGTTCAGTTCGGTTTTTAAGGTTTATATATAAAGAAAACCAAAAACTGAACCGAACCTAATTGGTTTTGCTATTTGACAACCGAATTAAACTACTCATAAAAACTGACCAAATCGGTTTGGTTTAGGTCCAGTCAGTTCGGTTTGGTCGGTTTATTCGGTTCATGTTCAACCCTAAACAGACATGTATATGGCGTAATACACTTTCTATGGTCGTTAGTAGAGTCCTGATTAGCTAACCTGTGGGTTACATAGATAACTAACCCACTAATTGAATTCCGCCACCTCATACCAATTAAAATAGGCTACCTTTTTTTTTTAGGCAAACGTAAATATATAAATGCCTAAATGGCAACAACAAGAAATACAGAGTTCAAGAGGTTACAAGCCTCCAACGGCTGACAACAAAATATAAGGGGTGAGTTGGTCCCCTTATTGGCTAAAACATGAGCCTCTAGGTTATAAGATCTAGGGATAATAGAAAAACGAAGGTCTACAAAACGAGAAGAGGAAGTGAGCATGTCCGGTGCAAGGGTCAAAGCTTCCCAGGAAAGGTCGTTTGAGCACGTCTCAAAAGTTCTAACCATACGCCGGTAGTTTGCCAGGAGCAGAACACGCTCAAGGCCGATCTGGTGCGCTGCTTGCATTCCTCTGATCACTGCAATCGCCTCTGCCTCTTCTGAGTTCTCAGCTCTGGCTGAATCATATCCTGAATAAATAAGAGTAGAATGATAAATCTTGATAGTAAAGCCCGTTCCTCCCAGAGTGGTATTGTTGGTCCAAGAGGCGTCCATTGTGATAACGTGCCACCCCTCGGGCACTTGCAGGGTGGTACGTCAAAAGATTTAATGGGGGGCATTGGAAGGGAAAGGATGTTGGGCGAGGTAGCTCATGGCTAGCTTGATGGCTTTCTTCGGATATGGCTTTTCTTTGTTGAAAATGAGCTCATTTCTATCCATCCAGATAACATAAGTTATGGCTCCGATCGTGCTCCAGAGGGTGTTGGTGTCGAAATCATTTTCGTGCTGGAGGGTAAGAGTGTTTAGCACTTTTTCCACCGAGTTGGAGTAGGTACAGGTGCTGAGATCTGTATGGAGGACAAATAGGCCCCAGTACTCCTTAATACTCTTACAAAAGAATAGGGCGTGCGTGGTGGATTTTTCTTCCTCTTCATACCTGGGACAGATGGTATCCCAAGTGTCATCCCCATGCCAAAACCTAAGTTTTGAGGGGATGCCATTATGGAGGGCTTTCCACATGAAAAATTAGATACGAAACGGGATCATGAGTTTCCAAATTTGCTTCCAATGCATATTGTTCGAATATGAGCGGATGTTATTATGGGGGCTATGGGTGGGCTCCGCCATGGAGGCATGGTAGACGGATTTAACCATGAGGATCCCATTTTTCTCCTTTCTCCATCTCAGGATGTCACGGGTCGGGGAAGTGCTCAAGGAGATCGCCAAAATAAGTTCAGCTATGTCATGTTGGAAGATGGATCTGATCAGAGCGTGTTTCCACGTGTGATTATATAGACAAATAAGGTCTGCTACCTTTGAGAAGTCTCTGTGCTGGGGGGCCAGTCCTGAGGGCCTGCCATAAGGGATACCCGAGATCCAAGGTTCCAGCCGGTAGTCGATCTATTTTTCATCTCCAATGTGCCAAATGAGGTCTGACCAAATACGGTTACCGGCTTTTAGGATCCCTTTCCAGGTCCAACTGCTAGAGGGTTTGGGGAGCGAGATCATAGGGGACTCCTTAGGCGAGTATTTATGCTTCAAGTTATGGGCCCATAGTTTATCGGGTTCCTTCATGACTCTCCAAAATAGTTTTGCCAGCATGGCCTAATTGTGATTGAGGGCGGTTCTGATGCCCAGGCCCTCACATCTTGTCTTTTAGCACGTCTTCTTCCAGCTGATAAGATGGGTCTTAGTGTTACCCGTGCTGTTGTAACTCCATAGAAATCTGTCGTTTATAGAGTCAAGGGTTTTGCAAGTTTTTATAGGAAGGGGAAAAATGGACATGAGGAAGGAAGGGATTGCTGAGTTAACAACTTTAATCAGGGTGAGTCTGCCAGCTTTGGATAAGTTTCTGGCTTTCCAGCCTTCAATACGATGAGACACCCGGGTGATAATGTACTAGAAATTCAGTCTTTTGGATATGTCAAAAATAAGTGGAGCTCCCATATATTTTTCCCCCGCGCTATCTTTTTTGATATGGAGAATAGCTTGGATGATTTTGTGATGTCTGCGAGGGCTATTTTTGCTGAAAAGTATACCGGATTTGTTGAGGTTTATATCTTGTCTAGAGACATTTTTAAAAGTATCTAGGGCGTCTTGAAGGTCCCTTACTTCCTTCAGGGAAGCTTTACAAAAAATAAAGCTGTCATATGCAAAAAGGAGGTGTGAAATAGGGGTGCATCCTTTGGCCGTCCTAATGCCATGAATCTCCTGGTTGTTCTCCGCCCGAAGGAGAATGAACGAGAGAACCTCTGAGCAGATAAGAAAAAGAGAAGGGGATAGGGGATCACCTTGCCAGATGCCTCTTCCTGGCTTTAGGAAGCCATAAGGCATACCGTTAAGGTTAAAGGGGAGCGCGGTGGTGGAGATGCATTGGTGGATCCAATGGCACCATCTATCGTAGAAACCCATAGCTTTAAGGATGTCCCCTGGGAAGCCCCATTCTACTCTATCGAAAGCTTTGCTAATGTCCAGCTTGACAGCCATAGCGCCCACAGTCCTTTTTTTTTTTAAGCGAGGAGATGATGTCTTGGGCCAGGATAATGTTATTAAAGATTTACCTTCCAGGGATAAAAGAATTTTGGGTTGGAGAGATGATCTTGTTGAGGAGTGGTTTGAGGCGGCCCGCCAGAATTTTAGTAATGATCTTAAGTTTAACATGGCAGAGGTTGGTCGACCAAAACTGCCCCGGTCTGTCAGGATTTTTTGTCTTGGCGATGAGGGTGATGCTCGTGTGGTTATACTCAGGCAGCATATGGCCAGACTGGAAGAAAGAAAGAGTGGCTTGGAAAAGGTCATCTTTGACAATATCCTAAGATTTTTGCTAAAAAACGGGGTGAATCCATCATGCCCCAGGGATTTGTGGGGGTTCATAGAGAAGAGAGTCTCCTTTACCTCGTCAATGGAAGGGTCTTTTGTGAGTTGAGCGTTTTCTTTGTCCGTGATCATTTTCTCCATGATGTTTAGGTCTTGGACCTTTAGGGTGGGGAGAGAGGGAGAGAAAAGTTCCTTAAAAATTAACGAATACGTTCCCTATGTCCTCCTTGCCATGAGCCCAAATGCCGTCCTATTTTTTTATTCTGGAGATCTCGTTGTGTTTTCTACGGCAAATGGTGGATAGGTGGAAAAACTTATTGTTTCGGTCCCCTTTTCTAAGCCAGGTCTCTCTGGATTTATCCCACCAAAGAGTTTCTTCTTGGGTCAGGGTGTTATCTAGCTCCCTCTGCAGTGTAATCTCGATATTGTTATTTTTCTCCGTTGGATCCTTCATCTAGATGGCAAGGATTTGATCCCTAAGGTTTTGGATTCTTCCAGGGGTGCAGTTGAACTCAGCTTTGTTCTACTTTGTGAGTTTCTTTTTGGTATGTCAAAGCTTTTTATAGAGGCGCAGAGGCTGAATGCCCTCTTGGCTTTGGTTCCAAGCCAAGGCAATGATTTTGTGCCAGTCTGGATGCTTTGTTCATAGAGATTGAAAATGGAATTGTTTTGGGAGATTGTGGGTCCCAGGTAACTGTTAAGCAGGATAGGTCCGTAGTCGGAGCCAATAATAGGCAGATTATAGACGGTGGCGTCTAGAAATTTTGTGCGCCAGGACGCATTAGCGAGAGCTCTGTCTAGGCGTTGCTTGACTAGATCTCTACCCATACATTTGTTAGACCAAGTAGAAGGGACGCCAGAGAAGCCCAGATCAAACAACTACGTCAAAAATAAATTTTTCGAAGGGATTAGGGGCCGAAATGTCAAAGGAAATGCACCCAAACTTATCCTCTTGGCAGGTGATACTGTTAAGATCTCCGAGGATAATCCAAGGGACGGGGATATTAGGAGCCAGTTAACCAATAATGATCCAGTATGTGTCCCTGTGCTGAGAGACCGGAGGCCCATACGTGAAGGAACACATCCATTGTTCATCTTGCATCCCCCCAACCCCATTGATGGAGTGAGATTGGATGAGAGAATCAATGCCGTTGGGAGAGGAGGAAAGGATAGTGAGGTTGATCTTATTGTTCCAGGCTAGCCAAAGGCCTCCCCCATAGGTTGCAGAGGTGTTAACAGAGTTGGAGTGGGTAAATTCCAGAGAGTTAAGCTTCCCCAGGTCCTCAGGTCTAGTAGCCTTGGTTTCAGAGAGAAAAATAATATCCGGCTTGAACTTTTTTTGGTTAGCTAAGAGCTCACGCAGGGTGGAGGCCTTACAGATAGTGCTCCAGGCCACCAAGTATTGAGGAGAAAGAAAGGCACGAACGGCTTTAGTGATAGATCTTTTGACCCCTCCATGCCTCTGCTATGACACCATTGATCTAATAGAGAAATATGTTGGGTGTGTTTAGAGGGTTAGACTAGTTTTCCCCATTGTCGAGAAGGACTAGTCTGGATCGGGGTCCGGTTGGGTAATGTCCTAGTTTTGATGTTATTTCCACAGCACCGACCAAAATTATGTTATATGGATTTGGTATAATAATAATTAGGTGGGGCCATACAAGTGAAACTACGACTAGCCCTCTCCTTATATGGTGAAGGCTTCGGGTGTCCGGTGTCTGGAGGTCTAAGTCTCCCCGACAGTTTTGATCCGTTCCCATAATAGTAGACTAAAGAGTACGATGAGTTGGTAGCATTATCATTAAAAGAAGAAACAAAAGTAGATTCTAAAATTTTGGAAATTTTGCGCACCTTTGCGAGAGAGCCCGACTCCCCTGTATCTTCCTTGGAGTTACTAGAGCTGAGAAGTGTGTGCTTAAGCTGGTCAAAAGAGGATGAGCTATACTTCCTACTATCTTGTCCTGTGTCGGACCTATTTTTTTTTTGTGGCACGATGTGTGCCATCCCACACTATCATCCGTAGAGTATCCAATTTCCAGGGGGAGAGTGTCCAATTCAGAGTCTATCACCCAGTTTACCTTATCATCATTTAATGCGTCTCCAGTTTGTGTGCCAGTCAAAAAACAAATGTGGGTGTTGGCAAGCCTTTAGCCCGCCCAATTATGGTCTAGCATGGGTTTGAATTGTTGGGAAGTCCGAGTAGTGCAGATCCACCAGTCCCGGGCCCGTGAGTGTATCTGAGTAGCTCAAATACACTGTATATGCTTTTCATTTTTGTTGATCCCGATCCACCCCAAATTTGTCCCTACTACCTCTGACGTTGCAGGACAAAGTGGAAGGTTCGAGTGGCGGTTTTACAGGTGATTCTCCCCCTTTTTTAGGAAAAGTTGTAGCTCTTTACTCGAGGCTGCAGTGGCAGGAGATGGACTAATCAATTTTGAGTTTGGGGTGGTCCCCACCCCACCAAATCGGTGATGACATGCATTTGCCCGTTGGAAGCTTCGGAAAATCCTTAAGTAACTCCCTGGTGGTCCCCACCCCACCAAATTAATTGCCAAGAAAGTTTTGAATATAAATAGATTTTGAGGCACCCGAAACCAGTAGAGTTCAAGTGATTGATGTGCAAGGGTTTAAAACTATTTTGTCTCTCTGCCCCCAATTCTCAACACGCATCTCGAGGTCTATAAAGTCTATGAGGAGTTCCTGATTTCTGTTTCGATTTGTTATTCCGACTGCATGTCCGAATGCATGGCTATTTTCCGGTTATATTCCGGTGTAGGCTTGTGCGTTCCACGAATTGGCACTATTTATGGCTCTTCGAATGATCTCTCCCACGGTGTCTCTCGGTTTAGTCGGTATAGGGTTGGCCGGGTAGGAGTTAGTATGTTATGGGGAACTTGCATGATGGGAGTTTTGCGTCTTGGTACCTTGGTAAAAATGCTTAAAAGGGGATGTGTGGTTGTTCTTCGGCGGGTTTACTTGGATGTGCTCGCCGAACGGAAACTGAAAGCTCGAAGTGATATTGAGCCGATTACATTCGTGTACTATGCTTTCAAACCGTTTGCAAGATGGGAGCGAGTGAGTTAGTATACCTCAATAGGGGCAAAATCCTTCTAATCTCTCATATTTAACGATGATCTTAGCGTCTCCGTATTTGGTCGGCCTTGAGACCGGTATCGATAAGACAAGGGGTTTGTTGGTGATTAGGTTAACGAGAATCCGGATGAAACTGGTTTTTGAGGAACCGACCTTCTTTGATGTATAATCATCTCTGACGAACTCTCCGATTTTGTTCCCAATGGCCTCAAGCATGTTTTTGTCCAAAAGTCAGCACGGTAAGCCGGATAGTTGAACCCAGCAAAGATAACGAGGAAAAACAAACTCGGATTGGTGTAGTAACGAATAAGTAATATGTTTGAGTATGGAGTACCCGTAAATGTTGACAGGTGGGGTTTGCATTATAGTTTTTAGGTCGTCAGGGTTTTGAAAGTTTGCGATGATGATTTTAGATTCTTGCTCGTATGTGATGGGAGGAATATGGGGGATGATTTTGGACCATTCTTGAGTCACTCCGTTGAGTAGAGCTTGTTCTTTTACGCTTGAAAAAATAGATTTGAATGCGAGAGCATATTTCCATCGACTTTAAAGCCCTTCCCATTTGGAGGCATCTAACATAAGTATGGGGATAGCCTCTGAGCCTTTCTGCTAGTTCTTCAGCTCGGTCCTTATGGAGAGAGTTTTGTTCATGTTCTTCCTCTTCCATGGTAACTTCGAAGATCGTGTTTGTAATAGCCTATTTTCACAGAGACCAAAAATAGTGTTTTACACCTTTGAAATATAGAATAGTGGTTGAGAACTGAAAGTAATTGACATGTGATTTAGCGTGGAAAACTCTTGAATGGGTTAAAAACCATGACCTCTCCTGAGGGTTTTTGAAAGAATTGTATTTATATATATATACTAGCTATTGCAAAGAGAGAAAGAGATCAAGTCTCTGAGTTTTGGTAGGGATGACTTTCTCTAAGAGCTCTCTAGGTGATAATAGCCGTCCTGAATCCTGATATCCAGGTTTCTTTTTATAGGTCTTATAATATGACCGTTGGTTACATTGATGAGGGACGTTATAATATCAGGTTTTGATGAGTCTTCATAATGGTCTTCTGTAGCGTCTTGATATTTGTTGATCTGTAACGGATCTATTATATTCTTTAGCTGTAACTTCAGACCGTTGAGAAGATACGATCTCTTGTGATGTTCGCATGCATACGACCTGCTGATAAGTGGAGGAGTATCTTCTGTAGCGCGAAGTCACATGATGCTTTGATATCTTCAAACTGTAGGTAAGGAAGTCTGTACTACGATCTCCTTGCTTTTAGTCCTTAGTTGGTTATCAGTGTATTTACTCGAGCTATGTGTGTTCGAATATCGGACTCAGTATGAGGATTAGAAATAAGCCCTCACAACTGCCCCCTCTCAACCAATAGCAGGAGAAACGTGTGCTGCGAGTGGTGTTGGTTGAGAAGTCCAGTCGGTTGAATTGAATGCCGCATTGATGACTTCAATTTATCTTGGAAGAATAACAATTTCGACTGTTGGGTATCCAAAAAATTATACTTGAGATGTGCACTTGTGATGAATACCTTATTGAAAGTTGTGGCATGCATTAAATACTGCTAGTATAAAACATGGTGAATAGTTGCTATCATTATTCACTCTCGTTAACTTTGTCGGTCATTCAGATTGGTATAAGTAGTAGTGATGGTGACAACTTGACGCCAAGCATATGAAGCTAGAGTTTAGACCAAAATGGCAAGTCTGCAAACTCATTATTTTGGGACCCAAAGTCTTTCTCTGCCGACTCCAATCCCTATTCCCCCAACTTTCCATGGGATGTCGTAGAAAGAAGTAGAGGAGGCAGAGGATGATTATCATCAAATGTGGCGATTCTATTATGTTGTTTTGTTTACTGCTCACCGTCAGTCCTGTCTTCAGATTCTTGCAGAGGATATGGTGGCGTCGGAGGATAAGAAGGCCGGGGTATCCTCTATTAAGTACTGCCGATACCCCGCTAAAGATTGGGTATTGTAATGGTGGATGAGGTCCTTCGTCGGCAGTGGAGGTGGGGGTTATGGAAGAGTGGTGGAATTAACTTTTTCCTCTACCTCACTCCAGTTCATCTTCTTGGGCTTTGAGTTCTTCTGCTGGGCTCGCCATTACTTCTTCTCAAGTACTGTACTGTCATCAGCAACGTAGGCTATTCTTTGTAAATGAAAAAATTATCTATAGAACTTGTAATCTTGATTTTTGAACTGGTTGAAGTATTCTTCCTTGTACATTGTTTTTCTTGAATAATAAATTCGAAATTTCTTATCTTGTCTTTTAAGTGTTTGAAACTGCATGAATGAAGTTCTCGAACTATTCAAATATGACATAGGTCGTAAATATGTAGATCGAAATATTGCTGAGTTAAACTGTGTAGATCGTGGTATGTATTTGTTTCCTTGTTATGAGAGTATCATCATAGTCAACTTGAACACTTGTTATCATGGGTGGAAACTTGGTTGCGGCCTCTGATGTAGAGTGATTTGCAAACTTCTACTAGATGCAGAGCTATGTGAGGCATCAGTTTGATAAATCGTGTTGGATAAACTTGCTAAAGGGCTGCTGGTGGGGAAATCATTCCGTGTATTTGAAGAGAACCGTCCGTGTTGTATGTATATGTAAGGTCGTGTTATTGATCATAATCATTTGTTTTTGTTGAGGTTGTCTTGTCATCACTTTCTGTATCTATGATAATTTTTGACTGAAATATAACTGAAGCAGGATTTATTGCTGATTTTCTGCTTCTGTCAGACCGAAATTGTGGTAAGTGACGGCTGTAATAACTGTACTTAGGTTTTTGAATTAGAAATCATGCTTAAAATCGCACGGCAGGATCGTGTAGCCATAGAAGGTTGTTGCTGTACGGGAGTGAACGTGCTGCAAGATCTGTATAAATCTTCTGGGGCAGTGAGTCCTTGAATTTAATAATGGCGGAGGAGAGAGACAGATGCGATAACTAAGCACGTTACTCCAAAGATCATCATGGGGGCAAACGAAAAGACGTACCTGTAAAGAGGGATGATGCTAACACGTGTCCCAAAGAGCCGTCATTTCAGAAACCGAGGGTCAATATAAACTCTCGTCTTTCTCCCTCCCATAAGCCATATTCATTTGCAGAGAGAGATGAAAGTATTTCTAGAGAGAGAAAGTTTTCAAACTTCAGTCGTAGTCCACCGTTTTACTGTGGTCTTCCTGGAAAAACTGATTCTTTGCTGTCTGACGTGAAGGTGGTGACTGGAAACGACGATTGCTGTTATTCTAGTATAGGTTAGTGACTATGTTTCTACCATTTTTGATGTTATATTAGTTTCTTAAAACTGGTAGTTGCATGTTTGAACTTCTGGGTAGATTAATAAAGTGCTGGGTACGGCTGAGGGAGGAGGCCTGTTTGATTTAAAAAACTCAGAACAAATTTTTCCTGTATGTGGTAGATGCGCTAAAAAAATCCGAAACCCAGTAGTAAATTTGTTGTATCTTCTAGTAGTGTGGAATCATCATCGTCTGACAGGACAATGGATGATTCAGAGGTAATTGGTACTGTAACTGTTGATAAACCAGCTGTTCCTTCTGGGAGGGATGTAGGATTGCAAGCGGGGTTTGAAACTGGGCAATTTTTTATGTATCATGAGAATATAGACGTAGCAAAGAAATTTTTGCAGTATAAAAGAAGTTTAGATGGAAAATGGGGACATTATGTGATGAATGCGGGGTTGTGTTTAGGACTCTGGTGAGACGAGATGGTAAGATAGATCATTATCAGGTGCCTTCGCTGGATAAGTGGAAGGGGAATATGGGTATAGGAGATGATATAGATATTTCTTATTACGGTATCATGAATGCTCTAAAGAAGTGTAGAGGACGGATTCCTTTGTTATCTGAACCAGGTTGTATATGGGTTGAGCATTCCCCTCACTTTTTTCCAAAAAGGTATCATGAATGCTTTAAAGAGCTGCCCTGGCCAGTTAAACGGTAATGTCTTTGAAATGATGAAGGTCTGTGAAGCCCTTAACAAGAGATGGATGGATGGTGGTATTGCGAGACAGTTCGTAGCAGACGATGTCTTAAATTACTATAAGTTTAAATATGTGAAAGATCGAAAGAGCGGATACTTGTTTAGTGATTCGGCGAGGCCGAAATTCTTTGATTTTGAATCTGCTGGGAGACCCTTGTGCGGCCATCTTGTGGTGGTAAGGGGTAATTATATGCAAGTTCCTGGGGAACCGGCGCTCGAGCTGATATATAAGAATTTTAACGAGAGTAAATGTCTTCATTCTGCCTGTAGTTCGTCTTTTAACTTATTGCGAGCTGCTAACATAGTTTGTTGTTGATTTGGCAGAGCCTAATCCCAAAGGTGCTGCTGATACGTCGAGTCTATTCGACATCTTTAGTCGAGAAGGAACAAAACTGAACAAAGTTCTTGGAGCACTAGGCATCCGCAGAGAAAAGAGGTTGAATTCTATAGTTGAAAAAGTATAGCGAGCTCATTAGAATTGAGCTATGGCTACTTTTGGTTCTGCTTATGATGACATTTTGGAGATTCCTGCCTGTGCTGCAGGTACTTCAAGTTCCTTAGTTCGGCGACCTAGAGTAAATAGGACGGTGCCGCCTTATAAATAAGCAGCTTCTGGGTAGACATCGCAGGTGGGGACTGAGGGGGTGGGTGTTGATGTAAATATGGATCCTCCTCTGAAGAAGCATAAACAAGAGTCTGAGAAAGATATCTGAGCTTCTCCAAAGAGGGTCAACCTCAAAGCGGTGGAGCAGAAGGCGCTGGATTTGGCTAAACCTGATCCCATCCACCTGGATACTCAAATTCGATCCAGTATCTCACAGGTATGCATGATGTTATTTGATTAAATCTTTTTAAGTAGTGATCCAATCATGTAATACTACTTTGTTGTATTTGTGGTGCAGCTTTCTGTTCCTTGGAAGTCGGCCACGGAGGTGTTGAAGGTAGTTGCGGCGGATTGTACCGAGTATGAGGCTGAGAAAACATCTTTGGCTAAATAGTTAAAGGAGCGAATTGCGCTCTGTGAGTAGTTGCAGAAGGAGAAGGTTCTGCAGAGGGAACAATTCAAGAAGGAGAAGGCTCTGCAGAAGGATCAGTTCGAGAAGGAAGCTGCCGTTACTAAGAAAGAGGTTGAAGATGAGGCAAAGAAGGCTGTTGACATTGTGGTGGCTTCCCGAAATAAGCTGATTCAAGCCTTCTACTTCTAGGGTTTGAGCAGAGTGGATATCGATCTTGCTCTTGTAGAGAATGATAAGGTTGAAAATTTGTAGTTTGCAAAAGGTAATGAGGGGGCAGGAGCTTCAACCTCAAAACCACGAGTTGGAGAGTCTAAGGAGGAGGAGGTCGAAGATCTGTTACCTCACACACGATATAAGACCCATCCTCAAGAGGTCGTAATCTTCAATGAACCTTTGCAAGTAGATGCGAGTAGTAGTAGGGTTCAATCATAAGCCAACTGAACAGTGGCATATGATTGTGCTCTGCATAATGTAGTTGATTCGTGTATAGCTTGATTTTGTAATAATGTTGTTGAATGATATGTCTTGTTTGAATGAATATCTGTTGATAAATGTATTGTCGTTTGCAATCTGTTCTTTTTGGCTGAAGACAATGAACAGGACAAACTGGTTGTCTTATCTGCATCAAATAAGGAACTATCTGCAAAGTTGCGGCAATGTTCGTTAGCGGTTGAAAATACGATTTTGTTGAATTCAAAGCTGGAATCTGAGATGTTAGAGCTGCAGAGTCGGCTAAATGCTATGACTATAGAGGTTTCATGTAAGGATGCAAAGATATTGACTGCTAATAATGAAGCCGAACTGTGGAAAGAATCTCTGAAGAAGAAAAAGTTTGAGACCATGGCTGCAAATCAACAAGTACTGGATCTGTTAAGTACGATTAAAAAGCAGAAGAACGATCATTTGTACCATCAGTCGGTGGTTTCAAATAATACTGATCTCTTCAAGAAGCAAGATGCTGAAATCCGTCATATGCGAGAGCGTATGAAAAAGCTGAACTAGGATTTGCGTAAGGCTTGAGATTCATGCCAGAGAAAAAGTGATCGTGCCAAAACTCACGAGGAAGCATCTTCCAAGAAAGATTGAGAGATGAATGAAACCATCAATAAGTGTAATTCACGGATTGCCGATGTTGTCTAGGATAAACAAGCTTTGATACTAGAGTGTATGCGAGGTAATGAAGTTTACGAGGAGCTCCATGTTAAGTATAAAGAATCGTAGAGGTTGGTGGACACAGCAGACGATGAGATCCAGTATTCAAAGAAGGTAGATTAGAAGTTGCAACGTCTGAAGTAGGAGATAAGCGTAGTGTGAAGATAACAAAGCAATATAGAGATTCGTTGCTGCAGGAGAGAAAAATCTCTGGCAGATCGATGTAAGGATCTTCAAGGCGAACTAAACAAAGTGAAGACCGAGCGTGGTGAAGCTATGTTGATAACTTTGGATGATGTTACACTTGTATGCTGATGTAGAGAAATTTCGAACAGAGTGTGATTCGATCTTGGCTGCTTCAACTGAATACTGTATGGAGTATGATTTGTAGCTAGCGCGGTTATCTTATATAGATAATCTGATGCCAAGAGTTATGGAATTGCTGAATGCATCTTCTTATGTAGTCGATGTGACTATACCTTTCCCTGCCTTACTTTTATCTGGGCCTGGGGAAAGTTCGAATGTTGTACGCCCAAAACGTGAAAGGTAGTTTCATTATTTATGTTGTAATGAGACAGAGTGTAAATATGTCTTTGCTGTAGAAAAAATGTCAAAAGTTTAGTAGAAAATGTTTTTGTTCTGTAACCTCTTTGTATGGTCGAATTGGGTGAACCAATAAACGACAATGTAGAGATATGGTTGTAGCAGTGTTGTATCCTCTTGTACATGGGCCGAATTTGAGCAAGTCAATAAGAAACTGTAAAGTGAGTTATAAAATATTTGAATTGCTGAATAATGTGTCTCTATCAGATCGAATCGATTGAATCGATAAGCGACCTTTGGAGAACGAGTATATTTGAAAATTGATGTTGTAGGTTTCAGTCATAGGTCGAATTGAGCGTATCAATAGGCAACCATATTGAGGCACCTTTAAATATTGAATAACTGTATGACGCATCTCTGGCAGATCGAATTGACTGTCCCAATAAGCGACCTTATGAGAGCGAATTTATTTGAACAGCTATGATATAGGTTTCAGTCACAGGTTGAATTGAGCGTATTAATAAGCGACCGTACTGAGACATCTTGAATATTGAATAGCTGTATGGCGCATCTCTTCCAGACCAAATTGGTTATCTCAATAAGCGACCCTTGGAGAATGAATTTATTTGAACAACTATGATGTAGGTCTCAGTCATAAGTCGAATTGAGCGTATCAATAAGCGACCTTACTGAGACATCTTGAATATGGAATAGCTGTATGGCGCATCTCTGCCAGATCGAATTGATTATCTCAATAAGCAACCCTCGGAGAACGAATTTATTTGAACAACTATGATGTAGTTATTCTTGGATATAGCAGGAATGCTTGAATTGAGTAGACTTGAAAAATGATGCTTAAAAAGTACTTTATTGCATAATATCGGATATTACAGTATCTTTATCTCTGATACAGCTTCAGTCGACGGGTATTCCATGGATTCGGTTCAGGTACTCCATCATGCGTACTGAGATCATAGGATCCTAAACCACTCATTCTAGTTACGATAAAAGGACCTTCCCAATTCTCTGCCAGCTTCCCAGCATTAGGTATTTTGCGATGCAGTGGGATTTCTTTAAGAACGAGGTCTTTAACTTTAAATTCTCTGTGTCGGACACGTTTGTTATATGACCGGGATAAAGCAAGATGATATCTTCCTAGATTAACAATGGCTCTGTCACGTGTTTCCTCGATCAAATTCAGATTACATGCGATCTAAAATTTGTTTTTTTTCATCAGTCACCTCGTGATCTCGTATTGGGTGATGGTATTGAGTGGGAATGATGGCTTCAGTTTTGTAGGCTAGTGAGAACAAAGTACAGCCTGTTGCGGTTCTAGGAGTTGTTCGGTAGACCCAAAGTACGTATGGTAGCTCGTTCACCCAGTTCCTTTTTTTGCCGTCTAAACACTTCTTGACGCCATCCACAATAGTTCGATTAGTAATCTCAGCCTGCCCGTTTCCTTGTGGGTAATAAGGATTGGATGGGGAATGAATGATGTTGTGCTCATTGAGGAATGCGACGATCTGGGAACCAACGAACTGTGGTCCATTATCAATTCTGATGAGATGTAGTCTGCTGAATCGGATAATAATGTTCGCCCAGATAAATTTGATGACTTCGTCTTCTCGGGTCTTGCACAACGGAACTGCTTCTATCTATTTAGTGAAGCAGTCTGTAGCGACCAACAAATAATTTTCGTTTCCCTGGTACTGTAGGAAACTCTCCTACGAGATCGAGAGCCCATCGTCTGAATGGCTAAGAGGCTTGGCTTGAGTATAGTTCAAGTGCGGGAGCTCGAATTTTAGGTCCGTGCCGTTGACAAGCGTCACACTTATGGGCATATTCGATTGCCTGCGCTGCGCTTTCATCTTAAGCTAAAATATTCCTTGAGTTAAAGCTCTGTTTGCAACAGATCGTCCTGCTGCATGGGATCCGCACGTGCCTTCGTGTAGATCGCGCAAGAATTGTTGTGCTTCTTTGTCAGATAGACAAGGGAGGTAAGGACCAGTGACTAAAATTTTGTATAGGAGATTGTCCTGAACAGTGTATCTTTGAGCGTTGTCAATTAATCTCTGCCGCTTCGTAGGATCCTCAGGAAGTGGCCCGTTGAATTTATTGTGAGGTCCGATGTAAGTAATAAAAGGCTTTCTCCAATCATCTTTGATTTTTTCGTTGCCCCCAATATTAATGGCGTTGAATTTAATAGTATTGATACTGGGGTTAGAAATGACATCAATCTTTAAGTAACGAGCTTCTGATCCGAGGACACCAGCATGGTAAGCG
This sequence comes from Kingdonia uniflora, assembly GCA_014058105.1. Lineage (NCBI taxonomy): Eukaryota > Viridiplantae > Streptophyta > Magnoliopsida > Ranunculales > Circaeasteraceae > Kingdonia > Kingdonia uniflora. Next base: position 128,691 of record JACGCM010000779.1, on the reverse strand, counting down.
AGCGCATCTGAATGTCTATTTTCTCCCCTTGGAAAACACTCCATAGAAATTGTCTGGAATTTGTTCATTCGTTTGACCACTGGAGCAACATAGTCGACCATTTTCCCATTGGTTTGATAGATGCCTGTGTAATGGTTGACTATTAGTAATGAATCTGTATAGGCAGAGAGTTCTGCTACTCCTAGTGTAATTGCCATGTCCAAGCTATGAATCAAGGCCTCATATTCTGCTTCATTATTGGTTACTTTAAAACTGAAGTGAGTGAATTTTTTGAGCCGATCATTGGAGGGAGTAATAAGAAATATTCCAATCCCTGATCCGGATGGACCGACGGATCCGTCAGTCAAAAGTTGCCAACCTTTCTTTGTTACCCAATCTGATTTATCTTTGGACTGATCTGTGAGTGGCTCATCTTTCTGATCAATAAAATTTTCTTCCCAATCAGGATCCTCTACTGGAAAATCTGCTATAGCTTGACCCTTTTTGGAATGACGTGGTTCAAAATTGATATCGTGCTCCCTGAGTGTTACGGACCATTGTTGAATGCGTCGAGATTTTTCATGCTTGGATAAGATTTCACGAAGTGGAAAGTTTGTCAAGACACGAATAGTATGAGCTTAGAAATACTTCTTCAACTTTTGTGATGTATAGACGAGAACTAGAAGAAGCTTTTCAATCTTGGTGTATCTTGTTTCAGCGGGAGTCAGAGTCTTGCCGATAAAATAAACTGGTTTTACAGTCTTTTCTTCGATTTATAGGAGGACGGAGCTGAGAGATGTATCTATAACAGCTAGGTATACTGTGAGTTCTTCTCCATCTGCCAATGTGCTCATAACTTATGGTTTGCCCAAATAGTTCTTGAGCTCGAGGAAAGCCGCTTCATACTTGTCTGTCTATTCGATCTCTGGATCTTTCTTTAATTTTCCTCATTATGTACCCTATTTTAACAGATCAAATAAAGGTCGACATCTGTCTGAAGATTTGGATACGAATCTGTTTAGTGCTGTAATCTTCCCGGCTAGCTTCTGAACATCTTTCTTTGCCTTTGGTGACGGCATAGCCAAGAGAGCTCGTATGCGTGATGGGTAAGTTTCAATCCCTCTTTTGCTTATTAGATGGCCTAGAAAATTTCCGGGTTGCACTTCGAGCTGGCATTTATCGGGATTTAGATGCATCTTGTAAGATCGCAAAATCTCGAAAGTTGCTCGCAAATTAGTGAGATGGCTCTCTTTCTTAAGACTTTTGTAGAGCATATCATCAATGCAGACCTCCATTGTTTTACAGAGATGGTCCTTGAACATTTGTGTCATCAATCTCTGATAGGTAGCTCCAACATTTTTCAGGCTGAAAGGCATGACTTTATAGTAATATAGACCTTGTTCGGTGATGAACGCAGTCTTGTCTTGATCTTCAGTAAGAAGTGGTATCTGATTATATCTTGATGCTACGTCCATCATTGAAAGGAGTTCGTGCCCTGCTGTAGAATCGAGCAGGTAATTGATGATTGGAAGTGGAAAGCTCTCTTTCGGCGTGTACTTGTTGAGATCCGTAAAATCAACACAGACTCTAATTTTGCCATTCTTTTTTGGGACTGCGACAATATTCGATATTCAGTCTGGGTAAATAGTTTGCAAATGAAACCGACCTCAATCAACTTGTCAATCTCTTTATTTACTTCGTCTCGCAGTCTTGGCGCTAGAGTTCGTTACTTTTGCTTTACCGGTTCTGCTTTATCTTTCAACCCTAACTTGTGGCATGCTATAGCTGGATCGATCCCTGGCATTTCATGAAACGTCCATGCAAAGACATCACTGTTCTTTGTGCGGAATTGTATGAGATTTGAGCGTTCCTTCATGCTTAAGTGAGTTCTAATGTGAGTTCCCCTGTTTGTGCCACTGATCTCGATGCACTCTGTTAGTTTGACGTCTGGTAACTAAGGTTCTGCTATAATTGACTACTGTAATTGCTATGCAGGAGTTGTTGCAGCTGGCTTAGTTTTAATGGAAACAGTATTATCACAAGCTTGAGCTAATTTTTGGCTTCCTTTGATTTCATAAATCCCCCCTTTCTAATCGAACTGCAATGTCTGATGATATGTGGAGGGAATAACTTTCATGTTATGTAACTATGGTCGTCCCATGATACCCAGGTAACGGGATTTGGCTTTGATGACGTAGAAAACTATGACGAGTGTGACTGGCCCAGCTGTGATGGGAAGTGTGATTTTCCCTACACGCTCTTCCATAGAGTTGTTGAATCCAGAGACATTGATGTCACTTGGTTCGACCTTGTCTGCTAATCCCATTTAGTCGATCGTACTCTGGAAAATTAGTTCGATGTTGCTGCCGGTATCTACCATCATCGTATGTAGAACTATGTTTTTCATCTTTAACATGATTACAAGTGCATCTTGGTACGGAATGTTGAGGTGACGAACGTCACAGTCTTCGAAAGAAATCCCAGCTCGCCGATTGTTGGATTCTGGCAACAAACGAGCTTCTTTGTCTACCATTGTCAGATCATGGTATTGTCCGACACGCCTTGGACCTATTGGAGTTGTTGATTGTCTGAGTTTCGATAAAATACAAGTGTTTTCTTCATTTGTTTCGTCAACTTGGACGATCTTGGCGTCAGTCTTATAGCTGCCATCCTTATAACTTTCAATGTCAACAATATACTCCAGCATTCGACCTTGTGCAAATATATTATGGAGAAAAAATATCAATGCGAAACATCGCTCCGTGTCATTATGTTCAATCTGGTGGTGAATGCAGTATGGCTTTCCTGGTATGAGCGTAAGAGTATTGGCAGTTCTGAAGCATTCATCCTTTTGTATCAGCGGGTACAAGTCTGCAAGAGTAGTTGTTAACTGTGGTATACATGGAATTGGTTTCTTTCGCCCTTGGCATCCTTGATTGTCATTAGATTTAAATCGCTTCTTATCACCTCCATAGTCTTTATTGTTGTTATGGGTTTGATCGTAGGGATGGCCTTTTGTTGGTAGGGTAGTACGTTGAGGTCCTGGCCTCTCAGTTGACAGTCCTTCAAGGTCGATGAAGTTGTTAACCTTCTCTATCATGTCCTCCAACGTCAATGGTTTGTTGAGGACCAGGCGCTCTTTGACTCGTCCATCCACGATTAAAGCATTGGTGAAGGCGGAGATTGTGATTTTCTTGTCGAGGTTGTCAATTTTCTGGGATAGTCCAAATTTTTTTTTGGTAAATGTCTCTAATTTTTCATCCGGCGCCTGCTTGAGGCTGAACAAAGAGTAAATACTCTCCTCCTTCTCTTTGTTATGCGAATAGTTTTTGACAAACAGTTTGCGAAGTTATTTGAAAGTGAAGATAGATCCTTCGTTGAGTGTGTGGAACCATCGTAGTGGTTCTCCTATCAATCTGGTTGGAAAGAGGCGGCAGAGGATGTGGTTAGATGTCGAGTGCAGTCCCAAAGAATCCTGAAATTCTTGGACGTATTCCACAAGATCACCCACCTTGTATTTTTGGATCTTCAGAGTATGAAAACTGGCGGGCACTTTTTCATCTAGCAACTATTGTGTGAGTGGGCTCTTCTGTAGTTTAGGATAACTATTTTTTGTAGTGTGTATTTGAGTGTCTAACAGCTCTTTGATGCGCCTGTCCACCTGCTCCGGAGTGAGATATAGGCGAGACGTGACAACTCATTTTGTTATTGGTTCTCCCGCAGGATTATGCTCTCCTGTTACTTCTCCTATGCGGTCATAGACTGAAACTTGAGGTTTTTCTCTATTTTGCTTCTCCTGTTGCTGCAGATCTATTACCGCTCCAGCAGGTAATGGTGGATTGATGTGACTCCGAGGTAGGACTGGTTCTTGCTGAATTTGAGGAAGTACGATATTTCGGCCTCGATGTCCCAGGCGATCATGGACTGATATCCTTGAGGCTGCTGGCAGAGCGTTCTGCTGTTGCGGATTTGCTGTTATTTGAGCTTGAAGCACTTTGATTGTTTCCTGCATGCTGGCGAGCTGTTTTTCTAGCTCTATTCCTCGTTCAGCTTCTGCTTGCACAATTGTTCACAAATCTATGACTCCTTCAGCCGCATCAAGCAGGGCGTGGTGTGATTTGTCTTGATTTTCCATCTTTCAAAAGTGAATGCGGTAAAAATTGGATTGGAGAACGTTGAGTGTATGCTTCGGTTCCCACAAACGGTGCCAAATGTAATAGCCTATTTTTGCAGAGACCGAAAACAGTGCTTTACACCTTTAAAATATAGAATAGTGGTTGAGAACTGAAAGTAATTAACACGTGATTTAGCATGGAAAACCCTTGAATGGGTTAAAAACCACGACCTCTCCTGAGGGTTTCTGAAAGAATGGTGTTTTTATATATATACTAGCTATTACAAAGAGAGAAAGAGATCAAGTCTCTAAGTTTTGGTAGGGTTGACTTTCTCTAAGAGCTCTCTAGGTGATAATAACCGTCCCGGATCCTGATCTCTAGGTTTTTTTTTATAGGTCTTATAATATGATCGTTGGTTACATTAATGGGGGACGTTACAATATCAGGTTTTGATGATTCTTCATAATGGTCTTCTTTAACGTCTTAATATTTGTTGATCTGTAACGGATCTAGTAATATTCGTTAGCTGTAGCTTCAGACAGTTGGGAAGATACGATCTCTTGTGATGTTTGCATGCATACAACCTGTTGATAAGTGAAGGAGTATCTTCTGTGGCGTGAAGTCACAGGATGCTTTGATATCTTCGAACTGTAGGTAAGGAAGTCTGTACTACGATCTCCTTGCTTTTAGTCCTTGGTTGGTTATCAGCGTGTTTACTCGGGCTATGTTAGTTTGAATATTGGACTCAGTATGAGGATGAGAAATAAGCCCTCACAGTATTAGTGTTGGGTGTAAGTCTGAAGCCGAGTTGGTGGTACTGCCTAGGGAGATACAAGAAGGTTTTGTTTTAACTGAAGTGAAAAAGGTTGGGTTGGAGGTTTAGGTAAAGTTGGGGTGAGCAAACGAAAGGAGGATAGAAGGTAGGAGAGAAGAAGGGAGGAAGGTAATGGGAGGGACTAGGGTTTTCCCTGCATGGTTTGGTGAGGGAGATAGGAGTGGAGCAGGGAGGAAGGTAATGGGAGTAGGGGAGAGAGGGGGCAGTTGAATTGTAATAGGCTACCTTCTTAAAAGATTACAACCTCTACTTCGTATTAAAATTCGTACACGTGGGTTAGCTGTTCATTTTCCTTTGATAAACTCTAACGACTAAAATGGAAACTCTACCGGCCAAAAGGTAAACTCTAACTGGATCCCTTTTGTAATGGGAAACATGAAGGGGACCTACTTTGCCTCTCTTAAAAATGTCTTGTACCTTCTTTCTAATAATAGTTGCTCTAGAAATGACATTATTGCCTTTTGGGGAAAAATTAGCGTTGTTATGTATATTATTTGGGGAAAATTAGCGTTGTTAATCCATGTCGCTCTATCGACCTCTCAAAATTGAACTTTAAACGTATCTCTATCTATCTCCATTACTACTTCTCTACTACAAATTCTACTGTAATTTTTGGTTTAAAGATGTGTAATTGAGGAAGAAGTTTTGATAGAAGATTGGGATACAGTATCTTTCAAGAAGTACGACAATCTCCAGGTTCCTGAAATCAATTCAATTGGGAAGATTGTCATCATCTCTGGGCAGGTAATTCTTCATTTTTTTCCTCTCAAAAGCACCATTAGTGTCCCTTATTGTTTTATTAATTTTTAAATTTTATTTTATTGGTCGATTGGGTTTTAGCATTAGTTTTAAAAAAGGCTCTGTTTAATAACATAACTTCTTCTCTCTTGCGAAATGCCAAACACAAACTTTGGCTCATGGTCACCAAAGAAATTTGGGGTTTTAGAGTTTGATCTACAATTTACTCTACTTTTGCTTGCCTGTCCATGCAAATTTTATTCCAATTTATCTATATTTTTCTTATTATTTTTTGTTCTTTTGTTATATTATTTTTCATATTATTTTTAAATATTATTTTATTGGTTGATTGGGTTTTAGCATTAGTTTTAAAAAAGGCTCTGTTTAACAACATAACTTCTTCTCTCCTGCGAAATGCCAAACACAAACTTTGGCTCATGGTCACCAAAGAAATTTGGGGTTTTAGAATTTGATCTACAATTTACTCTACTTTCGCTTGCCTGTCCATGCAAATTTTATTCCAATTCATCTATATTTTTCTTATTATTTTTTGTTCTTTTGTTATATTAAGTAATTTTTTTTTTCGTTTGTTGTGTCTTTGAGAGTTTGTATGATGATCATGCTTCTGGAACTGTTAATCCGTCATACCCTCACTATTCATGTATGATTTGCTTTACATCTTTTGTATTACAATTGATAAGATTTGAAGATAGCGCAAAAAGGTAAAAATAGATTGTATATATTAAAACATGAGTACAATAAATCTTTATTTGGCTCGATTGATACAGTTGATTATTTTCCCTATTTAACCGTCTACAATCTTATATTAAATTCTTCATGTTAATAGCTTATTAAATTTGGTTATCCCCATAACACCGTTTATCATGTTTTAATAGGCGAAACAAAATATTGTGAATGTCTTGCTTATGGTTTTGATTCTTCTTAAACAACTAAATGCACTATTGAAGAGATTACTTTTAATTTTGTATTCAATATTTTTAATTTTATATACCCATTACACCAACTACATATTATTATTTCTAAAGATTTATATTTTTCCCATTTCTTTAATTGTTTTCCTTTCTAATGTTTTATTTTTATACATATGATATCTTGAGCAAACGTTTCCTTTTTGGAAGTTCATCGTTTTCCTTTTTGGTGTAGGGAGTAGCAATGGTCTTCTTCCGACCATCCAAAATCAAATGAGCTTTGGGTGGCATAGTCCTAGGGGATTGACTAGAGTAACTTGAGCAATAGGTGGAGCTGTCCATTTACCAGATTTTGAAGAAGTTTTGCCTTTAATTTATGTAATTTCATCTCCAATCTCTCAAGGGGTATTATGCAAGCACAGACTCCTTTCAACCTTGCCTCAACTTTTCTTTTAATAGGATACGCTGCAATTTAAATGCATAATTTTCCTTCATCAGGTATTTATTTTATTTTACGTATATATTATATTATTGGTGTCTTTTATGAATTTTTGCATATCATTAGCAATACAAATTATTGTTTGGAACCCAAAAGATTGGTGTTGTGAATTATACAAAAGAAATTATACTAATCCTCTACAACGTACTTTCAAATTTTAGAAGCACAATCATATTTAGTTGTTATGGTGATCTCTCTCTCTCTCTTAGGATTTTGATGCTATAGTTGAATCTTTGTGCAATTATGTTCTTGTTTTTCGAAAATACAAAATTGTCCTTAGAATACATCCAAGGTCTACAATATTCCAACAAGCAAATGGATTGTTTGAAGTATTGGAAAACATTATGACCAGCAAATTGAACTAAAAAATGAAAATATAAATTGTTTAGGTAAAGGGTGTGTGAAGTGAGGACATGATAAAGCTGACTTAGATTAATTGGGAGAAGTTTTCATTTCATTAATATTCACTAACTAAAAATGGCTAAAGGAATGGAGATTGTAGAACTTTTATACTAGAGTTAATGGAATCCCATATTTCTTTTCAAGATTCTCTTTGGTTATGGCTTATTTGTGGGATATCCAATGATTATATTGGATAAAACTATTAGGAGGGGCTAACAAAACACTCCTAACTAATTTATGGGTATCCTTAATCGAGAATACTTTACTTAAATCATCATTGATCCGATTGAGTTATGGAAAGAAAAGAATTAGGAGTTTTTATGTAAATTTTGCAACCTGGACAATGCATTAGATGCGATTCTTATGAATGTGTATTCGTACTTCATTTATAATTGTTTCTTCAATAAACTATTCTACATAGATGGTAGGAATCTGAACTCTTAGTACTTATTCAGCAGGATCATCCTTTAGGTCCGTCACACTAACGGCAATAACAACTACATCTGTAACGGAATCGGCAACAATATCATGATGATTGGTGTTAATTATAATGGGAAGGAATATGATAAAGGTTTGTCATTAACTTTTGCTATCATGTTTAAACATTTCTACATGAGCATTGTCAGTCATCACTGTTTGCTTTATTAGATTCTAGATTTATTAATTCCTACTGCTATAAATGTTACTCATGGCAGGCATGCATTACTTAACATGCTCTAAAAATCTATTTGACACATAATTTTTAAAATTCATATTTCTTCTATGATTTTATGTCTAGCAATATTATTATTTATGATCATGAGTTCTCCTGTATTTGATTTGAAGGTAATAATGTTCTTTCTCTCCTTAAGTAGCGAAAGAAATTAAGCTAGAATAGTTTTTCTCAATGTATCTGTAGCAGCGATTACGAATTCTACCCGTCTTATCTTCCTTGATGTCTTTTAAATCAAATACCGACAATTTCTCAAGTGAACCTATCATATTATCCATGATGTTTCTTGAATATTAACTAGAATCTCCTCAAGTGTACATTTCCTTTATGCTGATCTCAAAGCTGTGAAGTTTCTTCTCCTCCCCTCTATCTCTTTGAAGGTGTTAAATTTAGGGTCTCAAATATTGAGTTTTTTCTTCGACTGGGAATTGTCAAAAAGTGTTACAAGTCATTGATATCCTCATATCTGAAGGTATAGGTTAATTTATATCTTCACACTAATTTTGTTTTATTTTTGATTTTTTGTTTTTTTGGGCATTCAATATGTTATTTTCTTATCTCTCCCTTTCTCGGGCTTATAGTTGAATTTAGGGATTTTGATATGTTTCGTTTTTCCATTTTAGGAGACCTACTACGAAAACCCAATGTCACTTGCATACATATCTCTACAAAGCCACCAGGTATCTTTCAATACTTACTGTTCCTTGGTTTTTTATGTTTTTTTTAATGTGTTGTTTTCGTTGTCAAGAGGAACGACGAGAGTTCAGAGATTGATGTTCAGAATTTTAAGTTGTTGTCACCCTACCATAGTTCTGTCTAGCAGAACAATTCAAAAATATTATACAAATAAGGTACAACAATTAAAGCTGTTGTCACCCTACCAGAGTCCTGTCTACATATGCTCCCATTGCTCTTCATTTTTTTCATTATATTCTTGGATAGATCATGATGTTCGCCTTTATTGTACCTTTATAGTGTTTTTCATTTGTGTATTTCTTTATTGAGTGATTGACATGAGATATAGAACATCAGTAGGTTTGTACAGATTATGGCTATTAATAAGTATGCTCACAAGAGTAAAATAATGTATATCTAATATTTTGTGCCTCCACCTATAAAAATGGTTTAAGAAATTTTGATACGAAAAAGTGTAATTTATAAGATCTTCTGATATGCTAAAAAGACATAATCACTAACATGGTTTGATAACCAAGTTTTTAGGCACAACCATTGCAGTGAAAGATGGTACCAGGATTTCTTATACCCAACTTTACAAGAGCATAAGAGACCACTTATGCTTTGGGCCATACAATAGAGCCCAGATTTACAATCAGAGCAAAGTAAGGTGATTATTTTATTTCATATTTTTATTACTTTACCTTTCAATGCTTAATGTTGTTGATCTCTATGCTTTGCACATTGCAAATTGCACAAAAGAACACTAAACATTTCACATTACTGACCTTTTTATGTGGGGACCAAAATATCTTAAGGTTGAGTTATTTGTAAATACACCTGTTAAGTTGTTGGATTAATTAATGATTGCTGAAATATTGGGGATCCAGTTAACCCCTATAACTCCCTTCCTATAAGAATGCATCTTAATAGAATTATGGCATGCCTTGATGGTATCTCTATTTTCACACATATGTTCAAGCATGGAAAGTCTAAATAGTAGTCCTAAAATAAAAGATGATCATTCAGTTTCCTTCTTCCTAATTCTTCTTGCATGTATAAAAATTATCTCCATGGATGTAGTATTTTAGTTTCTTTCTTACTTATTTATATTAGCTTAAGCTGCGTGTTTTGATGGGCTACTATAAGGCATTTAGCATTAATACTGATGAAACACTTACTGCAGTGTCAAAAGATTATAACCAAACTTTAAATCAGTGTTTTGCCCCTACCAAAAGGACTCCATCAGAACGAGTGATAATTAATTCATTGTCAAACCTGTCTCTTACTTAAACTATAGATCTCTCTTACTTAAACTACAGATGTTTCTTACTTAAACTACAAATCTTAGGTTGTTTTAAGGTTGTTACCATTATGGAAACACAAATGCTCAAGTCTTTAACCTAGATAAATTTATGTTCTTCTTTGGTTGATTATCAAATGTTTGTCAACCCTCATATCCCTCCGCTTACAATATTAGATTTTAATCATTCAAGTTTTTTTGCTTGAGTTGTTCTTACAAAATTCTTGCCCTGGTGTTTCTGGCATGTCTATAGGTATTGTCCTTATAAGGTTTTAATGTTTGAGAGGAATACGTGTTCTTTTCTTACATGGCTCACCCCAATTTTCCTCTCTCTCTCTATCTCTCTCTCTCCCTCTCTCTGAATTTGGGTTTTAATAGGACCTAAGTGTGTAAATTCATCTTCTTTTTTACTGTTCAAAGTTGGGTTATCACAATTTAATCTTCTCTATCTTCTCCACTTATTAAAGCTTTTGGCCAATATGAATAGGGTTTATAGGGAACCAACTGTGGAAAAAATTAATAGTCTATATTATAACTATCTTTTCTTTTGCATTTTGGCGATTCTTGCTTGATGAATTTATTGCTGCAAATGCTCATGGAGAAAACATTATGGACTTTCCGAGCAGGAAGGGAAGTGGTACAATATCTCGGCGAATTACAACATTTGATTCTTAGTTGCCCAGTTGAGCAAGCTTCTAATTGAGTGCCCTTATTAGTTTAAAGAGATTTGATAAAAAAGCTGGCTTACAATGAAGAACACCATATAGGTAACGATACTGTTACGTTTATGTCTTCCTGAGATTTTGTTAGATTGTAGATGTCATAATTACTTTTGAAGAAGTTCTTTTTTGTTGGGGTTAGGCTAGAATATAAGTTGTTAGGAGATGTAAATATTTAATTGCGTTTATAGAGAGAATTATCCATACATTTGCTTATTCATATTAGATAGCTCAAATAGTAGAGCGCTTAGGATTGGAGTTTGTATTTTATGAAACTTCTCAAGAGGTGGTGGTTCAAGGCCACTTAGATTCTATATTTTAAAATATAAAAAGGTACCGCATAAATTTTTTGGCGGATGAAATCTTTGCTGAAACTAAAGATAAGCACCAAAGCAATGGATTTTTCGCAATAATAATTCTTAAATCTAAATATTTTCTGGCCATGATCAACAACAACAAAATTGCTTAGTACCGATATGTCAAAGTTGAAAAGGGAATGTGAGGTTGGTGATGTACTGAATCTTTCAAAATGGAAAAATCAGCAAGCAAAGTATAAAATGTCTTAATCAAGAACTCCTGACAATTTTTTTATGAGCTTATTTTTTCAGTTTGCAAATTTAATTTTGCTCTAGACAAGGTTTCCTTTTTGTAGTAGCTTATTGTAAATGCTTTTGTTTTGCGCCATCTTCTCTCATTCAATGTATAATTCTGCACGCTTCTGTAGAATTGGCTGTGGTTCGACCACGTAACCTTTCTCAGTTTATTATATTTTACCATATCAAGATTTTTAATCATTTCTGCTCTGCCACATGTTTTAACGGAATCGAAACGAGAGAGAGTTTTTTCTTCTTCTCCAGACGCAATTCTTCAGTTTTTTTTCTCTCTCTAAAACTGACTCTATTCAACATAAATTCCCTCCATTAACTTGCACCTCCATGTTTCTCTCTCTTTCTTGCGTACTGCAATCGAGATTCATAACAAAACTTAAATGGGTATTGTTCTTTCTCTCTCTCTATTTCTTAAAATTTATAGATTTTAGAAGTTTTGATTTCATCTGTGATTAATAAATCAATCTTTGTCATTTTTCATGATTTAGGGTTCATCGTCAAAATTTTAATGACATATTTCAATCCAATTTGCTCCTCCAGTAGATTTCAAAAGATTCAAGTTTTATTGATTTATGGTAATTTTCCATCTCTCTTCAATTGTCTGATATTGTTGATTACATTTTGCATTTGTTCTTTCCTATATTTGTGTTTATTGAATTTAAAATTGTCGGATTGACATTTTTTTTTCATGATATTATCTTATTCGTCTTGAAACAAAAGCCTCCCAGACATTATGATAAATGGGTTGAGTAACTTTGATGCATTTAAGCCTTTCAATCAGTATGATAAATTGCTTGAATCAGTGGAGGAGCTAGGAATTTAGGTCAGTGTGGGCAATAGAAACACCTTTGTGAGCATATATCAACAAACCTATTAGTTTGATGAATTGGGCAGAAATCAAAGGATTTGTATGTAGAAGAACCAAATGTTATACAGTAGAACTGTAGAACAAAATAAAATCATACTAAAGTTCCATAAATAATTATCAATAATTATTCTTTTTTTTTTCTTTTTTTTTTGCGCAAATAGGGTCTTTTATTTAAATAGACAAGAAAAAAACAAAATGGGGACTTAAAGCTTGACCTCCGAGCAGTACATGTGCCTCAGTGTCTAATAGCCGCAACCCTTAATCTATAATTATTCTTTGTTTTATAGTTTTAAGGTAAAAAGAGTTCGATGAGTTAAAACAAACATCTCTTGAGATATTTGTATAAACACACACCTATTCTCAATATCTTCCATTTGAGCTAAACATCCAAAAAATGAGACATATTTCATGTTTTAGCAATATTAATGTGTTAAGGGTGTTAGCTTAAAAGGACCAAATGTTATACAGTAGAACTGTAGAACAAAATAAAATCATACTAAACTTCCACAAATAATTATCTATAATTATTCTCTGCTTTACTTGAATCATAGTTATAAGGTAAAAAGAGTTCGATGAGTTTGAACAAACATCTGTTGAGATATTTGTATAAACACACACATATTCCCAATATCTTCCATTTGAGTTAAACATCCAAAAAATGAGACGTATTTCATGTTTTATCAATATTAATGTGTTTTAGGTATTGGCTTAAAATGATCTTGGTAAGTAATACGTTACACACACCTATTCACAATATCTTCCATTTGAGCTAAACATAAAAAAAATGAGACATATTTCATGTTTCAGCAACATTAATGTGTTTAGGATGTTAGAAATACTTATCTAATTTCTTTTTTATAATTGCAATTTTTTAGTCTATTTATATCCTACCGCATGCCTTATTTATAGTCTATTTATAGCAATATAATTCTGCACGCATCTGTGGAAACTATTGCGGTACAACCATGTCACCATCTCTCTATTCATTATATCTCGCCATGCAAGCTTTCGCCGCTCATAACCATTTCCCACATAAGCATGTTTAGATGGGGAAAAAAAAGCAGTGCGATCTCACAAACATGCAAATACCTTTGTTCTCTCCTCTTTTCCCTCTTCCATTGTTTGAATCACCCTCTTCTTTCTACAAATACGAAACATTTTGACGCATCTCTTTTGTTCCTTTTTTTCTCTCTCGAACGTCTATACTGGGCTTCGCTATTTTATAAATAAACCTCTTTTTCAACCAGCGCCTCTAAGTATCTCTTTGCCATTGAAGTCCTGATTTTTATTGAAATTTAAACGGGTACTTTTCTTTTTTTTTTCTCTCTCTCTCTCAATTTGTAGATTTCAGAAGTTTTGATTTCATCTATTATTAACATATCTATCTTTGTCATTTTTCATGAATTAGAGTTCATCATGATCAATTGATCAACAAAATTTTGAAGAAGATTCGGTTCCATTATATATGTAGGAAGAGCAATATAGAATTGAGAAGATTCAGGTTTTCATGATTTAAGGTAATTTTCCCTCTCTCTCTCTCTCTTTAATTTTTTGATATCTTTGTTTACGTTTTGTATATGTTATCTCCTTTTTGTGTTCATTGAATTTAAAAGTGCCAATTTTTTTTTCATCGTCTTGAAACATAGGCCTTATAGTTAGTATGAAAAATGGGTTGAGTAACTGTGATGCATTTCACTCAATGAAGTGTCTGTATGGATAAAAGCAGATTTATAGTTTCCACTGAAGTTTATGTTTATATTGTTATTAGGGGGTCTAACTTGCAAGGGTTATCTCTTAGTGCAATCTAGAGCATATATTAGGTACATATGTTGATGAAAATTTCATTATCAATAAGAATCAAAACCTTACTATTTCTTCTTTCATTGTTTAGATGAATGAAAACCAAACTTTTTTTTCTTTGATTATTTGGATATTCTCTTAAGAGTATTTCATCACTTTTGATGTGGATTCGAATCCTTATTCTATTAAGTTCATTTTGATTTTCTTCTCCAATAACTCTGCACATTAACTTCCTCTTTACTACTTTACATATTTCCAGCCCTCCAATTGTACAATCGTTAGCACCTAATCTTTCGAGGCAACTTAGTGTAGGAAGAAAAGACGGTGTCAAAGGACCGTAGTCTAAGTGGACAGACCCCACTATCATTGTATATCTACAATGGATGTATAATTATTGTACTAAACCACCATGGAAATCATTTGTGTCTTGATTTTTTACATGCCTGGTGTCTTTATAGGAAGTATTAGAGGGATTCATAGCAGTTAAATAGCGATGGGTGCAGAAGAATGAAACTAAAACTTTGTATAGAACATGTTCAATCTAACAACTTAATTTTCTAATACACCTCAGGAGTATCTTTGTTCTTTTATTAGGTGCCGGGAAAATCCATAATAAGATTTTAGACTCATGAAAGTATCTCTTAAATAAATATTTTAAAAAGTTAATTATAACAAAGTATTTTGTTGCACTCTACAGAATCCTACAATTCCAATTAATGTCTACCACGATGGAGTATGTTATTAACTTCAAAAGTACAATCCAACCCCGTGATATGAGTAAATTTAAAGGTCTATCTTATATTATGTTTTTTTTTTTGATAAACTAGCATGTGGGCATATCTCAATCCTAAATTGCAGCATAGAACTTAGAAGGTGTAAGCCATACCACTTCAGGCATGTTCTTTTTCTTTACTTCTTACAAGTTCTTTTATTTACTTCTTACAGGTTCTTTTTTTTAACGTAGTTAAAGGACCTTTATGGCATCAATATTTTTCTTTTTTATCTAAAGCAGGTTTTGGTAGAGTTATACCGATTTAAGTTTTATCCTCATGGTCTCCGTTAGAATAAACATGAAATATGTCTATTATAGTTATTTGTTTGTATAGTTGTTTGGTATACCATATATCTTTATTGTTTATGACTGTTTCTCCATTAACTATTGTGTTTCAAGGGTGACCACTGTATCTTTCTGAATTAACAATCATAAATTCTTATCCGAGATGCTATGCAAGCTAACATAGGCATGCTTTAGTAGCCCATTACCTTCTATCTGGCACTTGCCTATTTCCAAGCATGAAATGCAAACTTAAGCTCAAAATATCTTATTATGTTTTCCTCTCACTTTATTCATCTATGCCCTCTCTATATATTTTCATCTATCCCATATCCCTTCTTCCAAAATCTATCCCTTGCATTTTCTATTTTGCTCTCACTCTTCTATCTTTTTACTACTATATCTATGATCATCTTTTGATTCTCTTTAGTTTTATTTTTTATATTTCTTGAGTGATATAGTTTTCTTTTCCAACTATCTAATGATTTTTATTTTTATAGTTTTTCCAGGTCGTTTGTTCGCTGCATTCCATGTTCCCAGCATTCAAGCTCCTAAAGGTATGGTTTAGAAATTTTCTAGCCCTTTTCTCGCTCTTTCTGTTATAATTAATGTTGTTCTAACTGAATTTTCTAAATGGATGTTAGTTTTGATGTTCCATGCTCTTAAAGTAGTCCTGTAAATTACCATTCTAAATTGCAAAAAACTGCATTGGCCCAAGGGTCGAAAATGTGGAGCAGTTTCATAATGGTTTTGGCAGATATTGGACTGGAATGGAAAATAATCAATTAAAATTTCTATTTTCCCATGTCGATATAATCTAATTGAACACCGACAAATGTCAACTATCTTCATGTCGGAAACCTTTTCTTCATGTCGAAAACCTGGAATTAACTCGCATATTGATGAAAAAGATGTAGTCTTTTATGAAGACTGACTCAGTTTATATACACAAGTCAATTATATATTTGGTATTATTACTTTATTTTACAAGTATAAAAGAAAAAAATGTTATAAAGATGGATTAAAAATTAAATTCTTGATATCATGTGTTGTCTAATATCTAGCCTTAGTTTCTTAGTATTATCTTTATTATGCCATAATGAGAATATTGTTAATTAATGCTAAAGACTAAAAGTTGAATCCTTGATGTCATGAGTTAAGTCGAGCAAAATAGATTTTGAAATACATCTAGATTTAGAGTATATCTTAATGAATCTTTAAGTTGTTATTTAAGTTGTTATGGAAGGTGATTCTATGGGTTCTTGGTTTTACAAAAGAATATGCTTTGCCCACAAATATTTTTGAACTATTACTACCATTATTGCCAACATACGAAGGGAAATGACAATATCAAACATAATACTAGGTCTGGAATGAGGATGCTCAGTGACTCAATCTATAACTATCTTTTCCATTTGGTGGCTGTTACCTAATTAACTTCCAGTTTCAAAAAAGAAGAAGAAAAGATCTCACCTCACTACATAAAGCTTGGGTGTAAGTAGAAGCCTCTTGGGTGTGACTTGGGAGTCAGTGACAACCTTCAAAGGAGGGTATTTTATTACTTAACATAGATGGCTTTGCTAATAGTCGTGTAGGAGGATATGTCAGTTTATTTTGTGATCATAAAGAAATTTATTTCGTCAAAATTACATGAATAGTTTCCTTTATCTTGCAATTTTGTGTGTGGATCTTAACGATTTAAATGAGTCAAAATTTGATACATTTGCAAATGTTTCGGAACTGAATTCGTTTCGCGAACCTCTTGATTCAACATATAAGTTTTAAAATAAATTTTTTAGTGTTGTCGTTTCAGGCTAATGGAGAATAAGCACAATGCTTTATACTATGCTTTATATGAAGAAAACGAATATATGAATGACATAATCCTGGGTTCTACCCTATATCAACAAACCCTTGATTCAATGGTGGAAATACAATGAGCTTGATATCCAGGTTAGTATTAGTCTCTATGCAATGTGTTTGTAGTTTATATTGTTATCTTGCTAAAAGAACATTGTAAGCGCTTAAAACGAATTGTAAACTCAGTCTAACAAAAACAAACAACAGACATCTAAATAAGATGTACCGTAAGTCAATAATTAGTGAATGTTCAGAATTTTATAGTTCTATGTCTAAAGGAAGTATTTGGAAATTTGGTGTGGGCGAACAAATATTCCTACCATGATATTGACAAACTATATTATGTTTCAAGTTATAAATTTGGACCCTGCCCCCCCTCCCACCCACACACACACATACACACACAACTTTGCATAGACTTGAAAAAAGGTTTGTTTGTTTCACTTTTATACTCTCTTCCTTATGAAAGGACTATTAATAGAGGGTCCTAAGAGCATATTTGTGAGTGAATTGGTTATATTATATTTTCTTTCTTACTATTTGCGACCTACTACTACATAATGATTACATAACATTTAATTTAAATATTCACCCAAGGCTTGCATTTAATCCATGCGGCCAACGACATTCAAATAAATGCATGTGAATCCAAGTTTAATTTGTGTTACTAATGCATTTTCTTATTAAATCTTTAGCCCATATGGAAGAGCACTTGGGAATATATTAATTATTTTCAAGAGAGGGTGGTTCAAATCCACCAAGATTTTATAGTTTCAAAATGTGATACAAGTATGCACCTCAGGGTATCTCAAGATGGATATGTTTTAAGGCTAACTTTTTGATAATATAATTTTTCTATGAATGCATCTTTTTTGCAGATGTTTCCTACACCCTTCGTCTCTTTTGAAACCTTATCGATGATAATTGATGTTAAGCTATGTACTCTTCTTATCCCATAGGCATGTGTGTAGTCCCATTCAATCATCCATGCCATGTATACATGATTAGTCATAATGGATGGCCCCGTTTGCTTGAATGGAACTAATCATGGTTAGTTATGGTGCTGGATAATATATATTAGAATTCTCTTAATGTATATAGGTTTGTGTAGTTTGGAACCATGATTTCAATATGTGCCATGTCTCATTACACTTACATTAGGAAAACGAATGTGCTGGTAATTTTTAAAGCCTTATAGTGAAGGTCGTGCTTAGCAAATATAGAAAAAAATCCCAAATATAGTTATCATTACAGACCATGCTCTTTATTCTTATTATATTAATCACTGTGCGTTTGTGGTATTGATGCACAATCAAAAGCATCATCTTCATACTTACTATCTTGCCATTGATTCACAATATGAATTGTATATGTTCCATTTTAGAGGCTTTATATGGTGAAGTGTATCAAAGAGTTCATGCAACCCGAGGTAGGTATATGCTCGAAAGCCTGTAATCTCTCTCAAACACTGTTTAGAAATACAATTGTTGTGGCCCCTCAACACTGCTGGCTTCTTTTAATGTACTCTGAAGATTTAAGGAATAATTAAAGCTGATTGCTTTATGTGTATAGATGATTTAATTAAGTTATGTCACAAGTACTGCCTAATATGTGCTGATAATCAATCCAAAAATGTAGAATCTATCTTCGAATTTGATTTGTAAGTTTTTTTTTCCAGCTTTATTATCTTTTAGGTTTTTATTACTTGGCTGAATGGTAAGGTTACTCTTTTAGTGTAGTAGTTGATCATTATTTACTTAAATAAGTTATGAATCAAATCTTACATTCCTTACTACTAAGTTACATTCATTTCCATACAATAAAAATCATACATTCTTTATAAGCCTCATAGTCAATTCTATTAATTGAAATTCTGTCTGTGGACGATGAAGCATTACAATGTAAAAGGGATGCTATTGTAAAATTTTTGGGAGGGTGCCTTTCATCAGTGTCCTATTCAATGTATAGATCATGTGTATTATGTGTTCATAAGAGGAGACTATTACATATTTTTTTTCGCTTACTAATACCAAATAGTAAATGGTTTATAACTATGCATTATTTTACATGTAATTTCAAAATTCAAAATGATGAGAACATATATTACCCAATGAGTAGAATAAACACATACAACCATCCACATCATATGTTGTAAAAATAGAAAGCGAAATGAATGCACTAGCTATGAACTGTATCCTAATATAAATTGAATTTTATTCCTTACATTGTGGTTTAGCCTGTGTGAGTATGGGTTTATTGCTACTAGTAAATATATAATTGGAGACACATCTGTAGAAACGATTGTAGGACCGCCACATCATCTATTTTCTTGCGGTGACACGTATACACGTTTTGACGAAACTCCAGGTCCATTGGGTACCTTGTGGTTCCGCCACATCATATTTTTCTACACCCTATCTTTTTTTCTACTCTTCTTCACGACTCCTCTTTGAACTCTAAAACAACAACCTCCCACCATGAAAAGGTATAATCCTACCCATATATTAATACCTCATTATAAGTGCCTCTACATCTCTCGCTCTCTCAATCTATCTTGGATGATGGACCCCCCTCTCTTTCTTTCTCTCTCTCTTTAAATCGATGCGTCGCTCTCGAGTAATTACTTCAAGGATTCAATTAAATTTTCTGGAATCGATT
The DNA here is from genome assembly GCA_014058105.1 of Kingdonia uniflora. Classification (NCBI taxonomy): domain Eukaryota; kingdom Viridiplantae; phylum Streptophyta; class Magnoliopsida; order Ranunculales; family Circaeasteraceae; genus Kingdonia; species Kingdonia uniflora. The sequence continues at coordinate 108,937 of JACGCM010000779.1, read as the reverse complement.
GATTACGACTTGGTTTTGAATCATATTTCAGATATGAAGGTTTCAATTCATGAAGTGTTTTAATCGATTGGTTATTTGATTATCTCAACTTTAAGTACAACTCAATCCCAATTGAAGGATTTTTTTTCTCACATGGATTTCTCATTTTCTTTCGCAGATAACAGTTATTTTTCCTCTCATAAGATTTTATTCTATCCAAATATTTAATCTTCATCTAGAATAATATATAGTATATGAATTACGATATGGACCTAAGAAGCAAAAATCCTAGGAACAAATAGTGGAGAGAGAAATAGAGGCAACCAAATTTTGATTTAAATTTAGTGATTGCTTTATCAATAAGTGGTCTGAAGTTTACTAGCCATAATTAAAAGAAACAAGTTGATAAATTAAAACCTCTTTACACCTAGGCATTCCAGTGAAGTAGTGACAAAGAAAGAAGTTATAATGACCAAAACCAATGGGGATGCTATGATATACCTACTTAAACCAAGGTTCTAAACGTCCACATGATCCATTATATTGTACTAGTGGTTTGGGATCCGATTATTGTTTCACTATTTTTATTTTGATACCATATAATTTGCATTGTTGTTGTTTTACATGTGCTTTCGTGGATTTTTGTAAACTAGTATACAACCATCAATGAAAGTTGTTACTTCAGCGAAAAAGACATGATAAAATTTTTACTTTTACCCTGCCTTATATTATTTTGGGGAGTTATCAGCGATGAATAAGATCATTGATGATGAAGTCGGTTTTCCAGAGGCCTTCACAATAGAGGGGTGGAAGATTGCGGTACGGAAAAGTTGATGAAAAGTGAAAGAAATGGATGATCAATAATGTCACTCGAAGATTCAGGTTCTGGAAATTGTGTTTTACTTGATTTTGTTCTCTGTCATGGGTGTTTTAAGTAACAACACATCATTGGGCTGGTAATACATTTAATGCATTTTTTGGTTTTGTTTATGAGAAAACTAATTACCAAGTGTCATGCCCCAAAATCTAATAATCGGTAAGCTTGACCAATTACTAGATTCAAAGCTGTGTAGGTCGGGGAATCCGCAGATTCGCCCTATGAACAACTGAGCCATAGATAAGTTCAGGCTCAGTCGTTCACTTAAAGCAATAATTATCAGAGTAAAGAAAGAATAATAAAGCAAAATCAAAAGATATATATACATATCAGACTGAAATCAAAAAACAATATCTCGAATAAAGTACATCGACATATGCTGAGATCACATACAAGAATGTCTAAACTAAAGAAGATCTACAGTGGCAAAACTGGCTCCAATCAGGCTGAAGCTCACAACAATCCAAGCTACTCAACCTCTGAAAGGGGGGGGGGGGGGGGGGGGGGGGGGGATGCGAGAGTGAGCAAAACCACAGCCCACTAATGCCCAACAAAGCTAAATAGCCGACTAATATAACAGTGCAGAGAAAGAGGGTAAAGTGAATGAGATAGAGAACATATAAATACTAGAGTGACGTGGATGAAGAATATAATTAATAAGTAACCAGAGCTAAGATAATTTTTTTTAAGAGAATAGGAAAATATGCTATGAGGAGATGATTCAATGATATGCTAATGAGATGATAAACTAGGATAATCCCATAATTATCCCAAATGCCGGATGATATGATATGCTCTGCTATAGTCCTAATGTTGAATGATTTAATGTTTTAAAAAAACATGTACTCGAACCTATTATAAATTGGTTGATCAACCGCTGGCATGTTTATCTTAAAGAGATCTGTTAAGGGGATACAATGGGTACGATTATTGTTAAGTTTGACCAAGCTAGTAGATACTCACTTGATCAAAGTATTCCGGGCTTTTCAACCCACGAAGCCAACGTGCGAACTTTATTTTTATTCCATGGAATTTCAACCTCACCGAGGATAAGTTTAGCACTGGATTCAAACTTTTTCATACCTTCCCACACTCTGGATGGGTATTAAAGGTATGATAGTGTTCATAGCCAGTTCTTCACCTACTTTTTTTACCCAATTAAGGACTTCTGCGATCCTATCAGAGGTTAACCGATGTAGAGCTGTGCTATGTATCCGATCTCATTAAGTTAAAAGAGTTTTACATGATTTTAATGATGCAACAGATCCTAAGGATCAAAACACAACAGCCGTAAACCTGACATCACACATAAAACGACCACCTGCATAAGAGCATGGCAAACAATCCTAAAACAGAAATGAACAGCAACTTTGTTGCACCATCTAAACCTAAATGAGACAGCAAACTAACCGTCACCACATCTAACCAACATCAGTCTCTAGAAGACCGAAACCATCAACAAGAGCACAGCTACGAGAATACCATACTAACAGCTTCTAACTAAATCCAAAGTCCAATACAAACTATAACTTAAGTTACAAAATAACTAACATATTGGTTAAGAACTTATACTGAGAAATATAATATCAGACCATAACTAAATCATATGCACCTCTCTACACAAAGTGCTACTCTAATCAGTATCTATTAACTAGTAGAGGAATTTAGAAATGAAAGGGACTTGCCTGATATAAAGCTCGAATCCCGGCAAAACTACAATTTGCTCCAGAAACCTAGTTTTGCCCCTCGGCAACCGAAACACAGAAACTACAGAAATCAATCAAGCACAATAACAATCAAACAATCAATCAATCAAACAAAACCTGAACCCATGAAGTCAACCCAGTTTTGGCAAAACTACAATTTGCTCCAGAAACCTAGTTTTGCCCCTCGGCAACCGAAACACAGAAACTACAGAAATCAATCAAGCACAATAACAATCAAACAATCAATCAATCAAACAAAACCTGAACCCATGAAGTCAACCCAACCCAACAATCAATTCTAAACCACCAATTGAGGTTTCCCCAAAACTGAAATCAGGAATCTATGGTGAAAGGGAAAAACTTATAGAAATTGCAAAACTGATAATCGGGAAGTGGTGAGGATAAGGAACGGGTGATGAAGATGATGAAAGGTGGAGCTGATGATCCTCTCTCTAACACTCTTTCCAATCTCTCTCTCTCTCCAAAAATCTTTGCTCCAAGAAAACTATCCCCAAAAGGAAAGAGAAGAAAGACTGAATAAAACTAGGAATACGATGGTCACTCGAACGAATGCTAAAGTCATTCAAACGACTAAATCCAGAAAGGAAAGAAACCATAGAAACACAACAATCGTTCGAACGAGGGCATTCCCTTGGGCCAACACTCTAGGAGAAATGTCAATACGTTCGATAGGTCGTTCGAACGAGAACAGGGTCGTGCGAATGGATAAAGAAGTCATGCGAACGACTTAGAGATCTTGGGCCAAGTTCCAGGAGACAAGTCGACTCGTTCAAACGAACATGAACCTCGTTCAAACGATTACTGGAAAAATCCCAAATCCTCCCAGATTCACACGAACACCCAAACACAGAAATAACCTACACGCAAATACCACAACAACAACGACAATGACTCCACCAACCCAACCACGGGTCCCTGAACACAAAACATAACCTCCTCCTTCTAATAACCACCGAAACACCGAAAACGTAGAAAAAGAATCTAACTCCAAAAACCTGCCCAAAAGGAATAAAATGGATGCAGAATGGATAAAAGGAATATATGTGGAATATATGCGGATGTACAAGGCAATAGGAATGTATGCGGAAGCTTAATGTAAAGTAATATATGCAGATGCTAAAATGATAGGAATATATGCAGAAAAGGTATATATACTAATAAAAAAATAAAAAAATACAGGTCACTATACTAAGAGAGTAATTGGCTAAATTTTTTGAACTTCAGGTGCAAATTGGTACAATTTAGGCTTTACATTTTGGTGTATGGACTATGGCGAAGCCATTGAGTGATGGGTATTTTAAGTACATGTATCTATAGTTCATAGTTACTATTTGGATGTGTCTTCGAATTTATACTACCATAGAATGGCATACTCCTATGTAGAAAAACTCTTAATCATATTGCCACATTAGCAATTTGAGTTATCCGTTAGAGGACACATGGAAAACTTTAGGTTCTTTGAAGAAATTCAAAAAATTTCATTTTACTTTGAAGGATTGTTGTTATCGGATACTCAAATGATAGTCTTATTTTTCTAGATGTTGTGTTTCCATTTTCTATCTTTCTTTACTCTTATATCTTACAAATTATGTATGTAGGTTTAAGTTATTGCCTTTTTTTTAATCTTTCAGGTGTTGGGTTTTTAAGTTGAGACCTCCATCTTTTAAGAAGAAATTTGATGTATTTACTTAGAGCTCTTGGGGATTGTTTGAGGAAAGGAGACAAATGTCTATAGCAATAAAAACTCCAATTTTGGGAGTAGAGAAAGGTGGTGATTTGATCCTTTAGAAGATTACCAACAAGATAATTCATAAGGTAATTGCCAAGATCACATCCTCGACAATCTCTGGACTCAAAATCGCATCATGTAAGTAAAGCCTATTAGTTATCAAAGATTAAGTTTATCTGATTTTATCATTCATAGTTGTTATTAGTTCAATATGGCACAATAATTTAAAGTGTAGTTACTTTCTATGTACCTTGAAATATAACGAATATTGTACAAAGATTGAAAAATATGGTATTAGCTTTTAGTCATACTTGATTAGGTATAATTTTATGGATTCTGTCTATTCCTATTTTCTGTCATTCTAAACATTGCCCAAAGTTCATCATCAACTCTTAGAATCGCGGTCTAAGAATCTAATGTTACTACTAGAAGTTCTTCAAGTAGGGTTGGTGATTTAAATATCATTCCAAGGTAACTGATAGTAAAAGTTTGAGTTTATAGAAATGAATGATATGCTGCTATGTGGATATTTATGTCTTTTAGAGCACGATGCAACACTTAGTATAGCTTTTTGACGATTGGCTTCTCTCATTTTCATACCTTGTGGTCCTTCTTCAAGGGTTTCTTTACGCCGGTTCCTCAATCAGTTTCGCAACGGTTAAACTTTATATCTCTTTTAATATCATTTATTTAAAAAAGAAACTATTCATATCTCTTTCATATTATTGCAGTGGTAAATCAAGTGACTAAACATTTTGAATTGAAGTCTGCCGGATTGAGCGAACTCTTTCATCGATCTTTTTAATGAGTTCCTATTCTCTTTATGAATTTTCATACAAAGAATTGTAGGCAGGGAGTTGGAGCGAATTTGATATTTATATTTGAAATTTTTGAAAACTTTAATTCCTATTGGGATTATTACTGGTGTGTTTTATGATGGAATTTGATTTCAGTTTGGCCGATTCTTGATTTCTCATTTCGAGAATACCATTCCAAGTGTCATTCTACATAGGTACAATTTTCGTTCACACATTTTTTCCAATCGAAATGTTTTCATTGTCTTTTTTTGTGGATTTTAAATTGCTACATTTTGCAAAATCATTTGGCAAGAAATCAACAAAAATTTACAGTTTGATGTGGACTGGAGCAAGTGTTGCTCTTTGTTGATTTGTTTATTGGAATTGCAAAAAATAATAATATGTTTTTAAAATGACCATTGTATTTGATACAAATAACATTATTACTTTATTTATTGTATCATTCGTGAACTTCCATGAACTTTTTCATGAACGATGGCTGATGTCCTTATATAGTACTCTGTAAGAAGAAGAAAAACATTATGCTACGATTTATGTTGATGCATTTTTCACTATGAATATACCATGTTACTTGACAACAATTAGGATTCAAAAGAAGAGGAGAACATATCATTTTCCTTTTATATTTAACTTTCTCTTAATTAACGAGTAATTATGTTTATCATTATACCCACATTATGTATAGGTCCTACTGGTGCATATATAGTAGATCAAAGATCTTGAGACTTTAGACTGCAATTTTTGGGGCATCATAATGAGTTTTTTGTACACATCTACCGCTGAATCTATCATCAACATTTCAATCTAATGTGATTGCCATCAATGACGAAATAATTATCAATACGATGTTTTACAGGTATTTTATCGAATATGTAATCGTGTTTTCGTTGTTCTTTTTTCACAAGTGAAGAAGATTAAAGTATTGAACACTCTGCAAATAATAAAAGGAGAAAATAAAGTAAGACCCTAATACACATATCGTGTTACCATCCTTGGATTAAAATTTCATAAGCACCACTATGGCCTCTACTCCCAACCTAACCTATAAATAATGACTTTAATTATGAAGACACCTAAGTTAGAGTTACTTTACAATACATTTCATATTAGAGTGCACTTATGTAAGGTTTACCCAATCCGAGTTGCTATTCAAAAAAAAAGAAAAAAAAAGAAAAACTGAGTTACATTTTGAAATTCTACAAGATATATTGAAGAAGAATCATGATAAGTATTTTAAACTGTCATAGCAATGGGCATAATTACGGAAGGAAGAAAATTATGAGTTGCGGTTTGGTAAAAGCTTTTCATTCGTATATCATGCTTCAATTTGGTAAAATATTTCATTCGTATATCATACTTACTCATTACATCATGTAAGAAAAATGTATAAATCATACTTGGTATTCATTACATCATGTAAGAAAAAAAGTATAAATTACAACATTAACATTAAGTAATGATCATATGATTATGCAAATATATAGTTTAGGGTCTAATGATATGTCTTAAGGTCCATTTCTAAAAGTAATAACAAATTTTTTATTGGAAAGGCACATTAACTATATGATAGTATGAGTAATGGTGATCGCGATACTGCAATCTTAGCAACCATCTCAATTCCTAAAATGATGGTTGTTGGTGCTTTGCAGAGAAGCAACCATTAGGTATTTAAGGATTAGACATTGTCTTTTGGAATTGTCTTGAAAATTTAAACTATGTTAGAGGGTGGGTATTAAACAAAGCCCATCCTAGAGGAACCATTGCTTACGATTATATGTAGTTATAAATGCTTTTGGATTTTTTTTATTGTTTTTTAACGATATTGATGGATTTTGCCTATTTTTCATTATTGAAAGAAATACCTCATATGGATCTCGAATGTCACAACATATATTTAAAAATATGAGTTTTTAAAGCAGTATCATTCTTATATATATAGAAAGTTCATTTTGGTAAGCAAGTGCATTTCTTAACATAAATTTGCGGAGTTTGACCATGTAACCCGAGTTACATGGTCATGGGTGATGATCGTGAGTTTTTCACCCTCTGGAGCATGTTTGCTTCCTTACATAAATTTATAGAGTTTGATCATGTCACCTGAGTTAAATAGGAAAAATCTCCTTAAATAATCATACAAGAATATTTAAAGTATATAATATATTGTGCTTTATTTGAGAGTTGGTCGTTTATATATATTTTTTCTGGGTCATGCATTTAAAGTGGGTGTGGATGAGTATGTAAAGGGAGGGAAAGCTGAGCAGTTCGCATGCGAAGAAGAATTGGTTAGTGCATTGTAGGTGCTATTATTCTAGAATGTTTGAAGACACAAATAAGATTATCATTTAATAGGTGGGAAAAAATGAGGAAAACTATTATTCTAGAATTACAAGAAGAAGAAAAAATCTTCCATGAGCAAGCATAGTTATAGTTCTTGTAGGAATGTACGGGTTTTGTAGGGCTAAAGTTCTCTTTAACATTTTCTGATACGCAATTGTCTACATAATAAACTTAGTATTTCTTAATTTTTAATCCTATTTATTTTTCCATATGGCAAAGAAAAGAACTTAAAACCAATGGGTTCTTTGCTTAAATGAGGAAGATCATATGTTCAGTAATATTCTTGAATATTGTAGTTTTCTTTACATGTTGGCCAAATAATTATAGGTCAATATTGGGGACGCTCCTATGCTCTTCAACTCAACCTCAACATTATACTACACTTTCCAGCAATATCGTGTAAATAATACATCTTTTAATAAATGGAGAAGCTGGGGTTAGGCAAAAAAGAAAGAAAGAAGTAAATTCTACTACTCGGCAATATGTACACATTAGTTGTTTTTATAAGGACAAATATCTTTACAATTGCTTATTATTTTACTGGATCTTTAGCTTAAATGGAAAAGTGTTTGGGAATATGGGTTTGTACATGAAATATCTCAAGACATGGTGTTTCAAATCCACGTAGATTCCGTAGTCTCAGAATTATAGCGAATTACACGGGGGGTATAAAAATAGTCATATTGAGTAATTATAGAGAAGAATTTAGCAAATGATTCTAAAATCTTCTAATATGTTCTTGATTTACTATTGTATTGCTCTATTTGATGAGGGTTTGTGTTGTATAGTTATGTTTTTAGATACACATGTTAAGCATATGTAGCTTATTAATTCATGAGAATAATCTTGCATTACTAATACAATGTTTTATTAAAGTAATAAAACATAATTTAATGGAAATGTCCATTATCCATTGCCATATGATATTATGATTAAGGGTGATCACGATAATGAGATGTTAACAACCATCTATAATCCCAAAGTAGTGGTTGTTGGTGCTTTATAGGGATGCAATGATTAGGTATTTATGGATTACACCTATGACTTTTGGAATTCTCATGAAAATTTACACTATGTCAGAGGGTCGAAGTTAAATTGAGTCTCACCTAGAGGAACCATTGTTTAGGGTTAATGTAGTCAGAAATTCTTTTGGATTTTTTAATGTTTATTTAGTTTTCTACAATATTGATAGATTTCGGCCCAAAGATATATGTACATGGTCAGTCTCTGCCCTATTCATAGATCCCACATTACCTTAACACTATAATTTATTCTTCTATCTCTCCCTAACCTTTTTGCTATATATTTATTTATTGGCAAACAACTTTCCTATGGAGTAGTAACTATTTATAAGAGATGAGAATCTTTATATATTTAGAAAGTTCATCTTGGTAAGCAAGTATAGTATTACTCATGGGGTGATAATCGTGCATTTTTACCTTGGGAGAACGTGTTCATTTCCTATGAGAGAGGAAACATCTCATTAAGATATCATACAAAAATATTTATGTGTTATTTGAGAGTTGGTATTTATTTTTATGTTGGTCAGGCATATAAAGGAGGTGATTTAGTATGTAAAAGGAGAGAATGAAGGCGCTTGGCATGAAATGACAATTGGTTTGTGAATTGTTGGTGCTATAATGTTTGTTTTACATGGCTGTAATTTTGGTTTTTTTAATGCTTATTTATTGATGCTATAATGTTTGTTTTAATGGTTAGGTATTTGAATATAATTTGGAAAATAATTACTAATTTTTTTTATGTAATGAACTACAGGTTGGAGGCCCAATTTAACAGTCCTCACAACGAGAAAAGAAAAAAGCAATTGTTAAGAAGAAAGGAAGACTATGATGGGAATATACCCACGTTGAAGAAATTTGTTGTAATTATTCTATCACCATCTGTCTCCTACCATTGTTTGCACATAAAATGACACAATGAGTATATGTAATCTTAGACATAATCCTTACAATCTCAGACATAATCCTTACAATATAAATTAAGGTGTAAGACAAAGTCAAATAGGTGTGAGAAAACTTGCTTCTTCGGTTGGATTAGCCTTACTTGCTTTGGACAATTATGTGGTTGTGCACTTATAACAATAATGAATATGCTATTTTGTTGTATACTTTAATAGTCATATTTAAATTTTAATATAATTCTATTGAATTGTCATGATAGTAATTTTGAAGACCCTTGCTCTCTGATACAGTTAGAACCGTAAGAATGTCATGTTAAATAAAATATTTATTGTGTAGAACTTGATGGATATTATTTTTATCATGTAAATGGTTTTAACATATGTAACCTAATGCAGGATGGAATTCAAGCTTTTGTCTGTGGCCGAAAAAGATGTCAGATCTACCCATTGATTACACGTAGTAAAGCATCATGCCACAAACGTCTTATTATATTTGTTGCATTTTATTTTTCCCATGCGTGGACGGGATTAATGCTACTAGTGTTTAATAATTAAGGAGTAAGTTGTTTAACTATTTAGATGAGGGTTCACTTACGGGTAGGCTAACACGACAAAAAATATAATATATGGCTTCCTTTTGTATTTATTTTATGATTTATGAGTCATGTGGGTAGCTATTTAGCAAAGTAACATGCACTATGTTAGCTATTTAACCGACAAAAATATTAAAATGCCACGTGACAATTATTCTAGGAACAATATCACTGCAAGTAAAATCATGAATGCCACCTCTCATATTCAAATTTCCATGTTCACCAATAGGGGTGGCAATGGGTCTGATTTGGGGCGGGTGGAGTAATACCATCCCCATACCCGCCAAATTACCATACCCCCAAACCTGCCCTATTACCATTTAACTTAAATGGGGAATGCCCAAACCAGCCCCATTTATGAAATTTTACAAAAAAATAGAAATTACCTATACAAAAAAAAAACTAAACTAAATTAGGTGCATAGTGCATACACACACAAGAAAAGCTAACAAGCATGAAACATACATAAAATGAATGAAGTAAAGTAAATGAATGCTCCTGCACCACAAAACTTATCTCCAGTTCTAAATCGGAAATTACAAAAACATGTATGATCCATGCACAAACTTAATAGTTAGACCAAAGATAGTTTCGGAATGGAGGAAAGCTAAAATATTGTTGCAAACTGTTCAAATACATAAATTAATATGTAATGTGTGGATAAAAAGGTGTTCCTTATGCAGTTTTGCTTCTCTAGCAATTTTTACAACACACGTACCAGTTGTCACACGCTTCTTTTGTCCACCAAAAATGCCCCTTCTCATCTCATCACCCACATGAATATTAGCACAGATATCCAATCGAAGAATCTAATAGAATTCTGATTTGCCAAATATTAGTATGATGATACTCAAGCACAAATGTAAGGATTTGGAAAGGAGCCAAACAAACAAACCTTAAGAATGTAGTCTGTAACCAAACTTGATTTCTTGCCTTTCATTACCGTGGCTTTCATAAACGTATCAATCTTAGGATCTGGTTTGATTCCCGCTTCCTTCTCTCGTCTTGACAATTCTTCGAGCATGTCAAATATGGTTCCAACCCCCAAGCAACGTCCAGAGAAGTCCAATGTCTCTCTTACTGTCATCTCACCATGGTGAAGATCATGTTGGCTAATATAAGCACAAGTTCTCTGAGGGACAAATTCTAAGAAATTGTGGCCTTAGTATGTTATCTTCCCTGTTACCTGCTACATGTTCCAATCATCAACTTATATAGATGCCAAGTAAGAAAGGAAAAAAAGAGGTATAGATGCACAGATGATTATAACTCACCCTTAGCTTGTTATCAAGCTTCCCTGAAAGCGCCTATAAGAAAGTTGTTTTTCCAGAGTTTGGAGGGCCAAGTAACAATGCCATCCTGTAAATAACATCAATACAAAATCTAAGTAATAGAAGTGTGCCAAGAAAATTTATCAAATCCGTGATAGTATAACTTAAACGATGACAGCAAAACAACTAGGTCAATTCCTAAACTCACCTTGATGGTTTGACTATTCCACTCACATCCCGAAGTATATTATTAATTCGTTTCTTAGATGGAAAAAGTCAAAGGATTCCAAAAAGTGCATGTTTTGTACACAGTAAAAAATTTAACTTAAAAAAATCCCATTTAATAACTTAAACAAGATACATCTGAATAATTTTAAATCCTCACATGCAAGTATTGCAAAATTCAAAGGACAGAAAAAAGAAACAATTACATTTCCATAACGTTACCTAATTTGTCAGTTACATTGTAAGAAACAAAAAGTGCGCAACAAATGATAAACAACAAGTCAAAGACAAGATTAGTTAGTTACCTCTAATGGATTCAACACAGAATTTAGCAGAATAGGTAGAGCCCTGCTCGCGACATATGCATCTTCCTCTATCGACAAATTCTCAAATCGGACTTCAATCTTCGGCATCTCAATTCCAACCCTAAATTCAATCAAATTCAACACTTGAAAATGAAATTTCCATTTTACTAAAACTGACAACTTAAACAAAATCAATAATTTCACATTCAAACGAACCATGATTTACCTTTCATTTCTCTCCCTCAACTGCAGAAGAAACCGTTCATTATCTTCTTCAACAAGCTTGAGTACATTTTTAATAATCTTCTTCTTATCTTGCGATCGAAGCTTCGTAAAATCAATCTTTGTATGCCATACATTACCATTATCCAACACTTGCTTTAAAACTCATATTCTCATTCGGTCATAAGGCGGTAATCTTTCAATCGCCGCCCATTTTAACTCCTCGTCTTCATCAACCTTGCCCCATCTACTACTCTGGTTGAATACATCCTGCGGAGAGTTCCATACTTCTCGAAAACTAGACACCGCCCAACTACTTTTAGTTATCTCCAATGTCTCTCCCACTAATGCCGACGCCATTGTTCCCTTAATATCCCATAAAATCAAAATAGTAATTGTAAAATAGCTATTAATGAAAAATACCAGATTCACAGAACAATTGATATATCAAATTAAGATTGAGCTGTCTTACCTTATAATCTCTCATAAATCAAATCAAAGCGGCTCTATCTCTATCTCTTTGAAGCCTTAACAATGGTAGAGCCCTAACAATGGTAGAGAAAGAGAGAGAAAGACCAATCTCCAACAATTAGGAAACTTTTTTACCAAACCCGTTTGAATTTGGAGGATGTTATATGGTTGAAATGATTCAAATGGAAATGAATTTGGTATAGATTAATGATGATGGTGGCTAAAATGAATAAAGTTAAGAGCGGAAGAGAGGAATTAGGTTGAACTCTCCTAAGTATATTCACATCATATTATCTATAATTGGGTCGGGTGACGGGGCCCCGTTTATTTAGGCCTAAAACCAGACCCGCCCCAATAAATGAGTTTTTTTTTACCAAACCCGCTATAGTCATACCAAACCCGCCTCATTAAGGACTGGGCGGGGCGGAGACCCGGCGGGGCGGGTTAAATTGCCAGCCCTATTCACCAATAGAAGTTGTTGTTTACTATTTTTAACTTTTATAGAAACAATAATAATATGTTATTCTAGGGATTTGTTGCTCATTCCATTCATGTGACAATTTTGTAATCTGGTTATCTGACTTCCGACTTGATGGATTTGTTGTTCATTCCATTCAAGTGATGAACCAGCACTCAAAATCGTATTCTTTTGTATGTGACTTGACGAACAAAGACAGAAGCGAAAGGGGAATTTATTGTGTCATGAACAAATTTTGAGTGCTATATCGAATTTCATGTGCAGTGCTCACCGCACCATCAAATCAACAAAGGAATTATGGACGGCGTTGGAGGACAAGTATCTCACCGAGGAAGTGGGTAACCGTAAGTTTTTAATTAGAAATTATTTGGCTTTAAGATGACTAACTATTTCTTCGCACTAACCAGTTCTCCTTATTTCTCAAATTATTTCTTCTTTACAATCTCCTCTCCCTATATTCTCCATCTTCTGTCACTTCTTATTCATTGCCCTCTCTCTTTCCCTCTTCTCCAGTATCTCCCACTCTCCTTGGTTATTCATCTTCATCTCTCCCCACCTATTTATCTCTTTTCCCCAATCTCATCATGATTGTGTCATCTTTGGTCTTTTCGAACACCGCCTAAGTTAATAAAGCAGTAAAATTAGTCAAATGACCATGCAGAGTATTTTTCACAATCACTTGATTTTTGCTTAAACGTTTATTTTTCATATGTATTCGATCTTTCTCCTACATCTCCCTTCTTCATCTAACGGTCGTTTACAAAGCACCATTTTTTATTTTGGTATTTTAAACCTCCTTAGAGTGGTACGAGTTTTTCTCTCTCATTCTTCCCTCACTTCTCACTTCTCCCAATTATCCATTGTGGATAACCTTAAATGCTCAATGTTTCTTTCAGAAGTATTATGCTTTCGTACATGGATTGATTATTTGATTCTTTATTGATAGGCACAATGGTTATTTTAGATGTTCTAAGTTGCTTTCAAAAGTAATTTGCTTTAATACAAGAATAAAGTGCTTATAAATATAACATTTACTGTAAATTCATTTTAAGGAATTGTCGTTTTCGTAGTTATTTAAATATATGTTGTAGTAAGTTTTGTCCTAAGCAAGGAAGAATTCACATCTAGGGAATATTTTTGCCTCATTCCTTCACCTTGTATTTCGAGGTACCTCTATAATTTTATCTGTATGGCTTGAGTTTACAACCCACCTGGTTAAAAACCTGTCAGGGGTTCTTACTCGAATTTATAAACACTTTTTAGCATTAAGGCCATGTTTGTTTTTTGATCAAGGGTGAGAAGAGGTGCGATGTTTTAAAAACTTCTTACCCTTGACATGTTTTTTATTATCATAAAAGTTAAAAGAATCTCCAAATTTTTTGTAAACTAGAAGTGAGGTTAGAAGTTTGGCCTCACTTCTAACTTTAAAACTTTGCCCCCCCCCCCCCCCCCCCCGGTGAAGTTTTTTGGGTTGACCTAACTTGGCTTTAACTGAACGTTTTCTCCATATACCTTGATTTTGGTTGTTCCCCACCCGAGATCAGTTTAAGTAGGGGTATTTTGGAACTTTCAACACAAAATAACTCAAAAAAGCCGAATGAAAACCTACCCCAACTCCCCAAAATTGTCAAATCATAACCCAACCAAAAAAAAAAAAGCTAAAAAAATATAACAAATTACAGCGTATCTCTCCATCCCTCTCAGCCTCTCTATGCGTCTCTTCACGCCTCTCTCTATGTCTCTCACCAATGCCTCTCTCTACTCTCTCTCTCTCTAAAAAATGTAGGTGCCTTGTATCTCCTTCTCCCCAAACCAATAACACTCTCCTCCTCTCTCTGACAAGATTTTTTTTTTCTCTCTCTGTATTGACTTCAAATTGTGATGATTGGTCTATATAGGGTTTGAATGGGTTTCAACATTGTAATTGCCTCATTCCGTAAGCTCGAGATGGCTCGAAATTAACTCTTACACCAATGTTCTTGTGACAAAAACTAATGTAGAGCAAGAAATAACACAAGTGATTTAGCATGGAAAACCTTTGAATAGGTAAAATCATGACCTCAATTTGAGGGTTTTGGTAACAGTAACTTTTATTGCTTGAGG
This sequence comes from Kingdonia uniflora, assembly GCA_014058105.1. NCBI lineage: Eukaryota > Viridiplantae > Streptophyta > Magnoliopsida > Ranunculales > Circaeasteraceae > Kingdonia > Kingdonia uniflora. Next base: position 93,881 of record JACGCM010000779.1, on the reverse strand, counting down.
CTGATATCTTATTTCAAGTGATCTCTCGAACTATAAATATTTAATCTTATAAATAAGAAATTTGGTGTTTGAGAATATAGAAAATCTAGTTTTCTTGGTGATTTCTCGTATATTTTTATGGTCCTTGTCTCTTATGGAACTTTTTCCTTATATAGGCCTTACATTATTAACTGATTAATGAGGTAAGTGGTGGTTGACTGATTAATTGTTGTGTTCGTGAGAGACAGGTGTCTTTGACTTATTCATGTTTTTCTGTTGTACTCGATCTATTTTCTTAATCAGTTCGTGGTGTAAGTGCCAATGCTGACTATTTTTGTCATGTATAAAGTGCGTGAGTATGATATGGAGATAGTTCAAATTTAAAGTAGTTCGAATTATATTAGGTCGAGGGATAGGTCCTTACAATCGCCCTCTCGCAACTAAAGTCACGAGTGGCTTTGGTTGAGAAAGAATATGTGGAGTTGTGGTGTTGGAAGTTGAAAAGAAATGATGTATTTAATATTAATTTGACTGGAATGGAAATGGGTATTTATTTTTTATGGAGGGATGTATCTGCATTGAATGATGATGGGAAGTATTGATATACGCGACGCTTGTGTAGGGACCTATCTCTCGATCTTACCTAAAGTTGAGTTGTCTTCAGTTCGAATTACCTCCATCTTAGACTCACACATTTTTAACATAACTTCTCCAGTCAACATCCCAAAGTGCCCAACTAATTGGTTAAAAATGTGGGTCAAACTTAAATTGAAAAACCTTATCCAATTAAAGATACATGTCTCTCACAAACTCGTTAGTTACTCAGTCAACCGCCACAAACCACATTGTTCAAAAAATGTGCTCCAGCACGATGAAGAGCTGTGGAGAAGGCCTATATAAAAGAAAAGTTCCAGAAGAGACAGGGACCCAAAAAATTATACAAGAGATAACTTGTAATAAGTTATCCACCTCAAGCAATAAATATACTTTTACAAAAATCCTCCACTCGAGGTCGTAGTTTTTTACCTATTCAGAGGTTTTCCATGCTAAATTCACCTATACTATTTCTTACTTTCCTTTTAGAATATTGTTACAGGTTCATTGGTGTGATAACGAATTCCAAGATATTTTAAGCATACGGAATTTGGCCATTACATTTGGCACCGTCTGTGGGAAAGATTATATTTCCACGATATCCTAATGTATTCTTTCACTACAATTTTGATCCAAGAGGATCCAGAGTTATTTGAAGATTTGTCAAAGTTGTTCGAACGAAGTTGAGTGTCGTTCGAACGAGTTGTCATGTCTTATGGAATTTTGGCCCAGAGCCATATTTCGTTCGAACGAGTTCTCATGTCCTCTGGAATTTTGACCCAGAACCATATTTTTGTTTGAACGAGTTGGGTTTCGGTGGAACGACCAGACAACTTTTCTAGGGTTTTAGACCAATTAGTCATAAATTCGTTTAAACGACTCCCTAGTTCGTTCGAACGACTCTGGCGGTATTTTGTTTCTTAAGCATTAATTTACCTTGAGATACATTCTATTTTGTAATTTCGAGTTCCCTCTATATAAAGGGAACTTAGGTTATTTTCTAGGTTATGTTAGATCTAAAGAGAGTTCTGGGAGAAGCCTAGGGTTTGAGAGTTTTTATTCTAATTACTTCAAGTTTAAGTAATATAATATATATTTTTCTAAATCTAATTAGTGTTTTTCGTTCTTTCAACTAACTAAAGCTTCTCAATTGGATTGTGGATTAATTTTTAATCATGGTTACTTCCAAAAGACTGGCTACAGGCATCTAGCTTGATGTTTCAATAGAGCCGAGGTAACTCACAGAGTTACGGGCTAATCTCAACATCGAAACAGAGAAGCGTGCCGAGCTCGAACTTCAATTGACTAAGGACTGGGAGATCTGGGAGAAAGAGATCGACACAGAATTACAAGCTCGTTTGACAGTACTCAAACGACATGAAGACAAGATGGCAATAATACAGACTGCCCTAGAGGCTCTGCAAAAAATATTTAGCAGGCTCCTCCAGCCAAAGGTCACGATCAGTTGCCAGAGACCTCCTGTATTTCTGCAAGGGAAAGATTGGGACCTCGAGGAGTCGCCAGTAAAGCTATTTCTAGGAATCTACAGCACAAACTACAGCCCTCCATACATTAGGGGGGTGAAGTTCAGTCCGAAGCCAGTCGAGGTCATCGAATTTTTGTCCATCAGAAGGAAGAACAGCGACCTCAGCATCAAGTTCCAGCATGAGATCGCCTGAGTGAAGGTACGGGTACTCATCATCTCCTGCCTGCTCGTCCACCGATTCAACCAACACGTCATTACGTCACGAAAGAACATATAGACCAACGAATTAAGGAATTGATTGAAGCACAAGTTCTGGGTACTGCCGACGACATCACAAAATTACAAGGAAGTCCGATTGCTAAAGAACTATTTGATATGGAGATACCGAAAGGTTTTTATACTCCAAAAATTCGTAAATTCAAAGGTACTGACCCGAAAGAGCACATTCAACAGTACCGTGATTCATTGGGGTTGCACTCCAACCTCAACCCCATCCTCTGCCATCTATTCACCACAAGTCTGCAGGAGGAACCACTCCGATGGTTCCACTCTCTCCCTGAAAACTCTATATATACATTCGACCAGCTACCGAAAAAGTTCATCAAGACATATGCTCACAACAGGGACAAAGAGGAGAACTTGTATTCTCTTATCAGTCTCAAACAGTCACACAGAGAGAAGCTCGAAACTTTTGCAAAGAAATTTTTAGAGCTCACGCCTAAAGTGGATAACCTCGATAAGAAAATAGCTGTTACTGCTTTTACCAATGCGCTCTAGCTTGACTGCAAGGCCAAAGAACACCTCTTCCTCAGCAAATCTGTAATCTTGGAAGATATGATCACCAAGGTTAATAGTTATGTTGACCTGGAGAGGATGATATCTGAGCGAAAAAAATCTACTAAATTCATCCTCTCTACCAGAGGCCTATCTACATATCGAAGTACTGAACCAAAGGAGGAACATGGAGATCAGAAGCGCACCAAGGGCAATTCTAGCTGCCCTCAAAAAGGCAGTCCGCCGAACAAACCCATCCTCCCAAAGATAAGCATCCGAATCTTTACAATTTTTCCACTGCTTTTGAAGGATAAGCTCTACCGCGTCTCTCAACCACTGGAACCAATCGATAGTCGACCATACTCCCTGCATCATAAAGTAAACCATCATTCTACTGACAATTGCTATACTTTACAAAGGTTGCTTGAGTACATTTTTAAAGAGGGACGGATGTTCAAATATATTGTCGACCTGGAATCATACAAAGATGACAGCTATAAGAAGAAGCTTGAGGTTATTCAGATCAATAATCAAGCTGAGGAGAAGCATTTTTACCATATGCACCACAATAACATGATCAAAATCAATTAGATCACCAATTTTAGCAGATCCAAACGCAAGAGACTATCAGAATACTGCGGTCTCATACCTCAAGATAAAAAATCCAAGCTTCTTCATTAGTCAAACAATCGCCGGCTTGGGATTTCCTTTGAAGATTGTGATATTAGCCATGTCAAATTTCTACATCATGACGCATTAGTAATAATGCTCAAAATGAAGAAGTTTGTCATGTACATAATGATAATCGATACTAGAAGCAGTATTGAGATTCTATTTCAGAGCACTATCGACCAAATGGGTCTGACCGACCAAGTTATTCAGAGTGACACCGATATCAGTGGGTTCAATGGTTCCAGAGAAAAACGAGCAGGCAAGATCATCATAATCACCGCAGGACCAACCACCGTCGACATTGTCTTCTATATCATCAACGCCAAATCTCATTATTTTGGGATTATGGGCCGCTGCTGAATTCACAACATGGAAGCAATCGCTTCCACTTATCATCAGGCACTCCGATTCAAACACGACAATGGTATTTATGAGATCAAAAGTAGCCAGAAGCTCTCTCAAGCTTGTGAAAATACTGCCTTTGCTGTCCTAGATACTTCTGATAGATTTGTTGTATAACAATTACAGGATGCTGATCACCTCAACGATCAACCTTCCACGGAGGAACCCACAAAATATATCAACATTAATGGACTTAGCAGAGGTACTTTCATTAATACTAAGCTGGTTCAGCCCAAAAAAGATGCTCTCATTCAGTTCTTGTAATTAAATCGAGACATTTTTGTGTGGTCTTTCAAAGAGATGCCTGGGGTCAATCCGACCAAGGCATGTCACAAATTAGCCTTCAACATCAATGCCACAGCGGTCAAACAGAAACAGTGATGAGTGTCATCTCCTCTTTAAGATGAAGTTAACACCGAAATCAAAAATTAATTAAAGTGGGATTCATTCGAGAAGCCAAATATCTAGACTGGATATCCAACATTGTCGTTGTCCCAAAGAAGAATGGAAAAGTCTGAGTTTGCATAGATTTTACTGATTTGAACAAACATACTCCAAAGGAGTGTGTCCCTCTTCCCAACATTCATCAGATTCTCGATTCCACAGCAGGCCATGACCTCCTATCTATGATGGACGCTGCTTCGGGGTACAATTAAATTCAACTTTTTGAAGAAGATCAGGAAAAGGCAACTTTCATCACTGAAAGAGGTCTTTATTGTTACAAAGTTATGCCCTTTAGACTCAAAGATTCAGGTGCCACATATTAACGATTGATGACTACTATGTTCAAAGCACATCTGGGGAAAGTCGTTGAAGTCTACATTGACAATATCTTGTGCAAGAACGTACAGTTAGCTAATCACATTTCAGATCTCAACACTATATTCAACATTTTTCAATTTTACGGGATGCGTCTCAACCCTGATAAGTGTCAATTCGAGGTACATTCTGGCCAATTTCTAGGCCACCTCATCAGCAAGAAAGGGATTGAGGCCGATCCAAATCATATTTGGGCTCTCCTCAACATGCCCTCTCCAAAAACAACAAAAGACATTCAGAAACTTACCGGCAAGATTGCCGCTATCAACTATTTCGTTTCTAAATCTTTAGACTGCTGTCATTGGCTATTCCTATTATTCTCTGGTTTTACCAAACGAGAAAAATTTTAGCCAAATTCAGAGGTCACAAGGACACCAGAATGCGAAGTAGTTTTTCAGGATCTCAAAACTTATTTGGGGAGGTCTCCCATAATGAGCACCCCAGCAGATAATGAGGAACTGATTATCTACCTAGAAGTCACAAATACTTCCCTCAGCTCGTTTCTATTCGCCTGGAAGGGAAAATCGAGAAGCCAGTCTATTTCATCAGCAAAACCTCATTCCAGCGAAAACGAGATACTCTAAAATTGATAAATTTCTTCTCACTCTTGTTTAGACATCACAGAAACTCAAGCACTACTTCCAAGCTTATTCAGTTAAAGTCATGATGAACTACCCACTTCGGGAAGTTCTATCCAAGAAAGAAAAATTAAGAAGAGTGCAACAGTGGTCAGTCAATTTGGGAGAACATGATATCAAGTTCGAGCAATGTCATTCTAAAAAGGGTCAGGCCGTTGCTGATTTTCTTACGGATTTTCCAGTGGAAAATCCCGATTGGGAGGAGCACGACCCCGACCTTAAAGAAGAAACTCCCGAAGATCCACCCCCCAATCCATTTGACAAACGAGTTGAATGGATTACAATAAAAGGGTAGAGACTTCTCACTGATAGATCAGCAGGACCTGCAAGGACAGGAATCAGAATCGTTTCGATTACCCCTTCCAATGACAGAATTGAGAAATCAATCCGCTTGGATTTTAAGCCCGCAAATAATGTTACCGAGTACGAAGCTCTCATACATGGACTCGACCTCACTCTTGAGCTTGATGTCCCCGAACTCTCAGTTTACACAGATTCCCTACTCATTGTCCACTATTACTCTGAGCAATATAAGAAGAATGGAAAGATGATAGAATACGTAGCCCTCGTTACAGATAGGATGAGAAAGTTCCCGAAAGCAACTCTCGATTACCTTCCTCGAGGTGAAAATAGACACGCCGATTCCATGGCATATCTAGCCGAGGTCTTGGGTTCAGAAAATCGATATCTCAAGATCAAAATCATTTCAACCCCCAACATTGATCAAATTTCTGTATGCACGATCAATACTGGGGGTGATAAAGGGGGAAACGACGATTGGCAAAAACCTTTCTTAGCCTACCTCGGTGTCGACAACAGTTGCAACGAACCACTTCCAGCAGATCCAAAAAAGTGCTGACAACTAATCAACAACTTGAGGTACTACATAAATCAAAATGGTATGCTATACTGCCTTTCCATCATGGGGCTGTTCCTCAAGTACTTTTCTAAACCAAAAGTAAATGAAATGTTCCATAAATTACATGAACGAACTTGTGGCTCCCATGCCCAGGTCGATCACTAACAAACAAAACTATTACACAAGGAGTATTCTGGCACGACATGCGCAAGCAAGCAGAGGAGTACTCACACAGATGTGACACCTGCCAAAGAGATAGACACATAATACGTGACACTGTGCTCAAACTCCATGCAAGAAAGGTGTTCTTGCCATTCTAAAGATAGGCACTTGATCTCGTAGGCGAATTCCCTAACTCTCCAAGTAACCGCCATCACCTACTCGTAGCTACCAATTATTTTATAAAATGGGTAGAAGCAATTCCATTATGGCGAACCAGAGAAGAAGAGGTTATCTCTTTTATCTAGGAGCACATCATCACTTGGTTTGGGTGCCCCCACCTAATTCGTATCGATAACAGGCCCCAATTTGTGGGAGAAAAAATTGTAACCTTCTTCAACCAACACAATATCATCCACTCACCATCCAATCCTTACTATCCTCAAGGCAATGGCCAAGCCGAAATCACCAATAAAACTATCGTGGATGGACTCAAAAAACGGCTTCACTCATAGAAAAAAAGGAATTGGGTTTGAGAACTGCCCCATGTCCTATGGGTATATCATACCACTCCCCGACAGTTAATAGGATGCACCACATTTCTCCTTGCCTATGGCACTGAGGCTGTCATTCCTTCTGAATACCATCATCCAGTTTAAGATCACGAGCTGACTGACGAGGAAAATGAGTTTGAATTAGCTTGCAACCTTAATATGATTGATGAAACTAGGGAATGCGCCATCGCTAACCTAGGTCAATATCATCATATGTTCACCGGATCGTATAACAGCTAAGTTAGAAACCGTACCTTCCAAATCGATGATCTGGTCCTCAGAGAGATTCCTCAACATCGCAAAGAGCCTCATGCTGGAAAATTAGCCGACAATTGGGAGGGTTCATTCATTATCACAGGTTTCTCAAGCCTAGGATCATATTATCTCATGACAGAAGAGGGAATCCCCATTTTAAATCTTTGGAATACTAGACGACTGAAACGGTATTATCCTTAAACGTCTTACTACTCCATTTCCATTTCTCGTTTTTATTTTTTCAATTCCAAAAGTGAGATTTTTATCTCCATCCAATATAAATTATGAACTGATCAAGGAAACTTCCAAGTTTTTCACATTATCTCTCTACTTACGTAGATTCAACTACATTCTATTGATTAAAGCATAAATAATACTAGCTTTTAATTGATCTTATACTAGTTAGATCAAGGATAACACGTGGTTTGGCTGACTCTACTAAATCTCTGTGATTGAAACAAATGTAGAAACTTGTTTTATATCAAAGACTCTACCGAACATGAGATAGGGCAAAGGTAATACTAGACTACATCTACTTCAACTTGTTTGGGACATTATACCAGTTAGATCAAGGATAATACTTAGTTTCGTTAACTCTACTAAATCTCTGTAATTAAAACAAATGTAGAAACTTATTTAATATCAATGACTCTAACAGGCATAAGATAAGGCAAAGGTAATACTAGCCTTCATCTCTTTCAATAGGTCTACAACATTACTACAGTTAAATCAAGATTCGACTTGGTTTGACGGACTCAACCTATCTCTGTGAATAAAACAAATGTAAAAACTTGTTTTATATCAAGTACCCCACCAGACATAAGATAAGGCAAAGATCATACTAGCTTTCATCTATTTTAATATGCCTGCGGCAGATATTATTTATTTTCAGGTCATATTACAATATATTCTTTTCTGCTGTTGGGATGTCAACCATGCTTTACCCTATAGTAGGAGGTCGATCAGAATTCAGTTCGCGAGTTACAGCAGCTTTGCCCCTCTCTATCAAATCAGCAGGTCGAGGGCCTAAGTTTGTTTCCATGAAGGTCATGCAGTTCCCTCGATCTATATTAACTCTACAAATGCATCCCTTGCCAGATAAACTCTTGAACAAGGTATTTTGTTCTAATTCAAGTCTTTTTACTTCCTCTACGAAATACGTAATAGTCGATTTTAACAGCTCTGAGCGTGATACATGAGATACAACTATCCTTGAAAAGTGTGATATCACCTTCCCGAGGCATGACTCCAAGATTGCATACAATTTCTTCTGATGTGCCATTTCCCTTTCTGTTAAAGTATCAAAAGCTATATTCTCTTCCAATTTTTTCAAATTTAGTTGATTCAGCCTGATTAATGGACTTTAAGTCCACCATCTGAGAGCAAAGTCTCTCGATTTCGGCATCCAACTCTTCCTTGGCTGAAGTATCTTTTAACAAGTCATCTTTCTTCCTTATCAGAATTTCTTTCGCCCAGATTTCCCCTTCCAAGACCTTCTCCCTAATAAGAGCAGCATCCAACTTGTGCTGACATTCCCTTAAGTTTGTATTCCCTTTCTGCACATGCCCCTGAATTTGAGCTACGTCACCTTCTAGCTCTCTAATTTGTCCTGACAGGCTAACTAAATCCCCTTTGACTAGAGAAACTTTAACATCATTTCTACTCCCTTCGAGCACTCTCCAGTCTCGGCTTCTTGACACGAGTGTTGGCTTGCGCCAATTCGGTCTTCAATCGTGCCACCCTCTCATTTAACTTGTCACACCGTCGTTGCATCGCCCAAAACTCCATATCCTTGACGGGTAGGGCTATATGCAAGTGTTCGGCTGCAGCTTCCGAAGTCGATAGATTCTCTCGAGCTACCTTCAGCTCGTTATCTTTTTTAATCATTTTTTGTTTCAGTCGTTCAAGCTCGCTTCTACAATTTTGAAGATTAGCTCGAGATTGTCCCTCCGATCTTTCTAACGCTTGAATACAGTATTGAGCTATTTTAGCCTGCCTACCCTTAACCATCAGCGTGTCAATCCGACTCTGAAGCTTCGTGACGTGCTCTTTTACCTCCACAAACTCTTTTAGCCCCTTGTCAATTTCGACATCTTTCTCCTTGACCTTACAAGTGAGATCGACAACATTCTGGGTTGCCTCAACAAATTTAAAATACACCTTTACATGTTGGTCTTCTCTGTCCTGATTTTCCTCCCTCGCCCTATCCAACTCCTCTACAAATTCTTGGTTACATTGGAGCACCTCATCTTCATGCGAGCGAACTAAATCCAATTCGACCTGCACAATATAGATATATTATATACAGTTTGATTCAGAACACCATCAACATGCATATATATGTCTCATTTCTAAAAAGATATCTGGTTTCTAACATCTACTGTGTGCAACTACTTTTAGACTTAAAGGTTAAAGTACAATCTTAGATAGACGCTCCATGACATATATTTCGAAGTCTTAGGTACATGTTTTCTATATGCTACTTTATCTAGAAAAGCTTTAAATTTTTCTATGTACTATATTCGTGTTATTTTCCTAAAACTAATATCAAGTTTTTGGTCTACCTCTATGTTCTATGCCATATTATTACTTGGTAGCTTTATGTCAATATAACATACAAGTCGAAAGGCTTGTTCCGATCTAACCTGTAGCTCCACTTGTTAAGACAGCGAGGATGTGGGGATCTCTCTTTTCCTGGCAAGATCGGTCTCTAGATCTTTTATTATGAGACTCATTTCTCTAAGTGCCTACAAGGGGGTTACATAAAAAAAAGGGGCTCAGCCTACGAAAGTCTATTCAATGCACACAAATCCAACAATTTACAGGATACTTCCAAAATACTCATACAAAGTCATATCTCTACCCTACCTTCTAATTTTCACCCTCTGGGAGTTTGGTGTCATCCCCTTGATTGTCTAGCACCATCTGGCGAGAGACACCGTCCAGCCCATCAACAACTCCTACCGCCACATCTTTCACTTCTTCATCATCTCCCTTATCGACAGAGGTGTCTACCTTAATGGTATCCACCTCATCCTCAGAATATCCCTTCGACATCAGGTGATGCCCAAGCCTATCACACTCCGTCTAAACCTCCTCCAGATTCACCCTTGCCTCCGCTTGTAGTTGGCTAATCACCACTGCATGTGAAACCTTCAAGGCCTCCAACCTTTTTGCTTTCTTGAGAGCATTTTCCTTCGCTCGAGCTACCTTCTTTTCAAGCTCAATCTTCACCTTCTTCAGCTTGGATTTTTCCTCTTCAACTCTGAGCCAAATTTCCCTCACCAAACGAGCAACCTGGAAAATAAAAGACCTCAGCTTGAGTTCGAAACGCAATAAATCAATATTTTACATTATCAAACACAAGGACATACCATCTTGATCATGTCCTCCTCTCCGTGAAGAGCCACCAGCCTGGCCCTTTCCTCTGCCATTTTAAGATCGTCCTCCACAACAGATCGTTCTTTAGCGACTTTTTCCCCTGACTTTCCTGAAGGTTTGATTCTTTTCCTTTTTTCTTTTCCGTCGACCTCACCACTTCCTGTGGTACCAGAGGCCAACGGACGCTTTAGCATCTATTTTTTTAAAAATGGTTGAGCAAATTTACTTAACGTAATAGACTTCGGCTGAAGCGAACTGTCTATTCTAGGGGCCTTGGCAAAATTGATTCGACCTTCCCCACTAGTTCCTCTCTTCTTCCCATCATCAACACCCGTCATCATCCTGGTCAATTGAGATCCATGAACCTTTTTCGACTTACTCCCAACCCTCTTCATTCTTCTAAGGCCAAATCCTTCCAACATAAATTCGAGCTCAACCTCTTCCTCAGCAACTTCATCCAATAATAAATCTTTCCTCTCCACCTGGGACTTCGGGCCTGCCATGCACAACAGTTTTATTATCAATAACAGATCATTAGTTCAAACATATCAATATTATACTCTATGCATTGTCATACCTACTTTGATTTTTACAGTTCTAAACCGAAGATCTAAAGGATCTTCATCATCTCTTTAAAGGCAATTACCCTTCACCATATTACGCTGTCATTCCAGGCTCGACCTGTTGAATTCAGATTGAAGAAGCAATGTCGTGTTGCAATCGCACAAAAATATGCCCCACCACTGGCGTGATAATTCTTCATCCCATAAAATTGTAATACGTCCTCAGGGGATATCCTCCTCACTTTCACCTCATTCTCACATTTTTTATTCAGATGGTCGCAAACACTTATTATCTCCCACATGTTCCTGTTCAATTGAACAGGATATGCCCCAATCGTATTCATAATCTCCTTCGCCAAATTGGAAAGGGGAAGACTCAACCCGTACTCTAATTGAGATAGGTAGCACAAGAAACCCTATTAAAATATTATAACGAGATCAATTCATCTATATCCCTATCTCATTTTTCCTCCTCCTCCAAGTCGGCCAACAAATAAAAATACACTTCCCCCGTTGCTACAGTACACCCCCTAAATAACCTACCAGAGTATTATACACAGTTACCCTATTTCCCTCCTACGGCAGCCTTGGCTTTACAAAATTCTTTAAATGCATCTGAACCAGGAGGATAGGCCACCAATTTACCAGGGAAACCTAGAAATTGTTCCAATCCTACTTCAACCTCACTATCTAATACTACCGTCCGACCAGAGGTTGACACCTCGTTAACAGGTGAGCTATCCATCTCAACTACAATTCTGAGGGCAAAGTTTTGATCCTACACAAATACCTCTCACGTTCGACCTACATACAGGTTCAAGTATCAATCATTATTTCAAATCGAACATTCACATAAAACATATCTTTCATATATTCTGTATATATGTTAAATTTCATAGATTGCTATAAATAGTAATTTTTTTAGAGATTTACTTAAAACAGATTATGATTTGCAAAAGATACAAACATACAGCACACGTCTTTACTAACCTTCAGTGTCAGAATAAGAATCCACAGTAACGCCAAGTCCTTCCCTCACAACGCTACTGTATATCCACCTAGGTGATTAAATGCCTGTAACTCTCTTCGACTTTTGATCACCCTTAGATAAATCCTTTCCAAATCCTCTATAATTTTTTTACGCTTCTCTCTCTGTGCTCTCCAAATTTTCAGAAGTCAAAAAATATTTAAATAATGAGGAAGAAGTACTATTTATTTTTTCTTTCTTTAACGGCTGGCAATTATTATGCCTCGCACGACCTGTCCTCGGTTTTAGAACTGAGGCATCATTTCTACTATCCATGTCAGACGTCTTGTACCTTCTCAATAAAACCATCTTTCCATCATTACCCCTCCCCTTATATTTGAATCTATTTTCTCTCTATTTTCCATATCTTTCTCTGAGCTTCCCACACTCATGATGACTCACATTCACATGATATCAAATTTTTACAGCTTTTCATAAAAAACAAAACTAGAAGCTCCAACATTTTTTCTATTTTTGTTTCTTACACTTATAGTACTAGTGACGTCATTTTCAAAGCTAACAACATTTTTAAAGTTATTCAAAATTAGTTTATCAAAACAGTCTCAAACGACATTTGTAACTATAGAGGATCAAATTGACTTTCATCTTTTCTGTTAAAATCAATAACACTTACATTTATTTATGATAATACTTTACATATAATTACATCCAAAATAGCCTTGATGACCTCGGTAACCACATCCGATCAGATCTCCTCCATCGATCATCCAATCTTCAAATTCGATCTCCACCTCAGCAATCAGTTCAACCATCTCTTCTCGATCTATAAGATGCCACACCAATTCACAAAACACATATCTCATAGAAATACCGGGCATATTCAAGTTCCCTACCCCTTACATCAAGTCCTTCGAGCTGACACTCCCTCACTGGTAACTCAACATCATAACCAAACAATCCAAAAATCATCTCCCGCACTTCAGTGACCTTTATGGCCAATCGTCCTTCAGCGGTATGATGACTTCTCCGAGATCGTGTTTGTACCATCATAATCTCTTCTCCATATTCAAAAAATTATTTTACCCTTATTTATAAATTTTTACTATACTTTTCCCTCAAAACATGATTTTAACCTTTTATCTCGTAACAGAAAACCTAAAATCTTGATAAACACTATTTGGACTTATCTCTTCCTTCGAACTAATACGTTCCGCTATTTTTTAAATCGAGCTTATTCTTTCAAGTTTTATTCTTCTATCAACCTCTATTAGATCAAATTTTTGCACTAGATTTCCTACAATTTTCCCTCCCACATTTCCAACACGCACACATATCATACTTATATCGCAACATAAATTCTCGCACATATTTATCTAGGTTCGAATGCTATAATAATGATGTTTTCAGTACCAATAAATTTCAATTCATTTAATACATTATTCAAACATTTTAGTTCGATTTCTACGAGCTATTTTTATATATACATAAACACAAGTAATTGGATGATGAATTTTATTCGTGTCAAAAAAAGATTACATGTGCTTTTACAGATAACAAGTCTTTCAGTAATCGATCTCAGATACATTACAGACACCTACTTTGTACAGTACCCAACTTCAGGTACTTTACGGATAATAAGTCTTTCAGTAATCGATCTCAGATACATTACAGATACCTACACTGTCCAGCACCTAACTTCAGGTACTTTACAGATAATAAGTTGTTTATTACTTTTATAAGTAACCGGTCATTCAGGTACTCCGACACATCAAATCCTTCAGCTCGTCCTACTTCAGTGATCTTTCACCCTGATGCAAAGTAGAAATTGGATCCAACAAAAAGCTTCCCTCATTTGAGTTTGGACGAAGTCTAATCAAACTTCAAATAGAAACTATGCAAGCAATAGACTCAGTGCTGGCACCAACTCTTCAAACTGAAGGTTTTTTGAGCGCCAAGACGTGATAGAAATGTATAAGCAGACTCCCACCTCTTGTCTTACTCCTCTGCTGCCATCACCACCTCTCCTATAACTACCACCCCCGAGGAGTTGGTAGAGATGAAGATGGCCCGACCTTACAATCTATAGTGATACAAGAAATCAGCATAACTGCCCCGCAATTATGCCTATCCCTGCATATGAAGCCCCAACCTTGTCTTTTGCAAGAGTACAGAGACAAGCCCATTATTCCTCGCTTGTTAAGACAACAACGTAAAACCTTCACTTACAGTAGAATAACTCCTCAGCTTCAACTACTTTGTCTTCCGACATGCCTTGATAAGTTGGAGGAATAAGAGCGGGTATCGACATCTCCAAGGATTGGTCCCCAAAGTATTTCAACTTCAGCCTCTGCATTTTAGACGCAATCCTCTCTTCAAGGACCATCCTCAAAGTCTTCACCATTTTCAATATTTTAGAGAATTAAACAAGTTGCAAGCATACAATGCTTCAAGGATTCGATGCAGGTACTATTTATATAATCATATATTTATGTGTAAGTACGTTTTACCAAGCGTCATCATTCATTACAGGCGCAACTCTTCAAAATCATAACCATCACATACATTAGCATCCACATCCTCATTTAATACACGTCATTTCTCTATAACCCACCTAACTTCCATACAGTCAAAGCCATCATTACTCCATTTTAATTATCAAGAACTTCAACCCAAATGCCAATTTCACACGTATCATTTCTCAACCAAACCCACTCGTGACTTCGGCTGCGAGGGGGAGATTATAGGGGCATATCCCTTGATCTCACCTAAAGTTGAGTTGCCACCAGTTCAAATTATTTCCATCTCAGACTCACACATTTTTAACATGACTTCTCCAGTCAATATCCCAATCTACCCCACTAACTGGTAAAGATCGTAGGCTGAACTTAAACTGAAAAACCTTATCCTGTTAAAGATACCTGTCTCTTATGAACTCGTCAGTTACTCAGTCAACCGTCAGGAATCACATTGCTCAGAAAACGTGATCCAACACGATGAAGAGCTACAGAGAAGACCTATATAACGGAAAAGTTCTATAAGAGACAGGGACTAGAAAAATTATAAAAGAGATTACTTGTAATAAGATATCCACCTCAAGTAATAAAGATACTTTTACAAAAATCCTCCACTCAAGGTCGTGGTTTTTACATATTCAGAAATTTTCTACGCTAAATTCATATGTGTCATTTCTTACTTTTATTTTAGAATATTGTCAGAGGCTCATTGGTGTGATAGTGAATTCTAAGCCATTTCGAGCATACAGAATTTGGCCATTACAGCATGGGGTTGTGAGAGTGGCTCAATTTTGAATGATGACGGCCTTGGAAATATACCTGCGTATTAAATATGAGGGTTATATAAATAGTACCTTTATCGTGGATTCTGGCAAAGTACGCTACTATTTGAAAAATTCTTTTTAATCTTAGTGATAATGGTAAAAACTCGGATGATGGTGTACAAAGAGAAAGTTTCTGTTGAGAAGTAGAAATTTAAGTTGAGATACTTCGGTAATCAATCTTTGGAGATGCCCACCCCCATTCTCGTTCTACCGACGTATCAGGGTATATTGGGAGAAGAAGTGGCTGAAGCTGAAGAAGATTTTTACTGTATGTGGAGACTTCACAATATTATCTTGGCAGACAATCAACATTGAAGGTGTCTCAACATTCTTGTGGAGGACAAGGTTGAGGAGGCAGATGTGAGGACCGGTATAACTGCTAGGTAGTATCACCGATATCTTGCGCAGGATTAGAGTCTAAGGTAGAGCCTTCTTTATCTTCACCAACTCTTTGACGATGGTGGTTATAGAGGAGGCAATGGTGGTAGCGGAGAACTCCTTTTGTTTGAAGAGTTTGTTAAAGCATCGACTTCCTTTCTTCCATAGTTTTCATTTGAAGTTCGGCTCCATGTCTAAACTTCGATCAAACTTGGGGAAATGAGGATCATCTATATTTTCTAATACTTGCTTTACTTCACGAGATTCTCAGAGTGAAATATCACTGAAGACAAACTAAATGAAGAATTTGTTGGCTTCAGAACCTAAAAAACTTGTTATCTGTAAAGTATCTGAAAGACTTGCTATCTGTAAAGTACCTAAAATACTTGATATATAAAGTACCTATAATTTATATTCGAGCTTAACAAAAATGGTTATTCAAACTCTGTGTTGATAGATAGAATTAACTCTTGTTATTGAAATCGAGCTATAAGTAATTCGAACATGTATGAATAGAGGACGAAATGTAATATATCAGATTGAACTACAAAGTATATTATAGTAATCGAGCTGTAAAAACGTGTTTGCACAATAAAAGATGTGTAAATTTTTTTTTCGAATTGAATAACTTGGAATTATTGAGTAAGATAATTTGGAAAAGATTTAGAATTTGAAGGAATTGGAAATTCAAGCTCAAAGGGATCTCTCTTAAATTTTTGGATTTGGGGAAAATAAGTTTGAAATGAGGTAGGCTGAATCCACTAAGGTCGATGTGGATAGATAAGTTTAAATAATTTTTAATAAGGATATTAGGGTTTACTATAATGGAAAAATAGAATATATGTATACGGAATGTAGGGGATTTGAAGTGATCTAGAAAATTACTGAAATAAGGGGGAAATAAGTTTTGAAAAAAAGGAAAATATAGAATATGGTGTGGACTCGATCTGAGAGAATTCATTAGTTTCCTGAGGGACGATTGGCGATAAAGTTAGTTGAAGTGCGAGAACGGATTTTTAGCTTGCTAGATTATGATGCTAACTTGCCAAAGTCTAAATATCAGTTTGAAGGTTTAGATTGGAAGGGTAGGGAACTTGAGTTAGGACGTCGCTTCTACGGGGAGCTATTCTGGGAAGTGATTGTGGAGCCTTCAGCTCAAAAAGATGCTGTGAGGCTAATTGCTAAAGAAGATATTGAGTTAAAAGATGTGAGGCTTGCTGGAGGCAAACTGATTAGGTACGACACCTCAGAACATCTGGGATGTTTTATGTATAATTATATGTGAAGGAATAAATTGTATGAGGTCGAATAACTGTAATCAAAATGTTAAAATGATGTTTTTAAATTTGTCCTCTATTGTTGTAAATGTTGTTGTGACTGTTTTGAATAAAGAATTTAAAATTTTAAAATGTAAGAGCTTTGGAAATGACGTAAGCACTTCTATAAGTAGTATAAGCAAGAATAGAAAAAGCAGGTTGTTTTGATTTTGTCTCTTGTGTTAGTACATGGAAAGTTTGACTGTTTGTAAGTGTTGAGTCATCATGAGTGTGGGGAGGTCAGAGGGAGATTTGGTTAGGAGAGATGAGAATATATTAAAATATAGGGCAGTGGACAATGATGAAAATATATTTTCATCGAAAAGGTGCAAAATATTTGACATTAATTGTGGAAGGGACGCCTCGGTTCCAAAACTGAGGGAGGCTCGTGCGAGCCCCAATAATTGCCAGTAGCTAGAGAGAAAAAATATAAATATTACTTCATCTTCCTTATTCAAACGTGTATCAACTTTTAAAAAATTAAAGAACAGGGAGATAGAAAAGAGAAAAAAATAGTAGAGATTCATGTGAGATTAGACGAGAGTGATCAACAGTCAAGGAAAGATAAGGTTGCAGAAACTGAGTCACAAAGGTGGTTATATAGTAGCATTTTGAAGGAAGGATTTGGCCCTGCTTGAGATTCGTTTTCAGACTTTGAAGGTTGGTTGATGATTTGTGATATTGTTGATATGTGTTTTGAAAGATTTTTGTGGTTTTTAAATTTCAAAAAATTACTATTTAAAGTAACCTATAAAAATATGTTTGATATATGTGTATAAAAGAGATGCGAATGATATACGTATATGTATGATGTATGTGTAAAAGATAATGATAGAATACCTGGAACTGCATGTAGGTCAAGCGTGAGAATTATTTGTGTAGAATCAAACCTCATCTTAGATTTGTAGTTGAGATGAAGACTTCACCTGTGATTGAGGCATCGACTTCTGGTCCTTTGGCCGAGTTTAATACTATAGAATCTGATAGGGATAACAAACTAGTAGTGGTTTAATTTCCAGATTTCCCTAGACAATTGGTATCATACTTTTCGAACTCCGATGTGTTTAGAGAGTTTTGTAAATCTAAGACTCTTATAAAGGGAAGACGGGGAACTTTGTAGAACATGTGGATAAGAAGTTTAGAAGATATATAGTAGAATCTAGGGAGAAACATTTCTTTATGTTGCCTGATTTAGAGAAGGAGAAATCGGACAGGAGAATAGACGAATCAATCTCCTTGGAGTATTATGATGGTAATGTCCAGGGCTACGTGAAAGAGTGTTTTCTATGTTACCTATCTCAGTTGGAGTATGGGTTGAGTCTGCCTCTGAGCAATTTTGCAAAAGGGATAATGAATATCAAAGAGGCATCTCCTGTCCAGTTAAACGGGAATATGTGGAAGGTAATAAATATTTGTAAAAATTTGAATAAGTTGTGGGAGGAGAATGAGGTGGAGAGAAGAATATCTCTTGAAGATGTTTTACAATTTTATGGAGTGAAGAATTATTCTGCAAGTGGAGGGTATATTTTTTTGTGAGCTCATCTCAACCTTTTTTAGTTGATCTGAATTCAGCAGGTCGAATGTAGAATAATAATGTAATTTAGGTAAAAGGTGATTGCCTTCTGAGATAAGATGAAGAACCCATGGATCTTCTGTATAGAACTGTGAAGAAATATAAGTATAATAGTGTATAATATTAAACTGCTGAAATTAAATGTTACTCTGTTGTTTATAATGTGTTATTGTTTGACAGGTCCTTAGTCAAAGGTAAAGAAGAAGAAGTCCCTGTTAGATATATTTACCCAAGAAGGGGTTAAGCTTGAGGTAGTGCTGAAAGACCTTGGTATTAATAGAAATAAATGAGCTAACATCAGGTCTGAGAAGGTTCAGAAGTCTCTAGAAATGAGACTAATAATAGGGATTGGAGGCATCAAGAAGAGAGGAACTGATGGAGAGAGACGAGTAGTTTTGCCGAAGGCCTCTGCAGTAGATTTTACAGATGTGCCAGAGTCTACCACATCGAGTAAACTAGCTCAAATGTTTCTGAAAAAGAAGATTGTGAAGCATGGCTTTGCTTCTTGAACCACGGGGAGTGGTGAGGTTGAGGTAGAGGCAATAAAGAGAAGGGTAAACCCTCCTTCTGAACTGATTGGGTCGAAGGTCATAGAGAATTGACCTGGTGAGGAAGACAAGCTGAGAGTTATAGATGATAGGGCGAGGTTTGCAGCTCGCAAGGGTGTGGAAGAGATAAGAAAAGTGGTAAGTTTGATGATTTAAATGTTTTTTGAATTATGTATGGTGATTCGAGCTAAAAATGTATTCAATTTATTTTTTTGTAGGCTGCTCGTTTGATGAAGAGGATCTGCCTTGGGATGGAGGAGGAAAAAGTTGAGCCTGAGAGTTGGAAGGCAGAGCTCGAGAAGAAGGTAGCTCGATTGAAGTCCGATTTGGTTCGGGAAAGGAAGCGATTAGATTCTGTGAAGGTTGCGTAAGAGGTAAAGATTAGCGAGCTAACAGAAGAAGCACATAATAATCTGGATGAGGTGGTAGTCCAGCATGATAAACTTGGGTACCACCTCTTGAAAATGGGGTACTCCAAAGCTGAGGTGAATGACATTATAAGGGTACCTACGTTGAAGAGGAGGAGGATGAAGAGGATGTTGCTGGAGTGGTTGAAGGGTTTGATGGTATCTCTCCCCAAACTGAGCGAGATAACCCAGGGGATGACATTGTGAACCTGGAGAATGAAAATGAGAAGGTAGAGTAAAATTGTTGATTCTATGGCTGTGTGATTATGAGGGGCTTGAGAACTGCAATTGTATAGATTATTATTTTGTAGGATAAATTTATGTAGGCTAAGAGATGATTGTAAAAATTGTTTGTAGGAACTTAAGGATATGCGCCTCAGAATTGAGGAGTTAGAGAATGAGATCGCTAAGGAGAAAGACGCCTCAACATCCTTGTTATCTTGGCAAGTAGAGCTGCAGGTTAAAGAAGAGTAAGAAATATTTGACTTGTATGCTGTATTACTTTAGAGCTACAAAGTAAAAATTAGAGTATAGAGACAGACCAAAAACATATTAATAGTTTAGGGGCAATGGTACTCAACTGTGTATAGATAATATCGAAGTGTTGAAAAAGTTAGAACATAGAGAATGTATACCTTGAAATTGGAAGTATGTGTTATTGTCATCGAGGTGGGATCACTTTGACCTTAAGTTTAGAAGCAGTTTTACACAGTAGATGTCAAAAAATAGAAATTTGTTAGAAATAAGATTCTTGTATCATGTTTGAATGTATTGTTTGAATATTCTTGAATCAAACTTGATGTATTATATCTGTGATGTAGGTCAAACTGGAGTCAGCTCGTTTTAGTAAACAAAAGACGTGCCAATATAACCAAGAGTTTGCGGTAGAGTTTGATAGAATGAAAGAGGCAAATAAAGATAAGAAGGATCAACATGTAAATGTATATTTCAAGTTTGTCGAGGAAACACAAACTGTTGATGACCATACTTGAAAGATCGAGGGGAAGGATGTTAAAATTAATAAGGGGCAAAAAGAGCTCGCGGAGGCAAATGAAGAGACAGCGAAGCTCAAAAGCCAGAATAATGCATTGATTATAAAGAATAAGAAGGCGGACATGACTCGATACCGTAACCAGGTATTAGAAACGACAGAGAAAGAGTTATGCCATTCTCTGGCCAGTTTGAAGGACTAAATGATTAGCAAACGAATGAACAAGAGCTAATTCAAGCTAATTTAGTGAGTTCCAAAAGTGAACTGGAGCGATTGAAGAGTAAAATGATTGAGAAAGATAGCGAGCTGAAGAGAGCTCGAGATGACCTATCTAACTTTAAAATTACGGTTGAGTAGTTGACTACAACTTTACTTGCTAAAGATATAGAGTTCCGGTTGGTGCAAAGACGATGTGATGAGTTGAATGAGAGGGTGGCATAATTGAAGGCCAATTTGGTTCTAGCCAACTCGCGTGTCAAAAATGCCAAGGCTGGAGAGCGCTCGAGGATGAATAAAGGTGATGTCAGGGCATACATTGTTCATGGGGATATGGTTAGCCTGTCAGCTCAAATTAGAGGGCTGGAGGGAGACGTAGCTTGCACTCAAGCTCATGTACAAAAAGGAAATGAGTGGTTAAGGGATGTACCAAAGTAAGTTGGGAACTGTTCATGTCAGGGAACAGGAGTTAGAACGATTGATTAGGGTAAGGATCTCTTAATAAGGAAAAAAAGATGAATTGTTAAAGAAATCTCCTGCCGGGGAAGGTATAGGTAAAGCTAGGGAGACTGAGGAACTTCGTGCCCAGGTAGCAGAATTGAGGATGATAAACCAGGCTGAGTCAGATAAGGCAGATGAGAAGGCGAGTGAACATATCAATCTTATGTCCCACATAGAAAGTCGAATGGAATGTCATGAAGCACAGTACAAGAAGCTATAACAGTATCATCAAAAAGTGAGAGAGAATTTTTCCAAGGCAATTATACCTGAGGTATCACGTTTAGAAATGCTAACGATAGTTATTGGTTATTTTGTAGAGGAAGTAAGAAGGCTCGAGTTAGAGAGGGATACCTTGCACGACTGTTTGTTGGGTAGAGGATGTATATTGTAGAGCCGATGTAGATCAAGGAAACTACATGAACGTCATGGAAATGGAGTTAGGTTATCGACCTGCTGAATTGGTAGAGCAAGGCAGGATTACTGTAGATGTTTGAGCTCAAGATTTTATGGTTGATCGTCCCCCTGTTGTAGGGGAAAGCGTATCTGACCTCCTATCAGCAAATAAGAATCTTTTGTAGTGGCTGTATATGCAACTTGTAAAATTATCTTTCGCAGACATATTGAGAGATGAAAGCTAGTTTTACCTTTGCTTTATCTTATGTCTGATAGAGTTCTTTGATTGAAAACTAGTATTACCTTCATTTTAAACGTAGAGTATGTATAGAGTTCGATTGAGAGTTGGTTTTACCTTTGCTTTAATCGGCATATTTGTTGTAGCCATATTAAAAGATGAAAGCTAGTTTTACCTTTACTTTATCTTATGTCTGGTAGAGTTCTTTGATTGAAAACTAGTATTACCTTCGTTTTAATCGCAGAGTATGTATAGAGTTTGATTGAAAGGTATATTTACCTTTACTTTGATCGGTATAATAGTCGGAACCATATTGAGAGATGAAAGCTAGTTTGACCTTTGCTTTATCTTATGTTTGGTAGAGTTCTTTGATTGTAAACTAGTATTACCTTCATTTTAATTGTAGAGTATGTATAGATGGGTGATTGAAAGCTAGTTTTACCTTTGTTTTAACCGGTATAGAGGTCGATTAAAGGCTAGTATTACCTTTGCTTTAATCTATGCATTGTGGTAGAGTCTACATAACTAGAGAGTAATGTAGAAAAAAACTTGGAAGTTTTCATTAAATATAATAAAATGTATATTATATGGAGATAAAATCTCACTTTTAGAATGGAAAGAACGAGAATTTTGAAGTGGAGTAGTAATAGACTTAACGATAGTACCGTTTTAGTCGCCTAGTGTTGCATGGATTTGGGATTTGAACTTCTTGCTCCGTCACGAGTTAATATGATCCCAGACCAGTTTGACTAATGATTAAGAATGGTCCCTCCCAATTTTCTGTCAGTTTCCCGGCATGTGCCTCTTTTCGGCGTTGAGGGATTTTTATGAGGACGAGATCATTAATTTGGAAAGTACGGCTTCAGACTCTTTTGTTATACGAACTAGTCAGTATATGATGATATCGAACTAGGTTGGCAATAGCGTATTCCCTAATTTTATCAATCCATATCATATTGTAAGCCAATTCAAACTCATTTTCTTCGTCGGTACGCTCATGATCTTTTACTGGATAGTGGTATTCTGCTGGAATGATGGCTTTTATGAGATAGGCAAGGAGGAATGGGGTGCAGCCAGCTGATTGACATGGAGTGGTACGGTATGCCTATAAGACATGAGGAAGCTCTCGTACCCAATTTCTTTTTTTCTTTGATTGAAGCCTTTTCTTGAGTCCATCCACGATGGTTTTGTTGATAATTTTGGCTTGGCTATTGCCTCGAGGGAAGTAGGGATTGGATTGTGAGTGGATGATGCTATGTTTGTTGAGGAAGGCTATGACTTTCTTACCAATGAACTGGGGGCCATTATCAATCCGAATCAGGTGAGGGCATCCAAACCGTGTGATGATGTGTTCCTAGATAAAAGGGATGACCTCTTCTTCTCTAATTTGACAGAGTGGAACTGCTTCTACCTATTTTGTAAAATAATCTATTACTATACGTAGGTATCGCCGATTACCTGGAGTGTTTGGAAATTCTCTGACAAGATCGAGCGCCCACCGCTTGAATGGCAAGAACACCTTGCTTGCATATAGTTCGAGCGCAGGGGCGCGGATCATGTGTCCACATTGTTGATATGTGTCGTATTTACGTGAGTACTCCTTTACTTGCTTGTGCATACCTTGCCAGAATACTCCTTGTGTAATTGCTCTATTGGCTAGTGATCGACCTGCGACATGGGAGCCACAAGTCCCTTTACGTAAATCTCTAAGCATTTCGTATGCTTTCTTTCTGGAGAGGCACTTGAGGTAAGGCCCCGTGACTGAACGGCGATATAAAAAACCGTTTTGATTTGTGTAGCGCTTTAAGTTTTTGATCAACTGTCGGCGCTCTTTTGGATCTATTGGAAGGGGCCCTTTACATTCGTTGTCGGTGCCAAGGTAGGCAGAGAAGGGCTTTCGCCAATTATCTTCCATCTTTTCATTTCCCCCAGAGTTGATCATGCATACAGAATGTCGATCAATGCTGGGGGTTGATAATACTTTGATCTGTAGATATCGGGATTCTATGCCCAAGACCCCGGTTAGATAAGTCAAGGAACCGGCATGTCTGTTTTCACCTCGAGGAAGATAATCAAGAGTTGCTTTCACAAAATTACTCATCCTATCTACAACGAGGGCTACATATTTTATCATCTTTACATTCTTCTGGTATTTCTCAAAGTAATGGTAGAGGACGAGTAAGAAATCTGTGTAGATTGAGAGCTCTGGGACGCCGAGCTCGAGTGCGAGGCCTAATCCATGAATAAGAGCTTCATATTCGATGACATTGTTTGAGGCTTCAAAATCCAGATGGATTCATTTCTCAATTCTGTCATTGGAAGAGGTAATCAATACGATTTCAATTCCTGACCCTGCGGGTCCTGCTGAACCATTTGTAAGAAGTCTTTACCCTTTTTTTATAATCTATTCATCTTATTCGTCAAATACTTTGGTGGGTGGATCTTCTATAATTTCTTCTGAAGGTCAAGATCATGCTCCTCCCACTCGGGATCTTCCACTGGAAAATCTGTGAGAAAACGGCAACGGCCTGACCCTTTTCTGAATGTCATTGTTTGAACTTGATGTCATGCTATCCTAAACTTACTGACCATTATTACACTCTCCTGGATTTTTCTTTCTTGGACAAAACTTCCCGCAGTGGGTAGTTTGTCATGACTTTGACTGAGTAAGCTTGGAAGTAGTGCTTAAGATTCTGTGAAGTGTAAACAAGAGTTAGAAGGAGTCTCTCAATTTTAGAATACCTCTTTTCTGCTGAAGTGAGGGTTTTGTTGATGAAGTAGACTGGCTTTTTGATCTTTCCTTCAAGTCAGATGAGAATCGAGCTGATAGAAGTGTATGTAACTTCTAGATAGATGATAAGTTCCTCATTATCTACTGGGGTGCTCATGATGGGAGACTTTCCCAAATAGGTTTTAAGTTCCAGAAAAGCTACCTCGCATTCTAATGTCCAATGGATCTCTGTATTGGGCTGAACTTTTCCTCGTTTGGTATAACCGCAGAGTAGTAGGAACATCCAACGACAGCGATCTTAAGATTTAATAATAAATTGGTTGATAGCGGCAATCTTGCCGATAAGTTTTTGTATGTCCTTCATTGTTGTTGGAGATAACATGTTGAGGAGAGATCGATTTTGATATGGATCGGCCTTAATCCCCTTCTTGCTAATGAGATGGCCGAGGAATCGGCTTGAATATACTCCGAATTGACACTTATCAAGATTGAGTCATATCCTGTAAGATCGAAGAATGTTGAATATTGTGCTGAGATATGTAATGTGGTTGTGTGACTGTATACTCTCGTACAAGAGATCATCATTGTAGACTTCCACAATTTTTCCAAGATGGGCATTGAACATAGCAGTCATCAACCATTGATAAGTCGCACCTGTATTTTTGAGTTCGAATGGCATGACTTTGCAGCAGTAAAGTCCTCTTTCAATGTTGAAAGTATTCTTTTCTTTATCTTCTTCCAAGAGATAAATCTGATTATATCCAGAAGCAGCGTCCATCATTGATAGGAGTTCGTGATCTATCGTATAATCAATAATTTGATGGATGATGGGAAGAGGGAAACTATCCTTTGGAGTGTGTTTTTTTAGGTCGGTGAAATCTACACAAACTTGGACCTTTCTATTCTTCTTTGGAATAATGATAATGTTAGAAATCCAATCAGTATACTTGGCTTCTCGAATGAATCCCACTTTGATTAATTTCTCGATCTCAATGTTGACTTCATCTCGAAGACGAGGTGAGAGTCGTTGCTATTTCTATTTGATCGCCGTGGCATTGATGTTGATGACCAATTTGTGACATGTCTTGGTCAGATCGACCCCAGGCATTTCCACAAAAGTCTACGCAAAGACGCATCGATTCAGTCGTAAGAATTGAATAAGAACATCCTTATCGTACTGGAGCAGCTTGGTACCGATAAAAGTACATCTATTAGGTCCATCAATATTGATCTATTCTATAGGTTCTTTTATGGAAGGCTGATCATCAAGGTGATCAAATTTTAATAACTGCTATGCAGCATATCCGTCTGAGGTATTTAGAATGTCAGAGATAATATTCTCATAAGCTCAAAAAATCTTTTGACTGCCTTTAATTTCATAGATACCATCATTGTGTTTGAAGTGGAGTGCTTGATGATAGGTGGAAGCGATTGCTTTTATGTTGTGAATCCAGCAACGGCCCATAATCCTGAGATAATGAGATTTGGCGTTGATGATGTAGAAGATGACGTCGATTGTGGTTGGTCCAGTGGTAATAGGTAAGATGATCTTGCCTACTCGCTCTTCTTTAGAACCATTGAATCCATTGATATCGGTATCACTCAGAATAACTTGATCGGCCAATCCTATCTGGTCGATTGTGCTCTAAAAGAGAATCTCAATACCGCTTCCAGTATCGATCATCATTGTATGTATGACAAACTTTTTCATCTTGAGCATTATGACTAATGCATCATGATGTAGAAATTTTACATGACTAATGTCGCAATCTTCGAATGAAATCCCAAGCTGGCGATTGCTCGACTCAGGTAGAAGCTTGGTTTCTTTATCTTGAGGTGTGAGATCATAATATTCTGATAGTCTCTTGCTCTTGAATCTGCAAGAGTTGTTGATCTGATAAATTTTGATCCTGTTACTGTTGTACATATGGTAGAGATGTTTCTCCTGAGCTTGATCTTCGACCTGGACTACCTCGAGCTGCTTCTTATAGCTGCCATCTTTGTAAGACTCTATGTCGATAATGTATTTGTACATCCACCCTTCCTTGAAAATGAATTGAAGTAACCTCTGTAAAGCATATAACAGCTGTTAGTAGAATGATGGTTTACCTTGTGATGCATGCAGTACGGGCAACTTTCGATTGCTTCCAATGGTTGAGATGGACGGTATATCTTATCCATGGATAAAATTGGGAAAATTGTAGAGATTCGAACATTCATCTTCGGGAGGACCAGTTTAGGTAATGTATCACTTTTTCAAGGATTGCCAGTGTTGCCCTTAGAACGCTTTTGATCACCCTGATCCTCCTTTGGATCATTGCTTCAATCTGTAATTGGATCTATAGTGGTTAGGACGGATTTAGTAGATTTATGCCTTTCTGACATCATCCTTTTTAGGTTGACATATCCATTGACCTTGGTGGTCATATCCTCCAAGGTCGCAGGTTTGTTGAGGAAGAGGTGCTCTTTGGCCTTGTAGTCGAGCTGGAGTGGGTTGGTGAAACCAGTAACAACTATTTTCTGATCGAGATTATCTACTTTCTGCGCGAGCTCCAAAAAATTCTTTGCAAGAACCTCGAGCTTCTCCCTTGTGACTGTTTAAGACTAATAAGAGAATATAAATTCTCTTTTTTGTCTCTGTTATGAGCGTACATCTTGATAAATTATTTTTGTAGCTGATCGAATGTGAGTATGGAATCTTCAGATAAAAAGTGGAACCACTGGAGCGGTTCTTCCTGTAGACTTGTTGCGAACAGACGGCAGAGGATGTGGTTGAGATTAGAGTACAATCCCAATGAATCACGGTATTGTTGAATGTACTCTTTTAGATCGGTGCCCTTATATTTATAATTTTTTAGACTATGGAAACCTTTCGGTACTTCCATATCGAATAGTTCTTTGGCAATCAGACTTCCTTGTATATTAGTAAGGTCATTTGTAGTGCCTAGAACTTACGCTTCAATCAACTCCTTAATGAACTGATCCATATGTTCTTGCGCGATGTATTAACGTGTTGCTTGAGTGGCTTGGTGAGGTGGTTGATGATTATGAGTATCGGTGCCTTCACTGAAACGATCATGTGCTAGAATTCGAGGCTGAGATCGATGTTCCTCCTCCTAACATTTGGAAAACTGGTGACCTCTGCTGATTTCAGACTGAACTTCACCACCCAAATAAATGGAAGGTTGATGTTCATGCTGAATATTTCTGGAAATAGCTTTGCTGGTGGCTCCTCGAGGTCTGAATCTGTCCCACGTAAAAACCCAGGAGGTCTCTGGCACTTAATCACGATCTGGTTTGAGGAGCCTATTGAGTATCCTGCAGAGTCTGTAACACAGTCTGAATGGTTTTCATCTGGTCTTCATGTCACTTGAATGATGTCAAACGAGTTAGTCACTAGGCTTCGAGCTCTTTCTCTCTGAGCTCCCGATCAAGAGTTAACTGACGTTCGAGCTTATTACATTTCTCTATTTTGGCGTGGAGATTCGCCCGTAGTTCTGTAAGCTGTTCCTACTCAACTGAAAGATCGAGCAGGATTCCGGTTATTGGTCATTTGGAAGTGACCGTGATTGGAGATTGATAGTAGAGTGAATATATGCCTTATGATATCGTAGATATGTCTTCTTTCCCACAGACGGTGCCAAATGTAATGGCTCAAAATTAGCTCTAACACCAATATTCTTGTGATAAAAACTAATGTAGAGCAAGAAATAACACAGGTGACTTAGCGTAGAAAACCTTTGAATAGGTAAAAAAACTACGACCTTGATTTAAGGGTTTTGGTAACAGTAACTTTTATTGCTTGAAGCTGATATTTTATTACAAGTGATCTCTCGAACTAGAAAAATTTGATCTTATAAATACGAAATTTGGTGTTTGAGAATGTAGAAAAGCTAGTTTTCTTGGTGATTTTTCATATATTTTTCTGGTCCTTGTCTCTTCTGGAACTTTTTCCTTATATAGGCCTTGCCCGCAATTTGTTATCGTGCTAAAGCACGTTCTCCGAACAATGAGGTAAGTGGTGGTTGACTAATTAACTATTGAGTTCATGAGAGATTGGTATCTTTAACTTGTTCATACTTTTATGTTGTGCTCGATTCACGTTCTTTATCAGTTCGTGGTGTAGGTGTCAGTGCTGACTGTTTATGTCACTTGTAAAATGCATGAGTATGATATGGAGATAGTTTGAATTAAAAGTAGTTCGAATTGTGTTAGGCCGAGGGATAGGTCCCTACAAACATAGTTGGGAATGAAATGAGTATTGTGTAGGTTAATTGGTTATAATGGAGTATTATGTAGGTTAATTGGTTGAATTGAATTTAGGTTTCAACATGCCGATTCATTGTGATTGAATGTGGTTAATTGTGATTGTGATTGTGATTGTAATTATGAATGTGAATATGATTGTGTTACTTGTTTGGATTGTTAGATGACATCTACAAATTTAGGAGGCAAACATCCACAAATTAACTAGACTGAAGCTATGGATAAGGTGGTTATCGAAACATATAAGGAGCAAAAATTATAAGGGAACAAGGTTGATAATGGCTAGAAAACTCCAGCATATACTGCAGTGAAATAAGCGCTTTTTGATCAACTTGATATGAACGTTACCACTACAAATTGTAGGAGTAGGAATAAGACTTGGAAGAGTTAGCAAGCTTGTTGGTATGAAGGTTTTGATGGGTTTGAGTGGATTTGGCTGGGATCCAATAAATTACACTGTGACGGCTGACAAGGAGGTATGGAATGTTCTTTTGGAAGTAGAGGTAAACTATCCAGCAATTTCTTTTCATTTATTCCTATTATTTTACTAGTTTAATTCTCATTTCCTTTTCTTTCTTTCTTATAATATGTTTTAGTCCAGAAAGAAACTCAAACTCCATAAGGGCAAAAAATTCAAGGTTACAAGGTGTTATATGAGCTCATGGCCGATGAGGGTGCCAATAGGGATAATATTAAGTTTGTTGGGCATTTGATAGATGAGGAGGACATTGCTGAAGATTTAGACGATATAGGTATTGACACAGAGTTTGTTCCCCTTACTCAAAACCATTCTGAGTTTGGTTATGGCCAGAGTGATCAGGATTACCCATCTACTACTTCCACTCAGGTTCCTACTGGAACTGGTTATGTTCCTACCATTGGTACTCCCACTGGTACTCCCTCTGTTGCTCTTGCCGCTGGTGATCATACTTCTACTTAGACCAGGAGGAGCACTCCCACTGCTAAGAGGTACAGGACTAAGCCTACTGCTTATGTTCTTGATACGGGTATTAATGTAATGACAATTGAGTTGTCTCGTATTACATCAGAATTAGTCGTTAGGAGAGAGTTTGATTGGACTATGGGGGCAAAAGTTGAGGCTATTTTATGGGAGATCGTAGGGTTTGATATGACTTACCTCTTCACTGCATTAAAGGTGATAACGAAGGAGAATCCCTTTTGTGTTTGGTTTCTCGGTGTAGATGATGAGACTAGGAGGGGGTATTTACGTTCTAGGTTTGGTTCAGAGCTGTTCTCTATATGACCTTGGTGGTACAACGCACGAGTAGGCGTTCTTGGTTCTCTACCTCTCTATCTCTAGAGTATCTTTTTATCTCTTTATCTCAGTTGTTGTGAGACTTTTATTTGTTGCTTTGGCACCTATTTTGGAACAATCTAGGTACTTTCTATTGATACCAATCTTTTGTATGTTATTTGGCATTTTTTATTAATTTTTGGTTAATATATAATGAATTAGAGAGAAAAATGTAGTTTACATATGTTTTTGTGGAGAAACTTCTAATTTGTGGTCAAATTATATGGTTCAGCTCAACAGACTAGTGAGATGTTGAAGTTAGAAGTTAAGATTTTAAGTAGAACGTCTAATCTTTAGCCAAACGCACACAAGTTTTTTTTCAATATTCTAACCTCACAACTTCTAACCTCAATCTTATATGCTTCTTCTCACCTCTTTTTACCTTTTCTCACCCAAATAAAAAAACATGTAAGGGAAGCTAGAGAGCATGGCTGTTTTCTGGCATTAGAAGGCTACCCAAAAACTTCAATTCTGCTTCAGCAATAGGTAAATTAAACTGATCCAATACATAAATTTGTTTGCATTACATAAGGTTGATTCTAATTTTAAACAAATATCTTTAAAAGGGTTGTTGTAGTATTTTTGTCAGACTTCACCCTTGCTGTAAAGGACTCATCGTTGTGCTTGTCCACTCAATCGCCTCAGTTCACCAACTTAATTGGGTACCATCAGGCTGTTTGTATGTGTTATCTGTTTAGGTAGTTCTTGCATATTGTGTGTATAACGCATAAGCCATTGTAATTAGTATAATGGTATTTTGCATGAGAAATCACATATGGTACAACAAACCTGAATGCTCATGAAACATTTTCCTTCTGTCACCATATATTTGATAGAGTACAAAGAAACTGATATTATGCCTTTTCAAACGTGAGTGTGAAATCCATAAGGCAACTTTCATAGCATATGATGACTTCACATTACTCTGATGCGGTTGTAAGAGTTTTATTTTTCTTTTTTCGAGAACTAGTAAAAAAATTACTGGCACTCACATTGAAGTATTGGAGGAAATTGAAGTATTGTGAGAGTTAGTTTGAATATAAATATCTTCGTAGAAACCCTCATCAAACCCCTTCCATCAAGATTAAGAAATCGATCAACAAACCTAATTTTTGAAACCCTAATTTCATGGAATGGGTCGGAAACTTGAATTTTGTAACCATGCATTCACTCGAAGATGCGATCACGAATGTGAAGAATGTATGTCTCGGAAGAAGTGCTCAAAGAGCATAAGAAGAACCATGTGAGATTCATCTTGGGAAAATATATCAATCGTATCATAAAATTTGATATTTGGTTGGTTTAATCTTTGGCATTTTTACTTTTTTGGTTTTGGTGTTATTACTTTCTTAGAAGTCAAGAAACATTAATGGTGACATCAAAACAAAGGGTTAAGGAAGATAAATGAAATACTGTTGGTTAAAAAGGTTTTTTTTTTGTTGCCAAGCTAAGTAGATAGAAATGTGAATTTAGTAAGTGAAGTGGAGTTTCATTTTGGTGGTAGTAAAATTTTATTGAATAATAGATTTTACCTGCTAAATGGAGGTTTTGGGGATTGGCCGGGAATCTTGTTACTTTATTTTATTTTGCCAGAATTGTCGTTTCTTTTCTTTATGATAGTTTTATACAATAGTAATCTAGATGTTTGTACATTACTGATTACCCCTCTCTTGATGTCAAGATCTCGTCAATTCTTTCCATGATGTACCCTCAAACCCTTGGCCTTCTTCCTGACATTGATAATTGTGGGCCATTGCAACAAGTTAGCGGGGTCGGAAGATGAAAGGATAGGGGCAGTCAGAGAGATGTGTTGAGGGCATATAGATATGGTTTTAGCGTGGCCATTGCAACGAGTGTGTAAGTCACGGGGTCGGAAGATGAAGGGTAGGGGGCAGAGTCAGAGAGATGTGTTGAGGACATATGGATATTGTTCTCAGTACTCTAAACAACTTCTCTCCTGACTGAAAATAAAAATGCAAGATTATGATGTGCAAGGAGTACTAGCTTAATATTTAGCAAATCAGAAAAAAAGTAGCAAAGATACCAGCATTTCATACAGCATTATTTAACTACGATTAATCGCGGACTACACAGATTAAAATAAATTTTAATAAAAACCCCTAAAGCAAAAAAGAACCTTAATTAGTTCTGTAGGATATCAATTCAACCCAATCCAAGCAAACCTAACATTATAGTGGAAGAATCGCACTACAATCCCTCCCAAAACCCAATCATGTTCTCTCTTTCTAGAATCAACTACCTCCTGCACCAAACCCAATCATGTTCCCTCTATCTAGAATCAACTACCTCCTGCACCAAACTAATGTTAGAGGGAACATGATTAGTGCAAAAAGTAGTTTATTCTAGATAGAGGGAACATGATTGGGTTTTGGGAGGGCTTGTAGTTCTTCCACTATAATGTTAGATTTGCTTGGATTGTGTTGAATTGATATCCTAAGGTTCTTTTTTGCTTTAGAGGTTTTTATTAAAATTTATTTTAACCGTAGTTAAATTTTGCTGTATGAAATGCTGGTAGCTTTGCTACTTCTTTTTTGATTTACTAAACATTAAGCTAGTACTCCTTGCACATTATATCTTGCATTTTATTTTTCAGTCAGGAAAGAAGTTGTTTAGAGCACTGAGAACAATGAATGCTGGAGATGCAGCTGATCAAGTTATTCGTGCAGTTGATAAAAGAGTAAAGAACGTTGATCGCGCTTCACGTGTTAGACTCAATAAGGTACAGTCCTCTGTTTGCGCCTTTATTGAAATGATGCTTGACAATGTTATTTACTTGATGTCTTAGTTGATTGACAATGTTTTTGCACTATCTCCTTTTAATCATCAGGAGGATCTGCTATTAAGCGCGGATTTGACTAGGAAAAGGTTTATGCTTCAGAATGAAGGCGAACAAAATAATATTGATGAGGTGCCCTCCAAATGGTCTCGTTATCAGATTCCAAGTGATTCTGGGCAAGACAATTTTACTTCTACTGAAGTTTCATCTTGAAAGGTGTCTCTATTGGATAGTGATTCAACTCCTGTTGAACAAATAAATGCCATGATTGGTCTTTTTTACTAGCAAAAGGTGAAAAAATGCTTGAAACTTTAATTTCGGATATCCATCCTGACCTAATGGCCCATAGTGTCATAGCTAACATGAAACATTTACCCAAGAATGTCCCTCCTCTAGCAAGTAGACTTGGCAACAGACCAACAATGAATAGCAACGCTGCACCAGCTATGTCAACATCTTTTACTCCAAATACTACTCTGCAGCCTCCAGTTTCCGCAGCACATTTTCAGGACCCTCGTTGCCTTGATCCACGGCGTGTACCTGAGGTTAATTCAATTTCAAACATTGCACTCTCCCCTGTATACGTTGTTGACCAGGACCCAATGGCATCAACCATATCGGATGTCATTGAGACTTTTGATGCTTCTTATATGTCGGATTTTGAACAGCTTCTCCGGTTCCCTTAAGCACGCCTGTCTCTGAGGAGATATCTCATCATTTACCCCTTACTCCCATATCCATTGAGTTAACTGAAGAACAACAAAACAGTGCCCACAAATTGGCAGTTGCACGGATCTTTAACTAGTGCAATCATATACAAGTTACAGGTTATACACAGACACACATGGCATTACTTGCTCGCTTGGTTGCACAGGTAGACTTGAGATGATCTTAATAGACTCTGCTTTTACAATATTAAAGCTTGTTTGGTTCGGCTTCTTATAGGCTTTTGGAGAGCGAACTGGCATAGCCAGGCCTCTAGCTTACCCTATTTTATAATGGAAGATCTTCGTTGTCGAAAATCTTGGTTAGACGACATTGTTAACATTGTTAGAAAGATTTTGATGAGGCAAAAACATGAAAAATTAGAATCTCATAGTCAAGCCAATATTTTTTCTTGGAGAGAAACCAAAGAAAATCTCTGGCAGAGTGTCAATCCAACCAAAATGCAAAGATAGATTAGTAATAACATAGAAGAACATGTCTCCAATATATTGTTTGAGAAGCATATTGAAGAAGAAGGTATTAGATAGATAATTCTCAGGAATTTGACTAACTTAACTAAAAGCTTTCTACAATGTCTAAATTGTTTCTTACTGAGAAATTATGTCAAACATGAAAAAAAAGAAGTCCTAAAGAAACTTCTTAAATTAAGTAAAATTCAAAATCTATCTTAAATAAGCTTTCCAAAACTGTGTTAATACAACAAATAAGTTACCCTAGAAAAATAGGAGCAACAGATTTAAAAAGGTAGAAAGAAGTTGTAAAATTATGTCTGCCTTTAATGGAATGTGCTGATTTAGTACGATATCAAGTAACACAGTATCTACTCGGTGTCCAAGTTGGTATTCAGAATCTGTCACCATAACTCAAATGTCCGCCTTTAATGGAGAATGTATTCAAGAGCTCCACCCCCCCCCCCCCCCCCCCCCTACTTCTAGTGTAAACTGATTACGCGGAAGCCTGATAATTAAGAAGAACACTTAATATACTCAATTGGGGAAGGAATTAGGGTCTTGAAAACCCTATTTTTGATTTATTAGAATCTTTTCTTTTACATAAAAACTAACTACTGAAGAAAGTAAAGAGTGCCTCTCATTATAGAACTAGAAAGAGAGGCCAACAACTCTGGTGCACGCCCTACCTAAGGATGTGCTACATCAAACCCTCATTCTGCGGAAGAATTCGACCACGAATTCAACCGGCGAGTGTAATCGGAAAATAAAATTGGGTCCCTCTGTTGAAAATATGCTTCCGATATCCATAAATCCTCGGAATCAGGCTTGCCCACCCAATGTACCTTATACATATGATAGACACCTCTCTTTGGCGTCTCATTTGTACTCCTCTCTAAGACAGTGTCAGTACAATCAAACTCGTGTTATTGCGGAAGAGGAATTGGTAAAGTAATAGTTGGCACGTGATCAACAACAAAAGGAGAAAAAAGACTCACATTAATAACGTGAAATCGCCGTATATGCCGTGAGAGGTCAAGCTCGTAAGCGTTCTCCCCAATTCGCTGAACAATATTGAAATCCATGCACCCTGGAACGACGCTTTTTCGATATACAGCATAACCAAATCACCTGGCTGAAAACTGACCTGTTGACGACGTGTATCTGCCTATGCCTTATAGGAGGCATATGTCTCTGCTAAACGTGTGTGTACGCTCTCATGGATACGACATATCGAAATAGAAAATTTGAAGCAGAGAATGAAAATGGAACCGTCGGGGGTATAGTTGTCAAATCTCAAACTGTATCCGGCGATCTCCCCTGGACAATCTTAAATGGAGACAATCCCGTAGACCTGTTAATAGAGTTATTAAAAACGAACTTTGCCTGATTAAGGGCAAACACCCAATCCTCTGGACTATCCCCAATCGTGGCTCGTAATAGGTTACCCAAACTTCAGTTAACAACCTCCGTCTGCCCATCAGTCCGAGGATGAAATACTGTGGAGAACTATAATTTGTAACGTAAATATCCCCACAATGACCGCCTGAAATAACTCGTGAACCTGATGTCTCAGTCTAACGTGATGGATCGTGAAATAATATTTAGACGAACAATCTTCTGAAAGTACAAGTAAGCAACATGAGAAGCGTCATTTGTTCGAGAAGAGGGTATGAAATGTGCCATCTTGGAGAACCTGTCAACGGCAACAAAAATTGAATCAAGGCCCTCTGCTGTCACTGGTAACTATGTTACAAAATTCATAGACACGTCTCGCCAAGGGGCCTCAAGAATGGGTAAGGGTGTGTATAGGGCAATGTTATGCTGAGTTTCCTTAGCTATCTGACAAGTATAGTACTGCTGAATAAACTGGTTGATATCACGCCACATGCTGGGCCAAAAATATCTCTCTCGTATAGACGACATCATCTTAGCCACTCCAAAATGTCCACCAAGTCCCCCACTATGTATCTCAACAATGATACTATCTTAAACTGACGACATAGAGATGCATAGTATAGACTCACAGAACAATACCCGTCCTGTATAGAGTACTCACTACTTCTCACACCCTCATGTGCGAGACAATCACCAAAAATAGGACCGAAGAACTCATCTGTAGTATAGAGATCACGTAACGTCTCAAACCCAAATAATACTGAAGCTCAGAGAATAACCAGAACCTCCTTACGTCTACTAAGACCATCTGCGATCGTGTTCTCCTTTCCCTTGACGTGTTGAGTGTTGAACGTATAGTCTTGGAGAAAGTTGAACCACTTCATCTGTCTATCAGAAGTAACCCGCTGCTGACTATGTATATGGCGTAACACATCGTGGTCTATGTAGAGAATAAACTCCCTGTGTACCAAATAGTGCCTCCAATGAGTAAGTAAGTGAACAACAACTAGAAGCTCAATGTCATAAGTGGAATAACGTAATTGTGGACTTGAAAGCTTATGAGTGAAATACGGGACTGGTTTCCTCCCTTGAGAAAAAGCTTCCCTAATACCAGTTTTACACGCATCTGTATGTACATGGAGCAACTGTGTAAAGTCGGGTAGCGCTAGAACAGGAGCTGACGTCAACCTATCCTTAATCGTTGCAAAAGCTGCAGCTGCCTCTGTCCCCCAGACAAATGGGACATATCGTATCAAATCGGTCAGTGGTGTCATGACCGTACTAAAACCCTGAATAAAACTCTTGTAAAATGTAGCTAGTGGAAACTCTGAACCTGTGAATTTGATATAGGAACCGGCCAATCCCTGATAGTCTGAACCTTGCTGCCGTCAACCCGTATGCTATGAGCTGACACCACAAATATCAAAAATTGTACTGAATCAACCATGAAAGAACACTTCTTTAGCTGAAGAAATAGTTTATTATCTCGGAGGATTCCAAGAATGGTGGTGATGTGCTCTAAGTGCTCTTCCTCGGTCTTGTTGCTGATCAGGATATCATCAAAGTAGACAACAACAAATTTGTTGATATACTTTCACATTGTCTCTGTCATCAATCTCATAAACGTTGACGGGGAGTTAGATAGGCCGAAAGGCTTGACATTCACTCGAATAGACCATCCTTAGTTTTGAACGGTGTCTTCCACTCATTACCTGGTCTCATATGAATCTGGTGGTACCCACTGCAAAAATTGAGTTTGGAGAACATCTTGGCGCCGTGCAAGCTGTCAAATATATCCTCTAACTGCAAAATTGAGAAACGGTACTTGACTGTTGTCTTGTTGATAGCTCTACTATCAACACACATCCGCCAGCTGCCATCTTTCTTAGGAATCAGAAGGGCTGGTACTGCACATGGTGGCATGCTCTCTCTGACTAAGCCCTTGATACATAATACAGAGATATGTTTTTGTAACTTTGCATGCTTTCTGGGTGACATCCGATAGTGAGGTATGTTCGGGAGTGGGGATCCCAAAATAAAATCAATAACATGTTGGATATCCCGTAGGGGAGGTAAAGCAATATATGTGTTTTCCTCACAAATATCAATGAACTCTGCAATAATAGACTATAAACAAGAAGGGACAGGTGTAGGGGGTGCAGAATACGTACTGACAAGGGCGTATACCCTACCGTGAGATTGAGCATCGGCGATGAAACTAGCATGATCCCGTCATACAGCTGCGACAAGTGTCGGGGGAGACATCGGCTCTAGAAGGACCTTTCCATTTCCATATAAGGACCTAAATGTATTTGTTTCCTCATCATAACGTATTTTCCTGTCATACATCCAAGGTCTCCCAAGTAGGATATGAAAAATATCCATATGAACTACTGAAGCGTGGATCGCATCCTCATAAATACCACCTATCGTGAATGTCAGCACACACTCATCTTCAGGACCTTTCCCTGTCTAAGAGAGAGCCAAGTGAGATCAAATGGTTCAAAACTCAGGAACGTCTCTAGCTTTAGCCTCTCCACTAATTCCTTGGCCACTAAGTTCTCTGTAGACCCACAATCAAGGATTACCTCACAGAGTTTTCCCTTTTTTATATATGCAACATGTACAAAATATATTGTTACGGAGCCAATAATTTGGATTTTTCGGATCGATCCTCAGCGTTCTATTTACCAAAGCACATAAGGGTAGACTGTGGCAGACATTATGGGGATCACGGTAGGGCTGCATTAGTGTTAATATCGGCCAAGGTTTCGCTGTTGTTGGCGTAAGATTTGGTGATACTGCTGTGTTGATTGGGTCCTTTATGATGGGCGGGTCTCGACCTTGGGAGCGAAGTACAACTGTTGGGGATGTCGTATTAGTGGAAAGAGGTAGTGGTAGGCCTGCTTTTATCTCAACACTTTGATTTCCAACTTTTAAATGTGGGAGATTGGGCTCGGGCTGTTGGAACGAGGTGGGGTTGGTCCTCCCACGGTTGGGTTCGCTTCTCTTTGTATCGGGCTTTGGGCTGGACTCTCTTTCGGGTCAGGCCCGTACGGGCCGAAAGGGGTCCATGCGTGGATCGTCTTTTCCACGACGCTATTGTTACTGCTCATCATCGAAACCGTACCGCTTTCTACAATTTTAGTTGTTGGTTTCCCTGTGTCTACTTCGGCTGTTTGGGGCCTCATAGGTGGGTTGACCATGTCGCACATTGGTAGAAGTTTCTTGCATTCTTTATCGTCGTGGCCGTTAAGCGTTTACATGAATTGCGTCGATCCGTAACTCTTGGAACACCGGAAAACTTCTCGACGGTGTGGTGTGAGTTGGGTTGAACGTGCATTTCTCCACCTTTTAACCTGCAAGATTGTTTAGAACATCTTTGATTGAGCGCTCACAAGTTCTAGGAGAAACTCATGTGTTGTATTCATCTTGTTGAATCGAAGGATTGTAAGATTGCTCTAATACCACTTTAGTATAAACTAATTACGCGAAAGCCTAATAATCAAGAATAACACTTAATATACTCAATTGGAGGAGAAATTAGGCTCTTAAGAAACCCTAATTTTGATTTATAAGAACCTTTTCTTTTACATAAAAATTAACTAGTGGAGAAAGTAAAAAGTGCATCTCTTAATAGAACTAGCGATAAAGGCCAATTACTGTGGTGCATGCTCTACCTAGGGATGTGCTACATCAACTTCTCTTTAAGCATACTTCATAACCACATTTGAAGAGGTGAAGTCAGTTATAAAACCCCTCTACATAAAACCTATATGGAAGCGTAGACAAAGGTATTGAAGAATCAGAATCCTAAACAATCAAAATCTTACTAAAAGATACTGTAATGGCCTAATTCCATAAGCTCAAAGTGGCCTGGAATTAGCCCTTACACTAATGTACCTGTGATAAAATCTAATAGAAAGTAAGAACTGACGCAGGTGTTTAACGTGAAAAACCTATGAATAAGTAAAAAAAACTATGACTTCGATTTAAGGATTTTTATAATAGTGATGTTTATTGCTTGAGGCTGATATCTTATTATAAGTGATCTCTAGACTTAGAAATGCTTGATCTTGTGAATAAGAAGTTTGAAGTTTTGAGAATCTAGGAAATATTGTTTTCTTGGTGATTTCTCGTATAATTTTTCTGGCCCTTATCTCTTCTGAAACTTTTTCTTTATATAAGCTATTTCCGTAGTTCTTCATCGTGCTGAAGCACGTTCTCTGAACAATGTGGTTTGTGGCGGTTGACTGAGTAACTACTGAGTTCGTAAGAGATAGATGTTTTGACTTATTCAGGTTTTTCTATTTGAGCTCGATCCACATTTTTCATCAGTTCGTGGAGTAGGTGGCAATGCTGACTGGAGAAGCCATGTGGAGGATGGGTGGGTCAGACATGGAGGTAGTTCGAACTGGAGACAGCTCGGTTTAGGTAAAACTGAGAGGTTGGCCCCTACAATCGCCCCCTCACAACTGAAGTCATGAGCGGCTTGGGATGAGAAAGTTTTTTTGGGTATATGGGTTGGAAATTTGAATAAGGAAGGAAGTAATAATGGTGTTTGAGTGCATGAAAAATACTCGTGTCAAGGGGGGATGTATGTGCATTGAATGTTAATGGGAATATTGATGTATGTGACGGTTAGGATTTGAAAAGTTTCGTCTATATTGAATGATGACGTTTGGGAAAAAATTCCTACACAATAAATATAGGGTTATATAAATAGTACATGTACCGAGGTTTGTGATAAAGTATGCTTGTTCTGTTGCAAAATCATCTACAATTTTTGAAGATGGTGAAGACCCGTAGAATAGCTCTTGAAGAGATAATTGCTTATGAAATGCAGAGGTTAAAGTTAATGTATTTCGGGGATCAGTCCTTGGAAAATCTGACCCCTATTCCTGTTCCTCCGACATATCAAGGAATGCCAGAAGATGAAACGACTGAAGCTAAGGAGGAGTTTTACTATAGATGAAGGTTTCACCACGTAATCTTAACAGGCGAGCAACGTTTTGTTTGTTTCCACATTCTTGCGAAAGACAAGGTTGGGGAGGCAGACACAAGGATAGGTGTGACTGCGGGGCAGTTACACTGAAATCTTGTGCTCGAATTGATTTTAAGGCCGGGCCCTTGTCATCTCTACCAACTCTGAGGGGGTGTTGGTTATAGAAGAGGCGGTGGTGGTAATGTAGGAGGAAGACGGAGAATGGAAGTCTGCTTCTGCATCAGGGTGAAAGATCAATAAAGTTGAACGAACTGAAGGATTTGATGCTTCGGAGTGCCTGAAAGACTTGTCAGCTGTAAAAGTACTTGAAAAACATATAACTGTAAAGTACCTAATGTTGAGTACCTGAAAGACTTGTTATCTCTAAAGTACCTGATGTTGAGTACTTGAAAGACTTGTTATCTGTAAAAGGACTTATAATTTGTTTCGAGAGGAATACAATTTGTTATCCAATTCTGTGTCGATATAGAATAGAATAACTCTAGAAATTGAGCTGTATGATCTAAAGACTTTTAAATATTGTATGAAATAAAATGTATAAGGGCAAAAAGTAAAATATTTGCAATAATCGAGCTGCTAGAAATTTATTTGTAAAAAATGTGTTATATGTTTAAACATGATTCGACCTGTGTGTGAAAAATGTAGGGGAGAGAAAATTGTAGAACGTTCAGAATGAAGAATCGATCTTGGAGAGGTCGTTAAGAATATTAGACTTGGAAAGAATAAGCTCGATCTGGAATAGTATGAAATAACTGAGTTCGATAGGAAGAGATATGTTCAAATAATTTCTCTCAAGATATTGGGGTTTATGTTACGAGATAATAAGATAATATCACGACTTGCAGAGAATTTATAGCAAAAAAAGTATAAATAAGGGGGAAAAGAATTTAAAATTTAGGGAAGGAAATAGGAATGGTGTGGACTCGATCTGAGAGAATCCAGTATGCCGCCGAGGGGCAGTTGGCGATAAAAATATCCAAAGTGCGGGAGCAAATTTTCAGATTATGACGCTGAGTTGCCAGTGAGGGAGGTGTTGGAAGGTTTAAATGGGATTGGGAGAGAACCTGAGTATAAACGTCGCTTTTATGAAGAGATGTTCCGAGAAATTATGGTGGATTCGACAGCTAAAAAATTTTATGCGAGAGAGCTTGTTATGGAAAAGATCGAATTGGAAGATGTGAGGATTGCTGGAGGATATCTAATTGGATGTGGTTGCCTGGGACATCAAGGCTGTTTTAAATGCAATTATGTGTGAGGTGATGAAGCGAATGTAACTAGGGTAACAGATTGTATGTAATTGTATAAGTTTGAATAATTTAAAAGAAATTATTATTGAATTGATCCTTTATTTTTGTGAATGTTGTTTGTGACTGTTGTGAAAAATGAATTTTAAAATATTTGAAATTTTGTTATGAGAGCTTCGGAGATAACGTCATTGTTGTTATAAGTAGAAGAAGCAAGTATAGAAAAAATTGGGAGCTTCTAATTTTGTCTCTTCTGTAAAAGTTGTGAAAGCCCGATTGCGTGTAAGCATGAGTCATCATGAGTGTGGTGAGGTCAGAGGGAGATTTGTAAAAGTGAGATAATAATAGATTAAAATATAAGGCAAAGGGCAATGATGGGAAAATGTTTTTACCGAAAAAGGTACAAGACGTCTGACATGGATTGTGGAGGGGATGCCTCAGTTCCAAAACCAAGGACGGCTCGTATGAAGCTCAATAACTGCCAGCAGTTAGAAAGAGAAAATATAAAAACTGCTTCATCTTCGTCAATCAAACGTTTCTTAGCTTCTAAAAACTTGAAGATCAGTGAGAGAGGAAGGAAGAAGAAAATAAAAAATAGCACATAAAATCGTAGAGATTTAATTGGCAGTGATCATCAGTCAAAGCGTGAGAGAGTTGCTGAAACCGAGTCACGAAGGTGGTTGTACAGTAGCGTGGTGAGGGAAGGATTTGGTGCTGCTTCGGATTCGTATTCCGACATAGAAGGTTAGCAGAAGATTTGTGATGCATGTATGTTTGAAGATCATATATTGTTTCTAGGTAAAGTAAATAATTACTATTTATAGTAATCTATGAAAACCTGATTGATATATGATGTACACAATATTTTTGTATGTGTTTGACGTATATGTAAAAGATAATGATAGATACCTGGACCTGTGTGTAGGTCGATAGGAGGTTTGTGTAGGAAAAAATCATTTTCTATAGTTGATATGGTGAGGTCCCCTGTAACTGAGGCATTAACCTCTGGTCAATCGGCTGATTCTGAGATTGAAATATCTGAAAGGGAGAAAGAAATATGTGTTGATCAATTTCTAGATTTCCCTAGAAGATTGGTATCCTATCCTCCTCGCTCTGATGTATTCAAAAAGTTCTGTAAAGCTAAGGCTTCGGTAAGAGGTAGATGGGGTAACTATATAGAACACGCCGGTAGGCAAATTAGGAGTTCCACTGTAGCGACGGGGGAGGAATATTTTTATTTGTTGGCCGATTTGGCAAAGGAGAAAATGGATAGGGGTATAGACGAATCGATATTTCTGAAGTATTTCGATGAGAATGTT
This sequence comes from Kingdonia uniflora, assembly GCA_014058105.1. Taxonomy (NCBI): domain Eukaryota; kingdom Viridiplantae; phylum Streptophyta; class Magnoliopsida; order Ranunculales; family Circaeasteraceae; genus Kingdonia; species Kingdonia uniflora. Next base: position 50,610 of record JACGCM010000779.1, on the reverse strand, counting down.
AAGAGTAAACTTTTAGAGGTCTTTTTATACTACCTATCTTACTTGGCGTATTTCTGTGCGATTTCGATTCGGCTTCGCTTCTTAGATCTGAACTCAGTAGGTCGACCATGGAATGATAATGTTATATGGGTGAAGGGTGATTGCCTTCAGAACCCATGGAACTTATGTTTAGAACTGTAAAATAAAGTAAGTATAATGATATATAATGTATGATATTAATAGTTGAAATTGTATGATGCTCTACTGATGATAATTTTTTGTGCATGACAGCTCCTAAATCTTAGTTGCTCAGGAAGAGACAGAGCTCGAGGCTGTATTAGGAGAACTTGGCTTTAGTAAGAAGAAGCATGTCAATAGCCGAGTTGAAAAAGTTCAAAAATCTCAGTCGACGAGACTAATGACGAGCACTGTCAGTAGTAAAAAGAAGGGAACTGATGGGGAGAGGTGAGTCAACTCGTCCAGGCCCCCTAGAGTGGACTGCACAGGGTTACTTGAGTCCACTACGTCGAGCAAATTAGCTCGAACGTTTCCCAAGAAGTAAATATTGAAGCGTCCCTCGACCTCTGGACCTACGGGAAGTGGTGAGGCCATGAAAAAGAAAAGGGTTGAACCTTCTGAGAGGTCGAGGATGAAGGTCATAGAGGATCGACCTATTGTAGAGGACGATTTGAAAGAGGTGGAGAAAAAAGCTAGGTTGGCTGCTCTCCACGGGGAGAAGGAGATGAGCAAAATGATAGGTTCATATATTCGAGTATGTATTGTGATGACTTTGTTATTATGATTCGAGCTAATCAATGAGGTCGATTTGTTTGTTATTTTACAGGCTACTCGTCTGATGAAGGAAATATGCCTCGGGGTCGAGGAGGAGATAGTTGAGCTGAAGAGGAAGAAGGTCAAGCTCAAAAGGAATGTAGCTCTATTGAAAACTGATCTGCTCAAGGAGGGAAAACGGATGGAAGCTCTGAAGGCTTCGCAAGTGGTGGAGATCAACAATCTACATGCGGAAGCAAGAGTGAATTTGGAGGAGATGGTAGCTGAGCGTGACAGACTCGGGTTCCACCATGTGTCAAAAGGATATTATGAGGATGAGGTGGATGCCATTAGGGCAGACACCTAGGTAGAGGAGGAGGAAGATGAAGAAATTGAAGATGTTGATGTTGGCATTGTTGACGGGTTGGATGGTGTGTCTCCTCAGATGGTGAGAGACAACCAAGGGGATGACAACGAGCGTCCCAAAGGGGAAAATGAGAAGGTAGAGTAGTGTGATGGTTATTGTATGAATATGTGGGAATGCTTGTAAACTGATTGGATTTTTTTTTTTTGGATAAAATTCTTTAGGCTAAGTTGCTTTTGCAAACCTTGCTGTAGGAACTTAATGACATACTCCTCAGAATAAAAGATTTAGAGGCAGAGCTTGTTAAGGAGAGAGACGCCTCAGCTTCCCTATTGTATTCACAAGCGGAGCTAAACATAGTAAGAAATATTAAATTTGTATGCTTCATTAGTATAGAACTACAAAGTAATAAATCGAGTATAGAGATAGACCAAAAACCTGTTATCAGCTTAGTGGCAATGACACTGAAATGGCACACAGGAAATACCAAAGTATTAACAACTTTAAAAATATATAATATGTACCTTAGACTTGAGAGTATATGTTATGGAGTATCCATCTTAGATTGTACTTCGACCTAAAGTTTAGAAGTAGTCTTATGCGATAGATGTCAAAAAATAGATATCTTGTTAAAAATAAGTCATATGTGGTAACTGAGTGTTCTGAATCAAACTTGATATAATGTATTTGTAATGTGCAGGTCGAATTGGGGTCAGCTCGCTTACACAAAAATGATGTTCGCCAATGTAACCAAGAATTTGTAGAGGAGTTTGATAGGATGAGGGAAGCGAATGAAGACAGAGAAGATCAACACGTAAAGGTGCACTTCAATTTTGTTAAGGTAACACAAACTACTATCGACCTAGCTCGGAAGATCGTGGAGAAGGATGCCGAAATTGAAAAAGGGTAAAAAAAGCTCGTTGAGTTAAAAGAACATACAACGAAACTCAAAAGCCAAAATAATGTGTTGATGGTAAAGAGTAGGGAGGCTGACATGGCCCATTACCGTATACAGGCACTATAAAGATCGGAGGAAGGTTTAAATCAGTCGATGGCTAGTTTGAAAAATGATTTTATCAAGACAAATAACAATCAAGAGCAAACTCGAGTTGATCTACCGAATAGTAGGAGCGAGCTGGAACGATTAAAGAAGAATTGGTTGATAAAGATAACGAGGTGAAGAGAGCTCGAGACGATCTATCTGCGTCAAATGTTGCATTTGATCAACTGACTACAGCTATACCTGCCAAAGATTTTGAATTTCGGACGGTACAGCATAAGTGTGATGAGTTGAACGAAAGAGTGGCGCAATTGAAGACCGAATTGGCGTAGGCCAATTCAAGTATTAGACACGCCGAGGCCGGAAAGCACTCGAGGAAGAATAAAAATGATGCCAAAGTGTCACTTGTGCAAGGAGATGTTGTCAGCCTATCAGGTCGAATAAGAGAGCTACTGGGAGATTTGGCTCGAATTCAAGGTCATGTGCAAAAAGGAAATGATAAGTTAAGGGAGTACCAACGGAAGTTGAATGCTACTCTTTCCAGGGAACAAGAGTTAGAGCGAAATATCAGAGGTAAGGATATTTTGATATAGCAGAAAGACAAAATGCTACAGAAGATTATGGATGTGGAATAACTGAACAGGGAGATTAAGGTACTACGTGCTCAGGTGGCTGATTTAGAAGCGATTAATCAAGTTGAATCTAAAAAAGCCGACAAAAAATTGGAAGAAAAGATAGTTTTTACAGATTGGGTAGATATAGAAATAATATGGCTAAAAGAATGGTATGCGAGGTCAAAAGAATGCCTTCAGAAGGCTAGAGAAAATTTCTCTAGGTCGTTTCTAACCGAGGCATCGCACTCAGAGTTGTCGAGGGTAGTTATTGCCTATTTTGTAGAGGAGGTAAAGCAGATTGAGTCAGAAATAGATACATTGTTCAACAGTTTGTCAGACAGGGGATGTATTTGCAGAGCAGATGTAGATCGAGGAAATTGTATGAAGTCTATGAAAACGGGCCTAGGCCCTCGACCTGCTGAATTGGTAGAGCATGGCAAGATTATTGTGACTGCTCGAGCTCGAGAATTTATGGCTGATCGACCTACTGTTACAGGGGGAGCTCAAGAATTTATGGCTGACTAACCCCCTATTTCTGGGGAAAGCATAGCTGACATCCCAAAAGAAAACAGGATCCATTGTAAAGGTTGTATATGTGACCTGAAATAAAAAGTAGTTGTTGCAGACAATTTGAAAGATGAAAGCTAGTATTGCATTTGCTTTATCTTATGTCTGTTAGAGCCCTTGATGTAAAACAAGTATTACCTTAGTTTTAATCGCAGAGATTTAGTAGAGTCAGCCCAAGCAAGTGTTATCCTTGATCGAACTGGTATGATGTCACAGCCATATTGAGGTAGATGAAAGCTATCTTTACCTTTGTTTTATCTTATGTCTGGCAGAGTCTTTGATGTAAAACAAGTATTACCTTAGTTTTAATTGCAGAGATTTAGTAGAGTCAGCCCAAACAAGTGTTATCCTTGATCGAACTGGTATGATGTCGCAGCCATATTGAGGTAGATGAAAGCTAGTCTTACCTTTGCTTTATCTTATGTCTAGTAGATTCTTTGATGTAAAATAAGTATTTCCTTAGTTTTAATCGTGCAGATTTAGTAGAGTCAGCCCAACCAAGTGTTATCCTTGATCGAACTGTTATGATATCGCAGCCATATTGAGGTAGAAAAAGCTAGTTTTACCTTTGCTTTATCTTATGTCTGGTAGAGTCTTTGATGTAAAATAGGTATTAGCTTAGTTTTAATCGCAGAGATTTAGTTGAGTCAGCCCAACCAAATGTTATCCTTGATCGAACTGGTATGAGGTCGATTAAAAACTAGTATTGTCTATGCTTTAATCTATGTATTGTCTACGAAGTAGAAAGATGTATAGAAGAAAAACTTGTAAGTTTCATTGAATAAAAAAAGATGTATATTGGATGGAGATAAAAATCTCACTGCTGGAATGGAAAAAGTGAAAAAGTGAAATAAAGTAGTGAGGGACTTAACGATAGTATTGTTTCAGTCTCCTAGTATTCCAAGGACTTGAAATGTAGATTCCCTATTCTATCATGAGGTAATATGATCCCAGGCCTGAGAGACCTGTGATAAGGAATAGACCCTCCCAATTTTCTGCTAGTTTCCCAGCATGAGGCTCTTTGTGGTGTTGGGGTATTTCTCTGGGGATGATATCATCGATTTGGAAGGTACGGCTTCTGACTAGTTTGTTGTACGAATTGACCAGCATATGGCGATATTGACCTAGGTTAGCGATGACACATTCCCTGGTTTCATCGATCCAATTGAGATTGTAAGCCAATTTAAACTCATTTTCCTCGTCAGTTAGCTCGTGATCTTTGATTGGATGGTGGTATTCGGAGGGAATGGCAGCCTCGGTGCCGTAAGCAAGGAGGAATGGAGTGCAGCCTATTGACTATCGGGAGTGGTACGATATGCCCATAAGATATGAGGAAGTTCCCGAACCCAATTTCTTTTTTTCTGAGAGTGTAGCCTTTTCTTGAGTCCATCCACGATGGTTTTGTTGGTGATTTTGGCTTGGCCATTGCCTTGAAGATAGTAGGGATTGGATGGTGAGTGGATGTTGTTATGTTGATTGAGAAAAGCTACGACTTTTTCTCTAACAAATTAGAGCCTATTATCGATACGAATTAAGTGGGGGCACCAGAACTGAGTTATGATGTGTTCCCAGATAAAAGAGACGACATCTTCTTCTCTGGTTCGACAAAGTGGAACTGCTTATACCTATTTTGTAAAATAATCAGTAACTACGAGTAGGTGGTAGTGGTTACCTGGAGAATTAGAAAATTTGTCGACAAGATCGAGTGCCCATCGTTTGAATGGCCAAAACACCTTGCTTGCATGGAGTTCGAGCGCAGGGGGCGCGGATCATCTGTCCATATCGTTGACATGCATCACATTTGTGTGAGTACTCTTCTATTTGAATGCGCATGCCGGGCCAAAATACTCTTTGTGTAATATCTCTGCTTCCCAGTGATCGACCTGCGGCATGGGAGTAACAAGTCCCTTCATGTAGATCACGAAACATCTCATCCACTTTCTGTTTGGTGAGGCATTTGAGGTATGACCCCATGACTGAATGGCATTATAGAACAATTTTGATTAGTGTAGCACATTGAGCTATCTATCAGTTGTCGGCGCTCTTTCAAATCTGCTAGAAGTGGACCTTCGCATTTGTTGTCGATACCGAGGTAAACTAAGAAAGGCTTTCGCCAATCGTCGTCTCCCTCTTTATCGCCCCCAGTGTTGATCGTGCATACAAAAATACGATCAATGCTGGGGGCTAAAATCACTTCGATATGGAGATATCGAGCTTCTATGCCTAAGACCCCGGTTAGATATGGCAAGGAATCGGCGTATCTATTTTTACCTTGAGGAAGATAATTGAGAGTTTATTGCGCTAACTTGCTCATCCTATCTGCAATGAGGTCTACGTATTCGATCATCTTACCATTCTTCTTGTATTGCTCAGAGTAATGGTGGACGATGAGTAGTGAATCTATATAAACTAAGAGTTCAGAGACGCCGAGTTCGAGAGTGAGATCGAGTCCATGAATGAGAGCTTCGTACTCAGTGACATTAATTAAGGCCTCAAAATCCAAGCAGATTGATTTATCAATTCCGTCATTGGAAGAGGTAATCAATACGATTCTAATTCCTAACCCTGCAGATCCTATTAATCCCTCAATATGAAGTCTCCACCCTTTCTTTATAATCCATTCAGCTCTCTCGTCAAATGCTTTGGAGGGTGGATCTTCTGTAACTTCTTCTATAATGTCAGGATCGTGCTCTTCCCACTCGGGATCCTCCACTGGAAAATCCGTGAAAAAATTGGCAACTGCCTGACCCTTTTATGAATGGCAAAGTTTGAACTTGATATCATGTTCTCCTAAACTGACTGACCATTGTTGTACTCTCATTGATTTTTCTTTCTTAGACAGAACTTCCCGAAGTGGGTAGTTTTCCGTGACTTTGACGAAATGAGCTTGAAAGCAGTGCTTGAGTTTTTGTGAAGTATAAACAAGAGTGAGAAGAAGTTTCTCGATTTTAGAGTACCTCATTTCCGCTGGAGTGAGGGTTTTGCTGATGAAGTAAACTGGTTTCTCAATTTTTCCTTCAAGTCGAATAAGAACCGAGCTGAGTGAAGTATCTGTAATTGCTTGGTAGATAATCAGTTCTTTACTATATATTGGGGTGCTCATAATGGGAAACTTCCCCAAATAGGTTTTGAGATCCTGACATGCTGCTTCACATTCTGATATCCATTAAAACTTTATATTTGGCTGAACTTTTCCTCGTTTAGTACAACCGTGGAGTAATAGGAACAACAGACGACAGCGGTCGGAAGATTTTAAAACAAAATGGTTGATAGCGGCAATCTTGCCAACAAGTTTTTGAACATTTTTGTCGTTTTGGGAGATGGTATGTTGAGGAGTGCCCGAATCTGATCTGGATCGTCCTCAATCCCCTTCTTGCTGATGAGGTGGCCTAGAAATTGACCTGAATGTACTCCGAATTGACACTTATCAGGATTGAGACGCATCCTGTAAGATCGAAGAATGTTGAATATTGTGTTGAGATCTGAGTTGTGGTTGATGGACTGTATGCTTTTCCATAAGAGATCGTCAATGTAGACTTCCACGGCTTTCCCAAGATGTGCTTTGAACATAGTAGTCAACAACCGTTGATAAGTTACACCTGCGTTTTTGAGTCCGAAAGACATGACTTTGTAATAGTAAAGTCCTCTTTCAGTGACGAATGTGGTATTTTCTTGATCTTCATCTAAGAGTAGAATCTGATTATATCCGGAAGAAACGTCCATCATAGATAGGAGTTCGTGAACTGCTGTAGAATCAAGGATCTGATGAATGTTGGAAAGAGGGAAACTGCCCTTTGGAGTATGTTTATTTAGATCGGTGAAATCTACGCAAACTCAGACTTTTCCATTCTTTTTTGGGACAGCGACGATGTTGGATATCCAATCTAGATATTTGGCTTCTCGAATGAATCCTACTTTTATCAATTTCTCGATCTCCATGTTAACGCCATCTCGAAGTCGCGGTGATAGGCGTCACTATTTCTGTTTGGCCACAATGGCATTGATGTTGATGGCCAATTTGTGACATTCCTTGGCCGGATCGACCCCAAGCATATCTTCGAATGACCATGCAAAAACGTCATGATTTAGTCGTAAGAACTGAATGAGTGTTTATTTTTCGTGTTGAACCAGCTTAGTACCGATAAAAGTACCTCTGGTAGGTTCATCAATGTTGATGTATTAAGTGGGCTCCTCCATGGAAGGATGATCATTGGGGTGATCAGCTTTCTGTAATTATTATGCAGCATACCTGCCAAAGGTATCTAGAATTATAGAGATGGTACTTTTGCAAGCTTGAGAAAGCTTTTAACTACCTCTAATCTCATAGATGCCATTATTATGTTTAAAGCGAAGTGCTTGATGATAGGTGGAAGCGATTGCTTCCATGTTATAAATCTAGCAACGGCCCATATACCCAAGATAGCGAGATTTGGCGTTGATCACGTAGAAGATGATGTCTATTATGGCTGGTCCTGTGGTAATAGGTAAGATGATCTACCCTACTCGTTCTTCTTCAAAACCATTTAATCCACTAATATCAGTGTCGCTTTGAATGACTTGATCGGCCAAACGTATTTGGTCGATAGTGTTATAAAAGAGAATCTTAATATTGCTGCCAGTATCGATCATCATTGTATGCATGACAAACTTCTTCATCTTGAGCATTATGACTAATGCATCATGATGTGAAAACTTTACATGGCTAGTATTGCAATCTTCGAATGATATCCCGAGCCGGCGATTGCTCGACTCAGGCAGAAGTTTATTATCTTTGTCTTACGGTGTGAGATCGCAGCATTCGGACAGTCCGAATGACTTTTTGAGACTGATAAGAAAATATAAATTATCTTCTTTATCTCTGCTGTGAGCATATGTCTTGATGAACTATTTCTGCAGCTGGTCGAATATGGATATGGAGTCTTCAGGTAGAGAGTGGAACCATCGGAGCGGTTCTTCCTGCAGACTTGTGGCGAACAGACGGCAGAGAATGTGGTTGAGATTGGAGTGCAACCCCAATGAATCACGGTATTATTAAATGCGCTCCTTTGGATCGGTACCCTTGTATTTGTAAATTTTTGGAGTATGGAAACCTTTCGGTATCTCCATATCGAATAGTTCAGTGGAAATCGAACTTCCTTGTAATTTGGTAATCGTCGGTAGTACCCGGAACTTGTGCTTCGATCAACTCCTTAATACGTTGGTCCATATGCCTTTGTGTGACATAATGACGTGTTGGTTGAGTGACTTGATGAGGAGGTAGCGGATTGTGAGTACCGGTACCTTTACTCAAACGATCTCGTACTGGAACTCGAGGTTGAGGTCGTTGTTCTTCCTCTTGACGTATAGAATATCGGTAACCTCGGCTGAACTCAGACTGATCTTCACCACCCAAATGAATGGAAGGTTGAGGTTCATTCCGAATATTTCTAGAAATGGCTTTGCTTATGGCTCCTTGAGGTCCCAATCTTTCCCGTGCTGAAACACGGGAAGCTTTTGGCACCTGATCGCGATCTTATGTTGGAGGAGCCTGTTGAGTGTTCTGCAGTGCTTGCAAGGCAGTCTGTATTGTTGTCATTTAATCTTCATGTCGCTTGAGTGCTATCAAATGAGCTTGTCGATCGGCATCGAGCTCTTTCCCGCGGAGCTCTCGATCGAGAGTTAATTGTCGTTCGAGCTCGTTGCGTTTCTCCTTCTCAGTGTTGAGATTCGCCAATAGCTCTGCTAGTTGTTCCGGCTTAACTGAAAGATCAAGCTGAATTTTGGTTGCTGGTCGCTTGGATGTGACCATGATTAGAATTTGTAGTGAAGTGAATGAATGCCTTAGGATATCGTGGAAATGATTTCTTTCCTACAGACGACGCTAAATGTAATGGCCTAATTCCGTAAGCTCGAAGTGGCCTGGAATTAGCTCTTACACCTATGTACCTGTGACAAAATCTAATAAAATGCAAGAACTGACACAGGTGTTTAGCGTGGAAAACCTATGAATAGGTAAAAAACCATGACCTCGGTTTGTGGATTTTTGTAATAGTGATGTTTATTGCTTGAGACTGATATCTTATTATAAGTGATCTCTAGACTTAGAAATACTTGATCTTGTGAATAAGAAGTTTGAAGTTTTAAGAATCTAGGAAATATAATTTTCTTGGTAATTTCTCATACAATTTTCTGGTCCTTGTCTCTTTTGGAACTTTTCTTTATATAGGTCGTTTATGCAATTCTTCATCGTGCTGAAGCACGTTCTCTGAACAATGTGGTTTGTGGCAGTTGACTGAGTAAATGTTGAGTTCGTGAGAGACAGGTATTTTGACTTGTTCAGGTTTTTTTGTTTGAGCTCGACCCACTTTTTTTTTTCAGTACGTGGAGTAGGTGGCAATGTTGACTGGAAAAGCCATGTGGAGGATGCGTGAGTCTGACATGGAGGTAGTTCGAACTTGAGACAACTCAATTTAGGTAAGATCAAGGGGTAGGCCCCTACAGATACTACCCCAAAATTTGAAATGTGAAGCTTGACAATTTTGTGAAGTAAATTAAAAGGGAAGCTCTATTAATGATATCCATACTAGGTTTCCTTGTGTATTCGACACGAATATTCTAGTATCTAATTTATGTTAATTGATGTTTTGATGACATAATACAGAAGTTGTTGGAGGAGAAGTGGAAATCAGAGAGTTGGAGGCTACTATTGAAGATATTATTTTCAGCCCATAAAGAAAGTAGGGGATGATGCTCACGGTTAAATGTAAAATGAAGAAAATTTTCTATTGTTGGTACATTTGTTTCTGAGAGAAAGGTATAGCATATTTATTTCAGTTGAATATTGATATGAATTGTCCTTTAATGGTTGTTCTCACCATCAGTAAACTATTTATATTAATGTTCTTATGATTCAAGCCTCTCCATTGCTGGAGATGCTAAGTTGATTTAGGGACTTGTTTGTTTAACCAACACAAGGTTAAAAAGGAAATTTTCACAATTTTAGTAGAATTCTATTTAGATTTGAATTAGGATTGCTAATTCTATTTCCCTCTATGTTCTATAAAATGGGAGGTGTAGGCTATTTGTTCTTGAGTAGTTAATAGAGTTGATTTGTTTATGAAAAGAGTTGAGTTTTACTCTTTTTAAACTTTATTTGAGATCTAGTTCAAACTTAGTGTTAAATCGAATACGAATTAAGCTTTAACGTTTATAGATTTATATTAATTGGTACCAGAGATGCATTAAGATCCTGGTGTAGTAAGTTTCAAGAGAAATATGCCTCGTGGAAGACCTACGATGAAGAAACCTACACTTGCTCAAGATGTGGCGAGGATATCAGATAAGCTTGAATAAACCATCCTTAATTTTGAACGTTGTCTTCCACTCATCACCTGATTACATATGAATCTGGTAGTACCCACTGCGAAGGTCGAGTTTGGAGAACACTCGGGCTCCGTGCAAGCTGTCAATCATATCCTCTAACTGTGGAATCGGGAAATGCTACTTAACCGTTATCTTGTTGATAACTCTACTATCAACACACATCCGCCAGCTACTATCTTTCTTAGGAGTCAGAAGAGCTGGTACTGCACATGGTGACATGCTCTCTCTAACTAGGCGGGGACCCCATAACAAAATCAATAGCATGTTATATGTCACGTAGGGGCGGTAAGTACTATCCGTGTTTTCCTCACAAACATCACTGAACTTTGTAATAATGGATTGTAAACAAGAAGGAACAGGTATAGGGGGTGAAGAATACGTATTGACAAGGGCATATGTCCTACCGTGAGATCGAACATCGGCGATGAAACTGACACGTTCTAGTCAGACGGCAGCGACAAGTGCCAGAGGAGACATCGGCTCTAGAATGACTTTTCCATTGCCCCATAGGAAGCAAAATGTATTTGTTTCCAAATCATAAAGGATTTTCCTGTCAAACATCTAAGGTCTCCTAAGTAGGATATGACAAATATCCATATCAACTACCGAAGCGTAGATAGTATCCCCATAAGTGTCACCTATCGTGAATGTCAACACGTACTCGTCTTCATAATACTTTCCTTGTCCTCGAGAGAGTCGAGTAAGATCAATTTGTTTAATACTCGGGAATGTCTTTAACTTTAGCTTCTCCACTAGCTCCTTAGCCACTAAATTCTCTGTAGACCCACAATCAAGGATTACTTTACAGAGCCCCTCATTTGCAATGCATTACGTACATAAGATGTTGTTACGGAGCCAAGAATTTGGGCTAAACGGATTAAATTTTAACGTTCTGTTAACCAAAGGGCATAAGGGTAGGCTGTGGACGACGCTACAAAAGTCAGGGTTTTGCTTGACAAGGCCGCCAAGCTCAATTTGCTGTGGTGACGTCGGTAGGAACCATGGTAGCGGTGTCGCCGTTGGCAGTGGTGTGGTAGTCCGTGAGTCGGAGAGAGGCAGACTTGGTGACGGAGGAATCTCTATTGGTCCGTGAGTCTGGTAGTTCGTGAGGCTCTCTTTTGTTTCGGTGGAGAGCACATGGGCCGGATTGTGTTTGTTTGAGAGAGGGGAATCTGGTGGGCCCCTTTAAACTTGAAAACTTGGACTTTTGTTTTTGGCAGTTGGGTTAGGATGTTGGGCTTGGACTCGAGCTTGGGCGTGGGCTTGTTGAAGGGATGTTGCGGGCTTGGGCCTGGGTGCTTGAACTTCGACTGGGCTCGTGCGAGCTAGCCTCGAACCCAACCCATGTGGGTTGAAGGGAACCCAAGCACAACCCGTCTCTCTCACGAACTGCCTTACGGCAGGCGCTACTGATTTGGAGGTTTTGACCTCCTCTCCGACAGTCAGGATCACGCCTTCTTCGTTAGTCGACTTGGACTTTGTGTGTGTGTGTGGGGGGGGGGGGGGGTCAATTAAACCGTATAATGCTGGTAATTTACTTGGATTTTGAACCGTCGTGGCTGTAACGTGCTGACATGGTTCACGCCGACGGCGTTGAGTGAATGGGATAGACCGTACCGATCTTCATCTCCGTAAATTCGTGAGATTGTTTGGAACAACTCGGATTGAGCGCTCATAAGTTTTAGGAGAAACTCGTATCTCGCATTCATCTCGTCGAATCGAAGGATTGAAAGGTGGCTCTGATACACCTTTAATGTAAATTGATTACGCGGAAGCCTAATAATCATGAAGAACACTAGTTTAATCAATTGGGGAAAGAAATTAGGCTCTTGAGGAACCCTAATTTTATTTTATTAGAACTTTTCTTTAAGCAAAAACTAATACTGGAGAAAGTAAAGAGAGCCTCTCTTTATAGAACTAAAGAGAGAGAGACCGACTAATGTAGGGCACGCCCTATCTAGGGATGTGCTACATCAAAATTAATACAAGCAAAGAGTGGAACCAAAGGTGGTTGGTGTAGTAGTCTGGACCGTGTCTCAATATGTAGAGGTCACGAGTTCAGCTCACCGCCACCGAGGTCACTAAACAGGATTTTTTTTCCTGACTTGCCCAGCATGTGTATCTCTAGGGATCTCACACGCCCCAGGGATTAGTTGGATAAATTGTGGGAAATCATGGACATGGATAACCCTGCTCAGCATAATTAAAAAAAAAAAAAAAAAAAATTCTAGGCAAGAGTGAATATACCATTAACTCTTGAACTAAACTAATGCAATCTTACAAAACCAAATTTAGACTCATTTTCTGAGACCAATAAATTGAAAAATATGTTATAACCAAAAGGACCAACAGAGATATTTAATCTAGCTTTGGCACAATCAGAAATGCAGACATACGCTTTTGACCAATTGAGAGGAATGTTATTTGATTTTGGCACATACTGGGAATGAAGGGCGTACACATCCTTTCACCAGTTTAGACAAATGTATCCCACTTAGTGGGCCTTCATTTTTTTTAATCAAGGTATTATCTTGAATTTCTATATTATTGTTTTATCCTTCCACTTTTCCTGATTTTTCCCATTTAGTATTATGTCTCTTGAATGCAATAGAAGACAAATAAATTGTGAACCCATTTGGAATGTTTGGACTTGCTAGACATTCTTTCTACCATCATTTGCACATAACTATTTATATTAAAGCAACAAAATGAATATGGACATAAAGAAGAGATCAAAGAGAGAACACGATCAAGCTTTACGATATGGTTCACCCAGCTAGCTACATTCATGGTCCAGAGAAAAACTTTGAATTCTCTGCCCAGATTCACAAATTGCCTTTGCATTCCTTTCTCTTACTTTTTCCTTAACAAACCTTGCACAATTTTATAGAACATCTTCATACAAACCCTCCCTTCTCGAAGCTTCCTTTATCTTTCTCAAAGTCATGTTTGTCAAATTCTACCCCTGAAAGAGATACTTCTTACCTTATGTCGAGTATTCAGCAGAATCTTAAACCGCATTTGGAACTTACAGTTCTCACTTATACCTCCGGGCTACACTATCTCTTATATTTTCAATCTTTCTATGGTTTTCTCCTATGTACTAGATTTAGTAATCATCCAAAACTTTGCGTTTAATAAAACCTAACCGTTTGGAGAAAGTACCTGGGTGCTTATAGGTAAATGAGATATTTGCCACAATTAATTGCACAAATGTACCATGCCTTTCAGCTTGCACACTGTATGCAGAACTATTGGAGTCTGTCAATGGTTGCAGTCATAGAAATTTGCCTGTGCTTCTCCTGATTTTGTTTTTTTTGCTTGGTCTTTTTCAATGGCTGAAACGTGAGATATAACCCAACATTATTTTCCTTGAATTATAGTGGTAGTACCTTTTCTTTATCCCCTCTTTCCGTTAAGGGTAGTTCATCCTAGATAAAGTAGGAAACTATTGTAGGAGAAAGTACTCCTTATTAAGAGATCATTTTACTGCAACAGTTTTTTATTTGTTTTGGTTCATCCTGTTTTGATGCTTTGTGTCGGTATACTCAGGAATATGTAAAATAGCTGAAGCGATGAGTAACGAGGTGGATCAAAATAATGAAAAGGTAACCACTTATCATTAACCAACATTTTCTTCAGTTCATTTATTTCAGATGGATGAATAATTATCAGTGTTCTAGTATAATATTATTTCATAATCGTCGCACTAAAACTTCCAGGAGGATTCTGAAAGGTTTATCTTTTTGTGTGAACCCCAAGTGTGCAACTTGATACAAAGTATGAATGAAAAATCCTTTCAAGGGCCTAGAGATTCTTACAATCGATATGCTTGCAGGCTTTTAATATGCTTCACGTTTCATCTTTCTTGCTCGGGGATAATATGTTCAATTTAAAATGCTTGAGGTGCTTTGTTTGCAGCAGAGTCTAGAAGAGAAAGTATCTGAACTTGAAAGGCCAAGGGAAGAGTTGCATCACATGAACCTAATGGAAGAAGTCAGAGTTGACATCAGCAATGATAAAATAGTGAATGAACAGGTTAACAGAAAGGATGGGAAGGTGACTCAAGATGTTAACTCCGGGGTTGAGAAAGACAATGAAGAAGTTAAGTCAGCGGATGGGAAAGTGAGTGAAGAAATTAACTCTGTGAATGAGAAAATGTCCTATGAAGTTGGCTCAAGCATTGAGAAAGCCGGAGAAGTTAACTCTGCGGATAAAAAGGTTGTTAGTGAGAACTCTGATGGAGAAATGAGAAATGAGGTTAACCCGGATAAAAAGGTGAGTAATGCGGGTGGCTCGGGGGAGGAGAAAACCATTAATGATGCTAACTGGGAGGAAAAAGAGCTGAGCAGTAATGTTAAGCTGGGGGATGAAGTGGTGAGCAAGGACTTAAAGTTCGGGAACGAGGAAGTGAATGTAATAGATGCTAGATCAGAGGAAAAAGAAGATGGAGAAGTCAGTAGTAACGTAAACCTAGAGGACGAAGAAGTGAACTCAGACGAGGAAGATGAAGAAATTGGTGGCAACATAAACCTCGGGGACGAGGAAGTGAATGTAGTGGATGATAGCTTGGAGGAAAACGAGAAAGGAGAACTAACCGATGGCATAAACTCAGAGGACAAGGAAGTGAATATAACTGATGATAGATTCGGGGAAAAAACGGAAATGATAAGGATACTAACTCGAGGGACAAGGAAGCCAGTGATGATGGTAAGTCAGTGGAGAAAAATGTGAGTACTGATGTCAGCTCAGAAGATGAATAAGTCAATATAGTGGACTAGTAGATGTGCGCTCCAAAGATCAGGGACATGAAGCCAGCGATGAGGTCAATTCTGACAAATCAAGAATTTTACTATAGATATTAAGATGTTACTACACGGGGTATGGAACTAGTTAAGAGGTCAACTCCAGAAAATACAAGAATTTAGATTCTACTAACATCAATAGTTTACTGCAGGGGGATGAGAAAGGGATAAAGAGGTGAACTTCCACAAATTACAGAGTTAAGATTTTACTACAAAAAAAGAAATAACAAATACTTGATGTTCAGTTTAGCCCCCTTTTGATATTACTATCATAGCTAGAAAAATTGAATTATTTCACAGTAACAATGCAGATGTGAATCATCAATCAACTATTATATTTCTACCGATTTTGCCTCACCGTCATGATTTTGCTTTGTAGTATATTAGATGTGCTAAGCTCACCTTAAGAGTTTGAGTTCCCATTTTATTATTTTAGTGGCTTATTCCGCATCTTGAACTCATGCTTCATCCTCGACTAGAATACGACCACTCGGCCTACTCAACATACATGTGGCATAATGTATGACACCGTACAGTTACATAGCTATGTTTATCACTATTTACCTCTACCTCAACAGTTCGAGTCAACAAATATGACGTCATCTATATGAAACCGTTACAAAACAGTAAGATCAGACCGTTACATAATCGGATTAAAGCTCATCAAGTATATATTCTGTAACGTCCGTCATTAAGAATCTTTATGGTCGCCAAATGGTCATATTATAAGGCATATAAATAGAACTAGAGAATTCGAGATGAAGGATGGATGAATCTTCACTATAACATTCCGCATTCAAAATACTCAGAACGCTCATTATAATAGCTAGTAATCTCAATAAGATTCATGTCTCTTTCTAAAATCTTCAAGAGAGGTCGTGGTTTTTAACATATTCAAAGGTTTTCCACGCTAAATCATCTTGTTAGTCATTACTTATTGTTCATGAGCGTTCTAAACACATCTGGTGTAAAGGTTAAGTTTGAATCCCGAAATTAGGCTATTACATTTGGCGTCGTTTGTGAGAACGACGTTCTCAATCTCATTGTTTCATAAAATAGCTTATTAACTCTATACAGAATGACGCCTCCAGGCCAGAGCACGCCGACTCTTCCAAGAGAAGGGAACGCCGGACTAGCAGAATTACGAGCCAATTTGAACTCTGAAACTAAAAGGCAAACCGCTCTGGAACAGCAGCTGGCAGGCGTTCAACAGGCGTTAAAATTTTTGTAGGATCAACAGGTCGCAACACAAAAGAACAAAGGCTCGCATCCAACTGGCGTACAACCCACTAGAGTACAGCCAGCTGGTTCACGAATTTCCTTTTCGATAGAATAGGACCTCATGATAAGAATCTGGGAGGAGAAGTTCGATCTAAGCATAAAGAACCTAGGGGCGAACCATTTATGATACAGGAAGTCCACTAAGAAGTTGATGGCGGTCTCGCTGAAGTCAGAGATGAAGAGCCACCCTGAGGAAAAGTCTGAATTCCAGCTCTCGAGCGACTCAGTGAAGGAAGTGGTGAGCACATTTCTTGCGAAGGATGAGTCTCACGACCAACAATCGCAGCTCGTCAGTACGTAACTCAGGAGCATATCGACAAGCGTATCAAAGAGTTGTTCGATGCTCAAATTTAAACCGCTAAAGGAATCTTCAGCAGATTACAAAAGAGCCCGATCGCACAGGAACTACTGGATGGCGAAGTCCCCACTGGTTTTCACACTATAAAAATCCATAAATACAAGGGGACTGACCTTGTGGAGCACGTTCAAGAGTTCCAAGACTCTCTAGGCTTATATTCCACATCTAACCACATTTTATACTGGCTCTTTCCTACCAGTTTATCAGGGGAACCTTTGCAATGGTTCCATACACTACCCGTAAGGTCCATTACAACTTTCGGGCAGTTGAGAGAACTCTTCGTCAAAAATTACTCGCACAACAGAGACAAAGAAGAGAATTTATATTATCTATTTAGCCTTAAGCAAGTACCAGGAGAAAAGCTCAAAACATTCACTAAGAAATTCCTGGAGTTGGCTCGAAAGGTGGATTGACTTGATAAGAAGATTACTATTTCGGCTTTCAACAATGCTTTACTCATCGATGGAAGGGTGAAGGAGTACCTCATTCTAAACAAACCTACAACATTGGAAGACATGATCAAAAAAGTTAACGGCTATATCGATCTCGAAAGAATGGTATCCGACAGACAAAAGACTCAGAAATCAACACTGACAGCTAGAGATCACTGCACAGGCCAAAATTTCAACCGTGCTACTGATCAGGGAGGAGACAAGAAATGCACAAAATCTAATGAAGATCGACCTCGGAAAGGCAGTTATATGCCAAAACCCTATCTTCCCAAGATAATTATAACCATAGCCAGTATTTATTCTATACTTCAGAAGGATAAGTTTTTTCACAATGCACAGTATCTCCAACCCATTGAGAACAAACCATATTACATTCACCACAAAGTCTGACAGCATGAAACAGAACATTGTTTCGCTTTACAGCGAATATTGGAATATATTTTTGCGGATGGACGAATGCACGAATACATCGTGGGCGTTGAGAGTTACAAGAACAGGAGTTGCAGACTTCCTACAGAAGCCGTACGGGTCAAAGAAATGGCAGAGGAGAAGCGTTTATACCATATATCCCTCAGTCACTTCATTGAGACTCAAACTATTAACCAATCGAATAGGAGCAAAAGACGACGGGTCGGTCAATGTCATGACCTGTCCATAAATAATAAAGAAGCTCAGTTACTTCCCATATCCAGCTCCCAATGCACATGGATCTCTTTTGACGATTGTGATGTTCGTCACGTCAACTTTCCTCACCATGATACATTGGTGATCATGTTAAAAATAAGAAATGTCATACTGCATACAATGATGGTAGACACTGGTAGTAGTCTTAAACTACTTTTTCAAAGCACGATTGATCAGATGGGGCTGGCTAACAAAGTACAGCCTAGCGACATTGATATATGTGGATTCAACGATTTTAAAAAAGAGCGTGTGGGAAATATCATACTTCCTATTACAATAGGACTAGCAACAGTTGACATTGTATTTTACTTTATCAATACAAAATCCTATTATTTGGGAATAATGGGATGTTGTTGGTTACATAATATGCGAGCTATTCCATCGACCTATAATTTGGCACTACGATTCGAATAGAATAACGACATTTGCAAGATCAAAGGTAGTCAGAAGCTTGCTCGAGCTTGTGAAAATTTTGTTACCACGGTGATAGAACCATCTATACCATAGTTCGTATAGCAATTACAGAAAACCACAGGGAATATTACAGAAAGCTTTATAAAAAATGAACTACCAAATATAGAACCTACAGAGTACATCGAGATTAGTGGAGATAAATGAGGTACCTTCATTGGAACTCAATTGCCCATATCAGAGCGCAATGCTTTCATTCAATTTCTCAAATACAACAGTGATGTCTTTGCGTGGACATTCCACGTGATTCCAAGCATCGATCCAAGTTTGGTTTGCCACAAGCTGAGTTTGAAAGATAACGCTGAAACAGTCAAGCATAAATAAAGAACTCTAGCACCAAGACTCTATGAAGAAGTCGATAAAGAGATCGACAAACTAATTGAAGTTGGTTTTATCTGAAAAGCCAACTACCCAGATTGGATCTCGAACATCGTAGCAGTACTAAATAAAAATGGCAAAATCAGAGTATGCGTAGATTTCACGGATTTCAATAAACATACTCCGAAAGATAGTTTTCCACTTTCTATCATCAACTATCTGCTCGATTCAACCGCAGAATATGAACTCTTGTCCATGATGGACGCCGCATCAGGGTATAACCAGATACCTCTGTTGTACGAAGATCAGAAGAAGATAGCTTTTATCATAAAACATGGATTGTACTATTACAAAGTAATGCCTTTTAGTCTTAAGAATGCTGGAGCTACCTATTAAAGACTAATGACACAAATGTTCAAAGATTACCTTGGAAAAATAATGGAAGTTTACATTGACGATATGTTGTGTAAGAGTCTCAAGAAGGAGAACCACCTAGAAGATTTACAAACAACTTTTGAGATTCTTCAGTCATATAAGATGAGACTAAACCCTGACAAATGCCAGTTTGGAGTCCAGTCAAGCAAATTCTTAGGACATCTAATCAGCAAGCAAGGAATTGAGCCTAATCCAGAACGTATCCACGCACTGTTATCTATGCCTTCTCCAAAAATAAAAAATAAATACAAAAATTAGCAGGAAAGAACGCAATAATCAATCTTTGGATCGATGTCGATGGTTATTCGACCTACTACGTGAAAGGACAAAGAAGAAGAAACCTAAAAAAGATCCTGAGATCGAATGGACTACAGAATGTGAAGCAGCATTTCAGGAATTAAAATGCTACCTCGGGAAACCACCTGTCATGAGTACACCCAAAGAAGGAGAAAAACTCACAGTTTATCTTACAATCACTGATAAATCATTATGCTCGGTACTCATTCGATTTGATGAGAAAACAGAGAAACCTGTCTACTTCATCAGTAAAACGCTCACTCCTGCAGAGATACGATACACAAAATCAAGAAACTACTTTTAGCTCTCATCTATACATAGTAGAAATTAAAACAATATTTTCAAGCTCACTCAGTTTGAGTAATGACAAATTATCCTTTACGAGAGATCTTATCTAAGCGAGAGAAATCCATATGAGTTCAGCAATGGTTGGTTATGCTTGGAGAGCAGAATATACATTTTGAATTACGCCATTCTGAGAAAAGGCAAGTCGTAGCAGACTTTCTAGCAGATTTTCCAGTAGATGATCCCGATTGGGAAGAAGATCATACGGACATCACTGAAGAACAATTCTAAGAAAAATTAGATTGGATATCCAAGAAGAGTTGGTGCCTTTTCACTGATGGTTCTGTCGGGCCAGTTGGGCCAGGCATTGGGATCGTCTTAATCGCACCTTCTAATGACAGAATTGAGAAGTACATACGATTCAATTTCAAAGCTACCAATAATGAGACCGAGTATGAGGCACTCATACACGGACTTGATATGGCTCTAGAGATCGGTGTACCCAAACTATTTGTGTACATGGACTCTTTATTAATTATGAACCACTATATAGACAAGTATTAGAAAAACGGAAAGATGGTCGATTACGTCACAGCAGTAGCCAACAGAATGAGCAGATTCAAAAAGGTAATTATCGAACACTTGCCTCGTGGAGAAAATAGACACTCAGACTGCCTTGCGTATCTGGCCGGAGTCCTGGGAATAGAAGCTCGATATTTGAAGATCGAAGTAGTATCTAACCATAACATTAACATCATCAGCTCAAATTCTGTTAATACTGGGGGCAGTGAAAAGGACGAGGATGATTGGAGACAACCTTTCCTCACATGCATAGGCCCCAAAAATGAGTTCAAAGGAGAACTTCCCAGAGATCCTACTGAAAGAAGACGGGTTCTAGACAATGCAAAATGTTATGTCGCTGATGAAAATTTCCTTTACAAAATCTCAGTCACAGGACCATATCTCCGATGTTTATCTACAAAAGAAGCTCCAAAATTTCTACAAGACCTTCATGTAGGTACTTGTAGATCACATGCAGTAGGACGATCTTTAGCAAACTGAGCTCTTACTTAAGGAGTCTTTTGACCTAAGATGAAAGCTCAAGCTATTGAATATACAAGCAAGTGTAAGGCATGCCAGCGATATGGACCCCAAATTCGAGCTCCAGCCTTGGAACTTTATTATAGCAAAGTTGTTTGGCCATTCAAGTGATGGGCCCTCGACCTAGTGGGAGAGTTCCCAACTGCACCAGGAAAATGGAAGTACCTTTTAGTAGCCACGAACTACTTCACCAAATGGGTAGAAGTAGTTCCATTGTGTCGAACCCGTGAAGACGAAGTCATCAAGTTTATATAGGAAACTATTATAATATGATATGGATGCCCTCACCTCATTAGAATCGACAATGGACCTCACTTCGTCGAATCCAAGATCGTTGAGTTCCTCAATCAATATAACATCATTCACTCTCCTTCAAATCCCTATTACCCATAAGGAAATGGACAGGCAGAGATTACTAATCAAACTATAGTTGATGACATCAAGAAATGGTTGACATAAAAGAAGGGTAATTGAGTGCAAGAATTACAACACGTATTATGGGCATATCATACAATACCCTGAGTGTTGACTGGCTACACACCATTCTTATTAGCATACGGTACTGAAGCAATTATCCCTACTCAATATCATTAGCCATTACGAGATCATACCATGACCGACGGAGAAAATGAGTTGCAGTTGGCATGTAACATGAATTGGATCGAAGAGGCAAGAGAAAGAGTAGTCATGAACTTGGGAAGATATTATCAGGCTTTGACAATATCATATAATAAACGAGTTTATCATAGAGAGTTTAAAATTAAAGATCTCATGTTACGAGAGATACCAAACCATTGCAAGGAATTCAATGCTGGGAAGCTCGCAGAGAATTGGGAAGGTTATCGTTATTGGAAAAAGTGGACTTGGTTCTTACGACCTCACCACCGAACACGGAGATCGAGTACCTAATCCTTGGAACACACGAAGATTGAAGTTATACCGGAGATGATATTCTATTACAGTGTACTCTTCTATTTTTCATCTATTATCTTGTACGTCAGTTTTACATCAATAAAATACTTATGTTTGATTGTCCTACACTAGATTACAATCTATTACATATAATACACAATCTATCATCTTGTACGTCGATCTTATATTAATGAAATACTTATGTTTGATCGCCCTACACCAGAGTATAATCTATTACATACAGTACTCAATCTATCATCTTGTACGTTGGTCTTACATCAATGAAATACTTATGTTTGATCGTCCTACACCAGAGTATAATCTATTACATACAATACTCAATCTATCATCTTGTATGTCGGTCTTACATCAATAAAATACTTATGTTAGATCATCCTACATCATAGTACAATCTATTATATGCAGTACTCAATCTATCATCTTGTACGTCGGTCTTACATCAATAAAATACTTATGTTTGATCGTCCTGCATCAGAGTATAATCTATTACATACAATACTCAATCTATTATCTTATACGTTGGTCTTGCATCAATAAAATACTTATGTTTGATCGACCAACCTAAGAGTACCATCTCCTATTGTCTACCATACTCATCTACTATATCTAAAACATCTCAGTACTTTTCTAATATATCACACAAGTACTTCGATATACAGATTACATAACAGCTCGATGTACCGCATTCTATTACATTACAGATCATTTGTTGCCTCAAGCCAAATATGATCTTCTATTTTACATTTCAGATCATTTATTATTTTAATACAATTCGATCCCTTATTTGCAGTGTTTGTTGCTTCAGCCAAACCAACCTCCTATTATATGACTAGCCCCAACCAGACAACAGAGACACAACTAGTTCATACAAAGATCAATATACATATATACGGATCACTAACGATACTTTTTAACAATTCCATATCTACTAGTCTTACAATCATTCACATCATCAGTCACTATCGCTCAAACTATCGATCACATCATCACCCCGCGAACTCTCCCCATGTCGATGTAGACGCGTACGCATAAACTCTGGCATCCTCCCGATGATAATTTGTTTTCCTTCCATAATCATCCACTTTTTAAGAGCACCAATTCTTGCCACCATATGATCTAAGTACTCTGATCGTATCAACCGCATCTCGTACTGTACACCTTTGGAAACCAAACTGTCATGTACAATTTTACTCTTAGCTTCCAATCTATTGAATTCATATACGAAAACGGAGAGCACTACTATTATCTCTCTCATATGCATTACCTACCTCACTCTTTACTTTATCACGGAGAACAAATTTACCTAGTTTTCTATTTGCTTCCTTCAGCATAGCCTCCAAACTGTTGCAACGTTCTTCCATAGCCCATTTTTCACCCAACGTCGAATCATTCCGAGTCTCCAACACTGTCATAAATTCGTCCATATGATAAATCAAAGATATTGACCCCTCTATTTTAGCCTCACGGTTATCTTTATTTACCTTACTTTCGTCGGGACTTATTTCCGCCTTCAAAAGGTCAGCATTTAACTTCGTATTCGCATCACGCAATTTTACTTTTTCAGATTGGTACTCCAAGATGTCTAACCCCAACAACTGTATGGTACGCTATAGAACAACTACCTTGTTCTAAGCCTTATTAATATTTTCGTTTGGTTTATTACGGGCCTCTTCCATCTTTTTTATAATCACATCAACAACCGTCCACAATATCTCGTATTTTTGAGCATGTGCTTTTGCCTCCCTAATAGCTGCTTGCATATCCGTTATCTCTACCTCCAACACGCTTACCAGATATTGTAAATCTTTCACATTATCTTTTTTTTTTCAACACCGCCAATAGATCCATCATTTTAGTAGGCACTGCCCCTGGCTGGTTAACTCACCTTGCCATATCCTGAACTTCCGTATCCTTTATTCTTTTATCTCCTTTTAGCCCCTCAATCTTTCTCAGCTCGCTAGATAGTTCAGCCTCTTTATTTTTTAGTTGTTCGGTCATACAAACTACCATACGTCGCTCTTCTGCTATTTTTATATCCATATCTTCTATCGATACAGTCACACTCTTTAGTGTTGATTGATACAAATCTAGTTTTGTGCTCAAATTTTCATTGCGAGCACGTAATGTATTACACTGGCTTTGAGCCTCAACCAATTCAACCTGCAACAACAGTTAATATTTATACTAGTTCATCTGGCTAAGCAGATTACATCGCAGTTTACAATTTTTTTTCAAGAATATAAAGCTTGAATATTATGCAATCAAAGATAACAAATTCTATTCACAGTGTACAAGATGCAATGCATATATCAGTTCATAAAAATTAAAATACTCTACTTTTCCCTCGGACTACAAGAAGATTGCCCTATATCTTCTGGTCTCCTCGACCTGTATACTTGTACATCCACAGGAATTATGAAAGTCACCACTTCCTATTGACGTTGATTTCTCCTTGAACGACGTATCAAACTTTTGACCTCTTCATCACTCTCTTCTGATAAAACTTTTGCTGCTAGAGGAGTTGCTTGTTCAACAAATTTTTTCTTCACCTCTTCTCAGATCGAATTTTTTCCGGTAGAGGAGTTGTTTCTTCAACAACTTTCTTCCTCCTACTTTCTTGTAGAATTTTTCTGGTAGAAGAGTTGTTTTCTTAACAAGTTTATCCTCATCCTTGGTAAACCACAAATTTTTAGCCTTTTCGTTCTCTACATCAAAGTCTTTTCCGCACTCCATCACAAACTTTCTAAATTCATTCTCCACCCTTGAGAGCTCTTCCCCATTAAATTTGATCACGCTTTCTAGATGACGCTCATGTTCTGCTCAAGCTGTGATTTTTGCTCGTGACGGATTTAAATGTTCCTTCAACTGCATATGCGCTTTGTACAGACGCTTACGCGTTTCTTTTTACAGTACACCTAACGCCCTCAAGTCACCTTCTACCTTCTTTTGAGCAGCTATTTATTTTGACAATTGAGTCGCCAACGACATTTTTTGCTCCATATGTTACGTTAATGCATCTCGCAACTCCTCTACTTCAGCCTTTAACTTCTGTTGTATCCCAATTTGCTCTTTGCTTATCCTGAAAAATACAATCCTCGTCGACCTTTGATCCTACATAAAGCCAAAAACATCAGGTAAAGGTTCTACATCGCCCCATACAACGGATACCCCAGCTCGAACTGAACATTTTTTACCTCTACATTATGATGATTACGTACTTCTTGCGCTAGAAACATTACTCGAGCTGGGTCAGGTACTATACCTCTCTCCTTCAAAAGCTTTTCGTAAGCCTTTTTTAAACCCCATTTACTATCTATTTTGACCTTAAAATATAATATCAGAGCTAGCAACAGACTTTGACACCTAGCCTTATCACTCCCCTCTCTTGGTTTTTGAACTAATACCCCCCTCTTCTCTTCCTTTCTTATGATCTCATCCCTTTCTATTTGTATCTTAGCATATCTACACTGGAGTTCAAATAATTCTTTTAAATTTTTCTCCGAGTTAGATTTAAACTGTCTTCTCTCATATTCAGTTTTCTTAAGTACCTGTTGCACTCGAGCCACGGAGTCCCTCGCTCTACCCAACGATCTCTCCAGGTCAGAAATCATTTTTCTCAACTACTCTACCTCCTAAATAGATTACAAATATTTTTTCATCATACAAACATTTAAACAAAACATACTAAAAAGCGTCTATGACACTTAACAGTTTAAGATCATAAAGAGTATTGTTTCAATCGAACCATATAGTTCGCAACACAACAAAATACCATAGTGGGATTAAAGATTCTTGTTGGTTTTTACCTCAGATGAAGGATCCACAGTCTTATTAGCGGCCAGAGCTAGTTCAGTGGGTGAAGTAGATACATTGCCCGGACCAACAACATCAACCACCACTTCATCCTCTACCTCCAAAGGTAAGATTATCTCATCATATTTACCAGATTGGCCTAACTCTATAGCAGCAGCAGTCAACCCAAAGCTATAATAAGATTAGGCAAAGTGATTTCTTTCCACCTGCATTAACTCACAAGATTGTGATATAACATCATCATACTCGGACAAAATTTTATATCGCTCTTCAGCAGCCTTGTCATCTTTAACCCTATTCTTTTTCTCTATCTCGAGCTCAGCTTCGAGCTCCCCAGTTCGAGCTAACTAAGCATCCAGCCTAAGACTCAGATCTTTGTACTCATGGTTCCTCTTCTCTATAAACACCGTTTCCCCTGACATCAGCGATGAGAGCTATCAACCCACAGATACAAGTTCAGTATCATATATCATATTACCAAATATAACATATCAAGAGATTTCATAAACATACCGCAAGAGTTTGCTCCTGGAAAGTGCCAACGAGCTGCTGAGGATTAGTCCCCGCTATCATACAATATTTTTACTCCAGCTCTCTCACCTTGGCTGCAGCCTAACCGTTAGTGTGAGCACTATCCTTATCCTCATGCCGTTTCCTCTTCAACAAACTCCTCTCATTCTAAAGGAGTAAATTCACTCACTTCATGCCTCTCCTCAACATCTTCAGCCATAGTTTTTACAACCTCTTGCTCTAAGAATACCACAGCAGCAGATATAGTAGGCGGAGCTGTCTTTCTTGACCACCGAGTAGTCTGTTTCACGTTGATATTTTTCAGCGGAGGAGGAAGACTAGTGACATCCTCCATAGAAAAATAAGCTTTCTTCTCGGCCATGATCTGATTCTCGTGAGCACGTTGAACTTTGGGCACTATGGAATCTACCCTCTTATCCCTCTGAATACCTAACTCACCAAGAACTTGCTTTAACTTGACCTGCCCATGAGCTATGCAATCGAACAGACTGGCATTATCAGGAGCCGCTGAAGGGTTGGGACCTGACAAACAAGAAATAAGATCATGGTTAATAGCTTGACGATAAGCTAATCAGTATTTAAAGATAACAAATGTAACTTACTCGGATTATAATATTTATGATTCAGGACGAGCGCTG
The DNA here is from genome assembly GCA_014058105.1 of Kingdonia uniflora. Taxonomy (NCBI): domain Eukaryota; kingdom Viridiplantae; phylum Streptophyta; class Magnoliopsida; order Ranunculales; family Circaeasteraceae; genus Kingdonia; species Kingdonia uniflora. The sequence continues at coordinate 23,551 of JACGCM010000779.1, read as the reverse complement.
GCTCATCTGGAACCTGCATACAGTTGCCCACTACCCATTCGAGGTGATGATTTCATGGTTTACCCGTAGATTCAAAGTTAAAAAATTTTGGCCTAAAAGAGTCATTATACAGGTAACCACTCTTTCAACCTTTGACATACTTCCACTTATAAAATTTTAAAACATCATCAACTTCGAACTGCTTAGGAGTCCCTTCCTTCCTCTATTTCTCATTCAAGACTTCGCACACCCTCATCATCTCATACACATTCCCATTTAGTTGGGCAGGACAGCACTGCAATACATTCATAACCCCTTTTTGAAAGAAGTTTAGAGGAATTCCAAGGTCATAAACGACCTGATTCAGGTAACATAAAAATCCATTACTCGGCCCTACCAGCCCAAGGCCATTGTAATAAGGGATTATCACATCCTCACCGATCCCTTTCTCTCTTTTCTACTCCTCTAAACAATGGACTTGATAGTATATCGCCTTTTCCCCCTTTCCTGGGATATAGGCTCTGAACCAGCGACTTTGGTCCATCATATAATTATCTCATTCCCACTGTAATTTCTTTTTGTACTTTTAAAATACCTTTCCTACATCTATTCCCTCAGGATATATGTAAAACAATTTATCTTTCTCTTTGCTATCCTCTTTTTCTATAACTTTTTCTACTTTACTAGATTCACTAATCTCTAGACCTACAGTAATGTCTATCTTACCTACAGTCTCCTCCATTACACTATAGTCGTCCTCCCTCCCCGACGATGATGTTTCCTCTAAACTTGATGATACTACAAGTTTACTCATGGGATTTATAGGTTTTGAACGCATACTGGACCTACAGATACACAAAATATTTTATCATTATGATATACCTTACATACATTAAAAGCAAACCCACCTATGTTTTTACCCAGTCAACATGTTTCATTTCCAATTTTTCAAAATAAACAAACAATCATTTCAATTTTCCCTCTTCTTCTCCAAAAAGGCATTTTCTCTCTCTACAGTCTGTTCATATGTCAAAGCTTATACACCACAGAACTCTCTACTAAAGATCTTAAACCCCCTATACTATCAAACTTCTATATCCCTCAACCCAAAAGGATAAACATACAATATCACATAGATTACTAGCAACAACAAATCAAACAAAATAAAGACATATAACATCAACCTGTACTTGAAGAACAACAATCTTCTGCTTTACCCGGACATCTTACCAAAAATGACAGCTCCCGTCGCTTCTCCAACAGTTTTATATCACCTAATGAAGCTTTCCCTCTCAGATCACACTTAAAACTCAAATGTCTCCTCTCTTTGGAGATAGGATTTACACCCAATTTTTCTCTCTCTACAACTATAAATAATTTATGAGGGAGAAAGATACGAGTTTTATTACTCTCCCTTGATTTACGAAATGATGGCTCTTTTTGACACGTGTTAGTCACCCTAACTATCTCTACAGGCACATATTTTCGGTTAACAACATCATCATGACTTCTATGATAACCTCTACTGTCATCACATCTATCTCTATTTTTTGCGATTAAAAAATTATTCCCCTCTTTCCCAACGCAGTACAAATGACCAACCACCTTACATTTTTACTATACCAAGATTCTACTACATTCCTAAAATAGTTCAATATTCAAAATTCGAAGATATCTATACAGTTGTTAAAATCATATAGCTGTCATCCACAATATTTGTACACAAACAATAAAATAAAATACTTTATTCTTATTTATTTCAAATCGTCGCATCAACTTTGCCTCATTCTACATATAACAGATAACAAAAATAGATTACTGCAAATAGATTACTTATTTATTGCAAACTTTCACAGTTCGATCTTAATGACTTCTGCAGTTACATTTAAAGCAGCCTGGATGGTTCACCTCCCTATACGGAATTATATCTCCTCTTGCTGCCCTTGTATCATCTTCAACAATTTTATCGCATGCGATCTGCTGAGTAATCATTTCTCGTACCATGGCATCCAGTAGAGACCTAATAAACATATCACACCAGGAAAAACGATCATACTTTGCACACCTGCCTTCATCATCTAAGCCATTCAAATTCAATGGCCATTCCGATAATATAACATCATAAGGCAGTCGATGAAAATATCGCTCATAAAGTTTAACAACCTTAAAATGGAACCTACCATCTGCTGCATGACGAGCACGCTGAGAACGTTTTCTCACCATGGTTAACCACACTGCCTCCACAACAAATTGTCCCTACAGAAGATACAAGACCTAGCAGCTAAGAATCACTACTTTATATAAGTATCAGAAAGATCTATGAAAATCTATATCACCCAACAGAGGTCACTGAAAGATATATTTTACAACAAAATTTTTTGGATAGAAGAATATCAACAAACAATTCTGAAGACTATGACAGGTCATTCTTTCCATGTTATGAAATATTTCCTCATATTTTATACTCAACAATATGAAGATGGCAATATACAAATCAAGCAAGTCCAGCGGTAGCATCTACAGGCCAATCTCAATTCTTTCCACAGTTCGAGACATTTTTCATCAAGTTCGAATACATAGATCACAGAAAACCATATACCTTTTCAGCCACCCAGTCATCTTACAGAAATTATCCACTTCATATCATCACACGAACTTTTTACATTTCCAAACCTCGACTTCCACTACCATTTATTGCTCCTTACAGATCAATTTGTTCAGTAATACTCCTACATACATATTTACAGAACAAGAAGCTATAAAGTTCAAAATAATAATTAAAATTACAGAACATTGACATTTTATTAGTTCGACAAATTTCTTATAGATTACTTTACAAATAACTAGCATTCCAGAAAATCTACAGATTACTTTCCAAATTACATCAAGTAACAGTTTGAAATTCCTCTCAGCAGTCAACGAGGAAGAAGATGCAAAATTGAAGCAACTTCCAAACTCTGATCCCCTGCCTAAAAGGAATAAGAAACAGTAGAACTGGAAAATCACAGAAGAGATACGGTACCAAAAGAAGGATCTTCTTCCTGGCCAATATCTATTGTCCCTGGAAGATAAACCTCCGCTATCACCACCTCTTCCACCATAACCTCAATCACCCCGCATGTTAGAGACAGACAAAGAATCTTATTTCTTAGATAGGACCTACTCACTTGCAGGGTACCGATGAGACTCCCTCGGGTGAACACCACCCGCTTTATCTTCAACTATAGCAACTTCCTCAGCCAGCAGCCGTATCCCATGTCGACGCTTCTCCTCCGATGTCAACAGATAATGGAAGCGTACTATTTGGTAATAATCATCCCCCCACCTCCATTATCTTCTCATATGACATATGGTGGTATGTAAGGGACACTGGAATCGGCGTCAATAGATGCAAGGGTTGGTGACCAAAATATATGACATGCAATTCTTCTATCTTCCTTCTAATCCTAGATTCTCAAGACTGAAGCCTTGTCATCGCCATAATTTCAAACTGCCAGAAGTATTTTAAGTACAAAAATAAGAATGTAGAAGAAATAGTTCAGGGAAGAAGACTTGATTAATTACATACCAATCAGAGTACTCTTTATACTATGATCAACATTAAAGCTGACTCTTCAAATTTCCAACATCCAGAAGATTCCCCATACAACAGAATGGGCTAGAACTATTGGTTCTAGAAAACCCAAAAGCCACAAACAGATATTCATGAAGTTACATTAGAAATAATTCCCAGGTATTAATTGCAGTCTTAATGATGCTTCTCAACCAACACTACTCGCCCACAAGATTTCTCGTACTATTGGCTGAGAGGGGGCGGTTGTAGTGGCTTATTCTGTATCTCAAGCTCATGCTTCATCTTCGACCAGAATGCGACCACTCGACCTCCTTAACATACATATGGCATAATACATGATACCATACAGTTACATAACTATGTTTATCACTTTCTACCTCTACCTCAACAGTTTGAGTCAACAGATATGGCGTCATCTATGAAGCCGTTACAAATCAGTAAGATCAGACCGTTACTTAATCGGATTAAACCTCATCAAGTATATATTTTGTAACCTCCGTCATTAAGAATCATTATGGTCCCCAAACGGTCATATTATTAGACTTATAAATAGGACTAAAGAATTCGAGATGAAGGATGGATAAATCCTCACTCTAACATTCCGCATTCAAAATACTCAGAACGTTTATTGTAATAGCTGGCAATCTTAATAAGATTACTCTCTCTTTCTAAAATCCTCAAGAGAGGTCGTAGTTTTTAACTTATTCAAAGGTTTTCCACACTAAATCATCTTGTTAATCATTACTTATTGTCCATGAGCGTTTTAAACACATCTGGTGTAAAGGCTAAGTTTGAATCCTGAAAATAGGCTATTAAAATTACAACTGCTTCTAAATAATCCTAACCCAAGACCTTTGTAAAGATTTGGGTTAACTTCAGATTTGGAGATAATAAAATCACCAATGAACTCGCCTCTGTTGAACTAGTATAATTTTCTTAGAATAGCTTAGACATATTCTAAGAACACCCCCAACAGAAGAGTATGTTGTTAAGATTTTCACATACTTTTGCAAAAAACCCATCTAGCAGGGTAAGAGGTTCATATAAGAAATATATTTAAGGAACTTGTAATTAGCTTTCCCCAGAATGAAACAGCAGCAGTAGAGCAACACTGAAGTTCAACAACAATAGTCGAACTTACAGCAGTACAGTACTTGGCAGTAGTACAACAGTAAAGAACAACAGTGATGAACTGTAGGTCTAAATTACAGCAACGATGAATCGTAGGTCTGAATTACAGCAGTAATGAAACAATAATGAAAGAAAGCTCGAGGCGTGGATCGCAGTTTCTTTAAAGAGTATTTCGACCTACCCGGGTTCAGGTATAATCAGTCTAATCTCTTCCAGGATACAACGAGCTATAACAATACAGTAGTCTTAGTACCAGAGTCAGACTACATACTAACTTGAGTACCTCAGAGAGAGAGAAAAAAAATAGAGAGAGAAAAATAGAGTAGTTTTGTCCTTTTTTTTTATTAAGTAGAAATACAAAAGTATTTATAAAGTTAAAGCTGCAGCAGTTTCTCTCCAACGTGCATGAGATTTAAACTCATTCGTGAGACATGTCCCGAAGGATCCGTTGGTTGTGGAGAGAAGAACGTGTACAAGACAAAACCAAGCCAGTTGCCCAATGCCGATCCCAAGCCTGAGCTGGCCCGGCCCGAAAGAGGTCAAAGTATGTCAAGGGTATAAAATCCCTTCACACACTCACACACCTATTCACTTTCTCTTAGTCACATGTTACACACGTCACATGGGATCTAACTTATATGTTTGGTTGCACTTTAGTTTATAAACAATGTGGGACTAAACTTTTAGGCTATAGTTTGGGAATAATAGTCGCATGGCTATGAAAATAACCAAGAGGTCATGGGGTCAAACCCATACAAATGAATATTTTCAAAAAATCCAACTGTTCAACATACTCACCACCATACCCCTCCAAAGTATGTATAACCTGTACTTGGCGAGGAGTATTTGCATACCGCTCAGGCACTAAATCGTTCACCACCCAACAACTTTTGATTATAGCTAACGTCTCTCTTTCTCCCATCACAACTTCTTTCTTAAAACCGTAATTCGTTGTTGGAAAAAAACAATATGCGATTTTGGAATACCGGTATGGTAAACCAAAATTGCATACTCTTCTGTTGGGGGTGCTCTAAGAACATAATTTGTTATTTCTATGGTTAGCAGAGGAGGGTTTCTCCTTTTGGTAATATATCAAATCATTTGGCTCGACGAGAATAACTTTACTAGTCTAGAGGTTTGGCAAACTTAAATTCCCACCAGGATCATTAAGTAAGTACTCTTTTTCACATACTCGAGTAAAAATATCCTTTTCCATCGTATACATTACTTTTAAGGTCGTTGAACTTGTTTACAAAAGTAATCTTGTCTTTGTTAACATTTTTATATTGGCCTGTTATGAAATTTGGATAGAGCTTATAAAATAAACATTTTGGTTGTGCTTGGTTCACTGTAATGGGATGCTTCCTGCAAAGAGTTGCAATCGTAATGAGGTGCGATGCACCATGTCGCAATGTAGCGAACAAAGGATTGATTGGCTAAAATATTTGAATTCTTGTGAGGGTGTGAATAATATATCTAGAGAGAGAGAGATATCTATAGAAATAAAGATTTTTGGGGTGGGGCAGGAGAGAAGGAGATCTGGGAGAATAGTGAAGGAGGGAAGAGAAAGATTTGTAGGATAGAAAATTTAAATCCTGATAAGAAAAGAGAATTTGAATCCCCATAAGAAAATAAAAGCAGTAAGGTGGTGCAGGCTATATTTGGCTGCAAGGTGGTGCAACAGTTTGTTAAGAGATTTTTAATCCACTGTAGCAGCTTGCATCGCACCCCGGTGCATCAACTGCAATCAATCATTCGTAACTTTCAAACAGCCACAAGACACTGTATATGCACCCTGTTGCGGTGAACCAAGCACAACCTTTATGAGAAAAAGCCACAAGGAACGACCGATGCACTTACTTACATTTGTCTATAAAATTTTTCCTTGGGCAAACTTTTGCTTCTAGCCCTAGGATCACCACATCTTCATAATCATGTGCAGATCAAAACAAAATTTCACAACAATTACACCAACAAAAGAAGGATAACCATTTCTTTTGGCAATTTTACACCACAATAAACCCTAATATTCCATCAAATTCAACAATTCTAGTAACATAAACCCAATCATACCCAACCTAATGTGCAACAATAACAATCCATTCCACAACCAACTTTAAAAGTGCATACAATCACATTGATCAAACAAAATTGTGAGAGAGATGGAAAGGTGTCAAAAACTTCTGGCATAAATAGACCACCACTTATGACATATGGTGTATGCTGTTACAAGACCTCTCCATAACTCATTCATCACCATATTGAAAATTATTCAGTTTTTACAACGAGATCAAATAACTCAAAGGTCTCACATTTATTCAATTTTACAAAAAAAAAATCAAATAACTCAAAGGTCCCTCAAATCAATTATTCATTTTTACAAGTGAATAACCGTGAACAAATCTATACTACTAAAAGAAAAGCCTTAGAATGAGAACACATCTCGATCGTCGGTCAGATTACCACACACAAGTTTAGGAGTATCAAAGGGCGATATTTATAACCACAAAATGAGGATTTAATGTTGGCCATTTAATATATTCGGCCAAAATAATTGAAAATGAATATTTACGCGTGTCTAACTTACCCCTTGTCAAATACAAACTTCTTGTCTAAAATAGCTTTACAAAATTGTTATTTTTGAATTGTTAGAGGGTAGTATTGAATTTCGTCATTACCCCTCTAAAATACAAAGTTAAACATAGGACTTAATGGGTAGTAGCGTAATCTTGTATCCATCTTTAATCTAAATTCCATCTTCCTCATAACAAAACCCTAATTCAAAATTTGTGTGGGGGAATCTTGCCCAAAAAACTACTCTCATGGTTAATATTGGGGATGATTAGGTCTTATTGAATTGTATTTTGGTGGATGGGGTTTTGATTTCATGGATTTTGATACCGATTTCTTTGATTTTTACTTGTTTGGCGTCTTTAGGGTTGATTTCCAGATCTGGGTTTTGAATTGTTGTGAATTTGAATGTTGGGGTATGTCTTTTTAGAAGTATTGAAGTAATTTGGTGTTAATAAATCACTGTGGTCCATAATGCCTTAATGTTTGTAAATCATTATGGTTCATAATGCCTTGATACGCAGTGATTGAGTAGATTTTAGGTGAATTTGAGCGAGTTATGTATAATATGAAGAAATGCAATCTGAATGTTAGATGAAATGTCTAGCTTAAGATATTATTGTGTGTGGCAATTGTAGTTGTTGATCACGAGGATGTTACAGTAGTGGCATATTTTCTAGGAGGAAAAGCTTTGCCAATACTTGTTCATAAAGATGTCGCAATAAGAGCTAAATAACCAAGATTTTACGTGGAAAATTCAGCAGAAACTGAGAAAAACCACAACCTCGAGGAGGATTTGATATAAAATCTAGTAGATGCTAGTTATTACATGTTTCAGAATATTGCTAGCGTTTAGGAATTATTAGTCTCAGAGATTTTTTTGGTCCCTTTGAACCTATTCTCTGCCTGCATTTATAGTGTATACAGGCAATTTTACAAAATGAAAGAAAAAGTCTCCTATTCCGGAGGTAGTGGGCAAACTTTGCGGATCTCTAACAGTTCCTTCTTGATCGGGATTCAACGGCTACTTATGGTAAGTTGAGGACTCACAGATTTTTCTAGAATGATGAGCTATCTTCGACTATAGATTGTTGACTGTCTTCGACTATAGGATGCTGCCTAATTTTCTACTATAAAATGTTAAACTGTCTTTGACTATAGGTTGTTGGCTTATTCTTGTCAAATCTGGGAAATACGATGCTACAATCGCCCCATTCTCGACAGAAGTACTTGTAGTTGAGTCGAGAAGAAATATGTAATCTGAAGAAGTTGTCGAATTTTGTCAGAAGTCAACATATGTTATTACCGAGGTCAAGGTGAACTGTATTTGGTCAAGTTGGTTTCGAGGCGTAATGAATGTTGTGCATTGAATGTATCGGAAACATGTTGGGTATAAATAGGAGCGTTATGGAAGGTGAAATGTGGTGTTTGGTGAAATGAGGTCGCCCTAAGTGTGGGTTATTAGTGAATTTAGGGTTGAGGACGGTGATCTTTCTGACAAAATCGGGTGTAGAGTGAGGGACGAGGATTTGTTATGTGAGGGGAGCAGAACATTGAGGTGGGAAGAAAGATCAAACAGAGCGAGATGTGTTTATTGGAAAAGGTGGCATCGGTATGCAGGTGTGAAGGTAAAGTATAGAGTCAGCTGGGGGGTGAAGGGAGAACTGTCATTATTGGTGATGAAGATATGAAGCTTGGATGGGCGTCCAGAGATCTTATCGAACGTATGAGTTATCTTGTAATTTTGGTGCCTATTTCCTGTTGAAGCATCTCTTAGAAGTTCAGAGACTTGAGATTCATTGAGCTTAGATGATTAGAAAGAAGCTTTAATGTCTAATTCTGGTGAAAAGCAAACAACAAAAATATTGACATGTCGAAGGATATTAGTAATAGTAGAGAAATTGTAATGGAATGAAATATTAAGTAGGTAGAAATGAATGTACTCGAAAGAGATAGAAGTCAAATGTAAAATTTTGAGAATGTAATCGAATGAAAGAGATATCAAATGTAAGAAAGAAGTTAATGAAATAAATAAATATGCGTTGAATGAATTGATGTGTCACTGTGTATGTTTATCGAATATTAAATATGATGTAAAAATTGTGATATAATCTTATCGACAATTGTTTTATGTAGAAAGTCAAAGGTATTAGAATGTATGGGGCCAATGACAGACTTTGAGGTGGATTGATTTTAACTCTAACTGTGTAGAATGCAAAATATATGTTGGTATGGATTGTAATCAATGTTCATATGTCGAATGAAAATGTACTAGATAAATTTTGGGGATAAAAAGATTGTCTAAATGAAGGTTGGGAAGAAAATGAGAGGTAACTGATGTCGAATATAATCCCATAAGTATAGGAATTGGAAAGTATTATATGAGTAAGAGAACTGGTATTTGGAAATGAATATGGAAAGATGTGTTCCACAAGGTGATGTCATGAAATATAAGGAAAATAATGTAAATCAGCTATTGGAAAAAATTGAAAGTATACTGAAAGAAATTGAGGGATCTGAAGAATTTGTTCAAGAGTTTGATGGATTGAAGTATGAATGTAGAGGTTTATTACTGAGGAGAAGACTAAGAGGTAAAATAGTCAAGAACTAACGCGTGAAGCATTGTATTCGAGGAGTTGAACGGTCGCGAAGTTGTGCGACCAACAGTCACGTGAGGGCTATAAATATGTCAGAGGTTTGCGACTGTTCAATTCATCTGCAAACTGGAAAAAAAAATTTGAGGGAGATAAGTGCTTTTGTGCGCTGCTGAAGGGATTAGATAAGATTGTTAAGGAGAAGATTAGTGTGTTGATCGAACGGGTAAAGCGAGCAAAGCAGTGGGATACAGAGGCTGCGCGTATACAAGGTGAGTGATTCTATCTTAATCGTTGTTTGTGTTTGTAGTTGGATGTTTAGATAAAAGGAAATGAAGTTCATGATAGTGAATTGCTGAAATCACTGAGGGTCAGTAATTGGGTATAAGGAAATAGAGAGATTTAAGGAGAGAGATATATGTGATTCTGGTTTGTTGGTAGAGGAAGAAGGAGAGAGAGATACAGATGGTGGGCACTGCTGTTACGGCGCTTATGGGGGAATTGTTTGTTGAGGTATCCGAATTTTTCATAAATCACGGGTGTGATCGGATTTTGTGCCGGAGAAGGGGATATTTCTAAAATAAAACTAAATTGTTTTTAGGCGGGAAAAGCTGAGACGTATTTGAAAAGCTGTTGGTATTCCTATTATTCAATCAAAACCAAGGTAATTAAAAATGTATCGAGTTTTAGTTTATAATTGTATAACATCGAGAACTAAGCAGATAAAAAATACCAAGATGAATTAATTGAGATAAAATAGGTCGTGAACTGTGATAATAAGTATAAATGTAATGGATAGTATCAGATATTGAAGTTAATGAGAGTTGGAGAGTTATCTCGACAATGATATTTATATGAATATATGAACGTATAAACGTATATATATGTATCACATATTAAAGATTCTAACTGTGGAAAAATATTGAATCTGTGTGACAGGATCTATTAATAAATGGTTGAACCAATTCATAATGTTGAGAAAGATAAATTAAAGGATCTCGAAGATGTAGAACCTCTGATAATAGATGTGATAAACTGTGTACAACAATTGGGGGGGAGATATAGAGTAGGCTCAAGCAGTGCAGGAGATGGTGATGTTGATCAGTTTAGGGTAAGACCCAGGGTGAGCGATGTAGAAGATGAGGAATTCATGGAAACCGGGGTGGATCACAAGCCTCAGGTGAGTGATCGAGAAGGGAGTGAGGATGGGGAAGAAGATGTTGAAAAGGACAAAAATGCATGTTATGAAGAGGGTCCAGAGACCAAAGAGATTAAGTTTCAAGAATAAATATGGTATTCCCAGGGATGTAAGATTAGAGGAGTATAAATATGAAATGATCGACCAGGAAATATTGTTAGATGGTATTCTGGTACATCGAGAACAGATAAAGAGAGGCTTGAAGCTTCCCCTTTGGGCGGATCAGAAAAAATTGATGATTTTTTTTGGCGTAGCCCTAGGTCAATTCAATCCTAATGTATATGATCGTTTTAGGGTCTGTGGTGTAATTAACGGTAGACTTAGGGATAGGGGGAGCAGTTAATTACTGTAGATGATTTATGTGTGTATTACACATTAAAAATGAACCCAAAGTTAAAAGGGCATCATTACTTGGCGAGGTTTTTGAAGAGGCCAATGTTTTATGATATGATATCAACTAGAGGTCGATATACTGATGAGCGTCTTCTAGTGTTCGGAAACTATGAGTTTGATCCTAAAGAACCTGGGGAGCCGCTAAAAAGAAAAGCGTTTTATATAAGTTTGTGGTTAGGTAACTTATATGATTAAGTGGGATATAAAATCATGTGAGATGTATGGTTATAACTGGTATGTGGTTTTCTATTTTGCAGCTTTAAAGGAAATTGGGAAGAAAGTGGAAGTGGAGGAAGAATTGTATAAGGTAAGGCGAGGATTTTTTGGGAGGATCGATAACTTAGCTATCTATCAAGATCGGCTAAGTAATATTTTTTAGGAAGCTGGTTTGAAAAGGGAGAGAACTAAAGGTTCAGAAGTACCAGTAATAGGGGGAAAAATGCTGGCCAAGAACAAAAGAGTTTCTGATGGGAATTTGCCTTTGAATAACCCTTCGCTAACATGGTACAACACAGATATTGAGATTGATGCGATGCTGGGGGAGTCATTAATCAAACATAAGAAGAAGAGGAAGGTAAATGAGGAAGCACCACCGTTGCTGAATCCGAAAAAGAATACTCGACAAACGATAGCTAAGTGTGTCAAGGGGACTACAAAACTAGCTGCCGTGAGTAGAGACTACCTCCACGAGGTACAAGCAGTATTCCTTCGAAGAAAGCAGTTTGTGGGATCTCGAGGAAAAAAATGGCGGAAGATTTACAGAAGGGATGGTTAGAGACCATGGAAACTAATTCTATTGGAGCAGATGATTTGAAGAAAGAAATAGGGGAATGCATTGTTGGGCTCGATTGCTTGTAATTTTTTTTCAGCAAGGGGCAGAGTAATGTGTCAAAGGTGAAAAATCTCAAAGCTTATGCTCGAATGATCAATTTGGTAAGTCAAACAAATACTCATTAAATGACATTTATGCAGATTAAGACTGTTATTAGTCAAGCAATGGGTTGTGTGGAGGGTAGTGGTAAGTTGACGAATTAGTTGGTAGCTTACAAAAATATAGAGAAGGAATTAACCGCGGAGAATGCCAAGTTGAATGCGACGCTCAACAGGTACAAGCTGGAGGCGAACAAGTCGAAGGAAGTGGCACTGGCTGAGGCAAAAAAGGTATTCGAGAAGGAAAAGAAAGAAGCTGTGGCATTGATAAAAACTAAGCTCGAGAAAGATGTTGCTGATGTTCGTAGAGAAATGGAGATGGAGCATAACAAAGTGCTCGAAGAGGTGAAAATGTGGATGAACGAAGAGAAGCTGCAAAGGTGCCAGGACGTGAGGTTGCATTTTGAGAAGCAGTGTGATTATTCTCAAGAAAGGAAGAGATATTATAAAGGAGTTATGAAACCTGGTGGGTTACCATGTGATGATAGTTCAATGGATGATATCTCCCAGACACCTGATTTGCATGGAGGAACCGAGATGGTTGATAATGAAGTGATGATGGAGGTTGAAGGTTCTCGTTTAGAGGGTGTATATGTCGTGCAGGTGCCCGAAGGTGCCTTAAATGAAGAAAACCTTTTTGAATGAATGTTTTTGTGAATGAAAGTTTGTAAAAAATTGTCAGTGGGACCGAAAACCATTTTAAATTATGGGTATGAACTATTGTAGTGCTTGTTGAAATATTGTGTTAAATAATCATTTGGTATGTGTAGAGATGATAAAGTAATAGTAGATTCGAGTAGATAAGTAATAAATGTTTGTGTGCTCGAAATGTGAAAGATAAAAGGAAAGTGTATGTCTCGGGCATACTTGAGAAGTATTGATCGGGATCACTTTGAAGTAGTAAAGAGACCGTTTGTCAGATCTTATACTTAAAAAGTATAGATTAAGAACAAATCGAAGAGAATGCGTTCATTTGTGAGATTGATACCTGAAAGGTATAGATCGAGAACAAATTGATGTAGAAAGATATCGATTGTTAGATTTGATACTTTGAAAGTATAAATCTAGAACAAATCGATGTAGAATGAGGTTGATTGTCAGATTTGATACTTTGAAAGTATAAATTAAGAACAAATCGATGTAAAATGAGGTCGATTATCAGATTTGAAACTTTGAAAGTATAAATTGAGAACAAATCGATGTAGAACGAGGTCGATTATCAGATTTGATACTTTGAAAGTATAAATCGAGAACAAATCGATGTAGAACGAGGTCGATTGTTAGATTTGATACTTTGAAAGTATAAATCGAGAACAAATCGATGTAGAATGAGGTTGATTGTTAGATTTGATACTTTGAAAGTATCAATCGAGAACAAATCGACGTAGAACGAGGTCGATTGTCAGATTTAATATATTTAAAGTGTAAATTGAGAACAAATCGATGTAGAATGAGGTCTATTGTCAGATTTGATACATTGAAAGTATAAATCGGGAACAAATCGATGTAGAACGAGGTCGATTGTCAGATTTGATACTTTGAAAGTATAAATCGAGAACAAATCGATGTAAAATGAGATCGATTGTCAGATTTGATACTTTTAAAGTATCAATCAAGAACAAATCGACGTAGAAAGATATCGTTTATCAAATCTATACGTGAAAGGTATAGATCATGAATAATTCGAAGTATAAAGAGGTAATGTAAAATAATGTTTATTTGATTTGAAGTAAATGATTACAAGGAATTATCTGTAAAAGAATTTGAGCTTAGCAGTATTCCATGGGTATTCAAGATGAACTTCTTCTTCAGTCATTAGCCAGTAAGTTCCGCTATCAGTCTTGTTGCATACAATGTAGGGTCCTTCCCAGTTTTATGATAATTTTCCAGAATTCTTAGGTCGAATATGATCTTGAATTCTTAGGAGGACAAGGTCTCCAATACCGAATTTTTATTTTCGAACTTTCTTGGTGTATGCTTCCTTCAATGTATCATGATACTGTCCCAAATTTGCAATGGCCTTGTCTCGTGTTTTCTCTATCCAATTGAGGTTGCAAAGGAGACCGAGCTCATTGCTTTCATTAACAATTTGGCGTCGAGTACTTGGGAGATCGAGGTCTGAGGGAATGACTGCTTAAGTACCGAAGGCCATCATGAAAGCAGCACTTGGTAAAGTAATCGGTAGAAACTAAAATGAACCTTCTATTTCCCGATGCTGGATGGAAGGGGCCAATGATATCAATACCCCAACGTTTAAATGGCCAAAGGACATTGCTAATATGTAAGTTGAGGGCCGAACTTTTGATGTCCTGGGCGTGGATTTGGCATTTACAGCATTTTCAAATGAAGTCTTCGCAGTTTTGTCGCATTATTGGCCAATAAAGTCCTTGCGTGAACGCACGTTGGGCAAGTGATCGTCCGAAAATATATGCACCACAGATACCTTCGTGAAGTTCTCTAATCTTTATCTAAGCCTATTTTTGGGAAATATATTTGATAAGCGGTCCGCCCCCAGTTAGTCGATATAATATTGTATCTTAGACTATGAATCGGGGGCACCTTGCTAATAGGGATCTAGCCTCTTCTTTGTTACTGGGGAGGATGTTGGAATTGAGGTAAGCGTAAAACAGTCTTCGCCAATCTTCAGGATCATTGTCGTCAGTAATAGATATTTGTAGTATAGACATGATATCGAGGCTAGAATGTTCAATGATCTCGATTTCTAAAGATCTTTTTTCATTGTCTCCCAGTATGGCTATAATATAAGTTAACGCATCGGCATGGCAATTTTCTTGTCGAGGAAAATAGGAGATGGCTGCATGTTGGAATTTTATTATCTTTTCTTCGACCAGGGCTGCGTAATCAACCATTTTGCCAGTTGTCTTGAAAGTTTTTTTATAGTGACTGGCGATGAGTAAGAAGTCAACATATACTGCTAATTCTTCAGCTCCAAGGGTAAGTGCAACGTCAAGGCCGTACAAGATTCCTTCGTACTCAGTTTTATTATTGGTACCATAGAATTTGAGTTTGATGGCTTTCTCGATGCGATGGTTTGAAGGCGTAACAAGGATTATGCCAATTCCAGAACCTTGTGGTCCTGTTGATCGGTCTGTAAAAAGTCGCCAACCTGAACTCTTGGACCATGCGTCTGGTTTGGCAATTGAGTCGTCAGTAAAGATTTCTTCAAGTTCTTCCCAATCAGGGTCTTCAACTAGAAAATCTACCGAAAAGTCGACCATTACTTTCCCCTTGACTGATATTTAAGTTTTAAAAGAGATGTCATACTCACCAAGGAAAACAAACCATTGTTGAACTCGTCGAGATTTTTCTTTTTTAGAGAGGATGAGTTTGAGAGGATATTTTGTAATAACATTGATGGGGTGAGCTTGGAAGTACGGACAGAGTTTTTGAGAACTGTAAACCAAGGCGAGCATTTGTTTTTCTGTGGTAGTGTAGCATTTTTCAGTATGCATAAGAGTTTTATTAATAAAGTAAATAGGTTTCTCAATGCCTGCATCTTCTCAAATAAGGACAGAACTGATTGAGTCTTCAACTGTAGATAAGTATATGGTGAGTGTTTCGCCATCAACTAGTGTACTCATGATAGGAGGACGCCCTGAGTATCGTTTAAGATCTTGGAAGGCTAGTTCACAGTCAGGAGTCCAAATAACTTCCTTTTGTTATTTATTGGAAAGAGGAGTGGGTTTTCCATGAAGAATGAGGTAAAGAAGTTTGCATCGATCAGATGACTTTGAGATGAATTTGTGAAGAGCAGCGATCTTGACAGCAAATTTTTAAACATCTTTTTTTGTTCGAGGAGAGGGAATTTCCATGAGCCTTTTGATTTGAGCGGGATCGATTTCGATACCCCTTTTGCTGACCAGATGGCCCAGGAATTTGCCAGAGGCAATGCCGAATTGATATTTTTCTGGGTTTAGTTTCATCCGGTACTGGCGAAGGATATCGAAGATTATTTGAAGGTTGTGGAGATGATCTTTCCTTTTCATGCTTTTGAAGATCATGTCATTGATATAAACTTCCATGATTTTTCCTAGCTGACCTTTGAACATTTGGGTGGCCAGTCGTTAGTAAGTAGCTCCAGCATTTTTCATCCCAAAATGGCATTACCGTATAACAGTAAAGTCCTCTGCTTGTTATGGAGGTTGTTTTTTTTTATCTTCTTCAGCAAGTGGAACTTGGTTGTACCCCGAGGCGGCATCCATTATAGAAAGAAGTTCGTGGCCTGCAGCTGAGTCTAGAAGTTGCAAAATGAGCGGTAGCGGAAAGCATTCTTTGGGTGTGAATTTGTTGAGCTCCGTTAAGTCGACACAAACTCAAATTTTGCCATTTTTCTTTGGTACGGCGATGATGTTAGAAACCCACTTCAGGTATTTAGCTTCCTGAATGAATCCTACGTGAAGTAGCTTATCAATTTCTTCATTAACTACATCGCGAAGTCAGGGAGGATAAATTCTATCATTTCTGGATGATTTCCTTGCGGTCTTGAAGGAGGTTGAGGCGGTGGCAAGCAATCGAAGGATCGATCCCTGACATTTCTTTGAAAGTCCAGGCGAAGACGTCGATGTTTTTCTTAAGTAGTTGTATCATGGCCTCCTTTTCATTGACTAACTGCTTGGATCTAATGAAGGTGGTGCATCTTGGGCCATTAATTTCAGCAGTTTCGACTACTTCAGTGTCGTGCTGCTCATAAGTGGGGGACTCTTCATGCTGTAACTGCTATGCTTTGAGAAGATTAGCTGTATGAGGGTTGATAGTGGTATTTTTGCACATTTGCGCCACTGCTTGGCTAACCTTGATTTCATAGACTCCGTAATCCGTAAGAAAATGTAGCGTTAAATGATAAGTGGAGGGTACTTCTTTGATAGAATATAACCAACTACGTCCCAAAATGACCAAATACTTGGACTCTGCATCGATGACAAGAAATTTGACGAATGTAGTTTCCAAACCTGCTTGGACCGGCAGAGTGATTTCTCCTATAGTTGATTCCTTCGAACTATTAAAACTTGTAATTGTTATTATCGAAGCTTTGACCAAATCGGTAAGACCTAGTACTTCGATCGCTCTACGGAATAATACATCTCTGGCACTTCCAGTATCAATGGGAAGTGTGTGTAAGTAATCCTATCCGACTTTTAACATAATAATAAGAGGATCGTCATGAGGGTATTGTACGTGACTTGTATCACAGTCCTCGAAAGTTATCTTGTAAGGACGCTGGGATTTACTTGTACTTAGAAGGAGTTTAGCTGATTTGTTGGAGGAGGTCATCTTGCGGAAAGACGTAATATGATCGTCTTGTTTTCTTTTCTTCCCTTTATCAATCTCAATCATATACAAATGTTGAGCTTGTCCCTGGATAAGATTGTGATCGAATTCTGCATTTTTTGCTTGTTCGTCAAGAAATTTCTGAATATCAATTACATAATGGAGTCTTCCAACTAAGAGGAAACGATGAAAGATACGTACGAGGGAGAAGCAGTTGTCATTTTCATGACTATGCACATTATGATACTGACATAAGGGTTTGTTTGGAAGATCTGTAATCGTCTGCGGTGCATGATAACACTCGTCTCCCTTTTATCATTTGCAAGATAATGGAGAGGGTTGTAGTCATTGGTGGCAGAGTCTGGGCAGGTCTGTCAGGCCTGCCTTCCCTTCGCCTGATGTTATCAGTATTTTTGGCTTATAGCTTTGGTATTTCAGAAGTGGTTGCGCATTGGACGAAATCAAAGATACTTCTCGAGAATGAATGACAGAGGAGCTATTCATCTTATCCTTCTTCGAGCGCTCCAGCTCGATGTAATTATTGACAATGCCGATCATTTCTGAAACAATGCGTGGTTTGTGGATAGTAAGTTCCTCGCGCACCTTGGAATCTATGTACAAGACGGAGGTAAATGCTGGTACCACGATCTTGGGGTCTGAATTACCAATCTTCCACGTTTCTTAGAGGAAACGTTTATAAAAAGTCGCCAAGGATTCCTTTACGCCTTGCTTAAAATAAAATAAAAAATCTACGGTGATTTTACGCTCCCTGGTAAGAGTGTAGTTGGATTCGAAAAGATTTTGTAATTGTATGAAGTGGTGATAGAAGCTTCCTGTATAGTATAGAACCATCGAAGTGGTTCTTCTTTTAGGCTCATGTTGAATAGTCGACACAACATATGGTCGAGTTTTAAGTATAATCCAACTGTAGCTTTGAAATGTCAAACATGGGTAAGCGGGTCAGTAAGGCCTGCATAATGGATGAATTTGGGCATATGGAAATTTTCTGGAATAGGCATATTTTTTAGATAAGGGGAGATGGGATTTGTTTCGATTCTTTCGAGCACAGATCATCGGCCTGGGATGTCATGGTTGATGGCTTGAATTTTGTTATTGAGGTCATCCAGGGTGACAAATTACTGCTGGGGAAGAGGCAGGGTTGCGACCTGAGGAACAAAATCTCCTTGTCCCTATGGTCCTGATCGATCTCTGATGGGCATTCTTTCTGGTGGAGGTATTTGATGACGTGTACGTCGACTTCCTTGCATTATCGAAGTTGAAGAAGTTAACCCAAAATGTCGAGAGGCTCTATTAGGATTGCCACATCTAGATCGAGATGCTCGTTGGTCGTCTTCCTTAGGCTGATTATCATGTTGAACTGCTCTTGATCAATGTTCACTTTGAGCCAGTGGTGGCGATGCTTGGTGAGCTGTTATTCAATCTTTTGTTCTTCACAATCTTTCCATCTCTTTTTGATGGGTTTGACTCTGCTGGTCCAGGGATTTTTTGCGTTCGTCTCTCTCCTTTTGTTGAGCTTGAGCATGAACACGCTGATCTTCCAGTCGTTGGTCTTTTTTGAAGCCATTTGCTTTTGAAGTTCAAGAACCGCACCATACAGATCGAGGGCTCCTGGAATGTCCTAATCTCTTACGGTACTAGAATGGCTTCTCAAGTTCATGTTGGTCATTTGGACGGTGTTAGGATTGAAAATGGTAGAAAAAAGTATAGTTAATTTCCACAGACGGCGCCAATTGCATTGGTGTGTTTTCCGAGAGAAAAACATTTGCCAATACTTGTTCATAAAGATGTCGTAATAAGAGCTAAATAACCAAGATTTTACGTGGAAAACTCAGTAGAAACCGAGAAAAACTATGACCTCGAGGAGGATTTGATGGAAAATCTAGAAGATGCAAGAAATTACAAGTTTCAAAATATTGCTAGCGTTTAGGAATTATTAGTCTCAGAGATTTTCTGGTCCCTTTGAACCTATTCTCTGCCTGTATTTATAGTGTATATAGGCAGTTTTACAAAAAGAAAGAAAAAGTCTCCTATTCCGGAGGAAGTGGGCGAACTTCGCGGATCTCTAACAGTTCCTTATTGACCGGGATTCAACGGCTACTTTTGGTAAGTCGAGGACTCACGGAATCTTCTAGAATGATGAGTTATCCTCGACTATAGATTGTTGACTGTCTTCGACTATAGGAGGCTGCCCAATCTTCGACTATAGAATGTTGAACTGTCTTCGACTATAGGTTGTTGGCTTATTCTTGTCGAATCTGGGAAATATGATACTGCAGTTACAATTTACAGTCCAAGAGGGGATTTGGAAAAAAGAAAGTTGAGAGCAGCATTGTGTGTACATAGTAGAATAGAGATTCTCTCATGACTGTATGTAATCGACCCCATTTCACATTCAAAGTACTCCACTCCACTCCAATCCAGTACTAGCTTCATAAAACTGTTGTGAATCTATCATATCTGCCCAAAACAGTGCTAACTACATTAATGGGTATTATGTTCAAATTTGAATTCTATTAAGTTGGAGATGTTTCCAAAAAATTATCAATAGAAAGACAATGCTGCCTTCTTGTGATGGAGATAAATTAGAAAGGTAAGTCCTTGCACATTATCAGTTTTTTCACATTTACATGTTTGTGTTATGCATGTTTTCTTTAGGGAGATAATGGCAGAAGAAGAAAACGGGTTATGGAGAATGGAGTGTTTAAGAGGAAGATTATATGCAGATAGACTAGCTTCAAAAGCTACAAACAAAAATGCATATAAATTAGAAAGGTAAGCCCTTGCACATTATCAGTTTTTTCACATTTACATGTTTGTGTTATGCATGTTTTCTTTAGGGAGATAATGGCAGAAGAAGAAAATGGGTTATGGAGAATGGAGTGTTTAAGAGAAAGATTATATGCAGATAGACTAGCTTCAAAAGCTACAAACAAAAATGCATACCTCATAGAGTAAAAGGTCTGAAGAATCCTCCATCACATTGTTGTGTTAATGGTGTTATTTTAGCATATGTTTGATATTGTTATCTTGGTAGTTTGGTTTAATAATGAGTTATTGAAACATGAAACTCTAATTCTTCCCTCTATCTTGTGTACAGCTGGTAGAGATAGAAAAAGAACTACGGTTAGAGATAAAACAAAATAACAAAGCTGAAAAGAGGCTAAAACTCCTTACAGAAGCTAGAATCCCTGAAACTTCCTACTATTAAGTGAAATTCAGAATCGTCTAAAAATACAAATTGTTATAGTAGTTCAGCCACAAGTTTGGTTCTCATTGCCCCAGAAGAAGACCAATCATTTGTCTCTGAAACAATGATATGTAATAGCAAACCGAAAATAAAAGAGGAAAACAATAGATGAGAAATTGTGGATTCAGATAATCAAAAGCATTGGACTGGAGAGAATTTAAGTTCTGCAGGTTCTTCTTACTCTTGTAACATTAATAAAGATATGTGCCTGATTGAATATGGCAAAGATGATAACAATTTAAGTAAAGAGTCGACAACATATGAGTTCAGGTACAACTGCAAGCATTTTAGTTTTGTGTAGACGAAAGTGTCGATTTGCCGTCCAATTGGGGATTTGGATAAAAGGAAGGATAAGGGGAAAGCGATAGCAATAGAAGTTGATACTGATTGGAAGTGCAAGACGGTTTACAAACGAAGACGTGATTTGGATAGTAGCAGGAAGAAGGGGAAAGCAATTGTTATGCCCTTTGTTCCAGCAAGTTGCCCACCTGATCTGCAAAGGACTAGTAGAACTAGGTATATTCCCTGAGATCTAATTTAAATTTATTGGAGTTTCTTGCCCTTGTTTATTTAAAGATTGCGATGTTTTTTTGTTTCTAGATATCTATACTCAGATTCGTTCTAAATATATTTTATACTGTACCATATCTTTGTGCTCATGCTTAGTATCTAACTAGGCTCTCAATTGTTGAGAGGATTAGTGATCTTTCTTTCATATTGACATACTGATTATTTTCGTATTTCAGATACGAAGCGAACATTGCTCGGGGGGTTGTCGGGCTACATGTCGTAGGCGTTGGGTATGAATCTTAAGACTTGTTATCGTTCGATAGTTAACTTTAAATTACAGGATCTGAAATAAACCTTGACGTTCTTGTATATGAACCACCAAGAGGCAGTCCAACCTTATGGGAGATAGGTGTGCCAGACCATTTCGCAAAAGGATTTTACGTCCCCGATCCTAATCCAAACTACATCAACAAACTCTATGTCGACCATCCTGATAGGTAGCTATCACACCAATAACTATGACTTTATTTATTTATGATCATAGGTAAGAAACATATGGTTAAGACTAGAATATACAGGTTTAGGCAATATGGATTGTGGGAGAGGTATGCAGAGTTATATCTCGATGGCGATCTCGTTTTCAAAATAGGCATCAATGAATACCACAGACTAGTTCTTCGCAAAGGTGCCCAGGTATGATTCACATTTTTGGACAGTTTAGTTCATACATCCTGATAAAACAATCACTGGGTAAATTAAAAATACCTCAACTGTGGGTTGCGGCTGTTGTTGCTCTCCAGGAAGAAATTAGAAACTGATGGATACGAAGGAACCACATGGCAGATTATATTCAAACTCGACAAAATGAACTAAAAGGGAACATATAAGCTACGAGTTATGCATGCATCTGCCGCTCTTGTTGAATTGCAGGTAGGGTTTAGTCCATATTATTTATGTCTGACATCAACAAAAAAAACTATTTTTGCTAATTTTTTCTGCTATTCTTGGACTTTGATTCGAGTGAATGACGCCAAAGCCAATCCTCCTCATTTTACAACCGGGCTAATAGGAAGGGACAACTCGATTGCTAAACATGGAATTCATGGGTTATATTGATTGTATAATATTGATGTGTTGGGGACTCAACTAGTAGAGGGAGATAATATTATCATTTTCTGACTCAACCGAGAAGCATGAGTCCCTTTCAGGGGCTTATGCATGACTATATTCGTCTTGAAGATCCTCCGACATCTAATCCTGTCGAGAAATGTTATATTAAAGGAATGTTTTTTGCGTTTATGAACTAAATCTGACTATTACTTTGTTTTAAGTAAAGCTTATGATGTACAATATATTCTTGCTATCATTTACCAAAATATATTACAGTGTACCTACTACCATCAAGGGCTTTCATGTATAACATTGTGATGAGGACGGTAAGGAATAATGTGAGCACGGTCCATCAGTACATATATTTTTGAATCCTTTGATTAGGTACTCCTCTAATTTAGTTTACTAGGCTACCCATAAAATATTAAAGCTTCTTTCTTGTAACGAATTCATGTCAGAATAACATGCCAAATCCATATTTTATAGTTGCTAGAACCATGTATGCAACATTCATCAGCCGAGTATAAATTTATTTATTTTGACTTCTACTTTTACAATACTAGATACATCTATTTCGATCTTATGCTTCCGTGCAGTGTTTTTCTGCCGTTTATGGCTTCCATTTAATAAGTTGTTATTTGCAGCTATTATTTGTGAAGCGCAGAGGACAGCTCATCTATACAGGTCCGTTGGTGCCAAGTCTCTGAACTTGGTTAAATTTTTTGAGATTGGTTGTGCTAAGTTGAATATCTGAAACTGCATATTGTAGCTCACTGTTTACTAGTTGTTATTTTTGAATGTTCATTTCTTTTGAATGTTTTCATATGTTTTTTTTCTCTCTCTTTCTCTAGAGAATTGAAGATGTTCAAATGATCAAGTCTGGTTATAACCCAGCTGCATGGATGTTAGAAGTCACATCTTCATCTGAAGAAAGTCGTTTGGGTGTTGATTTTGCCAAAGTTTACCGGAGATCTCATCTATTTCAGTACGTAAGATATTTCCAG